>CP106723.1:129131335-130446795 GCA_025506655.1 Gossypium rotundifolium
TAGGATAGTTACCCATATAGTGAGCTTGCTCGTTTTCCATGCCATATCCGTAGGTTGGGTACTCAGGATTCCCCACGCCTCCTAGACTCGAGTCATATTGCATTACTAGTTGTACAGCTTTAGTAGGAATTGTCCTCATGACTTGCCACTGATAATTATTCAGTGCCATCTTTTCTATAGACTAAAATTATTAGCCAAAAGCAAATAGAGGAAAGATTAGCGAAGTAAAAATAATAATAAAAATAAAAATAAATTACAGAAAATAAAAAAATGGCTAAAATAATAAAAATAGAGCTTTCTTAATATTTTAGTTCCCCGGCAACTGCGCCAAAAACTTGATCGTTATTTTGTCGAGTTTTAAAATTTATAAAGATAATGATCGAACCTGTAACTAACTGTGGCAACGTCTTAAGGCAAGTGCACCTATCGAATAGTAGTATGGCTTAAGCAAGACCGAATTGTCAAACCCAAAGGAACTAAAAGTACTAATACTAACCTTTTTTTTATTATCTAGTCTAAAAATTAAGTGATTGGTTGTATAATCTAAAACTAACTAATTACTAAGCTAAAGACGCAAAGACAAAAAGAATAAATTGGGGAAATACTGTTGGGAAAACTCAGTTGATTAAGACGATACCCTTAGGAAGAATCCACCTAGACTTCACTTGTTATCTAACTCTGAACCAGACGATTTATTCACTCGACTTGATCAGTAAGATTCCCTAATTTATATTAAACCCTCTCTCGAGGCGAATAACGTCTAACCTTAGGTTGATTAATTGAAATCTCTTTCTAATTAAAACCCCTAGAATCGCATTAACTCGATCTATGGACTCCCATATTAGCTTTCACCCTAATCCGACAAAATCTTGTCACCCTATCTCTAGGCGCGCGATCAACTCCACTTAATTATGCTAGATCTACTCTTAGATAGGAACTTTTGCTCCACCACCTAAGCACATTCAACTTGAATCAATATTCCGGAAATATTAACACAAGAATTAAGCACACATAATTAAGAACAAATCAAATATTTATCATATAGTTCAGAAAACAATAACAAGATCCGTCTTAGGTTTCATCCCCTTCAGGTATCTAAAGGGTTTAGTTCATAACAATAAAAGAAAACATCTCAGAAGAAAAGATAAAACAAAATATAAGAAATCCCTAAAACTCCCTAAAGGAATTGAAGGAGAAATTTGCCGTCTTGAGTAGAATTCTGGCTTCTTGAGATGGATCAACTGGCTATCTTCGAGTGATTCCCACAAATCTGACCTTTCTGGCTAGGGTCCTTGGCTTAGCTGCCCCAAAAGCCCTGGCAGAAGGCTACTGCCGAACTCCTCTTCAAGTTGCCCCCTTGGGTGTTTATATAGACTCTTAGAATGCTTTACTTGGCCCCTAAGTATCCTAATCTGAGTGGAATTCCTACTAGGGTTGTAAACACCCAATTTTGCCCAGGCCCATCAGAACTGACCAGAAAATAAAAATAAAAATAATGTCTTTAAACAGTCCATTTATACAACTCTTTTTACAAAAACCCAAGCAAGCCCAAACAAATGGCCCACTAACCAATTACTTGAACTACCCAATACCCAAACAGATTATACCTACCCAAACTTGAATGGACCTCTTGACCCAAAACTATAACCCAGACTTGGACTTGGCCCTGGCCCAAAAGGGCCCAAATCTTTGACAGAAACAGAAACCTAGGGTTCCCCAAAAACCCTAGGCGCCGCAAGGATAGAATACTGATCGTCGTACCGTAACACACGCAACTAGCACAACACCAGTAGCCTCCCACCAGTTGTGCCGCAGATCGTGCAAATCGCCTCATCATCGTCGAGCCTTCGTTGACCTGCAAAGAAAGGAAATAACCTACAGTAGAATAAGGCAAAACAGACGCAGAATATTTTATTCCTTTTTTGTTTTCATTTCAAAGGCTATAAAAGCCTACAAGAATTTGTAAAAAGGGATAGACACTAATCTACACTAAAATACACAAAAAAAGGGAGAATACAAAAGGTTTTGTTAACAGAGGTGATCTATTGAAAATACTCATTCATTTTATTTTCTTTTATTCTCAGTCCATACATTTTTATACACATATATTGCTAAAAAAAGGGGGGTGAAAAGAGTTTACCGTTTGATTTGGCGTCAAAAAAGGGGGTTTTTGGTTTTCTTGATCGCCGTCAGAGGAGGCGCGTACGGTGGCGCGTGTGGCGGTCTGACACCGGAGTCTCGCTGGAGGGACAGCCGAAAATCGCCCGGGGTTGGAGAGGGAGAGCATTTTTTTAATCTTCTCAGTTTTTTTTTTAAATAGAGTAAATGATTTTTTTTAGTCAAAATTGAATTTATATAGTAATATCAAAACGACGTCGTTTTGGCTTAAGGCAATGAGCATCAAAACGACGCTTTAGCTTTTACCCAAACCCAATTCGATTGACTTGTAGGATCCAGCGTTTTCAATTTAATGGTGTAATTACCATTTCATCCTTGAAAATTTTATTATTTTTAATTTCGCTCCAAATTAACTTTTCATTTATTTAAAATTAACCCTAAAAATATTTTTATTTCAATTAAACCCCGATCGCTTTAAAGGCTAAAAGATCGAAACGGCACCGCTTTTAAAAAGGGCTTAATTTCCATATTAGTCCTAGGATTTAACGTGTATTTTAATTTAGTCCTATTAATCTGCTTTTAATTAGTATTTGACCCCGATTCTTTTTATTATTTATTTTATTTTTATCCTTTTATTATATTTTTATCATTATATAGTATATTAAATTATTTTATTATATTTTATATTATTTTCCTATATTTTATATGTATTATTTTATTGTATTATTCCTATATATTATTTTACTTGTTTAATAATCTATATTTTATTATATATTTTATTATTCGTTATTTATTATTTTTATTGTTTTCATTACATATTCTTTTTATATATACTATATTATATATATTTTTACATAGTAGTATATTATATCATATATTATTTTCTAAAAAATTATTTTTGTATAAAGTTTATTTATATTTTATAACACGTTTCACATATGTTTTATATATTTCTTAAATTATATATTTATTATCTAGTATTTTTATTGTTTTACATATATTTCTTTATATATTTTATTTGTTTATATAATGCCCTTTTATTTATTTACTATTTTATGATTATTATAGTGTAGTTATTTTAGTTGTATTTTATATTGTATGCTATTGTATTATAATCGTTTTTTAATATTTGTGTATGATAGTTTATAAATGCGATATTGTTATATGGATTATTGTTCAAAATAAAAGTACATTTTTACAAGCTTACTATATTTTAAAATAAGGCAATGTTTTGATATTTAGAAATTCGAGAAATAGTGCCCTAACGTACTGGGTTGCGATTTTCCATTTGGCTAAATAATTAAAATACCCTTTTAACAAGTTTTAAATCATGAGATGACTTTAATTACGAGGGTTAAAAATGTCGTATCCTAACGTACTGGATGTGATGTTTATATTCCTTCGGAATAAAGAAATCTCAAATTCAAAATAAAAAACCTATTCTAGGGAATTCAAAGTGTTTTGCCTTAACTTATTGGGTTCGACATTTTGCGTCTCGAGGTAGGTATTTCCTTAAATAAAGACGAGCTTAATTTTAAAGTCATGAGGTGCTATACCTTAACTTATTGGGTAAAGTACTTTACTTCTTTGAGATAGGTAAGTCTTGGTTTTCTTTCTAATAAATGGATCATATTTTGTAATTTTCTTTATTTTTAATATTCGGACATGATCTTATCGATTTGGTACCAATTTTTGGGTGTTATGAGGGTGCTAACCCTTCCTCATACGTAACCGACTCCCAAACTCATTTTCTTGTTTTTGTGGACCAAAAATGTTTTAAAATAAAACCTTTTTACAAGGTGATCCAATCATACCTAAGTAAAAAAGATTGGTGGCGACTTCCACTTTCATTTTTAAAGTCGATCCCCATTTTTCTAAACCCGATGTTAAAATGGTTTCGACAAGGGTGTTTGAATAGGCTTTGGAATGTGTTTATTTGCCTTCAAGTATCCAAATCTGAGTGAAACTCCTCTTGGCCGTGGCAGGGACACGATCATGGCACACGCCAGTGTGAATCAATTTTAGGTTGTGGTCGAGTCTGCTGAAGAGACACGCCCGTGTGTTTCGGGGTCCAGGCCTTTTTAGAGTAAATTAGGGAGGCACGACCGTGTGGTCTTGGGCCCAGGCCTTGTCGATTTCTTATTTGGCCCAATTTGGTCAGTTTTAGACCCGTTTCTCACTCTTTTCATCCCTAGGTGCTTTCCTGAGTATAAAACATGAAAAGAAAGGATTAAGAGCACCTTTTTACACAATTCAGAGAATAAATCATCCAAAAGTATGCTAAATGTGGGATTAAAATATGTTACGTTTACGATTTATCATCTTTTCATGTGGTGAATTTTTTTATTGATTTTGTAAAGGAAAAAATAGTTATATTGCTTCTATCTGTAACGTCTCGAATTTGGGGCCTAGAAGTTCTGGGTTTTGAGTGTAATGACAGCGAGGAGGTTACACACATAAGTTAAGTTGTGGAATTTAGTGTTAGAATAGGCCTACTGGTCTGGTGGTTAAGTGAATGTTAGTATACCTCAAGGTTCTAGGTTCGAGTATTGGGGTACGCGATTTTGGGAGAACCTTTTTATTTTGTTTTGTTTCTTTTAAGTTAATAATTATGATTATTTATAATTATTAAATTATGTGTTTAATATATGTTAGCTTTTATTTATTATTTTTTCTATTATTGTTGAATATTTTTTTATTTTTTCTTTCTTTTTGGGGACGTTTCTTGATTTTATCCTCTCTGTGCTTTTTCTCTTCTTCTGAAAATGATCGTGGTTTGTGGATTCTGGAACTTCGCTCCTCAGTAATCTTAGTCGTCAAAAATAGGTGTGGGATTCTAATCTAGTTACTACTTCTATTCTTAAATCAATTGTTATCTGTGTTACGAATTCCTTTCCTTCGGTTGTTCGTAACTATGCAATAACCCCATCATTTTTTTTTTTAGTTTTTAGATGTTAAAAGGGAAGGGAAAACGTAGTTTTCTGATATATGTTGATAGGGCAAGGGTTAGGAACTGTTACTGTGGCTTAAACAGGACTTTCGGGGTTGTTTTGGAGAGGTTTCGTACTTGTCCCGATGGCCACATGAGCATGGGAACTAGGGTTTCTGACCAGTTTTGGGTGCCACATGGCTGTGTGGCCGATTTTGTGGATTTTTCAATTTTCACACGACCATGTCCTTTAGGCACACGGGCGTGTGGATTTAGGAATTAAGGATTCTAAGTTTTGGGGTCACATGGCCTAGCTGCACAACTGTGTGACTGATTTGGGGATTTAGGGATCCCACACGGGCGTGTGAGATCCCCACACGAGCGTGTGAGATCCTCACACGGCTGTGTCTACCCTGCACTTGATTTTATCAAAATTAGACAGTAAGTTACACGGCTCGTTCACACAGCCGTGTCCCTGCTTCACATGGGCGTGTGCCTCTGCCACACGGCCGTGTACCACCCCTCGTACGGGCATTTGGATCCCCACACGGCTTGGATTACTCCATAAGGTCGGAGCACACGGGCGTGTGGCCCTAACTCACCAGATTCTAATTTTAGGGCAAATCGAATGCCATTGTAAGTCTATGTGTTTCAACCCCTCGTCTAAGCTTATTGAGGGTGAATGCGATTCTGTTCTGATTTTGAATAATGTACTGCTTGTAAGTGAATGTGTGCTATGTTAGGTACTGAATTTGAGTGCATAAGTGTGCACGTTGCTGTAACTGATTGACTGTTTGTAAGTGACTGCTTCTGAATGACTGCCTGAATTGTATTCTGATTTGGTGTATCTGCATTCATACATCTGCATACACATATTTGCATACATACATCTGCATATAAAGTATTTTGTGTAATGCCCTGATTTTTTATTATTTCCGGCTTCTATAGTTTAAAGTCACAAATTGCTTGTTTGCTTTAGTGGCTAAGTGATTTAGGTGTGTATGGGAATGTATGAGAGGTCCCAAGTTCAAGTCTCAACTTGGGTGAATTTTGGTATTTTTATGAATAAATCCCAAACTCTGGTTAATAGGCTTATAAATAAAAGTGTGTAAGTAATTAACAGAATGGGCCTGCTAGTCTGGTGGTAAGTGGTGTGTTGGTTATGGTGGAGGTCTTGTGTTTGAATCTCTGTGCGAACAAGGGAAATTATTTTACTGCTCGTGTTAGGTAAGAGTTTGAGTTTTAGTCAAACGCTGATGATGGAGTGTTTGAAGGAGAGAATTAAGGAGTTGAGAGGGGGGAGTTATTAGTTTCCCCTCTCTTTTTGGCTTTCGAAAACCCACTTTTCTCTTTTTGATTTCGCGTTCAATCGGGTTCTGTTGTGCAGCTATCGCTGCCCTTGTTTGGTAAGTGTTTTCTTTAAAAAACTAGCATTATTTTGATTAATCGACTAACAAAGGACTAGTTTTACTCATGTTAGGTGCTGCTCGAGGGCTGTAATCGAATGCTTGTGTGCAAACAAACACTACTTCGTGCTCAAAGGTAAGTTTGGTTGCTCGCTGGATGAGCATTCCATTTCTGGATTTAGTTTGATTCGATCATTTATGAGATTAATGAGTAAAACGTGTTCAATTATAGGTGTTGGTGACTTCGGGATTGCGTTAGCATCGATTCAATACCAGGTGTGTACATGAACGTACAAAAAATGAGGTTTCAGTGAAAGGCAAAAACCATTATGTCAACGCCACACGGGCGTGTAGTCGCCCGTGTGGTAGGCCGTGTGCAAGACTATTAGTCACCACACGGCCGTGTGATCGACGAGCCAGGCCGTGTGCGAGCAGCACGGCCATGTGATGGCTGGGCAAGGCCGTATGTGACACACGAGCTCGACCAATTGAGCCGTGTGGGATTCTGGACTAGGCTGTGTGATCAACACGATCAAGGACAATTTGGGCCGGGTGGGCCACATGGGCGTGTGAGCCTATTTTTTTTGGAAAACTCTGTAAGGTTGCACGGGTCGTCCAAGTCGACTGTGGACCTACCATAGGGTCGGTATGTAATGCTTAGACCCCTAAATAAATGATCTGACTGTTTGATTTCTATACTAAGCATGTATGCTGTTCTGAATGTATGATCTACTATCTGTATATTAGCATAACATTTTATGTATGTTGTATTGCATCGGGGTGGGATTGATGATATTCGGAGGAAGTATCTGAAAGGCTTTTAAGCCTATTATCTGGCAACTCAGCTGCAAATTTCTCATTATGTGCCACATTCGGTACAACATGGTGTGTAGGGTTGGGTGGGTTGATTTTATCCCCAGATGGTGTGTAGGGATGGACGGAGTTGGTGTGTAGAGGCTGGTGGGTAGGACTCTGACTTCTGCATATTATGGCTGAAATGGGCTAAGGCCCGAAAATATGTCTAATTTTGTATTTGAGTGGGCTAAGGTCCATACCGTTTATGTAATGGGCTCAGACCCGAATTATGAATTGATGTCTCATTATCGATATTTACGTATGCGTATGTTTTCGTGGGGATTACACATCGAGTTTATGTAAACTTACCCTTTTTGTTTAATCGACATGTAATCCCAGTAAGTAGACGAATTCGGTCTGCAATGAGGACTCGGCGGTGACCACAATTCTGGACACTTATTTACGGTTTTTTATTATTATGATTTGGCTATATTTGGGGTAAATTTTATGTAATAAGGCCATTCGGAGTTTTCTTTAAAATTTGGGATTTTTATTTATAAACTGCTAGCAGTAGGACAAGACGCGAGTTTTCAAAATAAGCAAAGGTTTTATCAAAATACGTACAACCTTGTAAATCATTTTAAAAGCTTACGCAACGTATAAAGTTTTGAAAACTAATAACAAATAAATAACGACCCGTTTGGACGATAGCCTTAGATACCTAAAATGGTTTTAACATAGTTACGATTTCTAAAAACATTATCATGTGACACCACCAAATTCGGTCATAACGTCCAGGTTGGGTTTGGGGTGTTACATTTAGTAGTATCAGAGCCAGATTATAAAACTCAACTATGGTTTGGGCTTTTAAAATAGTTTTTACGAAACAATTTTTAAATGATTCAAAATATTTTTGAATTGGGTATGTGGTACACCGAGTCTCTGGCGCCGATCGTGTAAGTCTTCTAAATTCTAATTAAATTTATCTGAAATACTACTTGCATACTTGAGACAGTCTTAGGTAGTATACTGTATTGAAACACTTTAGGTAGTGTAAACTGAAAATTGTAGCAAAATTGAAAATCATAGTAAAAACTACAATTCGTGATAATAAACTCTGAACTTCTGATACTATTCTGCATTAAACATTTGTTAATAAATATTGAAACTGTAAACTAATGCATAAAACTGCTAATACAGATAACTTCTGAAATTACGATGAGCGCACGAGGTATCTGCGGACGGGGTACTAGAGGCCGTAGGGGGCACGAGCTGGGTCCTCTGCATCTAAGAATCTGCCCCATCTGGATACAAGTGAGACGCCAATCTCACCTGCTATAGATACTGAGTCTCGAGATCGCATGGCTTGGGATAACACATTATCCCAGGCCATGCTGAGGATATTAGAGAGGGTTGCTGGACCCAACATTGGATCTGGAGTTGTGGTTCGGTTACGGAACAACTCCGATCCAATGGGGCTGAGTTTTTCAGGGGCATAATGTGGCTGAATACTGGATGGAGGCCACAAAATTAATTATGGATGATCTGGATTTTACTGCTGAGCAGAAGCTTAAGGGGGTTGTTTCCCTGCTTCGCAACGAGGCTTACCAGTGGTGGCTAACTGTTAAGGAGGGCGCATAGCTCGACCGTCTGACTTGGGATTATTTTAAGATGAATTTTCAGAATAAATATGTGAGAGCCAGCTACATTGATGCTAGGAAGCGTGAGTTTCTCAATCTCACCCAGGGAGACCGTTCTGTGGCCGAGTATGAGGCCGAGTTCCTGAGATTGAGCCGGTATGCCCGGTGCATGGTTTCGACAGAATATGAGCGTTGCGTCTATTTTGAGGATGGACTCAGGGATAGCCTATGGGTTTTGATAGCTCTGTAGAGGGAGCGTGACTTTTCTATTCTGGTGGATAAGGCAAAGATCGCCGAGGAGGTTAAGTGTGCAGAGCGCCAAAACCGTAAGAAAGAAAAAAAAAGAGGGAATCAGAGCCCTCGAATTCTGTGATGAGGCCTACGAAAAAGGTCAGATTTGATGGGCCTGTGAGAGTTAGGCCTTCCATTGCACCTCTGGGGTGGCACTGTGTGGACACTGTGGTAGACACCACCCGAGCGAGTGTTGGAGGACGACTAGGGCATGTTTCTGATGTGGGTCACTGAGCATCGTGTCTAGGATTGTCCACTGAGGATTGATCAAATGTAAGCTATGAGTACTGGTACAGCGCAGCCATCGAGAGTAGCTCAGTAGCCACCTAGGGGTCGAGGTCAGTCTAGGGGTGGTAATGGCATGGGTCGAGGACAAAGAGCACCGAGCAGAGGTACGGGACCGACTGAGGTGAGGCAGCCTGCACTGGTTTATGCTGTACGTCTCCGAGAGGATGGTGATGCTCCAGATGTCATTACGGCTACATTCTTAATTTTTGATGTACCATACACTGCATTGATAGACATAGGCTCCACACACTCTTACGTAGCTAGCTTTGAGTTTGAAACTTTGGGGATTCTAATTGAGAGTACTTCAAGCGAGATAACTGTTGTTAGTCCGTTGGGGCAATCTATCTGGGTTAGTAAATTGTTTAGAAACACTCCGCTAGAGGTTCAAGGGAAAGTATTTCTGGCTGATTTGATGGAGCTTCCATTTCAAGAGTTCAATTTGATTCTAGGAATAAACTGGCTGGTCAAGCATCGGGTGAGTTTGGACTGTGCTATAGAAAGGGTTATTCTAATAACTGAGGAGGATAAAAAGGTAGTGGTGATTGGGGAACGTTGAGATTATCTGGCAAATGTGATTTCTATGTTGGTGGCAGAAAAGTTGGTATGGAAAGGATATGAGGCATTCTTAGCCTACATCAGTGTTTCAAATTCTGGAGACTCTTCGATTAAGGACATCAAAACTGTGAGGGACTTTTCAGATGTTTTTCTCGAGGAACTACTGGGTCTGCCTCCGAGCTGAGAGGTAGAGTTTGGAATTGAGCTCCTTCCTGGTACCGCTCTGGTGTCTATCGCCTCGTATAAAATGGCACCGAAGAAGCTTGTAGAGCTTAAGGCTCAGATTCAAGAGTTACTGGATCGTGGGTTCATCTGCCCTAGTGTGTCTCCACGGGGTGCACCTGTTCTGTTTGTGAAAAAGAATGATGGATCCATACGTATATGTACCGACTACTGCCAATTGAATAAGCTGACCATTAAGAACAAATACCTCCTACCGAGGATTGATGATCTGTTTGACCAGTTCCAAGGAGCTTCAGTGTTCTCCAAGATTGATCTGCAATCTGGATATGATCGACTGAAGGTTAAAGAGGCCAATGTGTATAAGAAGGCATTTAGGACTCGTTATGGACATTACGAGTTCCTAGTGATGTCGTTTGGACTGACGAATGCACCAGCAGCTTTTATGGATCTAATGAACCGAGTGTTCCAGCCCCATCTGGATCTTTTCGTGGTAGTCTTTATTGATGACATTCTGGTGTATTCGAAGATTGAGGATGAACACGATGAGCATCTTCGAGTTGTATTACAGACGCTTCACGAGAAATAGTTGTATGCGAAGTTCAGTAAGTGCGAGTTCTAGCTCCGAGAGGTAACATTTCTTGGGCATGTGGCCTCTACGAAGGGGATTTGTG
Organism: Gossypium rotundifolium; assembly: GCA_025506655.1. Taxonomy (NCBI): domain Eukaryota; kingdom Viridiplantae; phylum Streptophyta; class Magnoliopsida; order Malvales; family Malvaceae; genus Gossypium; species Gossypium rotundifolium. Next base: position 129,142,212 of record CP106723.1, read on the forward strand.
TTGATCCTCATAAGATTGAGGCTGTGTTGGAGTGGAAACAGCCGAAGAAAATGTCAAAAATCTATAACTTTTTGGGGTTAGGGGGTTACTATCGACACTTCGTAGAAGGGCTCTCTTTGATCGTAGTGCCATTGACCAAGCTTCTGCATAAGGAAGTTTCTTTTGTCTGGACTGATAAGAAACAATAGAGCTTTGAGAAGCTTAAATCTGTTATGACACATGCTTCAGTTTTGATACAGCCTGAATCTGGGAAGGTTTTTGTCGTATACAATGATGCGTCGCATGTGGGTCTGGGTTGCGTTCTGATGCAGGGAGGTAAGGTGGTAGCTTATGCGCCACGTCAGCTCAAGACGCATGAGGCTAATTATCCTACGCATAATTTGGAGTTGGCTGCAGTGGTTTTCGCTCTAAAAATCTAGAGGCACTATCTGTACGGTGAGAAGCGTACTATCTACTGATCACAAGAGCCTCAAGTATCTCCTTACTCAGAAGGAGTTAAACCTTAGACAGCGTAGATAGGTTGAACTGCTTAAGGATTATGACTGCACCATCGAGTACCACCTAGTAAGGCTAATGTGGTGGCAGATGCTTTGAGCCATAGGGAAATGACTGATTTGAGAGCGATGTTTGCTCGACTCAGTTTATTTGACGATGGGAGTCTGTTAACAAAACTTCAGATTAAGGCCACATGGATTGAATAGATTAGAGGTAAACAGATGAGGGATAAGTCGCTTGAGTTACGGTTTCATCAGGTTGAGAATGGGGGATATTACTGACTTTGGGATTAACAATGATGGGATACTATGTTTTCGCGGTCGGATCTGTGTGCCGAATGATGAGGATTTGAGACAGTCAATTCTGAGGGAGGCACATAATAGCCCTTATGCTATGCATCCTAGCGAGAATAAAATGTATCGAGATTTAGGAGAGTTATATTGGTGTATAAGGTTCAAGCGTGAGGTCACGAATTTCGTTGCTCGCTATTTAACTTGTCAGCAGGTTAAGGCTGAGCATCAGTTGCCTTCAAGGTTGCTGGAGCCAGTAAAGATACCGATGTGGAAATGGGAGCGAGTAACTATGGACTTCGTTAGTGGGTTGTCTTTAACACCCATTAAGAAGGATTCTGCCTGGGTCTGATGGCTTTCGATTCCACCAATATAAACCTACACCTAGTTGCAAATTTAAGCAGTATAGGGAGTAGGGTCGATCCCACAGAGACTGGTTTTACTGGAAAATTGTCTATCTCTTGACCAGATTAATGTCTGGGCAATTTTTGTGCCCACGACGTTTGGGGGGGAAGTAAAATATTAAACCTGAAATAAACACAGAAAATAAAAATGTAAAAAGTAACAGACTAAATAGGTAAATAAAATTGAAATAATCTGAAAATAAATCGATAAAACTTAGCTCAGCCTTAAGCGCGGGTTTTTCCGTCTTTGACCCGATCCTCGAAATTAAATGAACTCGTCTTTTCTGATAAGCTACTTATAGCTACCAAGGACGCCTCAGACACCAACTCTTCCTTGTGAAAATTAGTTATGGAGCATCCTATAACTAATTCTTACTGATCGAACAATCTATGAAACGTTCGTGATTTAGAACTTCAGTAGCTTTACGTTCTAGAAGAGCCTAGCTCAAACCAATGCCCTCAAACGTTGGGACATTTAAATCCGGTTACTACTTCCCTTAACGGAACCAAACAGCAATCTCCACTTGGCACGCCAATGTGTTCACGAAAAATCGATTAAACAATCGATCCTTTCGAGATTCCAACTGTACGTCCAGCCGCACTAACTCAAACGACATCTTTTTCAACTTAGCACGACTTGACTTTGTGAGTTGACGAAGTCATACTCTTAATCCAGAGAAATAATAAGTATCGAAAGTTTGGAATTGAATAGCTCGGGTTTGTAACTCACGGGTTTTTTGATGGGGTTAATACCGGCTTAAAGCTGAAAGGGGTTTAGTGTGGCATGATTTCACTCATGCTTGAAGGTTGTGGAAATTGTTTGGGCTTTGGTAAGGGATGATGGAATTTGGAAAGGAAAGGGGTTTGGAAGGTAATTAAACCAATTTTGGGAAAAGAAACAAAAAGAGTTGAAATGGACAGAATGTTGGATGTTGCATGAAGGAGAAAAAAAACAAAAGAAATCCTATTCTAAATTGAAATAGGAAAAGAGAGAAATTAAACACCAAATAGGAATAGGAAAGAGCTAATTGATTGATTGATTATCCAATTACAAATAACCCATATTTATACTAATAGATTTACTAAAATTAAGCTTAATTAAATTAATATAAAATCTTAAATAAAAAATAAATAAAAATAAAATAATCGAAAAATAGAATTTCCTATTCTTGGCTTTTTACAAAGTCAATTGCTTGATGAGTCCTTGGCTTCATCTTTTTGATTTGGCCCCATTTCTATGATTTTGTTCCAATTTGGCCCTTTTTAGCTTGCTTTTGATCAACTGCATCTCTGACAAGAATTAAATCATAAAATTACAAATTTAGCAGGGTTTAATTCAGAAATAAACCGAATTGAATACAAGAAATCATGCAAAATAATCATGTTATCAGGGTCATCGTGGATCGATTGACCAAATTTGCTTACTTCATTTCAGTCAGGATGGACTTTTCACTCCAGAAATTGGCTAAGCTGTATGTGTTCGGAATAGTGAGACTGCATGGGTTTCCTGTCTCGATCATTTCCGATAGGGATCCTCGCTTCACGTCTCAGTTCTGAAAGAAATTGCATGAAGCTCTGGGTTCAAGGTTAGACTTCAATATTGCTTTCCATCATCAGACAGATGGTCAGTCGGATAGGGTGATTCAAGTATTGGAGGACATGTTGAGAAGCTGTGTTATAGATTTTCGAGGCAGTTGGGAGGAGTATTTGCCATTGGCAGAGTTCACCTATAACAACAGCTAGTAGGCTAGCATCCAGATGGCACCGTATGAGGCCCTATATGGTCGTAAGTGTCGAACTCCCTTGTGCTGGACTGATTTGGGCCCGGACCGACCCGTTGCTTGGAGAGAGTGAAGGCCCATCTACAAAGCTTAGCAAATATGGAACGTGATCTTCAAAGATACATAATCCTAGATATGATATGTAATCTTTAGAAGATATGATTCTGTAATCTTAGATATTTGATTTGTAGATAGCTTTTAATCTCAACCATTGATGTACTTTGATATGTACCATTGATTTTGGGGAGGCTCAACTATAAATAGAGGCCTCTTTCCCTCATTGTATTTCATTCAGTGAGGAATAGAATTTTGAGAGCATTCATTCAAAACTTCCACTTGTTCTTTTTGGGTGCCTTAGGGGAATTCTGTTGAATCCTCAGTTGTTGGGAGTTAGGCTGACTTAGGCATTTTTGGAGTGAAGAAATTGCCTAAGGCTACACAAATTGTGTGAGAAAAATCTAAGTCTGTGACACTAGCATGTGTAGAACCCGAATGGAATTGGTTCCATCATGGGAAATAGATTTTCATATCAAATCATTTGCTGTCAAAATACTAATTATACAAATTCCAAGATTTTACTTGCTTCTTTGGTTTTCTCTCTCGAATTTTTTGGTGTAAACACAACTAATACGACTAGAACATATGCCAAACTTAGGGCGGTGAACACTCTTGACCATCAGATCATCACATGAGGTTCAACATCATTATTAATTTTTATTTTATTAATAACTATCCAGAAAATTAGGGATTTATAAGATTGTTCATTATCTCCATCCTCTTCTTGAGTTGTGAAAGATAACTTAAAAGATGTTTTGTATTTTCTTTTCTATAAAAATATTTTATTATATGTATATGTTAATTATTTGATACACTATTAATAGAGTCTAAAAACTCCACTTGCGGTGAGAGTGTGACAAATGTCACATTTATTTATATAATTAATTTTTATTTTTACTACATCGCATAATATACTTGTCAAACCCTTACTTTGTTTATAGAATCTAAAAACTTCATTGTATCAAATAATTTCCTATATATATTTTATCCTCCACATTAGCATCAATTACAAAAATAAAATAGTTAGGTTTTCATTTTTAGCTTCTTGACCTACTTCTCTTTTTCCTTTTTTTTTTTTTTGTTCTAGATTGTTCTACATGTTGTTAAACTGCTATTACATTTCCCTTACGTTTTCTATTACACTAGGTGTAAGTGTTGTAGATTCATTGTTGTCTTCATGCTTGGCATATTTTTTGATGATTTATGATGAGAATTAGTGAATTTGATGCTCCTAATCCCTTAAATTCATGTTTCTATACTTAGGAGAGCATTTGGGAGCAAAAGGAGCGAAAAAGAGGCCAAAATCGGAGTTTTTAGGATCCACACGAGCTGGGCACACGTCCATGTGCCAGCCCGTGTCGATTTCGCACCCTACTTTCCTGTTACACGGAAAAAAACCTAATTTTTAGGGTTTCTGAGCATTCTAAAGTCTATAAATACACACTAAAAGAGGACCTAAAGGAGGACACAGAGTAGAACGAATAAATTACTCTAAGGAAGTCGTCAGATTCATCTCGGAAGCAGATCCACTCCAAGATTGAAGATATTCAGTCGAATTTCCTTCGAAGTTTTATTGGGTTTTTCACGTCTTGTGGTTTTCTTTATTTTGAGATGTTTTCCTCTTACGTTATGAACTAAACTCCCTAAATATCCAAGGAGGATGAAACCTAGATGAATCTTATTATTTAATTATCTGAATTACATGATAAATACTTATTCTTGTTCTTAATTATGTGTATTAACCCTTGCTTTAATATTTTCAGGATATTAATTCAAGTTTGATGTGCTTATTCAGTGAAGCAAAAGTCCATGTTTAAGAGTAGATCTAGCATAATTAAGCGAAGTTGATTGCAACCCTAGAAATAGGATGACATAAATCTGCCGGATTAGAGTCAAATCTAATAAGGGAATCCATAGATCAAGTTAATGCAACGATAGGGGTTTTAATTAGAAAGAGATTTCAATTAATCAACCTAGAGTCAGTTGTTCTTAGTCTCAAAAGAGATATTAACATAAGTTAGGGATTTCTATGGATCAAGGCAAATGAATAAATCGTTTAATTCAAAGTCAAAATAATAAGTGAAGTTTAGGTGGATTCTTCCTTGGGTGTTGTCTTTATTCATTGGTTTATTCGTTTATGCTCTTCACTCTCTGTCGCGTTCATAGTTAATTACTTAGTTAAATTTTAGATTAAAACAAATTCCTTAATTATTAGGCTAAATAATAGAAAGATAGTTATTACTAGTAATTTTAGTCCTTGTGGATACGATATTCTAGACTCATCAGCTATACTACTGTTCGATAGGTGCACTTGCCTTCGTCGAAATAATTAGTTAGTTTCGAGCCCATCAAGTTTTGGTGCCGTTGCCGGGGACTAAAATATTATGAACACTTAATTTTTAATACTTTAGCCATTTTTTATTATTTTTATTTTATTGCAATTTATTTTTTATTTTATTTTAATTAACTAACTTTTCTTTTGTTTTGATTCTGGCAGGTATCTTTAGTTTATGACTAGAAGAAACCCGTCAGGACCTCTATTATTTAATAGCGAAATTGAAAGCATAGCTCGCAAAAATCGTAGAGAAATAAGGCAAAGCCTACAGTATATAGAGGAAGAGCAAGAGGACGATACCAATATTACCGAGGAGATGGCTGATAATCAGAATAATCCACTACCTCCTGTGGTTGCCACGAATCCTGTGAATCAAAATCCTGCTCCTCGTACTATGTACGATTATGCTAAGCCCAATTTAACTGGATCTGAATCGAGTATTGTTAGACCTGCTATTGCTGCAAATAATTTTGAACTAAAACCTAACACTATTCAATTGATTCAACAGTTTGTTCAGTTTGATGGCTTGTAGGACGAAGACCCAAATACTCATTTGGCTAATTTCTTAGAATTCTATGATACTTTTAAAATTAATGGCGTTTCTGATGATGTTATTCACTTACGGTTATTTCCCTTTTCATTGAGGAATAAAGCTAAACAGTGGTTGAACTCGTTACCACGAGGTTCCATCACTACTTAGGAACAAATGACCAAAAAGTTTCTATATTTTCCACCGGCTAAAATGGCAAAGTTGAGGAATGATATCTCTTCTTTTGTGTAGATGGATTTAAAAACTCTTTACGATGCATGGGAGAGGTATAAGGACTTATTGAGAAGGTGCCCACACCATAGGTTACCTTTATGGTTACAGGTTCAAACTTTCTACAATGGTTTGAACCCCTCAACTAGGCAACTAATTGATGCAGCCGCCGGTGGGACTCTAAATAACAGAACACCTGAAGCGGCTTATGAATTTATCAAAGAGATGTCACTGAATAACTATCAATGGCAATTCATGAGAACAAATGTAACACCCCAAACCCGGCCCAATCACCACGACCAGATCTGGCATGTCACTAAGAAGATTTAGTAAAACATATCGCATTTTTTGGAAAATATTTGTCGAGTTTTGAACATGTATTCCGAAAAACTTAATGATTCGTTAATTTATAAAAGATATAAATTTTATATGATGCCCTAGTTTAATTAAAACGTAAAATCTAAATGTCTAATAATAATAAAAGCCCAAAATAAAACTAAAAAAAATATAAAGCTAGTGGCCTATGGCCTTATTACAATAAAATATAAAACCCAAAATAATTTAACATTTTGAAGGGAAATTTAAATAAATGGCATCTTTGCTGTAACAATCCGGACTCTTGTATGGCCACCTTGCGCTCCCCTCCAGCCCGATCCGATGCACTAAGTGCTACCTAGAAAAAAAATGTTAAATAATAGGGTGAGTCACAAGACTCAGTGTGTAACCCTCTTACACCATCAGACTGGGCCTTAGCCCCACAGAACAGATAACAAAATATAATATATCAGGAAATATGCAAAGCCCAAACCCAAACCTAGGTTTCCATCCACTACACACCACCCTTACCTGCCAATCACACCATTGGGGATTTCTACAATCAACCCATACCGCTACACATCATCGATGGCGCTATGTCATAGCTTAGTCGCTCATCGTCGATCATGGCAATAGCCACTATAATGCATCATGGCAAAAAGCCACTACAATGCATCATGGCAAAAGCCACTACAATGCATCATGGCAAAAGCCACTACAATGTAACACTTCCCTTTCATCAATCACCCAACCTCGTGCAATCACAGAAACTGGCATACATGTTTATCATATCAAATCAACAGAACCATTCACTTTAGAATGACAGAGATCACTAACCTGGTGATTCGCCTTTACCCTCCTCGGGTTTTCAACAGCCATGCCGGTATTTTGGCATTTGACAGAATATAAGAGATTTATAAGCATATACTAACAAACAATCTAAATGGTGTGAGAATGTTACACACCTGATAAATACGTAGGACTACCCTCTATGTCGATACCCTCGCTAATCGGATCTACTACCCTTTGTCTACAACTTTGCTTAAAAGCCGGAAGAACGCGAGGATAAGGCCTCTCCTATATTCGGCCAAGGGTTAGAGTTTTACTCGAATTATACGTTTAAATTAATAGATCTCCTTACCTTGAAATCCCGAAAGTAATACGATCCGAGTGCTACTGAACCCTGGCATAGAAATCTAGGCGATTGAATCCCCTTCAAATCCCAGAATGCTACAAATGAGAGAAAACCATATAGCAATTCAGCTAAGATCTCTAAAAGCCGAAAGAAGATTGAAATCTCGCGAATCGACACTTACCTTTAGTTTTCTTCAAGATACGGTACAAGCAGATACCACAGAGAGGATTCGGCTTCTAAGAATGAAGAGTGAGAAGAAAAGAACCATCCATCAAGACATAAAGGAAGTGATTCGGTTTAAAATAAGGATGAGGAAGAAAAGAGATAGCAGAGAGGAAATCGTCAAAGAACTTACCACTCCTGGGATGTTGATTCGGCTATGGTGAAACTTCGAGAAAAGAGGCTGAAATTTTGGAGATTTTGGCTATGGAAGGGAATGAGGGTGTAGCTTCGGCTTTTAGTGAATAGAAGATGAATAATAATAATGAAGATCAAAAGATTCGGCTAGAAGGAGGTTTCAAAGAAAAAGAAAAGGGAAAGGGAAGTGATGATTCCGGCTTTTGAAGAGTGAAGATGAGAAAAGAAAGAAAATAAATGCTTAAGATAGCCTTTAGAATTTCGGCACACCCTCCTAAAGCTAAAACCGAATGCCCCTCTCCTTTCTAACTTTTCACAATTTCGACTAACACTAACCTTCTAAAGATAGCTCCTATCTTTCTTCTATATCTCAATCTTATCCACCCCTCCAGGAGAGACCTAGCTAGTACCACTTCTTCCTCCTTTTATCATCTCATTATCTCTCAATTATTAAAATTATTTAATTCATTTAACTCCCTATTTGATAGCCTTGATGTCGTCCCCCTAGCTCTCCTTGGGCTACCAAAATTGGCCCAATTCCTTGGGCTCCAAGCGGCCACACTAAGGCCCCCTTCCTTTGCCTATTGGCACCACTTATAACTCCCTCCTACTGCGCCTCTTGTTCCTAGGCCACCAGCCCATTATGCCTATTACACTCTCAATACTTCATTTAAACCCAATAGTCTCTAAACAAAATATTTAGCCAAAACCTCGGCCCATTCCTGAGCCCAATTTGCACCTCTAAACCTCAAATTAACATTTTAAGCATACATCACATAAAATGCACAGGCCCAATAATTTGGGATGTTACAGTTCTACCCCCTTAAAATAAATTTCAGCCTCAAAATTTACCTGATCAGAAAAGATGGGGATACTACTATCGCATAACATCCTCTGGTTCCCATGTCGCTTCCTCCGCACCGTGGTTTCGCCACAAAACCTTTACCAAAGGGACGGACTTCCTTCTCAACACTTTTACGTCTCGATCTAAAATTTGAATTGGTTCCTCCTCAAAAGACAAATCTAGCCTTACTTTAATCTCTTCCACTGACACAACATACGATGGATCAGAATGATAACGTCTTAGCATCGAGACGTGGAACACATCATGTATCTACTCTAACTCTGAAGGCAACTCCAATCGATAAGCCACTGGGCCCACGTGTTCTAGTACCCGATAAGGCCCAATAAACCGGGGACTTAGCTTACCCTTCCGACCAAACCTCATTACCTTCTTCCACGATGATACTTTCAAGAAGACTTGATCTCCTACTGCAAATTCCATCCCCTTCTATTTAAGATCCGCATACGACTTCTGCCGATCAGATGCTTCCTTCAACCGAGCCCTAATTAACTGCCGATCAGATGCTTCCTTCAATCGAGCCCTAATTAACCTAACTTTCTCTTCCGTTTCTGACACTAGTTCTGGGCCCAACATCTGACGCTCAGCCAACTCTATCCAACAAGTTGGGGTATGAAATCTCCTTCCGTATAACGCTTCACAAGGCGCCATCCGAATACTAGATTGATAACTATTATTGTACGCGAATTCTGCCAAAGGCAAATACTCCTCCCAGCTTCCCCTAAAATCGATGATGCAACCCCTTAGCATATCCTCCAAGATCTGAATTACCCTCTCGATCGACCATCATCAGGATGAAAAGCGGTGCTGAAGTCTAGCCTTGTTCCCATTGCTTGATGAAGAGCCTTCCAGAACCGTGACATGAACCTAGGGTCTCTATCCGATATAATCGACACAGTTACACCATGCAGTCTCGCCACCTCAGCCACATACAGCTTAGCCAACCTTTCCAGAGAAAGATTGACATGAATCAGTATAAAGTGAGTAGACTTCGTCAGTCGATCTACAATCACCAAAATTGAATCCTTCTTAGTGGGCGTAAGGGGTAACCCACAAACAAAATCCTTTGTAATTCTCTCCCATTTCCACTGCGGAATCTTCACCAGCTGCAACAACCCCGAAGGCAACTGGTGTTCCGCTTTCACTTGCTGACATGTCAAACATTTACTCACGAATTCTGTTACTTCTTACTTCAGACCTGGCCACCAAAATTGCTCTTGCAAATCCCGGTATATCTTAACCCCTCCAGGATGCATAGCGTAAGGACTACAATGCGCCTCCTGAAGAATCATCTGCCTTAACTCCACATCCTTTGGCATACAAACTCTCTTACGAAAACACAGGACTCCATCACCATTCAAACTATAGTCCTCTCCTTCACCACTTCGCACTTACCTGAGTTGAGCACTCAAAACATCGTCTAGAAGTTACTTCTCTTTGATCTCACTTGTCCACATAGGTCTTACTTGGAGTTCCGCTACCAAACTGCCATCCTCATACAGACTAAGATGAGTGAACATCGCCCTCAAATCCGCTATCGCCTTCCTACTCAGCGTATCTGCCACCACATTAGCCTTACCCAGATGATATTCGATCGAGCAGTCATAGTCCTTCAAGAGCTCAATCCACCTACATTGTCTCAAATTCAACTCCTTCTGGGTAAGGAGATATTTCAGGCTCTTATGGTCCGTGTAAATAACCGACTTCTCCCTATACAGGTAGTGCCTCTAAATCTTCAGGGCAAACACTACCACCGCCAATTCTAAATCATGCGTAGGGTAGTTCAATTCATGCGGTCTCAACTGTTGAGACGCATATGCAACAACTTTTCCATCTTGTATCAACACACATCCTAAACCTGTGTGTGACGCATCATAATAGACGGTAAATTCTTTTTTCGCCTCTGGCTGAATTAACACCCGGCGCTTCCGTCAAGATTCCCTTCAGCTTCTCAAAGCTCTCCTGCTGTTTGTCGGTCCACACAAACGATACTCCCTTCCTCAACAACTTAGTTAAAGGTGCCGCTATTAATGAGAATCCTTCAACAAACCTTCTGTAATACTCGGCCAATCCTAAGAAACTTTGAACTTCTGCCACAGACTTCGGCAGTTTCCAATCCAATACGGCTTCTATCTTTCGAGGGTCCACCCTAATTCCCTGTGGAAACTACATGCCCTAAGAAAGTCACTTCCTTCAGTTAGAACTCACACTTATTGAACTTTGCGTACAACTGCTTCTCCCTCAGAATTTGCAACACCACACGAAGATGCGTATCGTGCTCCTCCTCAGACTTGGAATAAACCAGAATATCGTCGATGAACACCACGATGAACCGATCAAGATACGGTTGAAATACCCGATTTATCATATCCATAAATGCCACTAGCGCATTCGTCAACTCAAACAGCATCACCAAAATTTGTAATGATCGTACCGAGTCTGAAATGATGTCTTATGAATGTCTCCTTCCTTTACCCTTAACTAATGATATCCCGACCTCAAGTCAATCTTAGAAAAGACTGAAGCTCCTTTGAGCTGATCGAACAGGTCGTCGATTCTTGGCAGTGGGTAATTGTTCTTAACCGTCAACTTATTCAATTGACAGTAGTCCACGCACATACGCATGGATCCATCCTTCTTCTTCACAAACAGGATCGGGGCTCCCCACAGAGACACACTCGATCAGATAAAACCTCGATCCAACAGTTCCTGGATCTGAGCTTTGAGGATCCAGGGGTAATCTTGGAAATTCTTCAAGAAAGACATCTGTAAAATCTTTGACTGTTCGAACCTCATCGACAGTCACCTCCTTAGCATCCAAAGCACTGATAAAAGCTAGAAATGCATTGCATCCTTTCCGAATCATCTTAACAGCTTTCAAGGTAGATACCACGTTGGACAAATAATTCCTTCCTTCTCCTAACACAACCACCTCCTCGCCTTCCGGGGTACTCAACACCATGCGCTTAGTCCCACAATCCAACTTAGCACGGTGTTTAGTCAACCAATTCATTCCTAAGATAAGATCAAACTCTCCAAACGGTAATTCCATTAAGTCTATCAGGAACACTACTCCTTGAGTCTCTAAAGGTACGTCCCGAAACAGTTTGTCCACTACCCTAGATTGTCCCAGACCTCATCTTCTTAGTAGTTGTTTCAGATTCTAAACTTAGGGTCTCAGATATCGAACATGCAACATAGGAGTGGGTTGACCCAATATTAATCAAAGCAAGGTATGGGCTATTAGCAATAAGAAACATACCAGTTATGACGTTCGGTGCGTCACCATCCTCCCGCCGATGTGCTGCATAGACTAGACTCGGCTGCCTTGCATCTACATTTCCAACACCCCTACCAGGTGCTCCATGACCCCGACCGTATCCATTTCCTCCTCTGGCCGTGCCACAGCCCCTCAGTACTAACTGACCACCTCTCCTAACCTGATTAGCACCTCGTCCCGCGGGCTGTGCCTGCTCCACCTATGGACAGTCCTTAATCATATGCTCCGTGGATCCACACCTAAAGCATCCATCGATTCTCCTTCTACACTCTCCATAATGCACCTTCCCACACGAAGGACATGATCGATTCTGACCCGTCAGAGCACGAGCTGGCCCATCAGACCTAGGCCTTTTCTAAAAATTCCCAGATGATCCCGACAGCCCAAAATTCCTCTTATTCTGATCCCAATCCTTATCCTTATTCTGCTTCTCAGTCCGCTTCACCTCCTCAGATATTTAAGCTTTCTCGACCAGAATCGTAAAGTCCCTTTCTTGCTGCGGTGCCACTAATACCCTCAATTCATCCCTTAGTCCATCCTCGAACCGCACGCAATGCTCATAGTCAGTTGCTACAATCCCTCGAGCATAACGGCTCAACCGCAAAAATTTAACTTCATATTCTGACACAGACTTCCTTCCCTGTACCAAGTTCAGGAATGCCTTCCTCTGCACATCCACATAGCTGGCCCCGATGTACTTTCCTTGAAATGACTCCTTAAAGAAGTCCTAGTCAATACGATCTGCTGGAGTACCCTCCTTCACTGTGAGCCACCACTGATAGGCCTCTTCTCGAAGAAGAGACACGACCCCCTTCAACTTCTCCTCCACAGTGAAGTCAAAGTCATCCATTATGCGCTTAGTTGCCTCTAACCAATACTCAGCTATGTTATGGGCTACGCCAGAAACTCCCCTAAACATCTCTGCTCCGTTGGCTCGGAGTTGTTCAGACTCAAACTTCTGAGCTCCTAAACCCGTGCCTACTCCAGCCACTCTTTCAAGGACCCGCAGCATCACCTGAGACACCGCATCATCTCCACCTGTTTGGTCCTGAAATTCTCCCTCCACAGCTGGCAGATCCGGTATCTCATTTCCTGACCCGTGGCCAGACCCTACTAGTTCAGACACGGTCATCCTACCCCTACCACGACCACGCGGTGGACATCCTTAACCCCTTGTACTCATCGTCCTAATATCACCTTTATTTGATTTAAGAAAATTTTATGAATTATTAACTCTTTCCACTGACTATCCACGAACAATTTTATGAAAAAGTAGTTTGATAGTGGTTCTTTCGAATTCAGAATTATATCTGAAGGTTCACTCTCAAGTCTACTACCCTAATTCAGAGAATCACATACATTCACAATCAGCATACAGAGGGCATTCACAAACTTACGTTCATCACCTAGGGGCATTTTCGTCCTTTCACTACCCATGGTATTTTCGTAATTTATCCTACAGGGGTATTTTCATAATTTTCAAAATAGGTATCCTAGTGGTTTTACAAAATAAGGGGTATTTTGGAAATTTCACAATCTGGGGGTATTTCGAAAATTTTATAAATCGGGGGTATTTCGGTAATTTCACAAATCTTGATAATTTTTACAAATCTAGGGTATTTTGGGAAATTTTTACAAATCAAGAGTATTTTAGAAATTTTACAAAACTAAGGGGTATTTTAGTGATTTTGCAAAATAGGGTGGGGTTTTAATTATAAATTTTGGCCCGTCAACAAGTCCTCATGGCGAAGGTGAACAGACACTACGCACCAGGTAGGATTCCAATGAAGAGGAGGTGAGTCACTAGGACTGCTTAAGTACCAAGCTCTCCCTGGATCCAATCCTAGACATGCGTATGCCTGTTACCACACCCTAACCCAGTGACTTGTTCACGAACATGTTTAATTAGATTAAGTTTTATGGAGTTTATTGTTTGGTGTAAGCTAGGCCTAGGGTCTAATAATTTCTATCTTACTAACCTATGGCCCCATAAAGCCCATTAATCCCACATACATAACACACAATGGTTTAGAATACTTACCTGGAGGACTTGGGCCGGAGATGCAGGTGCCATGCCGAGAGAACAATCCTGTATTACATATTTCTGAAACCCATCTTTAGAAAACATTTTGAGCCCAAAAACCCCAAAGTCGAGTTTTGAACCGGGCTTTGATACCAATTTGTAACACCCCAAACCCGGCCCAAACACAATGATCAGATCTAGCATGTCACTAAGAAGATTTAGTAAAACATGTCACATTTTTTTGGAAAACATTTGCCGAGTTTTGAACATGTATTTTGAAAAACTTAATGATTCGTTAATTTATAAAAGATATAAATTTTATATGATGCCCTAATTTAATTAAAATGTAAAATCTAAATGTTTAATAATAATAAAAGCCCAAAATAAAACTGAAAAAAATATAAAGCTAGTGGCCCATGGCCTTATTACAATAAAATATAAAACCCAAGATAATTTAACATTTTTAAGGGAAATTTAAATAAATGGCGTCTTTGCTGTAACAATTCAGACTCTTGCATAGCCATCTTGTGCTCCCCTCCAGCCCGGTCTAATGCACTAAGTGCTACCTGGAAAAAAATGTTAAATAATAGGGTGAGTCACAAGACTCAGTGTGCAACCCTCGTGCACCATCAGACTGGGCCTTAGCCCTACAGAACAGATAAAAAAAATATAATATATCAGGAAATATGCAAAGCCCAAACCCAAACCTAGGTTTCCATCCGCTACACACCACCCTTACCTGCCAATCACACCATTGGGGATTTGTAACAGCCCAAATACGACCCTAACCAAAACGGTGGTTTCGGAACCCCGAATCCGAGTCAGAAATTTTTATAAATTTATTTATGTGATGTGCTATGCGTGTTGAATTGTGTGAATTTGTTTATTTATATGATTGAATTAAGGAAAAAGGACCAAATAGGTAAAGTATAAAAGTAGCCTTTATTATGTAGGATGACTTGATTGGATTGCTGCTTATCTTAAGAGACTTGCATGTCAAATAGTCCATTTTATTTATAGTGGATGGCATAATGATGGAAAAAAAATTATTAAATTTGGTTTGTGCCAATTAGTGACATTTTATTATATTATAATTGGGATTAAAATAAAGGGAAATGAAATAAAATAACAAATAGTGGGTGTTCATCTTCTTTCTTGGTTCTCTTTGTCGAAAATTGAAAGGGGGGAGGGAGAGAAAGCCTCAACTTTAAATTTCAGCTCTTGCATGTCTTCACAAGGTAAGTAATTGAGCATGATTTTTGGAAATACTTACATTAATGAGATCACTTTCTTGAGCATGTTTGAATCCATGTTGAAATTTTAGTTTTGAGCATGCTATAATTCGGCCATTTTTGAAGGTTCTTGAAATGTTTTGTTTGATGGAAAAATAATTAGTGGAATGATAGAAATGTACAAAATATGAGTTTTATGGCATGGTATAAGAGTATATGATATTCGACCATTAGATGTTTAAGTAGAATATTGAGTGCTTGTGAATTTTACATTTGGGGATTTAATGGAAAATGTTGTAAAAATTGAGGGGTGAATTTATAAGATGTAAATTATATAAATTGATAGATTTTAGTGTAGCAAGGGGAAGATTTTAGAAAAGTTGAGGAGTATTCGGCTATAGCTTTAGGGGTGTGAAATTTTATATTTTCGAATAGGGAATAGAAATAGGATTAAATTGTATAAAATTAAAACTAAGAATGATAAATTGGAAGAAAAGCATAATTATGTGTTTAGGACCGATATGAACGAAATTGGTTTGAATTGACTCTTTTATAAATTTTGTTTAGATCAAGGGAGGAAAGAGGTGGGAGCAAATCGAGGCAAAGCTAAGCTAATTGAATAATCAGAAACCTCAAATCTATCGACTTCCGAGGTAAGATTTAAGTATTTGGATTAAATTGAATTATCTTTACATCAAAATATGATTGTTTGAGTGAAAATTATCATGTATTTATTTTAAATCTGCCGAATAAGGCATGGGGATTTCCATAGCTGATAAATAAACTTGGTTGGTGAACGCATATGTGTTGGTATAATTGGTAAATGAATGAGTTAATTTAGCATGCAAGTGTAGTAAAGAATGGATATATATGGCTATACATTAGATGGTTGAGACATGCATAAAATGGTTAAATAATATCAATGCAACAGGATTTTTGGATATATTTAAGGGTGGAGGCCGAATGCATGGGTGAGTTCTATGAAATCGATAATGGTTGTAATTAAGCTTGTATACTTAGGTTCAATCTTAATTATCATATGTGAAAACGTTGTGATCAGCTCGGTGTGTACAGAAATATCGAGTAACGGCTCTATGTGAGCGATACGTTACGAAGATTATCAAGTAACAGCTCTGTGTGAGCGATACGTTACAGGGAATATCGAGTAACGGCTCTATGTGAGTGATACGTTACGAGGATTATCAAGTAACGGCTCTGTGTGAGCGATACGTTACGAGAAATATGGAGTAGCAGCTCTATGTGAGCGGTACGTTACAAAAAGGTAAGTAACGGCTCTATGTGAGCGATACGTTACGAGGATTATCAAGTAACGGCTCTGTGTGAGCGATACGTTACGGGGAATATCGAGTAACGGCTCTATGTGAGCAATACGTTACGAGGATTATCAAGTAACGGCTCTGTGTGAGCAATACGTTATGGGAAATATGGAGTAACGACTCTATGTGAGCGGTACGTTACAATAAAGGTAAGTAACAGCTCTACGTGAGTGATATGTTACCGAATTACCTAGTATACGGAAATGTACAAGCATATTATCATTAGATTAGACAAAATGGTAAGCATCAAGAGAGGTAAGTAGAATTGAGATATGTAATATATATTTATTAACTTAAATTTTTATATCTAAGTTGGTGACATACGTAAATGTTTTAGTAAGTATGCGACACCTTTACCAATTAATCATATTATAATCATGGTATTTAGTGGTTGGTTGAATTCGTGATGAGGTAGGAATATAACTTTTAATTTTTTTGAATGCTTGTTGTGACATTATAGATAGGTTTGGATTATAATTTCTTAAATCTTACTAAGCTTGGAGAGGTTACTTTGTTTGTGGTTGTTCTAAATCTTTAGATTTCAGCCTTCAGCTAGAAGCTCACACTCGGGGATCCCGTCAGAATCAATCGCATTATCGCCCTCTTTTGGTATCATTATTAGTCAAGAATTTCTTGAAATTTTGGCATGTATAAGCCTCTCTTTTGAGTTTTTTTTGGGGTTGAATGTATGTATATAAGTACATATAAGTTGCTTGGGAATGGCTAAAGTATGTCATTTTGTTTTATGCAAATTAGCCATAAGAAAAGTGTCATGCATATATGCAAGTTTTGATAGTGGTATTCAATATGAATGAAGTTTGATGAGGTCTAATAATTTGTATAATTGTGAATGGTAAAAGTTAGATTCAGCAGGTTAATATGAGCATAATTTGATGATTTTGAATTTGAGTAATGAATGATGAATAGATCAATTGCATATTATGAAAGTTGTATGTATATATGATAGAAATACAACCGAATGGCATGAAAGGAGAAAAAAAAAAAGAAAATTTTTTGGCTCATGCTTATAAGCGATTAAGGGAATATTGTTTCGCCTTTTAAATCGTAACTAATTCCTATTTGATGTTCATGATAACTATTCCTTGATATGTAGGATAATGATTGGAGATTAGATGTTTATAATTAGACAAGTCTTTCAAAAAAAATTATTGTAAATTAGTCTTATCTTGGAATGAATCTGTTTGTGGGTGTTACATTTTGATTGGTATCAGAGCTACGGTTTAGTCAGTTCTCGGGCTTACGTAGTGCGTGAGAGTCTAGCTATACATGCCATGTTTTGTGTTAAGATAATGTGATGACTTCTAACGACGAAATGTAATTGTTTCCTTCTTTTAGTAATGGATCTGGATCCCGAGCGAGCATTAGCTGATAATGTTGAGAGTGTGGTGCCTGCTCCCACACAAGGGACTGCGTCGGAAGAATCTCGACCTGCTGTGAGTGGCCCTGGTGAGAGGGTAAAGCAGGCCTTTCATAATATGATGAACGATTGGTTCAGCCACTATTTACGAACCACTCTGGCTACTCAATTACATCAAGATCCTATCGTACCCCCAGTAACACTAGTGGTTAACCTCGACCGAACAACTAGACCCCCAATTGATCGTATTAGGAAGCATGGGGCTCAGGAATTTTGAGCCGAAGATAATGATGACGCGGAACGAGCTGAATTTTGGCTTAATAACACCATTCGAGTATTTGACAAACTGTCGTGTACACCAGACGAGTGTTTAAGGTGTGTTATATCTCTATTACGAGACTCTGCTTACTACTGGTGGAATACGCTCATGTCGGTCATCCCAAAAAAGAAGGTCACATGGGAGTTCTTTCAAACAGAATTCCGTGAGAAATATATAAGCCAGCGCTTTATTGATTCCAAGCGCAAGGAGTTTCTCGAGCTCAAACAGGGCCGCATGACTGTATCCGAATACGAACGCAAATTTGTATGACTCAATCACTATGCTCGCGAGTGTGTTTCATCAAAAGCTGCTATGTGCCGGAGGTTTGAAGATGGCTTAAATGAGGATATAAAGCTTTTGGTCGGTATTTTAGGGATTAACGAGTTCGTTGTGCTGGTCGAACGAGTTTGTAAAGCCGAAGAGTTGGGAAAAGAAAAACAAAAAGCTGAGTTTGAATCTAAAAACATTCGAAGAGATCTGCAAGCAAATTTTCTCAAATGCCTCCGAAGAAGTTTAAGAATGATAGTGGTCGATTTAAGCCTAATAGCAGGATTTCTATCCGAGAATGGCCGCCAGTGAATTCGCGGGCTACATCAGTTGCAAGTGTGGATAATGAGAAATTGAACAAACCGGAGTGCAAGCAATGTGGCAGACGACATCATGGGGAATGTTGGGGTAAATATATTTCTCACACGTGCTATAAGTGTAGTTCTCAGTATCACTTTATTCGAGATTGCCCGGAGACTGCGGAAAGGGATACTGTTCAAAGTGCGAGACCAAGCGGCACTACAGCTCGAGGCAGGTCATCTCGTTTTGGGCGAGGTAGGAGCGGTGCACAGAGAGGGGCTTCCGATGTGTTTGTTCGATCAGATGCTCGAGTACCAGCTAGAGCTTATGCCATCCATGCTAGAGAGGAGGCTTCATCCCCCGATGTCATTACTGGTATATTTTCTCTTTTTGATATTAATGTAGCTGCTCTGATTGATCCCAGCTCGACTCACTCGTATATGTGTGAAGCATTAGCATCTAGTAAGACTTTATCTGTTGAGTCTACCGAGTTTGTAATTCGTGTTTCAAACCCTTTGGGTCGGTGGGTATTAGTTGGCAAAGTGTGCTATAGCTGCCCATTGAAGATTAGAGACATGTGCTTTCTGGCCGATTTGATGCTATTACCCTTTAATGAGTTTGACATCATTCTCGGTATGGATTGGTTGACAGTTCATGATGCGATCGTAAATTGTAAGCGAAAGACTATTGATTTGAGATGTCAGAATAATGAGATAATTAAAGTTGAGTCTGCAGATTTGAAATGACTGTCGGCCGTGATAACTTCGATGTTGGCTCAGCAGTATTTGAGAAAAGGGTGTAAAGCTTATCTTGCTTATGTGATTGATAACAAGATGACTGAGAGGAATATTGAATTTGTACCGGTTGTTAATGAATACTCAGGTGTGTTTCCGGAGGAATTACCTGGATTGCCACCTGTTCGGGAAGTAGAGTTTGGCATCGAGTTAGTACCAGGGACCACTCCGATTTTGATAGCTCCTTATAGGATGGCACCGACCAAATTAAAAGAATTAAAGGCTCAGTTGTAAGAACTGACAGATAGGGGTTTTGCCCGACCGAGTTTTTCTCCATGGGGTGCGCCCGTTCTATTTGTGAAAAAGAAGGATGGAACATTGAGAATGTGTATTGATTATCGACAACTTAACAAAGTAACCATTAAGAATAAATACTCTCTACCACGCATCGATGATTCATTTGATCAGCTTAAGGGAGCCTCGATATTTTCAAAAATTGACTTGAGGCCGGGGTATTATCAATTACGAGTTAGAGAAGCAGATGTGCCGAAGACTGCCTTTCAGACTAGATACGGTCATTATGAATTTTTGGTGATGCCGTTTGGACTCACTAACGCCCCTGCAGTATTCATGGATTTGATGAATTGTGTATTCAAACCGTATCTAGATCAGTTTGTGGTTGTTTTCATAGATGATATACTGATCTATTCACGCGATGAAACTGAGCATGTTGAACATTTGAGGATAGTATTACAGATTCTGCAAGAAAGGCAATTGTACGCAAAATTTAGTAAATGTGAATTTTGGTTGAAAGAAGTCAGCTTTTTGGGGCACGTCATTTCAGCATCCGGTATTCGGGTTGATCCTAGTAAAATTTCAACTATCCTTGATTGGAAACCTCCGTGGAATGTATCTGAGGTTCGTAGCTTTCTGGGACTTGCGAGATATTACAGACGTTTCCTGAAAAGATTTTCGATGATAGCAAACCCGATGACGAAACTATTACAGAAGGATGTGAAATTCGAATGGACTGAAAGATGTCAAGAAAGTTTTAATCAGCTAAAGACCCTGTTAACGGAAGCTTCAGTACTTGTTCAACCAGAATCAGATAAAGAGTTTATCATTTTAGTGATGCATCTTTAATTAGACTCGGTTGTGTTTTGATGCAGGAGGGTAAAGTTGTAGCCTATGCTTCGAAACAATTGAAGCCACATGAGAAAAATTATCCAACGCATGACCTTGAACTGGCCGCCATAGTCTTTGCTTTGAAGATTTGGCATCACTATCTATTCGGTGAGAAATGCCGCGTTTTCTTGGACCATAAAAGCTTGAAGTATCTAATGACTCAGAAAGATCTGAATTTGAGGCAGCGACGGTGGTTAGAATTGCTGAAGGACTATGAGCTTGTGATCGATTATCACCCCAGGAAGGCGAATGTGGTCGTAGATGCACTTAGCCGGAAGTCGTTATTTGCTTTACGTGCTATGCATGCAGAGATAAATCTAACCGAAGAAGGTGCGATCAATGCTGAATTAAAAGTGAGACCATTGCTTGAACAGCAAATTCGGGAAGCTCAAGACCTTGATAATGGTTTGAAAGCAAAGAAAGACCAATGTGTTTTAGATAAGGATTTAGACTTTCAGATAGATATGGAGGGATGTTTACGGTTCAGGAATCAAATTTGTGTACCGAAGGATCCTAAATTAATTTGAATAATTTGTGAAGAGGCTCATAACAGTAGATTTTCGGTTCATCCGGGTAGCACAAAAATGTATCACAATCTAAAACAATTTTATTGGTGGCATGGAATGAAACGTGACATATCAGACTTTGTATCGAAGTGCTTGATATGCCAACAAGTGAAATCTGAACATCAAGTGCCATCGGGGTTACTCCAACAGATCATGATGCTAGAATGGAAGTGGGATCGAGTTACGATGGATTTCGTAGCGGGTTTGCCCCTAACACCGAGTAAAAAGGAGTCAATTTGGGTAATAGTTGACAGGTTCCCGTTCGCATTGATTTCTCCCTTGATAAGTTGGCGGAGATATACATATCGCAGATAGTACGGTTGCACGGAGTACCTATTTCTATTGTATCGGATAGAGACCCGAGATTTACATCACGATTTTGGAAGAAATTACAAGATGCTTTGGGAACTAAGCTGCACTTTAGTATAGCTTTTCATCCTCGATCGGATGGTCAATCCGAACGTGTTATCCAAATACTCGAGGATATGTTGAGATGTTGCATTCTCGAGTTCGGAGGTACTTGGAAGCGATACTTGCATTTGATAGAGTTTGCTTATAATAATAGCTTTCAATATAGATCAAAATGGCTTCCTATGAAGCTTTGTACAGTCGTAAATGTCGTACACCTTTATTCTGGATCGAGCTCGGTGAAAACAAGATACACGGGATTGATCTGATTAAGAAAGCCGAGCAAAAAGTGGCTGTAATTTGTGGTAGTCTGAAGGCAGCATCGGACCGTCAAAAATCTTACGCGGATTTAAAACTTAAGGATATTGAGTTTCAAATTGGAGATATGGTGTTTTTGAAAGTCTCGCCATGGAAAAAGATAATTAGATTTGGCCGTAAAGGGAAATTGAGCCCGAGATTCATTGGGCCGTATGAAATTGTTGAGCGTATCGGGCCGGTAGCATATAGATTGAAGTTACCCTCTAAGTTAGACAGGATCCATGATGTGTTCCACGTATCGATGCTTCGACGATATAGATCCGACACTTCTCATGTGGTTAATCCAGTAGAAATCGAGATTCAGCTTGATCTAACTTATGAAGAAGAACCAATTCGCATTTTAGCTCGTGAGGTGAAGGAGTTGCAAAATAAGAAAGTGAAGCTAGTTAAAGTACTGTGGCTAAAACACGGGGTGGAGGAAGCAACCTGGGAGACTGAAGAATCTATGAAAGGACTCTACCGCATTTATTCGCTTCGTAAGATTTTGAGAACGAAAAATTTCTTTTAGGAGGGAGTTGTAACACCAACTACGACCCTAACTTAGAAGCAGTGGTTTGAACCGAATCCGAGTAAAAATTTTTATAAATTTATTTATGTAATGTGCTATGCGTGTTGAATTGTGTGAATTTGTTTATTTATATGATTGAATTAAGGAAAAAGGACCAAATAGGTGAAGTTTAAAAGTAGCCTTTATTATGTAGGATGACTTGATTGGATTCTCGCTATCTTAAGGGACTTGCATGTCAAATAGTCCATTTTATTTATAGTGGACTGCATAATGATGGAAAAAAAATTATTAAATTTGGTTTGTGCCAATTAGTGACATTTTATTATATTATAATTGGGATTAAAATAAAGGGAAATGAAATAAAATAACAAATAGTAGGTGTTCATCTTCTTTCTTGGTTCTCTTTGTCGAAAATTGAAAGGGGGGAGGGAGAGAAAGCTTCAACATTAAATTTCAGATTTTGCATGTCTTCACAAGGTAAGTAATTAAGCATGATTTTTGGAAATACTTACATTAATGAGATCACTTTCTTGAGCATGTTTGAATCCATGTTGAAATTTTAGTTTTGAGCATGCTATAATTCAGCCATTTTTGAAGGTTCTTGAAATGTTTTGTTTGATGGAAAAATAATTAGTGGAATGATAGAAATGTACAAAATATGAGTTTTATGGCATGGTATAAGAGTATATGATATTCGGCCATTAGATGTTTAAGTAGAATATTGAGTGCTTGTGAATTTTACATTTGGGGATTTAATGGAAAATGTTGTAAAATTGAGGGGTGAATTTATAAGATGTAAATTATATAAATTGATAGATTTTAGTGTAGCAAGGGGAGGGTTTTAGAAAAGTTGAGGAGTATTCGGCTATAGCTTTAGGGGTGTGAAATTTTATATTTTCGAATAGGGAATAGAAATAGGATTAAATTGTATAAAATTAAAACTAAGAATGATAAATTGGAAGAAAAGCATAATTATGTGTTTAGGACCGATATGAACGAAATTGGTTTGAATGGACTCTTTTATAAACTTTGTTTAGATCAAGGGAGGAAAGAGGTGGGAGCAAATCGAGGCAAAGCTAAGCTAATTGAATAATCAAAAACCTCAAATCTATCGACTTTCGAGGTAAGATTTAAGTATTTGGATTAAATTGAATTATCTTTACATCACAATGTGATTGTTTGAGTGAAAATTATCATGTATTTATTTTAAATCTGCCGAATAAGGCATGGGGATTTCCATAGCTGATAAATAAACTTGGTTGGTGAACGCATATGTGTTGGTATAATTGGTAAATGAATGAGTTAATTTAGCATGCAAGTGTAGTAAAGAATGGATATATATGGCTATACATTAGATGGTTGGGACATGAATAAAAAGGTTAAATAATATCAATGCAACAGGATTTTTGGTTATATTTAAGGGTGGAGGCCGAATGCATGGGTGAGTTCTATGAAATCGATAATGGTTGTAATTAAGCTTGTATACTTAGGTTCAATCTTAATTATCATATGTGAAAACGTTGTGATCAGCTCGGTGTGTACAGAAATGTCGAGTAACGGCTCTATGTGAGCGATATGTTACGAGGATTATCAAGTAACGGCTCTGTGTGAGCGATACATTACAAGGAATATCGAGTAACGGCTCTATGTGAGTGATACGTTACGAGGATTATCAAGTAACGGCTCTGTGTGAGCGATACGTTACAGGAAATATGGAGTAACGGCTCCATGTGAGCGGTATGTTACAATAAAGGTAAGTAACGGCTCTATGTGAGTGATACGTTACGAGGATTATCAAGTAACGGCTCTATGTGAGCGATAAGTTACGACGATTATCAAGTAACGGCTCTGTGTGAGCGATACGTTACGGGGAATATCGAGTAACGGCTCTATGTGAGCAATACGTTACGAGGATTATCAAGTAACGGCTCTGTGTGAGCGATATGTTACGGGAAATATAGAGTAACGGCTCTATGTGAGTGGTACTTACAATAAAGGTAAGTAACGGCTCTACGTGAGCGATACGTTACCGAATTACCTAGTATACAGAAATGTACAAGCATATTATCATTAGATTAGACAAAATGGTAAGCATCAAGAGAGGTAAGTAGAATTGAGATATGTAATATATATTTATTAACTTAAATTTTTATATCTAAGTTGGTGACATACATAAATGTTTTAGTAAGTATGCAACACCTTTACCAATTAATCATATTATAATCATGGTATTTAGTGGTTGGTTGAATTTGTGATGAGGTAGGAATATAACTTTTAATTTATTTGAATGCTTGTTGTGACATTATAGATAGGTTTGGATTATAATTGCTTAAATCTTACTAAGCTTGGTGAGCTTACTTTGTTTGCGGTTGTTCTTAATCTGTAGATTTCAACCTTCAGCTAGAAGCTCACACTCGGGGATCCCGTCAGAATCAATCGCATTATCGCCCTCTTTTGGTATCATTATTAGTCAAGAATTTCTTGAAATTTTGGCATGTATAAGCTTGACCTCTCTTTTGAGTTTGTTTTGGGGTTGAATGTATGTATATAAGTACGTATAAGTTGCTTGGGAATGGCTAAAGTATGTCATTTTGTTTTATGCAAATTAGCCATAATAAAAGTATCATGCATAATGCAAGTTTTGACAGTGGTATTCAATATGAATGAAGTTTGATGAGGTCTAATAATTTGTATAATTTGAATGGTAAAAGTTAGATTTGGCAGGTTAATATGAGCATAATTTGATGATTTTGAATTTGAGTAATGAATGATGAATAGATCAATTGCATATTATGAAAGTTGTATGTATATATGATAGAAATACAACCGAATGGCATGAAAGGAAAAAAAAAAGAAAAATTTTTGGCTCATGCTTATAAGCGATTAAGGGAATATTGTTTCGCCTTTTAAATCGTAACTAATTTCTATTTGATGTTCATGATAACTATTCCTTGATATGTAGGATAATGATTGGAGATTAGATGATTATAATTGGACAAGTCTTTCAAAAAAAAATTGTTGTAAATTAGTCTTATCTTGGAATGAATCTGTTTGTGGGTGTTACAGGATTTCCACAATCAACCCACACCGCTACACACCATCGATGGTAGTCATGCTACAGTTAGCTGCTCATCGTCAGATCATGGCAATAGTCACTACAACAAATCATGGCAAAAAGCCACTACAACAGATCATGGCAAAAGCCACTACAACAGATCATGGCAAAAGCCACTACAACAGAACACTTCCCCTTTCATTAATCACCCAACCCCGTGCAATCACAGAAACCGGCATACATGTTTATCATATCAAATCAACAGAACCATTCACTTTAGAATGACAGAGATCACTAACCTGGTGATTCGCCTTTTACCCTCCTTGGGTTTTCAATAGCCATGCCGGTATTTCGGCATTTGACAGAATATAACAGATTTATAAGCATATACTAACAAACAATCTAAACGGTGTGAGAACTTTACACACCTGATAAATACGTAGGACTACCCTCTATGTCGATACCCTCGCTAATTGGATCTACTGCCCTTTGTCTACAACTTTGCTCAAAAGCTGGAAGAATGCGAGGATAAGGCCTCTCCTAAATTCGGCCAAGGGTTAGAGTTTCACCCGAATTATACGTTTAAATTAACAATCTCCTTACCTTGAAATCCTGAAAGTAATACGATCCGAATGCTACTGAACTCTGGCTTAGAAATCTAGGCGATTGAATCCCCTTCAAATCCCGGAATGCCGCAAATGAGAGAAAACACCCGATTAGTTAACCATATAGCCATTCGGCTAAGATCTCTAAAAGTCGAAAAAAGATTGAAATCTCGCGAATCGACACTTACCTTTAGTTTTCTTCAAGATACTGCACAAGTAGATACCACAGAGAGGATTTAGCTTCTAGGAATGAAGAGTTAGAAGAAAAGAACCATCCATCAAGACATAAAAGAAGTGATTCGGTTTAAAATAAGGATGAGGAAGAAAAGAGATAGCAGAGAGGAAATCGTCAAAGAACTTACCACCCCTGGGATGTTGATTCGGCTATGGTGAGACTTAGGGAAAAGAGGTTGAACTTTTGGTGATTTCGACTATGGAAGGGAATGAGGGTGTAGCTTCAGCTTTTAGTGAATGGAAGATGAATAATAATGAAGATCAAAAGATTCGGCTAGAAGGAGGTTTCAAAGAAAAAGAAAAGGGAAAGGGAAGTGATGATTCCGGCTTTTGAAGAGTGAAGATGAGAAAAAAAAGAAAACAAATGCTTAAGATGGCCTTTAGAATTTCGGCACACCCTCCTAAAGCCAAAACCGAATGCCCCTTTCCTTTCCAACTCTTCACAATTTCAGCTAACACTAACCTTCTAAGGATAGCTCCTATCTTTCTTCTCTATCTCAATCTTATCCACCCCTCCGAGAGACCTAGCTAGTACCACTTCT
This sequence comes from Gossypium rotundifolium, assembly GCA_025506655.1. Lineage (NCBI taxonomy): Eukaryota > Viridiplantae > Streptophyta > Magnoliopsida > Malvales > Malvaceae > Gossypium > Gossypium rotundifolium. Next base: position 129,169,294 of record CP106723.1, read on the forward strand.
TCCTCCTTTTATCAGCTCATTATCTCTCAATTATTCAAATTATTTAATTCATTTAACTCTCTATTTGATAGCCTTGATGCCGTCCCCCTAGCTCTCCTTGGGCTGTGAAATTGGCACAATTCCTTGGGCTCCAAGAGGCCACACTAAGGCCCCCTTCCTTTCCCTATTGGCGCCACTTATAGCTCCCTTCTACTGCGCCTCTTGTTCCTGGGCCACCTGCCCGTTATGCCTATTACACTCTCAATACTTCATTTAAACCCAATAGTCTCTAAACAAAATATTTAGCCAAGACCTCGGCCCATTCCTGAGCCCAATTTGCACCTCTAAACCTCAAATTAACATTTTTAGCATACATCACATAAAATGCACAGGCCCAATAATTCGGGATGTTATAACAAAGCCTAATAAAGCAGCCGGTGTTTTCAACCTTGACGCGGTCACCATGTTATCTAACCAGGTAGAGCTTTTAAATAAAAAAAAAATTGATGGTTTGTATGGTTCTACGCAGGTACATCCAGTGATGCAATGTGATGCAAATGGAGGAGGGAACCATTCAGAAAATCGATTCCACAACCTTAGTGCAGAAGACGAACAAGTCAACTATATGGGTAATAATTCTAGACCTCAGAATAATCCCTATAGTAACACTTATAATACAGGTTGCAGGAACCATCCCAACTTCTCTTGGGGTGGACAAGGAAATCAAAGACCGCAACCCCTTCCAGGCTTTCAACAACCACCTTACCAGCAGGAAAAGAAGCCGAACCTTGAGGAGATTTTGACAAAGTTTATTTCGATGTCAGAAACTCACTTCCAAAACACCGAAATAGCACTCAAAAATCAACAAGCGTCGATTCAAGGGCTTGAAAATCAAATCCGTCAATTGGCAAAGATGATTTCAGAACGACCACAAGATAGCTTGCCAAGTAATACTAAAACTAACCCAAGGGACCAGCTTCATGTGATCACTGTTCGAGATGAAGAAAGGTTAGTTGAACCTGAACCTGAACCAAGGCAAGAAATTATGGTAAGTAAAGGTAAGGTTGAGGTGAACCATAGTGCACAGAAACTGGTAAGTAAAGAATATAAACCTCGTGTGCCATACCCCAACGCGACGAAGAAAGACCATACCAATGAGCAATTTGGTAAATTTCTTAAACTCTTGAAAAAGTTACAGATGCCCAACTCAATTAATTTTTTAAAGGGGCTTTTAAAAAATAAAAGGAAGTTAGATGATGCGTCGCACGTAGAGCTAAATGCAGTCTGCTCAGCCATTTTACAGAATAAACTACCCAACAAATTGAAAGATCCAGGGAGTTTTACTATTCCTTATTTAATTGGTAGTTTAAATGTTAACCATGCTTTGGCTGATTTAGGGGCAAGTATTAATGTCATGCCCTATAAAATGTTTAAAGAACTAGGTCTTGGGAAACCCAAACAAATTAGGATGAGCATTCAATTGGCAGATAAAACTATTAGATTTCCTAGGGGTATTATTGAGGATCTGCTTGTAAAAATTGATAAATTTATATTCCCAGTTGACTTTTTTGTTCTAGACATGGATGAGGATAGTGACATACATTTAATTTTAAGACGACCCTTTTTAGCAACTACTAGTTATAGATGTTGGCACAGGTGAATTGATACTTCGTGTAGGTGATGACATGATTAAACTCCAAGCTCGTGATTCTGTTAGGATATCTAGTAATTGAGATAATATTGCAAGTTCTTTTTATGTGAATAACCTTGCGGCTCAACCTTCTTTATAGGAAATTCCTCGAAAAAAGGTGCTAGAGCCACAGTCCAGCTCAACTAACAAAAATAGAATAACTCATGAAGAACGAAGGCTTCAGATCGATGAACTAGACGAATGGCAGACACATGTCAAGGAGAGAGCAAAAATACACGATACAGAACCGAAACAAAGCCATGACGAATATAAGGATGGAACGAGTCAATTTAAGATTGGGGACTAGGTTTTATTAGACAAAAAAGACCCTCTACTTGCCACTTCAGAGCTTATTCCAAACAAAGCAAGTCCTCTTACGGTACTGAATGTTTTCCCATGTGGTACAGTCGAGGTAAATCACTATAAATTTGGCACTTTTAAAGTAAATATTACTTAGCTCAAACTTTATGTTGATAATAGAATTGATAGCGAGAAAGAGGAGTCTTGACTCCGAGAACCACCGTAACCGAGTGAAAACGAGGTAAGTCGAGCTTAGACTCTAAACTAGGGGTGAGAAAAACTCGATTCGACTCAAAAAAATCGAAAAAAATTTTGAATTTCGAGTTAAACGAATCGAATTATTCAAATTATTCGAGTCAACTCGAATTTTTTTCGAATTTCGAGTTCGAATCGAGTTGAGTTTTCGAATTAGAATAACTCAAATAATTCAAATAATTCGAATATCAAAATATAATATTTTACATTTTTACCCCAAACTCCCAAACATTTTTACTTTTCCCTCAAAAATTTTACTCCTTCCCACTTTCCCTCCAAAACTTTTATTCCCCTTCCATCCCAACCCTCCAATCTACCCAAAATCCATTTCCCACCAAAATTTTACCCTCCCATTTTCTTTTTCTCAAAATTTTACTCCCAAAAACCTCAAAACTTTTTATTTTCCCCCCAAATTTTTACTCCTTCCCACTTTTTCCCTAAAACTTTTACTCCCTTCCCATCCCACCTCCCATCTACCCCAAACACATCCCCTCCCCCTAATTTTCTTTTATATTTTCCCTCCAAACTCCCATCTACCCCAAACCCATCCCCCCCCCCAATTTTTTTTATATTTTTCCTCCAAAATTTTACTCCCCCTATTTACTTTCCCTCAAACATTTATTCCCCAAAACTTTTTATTTTTCCCCTAAGCTTTTACTTCTCACCATTTACTCTCAAATAAAAAATTAAAATTATCCAAAAATCATTAAACATAAATAGTAATAATTTTATTTATATCTACTATTTATATTATTAAATTAAATTTCACATTTTATATTATTAATATTATTGAATTGTTTAGTCATATTGAATATTTATATTAAAATTGAATTATTAATTATGCCATGAAATATTCATATTAAAATTTTATATTGGTATCAATTTCACATTTTATCTTTAAAATAACTTTTATTAAAAAATCACATTTTACATTTAATATATATTTTAATTCCAAAATACATAGTGACAAGAATCTGAAGGTAATTGAAACAACTAAGCAAGCAAAGAAGCTAACCCGTATATAAAAGATTAATAAATAAATTATGAGGTGATGAAAGTTAATAAAAAATTTGATTACGGTGAACAAATTTTACTACGATGGGTGACCGTGGTTACAAGGATCCAAAATTATTTTTTAAAATTTAACTCAAAAAAATATATTCGATTCGATTCAATTCGAATTTCATCTTACTCACTCGATTCGAGAAAATTTCAAATCAAATTAGGATGATAAAATATGATTCGTCAGCTCGATTAACTCAAAATTTTTTCATTCGATTCGATTCGATTCGATCGAACACTCACCCCTACTTTAAAAATTCACTTCTCGGGAGGCAACCCGAGCACTAACCCTACTAATTATTTTATTTTTACCACTTTTCATGTTTAAATGCAGGTTTTTGACCCACACGGCCTGGACACATGGGCATGTCCTTGGCATTATGGAAACAAGGCTAAAATTTTCCCAAAAATCGACAGAGACACGACCTTAAATTAAACCACACGGGCGTGCGACACAGCCGTGTGGACCACACGACCTGGACGCACAGGCGTGTCCTAGGCCGTGTGAAACCTGGAATAATTTTTTTTTTGAATTTTAAAATAAGTCAGAGAGTTACACGGGTAAGGCACATGGCCGTGTGCGAAACACGACCGTGTGCGAGACACGGCCTAGCCACATGGGCATGTGGGAGGTCACACGGGCGTGGGAGAAGCAAAGGACAATATGCATGGCCGTGCGACTCGGTCATGTGAACCATACGGCCTGAACACACGGGCGTGTCCGAGGCCGTGTGAAGACTAGGCTATTCTTTTTCCCTCGACGAATACGGGTGAAAACAAGCCACACGGGCGTGTGACACGGTCGTGTGGCCCAACAAGAACCCTCACACAACTGTGCCACCCCATAAAAACCCTAACCCATTTTCTCTTTTTCTTATTTTGTCTTCTTGTTTCATCTTATTTCTATTTCTATTTCTATTTCTATTTCTATTTCTATTTTATTTGTCTTTTATGTTTCTTATTATCTTTTAAAGACTTGTCTAATATATTTTGAACTATATTTTAGTTATTATGGTTGTTCCTAACCGAGTAATCCTTTAATCTTCTCCACCAGTTGTGTTGATTTTCTTAATAGCTTGCTCAGAATCATGCACTACATTTAGCCCTCTCTACAATTCCGCTAGTCACTAATTTGAGGACTTCATCCAAACTTTAGGACAGTTTCGCTTCTCTCCCTCTCTTATGATATTCTACTTAAACTGTCATTACATATATTCATACATTGAGGACAATGTATATCTTAAGTGTGGGGAGGTTATTTATATGATTATTAGAAAATGCCTGAATTATGTCTTGTATTCAAGTAATTTTCTCATTTTACTATTAGAATGAATTCTTATCGATTTATGATTTTAATTAATATGTTTTAAATTAAATTCATAGGTAATTGTGCATTGATTGTTTAAACTTTAAGACATTAGAGAATCAAGCATGATAAGTCTATTTTCAGAATAAATAAAAAATTTCTAGGTTGTTTCCCTAAATTTAAATGTTACCTTGAAGTTTGAGATTTACGAGATTGACATAAAAAACCATAATTTCTGTGAGATTTTGAGCCTTTGAAGCATAACACTTTTCTTGCTCACTTTATTATTGGTTATGAGTGTGTCAATATTGATTTGTTATTCTATAACTTGCTTCGATTATACATATTGAGACCACACCTTTGATTTGATATACTGAGATGATAAAGGCACCTAGGTTTTAACCCACTTACCTCAAAAAGCCTACCTTCATAATTAACCCTTAGTGAACCCTTTTGAGCCTAATAAACCGTTTCTTGATCTACCCTTAATATTAACTCATAACTCATTCTTTTTGATTCATTGAGAATTTTTCCTATTGTATTAACCCCCTTTTTGTCGAGATTTGATTTGGTTAGTTGCCTAACTATGTTCTTTTGTTCCAGTTGTTAAATTACCTCTTTTATCCTTAACTAAAAAAAGTGAAAAAAAAAGTAAAAAAAAAATGTACATTTATTTTAATTATTACTAGTTCTATATTTTTTTAGCTTAAATGGTTAATTTCACATTTTGAGAAGAAGCTCGTGTTATTATTGATAAGTTTTCAATTGATGTAATTATTCAGTATTAGTTTATTTTTATAGATAGGTAAATTGTCAATTCAATCTCGATTCTAACTCTCTATTTCAGCCTTTATCCACACCTTTAACCCAAACCCCATTACAACCCTTTAAAGACCTTTTGATTTGTGTATCATCTCATTTTATAGTGGTGGAGATTTAATTTTCATGCAAGCCTATGGTAATGACTTTCCATGTTTGACTTTTCAGTGCTTATTTTTGAACCTTAAACACCTTGAGTGATTTGAGTGAATCTTTAGTGAGGATGTCAAATCTTGTCGGTTTTAAATTAAAGTTCGTTACTTAGATAAGGGGAAATACCTATGTTTTCATGCTTTAAAAATGTGTGACTTGGATTGTTTGAATCTTTAGTGCTCTTTTAGTTGAACTATCAATGTGTGATTATTTTTGAATTATGATAAAACATTATTGATGAGAATTTTGAATTTAGAAAGCTAAATTTTTGTAATATCCTGACTTTGTGGGTCTATGCATTTGATGCGTTGCATGGCTAAATTAGTAGGTGAAGGCTTTAAGGTGTGGATTGGGCTCAGGTTTGGGCTTAAAACTTAGGTTAAATTGCCTATAAATAATGTTAGTGTATAAATTAAAGGTTAAGTGAGTATGTTTAGTAGCAAGTTGGGCTCGTGGCCCAAAGTTGGAGGTGCCATAAGTGGATATGTAGGTAGCGTCACAAGGGGGAGAAGTTTGGGCCTACTATGGCCGCTTGGGGCCCAAGTTAGTGGGTCAAATATTCGGCACTTCAAAGGGGAGGGGATGGACGGAACCTAGCTACAATTTTGGAGTGTTATTTCTTTTATTTTATGATTAAAAAGGGTGTTAATTAAGAGGGAAGAGGTGGATTTTAGGTGGCCTCTTTTAAAAGAGAGATAAAGGTTGGGTTATTAAGAGGGATAGAGGTTATCAGGAGGGAGAGAGTTGGCTGACATTCCAACTCTGAGTGTATGCTTGTGTATTGCTGAAATTTTGAAGCCTAGTGTTCATCTTTACCATTTGATTTCTTTTCTTTCTTTCTCATCTACTCTCTAGCCGAAACCTCTCTACCATTTTTCACCATTGCCGCAACACCTTAAAACCTCACACTTCTCTTCTCTTTTGTTAAGACCGAATCTCCCTCTTGTCACCAAGGATGAATCGCATCAAATCTCAACCTTCTCACTTCTTCTTTTCACGATTCATCAAAAGTCGAAAACACAATTGACCTTAGTCGAATCTATATCTCTTTGCTATTTTTTAAAAGCCGAAAAGTTCACTTCTTTGTCACCTTTTGAAATTGATTCTCTTCTAGTTATCTCTCAAAATCGAAAACCCTTCTCCTGTGGCCGAATCTCTCAGTAATCAAAGGGTGTGGTTGATCATTTGATGCAAGCTATTCGATCGGTTCTAATAGTGGGGTAAGGAACTCTTTGTCATTTGATCTTCTTTCCTATACCTTCAATTAAGTCGACACTAAGGAAACTAATCCCTTTTATTCTTTTGGTCGAACTATGTAAGGGGTCTTTCGGGATTTATGTAGTTAACGTTTGGAGAAGTGATCATTCGGGATTTGAATATCCAAGGTAAGTGAAGTGTGATTTTAGGCCGAAGGCTATTTACTTTGTTCATCAAATGTTAGAATCGAAACTAACATATACCCTGTAGGGATTTCGACATCTCTAAGGATAAGTGATATTTTCGGGATTTAGACAAACAAGGTAAGGGATATTGATATTCGGCCAAGGCCATATTACTTATTAAGGGTGCCGATTCTAACTATGGTGTTTTAGGGGATTTCTGACAGATCTTCGTGATTTGTCTAAGCAATCTAGGTAAGGGTTCTAGTGATTCAGATCTGTTTCTTATTCGTTCAAAAGTCGAAAACTAATCGATTTAGTGTTCAAGTGCCTAGTCGATTGCAAGGGGGATCATCACGAAGTTTCGGGATTTGGTTGGTAACCAAATCGGCAGTAAGGTAAGGGTTTTGGTCTCGTTAACCCTTTGGGATTTGACTGTTTAGCCGAATGGCTTTTTGCTAATATGCTTAGTGTTGGCCGAATGTAGGAAAAAGGGGACTAGTGCGTTAGATCGGGATTTTCGGGATTTCGATTAGATCTACGAATAATCAGGTGTGTAGCCCTACACTAATTCCCCTTAGGTTGATAATATTAGATATGTGTTAATGAAAATATGAAAATATGGCTAAGGGTACCATCCAATGGTACGAGTGCATTCAGGTACGTTACCCCTTTAACATTTGTAGATAATGTTTAATAACATTGATGTGAAAATATGTGGATTCCCGTTATGATTTTGGGGTAAGGTAAATTGCATGACAAATAGCATGTTTTGTATGTTGCATGGGCATATGGGTGATTATGTGAAAGGGGAAGTGATCTAGTGGTTCCTACCACAATATCTGGTGACTCTGTCACATTATCTGGTGACTATGTCACATATTATGAATCTGGTGACTCTGTCACATTATCTGGTGGCTATGCCACATTATAAGGGCGATGTGCAGTTGACTGCAGCGACTGCCTTCGGTGGTGTGTAGCGGATGAAGGGTCGATTTAGTAATCCTCACGGTGTGATTGGTAGGTACGGGTGATGTGTAGAGGATGGATTTCTAGGTGGGTTGGGTTGCATCATTGCCTATTATTATATGTGAAATGATATGTTTTATCGGTTGGGAATCTGTGATGGTTGTTACACACTAAGTCTATTGACTCACCCTTCGTGGGCTAACTTTTTGCAGATGGCACTCAGTGAATGGACCAGGTTGGCAGGAACTTAGAGGCGCCATGCAAATTCAAATTTTCGCTTTCTTATTAAGTTTATATCTATCTATTTTGGGTTACATTTTGATGTAATAAGGCCCTCATTACTTAACTGTTTAATTTTCTTTGCGTTTTAAATTTCTGATACGATACGAACAACATCAATTGATTTGAAACTCAATTACCTACGATTTTTCAAGTTATAAAAAAAAAAGAATAAACTCTAAAATTCGGCATTTCTTTTAACTTGTAACTTTTGAAATATGAAATTATCGATTTAGTGCAAAATTAAATTACAACTCGATTTTTAACTTGAGAACAACCCGAATCTATTTTTCTTCGAAACCACCGCGATTTTCAAAATGTCATACGAGACTTAACTATGCTTTGCTTAAGGAGCATGCCAGATCCGGTCAGGGCTTGTGGGCCGGGTTTGGGGTGTTTCAATTTTAATTGTGAGTTGAGGATTTTGCTTGAGGATAAGCAAATGCTTAAGTGTGGGGATATTTGATAAACCATAAATGTAACATATTTTAATTCCATGCTTGGCATATTTTTGGATAATTTATGATGAGAATTGGTGAATTTGATGCTCCTAATCCCTTAATTCATGTTTCTATACTTAGGAGAGCATTTGGGAGAAAAAAGAGCGAAAAAGGGCCAAAATCGAAGTTTTCAAGATCCACACGGGCTAGGCACACGCCCATGTGAGCCACACGCCCATGTGCCATCCCGTCTTGATTTCATACCCTTCTTCCCTGTTACATGAAAAAAAACCCAATTTTTAGGGTTTCTGAGCATTCTAAAGTCTATAAATACATACTAAAAGAGGACCTAAAGGAGGACGCAGAGTAGAACGAAGAAATTACTCGAAGAAAGCCGTCGGATTCATCTCGGAAGTAGATCCACTCCAAGATTGAAGATTTTCAGTCGAATTTCCTTAGAAGTTTTATTGGGTTTTTCATGTCTTGTTGTTTTCTTTATTCTGAGATGTTTTCCTCTTACGTTATGAACTAAACTCCCTAAATACCCAGGGAGGATGAAACCTAGATGAATCTTATTATTTAATTATCTAAATTACATGATAAATACTTGTTCTTATTCTTAATTATGTGTATTAACCCTTGCTTTAATATTTTTAGGATATTAATTCAAGTTTGATGTGTGTATTTAGTGGAGGAAAAGTCCCTGTTTAAGGGTATATCTAGCATAATTAAGCAGAGTTGATTGTAACCCTAGAAATAGGATGACATAAATCTACCGGATTAGAGTCAAATCTAATAAGGGAATCCATAGATCGAGTTAATACAATGATAGGGGTTTTAATTAGAAAGAGATTTTAATTAATCAATCTAGAGTCAGTTGTTTTTAGTCTCGAAAGAGATATTAACATAATTTAGGGATTTATAAAGATCAAGGCAAGTGAATAAATCGTTTAATTCAAAGTCAGAATAATAAGTGAAGTTTAGGTGGATTCTTCTTTTGGTATTGTCTTTATTCATTGGTTTATTCGCTTACTCTCTTCATGCAACATCCTAGATTAGGGGTTATGCGTTTGTGCATAACTCATGAGGAGTAGGTTTTGGCAGTGTTTGGAAGTGAATTAAGGGTTTTTAAAATCCTATGATAGAAGAGAAAGCTTTGGACAATTATTGGTTTTTAAGTTAAAAACAAGAAGTGATGTGGAAAAGTGGCAAGGGACGCCACCTAAGGTGCAAGGGTTATAGCATCAAGTGAAGTACTTTGAGGGATGAGGTTTGAATCCCATTGTGTGCATTTTTACTTAATTTTATGAAATAGCATGTTTACTGTGATATGTGGTGTGCATTTTTAGAACCTTGGAAATGTAAGGAAATGTATGGAAATGTATGAAAATGTAAGGAAATGTATGGAAATGTATGGAAATGTATGGAAATGTATGGAAATATAAGGAAATGTATGGAAATGTAAGGAAATGTAGGGAAATGTCCTGGAAGTGTAAGAAATGATTTAGAAATGTTAAGTTTCAAAAACAGGAAAGTGAACATTTTGGAAACTTGGAAATGTTAAGAGGAAAATGAACATTTTGGAAATGCTAAGTTAAAAAGAGGAAAGTGAACATTTATGGAAACTAGGAAAATGATTTAAGAAATGATTCAAAAGAGGAAAAGTGAACATTTATGGAAACTAGGAAAATGATTTAGAAATGATTCAAAAGAGGAAAGTGAACATTTCTGGAAACTAGGAAATGTAAGGAAATGTCAAGTTTAAAGAGCCAAACAAAAATTTTTCGAAACTTAGAAATGACTTAGAAATGTCGAGTTTTAAAGTTTAAAAGAGGAAATTAAGGCAAGGAGGCCTTAAGAGAAAAAGTATGTGAAATTTGACACACAAACAGGCTTGGAAAAGTGGCCTGAAGATGCCACTTAGGACCTCTGGAAATGGCGCCACATGCAAGTGTATTTGGGCCAAGGATCGAGTCACTTAGGAAGCAAATAAAAGAAGTTTTATTTTGCTACAAAAAGCAGAGAGGTGGACGGCATGAGGGCTCTTAAAAGAGGAGTTTTATTTCCTTTAGAATTTCGGCTAAATAGGAGATAAATAATAGATTTAATTATCATTATTTTTAGGAGATAATTGTTGGATTAATTCTTTTAATAAAGTGATAATTCAAAGGATAAAGTTATCAAAATAGAAGAGTGGTGGCCAAGTAAGGGATTACGAGTAGTAAATTCGGCTATAAAAGGAAAAGAGAGCCATTCAAAGATTATTTTCTCTTCCTTGATAACCTCTGCCAATTCTCTTAAGCAACTATTTTTTTTCTTCTTCATTCTTCTCCTCTCAATATTCCAAAAGTCAAACTTGTGTGACTACTCTCAGGTCTTAAGTCAATCTTTGAGGACTCAAGAAAAGGGGTCATCGATTACAAAGATTAAGGGTAAGGTCGAGTTATCGATTTCCATTCTTTTCTTCTAAGATTAAAGTCAAACTAGGAAATCTAACCCCATTATTGTGTTATTCAAAACTTGAAAAGAAGGCTCTTCGGGATTTACTAAGTGTCGACTACAAGGAAGGAGAAGTTCTTTTCCCGAAGGTACACCATAGGCAGCGTGTTCCCTAGTTATTCGGTGAATTTGGGATTTAAAATCCACAAGGTAAGACATGCGAATATTCGCCAAGGCCTATTTTTGGTGTTTTAGATCTAGTTCATATTTATTCAAAAGCCAAAACTAATTTGTTAAAGTGATTTAAAGCTTTGCCGAATACAAGAAAGAGTATAGTGAAGATTTCGAGATTTGGCACCAAGGTAAGTTTTAGTGTACTAATCCTACTAGTATTTGGATTTATGGCCGAATGGCTTACTAAGTATTAAATGATTGATTAAATGTAGAGATTTAATATCTAAGGCATTAGATCAAGCTTTTCGGGATTTGGATTGGAAACCTTAAGCGAATCAGGTGTGTACCCCACACTAATCTTAATAGATTTATGGCTTTAACTTGATATATGTGTTAATATGAAAGTGTAAGAATGTGGCTAAAGTACCAAGTTATGGTACAAAGTACTCAGGTACATTTCCTACCCTGATAAGATTACGAAATATGTTATACTTAACATGTGAAAAGTGACATGAATGTGAATTTAAGTATGATATGCATGATATGAATAATATGGGGCATTCAAGTTATATGAGAAAGGGAAGTGAATGTGGTGACTTCAGTCTCACTATCTGAATGTGGTGACTTCGGTCACATTATCTGAATGTGGTAACTTCGGTTACATTATCTGAATGTGGTGTCTCATAATAGAATTATCTGGTGGCTATGCCATGAATTTTATATGGGCGATGAGCACGTCGACTACAGTGACTGCCTTTGATGGTGTATAGCGGATGGAGGGTTGACTTAGTAGTCCCCACGGTGTGCAGGATGGTACGGGTGGAGTGTAGCGGATGGCAAATAGGTTTGGGTTCGGGATTGCATCATTATCTTGAATTATTATATGAACATGATTTGTATGGTATGCCTAATTCTATTAAATTTTGGTGTTGGTTACACATTGAGTCTGTTGACTCACCCCGTTGTGGGAACATGTTTCAGGTGATGAACAGTGATGGACCGGGACGGCAGAACTTGTGGTGGCCATGCTCAGCTGAAAGTTTTATTCAATTTGGACTTTTTATTTTATTTAAGTACTCTACAATCTTATTTTGGGTTTTATTTTATGTAATAAGGCCATAGTGATGATTTTATTGATTTTAATTACTATGTTACGTATTTATGTTATTTAAAGATTAAGTCAATTTAATTTAAAATAAACTTTAAATATTTTGTCACCTGAAATAAATGGGTTTTCAATATAAAAATAAACTTGTTTTCAACTCGAGCCCAACCCACAAACAAACTATCTTCAAAACACACAGTTTTCAAAGTGTTTGAAATAATTTTGAACCGGGTTACATCGAGGAACATACCAGACCCAATCCAGGCTCATGGGCCGGGTGTGGGGTGTTTCAATTTGGTATCAGAGCCCAATTTTAAACTCTCAGCCTTGGGTTTAAGGCCCAAAATGTTTTCCAAAGTAAGCCCAAAAGGAATTTTCTGAAAAATTTTCGTGTTTTTCGGCATGGCCCACTAAGTCTCAATTCAAGTCCACCGTGTAAGTACTTGACTTCAAGTGATTTGAATATGTGAAATGTATGGGCTTTTATGGCAACGTAGATCACCGATTAGTATTTGAACCCTAGGACTAGTGTACCCCAACAAATACATAAGACTTAAATATCTAATTAAACAAACATGTGGTTGAGTCGCCGAGTTAGGGTGTGGCAACTATGGTACGCATGTCTAGGATTGGTTTCAGTGGGAGCTTGGTATTTAAGCGATCGAGTGACTCACCTCCTCCACTCGAATCCTACAGTGCGTAGCCTCGGTTCACCCTAACCAAGAGGACTTATACACCAAGCTAAACCCCTAACTAAAACCCGAAAGGGACTAGCCAGTATTTTTATGGAAACCCTAGTTTTAAAATTTCTAAATTACCCTCTTGATTTGAAAAGATTATTTTATAAATTTTCCTGAAATATTTCGATTTACAAATTTACTAAAATACCCCTAGTGGTAAAATTACAAAACGCATCTTAGTTTATGAAATTTTCAAAATACCCACAACTCTTATCAAAATTTCATTACTTTATAAAATGTTCAAAACCCAAATTTATGTAATGACAAAATACCTGATTTTAGAAAAATTACTAAATTACCCTACCCTACAAATTACCAAATACCCCAAGTTACAAAATTACGAATCTAACCCGATTTTCAAAATTTTTCCAACAGCACCAATTTGGAAAACAAATTCTCAAAAAGAACCCTTAAGTTTTGCAAATTTTGAAATACCCTTGATTTATTAAGATTTATAAATTTACCCTGGTTTATTACTGAAATACCCCTGTAATTTCAAAATTTCTAAAATACCCTCGAGATTTCAAAAATTACCAAAATACCCTTATTGAAAAAATCACCAAGGAACCTTATTTTGAAAAATTACGAAAATACCCCTGTAGGGCAAATTACGAAAATACCCCTGGGTAGTGGAAAAACAACAACAATGAAAACTACAACATTTCTCTGAATGAACGAAAGTTCATAATTGATTGATGGATGAATGTAAAGACTGTGTGCATGTATGAATATGAAAGAACCACTATTAAACTCCTTTTCATAAAACTGTTCACGGATAAACAGTGGAACAAAGAACTAATGCATAAAACTTTTTAATCAAATTAAATCGCGACGTTAGTAATGAGTTCTAGTGGACGTGGTCGAGGTAGTATCTAAGAAATGTGTTAGTTTTGTTAAGATCAGAGTGCGCAGCGTAAGCATAGTACGGTGAGAAGGATTGTACGACTGTTAGTAAGTAATTTCGAGGACGAAATTATTTTTAAGGAAGGTAGAACTGTAACATCCTAGATTAGGGGTTATGCGTTTGTGCATAATTCATGAGTAGTAGGTTTTGGCAGTGTTTGGAAGTGAATTAAGGGTTTTTAAAATCCTAGGATGGAAAAGAAAGCTTTGGACAATTATTGGTTTTTAAGTTAAAAACAAGAAGTGATATGGAAAAGTGGCAAGGGACGCCACCTAAGGTGCAAGGGTTATGGCATCAAGTGAAGTACTTTGAGGAAGAGGTTCAATCCCATTGTGTGCATTTTGCCTAATTTTATGAAATAGCATGTTTATGTGATATGTGGTGTGCATTTTTAGAACCTTGGAAATGTAAGGAAATGTATAGAAATGTATGGAAATGTAAGGAAATGTATGGAAATGTAAGGAAATGTATGGAAATGTATGGAAATGTATGGAAATGTATGGAAATGTATGGAAATATAAGGAAATGTATGGAAATGTATGGAAATGTAAGGAAATATATGGAAATGTAAGGAAATGTAGGGAAATGTCCTGGAAATGTAAGAAATGATTTAGAAATGTTAAGTTTCAAAAAGAGGAAAGTGAACATTTTGGAAACTTGGAAATGTTAAGAGGAAAGTGAACATTTTGGAAATGCTAAGTTAAAAAGAGGAAAGTTAACATTTATGGAAATTAGGAAAATGATTTAAGAAATGATTCAAAAGAGGAAAAGTGAACATTTATGGAAACTAGGAAAATGATTTAGAAATGATTCAAAAGAGGAAAGTGAACATTTCTGGAAACTAGGAAATGTAAGGAAATGTCAAGTTTAAAGAGCCAAACGAAAATTTTGGAAACTTAGAAATGACTTAGAAATGTCGAGTTTTAAAGTTTAAAAGAGGAAATTAAGGCAAGGTGGCCTTAAGAGAAAAAGTATGTGAAATTTGACACACAAACAGGCTTGGAAAAGTGGCCTGAAGATGCCACTTAGGGCCTCTGGAAATGGCACCGCATGCAAGTGTATTTGGGCCAGGGATCGAGTCACTTAGGAAGCAAATAAAAGAAGTTTTATTTTGCTACAGAGAGCAGAGAGGTGGACGGCATGAGGGCTCTTAAAAGAGGAGTTTTATTTCCTTTAGAATTTTGGCTAAATAGGAGATAAATAATAGATTTAATTATCATTATTTTTAGGAGATAATTGTTGGATTAATTCTTTTAATAAAGTGATAATTCAAAGGATAAAGTTATCAAAATAGAAGAGTGGTGGCCAAGTAAGGGATTCTATGTAGTAAATTCGGCTATAAAAGGAAAAGAGAGGCCATTCAGCATTATTTTCTCTTCCTTGATAACCTCTGCCGAATTCTCTTAAGCAACTATTTTTTTTTCTTCTTCATTCTTCTCCTCTCAATATTCCAAAAGCCGAAACTTGTGTGACTACTCTCTAGGTCTTAAGTCGAATCTTTGAGGACTCAAGAAAAGAACATGTCGATTACAAAGATTAAGGGTAAGGTCGGTAGTTATCGATTTCCATTCTTTTCTTCTAAGATTAAAGCGAAACTAGGAAATCTAACCCCATTATTGTGTTAGTCAAAACTTGGAAAGAAGGCTCTTCGGATTTACTAAGTGTCGACTACAAGGAAGGAGAAGTTCTTTTCCGAAGGTACACCATAGTCAGCGTGTTCCCTAGTTATTCGGTGAATTTCGGGATTTAAAATCCACAAGGTAAGACATGCGAATATTCGGCCAACCTATTTTTGGTGTTTTAGATCTAGTTCATATTTATTCAATAGCCGAAACTAATTTGTTAAAGTGATTTAAAGCTTTGTCGAATACAAGAAAGAGTATAGTGAAGATTTCGGGATTTGGCACCAAGGTAAGTTTTAGTGTACTAATCCTACTAGCATTTGGATTTATGGCCGAATGGCTTACTAAGTATTAAATGATTGATTAAATGTAGAGATTTAAGATCTAAGGCATTAGATCAAGCTTTTCGGGATTTGGATTGGAAACCTTAAGCGAATCAGGTGTGTACCCCACACTAATCTTAATAGATTTATGGCTTTAACTTGATATATGTGTTAATATGAAAGTGTAAGAATGTGGCTAAAGTACCAAGTTATAGTACAATGTACTCAGGTACGTTTCCTACTCCTACTAGGATTACGAAATATGTTATACTTAACATGTGAAAAGTGACATGAATGTGAATTTAAGTATGATATGCATGATATGAATAATATAGGGCATTCGGGTTATATGAGAAAGGGGAAGTGAATGTGGTGACTTCGGTCTCACTATCTGAATGTGATGACTTCGGCCACATTATCTGAATGTGGTAACTTCGGTTACATTATCTGAATGTGGTGTCTCATGACACAATTATCTGGTGGCTATGCCACGAATTTTATATGGGCGATGAGCGCGTCAACTGCAGCGACTGCCTTCGATGGTGTGTAGCGGATGGAGGGTTGACTTAGTAGTCCCCACGGTGTGCAGGATGGTATGGGTGGAGTGTAGTGGATGGCATATAGGTTTGGGTTCGGGATTGCATCATTATCTTGAATTATTATATGAACATGATTTGTATGGTATGCCTAATTCTATTAAATTTTGGTGTTGGTTACACATTGAGTCTGTTGACTCACCCCGTTGTGGGAACATGTTTCAGGTGATGAACAGTGATGGACCGGGACGGCAGAACTTGTGGTGGCCATGCTCAGTTGAAAGTTTTATTCAATTTGGACTTTTTATTTTATTTAAGTACTCTACAATCTTATTTTGGGTTTTATTTTATGTAATAAGGCCATAGTGATGATTTTATTGATGTCTTAATTACTATGTTACGTATTTATGTTATTTAAAGATTAAGTCAATTTAATTTAAAATAAACGTTAAATATTTTGTCACCTGAAATAAATGGGTTTTCAATTTAAAAATAAACTTGTTTTCAACTCGAGCCCAACCCACAAACAAACTATCTTCAAAACACACAGTTTTCAAAGTGTTCGAAAGAATTTTGAACCGGGTTACATCGAGGAACATACCAGACCCAGTCCAGGCTTGTGGGCCAGGTGTGGGGTGTTTCACTTCACTCTCTGCCATGTTCATAGTTTATTAGTTAGTTAAATTTTAGATTAAAACAAATTCCCTTAATTATTAGGCTAAATTATAGAAAGATAGTTATTACTAGTAATTTTAGTCCTTGTGGATACTATATTCTGGACTCATCAGCTATAGTACTGTTCGATAGGTGCGCTTGCCTTCGTCGAAATAATTAGTTAGTTTCGAGCCAATCACTTCAATTGATTTTATCATAAAAACATTTTCTTGTTGGTTTAAAAACAAGTGATTAAACCATTTGTTACGTAATTTTAGTTTCAATATTTAGTTTCTATCCATTTTTTTATCCGAATTAAGTACCAAATGGTAATTTCACTTAGGGATGAGGAAAAAAAAGTAAAGATCGACCACAATTAAGGTGTTCGAACGATTTATGGAATGTAAGTTAAAAAATCTCGTTATTTGAAATCGAATTGAATTATACTTTTATTAGATTTGTAATTATTTATGATATAAAAATAAAATTTATATTTAAAATAGTGGAAATAACTTAAATGTTCTTGAAAATGATTGTTTTTAGAAATAATTATGAAAAATCTTTGAAATTTTGTCAAATAATATTCAAAAGCTATAAAACAAAGCTAATTTGTCAAAATAAGTCTAAAGTCCAAAAAACTTAATGTGGAAAAATCGAGAAATGAACTGAACTGAATTATGATGGACAATTTAAAATATCCAAAAACTCTAATTGAAACAAACCAATATCACCCTCTTTTACCCTCAATTGCAACAGGGTTGTAATTTGCAATGCAATGTTGTTTTCAACCTTGACTTTGCTATTTCCTATCTCATTGATATTCATCTCAAATGTTTGCAATGGGCCAACAAATTCATCTATCTTACTATCAATATCCTTTGCCTCCTCAATAGTAATCACCTTGATTACGAATTTTTCAGGCAAAGATTGAAGCACTTTTTTTACAAGCTTCGATTTTGAGTATTCTTCACCAAGAGCAAAATCCTAATTTTTGATGTCGTTCAGCTTTGCATAGAACTAAAACATGGTCTCATTGTCTTGCATCTTTAGAGTTTTTGTAACACCCTTTACCCAGCCTAGAAATTTAAACCAAGTCTAGAGGCTATATCAATTCATATCAAAATAAACCAACCTTTTTCTACTAGAATCAAGAGTCAAAATTCATGTAATTACTTAAATCAACATAGAAATTCAAACCTTCAAGGCGTAATCCAAAATGACACACAATAACATAAGTTTATAATAATAATAATAATAAATGGTAATATAACTATGGGGAATTGACCGAGCTCCTGCCACGCCGACCCACCTGAGTCTGTGGGTTACCTGTAATCCAAGCAAACAAACGAAATGAGTTTTTACTTAGTGTGTAACTTATATTCTAAATAAAACAATAATATAACGGCTGTGATTTCAGTTTGTCTTTAGTCAATCAATTCTCAAAATCAGATACAGAAACAGAAGATATCAGATACAATGGCAAAATAGTTCAGATACAAATGCAGATCCCTACCCCCAATTGCTACACACCATCTCCGTCCATCCTTACACACCATATAGGGTATCAAGTACCCATTTATCCCTATACACCGCATAGTGACTACATGTCTTGTTCAGAATAATTGCAACATAGCTGCCAGATCAGAATGAGATAATTCGTCAGAATTAAAAATGTACGTGGCTTAGCCACTGGATTTGGCATATTATTAAATTGCCCTCAATTCCTTCTTCATATATTCCCAAATATTAATGCAAATGTAGAATAAACAGATATCAAAAACAAGTATAAAATAATACAATTACAAACCATGATCATGTAATGCAATCACACTGATTTATTAGATCTTGTAACAAATGCATACATATCAGAATAACAGATTACTCAGTAACAGATTGTCAGATAAAAGTTTCAATGTCTAGTAAAGATCATACAAACCCTATGGTAGGCCTACGTTTGATCCGTATGACGATTATGGCCCTAGGGGAAATTTTTTATTTTTGACCCACACGTCCGTGTGGATTCACACGGCCTGAGTGGCTAGCTCGTGTGGTACACACAGCCCAGCACATGGTCATCTAGCTCAAAATAGTGAGTTACACAATCTGGCACACGGCTAAGCACACGCCCGTGTGACTCACAACCCCTCACATGACTTGAACACACGCCCGCGCCTCTGGCCCGTATGACCCTAAATCCAAAACAGTAAGTAACACGACCTAGCCATACGCTCTTGTCCCTAGGCTATGTGACCCTAAATCCAAAACAATGAGTTACATGGCCTGGACACACACCTGTGTCCCTAGCCCGTGTGCCTCCAACTCAAAAATAGTGAGTTACATGGCTTGACACACGACCTACCACACGGTCGTGTGGTATCGAGAGCCATGGTTTTTTAGTGTTCGCAATTCACAGAAAATTAGGTTTTAGTTACACACCTAATATGGATTCAACGCAAAAGCAACAAGAGTGATTCCAAAGCCTAAAAAATGACAACCAAAGGTTCAATCAATGATTTAAATGAAACAATTCGTACAAGAACAACAATCAACCCAACATGTCAAAAACTTCAACGCAAAACCCCTATAGCAAACTAACACTTACCGATGAATCAACAACAATTACTTGAACTTAGACTGCTTGAGGAATGTTTCCCGCAAGACTTTTGCTTAACAAAACAGCAATCGCATAGTTAACGTAAATTCAAACAAACAACAGTAATTCCTAACTTCAAAGAACAACAATGAAATTTTGTTAAAACAAAAGAGAATAATGATAGAACTTACACAACAACCTTTCAAACGACGCAATGAACAACGCAAAATTCTTAATTAAACCCGGTAACAGCTTACAGAAGCAAGCAAAAAGAAAAGAAAAGTGAAAGAAGAAAGAAAGAAGAAAATAAAAAAACAAAAGAAGAAAAAGAAAGAGAAAAACGTTAAAGAAAGGTTTTTAAAACAACCAAAAACTAATAGGCTTTTACCAAGTAGCATAAAAATATTTCCTTAACATATACGCAGAGATTCGAACACAATACAGAAGCTTAACCAATGAACTAGCAAGCTCATTCTTGACACAAATTAACGCAAAAATAGACTTAAGTCAAATGTCCAATGCTAAGGGTCAAGTCAAACAAAATAACAAAATTTCCAAAAGTGATGTTTTAACCCCTGACCTCTAACATACAAACAGAGCACTTAGCCACAAATACAAAGACCAAATTCAAAAATTTACAAACAACACTCAAATTTTTGGGGCATTACAGTTTTAAACCTTGTAGTTAATATCTAAAGATTGGACTACTTCACGATATTTGTCCCTTCATGAGCAGTTTTCGAGAATAACCAAATCTTCTTTTGCAGTAGTGCACTTAAAAATATGCATGAACTCTTATGATTCAACTCCACAAAATATTTCACTAAATGCCTTGGAGTTTGCATTAGTCGGTTATTTTCATCTTTGGTCCAATTTGCTTTATGTTTAAGGGCCTTCACACCAATTACATCACTTGTTGTTGTTTCCCTACCAATAGGCATAATTTGTGCCATCCAATAAATAGAGATCTTGGGACTAATGGTGTGACGCTTTATATTTGATCAAGTTAGTGGATTTGAATATAAAATGTCACATCCGGTTGTCGAAGTAACCTATTTTTCTATCTCACTTTATCGAAATGGAAGCGTAGTCGTAAAATTATTTTATTAAAATTTTTTACAGTATTTCTATTTATTTTACGTAAAAGCCTCATGCAAAATTCAGATTTCACAATATATCCATATTCAAATCATCTGCCAAATCAATTCCCAGCACTTCTATATTTTGAAACATAACACAAACTAAACACATCACACAAAAACCATTTATTTGACTAATAACATTATAATTATCGCAACCAAAAGTTACATCTTTCATGTCACACATACATAACTATAGGCAAATGACTCTATTAAAAACCAAGTACATACCAACTTGAAACAAAACAAAATATACAAACTTTTTTCAGTCCAAGATCTGTTGGTTGGATGTTGACGACTCTGAGTACAAGATCTCAAAATACACCTAGCATGTATATGAAAACAAGACCATTCAGTGTGTAATAATTCTAATGGTATTACTATAACTCACTCAATATAGCATGAAATTTAGATGATTGGACACAATTGATTCATTTCCTCCTTAGACCAATTCAAGTGTATCCATATCAAGGTTTATCGAATACATTAATATACACATGTATCCCAAATAAACGAAATGTGATATTTTAATTAACTAATCTAATTTAACAAACTTATTAACACTTTATACTAATGATGTATGCAACCTTATTCGATTTTGTCTCATTTCATCATATTGCATTGCATTACCAACTTGAATCAAACTATTCTTACTATTCAACATTTATATTTTCTAATATATAACTCGTATTTGAACTAATTCACAGACCACACTAATATAATAATTCGGCACCCAATGCCTCATCATTACATCCCGAACTAAACAAATTGTGCCTCGCACTCATCGGTTCATCCGAAGCAATAATTGTGCCCAACACTCGTCGGAATGTCCGATGGTTAATGCGCCCAAGTGCTCATTGAACTATAGTGAAAGTAATTCTATATCAAAATGTCCAACGTAAGCAATTTGCGCCCGGCACTCATCGGCTCAGCCAAAGTAATACTTTTGAAAAGCCATAGCTGGGACGTCCGAAGAAAAATGCGCCTAGCGCTCATCGACTTATAGTTAAAGTAATTCCTGTTCACTCGATTCTATAACATACCTTTTATTCTCAACTTTTCCCAACAATTACTACAACAACCAATAATCTAATTTCGTTCTAAATTGAATATTCATTCTATTGATCTCAACAACATCAATTCCTCAATCAAACATCATTTCATAAAAATATGGCATGATTTGTCTCATGTTCAAGCCAATTTCGTAGTTTCATTAAATTATACTATTTCTAATTTCATTTAGATTGACCTTCATCATAATAATCAATCTCAATATCGTATTTCTAATCAAATATTCATGTGTAACTTCCTTTGTTATGCTAATAGACCTAACAATGAAAATAGGTGAGAAAAAAAATAATAAGTTGAGTTATACAAATACAAACCAAAAATTTTGAGCTATTCGTCAGTGGATTTAGCTTTTTTCCTTTGCTCTTGAGGAATTTGGATCGTCAACAGCTACGAATTAACATGAACACATAACATCATCAATAATCAACCAAATTCACAATCAATTGTTATCTCAAACAAACTTTACATTTCATTCAATTTAGTCTTTAAAATCGAAACAAGCATAACTTTCAATTCTAAGCGTCGATTTATAATTCGACTTCATTTCCTTCTATTTTAAACTTTTATTTCCTTCTATTTTAAACCCTCTATTATCAATTTCTAACAAAATCTCATAACAACTCTTGTTATCCATTTAAGTTCTCAAATGTAAAATATAACATGCAACTTAAGAATCTAGTCTTTTTTCATATTTACACTCAAAATCTATCAATTAAACAAAAAAACTTAGAGAATTTATTTGTAACAGTCCGATTTATACCCTAGTCAGAACAGTGGTTTTGGGACCACAAATTTGAGTCTGTATAATATTTTAATATTATTTTTTGTGTCGTTGATATGTGACTAAGCATGTGTTTAAATTCCATAAACTAATTAGTCAGTTTGAGTGTTTAATTTGAGCAATGGATTAAATTGCATTAATTATGAAAGTTGCTTGCTATTTGTTAAAGCACATATGTGTTGTGGCTTTTAAAAGTTATGGCCTTAAATGGCAATTTAACCACTATTTAGTTAGTGGGTGATTATGGTCAAAAATGACCTTGTTATTTATGTTATAAAAATTTTGTTTTATATGGCTAAAAGAGTAAATGAATTATTATGTACATTAATTGGGATTATAACATGAAAATGGATTTTTGTTCATCCATTCTTCCACCGAAAACACAAATAAAAATAGAAAAGAAAAGCTTTGTTTCGCTCGGCCTTTTGAAAGCTAAATTCAAGGTATGTTTTAGGTCGATTTTTGATAATTTCTACGTTTTTGTAATCGTTGCTTCATCTACTATCCATCCCATGTTTTAATTTTGAGTATTGATGTTGTTTTTGAGATGAGCTTTTGATGGACTCATGTGATTTTTGATGATTTATGATGTTAGGTGAAAGATATGTATTTGATGAACATACTTTGTTCTTGAAATTTTGATGAATTTAGCTAAATAGGGCTAAATTGAGAAAATAGTAATTTGAGGGACTAAATTGCAAATTTGATGAAATATTTGGGCTTATATAGTCCCTAGAGAGGTTCGGCCAAGCATGTGTGTGTGTGGATTTTGTGAATTTGATATTTTGTGAAAAATGGACTAAATTGTTAATGTGTGCAAATATGAGGGTTAATTTGCAAATAGCCCTCAATGTGTGTCTATGGATTGAATTGAATGAAATAGTGAATAAAAAGGGTTAATTCTGAATATGTTTAGATCAAGAACCAAGGAAAACGGACTTAGATCGCGGGAAAGCGAAAGTTAACGAGTAGCCATTTTCATTCCGATAAACCGAATCCGAGGTAAGTCAATATACAAATAAATGAATACGTATGTAATTGAAGTTGTTCATGTGATTAATGAATGTTTTTGTCATGAGGAGTTATACACTTGAATTCTGAGATAAGTTCGATATTGTGATTAAGTTCAAGAAACCTCGTATGCAAGTATGAATAGATAGAATTGACTAAGTCACGACATAGACATCTGTTCTGTTGATAACATGTAAGACCACGTCTGGGACGTTGGCGTTGATTTGAGATTCGTGTAAGACCCTGTCTGGGATAGTGGCATCGATATTTGATTTGTATAAGACCACGTCTGGGACATTGGCACCAATATGAGCTTTACGTTTAAGACCACGTCTGGGACATTGGCATCGTTGTGAACCTTACGTGTAAGACCATGTCTGGGACATCGGAATCGTTCTGATTCGTGTAAGACCCTGTCTGGGACAGTGGCATCGATATCTGAGCACATATAAGACCTCGTATGGAACAATGGCATTATACGAATATTCCGAGGTTCTGAGTATCCTAATAGATTTTTATTGGTTCAACGGGCAAGTTTGTGATAGGAATTTCAAATCAGAGATATGAACACATATATGATGTTAAATCTGATTCAGGTACATTGATTATACACTATTTGTGTATATAAGGTAAGTATCTAAGTGATCTTACTATGATGATATGTACATAGAACTTATGATGCAATAAGAACCATTTTGATTAGATGAGCTAAGTGATTGTTATGTGCCAATGTATTTATTTACATATATGCCTTCTATGTTAAGTTTGTTTGTAGGATGACTTACTAAGCTTTTGGAAAGCTAACTTTGTGTGTGTGATTTCTCTGTTTATAGGTCGTCGAAGCTACTGAGGGCTCGGGATCGTCAAAGATCGTCATCACACTACTAAACTGATTTTTGGTACCCTTTTGAAAGTGTTTATAACTAAATATGGCATGTATAGGCAAGTATGTTGGTATAAGTTGTTATGTAATCTTAGCTTTGTGATTTGGCTATTTATGAGATAAGACTTTGCTTTAATGAATGTGATATATGATGCATATCTTGATAAGGTGAAAGCATGTGAAATGGCCAAGTTTTGAATGAGAAAAGGAATGAATCATGCTTGTAATGATATGAGTTTATTTTTTTGGAATTGTCATGTTGGAACTGGTATTGAATGTATAAATTGAATGTTCAATTTGGTATGTTTTGATTGTCATATATTGCTTGTAGGTAAGACCCTAAGTGGGTGGCATATTGGCCTTGTAAAATGGCCTATGATGTCACACGGTTGAGGCATACGGGCGTGCCTAAGACTATGGGTAAATTGGCAGAATGTGGCTTAAATTGCACACGGCCTCGACATGAGTGTGCTTGATAGCTGTTTGAGAAATGGCAATATGTGATCTAGTAGTACACGGCCTTAGTACACGGGCGTGCTTGGTGACCGTGTTGAGTTTTGGTAGTATACTACCACGGGGAGGACACACGGGAGTGTCAAGTAATCGTGGGTGAGGCACGGCCTACCCCCACAGCCGTGTGTCCCCTGTATTTTAGAAAAGTTCCAAATTTTCATGAAATTACTTATGTGTTTCGGTTTAGTCCCGACTCGGTTTATAGGCATGCTTAGGGTCTTGATGACTCATTTAAGGGACTCTATGATTGTATTCAAATGTGTTTGATGACGATTGACTTTGTGTCGTGAATGTGATGTGAAATGATCCTATTGTTCGGTAATGCCTTTTAACCCTATTCCGTTGATGATTTTTGGGTTAGGGGTGTTACATTTTATTGGTATCAGAGCTACAGTTTAGTCGATTCTTGGACTAACGTAGTGTGTCAGAGTCCAGCTATACATGCCATATATTTGAACTGTGATAGTGTGATGAATCTTGACGTGTAAAATGTGATTTTTGTATAGCAATGGATCCCGAAAGAGCCGTAGTTGACGACGTAGAAAGTAATGTGCCTGCTCCCACGCAAGGGACAGAGCCTTCTGATTCGAGACCGGCTACGAGCTGTCAAGAGGGAGAAGCTAAACAAGCTTTCTTCCAGATGATGAGTGAGTGGTTCACTCAATTCATGAGAAATAACCCGACTATTTCGTAACCCCCATCCCCAGTTAATCCCCTTCAGACTACAGTTGTGCCACCGGCTATGTATCTGAATCTGTTAAATAAGCCTCCAATTGATAAGATTCGTAAGTATGAGGCTGAAGAATTTCGGGCTACTAATGCTGATGATGCTGAAAAGGCTAAGTTTTGGACTGAAAATACTATTCGAGTTTTCGATAAAATGTCTCTGACTCCGGATGAATGTATAAAGTGTGTTGTATCTTTGCTTTGAGATGCGGCTTATCAATGGTAACCTTAATTTCTGTTGTTCCGAGAGAACGGGTTATATGGGATTTCTTTCAAATTGAGTTCTGGAAGAAATATATCAGTGAGAGATTCGTCGATCAGAAACGAAAATAATTTTTGGAACTAAAGCAAGGCCGTATGACTGTTACAGAATATGAACGGGAATTTGTCAGGTTGAGTCAGTACGCTCGTGAATGCGTATCATCTGAAGCTATAATGTGCAAAAGATTTGAAGATGGTCTAAATGAAGATATTCGTTTTCTAGTTTGGATTTTAGAAATAAAAGAGTTCGTAATACTCATTGACTGAGCATACAAAGCGGAGGCACTCGGGAAAGATAAAAGAAGAGCTGAGTCTAAAGCTCGAGATACAAGAAAGAGATTTCAGAATAAATCATTTCAGTCTGCTTCGAAGAGGTACAGAGATGATCAAAGTCGTTCCAGAGAAAATACGGGACATTTGAACAGAAATAGAGCTAGATCGCAAATGAGTTCCAAAAACCCAGCAACTTTAGTGGCTAGTGTTGGAATGTTCGATCTGATAAAACTGAATGTAAACATTGTGGAAAAAAACATCCGGGAAGCTGTAGATTAAATGACAGAGCTTGCTTCAGATATGGATCGCTTGATCATTTTATCCGTGATTGCCCTGAGCCTGTCGAACCAAAGACTGTTCAGAATCCAAGATCTGATAATGCACCTGCAAGAGGTCGATCATCAAAGAATGCAAAGAATGTCAGTGGTAGTCAGAGAGCTATGAGAGACAATGTTGTCAAATCTGAAGCCAGAATACCTGTTAGAGCGTATGCTATCTGAGCTCGTGAAGAAGCTTCGTCGCCTGATGTTATAACGGGTACTTGTTTTCTTTATGATACTTCTATGATAGCTTTGATCGACCCTGGTTCTACACATTCATATTTATGCATGAATTTAATATTCAGTAAGACTTTGCCTGTAGAGTCTACTGAGTTTGCTATAAAAGTATCGAACCCCTTAGGTAAAAGTGTCCTGGCTGACAAAGTATGCAAGAACTGTCCGTTAATGTTCCGAGATATCTGTTTTCCTGCTGATCTAATGCTACTACCATTTGATGAATTCGATATTATTTTGGGAATGGATTGGTTGTTTATGCATGATGCCGTTGTGAACTGTAAAAGAAAGACTATATATTTAAGAAGCCCGAATAATGAGATTGTACGGATTGAGTCAAATGATTTAAATGGATTGCCTACTATGATATCCATTTTGAAAGCTCAGAGTTATATGAAAAAGGGGTATGAATCATATTTTGCTTATGTGATTGATTCAAAAGTATCCGAGAAGAAAGTCGAATCAGTACCCATTGTTTGTGATTTTTATGATGTGTTCCCTGAAGAGTTACCGGGTTTACCTCCGATTCATGAAGTTGAATTTGGTATTGAATTATTGCCCGGTACGACACCTATTTCGATAGCTCCGTATAGAATGGCACCAACAGAGTTGAAAGAATTAAAGTCACAGCTACAAGAATTGGCTGATAGAGGGTTTGCTAGACCGAGTTTTTTGCCTTGGGGTGCTCCTGTTCTGTTTGTAAAAAAGAAAGATGGCATGATGAGAATGTGTATCGATTACCGTCAGTTGAATAAGGTGACTATAAAGAACAAATATTCATTGCCCAGAATTGATGATTTGTTTGATCAGTTAAAAGGAGCTACTGTGTTTTTCAAGATTGATTTGAGATCGGGATACTACCAATTGAGAGTTAAAGATTTAGATATTCCGAAAACTGCTTTTAGAACGAGGTACGGGCATTATGAGTTTTTAGTTACGCCATTCGGACTAACCAATGCTCCTGCTATTTTTATGGGCTTGATGAACAGAATTTTCAGATCGCATCTGGATCAATTTGTTGTTGTATTCATTGACGACATTTTGATTTACTCACATGATGAGAATGAGCATGCAGAACATTTAAAAATTGTGTTGCAAACTTTGAGAGAAAAGAAATTGTACATAAAATTCAGCAAATGTGAATTCTGGTTGAATGAGGTCAGTTTTTTTGGGCATATTGTGTCAGCTTCTGGGATTCGTGTTGATCTAAGCAAGATTTCTGCTATTCTAAATTGGAAACCTCTGAAGAACGTGTCTGAAGTTCATAGTTTTCTGGGTTTAGCTAGTTATTACCGCAGATTTGTTAAAGGCTTCTCGACTATAGCTACTCTGTTGACTAGATTACTTCAGAAAGATGTCAGATTTGAATGGTCGGATAAATGTCAGAAAAGTTTTGACCAATTGAAAACTCTGTTAACAGAAGCTCCAGTGTTAGTACAGCCAGAATCGGGTAAGAAATTTGTTGTTTACAGTGATGCTTCGTTAAACGGTCTGGGATGTGTTTTGATGCAAGAGGGCAAAGTGGTAGCTTATGCTTCGAGACAATTAAAGTCTCATGAAAAGAACTATCTGACACACGACCTTGAGCTCACTGCGATTGTGTTTGCACTTAAAATTGGCGTCATTATTTGTACGGTGAGAAATGTCATATGTTTTCAGATCATAAAAGTCTGAAATATCTAATGACCCAGAAAGATTTGAACCTGCGTCAGAGAAGATGGTTTGAATTGTTAAAAGATTATGAGCTGGTGATAGATTATCATATGGGGAAAGCAAATGTTGTTGCGATGCTCGAGTAGAAAATCATTGTTTGCACTAAGTACTCAAAGCTCGCTTAGATCCG
Source organism: Gossypium rotundifolium (assembly GCA_025506655.1). Classification (NCBI taxonomy): domain Eukaryota; kingdom Viridiplantae; phylum Streptophyta; class Magnoliopsida; order Malvales; family Malvaceae; genus Gossypium; species Gossypium rotundifolium. The sequence goes on from CP106723.1 coordinate 129,198,070, forward strand.
TCGATGATAGTTCGTGATAGTGAATTAAAAGCAAAGCCGTTGTTCTTACAATAGATATGTGATGCTCAGAAATCTGATAATGAATTGCTAGTGAAACAAACTCAGTGTGAAGTGAATTCTGAATCTGAATTTCAAATTGTGGATGGTTGTTTGAGATTCCGGGATCGTATCTGTGTTCCGAGAAATCTAGAGTTGATTCGAATGATATTGAGCGAAGCACATAATAGTCGTCTATCTGTTCATCCGGGGAGTACTAAAATGTATCATGATTTGAAATGAAACTACTGCTGGTCTAGTATGAAATGGGACATTTCTGAATTTGTTTCAAAATGCTTAGTTTGTCAGCAAGTGAAAGTCGAACATCAAGTTCCATCGGGATTGCTGTAGCCGATTCTGATTCCTAAGTGGAAATGGGATAGAGTAACAATAGAATTTGTTTCTGGTTTGCCTCTGACTTTGAGAAAGAAAAACGCAATATGGGTCGTAGTTAACCGATTAACTAAATCAACCCATTTTATTCCGGTAAGATCTGACTACTCACTTGAAAAATTAGCTGAGCTTTATATTTTCGAGATTGTGAGATTACACGGGGTGCCACTATCTATTGTGTCAGATAGGGATCAGAGATCCACATCGCGATTCTGGAAGAAATTGCAAGACGCTTTGGGTACGAAATTGCATTTCAGTACAGCTTTTCATCCGCAAACGGATGGTCAATCCGAGCAAATTATTCAGATTCTCGAAGATATGTTAAGATGCTGTGTACTTGAGTTTAATGGTTCGTGGGAACAATGCATGCCGTTGATCGAATTTGCGTATAATAATAGCTTTCAGTCAAGCATCAAAATGGCAGCATATAAAGCTTTGTACGGACTTAAATGTCGTACACCTCTATATTGGACTGAATTCAGTGAGAATAAGTTACACGGGGTTTATTTGATAAAAGATACCGAACAGAAAGTGAAACTGATCCGAGATTGCTTGAAAGCAGCATCTGATCATCAGAAGTCCTATGCAGACTTAAAACAGAAAGATATAGAATTTGAGATCGGCGACAAAGTATTTCTAAAAGTGTCTCCGTGGAAGAAAGTGCTCCGATTCGGACGTAAAGGCAAGTTAAGTCCTAGATTCATCGGACCGTATGAGATCATTGAACGTGTTGGGCCTGTTGCATATAGATTGAAGTTACCCACTGAGCTTGAAAAGATTCACAATGTGTTTCATGTCTCAATGCTTCGTAGATATCGATCCGATCCGTCACATGTGATTGCCCCATCTGAAATTGAAATTCGATCTGATATGACATATGAAGAGGAACCAATCCGTATCTTAGCTCGTGAAATGAAAGAATTGAGAAACAAGAAAATTCCATTAGTGAAAATATTATGGAATCGGCACGGAATTGAACAAGCAACGTGGGAGTCAGAAAATTCTATGAGACAGCAATATCCGAAACTATTTAACAGTAAGATTTTTGGGGACGAAAATCCCTAAGGGGGGAGAATTGTAACAGTCCAGTTTATACCCTAGTCAGAATAGTGGTTTTAGGACCACAAATCTGAGTCTGTATAATATTTTAATATTATTTTTTGTGCCGTTGTTATGTGACTAAGCATGTGTTTAAATTCCGTAAACTAATTAGTCCGTTTGAGTGTTTAATTTGAGAAAAGGATTAAATTGCATTGATTATGAAAGTTGCTTGCTATTTGTTAAAGCACCTATGTGTTGTGGCTTTTAAAAGTTATGGCCTTAAATGGAAATTTAACCACTATTTAGTTAGTGGGTGATTATGGTCAAAAATGACCTTGTTATTTATGTTATAAAAATTTTGTTTTATATGGCTAAAAGAGTAAATGAATTATTATGTATATTGATTGTGATTATAACATGAAAATGGATTTTTATTCATCCATTCTTCCACCGAAAACACAAAGAAAAATAGAAAAGAAAAGCTTTGTTTCGTTCGGCCTTTTGAAAGCTAAATTCAAGGTATGTTTTCGGTCGATTTTTAATAATTTCTATGTTTTTGTAATCGTTGCTTCGTCTACTATCCAGCCCATGTTTTAATTTTGAGTATTGATGATGTTTTTGAGATGAGCTTTTGATGGACTCATGTGATTTTTGATGATTTATGATGTTAGATGAAAGATATGTATTTGATGAACATACTTTGTTCTTGAAATTTTGATGAATTTAGCTAAATAGGGATAAATTGAGAAAATAGTAATTTGAGGGACTAAATTGCAAATTTGATGAAATATTTGGGCTTATATAGTCCCTAGAGAGGTTCGGCCAAGCATGTATGTGTGTGGATTTTGTGAATTTGATATTTTGTGAAAAATGGACTAAATTGTTAAAGTGTGCAAATATGAGGGTTAATTTGTAAATAGCCCTAAATGTGTGTCTATGGATTGAATTGAATGAAATAGTGAATAAAAAGGGTTAATTCTGAATATGTTTAGATCAAGAACAGAGGAAAACGGACTTAGATCACGGGAAAGCAAAAGTTAACGAGTAGCCGTTTTCATTCCGATAAACCGAATCCGAGGTAAGTCAATATACAAATAAATGAATACGTATGTAATTGAAGTTGTTCATGTGATTAATGAATGTTTTTGTTATGAGGAGTTATGCACTTGAATTCCGAGATAAGTTCGATATTGTGATTAAGTTCAAGAAACCTCGTATGCAAGTATGAATAGATAGAATTGACTAAGTCACGACATAGACATCTGTTCTGTTGATAACATGTAAAACCACGTCTGGGACGTTGGCGTTGATTTGAGATTCGTGTAAGACCCTGTCCGGGACAGTGGCATCGATATCTGATTTGTATAAGACCACGTCTGGGACGTTGGCACCAATATGAGCTTTACGTTTAAGACCATGTCTGGGACGTTGGCATCGTTATGAACCTTACGTGTAAGACCATGTCTGGGACATCGGCATCGTTCTGATTCGTGTAAGACCCTGTCTGGGACAGTGGCATCGATATCTGAGTACATATAAGACCTCATTTGGAACAATGGCATTATTCGAATATTCCGAGTTTCTGAGTATCCTACTAGATTTCTATTGGTTCAACGGGCAAGTTTGTGATAAGAATTTCAAATCAGAGATATGAACACATATATGATGTTAAATCCGATTCAGGTACGTTGATTATACACTATTTGTGTATATAAGGTAAGTATCTAAGTGATCTTACTATGATGATATGTACATAGAACTTATGATGCAATAAGAACCATTTTGATTAGATGAGCTAAGTGATTGTTATGTGCCAATGTATTTATTTGCATATATGCCTTCTATGTTAAGTTTGTTTGTAGGATGACTTACTAAACTTTTGGAAAGCTTACTTTGTGTGTGTGATTTCTCTGTTTATAGGATCGTCAAGGATCGTCATCACACTACTAAACTGATTTTTGGTACCCTTTTGAATGTGTTTATAACTAAATATGGCATGTATAGGCTAGTATATTGGTATAAGTTGTTATGTAATCTTAGCTTTGTGATTTGGCTATTTATGAGATAAGACTTTGCTTTAATGAATGTGATATATGATGCATATCTTGATAAGGTGAAAGCATGTGAAATGGCCAAGTTTTGAATGAGCAAAGGAATGAATCATGCTTGTAATGATATGATTTTATTTCTTTGGAATTGTCATGTTGGAACTGGTATTGAATGTATAAATTGAATGTTCAATTTGGTATGTTTTGATTGTCATATATTGCTTGTAGGTAAGACCCTAAGTGGGTGGCATATTGGCCTTGTAAAATGGCCTATGATGTCACACGGTTGAGGCACACGGACGTGCCTAAGACCGTGGGTAAATTGGCAGAATGTGGCTTAAATTGCACACGGCATCGACACGGGTGTGCTTGATGGTCGTGTGAGAAATGGCAGTATGTGATCTAGTAGTACACGGCCTTAGCACATGGGCGTCCTTGGTGACCGTGTTGATTTTGGCAGTATACTACCACGGGGAGGACACACGGGAGTGTCAAGTAACCGTGGGTGAGAAACGGCCTACCCCCACGGCCGTGTGTCCCCTGTATTTTAGAAAAGTTCCAAATTTTCATGAAATTACTTATGTGTTTCGGTTTAGTCCCGACTCAGTTTATAGGCATGCTTAGGGTCTTGATGACTCATTTAAGGGACTCTATGATTGTATTCAAATGTGTTTGATGACGATTGACTTTGTGCCGTGAATGTGATGTGAAATGATCCTATTATTCAGTAATGCCTTTTAACCCTATTCCGATGACGGTTTTCGGGTTATGGGTGTTACATTATTAATGGAAACTTTTTAAAACATTAACAGTTTTGTAAATTGAAATAAAAGCCACCTAAATTAAGCTCCCACGGTCACAAAATATAGAAATTACAGGAAAAATCCTTATTGTACTAATCAATTTAGCTGCCAAAGTCTGAAGCCCTAAAACCCAATTTCTTCTACTTTTCTTTTTTTTCTTTCGTGCATAGAAGGCTGGAGAAGATAATATTCTCTCTCCTTCCACTTAATCCATTTAATACATATTATTTTCTTTTTTATAATAAATAATAATAGTAATATCACAACCCACCCTCACGTTTGTTAGATATATTTGGCATGTTTTAATGTCATCTTAGGCTTTTGAGCTATTAGCAGTTTTAATCTCTATAACTATTTTAAATTAAAATCTATAGCGATCTGAATTTACAATTTAGTCCTTGGACTAGATTAAATACTCTAAGCTACTTATCATTAATTCAATTCATTTGTAACATAATTTCGTAAACATTTTATTAATTATTTACAAACTCGATTCACTAAAACGAAACCCCAAAATCGTAATTTCCCACGCCACTGTACCAGGTTGTTACAAATGATTCTTCCATATCAATAGGAAATGACAAGATCTCTAAAAAGGTGGGTCAAGTGTTTAACTTTGATACCAATTATGAATTCATTGAATTTGTTTCTTAAGTTCAATTGCAATTAGACGAAGTTACTAACAACTATAAAATAGAGATAGACATAGAAGTTTAGTTATGCAGGAAAACTTCCTACATTTGTGAGGCTTTTAGCAAAGAGTAACCTACTATAAATCAAAAAGTACAATATGTGATTTAAGTTTATTTCGCTCACCAAGTTTCAACATCACTACTATATTCAATCCGGATTTCCCCACTAAGTCTTTCCCCATGAAAGATTAGTAGTAATTGATCAATAAAACAATTTACTTGCAATAAATTTGCACTAGAATAGGATCCTAACTTGAATAGAATAAGTGTTTTCTCATTCGCATCCAATAAACTATAATAAGTCTCCTATTAAATAAGCCTTTAATGGCTTGGAAAAGTTCAATCAATATTGATCTCTATCTCCTAAAAGATAATCTTCAAATATGTCTTCAATAAGAAATAAAGTGGTAGAGGCCATATTGGTATAAGCTTCTTTGGAGAATATATCCCTTCAATTATGAAAACTTTGAACACATTCAAAGTCTTCCTAAAGTCCTTCCTTGACTTGATTCTTCATTGTTTTCTCCTCAATAAAATGCTACAATAAGATTCTCAAAGATCTTCAATTAAAAACCCAATAGTTTTGGTCAGAATATTCCAACCAAATATGGCAAGTTACATTGGTATGCTAGATGCAAACTAAGTTGCAACGGGAGTTGCAAGCCAATATAACAGATTTACTATTTAAAAACTATTTGAAAAAGTGAGAATATTTGTATGTTTATATAAGTTTGAACTAAGATCAAATGATTTAAAGTTAAAACTCATTCTTTTCAATTTTTTCGATTTTACAAAACATTTTTAGTGCGATAATGAAAATAACTTTTTATTACTTTCATTTTTCAAAAATGAATTTTAAAATTTTCAACCTAATACATTTTCTTCAATATTTTTTTCATTTTCCAGGAAAATGAGAAAAATAACCCTTGTTAGTATAGCACTTCTGAATTGTTGGTGAGGAAAATCTTAAGCACACAAATAGAACATGAACAATTACTCAAACAGAAAAACCAATAAATATGACAAAGCTCCAAAAGCATGTATCAAGTCACTATCTTTAAGGTTCTAGTCGCCCCTCCTATACTTAGTGTGCAAATGAGTTTTAAGCAAATATGTCTTGATGATCAATAAAACCTAATGACTATTTGCATTTTGCACTGAGGAAAATAGTCCACTAAGCACTTAATAGAGTATAATAAGAAAATAAATTTTACAAAAATTTCAACAATAATTCTTTGTAGAACAATCTAATAATAGTAGAAGATAAAGGAAGAATAAAAAGAACTTTTTCAGTATATCATCCAAATGGAATTTCACTCCTATTTATAAGAATTCTCATATCTCTTCATAGAGACATTACTTTTCAATAAATATCTTTTCGAATAACCATATTTCTTAAATAGGCATAACTATTCAAGTAATATTACTTAAATAATTATAATTCTTTGTTAAAAACTAATCGACATAACTATTCATATTTAAGAGACACAACTCATTATTATGAATAATTATAACTTTCGATTAATAACAAAAATTGTGTAACACTCCTTACCCAAAAACTCAAGTAATGAATGTTACATTTAGCACTGAACATTGTTTTCTATATTAAATACTTATAATTTGGACCTTTATCAAGGTCATACTACCATCTTTAGAATTTAAATATACTAACAATAAAGTTTAATTCTATTTCAAATTCATTTTGGGTCTCTTTTGGCTCAACTAAAATTTTTTAGTTCTAGGTTTGTATGTCTCGAGACAAGGGCTTGAATGTCTCGGGACAACATCATGTTATTGTACAAATTTTGCTTCAAATTTATCATGTCTCGAGACAAAGGGGCATATATCTCGAGACAAAATCCAATATGTCTTGAGACATGACCTTGATATTATAGCTTTTTATCTTCGAAGTCCTTGTGTCTCAAGACATATTGCAAAACACCATTAACTCGAATATTAAAACAACTAAACACTCGCTACTTCATTATCAAATCTATGTACACGCCATCATCTAAAACCTAGCCTTGGTGATGTGATGAGATGTGTTGATGTCGCTACTTCACACGAGTGCTTCAATCCAAGCTTTCACCTATGCGTTAAACAACAACACGTTAAGCTAAATTGTAACTTAGTAAGTACCCGTGAATTCAAATCTTACCATTGCTTAGTTTGTTCCATAATAAAAATACTATTATATTTCATGAATTTATCATAATAATAAAAAAAAATTCAATATTTATAAAATTCACTAATACTTTGATTCAATACTTGTCATTTCAGGATATAACAAGAACTTTTTATCAGAACTTACTTACCACGACTTTTAGTCCATGTTAAACATGTTTGAACCAGATGGATACACGGAACATATCAGGATACACGGAGCACATAAGTGCTAAGAACACAGGCATCGAAGTTCAATATCATAACAAACTAAAGTATCACCGAAGTGCATGTCACGATTAACTAGAGAGCGCTCGGGTTCCTATGGCATGCCAACTATATCCAAAAAGTTCAACACTTGTCTACATGGACATTTCACGATACTGGATTTACAATAATTAATCATGAATGCTTTATTTCACGATTATCATGATTTACTTATACTTTCTCATTCTTTTCATTCGAGTTTACTAGTTAACATTACATGAACATATAATTTCAAACATTAAGATTTTCAAAAGCATTAGCTTTTTATTTCCATTTCAGTACTGTCCATGATATTTATTCATGGTAATATATATTTCACGATTTTCACAATTTAACTTGTGCACTTTTTCATTTTAGTCCTCATTATTCCACGATTTAAAGAACAATTGTAATTTCATTTATAAAAATCACATAACTTTAATTAGTAAATTATTAATTCACAATACACCTTATATTTCACGTTCTCTACATCATTTTCACTTATCAAATTATAACACGTAAAACTTTCACATACTTTTCAATTTAGTCCTTTTACCACAAAATTCAATAATCACTATCACATAGCACTTTAATCCATTAATTCATCATAATATATTATTTCACATGTCTAACTTATATGCACTTCAAATTTCTCATTTCAATCATAAATTTCACAAACTTCATGATTTAGTCCTCCGCATCATGAATATACAATATTTACTACAATTTCATTTCATCATCACTTTGTCTATTTCATTACCATATTTCACTTCAATTAAGTGTTCTTTTAACATATTTTATCTCACATAGCAAATTATTTTACACTTTATTCTCTTTTCTTTATCACTTGAATCACTTCCTTTATCTCTCTCTTCAATAACATTTCAAGAACATAAAACTTTTCATGAGATCTCTACATTAACATCACTTCCTTACTTTTTTTTTAACAAGATTAAACTTAAAAACATGATGAAACTTTGATATTCTTGCCTTATTTTTTTAATTTCAAGCCTTGGCTTGATTTTTTCTCCCCTCCAATATGAACATACAATCTTTCTTCTTGAAATCTAAGTTCGCTAAATTATTGGAGACTCGATTTTACTAGAAATTTTAATGAAATCTCAAGGATTTCTCTCTTAATTTCAAAGAAAGGACCAAAATTACAAAGAAAACAAAGCTTGATTTCTTCCATGGAGAGTGGCGTGAGATGAAGATGGCTTGTTTTTCATATTTTCTAATCACTTACCCAATAATTAATTAATAAAAATATCTACTAATAAAATAATCATAAATTATTTCAACTAATCATTTCTCAACACCTTCATCCTTAATCATTACCCTTAATATTTATTCAAATTGAGAAATGACCATTTTGCCTTTAAAATTTTTTAATATTCACTTTTAGGCCATTCCTCACTTTTGGAAAAGTTACAGTTTAGTCCCTATAATTTCTCTATTATTCAATTTGATCCTTATTCACCAATTTATTTTACTCTTTAGTCCTTTCCACCCTTGGGAAATTTTCACAATTGGTCCTTCACATTTTCCATATTTATACTTTTTCCCTCACAAATTTTGAATATTTACACTTGAGTCACAAATTTTTTGACTTCTTTATAATTTAATCCCTACCTTAAATTAATATATCACGACATGCTTCTTAATTCAACTTTCTTTGGCATCCATCAACCTTCTCCTTTTTTTTTTCATTTATATTCTTTATTTTATTTTACGAAGGAATCTATTATATATGAATCTCACTTAATACTACTTTTATAACATAACTATATTAAAGATGTTACATATTGAACATTAGATATATTGAAAATGTTCCAACACTTTGTTTCTAAAACCAAATTGAGTCTAACTTTTCAAAAAAAAAAAACACTTTTCCTGGTTTTTCTATTTGTTTAACATTGCTCATTGCTTGGAAAATACTTTTCAAAATCAATTCTAAACAAAATCTCAACGGATAGATAAACAGATAAAATATATTAAAACACACACACAAAAAAAGAAATAAGTATATTAGAAAATATACCTAATTTGTCAAGGATAGATGGGAAAACTTGAACCTGGAATAGGTCAGCTGCTGCAAACAATATTGAGGATTGAAATTCAACTGAAGTAGAGATGTGCAAAAAACCACACTAAGAGAAAAAAAAAAGGTTGTAAAGAAGAACGAAGGAGAAAGGAGAACTCGCCAGAAGATTGAGGTATAACCATTGGAGGTGATAGTACATGACAAGAGTTGGAATAAAGGTGGAGGTTAAACTTTACAATAAAAATGAGTTTTTCCATTGACCTGAAGTTATCTTACCGATGTTATTTTTCACAATCGAGTACGGGAAATAAGGAAAATGTTTTCAATGAAATAAACACAATTTATATTTAGTTTTCAAAATTCCAATGTCTAATGTCGAATGTCCAATATTTTGTGTTTTCTTTTATACATTGATCCTACAAAATATTAGAAAATGATATTATAAAAATAAGTTTTTACAAAATTAAAAGGATTCACAAAATTTTTGAAATTTATTTTGAAAAATATTTTATATATAAATAAATAAATTTCTCTTCACCCACTAAAAATAAAAAATCTTTAATCATTTTATTTCCTTCTAACACTCGTACTTTTCTTTCAAATTTTTCTTACTCTCTCACACTCTAAAATTATGAAGTCGGTGTTCAATTTCTTGATACTTTCAAGTGGGACTGCCTAATTTGATAACAACTGTTCTTTTTCTTTTTCAAGCTTTATTGTTTAATCTCTAGAAAATTAGGATGTCAAACTTTTCTTGTGATAGATTAGGATTTCTATGTAAGATTTTTTTTTTTTTTTTTGAAATAATTTTGGGATATTGATTTTGTATGAGATTCCTAACATCGTGATTGGTAATATTTTTTAGGGTAAACTATATCCAAGATCACTAAACTATTAATATGTATACATTTTAGTCACTCAACTTTAAAAAAATTACAAAATGGCCACTAAACTATTCGAAAGTTTTCACTTTTAAGTCATTGAGTTGTTAAAAATCACTGTTGAAGGCTATGTTCATATTGCCTGCACCAATTGAAAGCCCTCATTCTTTACAATTCAATTTTTTTTTCATGAAACAGCTTTAAACACAGAAATTTGTAAACTAAAATCTAAACAGCTTTCTTTTTTGATTTTCGACATTGACCTTCAGATCTATTTAGATCTAATGTATGTTCTACTTGTCGATGAGTAGTGATCCACCGTACCAATTGTCAAATCGTCGCTTGGAGCTCACTAGCCAAACTTTTTAAAAAGAAAACTTGACGGCCCAATGACTTCAATAAAAACTTTCGAATAATTCAATGACTTAAATGAAAACTTTTTAATAGTTTAGTGACCATATTGTAACTTTTTGAAGTTGAGGGACCAAAAGATAAACTTACTAATAATTTAGTAACATTGCTTTTAAAAGATGTTGGTTTGCCTTTTATTCATTAACTTCTAACAAATAAGGATCGAAAAATAAAAGCATAAAAATAAATTTAGCCCTTAATGTTCACTCTTTTTGTCATTGTGACCCTTATTCTTTTTTTTAAAGTCATTTTGGCCCTTAAGCTTTAAAATATAGTCAAATTGGTTGCTTTTGAATAGAAAAATTGACCAAGGTATTAAAATTTTAATGCCATTGACATGACAACTCACGTGACTTTTTATATATACTTCACTACTAACATGGATAAATTTTCTAAAAGTTTTTATGATTTTTTTTAAAAATTTGTTGATTTTTAAATATTTTTATTATTTTATTTTTAATGCTTTTATGATTTATATATGGACTGACACGTAAGTGGCCACATCAATATCATTAAAATTTTCACAGTTCAGTTAGTTTTTCCCCAAAAGCAAGCAATTTGAATAAATTTTAAGGGTTGAGAGCCAAAATGACATAAAAAAAAATAAGCATCAAAATGACAAAATAAATAAGCGTTAAAAGGCGAAATTTATCATTATGCCAGAAATAAACAAAGCAACAAAAAAACTCACATACCTTAAATTTAAAAAAAAAATTGAAACATGAAAAAATCTATATTAATTAGAACATGATAAGTGAAAATAATAGGATGCAATACGAATACTTGAATATTTTAAAATCTAACAAAACTTTTATATAATGCCTCAAATATGATTATGAGATGATAATATCCTAATACGATAAGAATACACGAATTACATAATCTAATAAATAAAAAATCTAAGCTCTCTAGGAAAGTGTGATAAATGGAGCAGAAATCGAAAATGCAATTGTTTGTTCAAATCTTAATGTCCTGAAATCAATAAATTACAACTGCTATTGTTCGTGAAACAATTCCCTGTTTGACTGACTGCATTCTCATTTTCTTGAACAGCCAAAAATGGTACCCTCAAAACAAAATAATAGGGTAATCCCCCCTAATGCTTTATTACCGATGTTCGTTTCTTTTTATCTTTAACCAATTGCTATCATGGTTTTATTTCTTTTACAGCCTAAAAGGAAATATTCTAAAGGCTTGTTCACACCTTCAATGAACAATTTCAAAACTTAAATTTGTTCACTCTTTCGATTAAACTAACCGCTTTTAGATGAAGTCGGGCTGGCCTGTAGAAGTCAAGCATCGATGCCACATACGGCTGTTTGGATCTACTTCCCGGGGATGAGAAATGACCTCAGGAATGGGAAAGTAAACATAGTGGGTGTTGCATATACCAACTGTAATGCCGCTATATCCAGCAAATGCACCATGGACCTGCAAATACAGACATGGATGCATCCATCATATTTTACAGGTAGTAAACGTAAAATGTGAATAATAAACAGCCCTGCAATACAAGGAAGTCCAAAACCAATTTCAAACGGGCAAACTTGCACAACCCTATATCAATGTGCACCGAAGAGGATGTGACATGCTAGAAGACTCGTGCAAAGGCTAGTTAAGTTGCAAGCTTGCAATTGGTTGGCCAAAATTATACTTCAATGTGAAGGTGGCTTTATAAATGACACTCAAAATTTCTTTCCACTTTTCTACTCAACCGAGCATACCCCAAGTGGCAAAATTAAGATAAATGTTTAATATTTCTGGACTGTTTGGTTTCTAGTATCGAGACTACTTGACAGAATTTATTTTATAACTGCTGGTTTCTGGTATCTTAGCTCATTTACCAGTCTGCATCTAAGCAATATTGGTTTCTATCCATGCGATCAGTTCCTAATAGTTCTCTTCTCGTATCAAAAGGAGAAGAAAGTTCAACAAGCAGTTCAAACAAATCATATTGTGTGTGAACACGTGGACAGTGGAGGGGAATAAAAGAAATGGATACTTACTGCATTTTGTCCCAGAACAGTACAGAGAATTCCATCAGAAGCATTTGCACGGCATGCACGGATCATGTATGTTGGATCAATATATTTCACATCAGCCGGGATGCCAATTTCCTTGAAGTATTTCTTTGTCTGGTAGGAAGGTATTGAAATAACATTTAGTACTGCATAATGTTCATTAAGTGTAAGAAAATTTAAATAAATCATCCAATGGAAGAACATAGAAAGTGATTTCCTTTGCCATCTCTTAGTGCCACAAAAGTTAAGAAGAGGTAGTACCTACCAACAACGTTTCAATTGTCTTAAAATAGCCACATTAGAGAAGATCCTTACATATAAATGCAGTAAAAATCTCTACATTAAGGTAACCAACATCAATAAACTGATGACAATCAGTAATGCATTTTATTGGTGAATTGTTTTATTTACTCCATACGACATGCACAGCACTGATACATAAATAATCATAACCAAACCAAAAGCAATCCATTACTATTTTGCAAGCAATCTAGTGCAAGGAAATGGAATTTTCGATCCAAAAGGAAGGTATCAGACTCAAAGAACAATTTGGAGATCCTTCAAGAATTTGTTACAAACAAAACTTCATATATACCAAATTCCAATCCTCATTCGATTCAACTAAATAAGGTATGATTCATAACTTGAAAAAGACAGCAAATCTCTCTGGGACATAGTACATGCAATCTGCAACACTCTCACCTTTTGAACATGCTAAGTTACTTATGAGGAAATATTCAAATAACTGGACTAAGTGATTAACATAATAATAAAAAAAATGTCTTTAACACATCTTTACTTCTTCAGCCAGGAGTTAACAAACAAACAAATGTAAGAAATAGAGGAAACTACAAAAAGAAATGAAATACCTCTTGATGGATGCGCACACCAATATCTCCAAGTACAATGTTTCCAGAAGCATCGGTAGCATTAGTTTTCTCAACGAGATTCTGCACAAAAAAGTAGCATCTTAGAGATGCTCAACTTACATTTTGTCACATGTATCATATTATTAAGTTTGAACATCTCCAAAAATTGATACTTCAGTCTCCAAAGAGGGAAAAAAGCAGACGAACAATATTCTGGTACCTTAATCCCTGTTTTTGAAAATACTGATTTTAGAAAGGGAAATAAAGTTCAACATATAGGTGCTTTTACCCTTCAACTAAATATCTATGGATTTCGTACCAAACTCAAAACATTTACATTGACAAAACATGACACAATTGAGAAAATACCAAAATATATTTTAGAAGGAACATAAATTGCCAAATGAATATAGAAAAAATTTCTCTGCAGTAGAGCAAGTGAGTTCTCCATAAGTTATAATTCCCATGGTACTGAAATTGATAAGATCCAAAACTTGCAAATAGAACCGCAAGGAAGAAACAATAGAATAGACAACAGATTAAAAATTGAAACATGAAAGCAACAATAAACCAAACAAGCAGCAAGTCAAAGCCTAAAAATTACAATGGAGACATCGTTAAACCAAAAAGGAAATCATCTTCATCAATATATATAGCCATTGAGTTAGACATCCTAAGGGAAAGTTACTTGCCCACTCCAAGACACCACTAAAACTTCAAACTTGTGAACAATTATCACTTCCAAAAAGGCTCCAATAGATATATATATTAAGTCACCTGTCCAGCTCCTTCTGCCACACAGACCACAGCCGATCCCTTTGTCTCTATTAAGTATTTCAGATGCCTTAATACACCATGAGGCCCATGCAAATTGAAAGGTACCTAGAGAATGCATAATTTGGATGCATCAATAACATGCATTTAAAGACTGTGATGGGCATAGCTGATTGTAATTAATTGTTAACGGTCAGCATAATACCTCTGGAATCAAGCATATGTCAACTTGTCCACTAGCTAAGGATGACTGCATGGCTATGAAACCACTACTACGACCCATCAATTTCACGACACCGATTCCATGGTAAGCACTATGTGCCTGGTAAGTGATTGAAGGAGAAAAAATAATATTAAGTGACAGGAGGGAGGTTTTGCACATACATTTAAGTAGAAAAGAATTGCACAATGCATGAATTCTAAAAGTCAATGAACAATTTTTTTTTATATCAAAGTAATCAAAGCTGATATACCTCAATGTATGCAGAGTTGATCGCTCGTTGTGCTTCTTCAACAGCAGTATCAAAACCAAAGGTTTTGTCCATCAACAGAATGTCATTGTCAATAGTTTTTGGCACACCAACTACAGCCACTTTCAACTTTCTTTTGCGGCACTGAATGCAAAAGTGTAGAAATATATGGATTTAGCAAAACATAGAGCCAACCCCTCTATTTGTGACAGAAGATTTTGACAATTCTCAGGAATTCTTAATCACAGAAGATCCTTTAATATCCCTCCTGATCTGATATATTATTCATACATGTGGATTTTAAATAAAAAACAGAGCTAGAAATACAAAATATGGAAAATAAATCTGAATCTTTCAGTTACCCATAATCATTGTACTGCCTTGAAGTTAAATCCAATGGTTAAACAAAATTATAAACACTGCTTAAGACATCAAGGATAAAAAAGAAACCACCTTAGTTTCTCTTGAGTTCCTCTTTTGAATTTAAGATAGTAAAAAATAAAGGAAATACCAAATTCAAGATTAATGAGTTGTTCTAAAGATACAGACTGTAAAATAAGTATCTGATATGAACCTCATTGTGAATAGCATTAGCCCCAGCATGAGTACCATTTCCACCTAGCACAAAAAGCATGTTGATTCCTCTTTCCTGACATCAATTATGGAAACATATAAGAAAAACACTACATACTTGGCCTCTTTAAGTCTGGCTATTTTAATTCAAAATCTACAATTCCTGCAAGACTAAGTTAGTAGAAAAGTTAGGAGTACCTCCATACTAGTGACAATATCACTGACAGAGGGTCCTCCACGTGAAACTCCTAACAAGCTTCCACCTGAAAGGTGAATATTTTGGACTACTTTCCGCGATAGCTGAAAATAGCCCCAAATGAACGATATAAAATCTAGGATGGAGCACGATATTCTAACAAACCATTGTTAGGAAAGAAACAATGCTTACCGGCATTTCAGCCAAGCCTTTGTCTGAGAATCCACGATAACCGAAAGGAATCCCCACAATGTTTTTTACACCATATATTTCCAGTGTGATGACAATCTGCACTAGTTCATTAATTTAAGAATGTATTGGTCAATAAACACTAAAGCATTCAGGTTTCAGACTAAACATGAAACTTTAATCTAACATTATATTTATGGTGTTAATATCCAATCATCATTACTTCATCCTAATTTATCAGTTTACCATGAAAGTGAGACTTTAACTACCATAATGTAATTAATTTACTGTAAATACTTTTCTTTCATAATGCAAATCAATTCATTCATGAATTTTGAATGAACACATCTAAAGTAGAAGAAAAACTTTGGTACATGGTATTTTGAAGTTAAACTGAAATCTATTGACCAAGAGAACAATATGAGACATATTTCATGTCCAGAATCTTGGTCAGTAGACACTGAACATGAATTTTTTATTTTAGCATGAAATACAAATTAAAAACCAGTTAACAATTACATAACCAAACAATGAAAGCACTGAGCTGAATCAAATAGCGTAGCTGTTGTTGGTAATTACAATCATGCCAGCAGCAAAATGAAATTTAAGTATGGTGCTGACCTGTCTAATGACATCATTAAGACCAGGGCAAAGCCCACCACAAGTAACAATTGCAGCCTTCACTTCTTCTGGTTTGAAATATATTTTCTCTCGAGGCCCAGCACGATGAACCCTAAGATGATATGTAATGTTACATAATATCATTACTGCCAAATGAACTACGAAGTTTCATACATTAAACAAAGACAGTGATAAGGAAATATAAAACATAGTAACAAATGTGGACACCTGATGACAGTGGACATATAAGTTACAAAATCTACTAGATCAATACAAAAGTTGGGAAACAATATTAAAAGCAATATAACATTATTTTACCACATATTATTAAGTATTGTAGTGAATGCAATAGAATGCATGAGTCTATGGAAACCTATTAATAAGTAGAGAATTATGCTTACCATTGTTCAACCCAAGTACAGTTAGGATCAATGCACTCCGCACCAGCAGATGTAGGAGACGAGTAATGTATGACCTGAAATATTTAAAGATCAGAATCTTGACCAATCTAGTCTAAATGTAGACAACTAACCGAAGCAAATGAAAGATTATTTCTGCAGAGCTCGAACAGTTTAACCAATATCTTAATTTAAGATATAAAGATAAAAACAGAGAGACAAGCAAACCAGAATTTACTCCTAAAGGAGCAAGACAATTCAATTTCTTTCCTGAAATTATTTAAGCCATTTCAGATGATTTTGAATTCACATTTCAAACAGATACTCAATACATGGAAATTATCAATTTTGAACATGATCTCCAAGCTCTAAACGATAAGCTCATGTAAGAATTTCAATTCTCCATATCACAATTCAGCAACTTGGCATATACTAAGGAAACATCAGTGAAATTTAAATACATATATATAGAAAAGATATTACCTTAAGAAGCACTCTATCGTTATTATTAATATAACCATGCCATTCCTCATCCGACGGATAGCCTTCCGCAAAATCCTCAGTTACCGGAGTTCTGCAAAAAAAAAGAAGAAGAAGAAGAAGATCACTTAAGTTCTATTTGCTAAGTTCAAAATAAATAATTACTTTACAAAATAAATTAATAATTAATAAGATAAATGCGATCAAATTCATTGAACTCCAAAATAACTACAATATTTTAGAATTTTCTCACTCTCGGGAGTAAAAAAAAAAAAAAAAAGAACACTTACAAGAAGTAAAAATCATCTGGAAACAATTTCAAAAAAAAAAAAAAGGAAAAAAGGAACTTTTTTTTTACCTCATTCTGAGACAGAATGTGGAAGGAAACGAATGAGCATCGGGGAAAATATCGGTGATGTGAGGAATATTAAAGCGTCTTTCGAAATCTTGCTGGAACTTTGACTTCCAATCAGGATCACTAAAATCGATACAATTTTTCGAGCTCTGTTGACTACATTCAACCTTGAAGAAACCACTACTATTCCTCTGCGATCTCAGTGTACCGAGATTCAAGGAACTAAATCCATGGCGGAAACGGAGGAGACGACGTTGAACGTTGTCGTTTCGAGGGAGGCGGAGTTTCGGAGAAGCGGAAGTGGTGATCGTATGGGAAAGAGTTTCCATTAAACGACAAGTAAAGTTGAGTTTTTAGCTTTCTTTTTTCCCCTTTTTGTTTTGGTAGTTGCAGAGTCTATGATCATAGATTCAAAGCTTTTTATTTTTATTTTTATTTTTATTTTTATTTTTATTTTGGGAATGCGGGGTATTTGGAGGGAGGGAGGAAAAATAAAAGAAGACAGAGAAAGCAGACAAATCGAAAACGGCAGCCGGTTTTGGCCGTACCAACTACAAAGTGTTTTGGCTTATAAAACCGAGGAGGCTTAAAATTCAACGGAGTTGCCATTTCTTTGACCATATTAACCTTTTTTTATTTTTTTTATTTTGATTAAAATTTGGCTTTTTAATCCTATAATTCAAAAAATAATTAAATATTAAAATGGTATTCTCCTGACATTATTTACCGTTGAAGTAAACCAAAGGTTTGTGCCTGAATTGGTGTCAGCACCACTTTTTTTTTCCAATCATTTAGCCATCATTAGCTCATAATTTGCTTTAAAAAAAACTAAAAATATTTAAATGGTGGAGAGGCCATATGCAACGGTACTAGTATCATACACCTATGCCAAGCAAAATTGGGTTTGTACGGGTAAAAAAGGGTGGAGGGATACTCATTGGTGGCATCAGGGTTGGAAGGCACATGTCAAGTGGCACGAGGAAAAGGTGGGAGGCTGTTAGGCGACACCATTGGGAGAAGAGGCTGTCATGTGGCACCACACCATTATATATTTGAGTTAAACAGTTGGAGCAATTTGTGTGTTTTCTTGAATTGTTGTAGTAATTTTTGTGTTTTGTTAAATGGTTGTAACAGCTAATCGATAAGAAGAAAGGAAAGGAAATTTTTTTGTAGAAGAGAAAATAAAGAAGAAAAGTCAGAAAGATCTGTAAGGTTTGTACAGTAATTAATTTCTGTTATTATAATTTTTTACAGTAGAATCTTGTTTTGTTTTTCAAATAATTATTGCGAAATTTAATTATGTTTAAATATTTTTACAGATTTAGATTGAAGATGGATAATTAATTTTTTTTTTATGTGTTTATTTCGATGGAGTAATTTTAACAAAAACAATTAGTTGTATATTTAAATGTAGCCAACAAATAATAATTAGATTTATTAGAAATATGTCGATTAATGATATGAAAGAAAGGATCAATGCAAAAATTGTTCAACGTTGTGGGAGGAGGATCTCGAAACTATTCTACAAATTTCTAGTTTCATCAACTCCCATCAAATTCATCGACATGGAACTTGTAGATGAAGAAGACGTGGAGACAATGGTCGCACTTTATTGCTAGAATCAGAGTGGCCACACTGAACCGTTTTAGTTGTTTGCTGAGTTAGTTAATGTAGAGTCAGCTGAAGATTTCATTCCACTAACTGAAGAACATGGAGTTCAAGATCCGTATACGGATGTTCTGAGAGCATCTGTTGATAGGCGATCGTCTATACCCGGGTTCAACATCGATTTTAATGTTCCACCTGCGTCTAAGAATCTTAACTCAAGTCCCCGTTTACAAATACATCAGATGGTGATTGAAACCGATACGAATGGTGAAGATGGATATGATAATAATGGTCCTTTTGATCACAAGGTTGAAGATTATAGCGATCCCGATCAAGATGAGGTTCCGGATGATATCGACGACCAAGGCGCGAATGACAATGAAAATGTTCACACGTCTTCAGTTAGGAACCCGAGTTGAGACATTGTCATACGCAATGATCCTAGGGCCTACATGTTGATCGTAAATCCCAATGCGGCACATGCATCCGAGTTCCCTGAGTACCCTGATATACTACCTGTTCACCGATTAGCCGCAGATCCAGAATGTGAGGAGTTGTTTATGGGCCAAAAATTTGCGACCAATGAAGACTATGTATTTTCCATCAAGTAGTATAGCATGAATAGGTCGATTGACTACAGAGTTATCGTGTCTAAGCTGACATTGTATATTGGGGAGTGTTGGAGGTCAGCAGAAGGGTGCAATTGGCAAGTACGAGTTGCATTTATCCAGAGCTCATAAATGTGGAAGATCCATAGATTTGTTGGGCCTCACACATGCACTTCTGCACGTATGACACAAGATCACCGCAAACTTGATGCGAAAACTATCTGCAACTGCATCATGTCAATGGTTAGGGACATGCCGACCATTCTTGTATCGGTATTGATTGTCGAAACATAAGAATGATTCCAATACTGAATGTCATACCAGAAAGCATGGATAGTTAAACAGATGGTCATGAAGCAGTTGTGCAGAGATTGGGATACGTCGTACAATGAACTACAAGGGTGAATAGCCGCTATGCGGGAGTTCGTGCTAGGGACTGTGTTGAGTTACAAACACGACCTTATTACAGCTCGAACAACCAATTCCAACCAGGAAGAAGAATTTTCCATTAGATGTTCTGGACATTCAATCCATGCGTGCGGACCTTTCTCCACTGCAGGCCGCTTGTGCAGGTTGATGGAACCTGGTTATACGAAAAATATGCACAGATCCTACATATTATAGTTGCTAAAGATAGGAACCTGAACTTGCTCCCGATAACGTTTGCCTTTGTGGAGTCGGAGAATATGGAATCATGGAAATTCTTTTTGATGACCTTGTGTACGTATGTTGTTAAAGACAATAATATTTGCATCATATCTGATAGATTGAAGGGACTAATTGATGCGAATAGGTGTTCTGGTGTTTAGTGGAGATCCGTTTACTGCATCTGAAACATCGATGCCAACTTCCACCAAGACTACAAGAATGAAAATTGGCGAAAACAAGTAGTGAACATGGGTAAATTTCAGTTTCAATATATTTTTTTAAATATTCTTAATACTTCCACAAATTATTCGAAAAGGTAACGTGCCTTTTCGGAATACATACACATCATACAAGCTAGAGCAATATCGTTTTAGGTAAAGGCTGACTAAACTTGAGGGTGATATGCACAGTGAAATGAATTTTCATTTCTGAAAGTGGTTGGGTACCATGGAACCGTGACAATGGGCTAAGAACTTCGAAATTTGCCTTCAACCATGAAAATCTCAAACTCGTAAAATTATCTTTAACATCACCAGGCGAGCGTCCTAGTAAGTGATAGCAAAGCGCCATCAGTTCGGACACTTTACTCATACCCGTGATCGTCTTCTCTAATCAAAGAACACATATCTGTAGTTTCAAAAAAAAAAAAATCATCGACTAAGCAAATAAACAATATACAAATAATGAAAATACATTTTCTACCATTTGAATTTTTTTGTAATTTAATAGCGAACATAAAATTGGTTAAAATCTCCAACTACGTAAAAAAAAAAACATTTTCACAATTTAACAAAAATATATAAATATGATATATCACAAAAATGCATACAAGAGCATGTATGGATATATATAGCTTTTTTAACAATGAACTTTTTTTAATTAAAACACTTTTTATCCTAATAATAAAAAATTAATGACAAATGCAAAGCAAAACATGTAAATGAACATATATAAATCAAAGTTTCAAAATTAGTATTACAAAAATATATAAAAACACATAGATGCTTATTGATGGTTCCTTCCAACACAAAATTTTCTCTCAAAATACTAAATTGTTTTTTCACAAAAATAAACATTATTATTATATTGATCAAAATATTATTTTCCTATACATAACCAAAAAAAAACATCAAATAACATATATCTTAAACAATATAACTATAAATATGTTCCTTGCATTCAAAAACATCACACAATAAATTTTCAACACATAAAATATTAATAAATATATAAAATTAATGCTGCAAAACTGAAACAAATAATAATTAAAGAAACCACGAAACCTCAAACATACCATTTCAAGATTTAATTAGTTTTTTATACTAATTCAGAAGAAGAATATAAATAAATAATAATACCAAAAAAATCTCAAATATACCATCTTAGTATTTATTTAGTTTTTTTATACTAATCTTTTCTATGTTTGAGATAGACATTGTTATAGTTTTAAGGTAAGTTTGAATTTACGGTGAAGTCGTGGAGCTCGGCGATCTACAAATTTCATCTGCCATGTGAGTATGAAGTCATCACCTAAGAAGTCAAACCATATTGCAACTTAAGGTCCCAATTGACAGTGATTATACGGTCATGGGTTGAAGTGTAATTAGGGTTTCAAGTTTACAATGGTTATGCTATCAAGGGATAGAGCATAACTGGGGCCATTAGTTGACAGTGGTTATGCGGCATGGTAACGAGTTTCACCTTATCAAAAGAGGATGCTTTATAAAACCCATACAAAAGTCTAAGACAAAATCCATAGGGGCCTTCTAGTATAATAAAGTATTTTTTTATCCATCTCCATTAAAGGCGGTGAGTCTGTTACTATAACTTGTGACGAAGTTTGGGCCAACAAGATTTCCAACGAAGGCAAGTTATTGTGCGGTACAGAAGAGATGAAATGTGAAACAACCGCTGTCACCCATATTCATGTTTAATCTTTTCTACATCGCACAATAACTCGTCCCCACTAGAGATTTTGTTGCCTTCAACTCTATCATAGGTTATAGTAACAGGGTCACTACCTTTAGTGGAGATGGATAAAACAAATTACTTCATTATACTGAAAGGCCCTTGTGTTTTTCTTTTTAGACTTCTATATGGGTTTTATAAAGCATCATCCTCTAATGAAGTGCAACTCGTTGTCATGCCTCCATAACCACTGTCAACTAAGGCCCCAGTTTTGCTCCATCCCTTGACAGCATAACCTTTGTAAACTTGGAGCCCCAGTTACACTTTAATCCATGACTGTACAATCACTATCAACTAGGACCTTGAGTTGCAATGCAATCCCAGCTTCTCAAGTGATGGCTCCATCCTCACATGGTATATTAAATTTGCAGGTCACCGAGCTCTACGGCATCACTGTAAACTCAAACAGAACTTAAAACTATGACTATGTCTCCCTCAAAGAAAGAAAGAAAGAAATCTTTAAACCCAAAAATTTTAACACGCAAAAAAAAAAAAACAATTTAAAGAAGATGGTGGGCGATAGAGATGATGAAGTAGGGGGATGGAAACTTCCCTTTATATAAGCGAGTAGGCGAGAAGAAAAAAATTTTGGCATGCAATTTTATCCCGAGATTCTCGAGTTCCAGTGTCTAAAAAATATCCTAGGATTCCCGGGTTCTAACGTACAATGTCGACAAGTCAGCTGAAAATGCACCCTACGGGGAGCGTTTTCTCCCTAACCATTTTAACCCTAACCCTAACCCTAACTATGTAACTTAGAACCGAAAAATCTCGAGCAACATGTGTTAAACATGAAATTGTTTCATAGGTGGGTGGGATGTAAAATAAAGAATACAATTTGGTGTCAATAAAAGTGGAACAAGAATAATATGGGTGGAAATATTTATTACAACACATTAAATTTAACAAACTAAAGAATAAAATATTTGAGAAAAATTACAAATAACATAATCATCAATATTTGGAATGTATGCCACAGCCGAGTGGACGTCGTGTACGCCTAGGGTTCCGTCGAACAAGCTAGGGTGGCAGCTCCTCATCTTCTTCATCTTCACCTCGACCTCGATGTTGATCTCCATCTTCATCTCCTTCCTCCGTGGTTGAGTGTGTTTGGGTCCTAGGCGCCTATCATACATCCTTCGTTGTATTAAAAAACGGTTGCGAAGATGACCCATATTGATTGAACAACGATGCTGAGGGTGTTTTGGACACTATCTGTGGATAATTGTATGGTGTTGCGTAACCCGAATGCAGATAAAAGGTGGAAATTATCAAAAATATCAATGTCGGTGTTGCTAGTGGCATCGGCATGTAATATGGTGCGGTGAGTGGCAGTGGTGCGAAAAATACACCTAGAGAAAGTGTTGATGCAACAAATGATAATACATGTTGTGGTCTTTGTGTAAAAAAATTAGGTTAGCACAAAAAAATATAAACGATACTGACCAGAAGGTTGCATGCCCATCAAGTCCTTGTGTAGAGTTAGAACAGATGTTGGTCCCCCTGCGACATGTTCTCTCACGCACAGTAGATACGACTTTCCATTATGACTGAACCAATCTATGTAATTCGAAGATGTCGCTTACTCTGATGTGAGAAATGGTTCACGCGTTGGCAAGTAATCGTACCTATGCTACCACATTTCAATATAGTTTTTATGAAATTTTGACCAATCTTCCTTGAGTCTCCCCCGCAAGTCAATCTTGTGTAGGTCATCGAGATCCTGGGGTAGCGACAGAATACGTTGCGTATCACTCAGTCGGATTCGTGCATCTCAACCATTGCAAATACAATCAATGACACTTTGACGTGTCAAATGTTGCGATTGGCCAAAAATTCGGCTAAGATGCTTTTTTTATTCTCGGATCAGTATATGGCATCCATACAAACTGCAATACAAATTTATAAAATTTAACTCGTGCCTAATATTTAATTTCAAATGCTAAAGTAAATATTATATAACTTTAAATTTCATAAATTAACCTCCTCTTTCAATTGTTAATCTAACACTAACCGAATATCCTCGAGCTTAATCGATATACCTGTGTGTTTCGCGCGATTGTTCCACTTATTCAAATAATATGTTATTTCAAAACTACAATAATGAAATAAATATTAGGATAATGATATTTCAAATGAATTTTACCATATTACGAATGAGAATTCATAAGTGGGTCCACTCAGGGCTGTAAAAATGGTATTCAATACCATGTCCACGATTGAATAAGGAGCATGCAACCGCCGATTTTAACTTTTTCTAGTTTCGTCACTTGACACACCTCTTGGTACAACGTCACCAACACAACTGATCCCTAACTGAGTCGTCCCGCTACTTTCAAGTCAACTAGTGGTAGTAGCCATCTTAAATGTACTAGATTTAGAGATTTATCTGGCATAAGCAAACCCCCGATCAACCCCAAGATGAATGCACACGCGAATTGTTCTTTTTGAACGTCACTCGCAGAGGCGTCGGTATGCTTGAAGTTGTCCTCCAATTATCTCATCTCTATTCGACTACCCCCAAACTTGTTCAGCATGTTACGCTTTAATTGGAATTCACCATTGCCCCTGTAACGACTTCCCCATCGACCAATAAACCAAGTTGTAAACCAACATCCTCAAGTGTAAGACCGCAAGGAAGATAGAATGTGTATGTCTCAAATCTCCATCTTTCCACCAAAGAACTGATAAGTGGGGGATCTAATTTAGTCCCCCTAACATGCGAGCCACATATAAGAATCCCGCATCTTGCAAGTGTCCATGAATGGCAACCGGTGCACTTACACTTAAATTGTGTATGAATGTCTCCAAAATCCGATATTCGGCCTAAGTACATAAACATAAAATAATAATGTTTACAACATAATAATTAACTAATTAAAATTTAATAATTTAATAATATTTTCTTACCATTTTTAATTGAATGTCGGAGATGTGCTTGACATCTAAACGAATAAGCTGATTTGTCATTTTACAAATTATAAGGAATAAAATAAAATCGAAGAGAATAAGATTGAGAGAAAGATTTAAAACAAAGTTATTAAGAGAATTGAGAGAATAGGTTTGAATGGAAAAGAATGAAGTTTAGAGGGGTTTATATAGGAAAAAACACAGTTGTTGGGGATGTAGCCATTGGAATTGTGACCGTTGGGGAGGGAGAGTTACCATTGCCCTGAAAATGTGTCCTTTAGGATACGTTTTTTCTTCTGTTAGAGAAAGAAAGTGAAAAAACGCGTCCTACAAGGCGCATTTTCATTTTTCCCTCCAAAAACAGCCTATACTAGTAAATATAAAAAAAGGTTTAATTTCTTAATTTTTATAAAAAAACAGCATATTTCAATAATTTAACCAATCGATGAGTGTAATAATTACTTAAAACATGAAAGGATTATTAATAATTAAATAATTCCTAAAATATAAAAGAGTTACTTAAAACATGAAAATATTTCTACAAAATTAAGCAATTAAGTAAAATATAAAAGAATTATTTAAAACATGACAAATTTTTAAGAAATTAAGTAATTCAGAAAACATAAAAGAGTTCTAAGAAATTAATTTTGATAGATGAAAGAATTACTTAATACATAAAAGAGTTCTAAGAAATTAATTTATGATTTAAGAAAGAATTATTTAAAACATAAAAAGATTTCAAAGAAATTTTGTAATTCATAAAGCATGAAAGAATTAATTAAAATATGAAAGGATTTTAAGAGATTAAGTAATTTGTAATAGATTAAAGAATTGTTTAAAACCTAAAAGTATTTTAAGAAATTAAATATTTCATAATACATGAAAAATTACATAAAACATAAAAAAATTTACTTAAACCATGAAAATATTCCTAAAAATTAAGTAAATTGTAAAACTTGAAAGAGTTCTAAAAATTTAATTTATGATGCATAAATGAATAACATAAAAAAGTTTACAAGAAATTATATAATTCACAAAACATTACAAAATTGATTAAATCACGAAAGAGTTAATTAAAACATGGAATGATTTTAAGAAATTATAATTAAATCATTTTATCATATTTAAAATATAATATAATTTTATTTTATGTAATTATTGTAAAGTAACATTATTCAAATAATAATTTATTAATATAATTAACTCTAAAGTAACAATTAAGATTCTTAGAATTCTATTCAAACAATACTTTAACAAAATTAATACAACTTCTCTTTTACGTCTAAATTTTTAAATTATAATTATCACAATTTTTATATTTATATTATACTATGATGCTAAAAAATAATAATAATTTGCATACTGTTAATTAGAGTAAAAGATAAGTCTAATGAAAGTCAAATAAATGTTTATAAATATATTATATTATTATACCTAAAAAGTTATTATTGTAAATTCTAATCTAAATTAAGTTCTTTTAAAAGATATATTTTTGGGTAAACTATTACAATAGTCATTTTTGTTTACTCATGTTACATTTTAGTCACTTATGTTTGAAATATTATATTTTAGTCACTTATATTATCATGTTGTAACATTTTAGTCATTAAGTTGTTAATTGCCACTAACGTGTAATAAAGAAGGTGATATGACATACTAAATCATAATTTCAAACAAAAATTTTAGGTTAATTTACACAATCAGTCCCTATATTTTTTTTATTTTGAGCAATTTAATTTTTTTCTTTTATGTTTTTTAACTTTCTTTTTTTCTTTATTTTCCATTTTCTTCTGCTTCTCTCTCTGTTTTCCTTCCTTCTCCATTTCTGTTAATGTAGTTTTTCTATGTTCTTTATTTGTTAAAACTAGTCCCTATATTTTTTTTGAACAATTTAATTTTTTCGAATAAGGTGAGCTTGTGGACTAGTTTTAACAAATAGAAAATATAGAAAAATTACGTCAAAAGAAATGAAGAAGGAAAGAAAACATAGGGAGAAGTAGAAGAGAATGAAAGAAAAAAGGGTTAAAAGAACATAAAAGAAAAAATTGAATTGCTGAAAATTAAAAAAATATAGGGACTAATTGTAGAATTTAATCTAAAATTTTTGTTTGAAATGATGATTTAACGTGTCACGTCAACTTACCATTACACCGTTAACGGTAATTAACAGCTCAGTTATTAAAATGTTACAACACGATAACTTAAATGACTAAAACGTAGTATTTCAAACATAAAAGACTAAAATATAAACTGAACCAAATAAAAATGACTATTTTGATAATTCATACTATTATTTTTTACAATTTAGTACATTAGTGATACTTGTATATATAATTTTATTCATTTATACTATTTTATTGTTAAAAGCTATAAAATAAAGGAATTGCGCTGACCGGTTGATCGGGGGAGAGCTACCACCCACAGTGGAATAATTTAGAGATTCCCATCTATTTTTCAAAAAGCCACTGGCCAACGCACATGTTTGATGACACACATTCACGTTCCATTCAACCTTCAAATAGCCACTAAATCCCTCTATTATACAAACTACATCGAATAAGTCATTTTACTATTAAATGAATTAATTTAATTAATTTATTTAAAAATCAAATAACGATAATTTCAATAGAATTAATATTTATTATTTAAAAATAACATAGAATTATTTTTTATTTACAATTCAATTTCAAAATTATAAAAAATTTTAAAATATAACTCATTAAATAATAAATGATATTTTTAAATAGTAAATATTAACTCAGTTAAACTTTAACTTTATTTTATTCTTTTTAGGATAAACTACAAAAATAGTTACCAAACTATGCCTTTAATTCTATTTCAATCACTCAACTATTAATTTTTTCGATTTAGTTAATAAACTTTTTGAAATTAAAATTTTAGCCACTCTCCTATTAATTACTATTAGATAAGTGAGGGAAAATTTATGTGGGCTCTTTTATTGGTCTAATAACAAATTTAGCTCTATGAAGTTTACATATTTTATCAATTTGATCCTAAATATAAAAAATCAACAAAAATTATCATTTAGTTTAAATTATAAAAAAAAAATTAATAAAATTTTCATATCCAAACTATGAAAAGCTCTGGCAAGAAAATTTCATTTCCCAAGTTTCAACATAACACAGCGTTTATTGAGTGATTTAGTCCTTCAATTGTCAAATTTTCGCATAATTAGGGTTGCATTTACTTGAAAACTCGAGATAAATTGTTGAATACAAGTATATATTACTTAAAGATTTTTTTATAGAATTATATCCAAATATATGACGGGAGTCCATTACATTAATATCATGCATTTCTAGAAAGGTTTTAAGCAAATATGCAATATAGAAGCATAATAAGTTCTGCAATTGATCTGAAAAGTTTATTTACAAACAACGTAAATTCTAGGCCACATGAATGGAATCGGTACTAGAGACTAGATCCCATGCCTTGAGAAGAAACCTTAGACGACTGATCGGATTACTACAACGCAAACAAGATACAATCTTAGAATAATCACAAAAATCAAAAGATAAGCTAAAGGGTTAAATTTAGTTAAATATTTTATTTTGAAATTTTAGAATTAAAATTAAATTGATAAATTTATAAATATTAAGGGTTAAAAAGAGTGAATTTGTTATTAGACTAATAATAAAACCTATATAAGCTTTTGGTCACTCATATAAGAACAACTAATGAGAGAATAATTAAAATATTTAATTTCAAAAATTTAGTGGCTAAATAAAAATTTATAGTTAAACGACCATAAAGGCATAATTCAATAATTATTTTCATTGTTTATCTTTTTTTAATTATACAAAAATTAAATTAATCTATTTAATAGTAAAAATTTTATTTGATTTATTTGAACCAAAGGCGTATCTCTTCCCTAAATCCCATATTCTACTTTTCTCTGCTTGCTTCTACAAGACTACAGCTTCCCTCACCCACAAGAGCAGGAATGTATATCTTTTGCAAAAGCTTTTTTAGGATTTTCTAGAAAAATTAATATTCCCATCCGAGTCCAACCCACCACTATTGCTTTATTTCCTCTTTGCTTCTCACGCCTCGCAAAATTATTTTCCTTTGTCTTTAATTTATTACAAAATGGGAAATAAATTTATTTTAATTAACTACGCTTTATATTTTCGTATGTCTTTAATTTTTAACTCAACCCCTCCACCCCCCAAAAAAAAAAAACACATTCGATCCCCACAAGAACATTCAGATCAACAAAATATTCAGATTGCTTTAACCTGGTAGTATATTTAGATTTAGATTTCTTTTAAGGTTTTCGAATAGTTTCACTATTTGTGAAAGCTTTTCTTTTTCTTGTACTTCTTGTGCTTTGTGATTAACTAGAGGTGAGGGAACCAAGTGGATTGTGAATTGCAAATTATTCTCATGTGTTATTGTTGTATCTTGTGAAAGCTGATACTTGCTATATGAAATGGATTTTGGGCTCCAAGTTTGAATTAAATAGTAGAGTTTATACTTTTAAGCATTCTTCGATACTTAAATTAGTAAATGTTTTTTTTTAAAAAAAGAATAGTAGGAAGCAATTGAAATTATTAAACCATTGTTAGTGATTAAACTAAATACTTGGAAGAAGAATTGGAAGGACTGATAGGTAAGTAGACACTTCTCTGGCACCAAATCTGGAAACTGAAAACACAAAGAACACAAAAGAATTGTTAACGCAGTACAGTTTTCCTACGTCAGCGGAGCCTAACTCAGTGAGAATTATCCACTCTCTTCAACAATTAAAACAAGTAAACCTAATCTATAGCATATCCCGTGATGATTCTCCTCACTTTCGAACCTTGAAGAACAATACTCTCACCACTAGGTTCACCTTGTAAACTCAACAAGTAAAACCACAACACAAATGATTTTACTAGCAATTTGCTCTTTAAGAAAAGTTCCTTAATTTGAACAAGATAAGCGCTCAAAATTCTCAGTATAAAAACCTATACAAGTCTCTCCCTTAAATAGATTTATGTTCGAGACTTGCTAACATAGAAGATCTATAACAATCCCATTAAAACAATAATACAACTAACTATTTACAATATAATAATAGAGAATAAAACAAACATGGACTCTTGAATGCTGGTTCCTTCTTGATCTTCCGTTTCTTCTTTCTCCTATTCAAGTCTTGATTCTTGAATGTTGGTTGTGAAGTCATCAATCTTTAAAGGGCTTGTGGTGGTTGAGGATAGATTAACAATAGAATTATCAATAGGGTTGGGGTTGGTTTTTGGTATCACCCTATGAGTAGGTAGGGCTTATATCAGATCATCAATGATTGGTTTAGGGGTTTACAGATGACAGTGAAGTTGTTTCAGTCGTTGGTTTGGGAAGCAAGACATCGGGTCGAGCAATGGAAATTGGATCTTGAATGGTTTTAGGGATTGATGTTTCATCAATCTCAAGGTTTTTTTTTTTTTTGTAGTTGGGGAATGTATGAGATGTTTCTAGGATCAATAGGACGGGATTTAGATGGTTGAGGTGATAAGGTTACTTGGATAGGGTCTTGAGGAGTAGGCATTCTTTGCTCAATTTTAGTGGTAGCCTAATCTTGGTCACTTCCTTCCCCTGTCTATTGAGTCTGGAGGTGCTTCTAGTATTCTTCCATAAAGGTAATCTTGGTTCTTTCCATGGACAAGAGATACAGTGGAGTGAAAGACTTCTTTAGGTTTTGATTGCAAGGAAGTGACTCATATGCAAATTGTTAGAATTAAGTGACCCAAATCCTTATTAAAATAAAATACAATGGTAAAATAAAATAAAAGAAAAATCCCTATAGAACTACACTTCTTTTATTTTATTTTTAAATAAGGTTTTTTAAACCTTATCAAACTCCATCTATTTGATATTGATTAGAAAAAGGTGTTTTAATCTTACTACACTCCTATTAGAATATGGTTTTACAAACCTATAAATAGACATAGTCTATTCCTCTTGCATAGTGAATTTTCTTCTCCTCTGCCCGTGGTTTTTTTCCCGAAAGGGTTTCCACGTAAAATCTGTGTGTTCTTTAATTTTTATTTCTCTTTTCTTTGCGATATATTGTCATTACCGACTTATACTTTTCTCAAATTGGTATCCGAGCTTCCGGGTTTTTCATCTCGATCACAGTAATGGCGTCTTTAAAGTATGAAATTTCGCTGTTGGATCGCAACACCAGATTCGCGTTGTGGCAGATAAAGATGCAGGCAGTTCTTGCACAGATGGATTTAGAGGAAGCCCTGCTAGGGGTAGATAAGATGCCTTCGATATTGACGGAGGAAGAGAAGAAGCGCAAGGATTGAAAGGCATTAACATAGTTACATCTGTATTTGTCTAACGAATTTTTGCAGGATGTGATAAAGGAGAAGACCGCCGCTGCATTATGAAGAGGCTAGAACAAATATGTATGTCGAAAACTCTAACCAGCAAGTTGCATGTGAAGCAATGTCTTTAAGCTCATCATTTAGAGGAAGGTGCGTCTGTGCACGAACACTTAACAGTGTTTAAATAAATTCTCTCAAACTTGGAGGCCATGGAGGTTCAGTATGATAAGGAAGATCTAGGGTTGATTCTACTTTGTCCATTGCCCCCGTCTTATTCAACCTTTAGAGACACGATTTTATATAGCCGCAAGTCTCTCATAGTTGATGAGGTTTATGATTCTTTGACCTCGTATGATAAGATGAAGCATCTTTTGGTTAAACCCGACTCTCAAAGAGAGGGTCTCATTGTTTGTGGGAGACAAGATCAAAATGTTGATGATGATCATGGAAGGACATAGGAACAGAATCCTCATGATAAATCTAGGGTAGATCGGAGTCTTCAAATAGAGGTAAAACTTGTAACTTCTGCAAGAAGAAAGGGCACATTAAATCTGAGTGCTATAAGCTACAGAACAAGATTAAAAGGAAGGCTGCGAATCAAAAGGGAAAACAACCAGAAAATTCCGGTGAAGCTGATGTTGTAGAAAAATATAGTGATGGTGAACTTCTAGTCGCTTCTATTAACAATTCTAAAGTGAGCGATGAGTGGATCCTTGATTCGGGTTTCACCTTCCAAATGAGTCCTAATCAGGATTGGTTTGCAAATTATGAAACGAACAAGATTAAAAGGAAGGCTGCGAATCAAAAGGGAAAACAACCAGAAAATTTTGGTGAAGCTGATGTTGTAGAAAAATACAGTGATGGTGAACTTCTAGTCACTTCTGTTAACAATTCTAAAGTGAGCGATAAGTGGATCCTTAATTCGGGTTTCACCTTCCACATGAGTCCTAATCGGGATTGGTTTGCAAATTACGAAACAGTGTCTGAAGGTGTTGTTTTGATGAGAAATAATGCTTTGTGTAAAATCGTAAGTGTTGGAACAATTAAAGTTAAAATGTTTGATGGAGTTGTCGGAATACTTAGTGACGTACGACATGTTCCAGAATTGAAAAGAAATTTAATTTCGTTAAGTTCTCTTGATTCAAAAGGGTACAAATACACAACTGAAAGTGGGATTTTGAAGATTTCCAAAGGTTTCCTCGTTGTGATGAAAGGGCAGAGAAACACTGCCAAGTTATATGTTTTGCAGGGTTCTACTGTTATTGGTGATGCAGCTGTCGCTTCCTTTTCCTTGTTAGATGATGATATTACTAAAATGCGCTTAGGGCATATAATTGAGAATGGCATGGCAGAATTGAGCAAAAGAGGACTTCTTAATGGGCAAGGAATTTGCAAACTGAAGTTCTGTGAGCACTGCGTTTTTGGGAAGCAAAAGAGAGTTCGATTCACCAGAGAAATCCATAACACAAAGGGAACATTGGAGTATATTCATTCTGATCTGTGGGGGCCATCGAGAGTGCCTTCAAGAGGTCGAGCTAATTATATGCTAACTTTTATGGATGATTTTTCCAAAAAAGTTTGGGCATTCTTCCTGAAGCAGAAAAGCGATGTGTTTTCTACATTTAAGTCTTGGAAAACTATGATTGAAAAATAGACGGTAAAGCAAATAAAATACCTCCACACAGACAATGGTTTAGAGTTTTGTTCTGATGAGTTTAATAAACTGTGCAAGTAAGAAGGGATCGTGAGACACTTGACAGTTCGTCATACTCCACAGCAAAACGGCATTGTAGAATGAATGAACAGAATGATCATGAAGAAGGTTCGATGTATGTTGTCAAATGCCAACTTACCAAAGTCGTTTTGGGCCGAAGCAGTCTCTACTGCTTGTTTTTTGATCAACCGATCTCTATCCGTTGCCATTGAGAAAAAGACTCCACAAGAGGTACAGTCTAGTAATCCTGCTAATTATTATGATTTAAAGATCTTTGGGTGTCCTGCATATGCTTATGTTGATAATGGAAAATTGGAACCGAGATCCATTAAATGTGTTTTTCTTGGTTATAAAACTGGTGTAAAAGGGTATAACTTATAGTGTCCTGAAAATAAAAAAGTTGTGATTAGCAGAGATATTGTTTTTGATGAAACTGCTATGCTACCTAACTTATCTCTTAAAGACTCTTCCAATAAAGAAAATCAAAAGTAGGTGGAGCATCAGATTAATACAAAGTCAACTCTTCAAACCAGTACAAAAATTGAGAATAGAGTTACTTCTTCACCACAATACTCTATCACTAAAAATAGAACTAGAAGAGAAATTAAACCTCTAAAGAAGTATGTCGAGGCTGATCTAGTTACTTATGCTTTAAATGTGGCTGAAGATATAGATGCAAACCAAGAGCCATCTAATTATTCTGAGGTGGTTAGTTGTGAAGACTCAGAAAAGTGGATATTTTCTATGCAAGAGGAGATGGAATCACTCCACAAAAATAGAACATGGGATCTTGTAAAACTTCCTAAAGGTAAAAAGGTTGTTCACTGTAAATGGGTGTTTAAAAAGAAAGAAGGGACTCCAGGAGTTGAATAACCCAGATATAAAGCAAAGCTTGTTGCAAAGGGTTACAATCAAATTCTAGGAGTAGACTTCACAGATATGTTCTCCCCAATTGTGAAGCATAGTTCGATTCGAGTTTTGCTTGGTATTGTGGCCATGTATAATTTGGAGCTTGAGCACTTAGATGTAAAAACTGCATTTTTGCATGGAGAACTTGAGGAAGATATTTACATGCAACAACCAAAGGGTTTTATAGTCTCAAAAAAAGAGGACTATGTTTGCTTTCTGAAAAAGTTCCTTTACGGTTTGAAACCGTCACCAAGAAAGTGGTACAAGAGGTTTGATTCCTTTATGACTTCTCATGCTTTTAAAAGAAGTTGTTTTGATAGCCATGTTTACTTTAAGAAAAATAGTGATGGTTATTTTGTGTATCTACTTCTTTATGTTGATGACATGTTGATAGCAGCAAAAGATAAAGAAGAGATAAGAAAGGTCAAAGCCCAACTAAGTGAAGAATTTGAGATGAAAGATTTGAGAATAACAAAGAAGATACTTGGTATGGAGATTCTCAGAGATAGAAAAGCAAGTAAATTGTACCTAAGTCAGAAGGGGTACATTGAGAAAGTTTTTTACAAGTTCAATACGCAGAGTGCTAAGCCTTTTAGTACTCCTTTAGCAGCCCATTTCAGACTTTCATCGGCTTTGTCTCCACAATCAGATGATGAGATTGAGTACATGTCACATGTTCCATACTCTAGTGCAGTGGGATCTATCATGTATGCTATGGTTTGTTTACGTCCAGATTTATCATATGCAGTCAGTGCAGTTGGCAGATACATGGCGAATCCCGGTAAAGAACATTGGAAAGCAGTTCAGTGGATTTTAAGATACTTACAAGGTACTACTGATGTTTGCTTACAGTTTGGAAGAACTAGAGATGGAGTCATTGGGTATGTTGATGTTGATTTTGCTGGAGACCTTGATAGAAGAAGATCTCTCACTGGTTATGTCTTTACAATCGGAGGTTGTGCAATCAGTTGGAAAGCTACTTTGCAAACTACAGTCGCTTTGTCTACCACTGAAGCTGAGTACATGGTGATTACTGAGGCTTGTAAAGAAGCTATTTGGTTGAATGGACTCTTTAGTGAGCTCAATGAAGACCTTCAAATCAGTACAGTATTTTGTGACAGTCAGAGTGCCATATTCCTTACAAAAGATCAAATGTTTCATGAGAGAACAAAACACATTGATGTTCGGTATCATTTTGTTCATGATATTATTGCTCGTGGTGATATTGTTGTGAGCAAAATTAGTACTCATGAAAATCCTACAGATATGATGACTAAGTCACTTCCTATAACCATGTTTGAGCATTACTTAGACTTGGTTGGTATTCATTGTTGAAGTTAAACCCTTAAGGGGTTTTATGGAAGAGGTGGGGAACTTGTTCGTTTAGAGTTTGCGATGAAGAACTTGTTCATTGAGAATTTGTGTCAAGGTGGAGATTGTTAGAATTAAGTGACCCGGATCCTTATTTAAATAAAATACAATGGTAAAATAAAATAAAAGAACAATCCCTATAGAACTACACTTCTTTTATTTTATTTTTAAACAAGGTTTTTTAAACCTTATTAAACTCCATCTATTTGATATTGATTAGAATAAGGTGTTTCAATCTTACTACACTCCTATTAGAATATGGTTTTACAAACCTATAAATGGACATAGTCTATTCATCTTGTAATTATTCGAATTCGACATAGTGAATTTTCTTCTCCTCTGCCCGTGGTTTTTTTCTCGAAAGGGTTTCCACGTAAAATATGTGTGTTCTTTAATTTTTATTTCTCTTTTCTTTACGATATATTGTCATTGTCGACGTTATACTTTTCTCAAAAATATTATTGAAACTCCTTTTGATTCTTATTTTTAATGCCAAAATAATTCCTCCAAACCTTTCTTAAAAAACTAGAAATAAAATCATCAAAATGACATCTATTATAACTGAATGGATGCCTTTTTCAAATGTACCTTGTTTTCAAGTTCAGCAAATACGAATAGGGCTTCTCAAGCTTTTAAATCTATTTACATCTATGGCCTTTTTAAACAAATCAATTAACTGGTTTTGCATGGTTACATACTTTAATTCATCTGTCTCATTCTCTACCAATTCTCAAATAAAATGGTGCCAAATGGCAATATGTTTGGTTTTGGAATGTTACACTAGATTCTTCGAAATGTTGATGGCACTAGTATTGTCACAATAAGCTGTAGCTACTAGTAGGGCAATGCCAAATTCCTCTAACATTTGCCTCATCCATAATAATTGAGCACAACAACTTCTAGCTGCAATGTATTCTACTTTAGCATTGAAGAGTGAAACTGACCCTTGTTTCTTACTATACCATGACACAAGATTGCCTCCTAAGTAAAAAAGCCCTCCTGAAGTGTCCTTGTGATCATCCATGTTCCCAGCCCAATTAGCACCACTGTATCCAACTAAGCACATTGAACTGTCTTTAGTAAGCCAAATACCAAGTTCTTGGGTTCCATAAACATACTTGAGGATTCTTTTAACTGCCTTGACATGTGATTTGGTATCTTACACAAACGCCCACATTAAAACTCAAATCTGAGCAAGTTTTAACAAGATATAGGAGACTTCTAATCATACTCCTGTAAGTGGTTTGGGGAGTGGACACTTCCTTAGTGTCTAAGCATAATTTTTCACTTACAAGCATAAGTGTACTAGTTGGCTTTAATTGCTCTAAACAAAAATTTTCACGAGATTCTTAGCATATTTATCTTCGGACAGAAAGGTTTTATTCTCCAATTTCTTGATTTAGAACCCAATGAAGTAAGATAGCTCTCTAACCATACTCATTTCAAACTCACTTTGCACTATTTTTATAAATGAGTCTTTAGCTACAATGGTAAGAGCACTAAAGATTATGTCATCCACATATATATATACTATGATAGTAGTCCCTTTTTATTTCCTTATAAATAAGGTATTGTCTACCGAGCTTCTTTCAAACCCCTTCCTAATCAGATATTGTGACAACTTCTCAGACTATGCTCGTGGGGCCTATTTCAAACCATAGAGTACCTTATTCAGTTTGTAAACATGTTCAGGATGTGTTGGATCTTCAAATCTTTTCGGTTGAGCTACATACACCTCTTCCTTTAAGAAGCCATTCAAGAAACAATCATGACATTCATTTGGAATAGCTTGTGTTAAGATGTCCAACCACTGTAAGTAGAAAATGGATGGCCTTGAGTCTAGATACTAGAGCAAATATTTCTTCAAAGTCGATACCCTCTACTTGAGTATAGCCTTGAGCTACAAGTCTAGCTTTATTTCTTGTAATATTTCTTTGTTCATCTGTCTTGTTTCTAAAAAATGACTTTGTACTAATCACATTATAGCCCAATAGTCTAGGAACCAATTCCCACACTCCATTTCTCTCAAATTGTTATTGCTCTTCTTGCATAACATGTATCTAGTTAGCATCTTGTAAGGCTTCTTCAAATTATTTCGGTTCAATTTAAGAAGTGTAACATGGAAAACGAACCATGTCCTGATAGTTCTGCCTTGGTTTACTTCTTGTTTTGATCCCATCATGTACATTGCCAATGACATTAGTTGTTGAATGGTTCTTTTTTACTCTTTTTGAATGTTGAAGTAATCCATCATATCATTGGACTATTCTTTGGATTCATCACTAACTCCACTTTCCTGGTTTTCAGCTTCAACTTTTTCTTCAGACTTTACAATGCATGGTACTGCCTCAGACACTGGATTAGAATTTGTATATTTATCATCATTACCATGTATTTTATGAACTCTAATATTATCTACCACCACATTTATTGAATCTATGACTTTCTTAGCACGCTTTTAAATACTTTATAGCCCTGTTGTTCACTGAATACCCAATGAAGACACTTTCATTAGATTTTGAATCAAACTTACCTTTGTGTTCCCTATCTCTTAAGGTGTAATACGTACTTTTAAAGACATGGAAATGCTTCACAATAGGTTTCTTTCCTTTTTATGGTTCATATGGAGTTGCTTGAGTCTTAGGTATAATCATAACTCTATTGATCATGTATGTGGTTGAGTTAACAGCCTCGACCCAAAAACGATGTGATATGTTTTTCTTGTTCAGCGTAACTCTTATCGTTTCCTATATAATTCTATTCTTGCATTCCACTACTCCATTTTGTTAAAGAGCTTTGGGAGTTGAGAACTAGTGTTTTGTCCCTTCTTCATCACAAAATTTCCTAAACTTCTTATTCTCAAATTCACGTCCATAATCACTGTGTATCCTTCTTAGTAACCCAATGAGTTTTCCTTGTTTATTCATAAGCCTTTTGCACAATGACTCAAATTAATCAAATGCTTCTAATTTTTCTTTGAGGCACCTTATCTATGTAAACCCAAAGTAGTCATCAACACATACAAGGACACCATTTTCCTTCAAGGTTTTCTATTTGAACATAAACAAATAGGTCAATATGCAAGAGCCAAGAGGAGCTTTAGTCTGTATGTGAGTAAACTTATGGTACTTTTCACGGTGTTATTTACCTTTACACAATTGCTTCAAACTTTAAGGATGGTCTTTGTAAGTTTAAGAGTGCCTCGAGATGCCTCATATCTAATTAGCCTTTTGCAGTCCCTCAAAATGAATTTGACCAAGGTTCTTATGCCATAGTTCCAAATATGATGTTCTAGCAATATTGTAGCCTATCACAGGCATGACTTTATAACAAATATCAAAGGTTCGACCTCCTTTCATGACCACTTCATTAGTTTTGCTAGTGATAATGCACTTATTTTTAGTAAAATTAACAGGCATACCTTGATCACAAAGTTAAATAATACTCACTATATTTGCTTTGAGATCATCTACAAGTAACACATTCTTCAAATG
The DNA here is from genome assembly GCA_025506655.1 of Gossypium rotundifolium. Taxonomy (NCBI): domain Eukaryota; kingdom Viridiplantae; phylum Streptophyta; class Magnoliopsida; order Malvales; family Malvaceae; genus Gossypium; species Gossypium rotundifolium. Next base: position 129,237,342 of record CP106723.1, read on the forward strand.
AGGCATGCTTGGAACATTGAAAGTTCCCTTACCAACTATTTGTCCCTTCTTACCATCACCAAAAGTCACTTTTCCACCAGGAGAATCTTCAAAATCAATGGGATAGGTTTGATTACCTATCATGTGTCATGAACAACCACTGTCAAAATACCAAATTCTCTCTATAGTAGTCTTCAAAGATTGATGAGCAACTAGAAAGCATTTGACCTCTTTCTTTACCCAAATCTGTTTATACACTTTTCCAACTACAGTGCCACAAGAAGTGGGCACTACCCTAGGCATTGAATATTTCCATCCCAGGTCATGAAGCATTTTGAAACAACATGACCTTATGTGACCAGTAGCACCATAATAGTGGCAAATCACCTTATGAGGATGTCCAATCTTTTGCATAGGCTAGACAATTATTAGCTTCAAGCTTTCCCTCATTTTCTTTGAATTAGAAGCTTTAACAAACACCATGGGTTGTTCTTTTACAACTTTACCTTTGTCCTCAAAGCCTAAGCCCCCTCTACCTTTATCTTTCTTACCAGCTGTTAACATTTCATCAAGCTTACTGTTGCTAATTGTAAATTATTCGAGCATTAGTTTGGTCTCAACCAGTTCCTTTTAACATTAACAGAGTTTTTAAGTTCTTCTACAATAAATGCTCTTTTGGCTGCTACCTGTTTAATTACAATGACATTCTCATATTTCAACAACTTGATCTCTTGAGATAATTGAGTGTTGACTTCACATACCATGCCTCATTTACCCAACAAGTCTCTGTAAGTTTTTAGAAAATCCTCATCACTCTTAGTATCAAGCTCATCTTCAGACTCATCATTTTACATTGGAAATGAAGGCAATAAATTTTTGATGATTCTTCTTAGAATTAAACCCACTAGATAAGTTCTCATCACTCTGGCAACACAAGTGACTTCGTTTTTTTCTTCAAGTTGTTAGTATACTTAGATTGAATGTGGCCATACCTTTGACACTCATAGAACTGTACTCCTTTCTTCTTTGTCCTTCTCTAGGTCTTCCTTGATGAATTTTGGAAACATTTGAACGAACTTCAAATTTTTTGAACTTCCTAACTTATGTTTTAAAGGCCTTACTAAAGTTCTGTATAACACCCAGTTTTCAATGGTGGTGAAAACAGTGGTTTCGGGACCATAATTCTGACGAGTGAGTTATTATTTTATTATTTATTTAATGTATACAAGATTATATTAAGGTCTTATTAAAGTTTCGTTAAGAAATTTTAAAGTAAAAAAGACTAAATCGTAAAAGGTGAAAAAGTTGAGTTCTATTAGTTAAAGGGGTCAAATGGCTATGAAATTTTAAAATAATGGACTAAGATAGTAATTATACCATTTAATGAGTTAGTGGATAGTTATGGACAATGTTTTATTGAAAATTTTAATTAGTAATAAAGGTAAAATGATAAATAAAATTAAAATCAAATAGGCTAAAATCATCATCTTCCTCATTTTTTTTCTTCATAATCAGTCCATCCATGGAAGAATAGCTAGGTTTCGGCTAAGCATTGTTCTCACTTGCATGGTATGTATTCAATCCTCGTTTTTAATGATTTTTATGTTTTTGAGTTTATTTTAGCTTAATCTAGCTTGCCCGAGGGTTAATTTGAAAAAATGTTAAAGTTTGAGGGACTTGCCATGGATGTTTTTGAATGTGTTTTGATGTTATTTGATAGATTATTAGTCTTTGTTGTAAAATAAACATGTTTTATTAAGTGATTTTTGATAAATTTTGGAAATAGGGATTAAATTGTTAAAAGTATAAATTGATGGGTTTTTTGTGAAATGTTTATAATAATGGATTGTTTCAAGGTCCCTTGTAACATTGGTTAAGTTGGATTTAGGCTAAAATGCATTATATTCAAGTTATGAGCTTAAGGACTAAATTGTGAAAAGTTAAAATGTTAGGGGAAAATTCATAATTTTGCATAAATATGAACTATAGATTAAATTGAATACTAGAAGTACTTAATTGGTTGAAATATGGTAGTTAAGTGAACTAGATTGTGGGTTTGAGATATGGTCAAATTGCTTTGGTTTGATTCTTAATGTTTGATACAATTGTGGTGCCTTTGAATGACGATGTTGGTTAGGTGATTTAGGATGTTTGGAATGGCATGATTATATGTGTTTGAATGATGTTTGAATCCCTTGAATGTGTGCCCAAATAGTTTGAATGGTTAAGTATGAATTGGACTTGAAATGGATTGATTTTAGGTAAGTTTTTGGGTTCACACGGCCTGGGACACAGGCTGTTACATGGCCGTGTGACACATACGGCCTAGCAACATGGCCGTGTGTCATTTGTAAAATTATATTGTTTTCAACTCAGTGAGTTACAAGGCTTAGCACACGGTCGTGTATGACAACTCAGAGATTTATACGGTCTAGCACACGGCCGTGTGACCCTTCTCAGTGAGTTACACGGGCTGAGGCACGGCTGTATGTCCCTTGTTCAAATGTTACACGACCTGAGCTAGTCACACGGCTATGTGACCCATGTTTTCACATTTTTGCATCTTTTTCTTAAAACTTCTATTTTGTTTCGATTTAGTCCTGAGTCATTTCTAAGCTATTTTTAAGGCCTCAAAGGCTCGATTTAGGGACAAAATGTATAGGATTTAATGGTTTATAATATATTTAATTTATTTAAATGTTATGAAGTTAAATGTTTTATGATTGTACGGTAATGCTCCGTAACCCTAATCAGGCGACGGAGATGGATTAGGGGTGTTACATTTTGAGTTAATAAGGCAATCTATTCTTAAAGATCTTTAATAGTTATATTTGAGGAGGTGGGCTCTACTTTAGTGGCTTGAAAATCTAGGTTCTTATCTCATTTATTCTTGCCTTGTTTTGCATCGTCAAGATTCATTTTAGAAGTTTGTAATGAACCAATAAGTTCATTGATGACCAACCTCTTCAGATCTTTGGCCTCTTCGATAGCAGTAACTTTATTAAGAACCTCTCAAGCAGAGATCTCAAAAACCTTTCTAACCAAATTTGTATTAAAGTACTCCTCTCTAATACGAATGCATGATTTGAAAGATCGCACTGACTTAGTCTGGAATTCATCAATTGTTTCTGATTCTTGCATTCTAAAACTTTCAAATCTGGATGCTAACATCTGCATCTTTGATTGCTTGACAATTGTAGTGCCTTCATGAGCAGTCACTAATATATCTCAGACTGATTTTGCCATAGTGCATTTGACAATTCTTTTGAATTCTTGAAGATCAACTTTACAAAAAATAGCATATAGAGCTTTATTATTAGCATTGGCCTATTTTTCTTCATTAGTGGTCCACTGAACCTTGAAGAACAATACTCTCATTACTAACTTATCACACACCCCGAGATGATTCTCCTGACTTTCAAACCTTGAAGAATAATACTCTTACTACTAAGTTCACCCTTGTGAACTCAACAAGTAAAACCACAACACAAATAATTTTACTAACAATTTGCACTCTGAGAAAAGTTCATTAACTTGAACAAGATAAGTGCTTAAAACTCTCAATACAAAAACCTATACAAGTCTTTCCCTTAAATAGATTTATGTTTGAGGCTTGCTAACATAGAAGATTTATAACAATTCCATTAAAAAAATAATACAAAAAATTGTTTACAATATAATAATAGAGAATAAAACATACATAGACTCTTGACAGCTTATCACAAAGAGTTCTAATTTAATCCAAGTGTTTACGTTCCAAGAGATTGACTCGGGTGATTTAATTCGATCCGATCTTAAATATGAGATTCCCAAGTAATATGACCTTCATTGTTGGGCTAAATATCCTCCAAATAATTAGCAAAACTCATTCAAACCGTTCAATAAATTGTCAATACTCAACTACAAAAACCGTCATTCAACAACTCTGGTGCTAGGGAAGTGCACTTCCTTGGAACTTAAAGGCTAGTTTAATATTTTTCAATAGCTGCAAAGATGGATAATTGAGAAGCTGATGAATCTTAAGAAAATACCTTTGATTATATTTCACCTGAGTAATCGATTTAAAGCCTAAGGCTCATTGGAATTGGCTCACTTTCATTGTCCTATGTCGACAACATTAATTTGTAATGGCAGAGTGCAAGTTTGGACAGTGTTAATCCTTATCTATGTACGTTCATGTGTTGAAATTCATGGGCCAGCCCATGTCAAGTCCAGGTTTAGCTTAAGTATGATGTTAACGCACTTTATGCTTGCTTAAGTTGGCCCGACTTGAAATATGGTCTAAAATTTTGCTCAAACTCACCCATATTTGTAAAGGCCTAATGATCGTGTCTGTCGAGTCTTAAAAATTTATGAAAAGAATGATCGAACCTAGAAACTAACTAAGACAACGATGGAGGCAAGTGCACCTATCGAACAGTAGTATAGTTAGCGGCAAGACCGGATTGTCGAACCCAAAGGAACCAAAAGTACTAATATTAACTCTCTTTCTATTATTTAACCTAAGAATTAAGGAAATTTTTATTTAATCTAAAATTAACTATTTAACTAAACTAAAGATGTGAAGACAAAGAAGAAATTGGGGAAAAGACTTGAGAGAAAACCGATTGACTTGGATAATACCTGAGGAAGAATCTACTTAGACTTCACTTGTTATCTAACTCTGAATTGGACAATTTATTCATTTGACCTGATCCGTAGGCTTCCCTAAGTTATATTAATCCCTCTCTTCAAGGCTCTTAACATCTAATCTTAGGTTGATTAATTGAAATCTCTTTCTAATTAAAACCCCTAGAATTGCATTAACTCGATCTATGGACTTTCATATTAGGTTTGACCCTAATCCGGCAGATTTTCGTCACCCTATCTCTAGGTGCACGAGCAACTCCGCTTTACTATGCTAGATCTACTCTTAGACAGGGTCTCTTCCTCCTCTGCCTAAGCATATCTCACTTGAATCAATATCCCTGAAATACCAAAATAAGGATTAAGAACACATAGTTAAGAACAAATCAAATATTTATCATTCAGTTCAGATAACAATAACAAGATTCGTATTAGGTTTCATCCCCTTCAAGTATTTGAGGGTTTATTTCATAATTATAAAAGAAAACATCTCAGAAGAAAAGATAAAACAAAACATAAGAAATCCCTAAAACCCCCTGAAGGAATTAAAGGAGAGTTCCTCCGTCTTGAGTATGATTCTGGCTTCTTGAGATGAATCAAGTGGCTTTCTTCGAGTAAATCCCTGAATTTAACTGTTCTGGCTTGGCTCTTTGGCCTAGCTGAATACCCCCTAAAGGTTGGCCTCTAGGGTCTTTATATAGGCTTTTGGAATATTTTTCTTTGCCTCTAAGTACCCTAGTTCGAATAGAATTCTTATTTCTTGTGACAGAGACATGCCCATGGCACACGCCCGTGTAAATTGTGGCCAGGCCGTGGTCAATCCTGTTGATGAGGCACAGCCATGTATGTCAGCGTCCAGGCCGTGGTTGACTTTTCTCACAAGGCACGGCCGTGTGGTCTTGTGCCCAGGCCGTGTAGATTTTGTACTTTGGCTCATTTTCTCTGTTTTCGGCCCGTTATTCGTTCTTTTCATCTTTCGGTGCTCTACTGAGTATAAAACATGAAAACAAAGGATTAGGAGCATCTATTTCCATAATTAAAGGGAAAAATCATTCAAAAGTATGCTAAATGTGGGATTAAAATATGTTACTATTTCGGTTTATCAAGTACCCCCACACTTAAGCTTTTGCTTGTCCTCAAGCAAAATTCTCAACTCACAATTAAAACGAACTTCCTCAATTCATAATATTCATCAACAATGCCTCATCATAATTCATAGATAATTTATACATGAATAATTCAACTTAAAGAGTCCTAAAGATTCGAACAATCAGAGTCATGAGTTTTTAGCATAAAAACATAGGCATTTCCCCTTATCTAAATAATTACCTTTGACTCAAAATCAACAAAAGTTGACATCCTCACTAAAGACTCACTCAAATCACTCAAGGTGTTTAAGGTTAAAAAATTAAGCTCTCAAAAGTCGAACATGAAAAGTTATTGTTATAGGCTTGCTTGAAAATCAAATCTCCACCATTGTAAAATGAGATGATACACAAATCAAAAGGTCTTTAAAAGGGTTGTAACAGGGCTTGGATTAAAGGTGTGGATAAAGGCTGAATTTGAAGGGTTAGAATCGAGATTAAATTGACAATCACCTAACTAGAAAAATGACTAATAACTTGAATAATTACATTAATTGAAAACTTGTAATACTAATAATACGAGCTTCTTCTTCAAGTTGTTGAAATTAAACGTATAGGCTCGCTTAATCACAGATGCTTTGATAATAATGAATATACTTCGATTTTTTTATTTTTTTAAAGAACAAATCAAATATTTAATAGAACTCTAACAACTGAAATAATCTAATTAGGCAACTAATCAAAACAAATCTCGATAGAAGGGTAATCAAAAGGAATTGTGATAACAATTATGAGATGGGTTTTGGGTTAATATTAGTGGGTTGAGTCAATAAAAAGGGTTGTTAGGATCAAAGGGGTTCACTAGAGGTCAATTATGAGGGTAGGCTTTTTAGTGGAATAAGTGGGTTGAATTCTAGGTGCCTTAATCATCTCTGTATATCAAATCAATAGTGTGGTCTTGACATGTATAATTGAAGCAAGTTCTAGAATAACAAATCAATGTTGACACACTCATAATCAATAAAGTGAGCACGAAAAGAATGTATGCTCTAAAGGCTCAAAATCTCACAAAAATTATGGGTATTTTGATGTCAACCTCGTAAATTTCAAACTTCAAGGTAACAATTTAGATTCAGGTAGACAACCTAACAGAATTTTAATTTTTGAAAATAGACTCATCATGCTTGATTCTCTAGTATCTTAAAGTTTAAATCATCATTGCACAATTATCAATGACTTAATCTAAAACATATTTATAAAAATCAGGAATTATCAGGAATTTCATTCTACTTAGTGATATGAGAAAATTACTTTAAGATAGAATATTATTCAGGAATTTGAGAATAATGTAAAAAGTTAGGCACTTTTTCTAATGAACTTTCACCCCTCCACACTTAAGATGTACATTGCCTTCAGTGTACAAAGATAGATAATAATTATATAATAAGAAAATCAAAACAGAGGGAGAGAGGTGAAACTTACTGAATTTTTGGATGGATTCCTTGAGTTGGAAGTGTAGAAACTCGATTCGGAGGGTAAAGATAAGTTGGAGGGGTCGTCTCTAATTCCTGTGCTAGATGAAGAAATTGGGTAACTCATGAAGAATTAGCCAGGAAATAATAATAATAATTTAAATTATACTAATTATATAATTAAAGTAAATAAAGATAACAAGAAAGAATATATGAATTAAAATAAAACTAAAAGGGAAGATGAATGGACTAGAAAGTCCTTACTGGTAGATGGTTCGCGAGGTGGGTGTGGTTTCTAAGGCCGTGGTGTTGTGATTCTCTAGCAGCCTTTAGAACCAAAAACCAAGAAACTAAAACAAAATAATCTAGATTAAGCATATGAATAATAAAGAAAAGGAAAATAAAGGAGATGAGAAAAGTAAAACAAAAGCTAAATGGTCTCAAAGACCCTTGGCTTGTTGAGTTAATGAAGCGGCCGGCATGAGCTTATGTTGATTTGTCTCGCATAGGGAGACAGGACTCGGATCTTTCCGTTTCTTCGTCATTGTTGAAGCATGACTTTAAGGTTTTTATGGAATGAAAAAGGAAGAAAGTGAGGATGAAAGGAAGTGGGGGTGGATGAGGAATGGATGAGAAAGGGAGAGGTGTGTTTTAAATAGAAAATTTTAGTTCTGGTACATCCCCACTCCCATGTATCGTAGGCGTGTCTTGTCACACGGCCATGTCGCATGGCCGTGTGGTGGTTCAATCGCTTCTCCCACGCTTGATATTTAAGTCGCCACGCCCGTATTGGTTCATCAGTGTCAGCCACGGCTATGTGGCACGACCGTGGTGTTAGGTGAGTCTATGATTCAAAGATATTTTTTCTCGTCCTATCTCGTACTATCTCCACCATGTCAGTACGAAAATCCATAGCATCCACACAGCCACGGCCACGACCGTGTATAAGGCCGTGTGATGTGAAAATTTACGCTTCATTAACTTGGTTAGTCTATAGTTAGGTGCTAAAAGAAATAAAAATAAATAGGGGTAGTGCTCGAGTTGCCTTCCGAGAAGCGCTCGTTTAAAGTCTTAAGCTAAACTTACCTCTCATTCGTACCTTCACGGTGGTTTAAGGAGTGAAAAATCTTTTTCTGTGCTATCATCATATAATTTGAGTCGAGTAGAGTTTACTTTAAAAGTATCGAAAGTAGAATTATTTACCTCGACTGTTCCGTAAAGGAAAACATTAAGTACTGTAGAGGGGATTTCTTTGGTTATCTTCAGGTTTGATGTGGTGATTTGCGGGTCTGTACTATCTAATAGTACCTGATCTCCCATTTTGAAGTGATTAGATATTCCTTTAAGTTCTTCTTGGGGTTCCTTCGGTTTCACTTCGTGTGGGTTTGACTCCTCCTCGAGGTGTATCTCCCGCTTATCTAGCTCATTGGTCTGAAGTCGTTGCTCCTCATGAGATATTTTCTTGTTGGCATGAGTTATAGGATCTTTCTCACTCGATGTCCTAGCTGAGTCGAAAGCTTGAAGACTGATTGATTCGTCACCTACACGAAGTATAAGTTCACCTGTGCTAACATCAATTTTAGATCTGGCAGTTGCTAGAAATGGTCTTCCTAAAATTAAGGGTATACTATTGTCTTCATCCATATCTAAAACAACGAAGTCTACGGGGAATATGAATTTATCAATTTTAACTAGTACATCTTTAATTATACCCTTAGGGATGCGAATAGTTTTATCAGGTAGTTGAATACTCATCCTAGTTTGCTTGGGTTTCCCTAGACCTAGCTGTTTAAACATTTTAGATGGCATAACAGTGATGTTTGCCCCTAAATTAGCTAAAGCATTATCAATAGATAAACTACCGATTAAACATGGAATTGTAAAACTCCCTGGATCTTTTAATTTTCATGGTAGTTTGTTCTGTAACATTGCTGAGCATACTGCGTTTAGTTCCATATGCGACTTCTCGTTTAACTTTCACTTGTTTGTTAAGAGCTCTTTTAAAAATTTCCTTGAATCTGGCATCTGCGAAAGAGCTTCAAGAAGTGGTAAGTTAATATGTAATTTCTTTAAGAGGTTAAGGAACTTACCGAATTGTTCTTCTGTGTCGTCTTCCTTCATCGCATTGGGGTAAGGTATATAAGGTTTGTATACTTTAATTACCAGTTTTGGCTTTTCTTGGCTTACCTCAACCTTACCTTCACTTACCACAGGTTCTTGCCTTGGCTCGGGTTCAGATTCGACTAACCTTTCACTGTCATGAGTGATTATGGCTTGAATTTTCTCCTTGGGATTAGTTTCAGTGTTACTTGGCAAGCTACCTAGTGGTCGTTCTGGGATCAGCTTTGCAAGTTGCCCTAACTGGTTCTCTATTCCTTTAATCGATGCTTGTTGATTTTTAAGTGTTGTCTTGGTGTTTTGAAATCGAGTTTCAGATACCGCTATAAATTTTGTCAGCATCTCTTTAAGGTTTGGCTTCTTTTCCTGTGGGTAGGGCTGTTGTTGGAAGTTTGGAGTGTGGTTGTTGTCTTTGATTTCCTTGTCCACCCCACGAGAAATTGGGGTGGTTCCTCCAACCTGGATTATAAGTATTACTATAGAGGTTATTTTGAGGTCTAAAATTGTTACCCGTATAGTTTAATTGTTCACTTTCCATGCCCAGATTATAGGGTGGATACTCAGGATTCGCCATGCCTCCTGGATTTGAATCACATTGCATAACTGGATGTACCTGCAAAGAACCACATAAACCATCAATCTTTTTATTCATCATCTCTACCTGACTTGATAGCATGGTGACTGCGTCGAGATTGAAAACTCCGACTGCTTTAGTTAGCTTTGTCTTTGTAACTTGCCACTGATAGTTATTTAGTTACATCTCCTCTATAAACTCGTAAGCTGCATCAGGAGTTTTGTTATTAAGGGTTCTGCCGGCTGCTGAGTCAATTAACTGTCGGGTTGAGGGGTTCACACCGTTGTAAAAAGTTTGGACTTGTAACCACAAGGGTAAACCATGGTGTGGGCACGTTCTCAACAAATCTTTGTATCTCTCCCATGCATCGTATAATATTTCTAAATTCATCTGCACAAAAGAAGAGATATCATTCCTTAATTTGGCCGTTTTGGTCTGTGGAAAATATTTTAATAAAAATTTTTCGATCATTTGGTCCTATGTAGTGATTGGTCCTCATGGAAAAGAATGTAACCACTGTTTGGCTTTATTTCTCAAAGAAAAGGGACATAACCGAAGACAAATGGCATCATCAGAAAAAAACTATTTATTTTGAAGGTATCACAGAATTCTAGGAAATTAGCTAAATTAGTATTTGGGTCTTAGTCCTGCAAACCATCAAATTGAACAAACTATTGAATCATTTGTATAGTGTTAGGTTTTAATTCAAAATTATTAGCGGCTATAGCAGGCCAAACAATACTCGATTCAGCTCCTGCTAAATTAGGTTTAGCATAATCATACATAGTTCGAGGAGCATGATGGTCGGCCATATCTTGATGTGGCGGATTATTCTCGGCCATCCTTTCGGTGGTATTGGTTTCGTCCTCTTGCTCTTCTTGTATGTAATATAAGCCTTGCCTTACTTCTCTACAATTTCTGCGTACGGTTCGTTCGATATCACTGTCGTAAAGTAGTGGTCCTATCGGGTTCCTTCTAGTCATAAACTAAAGGTACCTGCTAGAAAAGAAGAGAAAAAGAAAATTTAGAAAAGTAAAAATAAAATTTAATTGCAAAAATAATAAAATATAATATGGCTAAAGTAATAAAAATTGAGCGTTCTTAATATTTTAGTTCCTCGGCAACAGCGCCAAAAACTTGATCGTGCCTGTCGAGTCTTAAAAATTTATAAAAAGAATGATCGAACCTGGAAACTAACTAAGACAACGATGGAGGCAAGCACACCTATCGAACAGTAGTATAGTTAGCGGCAAGACTGGATTGTCGAACCCAAAGTACTAATATTAACTCTCTTTCTATTATTTAACCTAAGAATTAAGAAAATTTTTATTTAATCTAAAATTAACTATTTAACTAAACTAAAGACGCTAAGACAAAGAAGAAATTGGGGAAAAGACTTGAGAGAAAACTAATTGACTTGGATAATACCTGAGGAAGAATCCACCTAGACTTCACTTGTTATCTAACTCTGAACCGGACGATTTATTGATTTGACCTGATCCGTAGGATTCCCTAAGTTATATTAATCCCTTTCTTCAAGGCTATTAACATCTAATCCTAAGTTGATTAGTTGAAATCTTTTTCTAATTAAAACCCCTAGAATTGTATTAACTTGATCTATGGACTCCCATATTAGGTTTGACCCTAATCCGGCAGATTTTTGTCACCCTATCTCTAGGCGCGCGAGCAACTCTGCTTAACTATGCTAGATCTACTCTTAGATAGGGTCTCTTCCTCCTCTGCCTAAGCACATCACACTTGAATCAATATCCCGGGAATACCAAAACAAGGATTAAGAACACATAGTTAAGAACAAATCAAATATTTATCATTCAGTTCAGATAACAATAATAAGATTCGTCTTAGGTTTCATCCCCCTCAAGTATTTGAGGGTTTAGTTCATAATTATAAAAGAAAACATCTCAGAAGAAAAGATAAAACCAAACATAAGAAATCCCTAAAACCCCCTGAAGGAATTGAATGAGAGTTCCTCCGTCTTGAGTATGATTCTGGCTTCTTGAGATGAATCAACTGGCTTTCTTCGAGTAAATCCTTGAATTTAACTGTTCTGGTTTGGCTCTTTGGCCTAGCTGAACGCCCCCCTAAAGGTTGGCCTCTAGGGTCTTTATATAAGCTTTTGGAATATGTTTCTTTGCCTCTAAGTACCTTAATTCGAATAGAATTCTTATTTCCTGCTACAGAGACACGCCCATGAAACACGCCCGTGTAAATCGTGGCCAGGTAGTGGTCAATCCTGTTGATGAGGCACGGCCATGTATTTCGGGGTCCAGGCCATGGTCGACTTTTCTCACAAGGCACGGCCGTGTGGTCTTGTTCCCAAGTCGTGTGGATTTTATACTTTGGCTCATTTTCTCTGTTTTCGGCCCGTTATTCGTTCTTTTCATCCTCCAGTGCTCTACTTAGTATAAAACATGAAAACAAAGGATTAGGAGCACCTATTTCCATAATTAAAGAGAAAATTCATCCAAAAGTATACTAAATGTGGGATTAAAATATGTTACTATTTCGGTTTATCACCTAACCCAAACCCATTTTAGGACTGACTGTATTGGTTTTTAAATTTTGGAAAAATATATTTTTTAATTTAATATTTAATAAATTTATATGTTTTCATTTATTAAAATTATATATACAAGCAACTTAAATTTTTTATTATTTACATTCTAGTATTATTACTATAGATTTATGTTTTCTATGTTATAAATAACATTATATATAAAATAAGGTAAACTACACTAATAGTCACCCAACTATTAATAAATTTCTTTTTGTTAATCTACCTATGAAAAGTTACAAAATATTGAGGCTTAAAGTTGCTATTATGCCAATTTTAAAAGCTGCCTTCGTTAGCCAGCTGGTGACAAATTGACAAAATTGAATAGTTGGCTGACCGTTTAGTAACTTTTCATAGTTAGGTGACCAAAAAAGAAATAGTCTAATAGTTGGGTGACTACTAGTGTAGTTTACCCATAAAAATGAGAAATATAATACATTACAAATTAAGAAAATGAGTTGGATTGAGTTTGGGCCTTAAATATTTTCGATTTATATTTTAAACGGGCCTAAGTTTATTGTCCAATCTAATTTTTCGAACTTAAATTTTTTGATAATTTTTTTTTTAAATTTTGAATAAACATTCAAGATTAAAAAAATAACTTAACCTTAAACAAGTTTAATTTAGAGATATAAATTAGAGCATGGTTTGTTGTTAGAACCGTGTTAGAACCGTTTTAGGCTATGATTATATATAGGCTGGTATAGCAATGTTAAATATTTATTCTATTCCCACCTTACTATTTTATTGCTTTTGAATACAAAACATATTAATTTTACCATTATATTTCATTGCTACTATTACTTTTAAATTTCACCAAACATCTAAATTAAACTTTTATAAAAACATTTCCAAACACAAAATATACAGTAAATATGTTAAAATTAATAAAATAAAATTATTATACTAAAATTTAAGTATATAATGTATAATAAAAAAACATTATAAAAATATTAAAATAGTAAAAGATTTAAATACAACATGGACTAATCAATTGGGGTGAGAAAGGTTAGGTTACCACTTACACCAAATTGAATTTATTATTACTTATACAACCTGAATTTTGTCCATGCATTGTTTGATATAGAGGTCTCTATGGGTTGGGTTCAATAAAAAATTTAGACTCGTTTATTTGGTTTGGGTTCAGCCCGACTTAAAATATAGGTTTAAAATTTTATCCAAACTCAGCCTAAATAAAAATGCTAAAATCTCGACTTGGCTTGGCTCGGTTCGCCAGTATTAATTTTTTTATATTATTTTTTAAAAAAATATAATACATCAAAAATACTAATAACATTAAAATAAATGTTTTTCAAAAATTGAAAATAAATTTTAAAAAATATATATACTTAAATAACACTAAGATATGTGCAACTTAACAAGCAAGTGCCCTAAAATAGTAACAAAATTAATAATAAAATAAGAGTTATACAATAACAATAAAATAGTAACAACATAATTATAAAATGGTAGCAAAATAGTAAAAAAAAAAAAAAACAAACAAGAAAATATCAACAAAATAATAATATTAATAAACATAAGAAAAAAATTGTAATTTTTTTTATTTTGCATATTTAGGTCGGGCCGGGCAAAAAAGCCTTACCCGAAGCTCGATCCATTTTCTAAACGGGCATTAATTTTTTTTGTCCAAGCTTATTTTTTGGGGCCTATATTTTTATTCAAATCCTCTCACTTTTCAGACGGGCTTTCGGATCAGACTGAGTGACCCGATTCATGGATAGGTCTAATTCCACATGCTTGTTCTTATTCTAATTTTCTCCTCCAAACCGTGGGGGCTAAAACACAATTATATATAATAATAATAAAAAAGTAAATATATGGTTAGTCCTAGTCTGGGCTTGAATCATTGGTGAAGGTTTAGTGGTTTTCTAGCATATCAAGCACTACACCTACTTCAAATTAGCTTTGGCAAACTCGGCAACAACCTTGTGCATTTTGGGCCATTAGGGCTAGTCCTTATTAAGGTAAGGGGTGGGGAACATTCGTATATGGACCAATTGATTATATACATGGTGAAGGCAACTGCTAAGTCCTATTGTAGGAAGTTGAAAAAGAGATTCATTTGTAGAATCATAATTTAAAAAAAAAATTGTTAATACTAAATAATATTTTTAAATCATAAATATTAATTCTCTTTAATAATATTTACACTAAATTGAATCATTTAATAATATAAAAAGGAGTTTTATCGAGTCTTTATAACAAAAGACTTATCATATATATTCACCTTGTATGTATAGTGAGAGGAGACTTGAAGACAATCCCAAAATATATATCAACTCTATTCAACCAAAATTATTACTCATCACTCACTTTAAAACTTAAATCGTCAAATACTAAATTCATTGTCACTCAAACTACTTGCTAAGCACCTCAAACAAATTCGATCATCATCACACTTTGAGCTCCACGTTTCCTTAATAATGAAACCAAAATAAAAATAAAAATCTATATTCTTTTATAAATTTGAATAATTTTATATTATTTTCTATAACTTATTTTTATAATCTTTTTATATTTTTTTATACTTGCTAAATTTTTATAATATTTAATTATTTAATATTTTATAATTTTTTTAATTTTTAGGCTTAATAAAAAATCCTCATAAATAATTAAAAAACAATTAATTCATTGCATTAGTTACCACATTATCATTTCCACATCAAACACCATATTAGCCCTATATCATCATTTTCTACTGCAACTACCACGTCATCATTTAATGGCTCAACTATATTTTAAAGGTTTACTTGAGTACAATTTACAATTTAAAAGGTTTAATTGAATGAATTTTCTATAAAAAAATCAAATGATTTTTAAATTATTTTATGAAGATTTTTTTTGACATTTACCTTGTTTTTAAAGTTATATAAAGAAAACTCTCAAATTTAGAACGAGTAAAGAGAAGGAATATAAGCCTTTTACATAGTACTTCCATAACAACATAATAACTCATCTTAATCTCAAAGTACACAAACTATACAAGTTGATGAAATCATGTAATGTGATATGTTAATTTTGAGAGATTACATCTTATTATAGATTTTGATCAAATCTGATACTAGAACTATCTATAGTCTCTCCCCAATCCATAAATAAGAGGATAATACATTTTAACGTACTTAAACCTATATCTTCCTATATTGTCAATAATATACATACCAATTGAATTAAGATTCAATCCACAATAACTAACAAGTCTTAATGGTTTTATTAAATAGTATTAGAATACGGTAGTTACAAACGTATAACTCTCTGATGAAATATGTGAAAGGAAAATTGGTTGGACTTAGGAATCAAACTCCAACCGACATTGCATCCAAAATAAGACAAGTAATTAATTCATCCAACAACCTTCACTTTCATTGTATGCTACTGAGGTTGTCCAATGGAAAGGAGCATTTATACTTCAATGCCCAAGATTAGACCACGAAGTCAAAGGACAGAAGACCACCAGACTTTGCCATCTTTTTTAACTTGGATTTGGGCCATTAATTAGCCCAACACAATCAATTACCAGGGGTAGCACGTGTTGCTATTTATTCCCATGTATTTATAACCCTCGCCTCTTTTTACCAACCGATTAAACTAAAATTTGAGATTAAGATATAGCTTTCTTAAGTTATAATGACTGAACTGATAATTAATTTGAATAATTAATTAAAGAGAATTCACATATTTTAGATAAAGTAAGATTCCAACAACAAGTTTTGCAAGCTAAATCACATATATATTACCAATGGCTATTTCACTTAGAAGAAGCCAAAATTTTGTGTTAGGAAAGTCAAAATAAAATTAAAAAGTTTTGAAGGATCAATAGCATAAATTTTGCATCAAAAGACTTAAATTATACATTTTTTTAAATATCGAAAAACAATTTAATCTTTTCAACCAAGAGGGACAAGGCTTCTATCATTTGGGTCAAATCTAACTTTCCAAATCAATTTAAGCCCAATTTAAGAAAGAGAAATTCAATCATACTCGTCGTTTTTTTTAAAGTAAATTACATCCAAAGTCGTTAATTTATTAATAAATTTATGTTTTGATAACTGAACTTTAAAAAAATTACAAAACGGTCAATATTTTATTCTTAAGTTTTTATTTAAATCATTAAATCATTCAAAAGTTTTTATTTAAGTCACTGGATTATTGAGTATTTTTTTTAAGTCCAACTAGAGAGCTCCAATAGACAATTTGACCATCAATATGGTGGTTTAGTACCCATTGGCAAATAGAAGAACATAACTTAGATCCAAGTTGATCTGACGGTCAATATCAGGGATTGGAGAAGAAAGTTATTTGGATTTGGTTCGTAGATTCGTGATGTCCAATATTGTTTCATGAAAAAAAATAAACTGTAAGATTGAAGGGGAATGAGAGCTTTCAATTGGTATAGGTGATGAAAACAGAATAGATCATGCAATAATGATTTTAACAACCCATTGACTTAAATAAAAACTTTCAAATAGTTTAATGACTATTTTGTAATTTTGTAAAATTGACTGACTAAAACATAAACTTAATAATAGCTTAATGATCTTGACTGTAATTTTATTTATTTATTTTCCACATCATCAATATTTTGGACTCCAACACACCTTTTGATTGCTTATTATATGTCCAATGGACATCTTGCAAAGCCTTTCTTCAATCTAATCCATTGGACCAAAAATTCCCTCGATTTGACCTTATTAATGACCACTTGGTGTCCAAACAGAGAGCATGTGGCATCCCACACATTATGAGTTGCAAAAATTGGAAGGGTGTGAGTATTGGATTGGAGGAGAGAGATGGGTTTTTAATGGTAATGAAGTGTCATAGTCGTTTCAACTATAAATTGAAAGGCTCAAAAAGAAAAAGGGTATCAATCTACCTCCGACCATGTAAGGTGCAAAAGCCAAAACTTCTTTCTTTAACTTTTTTCAGATTCCTCATTTTCAATTTTCATTGCTTTCCAAAAGGTAACATAAACAGTCCAAACGAATCTTAATATCTCTCTCTCCTTTTCTTTATACCTTTGCCTTCCCTTGTTCTGTCTCTAGGTACCCTCTGTCACATCTCTCACCCACTTCTTACATTTATTTTACACTGATGCATATTAAAGGTGTTGATGAGTCGAATTATTATTATTATATATATAATTGTTTAATTTTAATTTAATTTAAAACATGAATACTAAATTTTACTGAAATCATATTTGTAATATTAAACAAAATTATAAATTTTGAGATTCAGACGAATTTTTAAAATTGTTTCACTTTGAATTCATTCATTTACTCTTTTCGGGGTTATTACAACAAATATTTTGATTTTGTTTCATCAATGCATAACCACATGTATTTGTAAGATTATTTTATTTATCTATACTAATTATATTAAGGTCTTATTTGAGTTGGTATCACGAAATGATTGAATATCAATTCAATTTAAAAATTATTAAAATATCTTTACTTTTATAAAATAATAAATATTAATATGAGAATACTTTTATCTTTTCATATTTTTAATAAAATAATAATATAATATGATTCAAACTTGGGAAAATGATCCAAACACTTTCCACTAAATTTTTTGGTTTTAATATACTATTTTATAAATATATTTTTACATGGGTTTTTTTTCTTACCTGATTGTACCATAAAACTAGTTATCATATTAAGACTAATTTTTTTTTTTTTTACAGGTACAATCAAAATACAAATACATGTATGATTGGGAGTGTAGAATTAAACTACTACAATGCAAATGGCTTAAGGACTAGAATGAAAAAATCAAACTATTATATCTTAAACCAATTATGAACTGAAACAATCTGGACTACGAATTGATTAGCTGGACTAAAACTGACACATCACAACAACTTAGGATAAGACTAAAAGACCCATATATTTAATTGTGCATGGTGGATCTTGAATATGAATATTTATAACTCAGATTCTTCGACTTTGACAATTGTATCCAAGTACTAATTAGCATTAAGAATATAGTTAAGTATGTTTTTCTTTTAAGTATACTTAAGTATGTGTTGAATTGAAAGATTTCGTGTATGCATATTTTATTAAGAAAATATGAAGGGTGAGGTGAATGACATGTTTTGATACTTTGATTTATATAATTTAAATGCTTAAAGAGAGTTTAAACAACTATTCCATACTAAAGTTAGATAAATAAAATTGTTAAATTTTTTAAAAATTAACATAAGACATATAAGAAAAACATTTGATAAACTAATATTACACTTCACACTTCACCAGTGAAATTCTAAAGATAATATATGTCCATTTTGGATATACAAAAAAAAATTCAATATTAAAAGGGGATGTGACAATATTTAAAAATTGTTTATGGAATTAAAATATTCCATTTACATTATACTAAATACTAATCTAACATAATAAAGTTCATGTTTTTGAAGTTCTAATAATGGCGGCTCTTAAAAGATCAATCTTCCCTTTATAAACCCTAACAAAAATTGATGTTGGTGTTAATGATGAGTGTTACGCTTCCTACGGTAGAACTCACGACAAGTGTTAATAGTTCGGGATCTAATAATGGTGTTGGTAGGGCTACAAAAAAAGGACGCACCAAGTCGAAGCTACATTTAGACAAAGATGACCCGACTATGGACAGAAATGAGCAAACAGTTCAAGGTCCAGGTGTTTCCAAAGGATAGTACAAGTCAACCCTGTTAGGGGCGTCATTGGAGAAGGAACATAATGTATTCATGGAGGAAGATTTGCCCTAATTGAAGGGGATGTGTTAACTGAAATGGTTGAATGTGTCTCGTCGATTACGTTTTTGGATAGGGTGCAAGAGTATATTGAACGTCGAATGGCTAGAACTATTATTGTTAAATTGCTCGGGGGAAAGATTGGATTTAATGTCCTTTTGAACAAGATTACCTTATTATGGAATCTAAAATTCCCAATTCAACTAATGGATCTTGAAAACGACTTCTTCTTGGTTAGATTTCAGGACGAGAACGACTACAACAAGGCCTTAATTGGGGGGCCATGGGTAATTTTTGGAAGATATCTGACTGTTTGGCCTTGGTCACCGGATTTCTCAACTTCGCAAAGTGGGATTGAATCACAGGTCGTTTAGATACGGCTTCCAAGGTTACCTAAGGGGTGTTATTCGAATTGTCTTCTCAGGGCGATCGGTCAAATAGTTGGACCGGTGGTTAAGTTGGATGTGCACATGGATTATGCTTGCAGGGGAAGGTTTGCTCGACTGGTAATTTGTGTCGATTTGAGGAAGCCAGTAGTGTCCAAGGTTAGAATCAATAGCCACCTTCAACGAGTCAAATATGAAGCTTTGCCTAATATTTGTTTCAAGTGTGGGCATGGAGCAGACTTATGCTCGGGGAGTTAAAATGACATCATCAATGGTTGATTCTGATTGTGCTAGTCCAGTGATAGAAAAGTCGAGGCTTGAACGGAGGGTGGAGGAGGAGCCCTTTGGCCATTAGATGGTAGTGGAATGACGGAAAGGGAGAAGCTGAGTCACAAGGGAGGAGAGGAACGATGATTTCAGCGGTGCTTTTGGGGGTTCGTGGTTTACGGTGCTTGGAGATATTAGGGGAGAAAATCTGCCATACAACCAGTAGATGTGTCACTGAATTTGAATAGAGAGAAGCACACTGCAGTGCGCATAATGGAAAGGAAAAATATGACTTCGTTTAACGATAAAGAAAATGAGATGTCTAGATTCGGTGAAAAAGTGGTGCCTCTCAAGAGTTGCAGTCGAGAGTTCATAATATAATTTTCGGGCAGCAAGGGAGACCACCGGATGAGATGATAGGGGATTCATTTGCATGAGTCGGTTGAGTTGAAGCCGGCAATGGAAGGGTTGGTTTGTGACCTTGAAAGGACCCTAGAAGAAACTCTTATGAAGGGTGATTCTCAAATTGTCGAGGAGCGTATGGTTGTTGAGGATGCTTGGCATGATGAGTAGCTTAATAGAATTAAGGTTATTAGATTAATTGCTGCGGTGAAGATGGGAGGTTCGTGTTCGACATATTTCGAGGGTTGCGGAGCACATGGCTAAATGTGTTGATAGAGAGGACCCTTTGCTCCATTTATTTGCAGTTCCGTCGGTTTCGGTTAGAGATTTGTTAGTTGCAGATCATAAGGGGTCTAGATCCTTTTAATTTATAAATTGGTTACTGTAACCGCCTAGTGTTATCTCTTTTCTACCAAAAATAAAATAATACTTATATAATTTAATAGTCTCTCAATCACTTGTAAAATTAAAAAGTTGTTATCAAAATCAAAATTAAAATCAAACATACACACAAATATATATATATATATATATATATATATATATAAGGAGGAGTTCACATTTTTCTACGTTTAATATTTTAAAGGTCTAACCATTGAATTTATGGATATAATTATGCTAGTCACGCATATAAATTTTCCAACCGATTTAATATCATTATCATATTAATCTAAAATATCGTATACAAAAATACTTATTGAACAATTGAAATTTCTTTACATAAAGTAAATAGTTAAAATTTTAATTTCATCAAATTTGGCATGCATGATTGATATGAATGGAATAAGAAATATAATGGTTAGATCGTTAAAAATTTAGTAATTTTATACTCTTTCAGTATATTTTTGTACAATTAAATTTTAATGATTGTTAACGGAGCATACATAATAAAATTAATAAGTAAATACAATATATAATAAATTAACTTAAAATTAATTAAGTCAAAAATAGAGTGAAATAATAACGTAGATTTATTTAGAAAATATTATTTGGTTAAAATTATTTTATTAGAAATGTATTTTGTATGAAATTTAGAAAAAAGAACTTTTCAGTTTAAATTAACAACATTCAAAACCCATCAAAAGTTTAAATATTAAAGTTATTAATTTTTTTCTAATAAAAATATTATGTAATATTAAAATAATCGTATTTTACACAAATATTTTTTAAAATTTAAATTTTGTAAAGTTATTTATTTTTGCAACGACTATTAAATTGATTCTAAATTATTTATATGTTGTTTAATTTTACAACTACTAATAATTTTTATTTAACTAAATATATAACTTTTAAATAATATTATATTCATTCTAATACCAATTATAATTTTTGAATTTTTTTGTTTTAATTATTAAATAATATGTTCAACACATAATAAGAAATTAATATAAATATTATAAATAAAATATGAATGGTGAGGAGAATGGTATGGTTTAAATTCGTGTCATTTAAGTGTTTAGAGGAATTTAAATTACTATACATACACTAAAATTGTGACATGTGGTACACTTATATTTTTATTTAATTTAATTTAAATAAAAATTTACTCATTTGATTTAACTTAAATGTGATGGCTTAGAAAATTCAGGAAAATTGGTGCAAAAGATGGAAAAAGCATGGTATCCCTTTACTCTTTAAATTTTTACCTTATATATTAAATGTTTTGGGCTATTTACTCATTTAGTGTCTTCTTTTTAGCTAAAATGGCTAATATTAAGAATTTATTTATTATTAATATCCCATTTAGTCCATCAATATTGTTTAGTATTTATTTTCATATATTATAAGATTTTATGTTTTAATTATTACATAATTGCCATAACGAGTACAACTTGCAATGGTAAAGAAATAGATAAATGATTTCAACAATCATAACTTTCATGCCCTTACATTATTTACACACAATAATATATCATTTCTAATATTTTCCAGAATTATTTTATTTTAAAACAACTTTTATGGCAGACACTAAAGATATGGAATATTGACAAAGTTTTTTATTTATTTATTTTATATTCATCAAAATATCCAACATTTATGTTTTTGTTTCTTAATAATATTATTTCTAAAAATTATAACAAATAACTTAATATATTTCAATTGATACATAACTAATAAAGTTTTTATATGTACTAAAAAGAAATTTGTTAAAATTTCAGATTGAGACAATAAAATAAGACAAATAAGAAAATTTATTTGGTAAATTGATGTTAGACTCCATGGGTGGGATTCTAAGGATAACACATGTCTATTTAGGGTATAAAAAAATAAAAATCAATAATTAAAAAGAACTTGAAACAATTTAAACATTGCTTATGAAATTAAAATGTTTCACTCACATCGAGTGAAATCGAAAATTTTTTAGAGGTCAAAATTAAATTATAATTTTTACAATAAAAAATACAATTTCACAATTTTAATAACCTATATCTTTATAAATTTTAAAGGATTCAATCAAATTTTATTATTTTAAGAGAGCCAAAGTATAATTTTACCTTTACTAATTTAAAATATTAAAAATTTAAAAGACCTAAATAAAAAAATTCATTTTAAAATGTTTGATAGAGATTACGCCTGTCGAAACCATTTTTTGTTTGGAAAACAGGCCGACTTTAAAAAGAAAAACGGAGTCGCCACCAATCTTTTTGAAGTGTGATTGGGTCACTTTAGAAAACATTTTGGTCTCGGATTTTAAGAAAACGGGCTCGAGTCGATTACGTCTGAGGAAGGATTAGCACCTCATAACGCCCAAAATTGGTACCGTGTTGATTGATTAATGTCCTTAATATCGAAAATTAGAAAATATTTTAAAGTATGGAAAAAATGTTTGGATGACTCGTATTGGATATCAAAACTCTCTTGTTCCGAAAAGCTGAAATATCATGTCTAGCACGATAGGACACGATGCTTCAAACTCACGATACCAAGATCATTTTATGATTTCCAAAATACATGTAGTGCAATTTGAAAAGGGTATTCACTATTTGGCTAAACTAAAACCGAAACCCAGCATGATTGGGTACGATTCCTTGGATTTCCAATCATGAAATATTGCCTTTATTTAAGAAACGCGATAAAAGAATCTTTGAAGGATATTTAGTAGTTTGGACGAACAGAAAATCGAAACCCAGCATGATTGGGCATGAATTTCTAGGGCTTCCAAACACGAAACATTGCCTTATTTTCAAAAACATTAAAGGACATTTAGTAATCCAGATGAACGAAAAATCGAAGCCCAGCACGATTGAGCACGATTTTTCGGACTTCCAAATAAAAGAATCTTTGAAGGATATTTAGTTGTTTGACGAATGTAAAATCGAAACCCAAAGACGATTGGGCACGAATTTCTGGACCTCCAAACACGAAACATTGCCTTATTTTCAAAAAACATTAAAGGACATTTAGTAATCCAGATGAACAAAAATCGAAGCCCAAAGACGATTGGGCACGATTTTCGGACTTCAAACACGAAATATTACCTTTGTGAAAACCCTTCTTTTGAATTTTTTAAAACATAAAGATAAAAACATTGAAACGTAAATACGGTGATAATATTAATATTAACAAGAAATAGTAGTAAAAGAAATGAAGGTATATTGATAACAATAAAGATAGTAGATATAAAAACAATATATAATAATATACGAGAAAATAATTAAAGTAAACCATAACATGTAAATATATAAATATAAAGAAAATATTAGTAATAAAATAACATAATGATAAATATAATAAGTCTTTGCATAGTAGTAATAACATATATATATATGTAAAATACTAATGAAGCAAAAGATATAATCATAATATATAAAAAACAAGCAAACAAATATATATATATAACAATAAGTATAATAGAAATAATAATAGGTATATAGATCGTAGGAAAAAAAAAACAAACCATAGTATTAATAATAACAAGACCCTAATAATAAGATTAGCAAAAAAATAATAGTAGTGATAATAGCAATAATAAATGTAATAATGAAAGTAGAAATAATGATAAAAAAAAATATTAAAACAGTAAGTACCATTTAAAAAAAATAACCAATTTGTGAACAAATTAAAACAGGGATCAAATTAAATCAAAACAAAAACTTTGGGGCTGAATTTAAAAACAAATGGAGATGAATGAGTCAATTGAAACACGCGCGCAACCTATAGGGACCGAAATGGAAATAAATCCCACTCAGTGAAATGCAACGCTCGACTGAGGACTCAATTGAAATAAAAAGCAAACTTTTGGGCCAAATCGGGAATAAAGAAAACCTGATTATGAAACCATGGAAAAGCGGAGGGGCTAAACGCGCAATTAGCCCCTCTCTAGCAAAAACACGTCGATCTTATCCTCATGCGGTCGGTCATGGTCGAGGCCCAAAACGACGTCGTTTTGGCCTCTGAACCCACTTATCAAAACGACGCCGTATTATGAGGTATAAAAACTGAAAAAAATTAAAAAAAATCTCATTTCTCTTCATTCTTTTCAAACACAAAAGAAAAAATTTTTGAAACTCTCTCACCTCTCTCTCTCTACCAGTATTTACCAAGCTCACACCAGCACACATCACGGCCACCGTCACGGCCACCGTGAATTTGGAAAAAAGTGATTTTTTTTCTTTTTTTTATTTCCTTTGAAACTCCTATATATTTTTTTAAAAAAAGGAAAACCCCAAAAAATAGATTCGAAAAAAAAATAAAAAAACAAAAAAAGAAAAAAATGAACCTTTGCTCTTTTGATTCTCTGTATTTCTCTGAGTTATTTTTCTGTTACAAGTGTGTATTTTTCTTTCGTATCTCTAAAAAAAACCCCCTTTTACAGATTTGATTCTCTCTTTTTATAGCCTAAAAAACCCTCTAAAAATAGAATATAATCAAACCCCAACTCCACTACGATCCTACTATTTTACTGCCTCCTGTTTTGTAGGTACACCCCCGGAAGCATAAAGGCGAATGTTGCGGAGAAGGAACGTGCTGCATCAGGATGTTGCTGGGGCGCTTGAGGACACTGCTAGGGTTCCCATTTGCTAAAAGGATTTGGGCCGTATGGGCCTTGCAAACATTGGGCTGAGTTTTAGGCTATCGAATTTTGGACTGTTGTAATAGCCTTTTATTTTTTTGGTTTTGGTATTGGGCCTCGGGCATAAATTTGGCCCTACAGCTGCCCCTCGTTGCTCATTTTTGTGTAACGAGAATGGAGCAAAGACCTTAAAAAGGCCAATTTTGCCCGGTCTTACCGAATCATGATTTCTTGATGCCTCCTCTCTTCAGGTAGTCTCGCTTTAACCCACTGCATCTCTAGGAATATAGGAGTTTTGTTTCAATCTGCTCCACTACTACTCAGTGGAGATAAGATCTATTATCCTCAGCCTGTTACCCTACTGCTTAGGGGATTAGGCTAGAGGTTTGAATCTGCTCCATTGTCGATACATGAAGATAAGATTCGTCGTCTTTGATCCGCTCCACTCCTGCTCAGTGGAGATAGGATCTGCTATTTTCGATCTGCTCTACTCTGCTCAGTAGAGATAAGATCTGTATGTTTGGCCTGCTCCACTCATGCTCAGTGGAGATAAGGCTCATTATCTTCGAATCTGCCCCACTCCTGCTCAGTGGAGATAAGATCTACTATCTTTAGCCTGCTTCACTCCTGCTCAGTGGAAATAAGGCTTTAGTCTTTCGATCCGCTCTACTCCTGCTCAGTAGAGATAAAATCTGTATTCTTCAGCCTGCTCCATTGCTGATACATGGAGATAAGACTTGCTATTCGATCTACTCCACTCTTGCTCAGTGGAGATAAGATCTATTCTTTCAGCCTGCTCCCCTCTTGCTCAGTGGAGATAAGGCTATAAACTTCCGATCTGCTCCACTCCTGCTCAGTAGAGATAAGATCTGTTGTCTTCAATCTGCTTCACTCCTGCTCAGTAGAGATAGGATCTATATCTTTAGCCTGCTCCACTCCTGCTCAGCGGAGATAAGGCTTCAATCTTTTGATCTGCTCTACTCCTGCTCAGTAGAGATAAAATCTGTATTCTTCAGTCTGCTCCATTGCCGATACATGGAGATAAGACTTGCTATTCGATCTACTCCACTCCTGCTCAGTGGAGATAAGATCTATTCTTTCAGCCTGCTCCCCTCTTGCTCAGTGGAGATAAGGCTATAAACTTCTAATCTGCTCTACTCCTGCTCAGTAGAGATAAGATCTGTTGTCTTCAATCCACTCCACTACTGCTCAGTAGAGATAAGATCTGATGTCTTCAATCCGCTCCACTACTGCTCAGTAGAGATAGGATCTATATCTTTAGCCTGCTCCACTCCTGCTCAGCGGAGATAAGGCTTCAATCTTTCGATCTGCTCTACTCCTGCTCAGTAGAGATAAGATCTGTTGTCTTCAATCCGCTCCACTCCTGCTCAGTGGAGATAGGATCTACTATCTTTAGCCTGCCCACTCCTTTCCAAGAGAGATAAGGCTTTAATCTTTGATCTGCTCCACTCCTGCTCAGTGGAGATAAGATCTGTTATCTTCAATCCGCTCCACTCCTTCTCAGTGGAGATAGGATCTGTATCTTTAGCTTCGCTCCACTCTCGCTTCGGTGAAGATAAGGCTTGATCTTTCGATCTGCTCTACTCCCTTTCAGAGAGATAAGATCATATCTTCAATCCGCTCCACTCCTGCTCAGTGGAGATAGGATTTACTATCTTTAGCCTACTCCACTCCTGCTCAGTGGAGATAAGGCTTCGGTCTTTCGATCTGCTCTACTCCTATTCAGTAGAGATAAGATCTGTACTCTTCTGTAACTCCCATCAACTTTGCTACATTGTCCTCTGGGGAACCTACCTGTAGAAGTGATTTCACAGGGTTTATGCATATGTCAAATGATTAGGATGTCATGCAAGATGTTCCTA
This sequence comes from Gossypium rotundifolium, assembly GCA_025506655.1. Classification (NCBI taxonomy): domain Eukaryota; kingdom Viridiplantae; phylum Streptophyta; class Magnoliopsida; order Malvales; family Malvaceae; genus Gossypium; species Gossypium rotundifolium. Next base: position 129,264,474 of record CP106723.1, read on the forward strand.
ACCATATGTATCATGAATGTTATGAATGGATGCAAAATGTCATGAGAATGATCCATTTTTAACACTTGGGCTGTTATTGCTTGCTGCTTATTAAGGTGACCCCTGACGTATGTCTTCTCTGTTCAGCTGATACTTCTAACAACTAATCTGAAGATGTCGTCACTGCTTAAACCCTTATCTCAAGTCTCTGAGCCCTTTTAAGCCTGGTTAGTTCTAAACAATTGTCCTGTTTCGGATTCTTGTATTTTTTAGAAACTTTCAGAGTAGTGCATAAAACTTCTTTTGTGAAAGTATTATTAGTTCAGTAATCATTATTTCAAAGAAAAATGCTTGAAACAAGACTATAGAAATGAATAAAACTAAAATTTATTCGGGATAAAAACCCGTGAAGAATGGGTTGAACAAGGAAAACAAATTCCATTAAGGTGCAATATGAGTAAGAATGGTATTGATGCCCCGGATATCACAGTCTGAGCTTTTCTGTATGTACTTCTTGAAGACCACTCTGAGTTCAACATGTGTCTAAAAGATCCATGGTACTTTGTAGATGCCCCAAGACGTAACATATCTCCTCATTGTTAATTCAAGTATAGCGAAACTACTGTATGCCCCCTCACGAGTTGATCATAATTTGAGCCGCCCTTTTTGGGGTTTCAGCTCAAAGCCCCTTTGGTCTCAAAGCGCCCTTTGCGGGTTTCCGCTTTGGCCTCTCCTTTTTTTTTTGGAACTCAAGATGCCCCTTTGTGGGTTTTCATCTTGGCCCACTTTCAAGCGAAGTACTTATTGACTGAGTCTGCATTAATTGGATTTGACAGACTTTTTCCGTCCATCTCGGCTAGTATCAAAGCTCCTCCAGAAAAGGCCTTCTTTACAACATAGGGTCCTTTCCAATTAGGCATCCACTTTTCCCTGAAGTCCTTTTGCATAGGGAGGATCTGTTTCAACACCAAGTCTCCTTCATGAAATACTCTGGGGCGGACTTTCTTATTGTAAGCTCGCATCATCCGCTTCTGGTACAATTGACCATGGCGAATAGCTCTTAGCCTCTTTTCCTCAATTAGATTCAGTTGATCATATCGAGATTGAACCCATTCTACTTCGTCCAACTTCAGTTTTGACAAAACCCGGAGTGAAGGGATCTCAACTTCAATAGGCAAAACTGTCTCCATCCCATAAACCAACGAGAAAGGAGTTGCCCCGGTAGAGGTTCTAACTGATGTTCGATAGGCGTAGAGGGCAAGCGGTAACTTTTCATGCCAGTTCTTGTAGGTCTCAACCATTTTCCCCACAATTCTCTTGATATTTTTATTAGCCGCCTCGACTGCTCCATTCATTTTTGGGCGATATGGCGACGAGTTATGGTGTTTAATGTTGAACTGACTGTAGACTTCCGCTATCGCTTTATTGTTCAAGTTTAGTGCATTGTCAGACACGATCCTTTCTGGCATACCGTAGTGACATATGATCTCTTTCTTCAAAAACTTGCTAACTGCCGTCTTCGTGATATTGGCATATGAAGCTGCCTCTACCCATTTGGTGAAGTAATCAATGACCACGAAAATGAAATGATGTCCATTAGAAGCTTTCAGTGAGATCGGCCCAATGACATCCATGCCCCACATTGAGAAAGGCCATGGGGAAGTCATAACATGAAGAGGTGAATGCGGCACATGGATCTTGTCTCCATAAATCTGGCACTTATGGCACTTCTTGGCATAACGGATGCAGTCTCCTTCCATCGTGGACCAGTAATACCCGAATCTCATGATTTGCCTAGCCATCGTAAACCCATTGGCATGTGTTCCACAGACACCCTCATGGACTTATTCCAGGATTTTCCTAGCTTCAACAGCATCCACACATCTGAGCAACACTTGATCCCTTCTCTTTTTATACAGGATCTCTCCATCTAGGACATAGTCGCTGGCAAGTCTTCTCAATGTTCTCTTATCATTTTCAGTCGCTTGATCGGGATATTCACGGCTCTTCACATATTGCAGAATATCATAGTACCAAGGATGATTGTCTCTCTCCTCCTCTTCGTCAATATTGAAACAATGAGCCGGAACCTCGCAAATACTCATTTGGATGGGCTTCATACCCTCCTGCTCATTCACTTTGATCATAGAAGCTAGAGTGGCCAAAGCGTCAGCCATTTGGTTTTCATCACGCGGGAGGTAAAAGAATGTGATATCATCAAACTCCTCAATTAGTTCCAAAACTAACTTTCGATAGCTGACCAGTTTGGGATCCCTTGTTTCCCATTCTCCTTTGAGCTGATATATTACAAGGGCAGAGTCTCCGTATGCCTCTAGCACCTTAACTTTGCGGTCTATGGCTGCTCGGATCCCCATGATACACGCTTCGTATTCTGCCATGTTATTTGTGCAATCGAAGTCTAACTTGCAAGTGAATGGATAATGCTCTCCCTTTGGGGATACCAGGACTGCCCCAATTCTATTACTAACGACATTTGACGCTCCATCAAAGTTCATCTTCCAAGGATGATCTTCTAGGATGCCTTCCTCAGTTGCTGCTACAAACATCAACTCTTCATTAGGAAAATCGAAATTAAGAGGCTCATAATCATCTAGCGCCCTGCTTGTAACAGCCCGATTTTGGGCTTAGTCGGAACAGTGGTTTCGGGACCACAAATTCGACGTGAATAAATTTATTTTATTTATATTTTTATGGTCTACAATTTCACGGAATGATATCGGGAAAATCTCATTCGAAAATTTTGACGTTTGGGCACTCAATTTAGTCAAAAGGACTAAATTGTAAAAAGTGTAAAAGTTGAGTTCTACATGTTGGACATGTCCAATTGTTATGCAATTTTAAATTGGAGGTCCTTAAATGATAATTAGTCCATTGGTTAAGTTGTTGGACAAAATTGGCCATAGATGGGTATGTTTCAAAATATTTTTTTAGGGACATTTTGGTAATTTAGTGAATTAAATGAATTAAAAACAAAATTTAAATGCCAAATTTGTCCATCTTCAAGCTTAGGCCGAATTGAACATGTGGGAAGCCATGGATAGGGTTTTCAAGCTTTTCAAGCTTCATGGTAAGTCCATTCTAGCTACTTTTTAGTGTTCTTTACGTTTTGGAGTCCACAGAACTTGATTTAGCTTATTCTAGCAATAATTTAACCTAGGGTTCATATTTGGAAAAATACCCATAGGTGAAATGTGTTTATTTTGATGTTTTATGGCAGAATATGAACCTTAGAATTATGTTAAACAACTTTTACTAAGCGATTTTAAGTGAAAACGAGTAAAATGACATAATCGGCAAAAATACCTAATGTACATAAGTGCATGTTAGAGCAAGAATTTGATGTTGCCATAGAAGGTAAAAATGATCATCATGTTATAAAACATAAGAATAAGGGATGAAGTTTAATTTTCGAGCCTAGGGGCAAAATCATAATTATGCAAAAGTTTAGGAGCAAAATTGTAATTTTTCTAAAGTTTGAGTTAGGGACTGTTTTGAGTAGTACATTAATTAAATAAGTGAAATGTGATGTCTTAGACCCCGAAAAACGAGATTTGGACCTAGAACGGGAGAAAAATCGAAAATCAGGAAAGTTAGTAAAATGACCGTTTTGGTATCGAGGTAAGTTCATATGTTTAATAAGCATTTAATTATGCATATTCGAATGATAAATTGATATTTTGGCCATAAATACTATAGTATTGAGTTTCAGATATAATGATTAATGTTCGATAATAATTTGATATTGGAAAGAGAACTTGTATAATTTATATGTTAGACCATATTTTGTATTATGGCTTTGTATGATAACAAGAAAGTATTGACTAGTATAGTTTGATGAGAATAAGTTAAGTTGATGATGTGATGAGATTTAGAATGTAAGTATGTAAGTTTGTATGTAAATAATGTATCGCTTTTTACTTACGTTTTCATATTTTGATAAATGGTATGAATTGTGGTGAATATTTGATGTAATTGACAAAATATCGACAAGTGAGAAATTTCCGGTTGAACCTTAGGAATAAAAATGGATACGAGTGACATGTTCACTAGAAACCTATGTGAAATCTAAGTGAAATAAGTGATCCGGTCTTTGGTCCAGACGTTTCATCGGGTGGTCGAGTTATCCGATATGTGTTACGGATACTCGACGACTTAATGAAAGCAACCTTCGAGTAGTTACGTATTGACCGACAACTTGTGTGAGCGACCCGAGATTGTGATTATGTGAAACGGGTGCTGGTCTTATAAGTTCTACCGATGGTCGGGTAATCCTCGCATGTGTTGCGGATACCGCGACTTGTGTGAGCGACCTTGAGTAGTTACGTATGACCGATGACTTGTGTGAGTAGACCCATGAATATGAATAGCTCGAGAACAAGCCTATGTGTGATAACGATATGAAGTAGCTTTGGCTACAAGTGTGGCACTATGTGCAATATTCCGATGTATCCGTTAATATTCCAATGAGTTCAACGGGAAATTGACTAAGTGAAAATACAATATGGCTATGTAACGACTAAGTGTAATTGAATATGATTATGTGATGAATAAGTGCAAGTATATGCGTGTAAAATTATGAGCAATGTGCTCGATATGTGATCGAACTTTGGTAAGATTGATACGGAGTAAGTGTTCCAATAAACGTTACTATAAAGAAAACATGAAAGAGTGAAATTTAGAAATAAAACAGTTTTGGACAGCAACAGTAGAGAAACTTTGAAAAATCACCAAAAATGATAGAAATGGAATTACTAATTTAGTGACATATTAAATTAAAGCTTATTGAGTCTATTTTCATATGAAATAAACAGAGAAAGCAAAGAAATTCTGTATTTTGAGATATTTAGATTTTTGTGAGACTAGTTCAGAGTAATTTTGAGATCCCCTATTCTGACTTGGAAAAATCATTAAAAATTGTACAAAAATAATTTTGGGACATAATTTATATATTTAGATTCCTTAATGAGTATAGTTTCAAATGAAACAAATTACAACATCATTTGAATTCTGTACAAGGAGAAAATTGATTCATAGTGAAAAGGGGTCAGAATAGTCAAACAGTGAAATAGGGGAAAATTTTAATGAATAAACTGTACTAATTGGATTAGCCAAAAATTCTGGAAATTTTATGGTATGAAGATATATGAGTCTAGTTTCAGAGAAAATTATCAGTTTTAAATTCGGAGCTCTGTAGCTCAAGAAATAAATAATTTAGTGACAGCAATTCAAGTAGACAGATTAATGTGAACATGAGTAATAAGGTATAAGCATGTGATTTAATGATTGTATCAAATTGAAAACTTGTTGTGAGGATTTGTCATGTTGAGGCTTTGATAAGGCTACAAATGAGTAAGTTGGGAAAGTAAGAACTTAGCATTATTTATGCAAGTTATGACAGCCTAGTAGTAAGCTAAATTCATTGCTAATGCTTATTATTTTTACATGTGAACTTACTAAGCTTTATAAGCTTACCCTTATTCTTTCCCATGTTACGAGTCCTACTAAACAAGCTCGGGTTGGAGGTCGCCGAGATCGCTTCACACTATCAAGCTATCTATGGGTATCTTTATTTATAAATGATTTAAACTATGGCATGTATAGGGGCTTGACTAAATCATTTTGTATATGTGTTAATTAATTTGACAAAATGTATTGTTAAGTCTGGTAATGCCTCGTACTTGGTTCCGGTATAGGATACGAGTAAGGGGTGTCACACTGTTGGCTAGGAAATTTGCTATTGCACTCCCCTTCATCGCCTTCTGGTTCACATAGACAATGTCGAACTCAGAAAGTAAAATTTGCCATCGGGCCATTCTTCCATTCAGGGCGATCGACTCCATCATGTATTTTAGAGGGTCTAATTTCGAGATTAACCAAGTCGTGTGGTACAACATGTACTGCCTCAACCTCCGAGTTGTCCAGACCAATGCACAACACAATTTCTCAATTGGCGAGTATTTCATTTCACCCTCGGTAAATTTCTTACTGAGGTAGTATATTCCTCTTTCTCTCCTCCCTGTCTCATCGTGTTGGCCTAGCACACATCCCATTGAATTATCGAACACTGTCAGATACAAAATCAAGGGTCTATCAGGACTGGGAGGGATTAACACTAGGGTGTTGGACAAATATTGTTTAATCTTGTCAAACGCCCTCTGGCATTCATCATCCCAAATACCTGGATTGTGCTTCTTAAGAAGACGGAATATTGGATCACATTTCTCAGTCAATTATGAAATAAACCGAGCGATGTAATTTAATCTCCCTAGAAAACCTCGGACTTCCTTCTGAGTGCGCGGCAGAGGTAATTTTTGTACGGCCTTGACTTTATCCGGATCTATTTTGATTCCTTTTGCACTGACCACGAAACCCAATAGCTTCCCTGATCGAGCCCCAAAAGTACATTTGGCTGGATTGAGCTTCAGCTGAAATTTCCTCAATCTCAGGAATAGCTTCCTCAAAACTTGCACATGCTCCCCTTCCGTTCGAGACTTTGCGATCATGCCGTCGACGTAGACCTCAATCTCCCTATGCATCATGTCATGAAACAAGGTTACCATAGCCCTTTGGTATGTTGCTCTCGCATTCTTTAACCCAATGGCATCACTTGGTAACAAAAAGTCCCCCAGAAGGTTATGAAGGTGGTCTTTACCATGTCTTCAGGATGCATCTTTATTTGATTGTATCCCGAGAAACCGTCCATGAAGGAGAAAAATGAAAACCCCGCTGTGTTATCCACTAAAGTGTCAATGTGAGGTAGTGGGAAGTTGTCTTTCGGGCTGGCCTTATTTAGGTCCCTGTAATCGACACACATCCGGACTTTTCCATCCTTCTTATGGACAGGAACCACGTTGGCTACCCATTCTGAGTAATTTACTACTCGTAAGAACCCAACATCAAATTGCTTCTTGACTTCTTCCCTTATCTTTACTGTGACATCGGGTCTCATCCTTCGAAGCTTCTGTTGGATCGGCTTACATTCTCCTTTTATGGGAATACGGTGTATCGCAATATCAGCACTCAACCCTGGCATGTCTTGATATAACCACGCGAAGACATCTTTAAACTCTAGCAGAAGTCTAATGAGGTCCTGCCTTGTTTCATGGGTTATGCAGGTACTGATTTTCACTTCTTTCCCATCCTCTAGAAGCACATTTTCAATTGTCTCTTCGTGAGGTAGAATCGGCTTCTCCTCCCGCTCTACCATCCTTAACAAATCCGGATAAATCATAATCTTCATCATCTCAAAGTCCCGAGATCCCTCTGGGCACGTGTCTTGCTCATAAGGGAATTCTGAGTTCATAGCAGTGTCACTCATGACATCGATATCTGGGGACCTATGGTAGGTATAAAAGAATATTCAATGAAAATGAATTTAAAGACGACTTATTTATGCGTTATGATTATGAATGGAGTGGAACAGAAGTAGAAGAATAATTGCATGGAATGGAAAGAAAAATGCACTTCTTATTGAAAATAATGATGCGTGAACATGCCTATTTCACAAAAGATTCTTATTGTTCCTAGGCTTGAAACAACAAGTGTGTTTTGAACATTACTCTGTTTTAGTCCTAAAAACTACAGGAATTTCTTCCGCAGTCCAGTTGTCCAGAACACTTTCAGGCTCGTAAGGGCGAATACCCGCCAAGTTTCCTCTTCTCGAACTTCCTTCAGACACAGCATTGATGTTCAAAGTTCCCATCACGTCCACAGCTGTTTCCTCATTCATGTCCTCCTGTCCTGAATGAATAATTCCTCCTGACACGAATGTAATTAGATATATGGGAAAAGGTCATTGAACCACACTCAATCTCAGCACCATTCAATCGTGCCCTTCGTCTTTCACGTTTCCTTTCCAGCTCTTCCTTTCTCTGTCCGACATCTGGCATATGACCCAGACCGAAGCGATCATGCTTGTCAACCAATCCTGGCACTCTGACTGGACCCTGGAGATATTTTCCAAGTTCCCTCCCGGGCAGTGCTCCTCTCCCTATTGTCAACTGTAGGCCCATCCTCGTTGCTTCAGAGAGTTTGGGCACCGGGATTTTGCTTCCTTCACTGATGAAAGTTGAATTTACAAATTCCAACGACCTAAAAGAACACTCTATAGCCTCCATATCATTCTCTATGTACAGTGCATTACTGGTAACGGATGCGATAATATCCTCTTCCGCATGTATGGTGATCAACCTACTTCTATCACCAACTTTACCTTTTGGTGTAACGACGATGGCATGACCCTCGCCGAGTGGATCCGTGGCCTCCCTAATAAACAGCTTATAGGAAGGCTTGATGTCCATTACGAGGAAGTCTACCTCGTACGTGTTTGGCCCCATTAGGAGGGGTATCTCAATCCTCCCCATTACTTTTCTCTCGGTACCATCGAATGCTCTCACTATATTTTGGCATGTTTTCATATGAGAGCTGTCTATGGGCAACCTGTTTAGTGTAGATAGGGGCAAGACATTCAGTGCTGACCCGTTGTCGATCAATATCCCCGATAATGTATACTCTTTGCATCAGGTAGTAATGTGTAAAGCCTTGGTGGACCCCATGCCCTCTGGCGGAATTCATCATCACTAAAAGAAAAGAAATTGTCTGCGCTTATGTTACTAACGAGGCGATTTAGTTTGTTTACCGAAATGTCTTCAGCAACATAAATTTCATTCAACACTCTTATTAGTGCGCTGCGATGTACCTCTGAGTTTAGAATTAAAGTCAGTACTGATGTGCATGCCGGCTGCTTGTGTAATTGTTCCACCACACTGTACTCACTGTACTTTAGGAACTTCAAAAACTCTCTAGCATCACTCTCTGCTACTGGCTCATTAACCAGTGATCCTGTCTTCTCATCTCCCCTTCTCATCACAGAAGACTCAGCTTCTGGGTCGGGTGTGCTGGCCTAATTCTCTTTCCCGAAAATGGTCACAGTGCAATTGTAATTCCAAGGTACCCTCTTGTCATTTTTATAAGGAAAAGTCACAGGTTTTTAGATTACAATCCTCGTAGGAGGAGTTACGGGTCTAACTATCGGCGCACCCTTATAAGGAGAAGTCGCGGGTTTCTTAATTTCGACCCTTGGTGCCACCTTCACTCTGGCCTCGTCGACCCCTGGCCGCGTGATAATCACACGTGGGTGATTGACTTTAAGGATCCTTTCTGCTGACCCTCCTTCCGTGGAACATACATCCTCTCTTTCCACCAAGTCAAAGAACTCCAGCTCTTTATTATCTATTAGCCCTTGTACTAGGGCTCTAAATTCGTTACATTGCTGGATTTCATGGCCTTCCTTGTCATGGAACTCACAGTAGTTCCTTGTATCTTGAGATCTGCTCACATTCTCTTGCAGAACTAACCCAACTTTCTGCATTTCTTTCCAAACCTTTCTCAATAGGGTTCTGACCTCAGCAATCTCCTGTTTGAACCTCCTCCCCCTATTTTCAACTATTGCATTTACCCCATTATCAGCATGACTGGGTAACGGATTTCCTCCACCAGGTGGGTCATTGAAGTCTACCACCCCTGCCTTGATAAGTCTCTCGACTAGTCTTTTGAATAAAGTACAATTCTCTATCGAGTGACCTACTACATCCGTATAGTACTCACACTGAGCGTTTGTGTCATACCACTTAGGATACGGAGGTTGTAGAGGTTTCAAATAAAATAGGGACACGACGTGCGCATCGAATAAAGTCTTATACAACTCCTTATACGTCACCGATATAGGAGTAAATTGGAATTTCTCAGTCCTCTGCCTCGTGTTGGGCTCTTGTCTTGATCGGGCCTGCTGGCCCACAGCTACCACTCTCGGTTGGGTAATAGTAATGGGTTTAGGATAACCCGAGCTTATATTCCCTACTTCAGCTTCCCTTTTCTTCAGCGCCGCTCTTCTTGTGCTCTCTCTTGCCTCTATCTTCCCACACCTGATCGCGTTCTCTATCATCTCGCCTGACATCACCATGTCTGCGAAACTCTTAGCCGTGCCTCCTAACATGTGGTTAATGAAAGGTACCTTCAGGGTATTGATGAAGAGCATGGTCATTTCCTTTTCTAGTAATGGTGGTTTGGACTGCGTGAATGACCTCCCTCCATCTTTGGGCGTATTTTCAAGCTTTCACTTGGCTTTTTCTCCATGTTTTGCAACGTAATCCTTTCAGATGCTATATCGGTCACATGGCCGTAATGCTTGATGAAAGCCTGCGCCAAATCTCTCCACTATTTGATTTGGGTACAACTCAACTGGTTGTACCATTTTGCTTCTTTCAATCGACTATCCTCGAAAGCAATGGATCAACAACTGGTCATTGTTGACATATCCTGTCATTCTCCGACAGAACATCATAATATGGGCCTCAGGGCAGCTAGTTCCGTTGTACTTTTCAAACTCTGGCATCTTGAACTTCGGAGGAATTACTAAATCTGGGACTAGACTCAGCTTCTTAGCATCAACTTCGCATTGGTGATCAGCACTTTCCAATGCTTGAAACTTCTCCTCCAGCCATTTGCATCGATCTTCGAACTCTTTTGGAAGTTCTGCTTTTACTTTCTCCCCTTCTGCCACCTCATCAAAGTCTAGGACTATTGGTTTTACCAGATTGACTTCGGGGTTAGAGCTCGAACCTGCGGGGAAGTTTCCCAGTGCCGGAGCACTGGATTGGTGCTGAGGTTTGATATTGACCGATACTCTTGGTGGTTGCACTTGGGAGCTTGTTGGGGCCAGGCCCAGAGGGCAAGCAAAATCTTCATTATCTTCTCCAGTATCGACCATAGGCCTTTTTCCGTTTCCAGGCCCTCCAGTTAACAACTGTGTTAGCTAGCTCATCATGCTTCTCTGGGATTCCAGCATTTGATCTCTCATATTCTGTTGGATCTTGGCTAACTGCTCTTGCATCTGAGCCTGCAGTTGGTCTTGCATCTCTTTCTGCATCTGCTCTAACCTTTCCATCCTTTGATCCATTGCTCTCGTCTTTTTTCGAGTGTAATAGCAGTGTTCCAGGATAACTATAATATGACCTCTAGTTAATAGGGTTGTCTTATGATATTTAATGCAAATGTAGTGATGCAGTGCCAATGCATGAAATGTAATGCAAATGAATGAATGCAAAAATAAAAGGAGTCAATTCTGATTCAATTTCTTTTGGAATACTTATTGAAAAAATAAAATCCTTTACATAAAATAGAGTCACATATACAACCTAGCCCTTATGCCCAAAGTTTTAACTTTCTCAAGAAGTGAAGCTAATTCTCGACCCTGGTCCGACCTTGACTCATAAAATATACTTAACACATCAGCCTGAACCGCTAAATTTTGTAAATAATCGGCCACTTATCGTATCTGAGCCACAGCTTCGCCCATAAGGTAGTCTCTTTCTCTGACTTGGTTCTGAGATCGTTAAAGTTGTTCTTTCCCTAGTTGGTTGTCTACCTCTAATAGTTGGATCCGGAGCTCACTGTTTTGCAGCACCGTTTCGAGCTCCACTACCTTTCCTTTCAACTCATCAATCTGGCTTAGGCTTGATTCCAACTTCATCGTAGAGTTGTGACTTTGACACAATGCCTTCTCTAACTCTGCTACTCGAGCTCTTAACATCTTATTTTCACTTTGGCTCTCTCCCACCGTCTTGTTCAGGGCGTCCTTTTGCACTTGAACCCCATGGAATCTCTTCTTCCACTGGTCGACCTTGGTCTTCTCTTCCTGGACTTCTTGACGCCATTGTTCTGAGGTTTTACCCAGCCCAGTAGTCCTCATCGATAGATGTAACTTCTTGTAATTGGTCTTCAAGCTATCCAAATCTTCTTCGGCCTTCCTTTTTCCTTTCCTCAGCTTCTCAGCCTCTGATTTTTAGATATCAATATCTAACATCAGATTCATTTTTTCCTCTTCCAGTTGTTCTATCTTTTTCCCTAACTCTGAATTTTTACTTTCAAAGTCCTGCTTCATGATCTCCAACTCAGAAGGGACTACTTGCAGGTATTCTTCTATCGATCGAGCAGCATTCTATGCGGCCTGGGGATATTATCGTTCACTCTCCTGCTCCGCCATGTGTTATATTCGAAGGTTACCATTGGATTTATAGCAACTCTTTTCATTCGGTGAATCTGCTTTCACGCATCAGAAACTTCTCGAACTCTTTTCTTATAATTATTCCCACTATACGAGAATTCAAATTGAGCTAACCCATGCGTTACCGTTATAAACTGTCTCAATTGGTATTGCCTCAGCACGAGCAAAGGAGCATACCCAACAGCTCCCCAGATCCTTAACAGAGGAACCCAATTATAACTCCCACACCGGTAGAGGATTTCATCGGGACTGAACCAAGGAGCTCTCCATTGCACATCCTTTTCCTGAAGATTCTGAAGAAGCGCGATCCAGTTCTCTTCTGATATGTCATCTCTCCTGGGCGCGACGGCCAATTCTTTTAATGGGGAGTAATTCGCAAAAAAGACCCGACAAGGAGTTCTATCTACTTTCCAGAAATGACTGTGGAACCACCCCAACAACAGTTGTGCGCATCCCATGAATCTTCCCTCACCTGCTCTCCGGCATGAGTTTAAAGATCTAAATGTTTCGACGAGAATCGCTGGTACCGGCATAACCCCTTTATCAAGATGATCGAACAAATCAATAACTGCTTCATCTACATGCCTCAAAGCCTTGGGAAAAATTACCAAACCATAGATACTTAAGGCAAAAATGTCGACTTTCCTCTTAACATCTGGGTGTGCCGCCATCAGGTCCCTCAAGCTTACCCAAGGAATGCATTTCCCTTCACCCTTGTGCTGAATTCGTGCCATGACCCACTGTTCGCTCATCCCAGTGATATTCATCAGCTTCTTTACAAAAGTCGGTGCATTAGCGTCCCTGAAGTAAATTTTGTTGACCCGAGCCCTTTGACTGCGAAGCAAAACCGTATTCCTGCACGGTAGGCACCAAGTCCATTTCCCCAAACGTAAAATAGCTATAGGCGGGATTCCAATATTGAGTCATAGCCCGAAACAAGTGTTCGTCCACTCTGATGTCGAGTAAGTAGGGTAGATCACCATAATTAAGGTAGAAAAGCTGCTTAGTTGCTTCATCCCAACAAGCCCATATACCTCTTAGTTCTTGTAGCTCATTCTTGTCACACTGATACGAGTGAAGTCCAATAATTCTGATGTGTACCCTTCGGTTAGACTATCCCCCTTCTCAAGTCAAGTCTTCTCGACCAAATACGCATACCGCATTATCCTCTACTTTATCAAGGAACTGTTCTCCATAACAAGCATTCTAACTTAGTAATTAAAACAGAATCGACGCCTTTTAAGTATGAAATGACATGCAAATATGACCAAAATAAAACAAGTTAGTATCACATAAAAGTAACCAAAGCAAGTGAAAAAATGTTTAAACACTACATAGGTAGCCACTAAGGTTTAGCATGGCTCTACCTAGGGTGGGCTCTTAAGGTTCACTATATGTGGTTTGGTTCTAAAGAAAGGGTACCTGAACCAGCAGATTCCTCATTCCTCACCCATTATAGGCTCATACTTGATTGAGTTCGATTCGGGGAATACATTTCCCTATGGCCATGCGAGGTGAAAACCTCACGGAACCATAGGTACGGATGTATCCTCGAAGCGCCCCCAGCCCATGCGAGGTGAAAACCTCACGAAGGCATAGATTTTTGCTCCCACTAAAGGGGTGACCACAACGGTCATGCAATATGAATGCAAAATATTCTATGTTTCTCAAACCAAAATGATATATGACGCGACACGCACCTATGTAAATGAAAAACGAAAAGAAAAAAAATTCTTGATAAAAAGGACATTAATCAACCAATTTTACGGCTTGACTCTCTTATTGGTCCCCAGTGGAATCGGCAAGCTGTCGAAACCATTTTTTATTTGGAAAACAGGCCGACTTTAAAAAGAAAACGAGTCGCCACCAATCTTTTTGAAGTGTGATTAGGTCACTTTAAAAACATTTTGGTCTACTGATTTTAAGAAAACGGGCTCAGAGTTGATTACGCATTTAGGAAGGATTAGCACCTCATAACGCCCAAATTTGGTACCGTGTTGATTGATTAATGTCCTTAATATCGAAAATTAGAAAATATTTTAAAGTATGGAAAAAATGTTTGGATGACTCGTATTGGATATCAAAACTCTCTTGTTCCGAAAAGCTGAAATATCATGTCCAGCACGATAGGATACGATGCTTCAAACTCACGATACCAAGATTATTTTATGATTTCCAAAATACATGTAGTGCAATTTGGAAAGGGTATTTCACTATTGGGCTAAACTAAAACCGAAACCCAGCACGATTGGGTACGATTCCTTGGATTTCCAATCATGAAATATTGCCTTTATTTAAGAAACGCGATAAAAGAATCTTTGAAGGATATTTAGTAGTTTGGACGAACAGAAAATCGAAACCCAGCACGATTAGGCACGAATTTCTAGGGCTTTCAAACACGAAACATTGCCTTATTTTCAAAAACATTAAAGGACATTTAGTAATCCAGATGAACGAAAAATCGAAGCCCAGCGCGATTGAGCACGATTTTTTGGACTTCCAAATAAAAGAATCTTTGAAGGATATTTAGTTGTTTGACTAATGAAAATCGAAACCAAAGACGATTGGGCACGAATTTCTGACCTCCAAACACTAAACATTGCCTTATTTTCGAAAAACATTAAAGGACATTTAGTAATCAGGATGAACAAAAAATCAAAGCCCAGCACGATTGGGCACGATTTTTCGGACTTCCAAACAAGAAATATTACCTTTGTGAAAACCCCTTTTTTTTTGAATTTTTTTTAAAACATAAAGATAAAAACATTGAAACGTAAATACGGTGATAATATTAATATTAACAAGAAATAGTAGTAAAAGAAATGAAGGTATATTGATAACAATAAAGATAGTAGATATAAAAACAATATATAATAATATACGAGAAAATAATTAAAGTAAACCATAACATGTAAATATATAAAATAAAGAAAAATATTAGTAATAAAATAACATAATGATAAATATAATAAGTCTTTGATAGTAGTAATAACATATATATATATATATATATATATATATAAAAATACTAATGAAGCAAAAGATATAATCATAATATATAAAAAAAGCAAACAAATATATATATATATATATATATATATATATATATATATAACAATAAGTATAATAGAAATAATAATAGGTATATAGATCGAGGAAAAAAAAAAACAAATCATAGTATTAATAATAACAAGACCCTAATAATAAGATTAGCAAAAAATAATAGTAGTGATAATAGCAATAATAAATGTAATAATGAAAGTAGAAATAGTGATAAAAAAAAATATTAAAACAGTAAGTACCATTTAAAAAAAAATAACCAATTTGTGAACAAATTAAAACAGGGATCAAATTAAATCAAAACAGAAACTTTGGGGCTGAATTTAATAACAAATGGAGATGAATGAGTCAATTGAAACACGCGTGCAACCTATAGGGACCGAAATGGAAATAAATCCCACTCAGTGAAATGCAACGCTCGGCTGAGGACTCAATTGAAATAAAAAGCGAACTTTTGGGCCAAATCGAGAATAAAGAAAACCTGATTATGAAACCATGGAAAAGCGGAAGGGCTAAATGCGCAATTAGCCCCTCCCTAGCAAAAACACGCGGATCTTATCCCTGTGCGGGTCGGGTCGCGGGTCAGAGGCCCAAAACGACGTCGTTTTGGCCTCTAAACCCACTTATCAAAACGACGCCGTATTATGGGGTATAAAAACTGAAAAAAATTAAAAAAAAATCTCATTTCTCTTCATTCTTTTCAAACACAAAAGAAATATTTTTTGAAACTCTCTCACCCTCTCGTCTCTACTGGATTCCGCCAAGCTCACACCATTTGCCACATCATCACTGCCACCGTCACGGCCACCGCGAATTTGGAAAAAAGTGAGTTTTTTTCTTCTTTTTTTTTTATTTCCTTTGAAACTCCTATATATTTTTTTAAAAAAAGAGGAAAACCCCAAAACACAGATTCGGAAAAAAAATAAAAAAACGAAAAAAGAAAAAAATGAACCTTTGCTATTTTGATTCTCTCATTTCTCGAGTTATTTTTACATTACAAGTGTGTATTTTCTTTCAGATCTCTAAAAAAAACCCCTTTTTACATATTTGATTCTCTCTTTTTATAGCCTAAAAAACCCTCTAAAAATAGAATATAATCAAACCCCAACTCCACTACGATCCTACTGTTTTACTGCCTCCTGTTTTGTAGGTACACCCCCGGAGGCATAAAGGTGAATGTTGCGGAGAAGGAACGTGCTGCATCAGGATGTTGCTGGCGGCGCTTGAGGACACTGCTAGGGTTCCCGTTTGCTAAAAGGATTTGGCCCGTATGGGCCTTGCAAACATTGGGCTGAGTTTTAGGCTATCGAATTTTGGACTGTTGTAACAGCCTTTTATTTTTCTGGTTTTGGTATTGGGCCTCGGGCATAAATTTGGCCCTACAACTCCCTCATTCACACTCTATCAAATACTAATATGACTTAATAGTCTCTCCATTCTATCAAAATCAAACCGAATTTATATTCGATAAATTAAAAATATTTTTTTATTCCACAAATAGAATTAAAAATTATCATATATCCATGTAATATATTACAACCATATTTCTCTTACTCAACCTTGTAAAATTTTAGAACACTCTTACCAATGAACAAAATTTTTACTCGTGCTCAACCTTCAACTTACATATATATTTTAAATATGTATTTTTCACGTGCATACACATGCGATAAAATTTTTAATATAAATATTAATCATTTTATTTAGAAATGTTGTTTACATTTATATCATGTTGAAGCGAAGTTGATAGTGTTAATGAGATTAGAAATAAGCCTATTTTTAAAGGTAAAAATTTCTCGATTTTTCTCAAATTTGAAATTTAACAAATTGGTCTCTCTAAAAACCAAAGCAATTTAATTCTTATCAATTTCAAAAGTGAGCACTAAAGACTATTAATCATGATTAATGTTTTCCATCAATTGTACATTATTTTGATTGGTATAATAATAATTTTAACCTTAAAGTTTACACATTTTGTCAATTTTATCCTAATTTAACAAATTTGTCTTGCAACATTTGTGTAAATGTGTAAATATTGAAGCTGAATTTGTTGAATTTTTTAGAATCAAGTCCAAAATGACAAAGAATATAAACATCGAAAGCTAAATTTGTCACCATTCCAATTAAAATTATGTACAATTGATGGGAGAAACTAATGTCGTGATTAATTGCCCTTAGTTGCTCGGTTTCACAATTGATAGGGATTAAATTACTTTAATTTTTTTGAGAGTGACCAATTTGCTAAAATTTGAAATTTAGAGGGAATGGAGAGGCATTTTTACCCTTTTTATATGTCGTTCCCTCAATTAATATGTGTTGTTACAATGGTTTAATTGCTGATAACAAACTATGCTCAATATTAAATTTTATTGTCCGTTACATTGGAGACATCAGATGAATACATAGAGGGCCAACGAACTTGTGTCTCAGAGTCGCGCCTCAATTAATGTAGAAATTTAATAATTAAATTAAATTACTACTTATAATAATATTTCCTATTAAATGCAATGTTTTATATTTTTAATATTTTAAAAATTTATGAAATTTTAATAATTTATTTGATTGGAATCCAACAAATAGTTAATTTATTGAAATTTAATGTTTTAAAAACAAGGTTATTATTTTGTTCTACAAGTAGGGTTAAACGGATGATATATATACCTATTTTGGTTTATTTTTATTTTTAATATTATCTTAATACACATGGTAATGTTTTACCTCTTACGAATTTTTTGTACACTTCTTTAAAAATCCCAAATTGTACGAGTAAAAATTATTTAAATATAGATTGATGTGAATGGAAAAATGAACATAAATCTCTCGACACATAAATAAGAAATATTAATTTAGAATAATACAAGAGATAAAAGGAGAAACTAAGCACTGCTAGAGGATTTAAATCCATCATCGAGAATTTGCACATCATTAAATCCACTACGTATGAGTTAGCTTTAATTGTTTATATTAGAATTAAGTGACTCGAATCCTTATTTAAATAAAATACAATGGTAAAATAAAATAAAAGTAAAATCCATATAGAACTATAATTCTCTTATTTTCTTTTAGAATAAGGTTTTTAAACCTTATTAAACTCCATCTATTTTATATTGATTAGAATAATATGTTTCAATTTTACTATACTCCTATTAGAATATGGCTTTACAAGCCTATAAATAGATATAGTCTATTCCTCTTGTAATAATTCGAATTTGACATAGTAAATTTTCTTATCCTCTACCCGTGGTTTTTTTCCCGAAAGGGTTTCCACGTAAAATCTGTGTGTTCTTTATTTTTATTTCTCTTTTCTTTGCGATATATTTATCATTACCAACGTTATATTTTTCACAAATTGGTATCAGAGCTTCCGGGTTGTTTATCTTGATCACGGTAATTGCGTCTTTGAAGTATGAAATTTCACTGTTGGATCGCAACACCAGTTTTGTGTTGTGGCAGATTAAGATGCAAGCAGTTCTTGCGCAGATGGATCTAAAGGATGCCCTGCTAGGGATAGATAAGATGCCTTCGACATTAACAGATGAAGAGAAGAAGCGTAAGGATCGAAAGGCGTTAACACAATTACATCTGCATTTTTCCAATGAAATATTGCAGGATGTGATGAAGAAGAAGACCATCGCTGCATTATGGAAGAGGCTGGAACAAATATGTATGTTGAAAACTCTAACAAGCAAGTTGCATATGAAGCAGTGTCTTTATGCTTATCGTTTGGAGAAATGTGCATCTGTACACGAACACTTAACAGTGTTTAAAGAAATTCTCTCAAACTTGGAGGCCATGGAGATTCAGTATGATAAGGAAGATATAGGGTTGATTCTACTTTGTTCGTTGCCCTCGTCTTATTCAACCTTTAGAGACACAATTTTTATATAGCTGCGAGTCTCTCACAGTTGATGAGGCGTATGATTTTTTGACCTCGTATGATAAGATGAAGCATCCTGTGGCTAAACTAGACTCTCAAGAAGAGGGTCTCATTGTTCATGGAAGACAAGATTGGAATGCTGATACTGATCGTGGAAGGACACAGGAACAGAATCCTCGCGGTAAATCTAAGGGTAGATCGAAGTCTTCAAACAGAGATAAAACTTATTGGCACATTAAATCTGAGTGCTATAAGCTACAGAACAAGATTAAAAGGGAGGCTGCAAATCAAAAGAGAAAAAAACCAGAAAATTCTGGTGAAGTTGATGTTGTAGAAGACTACAGCGATGGTGAACTTCTACTCGCTTCTTTTAACAATTCTAAAGTGAACGAGAAGTGGATACTTGATTCAGACTGCACCTTCCACATGAGTCCCAGTCGGAATTAGTTTACAACTTACGAAATAGTGTCTGAAGGTGTTATTTTGATGAGAAATAATGCTTCGTGTAAAATCGCAGGTGTTGGAATAATTAAAGTTAAGATGTTTGATGGAGTTGTCAGAACACTTAGTGATGTACGTCATGTTCCAGAATTGAAGAGAAATTTAATTTCGTTGAGTACTCTTGATTCAAAAAGGTACAGATACACAACTAAAAGTGGGGTTTTAAAGATTTCTAAAGGTTCCCTTGTTGTGCTGAAAGGGCAGAGAAAGACTGCCAAGTTATATGTTTTGCGGGGTTCTACTGTTACTGGTGATCAGCTGTTGCTTCCTCTTCCTTATTAGATGATGATATTACTATAACAACCCTTACTCGAGACTGTCGCCGGAATAGGATTTAGAGGCATTACCGAACAATAGGATCATTTTACATCGCATTTACGACACAAAGTCAATCATTATCAAACACATTCATATACAATCATAGTGTCCCTTAACCGGGTCATCAAGACCCTAAGCATGCTTATAAACTGAGTCGGGACTAAACCGAAACACATATAAAATCTCATGAAAAATTGTAACTTTTCTTGAATACAGGGGAGACACGCCCGTGGGGGTAGGCCGTGCCTCTCCCACGGCTACATGACACACCCGTGTGACCTCCCCGTGGTTACTTACTGCCAAAATCAACATGGCTAACAAGCACGCCCGTGTGCTATGGCCGTGTCCTATAAGGTCATATTCTGCCATTTCTTGCACGACCTGAAGGCACGCCCGTGCCATGGCCGTGTGCAGTTTATACCACAATCTGCCAATTTACCCACGGTCTGAGGCACGCCCGTGTGCCCCAACCGTGTGACATTATAGGCTATTTTGCAAAGTCAAAATGCCACCCATAAGGGTCCAACCTACAAGCCATACAACCTAAACATTTCATGCTCATATTATCTCCATAAACATACCAATAATATCATTCCACTCATGCATCCAATTTCAACTCTATTTATACTAAATTCAGTACCAATACTTATTCTATCACAAGCATAATTCATTCCCAATTTCACTAACCCCTATTAGCCTTTATCAACACAAAGTTACCACTTGAAAGCAATTTATGAATCCACTAATCATGTCAAAAGATGCATCACACATATCACATTCATTCATGCCAAACCTATCACATATCTAGCCACATCTCATGGCTAATTATAATCTCAAACATAATTCAATTAACTAGCCTATACATGCCATATTCTAGCTTTATACATCTTTCCAAAAGTACCAAAATAGAATGTCAATAGTGTGATTGAGAAGCTGACGATCCCAGATCCGAGCTAACTTTACTGACACTGCAAGGCAGAGAAACAAATCACACAGTAAGCTTTCCAAAGCTTAGTAAGTTCGATATATAATACAATTATCATATCAAATTAAATCGATGCAAAGATAAACAATCACTTTGATCTATTATCTCATATTCGTGCCTTCTCATCCATAGCCACAATGCTCATTCCTCAATCGAAGCTTAATTTTACTCATCAACCACAAAGGTTCAATACTTACCTTAACCACACAAAGCTATTAAATCTCCAAGCTATTCAATGCTTGATATTATTTGCCGATCATTCTTTAGTTTAATCGCACACTCAGTGCCATATACTTATCCGACTCATAACAGTTATTGCACACTTAGTGCCAATTCTTTTAACCAATTCATCTCGGCATCGCACACACAGTGCCACAGCAATAATCCAAAGCTTTCATAACATCGCACACACAGTGCCACAGTAATAAACCTAAGCTTTCATCACATCACACACACAGTGCCATTCATTTCTATTTCGATTTCAATTTCGCACACTTAGTGCCATCAACTAGAATCGTGCACATAGCAACTCATTTTCATACACATGAACATATTCATTTCATATTTATAAAACATAACTCAAATACATGTATGATATCTGAACTTACCTCAGACGTCGAACTATCGATACGGTCGATTAATCGAGCACTTTATCTTTGCCTCGATCACGATCCAAACCTCTCCTCTCTTGGTCTATACACATTCAAATCAATCCATTCAATCATCAATTCACTCATTTTAATCCAAACATACATATTTAGGGCATTTTACAAAATAGCCCTCACATTTTCACATTTCAACACTTTAGTCCCTATCTCACAAAATCATCAAATACTCAAAATTTCAATATACATATGCTTAGCCGAATTCTCCCCATGCTTATACAAGCCCTCACATTTAATTTATTTTACATTTTAGTCCTCCAATTTCTCATTTTCACAATTTAGTTCAAATTACTCAATTTCACCAAAATTTCCAATACAAACTATGTTTATCTAACTCATATCTTTCATTTAACACCAAAGATCATCACAAAGCTCAATATAGTATCAATGGCATATCACACAAACATCATCAATACTCAAAATTCAAGCATGGGTTTTGTAGAGCACAAAGCAACGATTACGAAAACGTAGAAATTATCAAAAACCGAAACGAAACACATACTCGATTGAGATATGAATGTGCCGAAATTAAAGGAGCTTCAAACCCTCATTTTTCTTTCTCAAATTCAATGGAAGATGAACACTATAGCCACCAATTTCTTATTTGTTAAATTTTATTACACATTAATACACCATTTACCATTTTGCCCTTTTTATTATTTCATTTAAAATCCACCCACTAAAACCCATTTTTGTCCATCCATTTTGTATGTGGAATAATAACAACATAAGGACTCATCTTTTTAAAAACCATGCCAATTAAGTACTTTAACAAACAGCACACAACTTTTACATTTTATGCGATTAAGCCCTTTTTCATAATTCGATACTAAAACGATCAAATCATCACACAGAACTTTAACATAGACCCTGTTGCATACTATTCACTTAGAAAATAATATTAAATTATTATTCCAACCTCAGATTTGTGGTCTTGAAACCATATTCTGACAAGAGTCTAAACCGGCCTGTTATAACTCTCTCCCCCTTATGGATTTTCATCCCCGAAAATCTTACCAGTGAATAGTTGTGGATGTTGCTCTCTCATAACGTTCTCAGGCTCCTACGTAGCCTCTTCAATTCCGTGTTTGTGCCATAATACTCACTAGAGAAATTTTCTTATTTCTCAACTCTCTAGTCTCTCGTGCCAAAATTCGGATCGGTTCTTCACTATACGACAAATCTGATGAATCTCAACCTCAGTAGGTGCAATTATATGAGACGGGTCTGATCGATATCATCAAAGCATTGACACATGAAACACGTTATGGATTCTTTCCAACTCTGATGGCAATCTCAATCTATAAGCAACCGGCCCAACTCGTTCAATAATCTCATACTGTCCGATGAATCTCAGACTCAGCTTACCTTTCGGCCAAATCGAAGTATTTTCTTCCACTGTGACACTTTCAAAAACACTTTATCACCAACCTCGAATTCAATGTCCTTTCGTTTCAAATCTGCATAAGACTTCTGACGATCTGAGGCTGCTTTCAAACTGTCACGAATTACTTTCACTTTCTGCTCAGTCTCTTTTATAAGATCAACCCGTGAATCTTGTTCTTACTTAGTTCAGTCCAATACAATGGAGTTTGACACTTTCGACCGTACAGAGCTTCATATGGTGCCATTTTAATACGAGACTGAAAACTATTGTTATACACAAACTCAATCAATGATAGGTGCCTTTCCCATGTGCTTTCAAAATTGAGTATACACCATCTAAGCATATCCTCAAGAATCTGAATAATTCTTTCGGATTGACCATCCGTTTGTGGATGAAAAGCAGTACTAAAATTTAATTTCGTGCCCAAGGCATCTTGCAATTTCTTCCAAAATCGCGAGGTAAATCTCAGATCTCTATCAGACACAATAGATAACGGTACTCCATGTAATCTCACAATCTCATCGATATACAATTCAGCCAACTTATCTAACGAATAATCGGTTCTCACCGGAATGAAATGAGCTGATTTTGCCAATCTATCAACTATCACCCAGATCACATCTTTCTTGCTCGGAGATAAGGGTAAACCCGACACAAAGTCCATCGTGATCCTCTCTCATTTCCACTCAGGAATCATAATCGGTTGCAATAAACTGGACGGAACTTGATGTTCAGCCTTAACTTGCTGACAAACTAAACATTTCGACACAAAGTCAGAAATATCTTTCTTCATACCATGCCACCAATAGAACTGTTTCAAATCATTATACAATTTCGTGCTCCCCGGATGTACAGTCATATGGTTATTATGAGCTTCAGTCAAAATCATTTGAATCAACTCTAAATTTCTCGAAACACAAATCCGATCTCTAAATCTCAAACAATCATTATTATCAACTTGAAATTTCGATACGGCATCAGAATCACACTGAACTCTTTTTGCTAACAACTCATTATCAATCTTCTGAGCATCACAAATCTGCTGTACAAACATCAGCTTTACTTTCAATTCAGCTACAACCACATCATCATCACACAGATCTATTTGATTACCATAGCTCGCAAGACATATAATGATTTCTGACTTAAAGCATCAGCTACAACATTAGCTTTGCCCGGGTGGTAATCTATCACAAGTTCGTAGTCTTTCAACAATTCTAACTATCTTCTCTGTCGCAAGTTCAAATATTTTTGAGTCATCAAATACTTTAAACTCTTATGATCAGTATATATATGACATTTTTCACCGAATAAATAGTGACACCAAATCTTCAATGCAAATACAATCGCAGCCAATTCAAGATCATGCGTTGGATAATTCTTTTCATGCGATTTTAACTGTCTCGAAGCATAAGCGACGACTTTTCCTTCTTGCATCAGCACACAGCCCAAACCATTTAACGATGCATCACTATAGACTATCAACTCTTTGCCCGATTTAGGTTGAACTAATATCGGTGCTTCTGTCAACAACACTTTCAACTGCTTAAAACTCTGATGACACTTTTCCGACCACTCGAATTTAACATCTTTTTGTAACAACTTTGTCAATGGATTCGCAATCATCGAGAAGCCTTTCACAAATCGTCTATAATATCCCGCTAGTCCCAGAAAACTACGGACTTCGGACACATTTCTCGGAGGCTTCCAATCTAAAATAGCAGAGATTTTATGTGGATCGACTCGTATCCAGCAGCAGATACAATATGCCCCAGAAAACTGACCTCAGGCAACCAAAATTCAAACTTGCTAAACTTTGCAAACAACTGCTTCTCACACAGAGTTTGTAGCACGATTCTCAAATGCTCGGCATGCTGCATCTCATCACACGAATAAATCAAAATATCATCAATGAACACACCATGAAGCGATCCAAATACGGTCTAAATATCTGATTCATCAAATCCATAAACACTGCAGGGGTATTTGTTAGTCCAAAAGGCATCACTAAGAATTCATAATGTTCATACCTAGTTCTGAATGCAGTTTTTGGCACATCGGATTCTTTAACTCTCAACTGATAGTAGCCCGATCTCAAATCAATCTTAGAAAATACTGTAGCTCCTCTCAACTGATCAAACAAATCATCGATCCGAGGTAATGGATATTTGTTCTTTATCGTCACTTTGTTCAATTGTCGATAATCAATACACATTCTCATAGTTCTATCTTTCTTTTGCACAAATAATACAGGATCTCCCCAGGTTGAAGAACTCGGTCATGCAATCCTCTATCAGTCAATTCTTGCAACTGAGATTTTAACTCTTTCAATTCAGTTGGGGCCATTCTGTATGGAGCTATCGAAATTGGAGCAGTTCCCGGCACTAACTCAATACCAAATTCAACTTCTCTAATCGGAGGTAATCTAGTAACCCATCCGGAAACACATCTGAAAACTCACATATCACAGGCACAGATTCAATTTTCTTTTCCGACACATTTGTATCAATCACATACGCTAAATAAGTTTCACAAACTTTTCTCACATAGTTCATAGCTCTCATCACCGATACAATAGCTGGTAATCCTTTCATATCACTAGACTCAATTCGAACTATCTCACCATTCTAACTCTTCAATTCAACATTCTTTCTCTTACAACTCACGATGGCATTATGCAAAGTAAGCCAATCCATACCCAGAATTATGTCAAATTCATCAAATGGTAACAACATCAAATTGACAAGGAAACATAAATCACGAAACATCAACGGACAATTTTTGCACACCTTATCCACCAGAACACATTTGCCTAAGGGGTTTGATACTCTAATCACAAATTCAGTAGACTCAACAGGTAGAGTCTTATTCGATACTAAATTCATACACACATAGGAATGAGTTGATCCAGGATCTATCAATGCAATGACATCAGTATCAAATAAAGTGAAAGTACTAGTGATCACATCTGGAGATGATGCTTCCTCTCATGCACGTATAGCATAGGCTTGGGCAAGTGCTCTCACTTCTGACCTCACAACTGTATCAATTGTTTCTCTCTGGCTTTCGCTTATATTTCTGATGTTTCTGGGTGGTCTACCCCTTGTTGTCACATTACTCGGTCTTTCATTCTGAACATTTTCTTCTTCGACCATCTTTGGGTAATCTCAGATAAAATGATCTCGGGATCCACACTTATAGCATGTTCTATTGTTATACTTGCCCCAGCACTTTCCCACATGTCGTCTCCCACATTGTCTACATTCGGGTTTGTTACTCTTAACACTGCCAACACTTGTTTCATTCGGAGCTTGAATTCGTAAACTAGTACTCTGTTTCGAACAATCTTTATTTGAATGTCCAAACGAGGCATTTGAACGATTACTTGCATCTTTATATCTCTTTGCTGAAGATTGAGAGAACTTATTCATTGATCTCTTTCTTTCATCACAAGCCTCAGAATTAGCTTTTTTCATTTCTTTACCGAGCTCCTCAGCTTTGCATGCTCTTTCGACCAATACAACAAATTCATTTATATCTAGTATTCCAACCAACAACTTAATGTCTTCATTCAATCCCTCTATAAAACGTTTACACATAGTAGCTTCAGTCGAAACACATTTTCTCACATATTGACTCAATCTTACGAATTCTCGCTCGTACTCAGTAACAGAAAAACGACCCTGTTTTAGCTCTAAAAACTTCTTACGTTTCTGATCAATAAAGTGTTGACTGATATACTTCTTTCTAAACTCGGATTGAAAGAAGTCCCAAGTTATTCTCTCCCTCAGAACTACAGAAATCAACGTTTTCCACCAATTGTAAGCCATGTCTCTCAACAAGGAAACTGCACACTTAATGCACTCTTCATGGTTCAACGATATCTCATCAAATACCCTAATTGTATTTTCAAGCCAAAACTCGGCTCGCTCAGCATCGTCATCAGCGCGGCCCTAAATTCTTCGGCCCCATACTT
Organism: Gossypium rotundifolium; assembly: GCA_025506655.1. Classification (NCBI taxonomy): domain Eukaryota; kingdom Viridiplantae; phylum Streptophyta; class Magnoliopsida; order Malvales; family Malvaceae; genus Gossypium; species Gossypium rotundifolium. The sequence continues at coordinate 129,291,307 of CP106723.1, forward strand.
GTGAATCTTATCTATAGGTGGTTTATTCAATCTGTTCGGATCTACAACTTATGGCACAACAGGTATTTAAGGGGGTGGAGGTTGTGGAACAGTCAGATTTGTTCTAACAAATTTCGAAAGCCATTCACTCATCATACAGAAGAAGGCTTGGTTAGCCTCACCTCCCTCACCACTATCATTCAGCCTAGATATGGCCGGCGCTGTCCCTTGAGCGGGAGCAGGTGCATTACTCTCTACATCGTCAGTAACTGCTCGATCGAGATCCATTACTATATTAAAACACATTTCAACTGTCAGATTTCATCACACTATCGCAATTTCACAATATGGCATGTATAGCTAGACTCACACACGCTACGTTAGTCCGAGAACTGGCTAAACTGTAGCTCTGATACCAATAAAATGTAACACCCCTAACCCGAGACCATTGCCAGAATAGGGTTTAGAGGCATTACCGAACAATAGGATCATTTTTCATCACATTTACGACACAAAGTCAATCATCATCAAACACATTCATGTACAATCATAGTGTCCCTTAACTGGGTCATTATGACCCTAAGCATGCTTATAAATCGAGTCGAGACTAAACCAAAACACATATAAAATCTCATGAAAAATTGTAACTTTTCTTGAATACAGGGGAGACACGCCCGTGGGGGTAGGCCGTGCCTCTCCCACGGCTACATGACACACCGGTGTGACCCCCCCGTGGTTACTTACTGCAAAAATCAACACGGCTAACAGGCACGCCCGTGTGCTATGGCCGTGTCCTATAAGGTCATATTCTGCCATTTCTCGACGACACGAAGCACGCCTGCGCCATGGCATGTGTGTATTTTAACCACAATCTGCCAATTTACCCATGGTCTGAGGCACGCCGGTGTGCCCCAACCGTGTGACATTATAGGCTATTTTGCAAAGTCGAAATGCCACCCATAAGGGTCCAACCTACAAGCCATACAACCTAAACATTTCATGCTCATATTATCACCATAAACATACCAATAATATCATTCCACTCATGCATCCAATTTTAACTCTATTTATACTAAATTCAATACCAATACTTATTCTATCACAAGCATAATTCATTCCCAATTTCACTAAGCCTTTATCAACACAAAGTTACCACTTGATAGCAATTTATGAATCTACTAATCATGCCAAAAGATGTATCACACATATCACATTCATTCATGCCAATCCTATCACATATCTAGCCATATCTCATGGATAATTACAATCTCAAACATAATTCAATTAACTAGCCTATACATGCCATATTCTAGCTTTATACATCTTTCCAAAAGTACCAAAATAGAATGCCAATAGTGTGATTGAGAAGCTGACGATCCCAGATCCAAGCTAGCTTTACTGACACTGCAAGGCAGAGAAACAAATCACACAGTAAGCTTTCCAAAGTTTAGTAAGTTCGATATACAATACAATTATCATATCAAATTAAATCGATGCAAAAATAAACAATCACTTAGATCTATTATCTCATATTCGTGCCTTCTCATCCATAGCCACAATGCTCATTCCTCAATCGAAGCTTAATTTTACTCATCAACCACAAAGGTTCAATACGTACCTTAACCACACAAAGCTATTAAATCTCCAAGCTATTCAATGCTCGATAGTATTTGCCGATCATTCTTTAGTTTAATCGCACACTCAGTGCCACATACTTATTCGACTCATAACAGTTATTGCGCACTTAGTGCCTATTCTTTTAACCAATTCATCTCGGTATCGCACACACAGTGCCACAGCAATAATCCAAAGCTTTCATAACATCGCACACATAGTGCCACAGTAATAAACCGAAGTTTTCATCACATCGCACACATAGTGCCATTCATTTCTATTTCGATTTCAATTTCGCACACTTAGTGCCATCAACTAGAATCGTGCACATAGCAACTCATTTTCATACACATGAACATATTCATTTCATATTTATAAAACATAACTCAAATACATGTATGATATCCGAACTTACCTCGGACGTCGAACTATCGATACGGTCGATTAATCGAGCACTTTATCTTTGCCTCGATCTTGATCCGAACCTCTCCTCTCTTGGTCTATACGCATTCAAATTCAATCCATTCAATCATCAATTCATTCATTTTAATCCAAACATACATATTTAGGGCATTTTACAAAATAGCCCTCACATTTTCACATTTCGACACTTTAGTCCCTATCTCACAAAATCATCAAATACTCAAAATTTCAATATACATATGCTTAGCCGAATTCTCCCCATGCTTATACAAGCCCTCACATTTCATTTATTTCACATTTTAGTCCTCTAATTTCTCATTTTTACAATTTAGCTTAAATTACTCAATTTCACCAAAATTTCCAATACAAACTATGTTCATCTAACTCATATATTTCATTTATCACCAAAAATCATCACAAAGCTCAATATAGTATCAATGGAATCTCACATGAACATCATCAATACTCAAAATTCAAGCATGGGTTTTGTAGAGCACAAAGCAACGATTACGAAAACGTAGAAATTATCAAAAATCGAAACGAAACACATACCCGATTGAGATATGAATGTGCCAAAATTAAAGGAGCTTCAAACCCTCATTTTTCTTTCTCAAATTCGGTGGAAGATGAACACCATAGCCACTAATTTTTTGTTTGTTAAATTTTATTACACATTAATACACCATTTACCATTTTGCCCTTTTTATTATTTCATTTAAATCCACCCAATAAAACCCATTTTTGTCCATCCATTTTTTATGTGGAATAATAATAACATAAGGACTCATCTTTTTAAAAACCATGCCAATTAAGCACTTTAACAAACAGCACACAACTTTTACATTTTATGCGATTAAACCCTTTTCATAATTCGACACTAAAACGATCAAATCATCACACAGAACTTTCGCACAGACCCTGTTGCATACAATTCACACAAAAAATAATATTAAATTATTATTTTAACCTCAAATTTGTGGTCTCGAAACCACTGTTCTGACTAGGGTCTAAACCGGACTGTTACAATTACTAAATTTTGGCATATGCGCCTGGGGCATATGAGTGAGAATGGCACGACAAAATTGAGCAAAAGAGGACTCCTTGATGGGTAAGAAATTTGCAAAATGTAGTTCTGTGAGTATTGTGTTTTTAGGAAACAAAAGAGAGTTCGATTCACCAGAGGAATCCATAACACGAAGGGAACGTTAGAGTATATTCATTCTGATCTGTGGGGGCCATCCAGAGTGCCTTCAAGAGGTGGAGCTAATTATATGCTAACTTTTATTGATGATTTTTCCAGAAAAGTTTGGGCTTTTTCCTGAAGCAGAAAAGCGATGTGTTTTTCGCATTTAAGTATTGAAAAATTATGATTGAAAAATATACGGGAAAACAAAAAAAATACCTCCACATAGACAATGGCTTAGAGTTCTGTTCTGATGAGTTTAATATACTGTGCAAGTCAAAAGGGATCGTGAGACGCTTGACAGTTCGCCATACTCCACTGCAAAATGGCCTTGTCGAACGAATGGACAGAATGATAATGGAGAATGTTCGATGTATGTTGTCAAATGCCAACTTACCAAAGTCGTTTTAGGCTGAAACAACCTCTACTATATGTTTTTTGATCAACTGATCTCCATCCATTGCAATTGAGAAAAAGACTCCACAAGAGGTATGGTTTGGTAATCCTGCTAACTATTTTGATTTAAAGATCTTTGGGTGTCCTGCGTATACTCATGTTGATAATGGAAGATTAGAATCGAGATCCATTAAATTTGTTTTTCTTGGTTATAAAGCTGGTGTAAAAGGGTATAAGTTATGGTGTCCTAAAAATATAAAAGTTGTGATTAGCAGAGATGTTGTTTTTGATGAAACTGCTATGCTACCTAACTTATATCTTTAAGGCTCTTCCAATAAAGAAAATCAAAAGCAGGTGGAGCATCAGATTAATGCAGAGTCAACTCCTCAAGCCAGTACAAAAATTAAGAATAGAGTTGCTTCTTCACCACAATACTCTATTGCCAAAAACGAAACTAGAAGAGAAATTAAACCTCCAAAGAAGTATGCTAAGGCTAATCTAGTTGCTTATGCTTTAAATTTGGCTAAAGATATAGATGCAAACTAAGAGCCATCTAATTATTTTGAGGCAGTCAGTTGTAAAGACTCAGAAAAGTGGATGTTTTCTATCCAGGAGGAGATGGAATCACTCCACAAAAATAGAACAAGGGATCTTGTGAAACTTCCTAAAGGTAAAAAGGCTGTTCATTGTAAATGGGCGTTTAAAAAGAAAGAAGGGACTCTAGGAGTTGAAGAACCCAGATATAAAGCAAGGCTTGTTGCAAAGGGTAACAGTCAAATTCTAGGAGTAGACTTCATAGATGTGTTCTCCCTAGTTGTGAAGCATAGTTCGATTCGAGCTTTGCTTGGTATTGTGGCCATGCATGATTTGAAGCTTGAGCAGTTAGATGTAAAAATTGCATTTTTGCATGGAGAACTTGAGGAGGATATTTACATGCAACACAAGTAGAGGGTTTTACAGTCTCAGAAAAAAAGGACTATGTTTGCTTGCTGAAAAAGTCCCTTTACAGTTTGAAATAGTCACCAAGATAGTGGTACAAAAGGTTTGATTCCTTTATGACTTCTCATGATTTCAAAAGAACTAGTTTTGACAGTTTTGTTTACTTTAAGAAAAACAGTGATAGTTCTTTTGTGTATCTACTTCTTTATGTTGATGACATGTTGATAGCAGCAAAAGATAAAAAAGATAAGAAAGGTCAAAACCTAACTAAGTGAAGAATTTGAGATGAAAGATTTGGGACCAGCAAAGAAGATACTTCGTATGAAAATTTTCAGAGATAGAAAATCATCAAAATTATACCTAAGTCAGAAGGGGTACATTGAGAAAATTCTTTGCAGGTTCAATATGCAGAGTGCTAAGCCTGTTAGTACTCCTTTAGCAGCCCATTTCAGACTTTCATCGGCTTTGTATCCATAATCAGATGATGAGATTGAGTACATGTCATATGTTCCATACTCTAGTGCAGTGGAATCTCTCATGTATGCTATGGTTTGTTCATGTCCAGATTTATCATATGCAGTCAGTGTAGTTAGCAGATACATGACGAACCCCAGAAAAGAACATTGGAAAGCAGTTCAGTGAATTCTAAGATACTTACGAGGTACTACTGATGTTTGCTTACAGTTTGGAAGAACTAGAGATGGAGTCATTGGGTATGTTGATGCTGATTTTGCTGGAGACCTTGATAGAAGAAGATCCCTCATAGGTTATGTCTTTACAATTGAAGGTTGTCCAATCAGTTAGAAAGTCACTTTGCAAACTACAGTAACTTTGTCTACCACTGAAGCTGAGTACATGGCGATTACTGAGGCTTGTAAAGAAGCTATTTGGTTGAAGGGACTCTTTAGTGAACTCAATGAAAACCTTCAAATCAACACAGTATTTTGTGACAGTCAAAGTGCAAAATTCCTTACAAAAGATAAAATGTTTCATGAGAGAACAAAACACATTGATGTTCGGTATCATTTTGTTCGTGATATTATTGCTCGTAGTGATATTTTGTTGTGAGCAAAATTAGTACTCATGAAAATCCTGCAGATATGATGACTAAGTCACTTCCTATAACCAAGTTTAAGCATTGCTTAGACTTGTTTGGTGTTTATTGTTGAAGTTAAACCCTTAAAGGGTTTTATGGAAGAGGTGGAGAATTTGTTCGTTGAGAGTTGGCGATGAAGAACTTGCTCATTGAGAATTCGTGTCAAAGTGGATATTATTAGAATTAAGTGACCTAAATCCTTATTTAAATAAAATATAGTGGTAAAATAAAATAAAAGTAAAATCCATATAGAACTACACTTCTTTTATTAGAATAAGGTTTTTTAAACCTTATTAAACTCCATCTATTTTATATTGATTAGACTGAGGTGTTTCAATCTTACTACACTCCTATTAGAATATGGCTTTACAAGCCTATAAATAGACATATTCTATTCCTCTTGTATTAATTCGAAATCAACATAGTAAATTTTCTTCTCCTCTGCCCATGGTTTTTTCCCCGAAAGGGTTTCCACTTAAAATCTGTGTGTTCTTTATTTTTATTTCTCTTTTCTCTGCGATATATTTGTCATTACCGACGTTATATTTTTCACAGTTTATGTTATAAATGGTGTAGGATCTGAGTTTCGTTAAATAACGACAACCATATATGCCCATGACACCTCGATTTCATTTAAGGAGTTACATGACAAGCTTGTTGGCTATGAAGCTGGGTAAAATCCCGAATCTGATCACCATTCAATCACTATCAATTATACTTGTCGCTCACAATACAATGAAAATCAATCTAGCCATGAAATCTTTAGTTTAGGCCATAAATCGAGTTATCATGGACGTGGTGGCTCAAACTTTTCTCTTTCGAGCTCAAATTCCATTATTTGTCAATTTTGTGATCCTCCTGGGCATCTAGTAAAGCAATGTTAACATACAAGGTTTATAATGTTGGAAAAATTGGTTTAGAAAACAATGTTTGAAAGTTTAAAAATTTTCTTAAAATTAAGCCATGTGATATTTATAGTAATAAATCCTAAATTAAATTATTATACGTGCTTTGTACGAGGTGGTCTAAGTCGTTTTCTAGCTTTTTACCAAACAATCTTCTCCATTATTATCAAATACTAAATTGCTTTGAGTGTAAGCTCAAATAAAGCAAACCGAATGCACAAAATGATAACTGTTATTAACTTTTTAACAAAAATGAATTGAATGCACAAAATGCTAAGAAAACTGAATACTTTGAGCTTTTCAGAAAATAGAATTTATTATTGTAAATATATTACCACTACTTTTTAACAACGTAACCATGCTGAATAACTTGTGTCTTATGTTAATTGTAGTTTTAGGTCATTCCATAGTTATTATTTATAGGGAAAATATACAACAATTATACTTGAACAAATGGTAATTAAATAAAAATATTTTAATAAAAATTACAATTTCCTTAGGGGCGGTGGCAACCCTACTGCGCACTAGGGTTTGCCGCCCCTCTCTCATGGGATGAGTTTTTGGACCTGTCTCGTGTATTGGGTATAATTATATGTGTTATGTGGATTTTAAACCAACACTAATAATTTATCCAACCTAATAATTATTTTTCTATTTCCAAAAATTTTTATTAATTAAATTTATTTATTTATTCAATTAAATTATTTTTGCAACCCAATTCTAATTCCTTTAAAGACATAAGAACTTTACCATATTAAAATCTAAGAGGAATAAAATATATTTAATTTCCTCATTGAATAAAACTATAATGACTAATTAATTTAATTCTTAGTTTGAACTTCAGTTAGTTAATTGTAATCAATTAAATAATAATTCAAAGAAATTAATTTAATTTCTAAGTTATCTTTTGTACTTAGCAAGAAATCGTATTCACTGCAGATAGTGATACAAACAATCTTTTTATTTTAATCATCATTTTCATTCATTCGATATTATTGATTCTACATGCAATCTATTTTGGGTTATATTGAGCTAGCGGATGGATCGATGAAAATATATAATTATGGCTCAAATAATTTGTAATTAAGTTCCCACTCTTCTTCTATTAATTATAACATTATTTAATCTTCGATTCATTCCACAAAGTAACATGATTGAACTCTCTATTATTATATATCATTACGAAAGTACTTAATAAGTGCTTGTCCAATGATATTGTCATAAGTGTGTTACCCTCATAGGATATCCTCAATCTCTTTGGGTTAAATCTGTTCATCCAATATGGTCTTATTTTATTTCATGGTAATCGTTATATCTTCCTTCATGAAAAATCAATTACTAAGTTAAATCATTAGTCCTAAACAAATGATCCGTGGCCACATTATTTTTCCATCTATCATGTAATGTCAATGATAAGATATCATTTACTCTTTATTGGGCTATGAATTCCATTATTATAAATGAAGTTATACCATAAAGAAGTCATATACATACTAGTTTTCAACTCTTTAGTTATTTGAACTTAGACTTTTAATACATCCTAGTATATGAGTCACGCACAAATAATTAGTTACTTATTCATGATTGAGGTAAGCCACACTATGAACGTCACAAGTGAATTAACCCATAAACAAATTTAGGATTAATTCAATTTGGGCCACATCCAATGTATTGTGAATCCAAACAATCACACCTATATCTTTATCTTTTGAGAGTAAATCATGTCGATACCCAAGACAAAGTATGTCCCCATTTGGACTTACTAGACGACATAATAATCCTTTGACCAATTTGCTCAATTTTGATTCATCAAACTGTGGACTTTTTAGATTACCTACTAATACAAGTTGTTCTATCGCATTACGATCCGACTATATAATGCAACTTAGTATTAGTTAAATTTTAAGTAATTAATGAGTCAATATTTGCCTATATTTTGCTTTGTGTGCAAAAACCTTTGAGGACAAATACAAAAGATATTAATGTGAATAATGAAATTTTATTTAAACCAATTTATTCGAAATATTACAAGTATAAATAACGAATAAACTACACTTAGGGCACTAGATCCTAACAATCTCTTACTTTTCCTAGTAAAGTAAATGTATCATATTTCGCATTCCCGTACTTTTACATGTTTCTTAAAACTTCTAACCACCAATGCCTTGCTAAACAGATTCTTAATGTTGTCCTCATATGCGATTTTAACTACAACCACTATTTCGTTAGCCACTGCCTCTCGAATAATATGATAGATTTGATCAATATGTTTTGTCCATTTATGATTTCTTGTTTCCTTGGTATTAGTAATTGCCTTACTATTGTCACATAAATTGTTATATCTCTATAATAGGAATGGCTTTGAGATCTACAAAGAACTTCTGAAGCCAGATTGCTTCTTTTCTTCCCTCAGAAGTAGCCACATATTTGGCCTTCATAGTTGAGTCAGCAATATAACATTGCTTGACACTTCTCCACACTGTGGACCCACCGCCTAGGACAAAGACACAACCCCATGTTGATTTCCTCAAATGACAACACATTTAAAAGTCAAATCCATATATCCAGTAAGAGTTAAATCTCTTATGGAATATACAAGCAAATGATCTCTAGTTCTCCATAAATACTTGAGTATATACTTAAATACTTGCCAATGTCTTGGATTAAGATTCACTTGATGTAAACTTACCATTCCTACAACATAATAGATATCTAGACGTGTGCATAACATAACATACATGTGACTTCCTACTGCTGAAACATACAGTGTTGGATCTGGCGCTGTGAGTGTAGTATATTCATTTGTAAACTTATAATTTTTTCGAACATGTTGAATAATAAAACAAATTCATGGATTACATTAGTATACTTTGCATGATTTTCCTTGTATAGTTTTTGCATGCAAAGAAAAATGGAAGCAAATGCTGCTTATCGATTGTCTAACGTTTAAACTAATACTAAGCGATATTACATGGTCGGATTGTAAAATAGAAAGACAACTTGTATTAATAGATGAACCTAAAAATTTCTTTAGTCTAATTAGAAATGAGCAAACTGATTGAAAGACTAATATTTCGTCTATCAAATCATGCTTTATCTTGGGTATTAGAGCATATGACTTTAAAAAGATAGAGACATAGATGTGATTGACTAGACTGACAGAACAACGGACAAGACCCAAAAAGAATAGATCTTGAATCCGTTTATGGATTTATTCATTTGTGACATTCATAGTGTAACATACTTAAATCCTGAGTGGATGGCAAACTATATATGTATGAGTTGTACACTTTGATGTAAGTAAAAACTTGAGTTCGAATATATAAAGAATCGATAGCTGGTGCGTTAGGTGTACAAATTCTGCAGTATGTAGCATCATTCATAACAGTTGAATTCATAGGTGTACGAATTCTATAGTATGTAGCATCATTCATAACAGTTGAATTCATACCTCGAGACATGAGTAAATGATATCCTCTTATTGGCATTACATGGTTGATGAAAAGTAAACGTGCTCACGAGTCATTCGTCTTTGTGATAAATGACTCGATTACTATTTGATAGTAATTGACTTTTCATAAAGGAAGGTGTAATGGTTACCATGAGATAAATAGGATCATATTGGGAGAACGAATGTTATCTCAAAGAGATTAAGGATATATTATAAGGGTAACACACTTATGACAATGTCATTAGATGAGCACTAATCGAGTTGCTTTCGTAATGGTGTGCCATTGGGGAGAGCTCAATCACGATACTACAGTGGAATGACATCGTGACAAAATGAGTTTATAATTAATAAGAGAAAAGTTGAAACTTAATTATAAATCATTTGAGCCTCAATTGTATATATCCAATCGGTCTCTCTGCTAGCTCGTTGAAACTAGAAATGGATTGCGTGTTGAATCAAAATGAACAGAATGAAAAGAAATGGAGAAATAGATAACATTTAGGAAATTATTATGATTTTCTCCAAAATGAAAATGAAAATGGAGAAAATGGAATCACTTGGAAATGGAGTGGTTTTATCAAAATGGAAATGAAAATGCAAATGAAAATGAAAATGAGAAATGAATTCATTTAGAAATGAAGAAGGAATTCTCAAAAATGATCAGAAGATTGAGTTTAGGTTTTTGAGCTATTTTAATGCCCAAAAATGAAAATAGACCATAAGATTGTAGTGAACAAGTTAAATGGTGAAATATTAAATATATTTTCTCGAAAATTTTATCAGGGGTAAAATCGTCACAATTTTACTAGAGGTAAAATTAGGATGAGAAAATTGTTTAATTATAAATATTGAAGTTTATTTTGGGAAATAGAAAAATAGAATTGGGTTGGATCAGATTACAAAGTACTGGGTCAAAAAGTCCAGGAAATATTTGACCCGATGTAAGAGAGGCCCAAAATCCCCTTATGGAATATGAAGGGACGGCAAACCTAGTAGGAATACTAGGGGTGTGTCAGCCACCCTAATCCTACTCTAATTAGGGAGCATTTTTCTATTTGAAATAAACTTTTCTAATTTCTCTCTATAAATAAATGGCACTGGTAGAGCTATTAACACAACTCTAAGATATCATTATTCTACACGAAAATAGAAAGACTTTTATTATATAATAATTAAATATATTTCCAAGAATAATGATTTTTTCGGTTTCTATTTGAGAAGAGAATTTTTGTTTTTACCCTCCAAAAAAGAAAACTATTTCTAGTTTCAGTTTTTGATTCGATTTGATCATGCCTACACTCGACCAATTCATGGTATGAGAATAGCGGTGCAGATCATTTGGTTAAAAGCGAGAACAACAAGGATCCGTCTATTTGAAAACACATGTACGATTTTGATTTAGGGTTTATTGTTATAAATATCACAAACTGGGTCAATTTTCAAAATTTTTTATTTTCTGCTTAGCAAGAAAACTGTTTTTTATATCTCATATGCTTTTTTTCCCGGCTATTTTTAGACAATCTTTTAAAGAACGATGAAAGCCCGAAACACAAGGACGTGTTCCCTTCTTTAATTAGGCCACCATTCAAATATCTTATCTATGTATGAAGCTTGCAATAAAGCTATCACTTTGTTCTTTTGATCCATAATGATTCAAATTCTTAGAGCATACCTAAATTCTTCATGCTAAATTATCAGGTCAACCATAATTTAATTGATGACAGTGTCCTTACATCATTCTCGAAGAGTAGTATGTTATCAACATAAAGAACTAGAAAAACCATCTTTCCATTCGCAATATGTTTATAAACGCAAGGTTCTTTAATATTTTGCTCAAATCCAAAAATTTTGGTCGCTTGATTAAATCTTTGATTCCATGAGCAGGATGCCTACTTAAGTCCATATATGGACCTTAGCGATTTGCAAACTTTATGCTCGTTTCGTTTAGCTATATATTCGGTGGGTTACACCATATAGATGCTTTCTTCAAGATAATTGTTCTAAAATGTTGTTTTAACATCCATTTTTCAGATCTCATAATCGAGAGTAGTCGCAATGAATAAGAGAATGTGGATTGATTTGAGCATGGCTACCAGAGAGAAGATTTCCTCGTAATTGATACTTTCTTTCTATGTATAGCCTTTTGCTACAAGTTTAGCATTGTAGGTTTCAACCTTTCTTTCTCAAGTATTTTTCCTCTTATAGATCCACTAATACCCAATGGGTTTTCTCCTTTCAGTAAGTCTACAAGCTCCCACACTAAATTAGATTTCATTAAATTCAGTTCACCTTTCATAGCTACTTCCTAGAGCTTGGAAATAACACTCTGCATCGGCTTTATCACATGTGAGTGGGTCATTGTAACATCTCAAAAATTAGGTTAGAATAAATTAGGGTATTAAAATCAAGAGTGATTACATCTTGAGTTTGAGCTAATATTGTGAAATGATAAGAAGTGAATTCATCTGGTTTAGTGGCTAAGTGTTGTGTTTGTGCGTGCGAGGTTCTGGGCTCGAACCCTTTCTTTTGAATTATTGCTACTTTTTTCTAAACCCCTATTCTTAAGCATCTGGCATAAGTATTATTTTCGCTCAATTGTTGACAGTGATGAGCCTAGTGGTTCAATGGTTAAGCTTCTGTATACCCTCTGGTCTTGTGTTCAAGGATTTGCAAAAGCGATAAGAAAACATTTTTTTTACGCTATCTGTGAGTTATTTTTTTAAGTTAATTAAATTTTCCAAAACTTCTTCTGTTCCACGTTCATTTCCCAATTTGTTTCTGTCGTTTCCTTTCTGTTGTCTTCCTCTTTGTTTGCTTTCTCCTCTTCAAACTTTTTTTCTTTTGCTATCTTACGTTAAATTGATTATGTACGAGGTTTGACTTCTCCTTCTTAGTTCAATTCATAGTGTCGAAGAGGATCGAGCGACGTTTAACATTCCTCCAACAATTTAGGAATTGCGTATTTGCTGATTCTTTTTCCGATTCAAGGATCATTATTTATTACTTCTACGTCAAAATCAAACCAGGTGTGTAACAAAAGCCCAAGAAATCAGTAAACAGCGAGAGCTGAAATCGGGACTATTGACGCCACACAATCATGTGTCGAGTCGTGTGGTAGGCCGTGTGTGTGGTACTGTGTTGAGTCACACAGGCATGTGCTAAGACATGTGCCAAACCGTGTAACTCTCTAACTTGAGTCACACGAGCGTGCGTTAGGCCGTGTGCCAAGCCGCGTAACTCTCTGGCTTAAGCCATACAGACATGTGCTAGGACGTATGCTAGGCCGTGTGAGGTACTGACTTGGGCCACACGACTGTGTGCCAAGCTGTGTGAGCCATACAGGTAAGACATGTAGTCCGTGTGAGGCCGCACGAGTGTGTGAGGCCACATGGGCATGTGAGTCAAAATTCTAAAATTTTTCCTAGGGCCGTAAACATCGTTTGGATCGAACATAGGCCTTCCGTAAGGTCTATATGATCTAGATTAAGTTATAAAACTCAGTATGTAATGACCTGTTAGTGTATAATTTGTTATCTGTACGTATGTCTAATATGATACAAGCTAAGTAAGTATGATCTGTTAGCATATAATGTGCTTTTGTTTAGGATGTGTTTAAGGTATGCAATTATTCAGGTTTGATATGTGTTCTGTTAATTTTTATGGTATGTGGTGTGGTAATATGTTAATTTGTTTAAAACTGAATCTGTTATAGAACCGTGCACGTGACTTCATGGAAAAACTGATATGATTTGTTGAGATTTAATAAATTTGTTCTGCAAAGCATGTCTTCTGCTTTCTATTTTCATACGACAGCATGTCCTACATGCTTTTTATTCTGATTCTATTTATGTATACCATAACATATTGCATGGGGTTTGGGATGATGTGAAAGGAGGAAGTTTCTGATAATTTACTGATTTTCAATATTTGGTGGTTTATCTGGTTTATCTACAATTCTATCTGGTAGATTGTCTACAATTATGGTGGCTCAACCACATACATCTGTTCTGACAGCTTGGCTACAACATAGAGGCTTGATCACATACATCCCATCTGGCAGTTTTACTGCATTTCAATAAGTCATCGTTATCGGGCAACCCGGGGTGACTTAATTGGTATGATTTGGTTGGACGAGTTCTAGAGAACTCTATTTCTAATGTGTAGCGGAGTTGGGTAGGAAGTTTTCTGAAAAATTTGCATTCTGATTTCCTGAAAATACCGCATTGGCATCGTCATGCATTCTCCATTCCGTTTATATGATCATTATGAAATTCTCTGAGACACTCTGGTTGGCTTCGTCCTAGTTATATGATCGTTATGAGATTCTCTGAGATACTCTGATTTGTATATTGTGTTTTTGCATGATCTCTGTTTGAGTTTTGTTATACACTGAGCTTTATGGCTCACCTCTTTCTGTTATCCCTGAACTTTCGGGTAATTCTTTGATGTAGGACCGAAAGGCATGTGGCAGCTTAGATTGTTTTCGCACCTAATGTAAATATGGTGATTTTTGTAGTTATTTGTTTTGGACTTTTGGGTTTGTAATTTGTTTCGGAGCTTTTTTTTAGGTTTTTGTTTAATTTGTCGATTATTGATATTTTCAAACGTGAAACTACGAAATCACTTAAGTCGACAAAATGGATTCTGGTTTTTAAAAATAAAACTCCGAACAAGGTTTTCGCTACAAATGAAGTAAATTCTTAAGTGTTTTCTGTAAATGAACAAAAAGCTTTTTAATGATTGTTTTCCATATTCATATTTACTAAACACTTACTATCATCAGCTTTCTAAATGAGTCGATGCAATTTCTCTAAATTTAGTCATAACGCCCATGCAGGGTTTGGGGTGTTACAGTCATCCTCTTCGAGTTTAGTGATTTCCATGTTAAAAACACACTTGCCACTTACGAAGAAATCAAGCCTTTTGGAGACCCTCCCACTACGACAAGACTCCTTATGTTGTTGATGGTTTGCTGGTCTATATTCGGAATAGAATCTAGAATCGTAATTGGAGGGTTTTCATTATTTCCCAAAAGTTCCTCAAGTAACAATGTACTACGAGGCTTAAAACATTCATGTAACTTTTCTCTAGGAATGAAGCATGAGTTGATACTTTAATCGTTTAATCTTTTGGGGTTATAAAATAATCCACCCTTTGTTCATTTTGGATAACCTGCAAACGTGCACAATTCTATACATGAATCTAATTTCTTCACATCTTTATCCAATACGTAGGTTGGACATCCCCAAATTCTTTAGTGATTTAGGTTTAATTTCCTGTTGTGTCATAATACGTATGGAGTTTTAGGTGATGTATTAGTTGGTACATCATTCAGAATATAACAACTCGTTTGTAATACGTATCTCCAAAAAGATATTAAAAATTGTACATAACATAGAACAGGACATGTCTAGTACGCTCTATTCCTTCTCTCACCACAAGATTCTATTATGGAGTCCCCAGTACTATTAACTGGAAAAATATCTCGTTCCCTATGAGGTATCTTAAGAACTCGTCCTATAAGTATTCCCCATCTCGGTCAGGGTGAAGTGTCTTAATGAGTAAACCTAATTGTTTCCCCACTTCCATACAAAACTCTTGAAATTTATCAAATGTTTTACTCTTGTGGTGCATTAGGTACACATACCCATATCTAGAATAATCATTTATAAAAATTACGTAGTAACCGTAACCACCTCTCACACTAATGTTAATGGAACCACATATGTTAGGGTGCACAAGTTCTGAGGGTTGAACGACCCTTGTACCTTTTGCATTAAAAGATCGCTTGGCCATTTTACCTTCCAAGCAAGATTCACATTGTGGAAGACGCACCTATTTAAGTGAACTTAAAGTTTCATCTTTCACAAGTCTAGTGATTCTTTCTTGGTTAATATAAACAAATCTTAAATGTCATAAGTACACCCCACTAGAGTGAGAAGTTTTAAGTTTCTTATTCACGCATTTAGTTTCAAGCTTAGGTTTGATAAAATATAGATTATTTTGTATCCATCCATTACAGCTTAAAACACGATTCTTATGAATTGTTACATTGTCCATTACATGAGAATGTTTACATTGTCTAGCCTCCAAGCTTTGTTAACGTAAACTTTTTGTACTCAGGGTGTTTAAATAAGTCTTTACATTGACTCAAACATGCTCCCTGTGTGTGGAATATTGCACTTCATCAGTTTCTCTTTTCCTTTGGTTTTGTTGGTCTAAACTAAATGCATCTCTTTTTATTTATCATAATCACAGTGGTTCTATAATGTATTTATTTATTTATTTATTTTTGTGTATGTTGATGATTTGCTTGTAACCGGCAATAATCAACATCTTATTACTAATTTCATTCTAAGCCCCTAAACAATTTTTGATAAAAGGATCTTGGTAACATTCATCACTTCATTGAAGTCACAACAACTCCAATTCTTAATGGCCTATTTCTATCTCAAAACAAGTATATCTTGAATCATCTTCAACAAATGAATATGGTTGACGCCAAGCCTATTGAGTCTCCTTTGTCCACTTTTTTATCTCTTCCATGGTAGACGTTATCGTTGCACTATTGGTGACTTGCAACATTGGTCTTTAACTTGGCCTGACATATCTTTTGTAGTGAATAATTTGTCTCAGTACATCTCAAGAACATTGGAATGAAGTCAAACGACTTCTTCAGTTTTGAAAAAACACTATTTCTTTTGACTTGTTCATTTGACCTTTTGAGTCCTTGAAGGTCACTACTCTTTTGGATTCCAACTGGGTTGGTGACAAAGATAAATTTCTCTCTACTAGTGCCTTTATTGTTTATCTTGGTGGCACTCTGATTTCGTGGGCTTCGAAACACCAAAGAACTATGATTCAGTCCTCTACCGAGGCTGTGTATCGAGCCATTGCGACCACGACCGTCAAAGTTAATTGGGTTGTTTCTTGCTTGGAGAATTAGACCCATTTGCTAAGCTACAACCGGTATTATATTGTGACAACATTGGTTCTATATACTATGGCAAGAATCCGATTTTTCATTCCTGAATGAAACATTTGGCATTGGACTATCACTTTGTGCAACAACAAATATAAGATGACCATTTGCCTGTTGATCATGTTTGTAGCAAAGATCAGTTCGTTGATCTAATTACTAAACCACAATCCAAACAACGCTTAGATCTCTACAGGTCCAAGATCAGTATCTCCGATGGAAGCACGATATTGTGGGGGTGTATTAAGGATATTAAAGATTATATCATATCCAACGCTATCACTTAGTTTGATTTTAAAATCCCAAATATTCCTTTGTATATATCTACAATCTATTGAATTATTGACATAATATAATGAAAAAGTTTCCATAGCACCATATTTTACAATAATGTCGTGTACTTTTATTTATCTATACATTACATCTTTAATGAACTAGATGTTATTGTATTATTAAAAGGAAGTTAAGTGAGTTTAGTTTTAATTTTTTTAATGATGTATAAAACTATGCATTAGGGGTACATGGAATTGGAAGATATATTTGATTGAGGATCAAAGTGACATACACATATAAGGAAAATGGCTCTGACGAATTCAAATAGAGGGGATTTATATATGTGAAACAAGGAAACTAAGACCTCAGATTCACTATTATGGAAATAAGCAGTTTTAACCCTTAAAGAAAAATGGGTAATTGCTGTTTTTAGTTATAAACTCTACCCTCTCGTATATATAATTAAGCCAAAGCAAGACTAATAAAGACAATGGTGCCATATTAAGTAATACAGGTAAGGAAGAAGATGATCAATCACTATCTGATGAAATTAACTTTGGAACAAGATTCCCCAGCAGGACCACAACACACCATGCATTTCCCTATGCACCTTTACCTGCTCTACTACTGTGGTTTAATTTCCCCAATCAAGCAAACTATCCTCAACAAGTGCATATTTATATCTTGCAGCTACTACATTGGACACTAGAGCAAGCAAATTATCCCATATGTATGTATGTATGTATGTATGTATATGGTAGCAAAAGGGTCAAAAAATCAGCATATGAGCCATCTGAAAATCTTACCTTATAGAGAGAAACAGGTCCCTCTTTTACCTGCAATGTAGTTGTATTCTGACTTCATTCATTTGTGGTAGTATTAATTACCTTCCCAACAATAAATAATCTTTTAATTAATCAACGTTAAGACATGAAAAGTTTGTTTTATTACAAACATCTGTGTGGTCGCCTTTGAAGACACAAATGTTTCTAGTTAGTTGAATCCTAAAGGTTAGGATTACATGGAATTAATTAAGCTTTAAGACCTGAGACTTGCAAAGAAAAAAACATGAATCTTGTGAGTTTTTTTCTTCTTCTTTTTTTCTGCTCCTTGCTGCTAGGAGAGCCCACATGTTTCCTTTAGAAGGGTTTGAAGGAAGAAGAAACAAGGAAATGAAGTTAGAAAGACCCAAGCTTTGGATCTACCGTTCCGCTATTACACAACAACATGAAATATTGTTGCAAAAAGGACCTGTTTCCCTCTATAAATATTATATATTTATTATATGAACAAGTTTGAGAATCTCATTATTTTACACTACCACAATAATTAGTATTGCTGAAAGAATGAGCAGATGTTTTAATATATATATATACACACACACATATATATAAGAAGAAAAAACAACGATCAACTTCAGTACTCAAAGACTGAAAAAGTAAATGCGTTACCAGGAAAAACAAAAGGAGGCCCCATGATTATAAACCATTGTTTGCTTCAACATTAAAGGCAATTGTACCCATACCTTAGGGAAAAAAGAAACTGCAGAAAAAGAAAGTGAAGACTGAAGAAGAAGAAGAAGAAGAAGAAGTGCAACAAGGAAGGCAATTTGCTGTGAAGAAAAAAAAAAAAAGGCTTAGAGGGTATCTACATTGAATGGAAGGAGGAGAATCAATGTTGAAATAAGCAAGCAAGAAAAGAACCGCATACATTAAATGCCATGACGCCATCCATGATACCTCAAACAACAAGCTCCACCGCTCCCATTCAGGATTTGATGAAATAAAGACTGATAGAAAAAGAACATTAACTTGAAAAAAATGCAGAGACACACACGTAGAGGAAATTAAGTAATCTTATGTTTATATATATATATAATCCCGGTCTCCAAAGGGAGATCATGCTTCACCGGTTCTTCCTTCTTTTGTCTCAATGCTCTTCCATTTTCATCATGCCTCTTGCATTGCATTGCATTGCATGTCTCCACTTTGCTTCAGTGCTTCATTATGCAAACCCATTTTGGAATTAAAATAGTGCTTTTTTGGAAATGCAACAAGAAGGGAAATAGATTAGAACTAAAATAACTTAAGTTCCCATTAACATTACGTGATAACCTAATTTAAACCCAACATAATAACACTGTTAAGTAGTCCATGCCCAACATCATAATCACTATCAAAGTACCCTTCCCTCCCCAGATGGTCAACCCTAAAAAATGTACACATCTAAAGTTCCCTCATAATCTGTTTCTAGGGTTTCTTACCAAGAGTGTGCTTGTTATTATGCATCCAAACTTTCAAAACGTGCCTTTTGACCCCAGTTTCGTTGCAGAACTGTTGAACAATCTCTTCATCATGTTTCTGAATCCGCCACCCTAGTCTCTCAGCCAAACTCAGCATCTTCTCCTTTTGTTCCTGCGTAAATTTTGTTCTAAATCTCTTCCTTGAGCTTCCTTGATTCGAAGCATCCTCTTGATCTTCTCTGCTGTGTCCTCCTCCTCCTGAGGTTGATGGTAAAGCTAATGGCCTTTGTTGTCCGGCAACGTGGAGGTACCCTGTTGGTGCTCTAAAGTACGGCGCAAATTGCGGTGGCTGGTGGTGGTGGTGGTGATGGAAGTAGAGGTCCGTGGTGTGGACGGAGGTTGGGGAGCCAAGCTCAGATTCCTTGCGGTGGAAGTTACGGTGGCAGTTACAAGCCGCGCATTTGAGAGCGTCGAGGGTGCCTTCAGTTCCAGCCGGCATGAACTCACCGCAACCGTCGAGAGCGTGACCGCCGATCCCCACCGCATGGTTCTTCAAACACTCCCTATACCTAGGCTTCCTCTGCTGCTGCTGACCCGTTAGAGTTACTGAACCAGATTCAACACCTGACATTTTGAGTCTAGACGAGTTTCCCAGCGAGTCATAACTCGGTGGCAAACCTATCTCTTCTTCCTGCTCTTCTTGATCCTCAAACTCCATTTCCCCTCCCTTCAACAGCAATTATGTAATTTTAATAAAAAAATTCAACAGTTCTTTTTTCTAATTAATAGAGAAGAAGAAGACGAAGATAAGAGGAATAAGAGAGTGTGGCCATAAATTTTGTTTTTTTGGGTAATTTCTTCCCTTTCTATCTGCAAAAAGAAAGCTGTTTATTTGTGTGTGTGTGTGTGTGTGTGTGTTTCGGTTTCAAAGGGGGGCGTTGAGTCCGTCTTGATATAAGACTTCCCCGTTCCTCTGAAATCAAATCACTTGATAGCTGCTTCTATTGTGTGTGTGTTTCGGTTTCAAAGGGGGGCGTTGAGTCCGTCTTGATATAAGACTTCCCCGTTCCTCTGAAATCAAATCACTTGATAGCTGCTTCTATAATTGATTTTTACTGCGATGTAAAATATAATTTTAACCTTCTGTTTTTTTTTTACTGTGGAGCGAACAAGAGTGTGGCTACAGTGATGATAGCAGGGATTGGGTTTGGGGTTTGGCTATTATTGGCTACAGTCTGCAGAGCGGACTTGAAAAAATGGATTCCAACTCTTCACGCGCCAAGCAAAGCACTTCACAAATTTTGTTTTTGCATAATCTTAAAAAATTCAATGGCATGAGATATTGTGTTTTAGGTTTAAAATTTGGAGGAAATATTATTGAGGAAATAATTATGAATCTTAAATATAAACGGTAAAATAGACATAAATAATAAAAAAGTTAATTTTAAGTATTTATTATTTAAATATTACGATCATCTATTTTTTTAAAAAATTCATAGGATGGAAATTATAAGTTTTGTATCTAAAAGCATTATGGTTTTCACTATTTCAACTAAAACCATATTTATTAATGAGCTATTTGATACATAAAATTGTTCAATTTTAAACAACTAAAATTATCTCTGGCGGCGGCTGTAATACCCCTTACTCAATCCGACTATAGGTGTATCAACGTCACGACGTTGCCCTTATTTTGGTAAAAATCTCATTTGGTACCTTATTCTCAAACCAACACCTGGATGTATTCATCCAACTTTACACAAGTGTAATACTATTATACCATGCCAATCTAAACCAACTCAAGCATATAACCATCAAAATCAACCATTCAAAAACATGTAATTCAAACTTTTGATCATTTAGGCATATTCATTTCCATTTTAACTATCCATATCCGTAACACTTCAATTACCAATTCAAGCATGATTCATTATGCAATATGGAAACTAAGCAATTCAAGGAACTTGACATGAACTAACCAAAGTATACCCTAAGCTATGAATCATGCTTAAAATTAAATTTTATCATTTCTAATCATCCATCAACCTAACTATTCCAACTACCTCACCTACAACCTTTAACATATTAATCGATACAAGTTAAAGATCATCATTCTTAATGGTTCCAAATTTGACCAAATCATGCATCAATAGGTTATATGCCATGTTAAGCATTCAAAATCAACCATCACCACATTTACCATACAACTTTCAAGTCCAAAATGACCATTTGCACACTAAGGTGCCCTTATTTACATGCCACAACATTTAGAATAAAAATAGACATAATTCTACCGTCTTGTTGATAGTGTGTGCTTCGCGTTGATCTGGCTAGGCAAGTTCCTCAATGTAATGATCCACAAGGGAAGAAAACAACTAGAGTAAACATTTAGTATGCTTAGTAAGTTCAAACAGAAAATATTATGCTTACCTTGATCACTTATAAGTATGACAACTATCAAACATTTTGGCATACAATTTGGTTATCCTTGGCACAATGTGTCATAACTAGTCACTTGCCAACATTAACACCCAAATAGGTTAAACATACTTACATATCATGAATAACATCACCTAATACTAGCAATTTCATACGACATATCAACTTATAAACATATACCATTCATATTCAATTCATTTTCAAATTTTCCAATATTAAGATAAATACTGATGGAACTCTAGTAAAGCAAACTTGGATACCTAGGTGAACTAAATTACTTGTAACACCCTTAACCTGAGACCGTCGCCGGAATAGGGTTTACAGGCATTACCGAAAAATAGGATCATTTCACATCACATTCACGACACAAAGTCAATCATCATCAAACACATTCATATACAATCATAGTGTCCCTTAAACGAGTCATCAAGACCCTAAGCATGCTTATAAACCGAGTCGGGACTAAACCAATACACATATAAAATTTCATGAAAAATTAAAACTTTGCTAGAATACAGGGGAGACACGCCCGTGGGAGTAGGCCGTGCCTCTCCCACGGCTACATGACACACCCGTGTGACCTCCCCGTGGTTACATACTGCCAAAATTAACACGGCCAACAAGCACTCCCGTGTGCTAAGGCCGTGTCCTATAAGGTCATATACTGCCATTTCTCGCACGACCTGTAGGCACGTCCGTGCCATGGCCGTGTGCAATTTAAGCCACATTCTGCCAATTTACCCACGGTCCGAGACACGCCCGTGTGCCCCAACCGTGCGACATTATAGGCCATTTTTGCAAGGCCAATATGCCACCCACTTAGGGTCAAACCTATAAGCCAATCAACCAAACATCTCATGCACATATGTGTGCAAGAACTGCCATTTGATGATTCGAGATATGTGTTTTCTGGCCGATTTGATGTTATTACCTTTCGATGAGTTCGACATCATCCTCGGTATGGATTGGTTAACCACTCACGATGTAGTAGTGAATTGTAGACGAAAGACTATTGAGGTGAGGTGTCGGAATAACGAAATACTTCGAATCGAATCTGCAGATTTGAAAGGGGTATTAACTGTGATATCCTCATTATTAGCTCAGCAGTATTTGAGAAAGGGTTGCGAGGCTTATCTGGCATATTTGATTGACAGCAAAGTAACGGAAAAGAAGATTGAATCGGTACCTATTATTTTTGAATACCCAGATGTGTTCCCAAAGAAGTTGCCGGGATTGCCACCTATTCGTGATGTGGAGTTTGGTATTGAATTGGTGCCAGGGACCACCCCGATTTCAATAGCTCCGTATAGAATGGCACCTGCAGACTTAAAAGAATTGAAGGCTCAGTTGCAAGAATTGACCGATAGAGGTTTTGCTCGACCAAGTTTTTCTCCCTGGGGTGCGCCCGTTCTTTTTGTGAAAAAGAAAAACGGAACATTAAGAATGTGCATTGATTATCGACAACTCAATAAGGTGACAGTTAATAACAAATATCCTTTGCCACGCATTGATGATTTATTCGATCAGCTGAAAGGAGTCACTGTGTTTTCAAAAATTGATCTGAGATCTGGATATTATTAGTTGCGAGTTAGAGAATCAGCGTCATCAAGACGCTTTTCAACAAGATACGAACATTATGAATTTTTGGTGATGCCGTTTGGGCTCACTAATGCCACTGCGATTTTTATGGACTTGATGAATCGAGTTTTCAGATCGTATCTAGATCGGTTTGTAGTGGTATTCATAGATGATATATTGATCTATTCCCGAGATGAAACCGAGCATACAGAGCATTTGAGATTGGTACTACAGATTTTGCGTGAAAGATAATTATACACGAAATTCAGCAAATGTGAGTTTTGGTTGAATGAAGTTAGCTTCCTGGGGCATGTTATTTCAGCGTCGAGTGTTCGGGTTGACCCGAGTAAAGTATCATCCATACTTGAGTGGAAACCCCCGCATAATATATCTAAAATTTGTAGTTTTCTGGGACTTGCCAGATATTATAGACGCTTTGTGAAAGGGTTTTCCATGATAGCAGCTCTGATGACAAAACTGTTACAAAAAGACGTGAAATTTGAGTGGTCTGAAAGGTGTCAGAAGAGTTTTGATCAGTTGAAAACTTTGTTGACGGAAGCCCCGGTACTTGTTCAACCAGAGTCGAGTAAGGAGTTCGTAATATTTAGTGATGCATCTTTAAATGGACTCGGTTGTGTATTGATGCAGGAGGGTAAAGTAGTAGCCTATACCTCGAGACAATTGAAACTGCATGAGAGAAATTACCCGACACACGACCTTGAGTTAGCTGCGATAGTCTTTGCCTTAAAGATATGGCGTCACTATCTTTACGGTGAGAAATGCCACATCTACTCGGATCATAAAAGTCTAAAGTACTTAATGACTCAAAAGGACTGAATCGAGGCGTGGCGATGGTTGGAATTATTAAAAGATTATGAGCTTATAATTGATTATCACCCGGGAAAGGCTAACGTGGTTGCTGATGCGCTTAGCCGAAAATCATTATTTACTTTAAGAGCGATGAATGCGAACATGGCTATTGTCGAGGATGGTGCGATCATTACTGAGTTGAAGGTGAGACCAATGTTTGAGCAGCAGATTCGAGAAGCTCAAGAAGTTGACAATGCTTTAAAAGCAAATAAAGATCTTTGTGGTTCGAATGCGGATTCAGATTTTCGGATAGATGCTGAAGAATGTCTATGGTTCAAGAATAGGATTTGTGTACCGAAGAACCTTGAGTTAATTGGAAAGATTTGTAATGAAGCTCATAACGGTAGGTTGTCGATTCATCCGGGTAGCACGAAAATGTATAACGATCTGAAACAGCATTATTGGTGGCACGGTATGAAGCGAGACATCTCAGAATATGTGTCGAAGTGTTTAGTGTGCCAACAAGTAAAAGCAGAACATCAAGTGCCATCGGGACTACTTCAGCCGATTATGATACCTGAGTGGAAATGGGACCGAGTCACTATGGATTTTGTATCGGGTTTGCCTTTGTCGCCAAGCAAGAAAGATTCAATCTGGGTCATTATTGATCGATTGATGAAATTGGGTCATTTTATTCCAATACGTACGGATTTCTCACTTGATAAGTTGGCAGAGTTATACGTATCACAGATCGTACGGTTGCACGGAGTACCAATTTCTATTATATCAGATAGAGATCCGAGGTTTACATCGAGGTTTTGAAAGAAATTGTAGGATGCTTTAGGTACTAAGTTGCACTTTAGTACTGCTTTTCACCCTCAATCAGATGGTCAATCCGAGCGTGTTATTCAAATACTTGATGATATGTTGAGATGTTGCGTCCTTGAGTTTGGTGGTATATGGGAACGATATTTACCTTTAATTGAATTCGCGTATAACGACGGCTTTCAATCAAGTATCAAGATGGCACCCTATGAAGCTTTGTACGGTCGTAAATGCCAAACACCTCTATACTGGACTGAACTAAGTGAAGGCAAGATACACGGGGTTGATTTAATCAGGGAGACGAAGCAGAAAGTTAAAATAATTCGAGAAAGTTTGAAAGCCGCATCAGATCGCCAAAAGTTGTATGCAGATCTGAAATGAAAAGATATAGAATTTCAAGTGGGTGATCGAGTATTCTTAAAGGTATCGCCGTGGAAAAAGATACTCAGATTCGGTCGTAAGAGAAAACTGAGTCTGAGGTTTATTGGGCCGTACGAAGTTGTGGAGCGTATAGGGCCGGTTGCATACAAATTAAAGTTGCCGTATGAACTAAATAAAATCTATGATGTTTTCCACGTGTCAATGCTCCAACGATACAGATCTGACCCTTCTCATGTGATTAATCCATCTGAAGTGGAAATTCAGCCCGATATGACATATGAAGAAGAACCAATTCGCATCTTAGATCGTGAAGAAAAAGAGTTGCGAAACAAAAAAAATATCTTTGGTTAAAGTACTGTGGCATAAGCATGGGGTAGAAGAAGTAACTTGGGAAACCGAAGAATCAATGAAGGGACGTTACCCACACCTTTTTACTGGTAAGATTTTCGGGGATGAAAATTTCTTAAGGGGAGGAGAGTTGTAACAGTCCAAAAACGACCTTAATCGGAAAGGTGGTTTCGGGACCACGAATTCGAGTATAAAAAAAAACTTAAGAATTATTTTCGGTGTTAATTATATGTGAATTAGTATGTGTGAAAATTTAATATTAAATATTTGAATGTTATGTGTTAAATTGAAAAAAAAGGATCAAATAGTTAAAGTAGTAAAAGTGGTGTGTATGAAGTTGGAAAGGTTAATTGAATTGTCTTATTTCATGTGAGGACTTGCATGTCAATTTTCTCATATTCCATAGTAGTGGACGGTAATGATGATTGGGGAAGACATTTAAGCATTTTAAAATTTTAGTTATTATATTTTAAGAATATTATAATATGTATTATATTGATAAAAATAAAAGAACATGTGAAAATTCATTTTTCTCTCTCTTTCTTTCATCTTCCTCACCGATTTCTTCAAGAAAAGAAGAAAATGGATGCTCCCTCATTTGGCCTTTGCATGTGTTTGTAAGGTAAAGAAATTGAGCTTTATTTTTGAAAATCATAACATAATTGAGTTGGTTACCTTGAGTACTATCAAAATCATTTGAAAATTTTTAAGATTAAGCATGTTTAGATTCGGCCAAAGGGGGGGTGCATTTGTGGTTTGTTGTGTTGATGAATATAAGGTGAGTTGAGGAGGAGATTTAGATGAAATGGAGATTAGATTTTAAATGGTATGAATGCTATGGAGGTTATTTAATTTGAGCATAGAGATGCTCTTTACATTCGGCTAAATGTTGGTGTGAGCATGTATGAAGTTTATTTAGTTAAATTGTTTGGTTATATATATATATATTGAAACATGTATGGATTCAAATGGCATATTCGGTCATAGGGATGAAGAAATAAATTGTGTTAGATTATATTTTTTTTTATGAAATTTTGAAAGGGTTAAGAGGCTAATAAAGGAGAATTGAATTGATGAAAGGGCTAGGAGTATTCGGCCCTCATTAAATATTTGTTGAATCTTGATTTTTTTTGAGTCTTAATGCTTTGAGGACTTGATTAAAAGAGATGTAAATTATAAAAGTAAAATGGTAGAATTTTATAGTTTTTAGTATTGAACCAAATTGAATGGAAAATGAAATTGAATGAACTTTACTTCACATTTATTAGATCAAGTACAAAAAGGAAAGGAGCTAGATCGGGGAAAAGCTAAAATCAACGAATAGCTGGAAAATACGAATCTATCGACCTCAAAGGTAAGTTTATAGCAATTAGGTTTAATCGAACAATATTTGAAAATGAGAAGTATACGATTTGCTAATGAATTATTAGTGGAATTGCCGAATGAAGCATAGGAATGTTAAAATACATTGGTTGAATGGAGTCTATTATATGCATGTAAGTACGTGTATATATTGACTAGTTGAATTAAGCATTTGAAATGGGTTTCTCTTCAGTCGACGAATTCGATGTGGATTGGGGTTTAACATTTATGTTAACTGAATGTGTGGATGATTTCTATGTGATAATCGGTAGCATTGGTTTAGATATACAATTGTGATTTGAGTAGTAGTAGTTAAATATAGATATTGGAAATAGGTGATGGAATTGAATAATTATTTTAGCATATATATACAGGTGTGGCCGAATGTGATATAAAGTGATAAAAGATAGAAGTTGTTTAAACTTTTAATTGTAGGGGTATATATTTATATGGATGAAATTGGAATCATATGCATATATACTTTTGATGAGAAAATGAGTCGAAAGGCACTGTGTGTGCGAGATCGGTTGAAAGGCACTGTATGTGCAGAAAATTAATCACCGAGCACTGTGTGTGCGATACCAGTTGAAAGGCACTGTGTGTGCAGAAAATTAATCACCGACCACTGTGTGTGCGATATCGGTTGAAAGGCACTGTGTGTGCGAAAAATTAATTACCGAGCACTGTGTGTGAGATATCGGTCAGGAGGCACTGTGTGTGCAAAATTATAACTACCAAACACTGTGTGTGCGAGATCGGTAAAAGGTAAGAATAGAAGCAATTATTAAAAGTAAATAATGACGTCAGGTATGTTTGGCGAATGGTTCATCATTTTAATGCGAATTTAAGTAAGTTAATTTAAATTGGCTATGAAGCATGTGACTATATGGTTACTTTGATTATTGATTTGGGATTGAATGAATATGGGATTGATGAATGTTAGTTTTGGCCACATGTTGATAGATTGCATTATTCTATAGTTAGTTTGAAAACTAAAGAAATGATGTAATGCATATTTGTGTACTTTACCTTCTTGCTTAAACTTACTAAGCTATCTAAGCTTACTTGGAATGTTTATTTCTTGGTGTTTAGATCTTGAAGTCGCAGCTTAAACTCGGAAATCCCCGTCGAAGTCAAGCACACTATCAACTTTTGGTACTCTTTTGTAAATGAACTTAATATTATGGCATGTATAAGCTAGCTTCCCTAGAACAAGTTTACATGTTATTTTGCAAATGTATATACAAATGCCATGCGAAAATGGCTATATTTCTATGCTTGGGAATGAATTGGTTAT
This sequence comes from Gossypium rotundifolium, assembly GCA_025506655.1. Lineage (NCBI taxonomy): Eukaryota > Viridiplantae > Streptophyta > Magnoliopsida > Malvales > Malvaceae > Gossypium > Gossypium rotundifolium. The sequence goes on from CP106723.1 coordinate 129,319,827, forward strand.
GCTTGATCATGTTGTTAGCATCTATGTATGTTCGGTCTTGATATAATCCTAGTATGGAAATTAAATTCTACATTTTTTTTGTGTAAGTTATGAGTGAACTGTATTAAGTGATAGGTACTAAGTTAAATCATGTATGTTCTAGCAAATATAATAAATATATCATCAAGTGCTGAATGTGATATGGGAATTGTAATAGTACAGGTCAAAAAGGATATATGATCATGTACTTGTGGTGTTTTATATTATCCTTGATCTCTTGATATATCCAATAGGGTATATAAGCATAACCATTGATGTGTATACACAAGATGGCTGATTGTAACATGGCGTAGAATCTAAATTTATGGAGAAGGCGAATGGGAATAGTATCATGTATGCAACTAATGTTTTAATAATTATTTGATTGATATGAATTGAATGAGTAATTGGTTTGCATATGGATTGGATGTATATCATTGCAAATGGTTTTGGTTAGGTCGATGAATGAGCATTGAGTAGACGGGTATGAGTTGATAGCATAGCATGGAATAATTGAGTTAGTAATGCCCGTAACTCTAATTCGGCGACGGACACGGGTTAGGGGTGTTACATCATCAATTCTCAAAATTACAACATGGGCTTGATAGTAGAAGAAGCAACGATTACAAAAACGTAGAAATCACCAAAAACTGAAGACAAAACTCACATTTATTTAGCCAAAGTCTTAGCCGCAACCTAGGAAGCTTATTTTCTTTCTTTTTCTTTCAATTTTTGGAAAAGATGAGCATGAACTCCACTAATTCATGTTTTTGTTTCATATAATTAACTTAATTTTCCTTTTACCAAATTGCCCTTTCATTAAACGTATAAAACAAATTATCAATATGGTTATCCTGTCATTTAACACCCCACTATCTTAAAATTGGGCTAATTGCCTCCTAAGGCCCCCACATTAATAAGACAATAATACTTAAGTAATTATAAATCAGCACATAGCTTTTACTCTTTACGCGATTAAATCATTTATCTTAATTCGACACTAAAACGATCAAATCATCACACAGAATTTTCATGTAGACCATGTCACATACTATTCATACAAAAAAATAATATTAAATTAACATTTTGACCTCAGATTTGTGGTCTCAAACCACTGTTCCTACTAGGGTCTAAACTGGGATGTTTCAACTCTCCCCCCTTAGTAGGAGCAATTACATGAGATGGATCTGATCTGTACCGTCGAAGTATTGACACATGAAACACATTATGGATCTTTTCTAATTCAGATGGCAATCTCAATCTATATGCAACAGGTCCAACTTGTTCAACGATCTCATACGGTCCAATGAACCTCGGACTCAACTTGCCCTTTCTGCCAAATCAAAGTATCTTCTTCCATGGAGATACTTTCAGAAACATTTTATCCCCAACCTCAAATTCAATATCCTTTCGTTCAAATCTGCATAAGACTTCTGACAATCTGTGGCTGCTTTCAAATTGTCACGAATTACTTTCACTTTCTGCTCAGTCTCTTTTATAAGATCAACCTCGTGAATCTTGTTCTCACTCAGCTCGGTCCAATACAATGGAGTTCGACACTTTCGACCGTAAAGAGCCTCATATGGTGCGATTTTAATGCTAGATTGAAAATTGTTGTTATACGCAAACTCAATCAACGATAAATGCCTTTCCCACGTGCTTTCAAATTCAAGTATGCAACATCTCAGCATGTCTTCAAGAATCTGAATGATTCGCTCGGATTGACCATCCGTTTGCGGATGAAAAGTAGTACTGAAATGCAATCTCGTGCCTAAAGCATCTTGTAATTTCTTCCAAAATCGTGAGGTAAATCTCAGATCTCTGTCAGACACTATAAATAACGGTATTCCGTGCAATCTCACAATCTCATCGATATACAATTTAGCCAACTTATCTCAAGAATAATCGGTTCTCACCGAAATGAAATGAGCTGATTTCGTTAATCTATCAACTATCACCCAAATTGCATCTTTCTTGCTCAGAGATAAGGGCAAACCCGACACAAAGTCCATCGTGATCCTCTCCTATTTCCACTCAGGAATCATAATCGGTTGTAATAAACTGGACGGAACTTGATGTTCAGCCTTAATTTGTTGACAAACTAAACATTTCGACACAAAGTCAGAAATATCTCTCTTCATACCATGCCACCAGTAGAATTGTTTCAAATCATTATACATTTTCGTACTCCCCGAGTGTACAGTCAAGTGACTATTGTGAGCTTCGATCAAAATCATTTGAATCAGCTCTAAATTTCTCGGAACGCAAATCCGATCTCTGAATCTCAAACAATCATTACTATCAACTCGAAATTCTGATTCCACATTCGAATTACATTGAACTCTTTTTGCTAATAACTCATTATCAATCTTCTGAGTATCATATATCCGCTGTAAAAACAACGGTTTTACTTTTAATTCAGCTACAACCACATCATCATCACACAGATCCATCTGATTACTCATAACTCGTAAGGTATATAATGATTTTTGACTCAAAGCATCAGCTATAACATTAGCTTTACCCAGGTGGTAATCTATCACAAGTTCATAATCTTTCAACAACTCTAACCATCTTCTCTATCGAAAGTTTAAATCTTTCTGAGCCGTCAAATACTTTAAACTCTTATGATCAGTATAAATATGACATTTTTCACCGAATAAATAGTGACGTCAAATCTTCAATGCAAATACAATCGCAGCCAATCAAGATCAAGCGTTGGATAATTCTTTTCATGCGGTTTTAATTGTCTCGAAGCATAAGCAATGACTTTTCCTTCTTGCATCAGCACATAGCCCAAACCATTCAATGATGCATCACTATAAACTATAAACTATTTGCCTGATTTAGGTTGAATCAACACTGGTGCTTCTGTTAACAACACTTTCAACTGTTTAAAACTCTGTTGACACTTTTCTGACCACTAGAATCTAGTATCCTTCTGTAACAACTTTGTCAAAGGAGTTGCAATCATTGAGAAGCCTTTTGCAAATCGACTATAATATCCCGCTAGTCCCAGAAAAATACAAATTTCAGGCACATTTTTCGGAGGCTTTCATTCCAAAATAGTAGAGATTTTATGCGGATCGACTCGTATCCCAGCAGCGGATACAATATGCCCCAGAAAATTGACCTCAGGCAACCAAAATTCACACTTGCTAAACTTTGCATACAACTGTTTCTCACGCAGAGTTTGTAGCACGATTCTCAAACGCTCGCATGTTGCGTCTCATCACTTGAATAAATCAAAATATCATCAATGAACACCACCACGAAGCGATCCAAATACGGTCTGAATATTCGATTCATCAAATCCATAAACACTGCAGGGGCATTTGTTAGTCCAAAAGGCATCACTAAGAATTCATAATGTCCATACATTGCGAATGCGCTTTTGGCACATCAGATTCTTTAACTCTCAACTGATAGTAGCCCTATCTCAAATCTATCTTAGAAAATACTGTAGCTCCTCTCAACTGATCAAACAAATCATCGATTTGAGGTAACGGATATTTGTTCTTTATCGTCACTTTGTTCAATTGTCGATAATCAATACACATTCTCATAGTTCCATCTTTCTTTTTCACAAATAATACAGGAGCTCCCCAGGATGAAAAACTAGGTCGTGCAAATCCTCTGTCGATCAATTCTTGCAACTGAGATTTTAACTCTTTCAATTCATTGGTGCCATTCGTATGGAGCTATCGAAATAGGAGCGCCTCGGCACTAACTCAATACCAAATTCAACTTCTAATCGGAGGTAACCCGATAACTCTTCCGAAACACATCTGGAAACTCACATATCACAGGCACAGATTCAACTTTCCTTTCCGACACTTTTGTATCAATCACGTACGCCAAATAAGCTTCACAGTCCATTCTCACATAATTCATAGTTTTCATCATAGATACAACAACTGGTAATCCTTTCATATCACTAGACTCAATTCTAACTATCTCACCATTCTGACTCTTCAATTCAACATTCTTTCTCTTACAATTCACAATGGCATTATGCAAAGTAAGCCAGTCCATTCCCAGAATTATGGCAAATTCATCAAATGGTAGCAACATTAAATTGACCGGGAAACATAAATCACGAAACATCAACGGGCAATTCTTGCACACCTTATCCACCAAAACACACTTGCCTAAGGGGTTCGATACTCTAATCACAAATTCAGTAGACTCAACAGGTAAAATCTTATTCGATACTAAATTCATACACACATAAGAATGAGTCGATCCTAGATCTATCAATGCAATGACATCAGTATCAAATAAAGTAAAAGTACCGGTGATAACGTCTGGAGATGATGCTTCCTCTCGTGCACTTATAACATAGGCTCGGGCAGGTGCTCTTGCTTCTGACCTTACAGCTGTATCAGTCGTTCCTTTCTAGCTTTCATTCACATTTCTGATGCTCTTTGGTGGTCTACTTCTAGCCGTCACATTACTTGGTCTTTCATTCTGAACATTTTCTTCTTCAACTATCTTTGGGCAATCTCGAATAAAATAATCTCGGGATCCACACTTATAGCATGTTCTATTGTTATACCTGCCCCATCATTCTCCCACATGCCGACTCCCACATTGTCTGTTCGGGCTTGTTACTCTTAACACTGCCAACACTTGTTTCATTCGGAGCTTGAATTCGTAAACCAGTACTCTGTCTCGAATGATCTCTATTTGGATATCCAAACAAAGCATTTGAACGATTGCTTGCATCTTTATATCTCTTTGCTGAAGACTGAGAGAACTTATTCATCGATCTCTTTCTTTCATCTCGAGCCTCAGAATCGGCTTTCTTCTTTTCTTTGCTGAGTTCCTCAGCCTTGCATGCTCTCTCCACAAGTACAACAAATTCATTTATATCTAGTATCCTAACCAACAATTTTATGTCTTCATTCAATCCCTTTACGAAACATTTGCACATAGTAGCTTTAGTAGAAACACACTCTTTAGCATATTGACTCAATCGCACGAAATCTCGTTCATACTCAACAACAGACAAACGGCCTTGTTTCAGTTCTAAAAAATCTTTACGTTTCTGATCAATGAAGCGTTGGCTGATATACTTCTTTCTAAACTCGACTTGAAAGAAATCCCAGGTGATTCTCTCTCTCGAAACCACAGATATCAATGTTTTCCACCAATTGTAAGCCGTGTCTCTCAACAAGGAAACTGCACACTTAATGCACTCATCAGGGTTCAGCGACATCTCATCAAATACTCGAAGGGTATTCTCGAGCCAAAACTCAGCTCACTCAGCATCATAATCAACTGTGGCCCTAAATTCTTTGGCCCCATACTTGCGAATCTTGTCTACAGGTAGTTTATTCAATTTGATCGGATCTACAACTTGTGGCACAATAGGTACTTGCGGGGGTGGAGGTTGTAGAGTGGTCGGATTTATTCTAACAAATTCTGAAAACCATTCACTCATCATACGGAAGTAGGGCTGCTTAGCCTCACCTCCCTCACCACTATCATTCAGCCTAGGTGTGGCTGGCGCTGTCCCTTGAGCGGGAGCAGGCGCATTACCAATAAAATTTTAACACCCTTAACCCGAGACCGTCGCCAGAATAGGGTTTAGAGGCATTACCGAACAATAGGATCATTTCACATCACATTCACGACACAAAGTCAATCATCATCAAACACATTCATATACAATCATAGTGTCCCTTAAACGAGTCATCAAGACCCTAAGCATGCTTATAAACCGAGTCGAGACTAAATCGAAACACATAAAAAATTTCATGAAAAATTGTAACTTTTTCTAGAATACAGGGGAGACACGCCCGTGGGGGTAGGCCGTGCCTCTCCCACGGCTACATGACACACCCGTGTGACCTCCCCGTGGTTACATACTACCAACATTAACACGGCCAACAAGCACTCCCGTGTGCTCAGGCCGTGCCCTATAAGGTCATATACTGCCATTTCTCGCACGACCTGTAGGCACGCCCGTGCCATGGCTATGTGCAGTTTAAGCCACATTCTGCCAATTTACCCACGGTTCGAGACACGCCCGTGTACTCTAACCGTGCGACATTATAGGCCATTTTTGCAAGGCCAATATGCCACCCACTTAGGGTCAAACCTACAAGCCAATCAACCAAACATCTCATGCACATATTGCCATCTAAAAGTATACCAATTTAGTAATTTAAAGCATGCAACCAATACCAACTCTAATCATACCCAATTCAATACCAATACTTATTCTATCACAAGTATAATTCATTCCCAAATCTCACTACCCCTACTAGCATTTATCAACACAAAGTTACCACTCAATAGTAAATTTATCAATCTACAAATCATGCCAAAAGATGCATCATATATATATACCACATTCATTCATGCCAAACCTATCACATATCAAGCCACATCTCATGGCTACTTACGAATCTCAAACTTGATTCAATTAACTAGCCTATACAAGCTATATTCTAGCTATATACATCTTTCCAAAAGTACCAAAATAGAATGCCGATAGTGTGATTGAGAAGCTAACAATCCCATATCCGAGCTAGCTTTACTGACACTGTTAATATCCCGGATTAGGGCTTATGCACTATGGCTAAAATTTTATGAAATAGTATGCCTTATGTGTTGTGAATGTGTTGTGTGCATTTTAGGAACCTTGGAAATGTAAGGAAATGCTTTAGAAAATATTAAGTCTTAAGAGGAAGCTTGGAAATGTAAGGAAATGTAAGGAAATGTAAGGAAATACTTTAGAAAATACTAAGTCTTAAGAGGAAGCTTAGAAATGTAAGGAAATGTAAGGAAATGCTTTAGAAAATATTAAGTCTTAAGAAGAAGCTTGGAAATGTAAGGAAATGTAAGGAAATGTAAGGAAATGCTTTAGAAAATATTAAGTCTTAAGAGGAAGCTTGGAAATGTAAGGAAATGTAAGGAAATGTAAGGAACCTTGGAAATGTGACAAAATCGGGCTTGGAAAAATGGCCCGGAGACGCCACTTAGGGCTCTGGAAATGACGCCATATGCTAGGATAACTTGGGCCTAGTATGGCCACATGAAGCCCAAAATAATCGGTTAAAATTCGGCACTCCTAAGGTAAGGAGATGGACGGCATAGGGAGACTAAGGTAGGAGTTTAAGTTGAAGTCAAATTCTTTTAGAATTTCGGCTAAGCTAGGAAAATAAATATATGAGAGTGATGGCCAAGAAAGGGGACTCTCTAGGCTTAGTAATTTCGGCAAAAGGAGGAAAACTAAGGCCATTCAACATTCTTTCTTCTCTTTTTTAAATCTCTGTCGAATTCTCTCTGCCATTATTCTTCTTTTTTTCTTTTCAATTCTCCACAAAGTCGAAAACAAAATCCCCTAGTCTTGCCGAATTTCTCTAAGTTCTATATCTTCTTTTTCTTTCCTTGTAAAACTGAAATACCCTGTGCTTCCCATCATCAATTCTTTTTCCTTTGCAAAACCAATCAAATGCTGAATCTACAAGGGTGTTTTAGTTTCCCGAAGGTGCACCATAGGCGCATGTTCTTTAGTGATTCGGTAAGTTTCGGGATTTCTTTTCCTCACGATTTCTTCCTCTCTTCTCATCAAGATCTAACCCGAATCAATCGTCTATGCCTATCAATTTCTCTTCTTTAGCCCTAGAAGTTTATCACGCTTTATAATAAGCCGGAAGTCCGATTTTGGAAAAGCCAAGGTGAGTAATTAATGGTAGGTGGTAGAATGGCCCTTTTCTATTCTTTTCTTTTTGGCCGAATACCATATGGGCTAAGATAATTGAGAATATCGGTTTGTTGAATAAGTGGAGGATTGCCGAATGTAGGTAAAAATTAGGTGACTTCGATTTTTAGGAGGAAGACGATAGAAGTAAGCTGAGGTTTCCGGGAATTTAGATTCATAAAGGTAAGTGAATCTGACATTCAGCTAAGGCCCTATTGTGGTATTTAGATCTAATTCTTATTTGTTTAAAAAGCCGAAACTAACTAGTTCAATGATTAAGGGTATAGCCGATTGCAATAAAGAAGCATCACAAAGTTTCGGGATTTAATTTTTAATCCAATCGGCACCAAGGTAAGAATTTGATTACAACAATCCTACTAGGATTGGGATTTATAGCCAAATGGCTTTTTACTAACATGTTAAGGTTGGCGGAATATAGGAATTAAAGATCTAAAGTGATAGAACGAGTTTTCGGGATTTCAGTAAATTCGATAAGTATATCAGGTGTGTACCCCACACTATTTCTTAATAAGTTTAAGGCACTGTTTAATATGTATGTATGTTATACGAATGTGGAAAAATATGGCTATACACAGTACTAAGGTACATTTTCCTACTCCTACTATGAGTATGATAAGACTTGTTATGCCATGAATATGAATATGACAAGAATGTGAAATCGGGCCTAAGGCATTATGTTGCATGATTTTGTACGACATCGGCATATGGGATATTATGAAAAAGAGGAAGTGAATATGGTGACCTAAGACCACGATATCTGAATGTGGTGACCTAAGACCACGATATCTGAATGTGGTGACCTAAGACTACGATATCTGAATATGGTGTCTCATGACACAAAGTATGTATCTGGTGGCTATGCCACAAACTTTATAAGGGCGATGAGCACGTCGACTGCAGCGACTGCCTTCGATGGTGTGTAGTGGATGGAGGGTTGACTTAGTAGTCTCCACAGTGTGATGGTTGGTACGGGTGACGTGTAGCGGATGGATAACTAGGCTTGGGTCCGGGATTGCATCATTTTATTTAATGCTATATGATTATGTATGATTTGATATGCCTGAATTTATTTGAGTTTGGTGTTGGTTGTACACATTGAGTCTGTTTGACTTACCCCTTGTGGGACTATTTTTCAAGTGATGATCAGTGATGGACCGGGTAGGCAGAAGCTCAAGGGTGGCCATGCAAAGCTCAAGGATTAATTTATTTTTATTTATGTTTAAGTTTTTGAATTATTCGGGTTTTTATTTGATGTAACAAGGCCAAAGTATTGAATCGTTTATGCATGCTTTTAAATTACTTAGTATGATACGATTATCATCGAATTTAAAGCTTAAAAGTTAAACTTTTCTTAAATATAATTATTAAATTGTTTTTAACACCATATCAACACGGGTTCTTAATTCGAGCCCAGCCTAAATCAATGACTATTCAAAAATACACAAGTTTTTAGCAAAGTTTCAAACAAGATTTGTATGGATTTTCTTTAGAAGCATGCCAGATCCGGTCAGGGCTTGTGGGCCGGGTTTGAGGTGTTTCACACTGCAAGGCAGAGAAATAAATCACACAGTAATCTTTCTAAAGCTTAGTAAGTTCGTAATATAATACATATTACTCGATACTACAACATCAATATGTATATATATGTGTACCATCACATAGATAAAGGCACAACTAGGCACATTATCAATCTCAAGCACATACCCAATTATCTATTCATTCAACTCTTAAATCTATCACCAACCACATAGGTTCAAACGTACCTTGATCAACACATAGTTACTTACCATTTATGCTACTCAATTGTTCGATATTACCTCTCGTTCAACCCTTGTTATCCCATTGGTTTATTCGCACACTCAGTGCCAATTTCATAACTGAAACATAATCATCACCACACACTTAGTGCCAATACATTAAACCGAACTTATATCGGTATCGTACACACAGTGCTAAGTCGATAAACCGAAGCTTCTATCTTTTCACACACACAGTGCCAATCATCTCTTTCTCGTTTCAAATTTTGCACACTTAGTGCCCCTTTTATCTCAATTCAGCACATAGCATTTCAAATCTCATAGATACATATACATCCATTCAGTTTATATCACATAGATAAGGTTTACAACTAGTATTATATCCGAACTTACCTCGGATGTCAAAATATCGAAACTGTCGATTAATCGAGCACTTTGTCTTTGCCTCGATCTCGATCCGAACCTCTCCTCTCTTGGTCTATACACATTCAAATTCAATCCATTCAATCATAAATTCATTTATTTTAATCCAAACACACATATTTAGGGCATTTTACAAAATAGCCCTCACATTTTCACATTTCGACACTTTCATCCCTATCTCACAAAATCATCAAATACTCAAAATTTCATTACACTATGCTTAGTCCGAATTCTCCTTAGTCTCATAGGAGTCCACACATTTTATTTATTTCACATTTTAGTCCCTTAATTTACACTTTTCATAATTTAGCCCAAAATACTCAATTTCATCAAAAATCCAAAGACAAAACATGTTAATCCAACACCAAGTATTCATATATCACTATCATCTAGCACATAGCTCACACATTCAACAATGGCTCATCACAAAAACATCATCAATTCACAAAATTACAACATGGGCTTGATAGTAGAAGAAGCAACGATTATAAAAAACGTAGAAATCACCAAAAATCGAATACAAAACTCACTTTAATTTAGCCAAAGTCTTAGCCTCAACCTAGGAAGCTTATTTTCTTTTTTTTTTCTTTCAATTTTTAGTAAAGATGAGCATGAACTCCACTAATTCATGTTTTTGTTTCATATAATTAACATAATTTTCCTTTTACCAAATTGCCCTTTCATTAAACATATAAAACAAATTATCAATATGGTTATCTTGTCATTTAACAACCCACTATCTTAAAATTGGGCTAATTGCCTCCTAAGGCCCCCAAATTAATAAGACAACAATACTTAAGTAATTATAAATCAGCACATAGCTTTTACTCTTTACGCGATTAAATTATTTATCTTAATTCGACACTAAAACGATCAAATCATCACACAGAATTTTCATGTAGACCATGTCACATACTATTCACACAGAAAAATAATATTAAATTAACATTTCGACCTCATATTTGTGGTCTCAAACCACTGTTCCTACTAGGGTCTAAACTGGGATGTTACATTACTCCTAGCTAAAATTACATCAAGTTACTCGTTCAGACTAAACTTATGTTACATATAACCTGAAAATCTGCAAAAAGGCTAGATCTCGTTAAATCACCAGAGAATTTGCAACAATGCTAGATCTTATTAAGTAACCCGATAGTCTGCAACAAATGCTAGATCTCTTTATAAACTGTGAAATTACTGATCAAGTGCGCATATAACCCTATTTGCATGCCAATCGCATCCTAAGCTTTTATTATGTTCGCATGGGCATCAATTACATATAATTCAATATCATACCTATAATCAATCATATTCATACATTTATATGTTGTAGTTATTCACATGTTTCAATTCAATCCTTTCTAACCATATGTGCCAAAGTACTATTATATATATTACTATATACTCAAACATACATATACATTTATATATCAAAATAAATACAAGCATACATACCACACAAGATGATTTAGTAAGTTTCATGTGAACTTACCTATTCTAAACACCAAAACGAGTTGATTCTTCAGGGAATAATAAATAATTTTAGCTTTTCCCCGATTAACTCTACTTCTATCTAAATCTTGATCTATACAATTTTTTTGTATAACCAATCAATACCAAACATATTCATACTATGACGTGGTATGAATGATCCTATATAATTCAAATTTCAAATTTCCCCATATTTTATATTTTATTCAATTTAGTCCCTAAACTCGGGATAAACATAGCTTTCGATTCCTAGCTTTAGATTTAAAATCAATTTCATATATTCTCATTAGGTAACTTATACTTTCTATTTCTAACATAATTTCATGACATTATTCAGCTTGGTCCCTAATGTAACAAAATTAACAATTAGCTAAATTAACTTTATAATTTAGTCATTTTCATAATCTATGCTTACAATCTATCAACTTCAAGCTTAATTCTTCAAGAAATCAACAATGACAACTTTCTAAAACTTTAGCAATTTCACAAATTGTTACATGGGCTAGCTAAATCAAGCTCCAATAACCTCAAATCTATAAAAAAAATATATAAGAAAAAGACTTGAACTACAACCCAATTTGTAGCCGAATGTTTTTCAAAGTTTGAAGGGTTTTTCTTAGGCTTTAACAATGGTGGAAAGTTTTAGGATTAAGAAATATGGTGAATTTTTCAATATCTTTAACTTTTATACTTTAATTAACTTTTAGTTAACCTAGATTAATTAGTTCAATCACGTTTTCATTAGTATAAGTTATCATTTAATCACATATAATGGAATATGCCATCATCATCCACCAAATCCTATTTGGAAATGATTTATTACCATTTTTAACCTTTGGCTAATTGCTATTTAGATTTTCAACCATTTTGCCAATTAAAACTCTATGGCGATTGGATTTTTACAATTTAGTCCTTGGGCCTTAATTAAATATTAATTCGACAAAATTACTTGACCAATCTTAAATGTGTTTTTATGCTATCTCCTTAAATAATAGTATTTAATATTTATGGGCTCAATTTACAAAGTTTTGAAATCACATTTTTTAGTACCATTGAAATTCGGGCTGTTACAGTGGCAATGAGCATAGTGAGGATTCAATATGAGAGAAACCCAGTCGTTCTATGAAGAAGGTTAGATCAAGAAAAGATGACATCTCAAGTATTGGAAATACGATTTGAGTTCCTATTGTTAAGGGTATGGTCGTTAATTCTAAAGGCTATAAGACAATCTCATTTAGAAATAAATTGTTGAATTCATTTGGCTTGAATAAAACTAATGAGATTCTTGAGGAGGAGGATGAAATTGAATACTTGGTGATGTGATGAAATACACTATTGATGGAACTCTGACTTTGAGATTATTTTAGAGAAGATTATGGCTCAAACACTTATTGTTGAATTGCTAGGGAGAAGTATGTCTTGTACAACAAAATCCAAGCATTGTAGAAAGAGTTGCACTCCATTAGTTAAGGTATTTGGAGAATGAGTACTGCAAAGTTAAGTTTTATTCACTCGAGGGCTATGCTAAGACTCTAATGAAGGGTCCCTTGGTCATCTATGGACAATACCTTACTGTGCAACCTTGGTTGTTGTCCTTTAGGACTAATGCATTGTGTTAGGACCTAGGTAGTCCAAGACTGATTCGACTATTGTTCAAACACATGTTTCAACAAAGTCTATTTAAATAGTTATTTAAACATCTATTTAGACATAACATTTGGGACAACCTAAGTTTTGTTAGATGTTGACATTTTTTACTTAGGTCTTCATAAGTGTTTTCTCCATAAGCAAATGAGTATCAGAATATGTTTTATTTCGTCCCAAACAATGGTGGTCAAATTTGGATGATTGAAGGAATTATGAGATTGACATGCCTTATTTATTAAAGCTTATCCTTATCATTTAAGCTATTTATTTGGTGATGTATTTACTAGTTTTACATGGTTTAAAAGGCTTTCTTTTGGGATAATTCAAGAAGATATATTCAAGTTATAATTAAGAGTTTTACTTTATCAAGACTACTTGGGGAAGATGTCGAATTTAGCCTATAAATAGGTTGTTGTGTCGCACACATAGTGGGTGCCTTTAGAGTGTTTTTGGTTGGCTATTTATGTATCTTTTACATGATATTTTTGCACTCTTGTGCTAGGATTTTTATTGAAGAGTTATTATTGATTATAAGTGAGGTTTTTAGGTGAGTAATTTGTAATAATTAGGGTCATTGTTGGGGCTGCAACTACTTCTTTATGTAAGTGTAGATTGGGCTTTAGCTAATAGGTGATCTAGACGACCGTTGAATAAGAATCATTCACTGAGTAAGGCTCTTAAGAGTAGGATCATTTTTGAATTGTGTTAACAAATCTCTTATTTGTCGGAATATCGCTTATCTAAACATTTTGTCTAAACAACCAACTAAAAAGATAGCAAACTGCAATTCTCATACATTGTATCTGCACATTGTTATGACATAGATACACCTACCTAGTTTATTAGGAGTGTTTTACAAGAGAAGTCTTCTTAAGGCGATCAGTAAATCTATTGATGCAATTGTTTCAATAGGTTACATGACTGATCATAGTACACGTGGAAAATTTACACATTTGGCAATTACTATTGATCTATAAGTATCATTAGTATAAAAATTTGGATTGAAGTTCAAATCTAGCATGTGGAGTATGAAGCATTGCTGACTAGGTCATTATGAGTATGTCAAAAAGATCATTACTCAAGGGTACACACAAGAGAAAGTGAGGTGCTTGTTGGTTCAGGTGAGGAGAAACAATTGAAATCGATTGTGACAAAGCAAGCAAAAATGGGCATTTATGGTCCTTAGATGGTGGTCCAACAACGAAATTGTTGAACTAATGGTAAGAAAAGGAAACAATAAAAAATGAGAGATTTCCAGGAACACACAAGGAAAGTCTAAATTTGCAATTTTGGCAACAATTATAGAATGGTGCTCTCACAAATGAATTTCGTTCGTCTAGAGGTATTAAACAAGGATATATGCTCTTTTTATCTTTTTGGGTTGGACGTAGGAAGACTGGGACACTATATTAATGTTATAGTTGAAGCTCAAAGGTGGCAACCTATTCGTTTGTCAAAAAAAGGGACCCTCTATTTCTCACATGCTTTTTGCTGACGATTTAGTGTTTTTCTGAGAAACACGTCTTGAACATGAGAGAATTTTAAAAAAAATTGTCTTGGAGCAATTCTATCTTTTCTTCAAACGTATGATAAGTAATCCGAAGACAAAAAAAAAATCTTGATTATATATTTTAATTATTTTATTTTAATTTTTTTTAAAATTTTACTTTTTTTTCTTTTTAGAATTATTATATAAATAAATACATGGTAATGCTTATGCGCTTTTTTGGATGTGGTAACTTTAAATTGGTTAGTATTTTTTTGGCATAATGACTTGTTTGGCCCCCAAATTGACAAAAAAGTCATTTTAGCCATTCATTTAATTTTTTGTCTCTTTTAACCATTGAACTTGCATTGTTTGTCAAATTACCCCAAAATAGATAGAAAAGTAAATGTCCGCTAACTTTGTTGACATATCATCCACATGATCGTCACGTGTATGTCACATTAGAAATTAATTATTTTTAAAATTATAAATATTAAAAAATATATTTTTATGATTTTTATACTTTTTAAATAATTTTTATAATATTTTTGAAAACTTTAATTTTTAAAAATTAATTGTTGATGTAGTATATTGATTTTTCACCAATAACTGAATACTTTTGTCTGTAACTACTACATATTTGATTCCATCCATAAATCCATTTTCTTCCCTATGAGTTCGAGTCTCAATAAGAATGCTAGTTCTTACTATTCATATGTTATAATATGAATATACCACACTAATTCGTTATGTATAGATAATGAGATTCCATTGATATAGAGCCAATTCCAATAGACTTGTTGAAGGGTCCCATTGGCGTGCATCTAGTAGGAATTGAACCTACGAATTCGCCAATTATGAGTTGGGCGCTTTAACCATTCAGCCATGGATGCTTAGTAGGGATCTTTATACATAGTGAATAACCAAATTCCAATTGAAATGAAATCTTTAGGATAAATCAATGCAATTTAGAAGGAATCAATGAAAGGACATCAATTCAAATCTTGGATTTTCGAATTGAGAAAGATCAAGAATTCTCACTATTTCTTAGATTCATGGACCCAATTCAATTCAGTGGGATCTTTCATTCATATCCTCATTATATAGAATGATACCAAAGATCTGTATTTGTTTATAAACTCTCCTGGCGGATGGGTAATACCCGGAGTAGCTATTTATGATACTTTGCAATTTGTGTAACCAGATGTGCATACAATATGCATGGGATTGGCTGCTTCAATGGGATCTTTTCTCCTAGTCGGAGGAGAAATTACCAAACATCTAGCATTCCCTCATGCTCGACGTCAATGAGTATTTTTTATTTGATGGAAAGATAAAAGAAGACTATGCCTTCACCATATGGAATATGAATTGGTAAGTAATAATAGCATGACACTTCAAATTCGATATAAATTTTTTTTATTTCTTTTTTTTTTTCAAAATATTAGATTATGTATTGAAAGGGTAGTGTGAGAGAAAAGGCATTTCCAATTTTATCTTAGCTGTCATGGGCCCATCTCAGCATCACAAATTTTTTTTCTTTTCACACCAGAGGCTATTAACAATATTTATAACTATATTTATGTTATAAAATAAAATAGTATGAAAAAAAGACTATTTTTTTCTTTCTTTTTTTTTTTAAAAAAAAGAAACTTTGGGATTGCTGAATCACAGACGAAATAAATATATAAAGCAACGGAGCCATCATGGTATTTTTGAACTTTTTCGAAAAAAAAGAAGGGTGGTAATTGGATTATTTAGTGATTTGGATCTAATAGACGCTCTCTATATTTTCTCTTTTTCTTTTTTCGATGAAAGAAAAAAGAGAATTCCATTGTAAAGCCATATGCAATGCACAAAAAATGCATCTACGGTTGTTCAATTCTATCTTTTTTTTTTCTTATTATTCTTTAGTTATTCTTCTCGCCTGATTATGTGAGTTAGAAGAATCTTTTATTATGTTATATCATCAGGGTAATGATCCATCAACCTGCTAGTTCTTGTTATGAGGCACAAACAGGAGAAGTTATCCTGGAAGCGAAAGAACTACTAAAACTTCACGAAAGCCTCACAAGGGTTTATGTACAAAGAACGGGCAACCCCTATGGGTTGTATCCGAAGACATGGAAAGAGATGTTTTTATGTCAGCAATAGAAGCCCAAGCTCATGGAATTGTGGATCTTGTAGCGGTTAAATAAGTTAAATAATAGATAGCAATAGCAACGATTTAACACCAATCCACAATTTAATTAAGTTGTTTTAATCCCTCTTCTTCCTTTCCTTCTTAACTTAAGCCTAAGGGATTATTATTTTATTAATCTATTAAAAAGAAAAAGAAGTAATTTAGAATCATTTGGTTAGGATCAATCTAAACCAGTCTATTATGTATATGATTCAGTATGCCAACTATTAAACAACTTATTAGAAATGCAAGACAGCTAATTAGAAATGTCACGAGATTCCCAAGAGCCTCTTGGGGGATGTCCTCAGTGCCGAGGAACATGTTCTAGGGTGCATGTACGACTTGTTCAGATCATGGACTAAGAAAAAAGAAACAACTTTTTCAGTATCAACGATCTATACTAGATAATAGAATGGGGTTCGTCCGTTCACTATCTAAAAAAGATAGATCGACCATATCCTTTTATTGTGTATTAAATTTATGATTTCCATTGGCGCAAATCCAACCTTGGAATTTAATATGAGAAAAAAAAAAAAGTTCCCATTGGTAGCAAATGTTTATCCATTAAGTAGGGAAAATTCTATTTAGAAAGCAAAAAGATTATGCTTTGAGTCTTGCAAAGAACGAACTAACAGGGTCAACTGCCCAATTAATTCTCATCTTTACATACCGTTACTGTATAAGATAGATCTTGTTGTGAAAGATCTATTACTGAAAAATTTATGAGTAAAGCCAAAGAGTGTGAACTGTACAAGTTACCAATTATATAAAGGAATGAGCTCCGGTGTATAGAGAGGACCTCACTGCTTAAGAAGTAACTATAGAAACGATGGAACCCACTATTTGTTTATCCATTTCTATTTACTCCTTTGTTTTAGTTAATATGCTTTTTTTGATACCTAGTATCAATACAATTTCTTATTTCAAGGCGAAATTAAATGCCTAGAAAAAAGGAAAAATCGCGGTCGGGACGGTTAGAGTAGCAAAAGCCATTGGAATTTTTATTTTATACATTGGAAGAATCCATTTTGTTATTAATAGATTAGAAAAGAAAAACTGAAAGAAAGAATTAGTTATTCATCAAAATTTCTATTATTCAATAACCAGAATTAAATGGGGATATATAGTTCGTAGATGTCGAACAAAAATTAGTTTATTTGCATCAAGCTTTCGAGGGGCTCATTCAAAACTTACTTGAACTATTACTCAACAAAAAATAAGAGCTTTGGTTTCGGCTCATTGGGATAGAGATAGGAAAAAAAGGGATTTTCGTCGTTTGTAGTATCCACGTGGCAATCCAAGCGTATGTCACATCAATAAAGGTAACATATATTAATTTTTCCATTCATTTTTTAGGTGATTTGATAGGTAATGCAAGTTTAGAAGTTAAAAGAGGTGAATTTCTAAATGAAGGGCTAATTTGAATTTTTTATTTTGTAAAGTTGAAGGCGAAATAAATTATTATGCCTATATTTAACATATTTAACCTTTGAAGTGATTGGGAGATGAAAGTATAAGTTATGTATATTTTGATAAAAAAAATGGAAAAAGAAATATTATTTAAACACCATTTAATCTATTAAACCTTTTAAAAACAATACAAAACCACCCCTATATAGAACCCATCAACTAATAAATTTGTTTTTTTAAAAGATTGTAACTGATTGTGTGGTTATTAATGTATGGAGTTCAAACCAAAATGCTATAGCCATGTGAAATATGATTCCAATGTTTAATTTTTATATAGTTTGAGTTTGATTTTGTTGGTTGGGTAGTATTTATTAGGTTCAACTTTTTTTAATAATGAAAATGAGATCATAAGAAAAGGGCTCAATTTACAGAGTTGCACCATTTAACAATGAAGCTGGGATTCATGTACTCATATTCAAACCTCATGTTTTGTAAATTAATATGCAATTCCATGTTGTGATTAGCCAAGTTGTCTTCAACCTTATCAACAAAAGGTTCTGTTTTAAGGTTGTACTGTAAGATAGACATCACTCCTAATTTCATCTTAATATCCATCATCATATTTTAAAATTCCATGTTTTTATCTTTTATCTTTTAATAAAATAAATAATTTCAACTAAACACACCGTAATAATCACATTATTATTTGGTAATACAATTACATGTATTTGCAAATTTTATTTGGATTAAATCTGATTTTAGAATACTAAAATCATATCTCAACATTTTTATTATTGAAAGCTTCTCTAGATTAAATAAAATATCATTTTTATGAATACTAGTATTCATGACAATTATTTTGTGGGTAAACAAGAATTTCTTTTAAATAATATTTTTTATAAAAATAAATATATTTTATATATAGATAAACTTAAAAACAAAAAAAAGTATTTTTTAATCCAATGGTTAATTTTAGGTGTAGTTATTTATTATGGGTGGATTTAGAATATAAATTATTTTTAAAATTTTAGGGTTTTTTTTTTAAATCATGTTAGTTATATTTCGTGAACTTACTAAAATAATTAGATTTTTCTTTTGTGTTTTGATAATTTACATAATTAAGTTGGTATTAAATTAATCGTGACACCAATTCAATCGAAATTTTAATAATAATTAAATTACTCACACCCATGGGAAAAATAAAACTTTATATTAAGAATATATTTATAAATGATTTATTCAACAATTGAATCATAAACTGATTGAGCCTTAACTTAGTTGGCATTGTTGTTATTGAAACAATGAGGGTATGAATTTGAGCGCGATTAAGCATTTTTTTTCAATTTAAGGGTTGGAGACTGTTATTGGTAGAATCAAGAATTGTCTAAAAAAAAGACAATTGAGGTAAGGTGGTAAAGTAATTATGAATAAATCTTTAGACATTTGTTGATTTTTTAGTTGTGAATTTTTATTTTTTAATTTAAACATTTCATATAAAATTAGTAAAAGAAAAACACAATTATAATATTATTATTTTCTTAGAACATGATTTATAAATAATTTCTCTAATTGAGTTTGCGTCAAGTTGTCTCGTAACACCAAACTCAACAAAAGACTATTATAATATATAACCAAAAAAAAAACACATAATATAAAGATTTATTTTGTTAATTAGACTTTAATTGTGTTGGAAAGGTTGTGATCTTACAACTTTAGGCACTAAGTTCAAATCTTTAAAAGGCAATTTTATTTTATTTATTAAATAAATTAAATTATTTATATAACCTTTCTGATTTTTGTTTTAAAATTATGATTATTTAATAGTTTTTAATCGAATTGAAGCTCAGTTCATTTATGATATTATCTTAGTTAGGAACTTTAATAATAGTATAGACTAATCATATGAGAGACTCACTATGTGGGTGAAAAAAAAGAATATAGAAAGAATTTTTAATTAATAAAAAGTACATGAGAAAAAAAGCATAAATTTATATTCTTATTTATTCAAAATTAAAAGGCTTAAATACCCCTCCCTTTATTTTGTTATTGTGATTTTAATTTAAACTAAAATATTTATAAAATAATTTTTTTCAAAAATTATATTTATAAAGATAATTAGAATAAAAAATTAGTGGAAATCTTTTTAATTATAGTGGAAAAATTAAAGTAATAGGAAAGTAGTATTTATTTAGAAGAGTAAAACTAGGAATAGTGAGTTAATAAGTGATATTTTTTTTCCTTTTAAAAGTTAAATTACTTATGTAACCTTATAAGTATTTCCTTTTATTCTATTATTTAAATTATATATTTTCAACAACTTAAATTTTTAAACATGTTTGATAGTCTAAAATGAAAACTATTAGATAGCATTTTTTTTTGTAAAAAAGTGTGAAAACTTATCATTTAATAGAGAATAAATTCAATTTTTTATTCTATTCTATTTTATTTAAGAATATATTATCCTTTATAAAAATATAATCATATTCAATATTTAATTTTAAGTAATATACCAAACAAATTTTATAACTTAAAATCTACAAAAATTTTGAGTACTTATTTTTCTAACACTAATTTTTTAGCACTTAATTTTTAATTATAAAACATAACCTAAATTAGCATTAGGTAGTTAAGTACCACAATGAAAAAGCTCCATTTAAGTGTGATAAGAAATCTCAAAATTAAATGAAAGTTGTGTAAAATGATATAGGTTTCCATTCATGCATTTGTTTATCTTAAAAGAAAATTTAAAAAAACCTTTTAACTAAAATCCTTTTGGATGGGTGTTTATTTTAATGTAGTCTGTTTAAGATTTTTTTTCTTTTATGTTGCAGTATTCTTATAATATTTAATTTTATTATCACCGTTATTTTTATATTAATTGCAGATAAACGTACCGTTCAGACTCTAAATTAAAGTGATAAATTTTTAATTAAAAAATAGAGAGATTTGTTGATTCACAATCCCCTTTAAACATACTCATGAATCGAGACTTCAAAGATTAAAGCTTCAAAATTACCAAAACAAAGAAAAATGTACAACACTTAAATTGTGAGGAAAAGAATAAACTATTTCATAAACATTAAATTTTTATGAGGTGTGAATTAAGAAAGAGAAGAGAAATTCTCTCAAAACTCAATAATTCTCATCCTTATACCTATCATAATAGTGATGGGCAGTCTAATCATACCAAAATAAAATGTCCTCATAATTTTAGTATTATATATTGTGAAAGAATCCCACTCTTCTAATGGACACATGAAGTGACAATTATTGACTCCCTTACCCTACGATGTACTGCCCGTATTCATATCAAGGCTTACTGTTTTTTCTTCTTACCAATCTGTCTGCTTCCCAAGAAATATTATTACTCAAATATATTATGAAGTTTTGGATAAATTATAATTCTTTTAATTGAGTTAACAATGTTGATATAATGTCAATAATTATTAAAAATATTTTAAATTTATAAATAGAAATATAATGTATTTTAATATATTTAAATTCATATCTTTTTGTATTGACAATAATATTTATATCAATCAATAATCAAATACTTAATATTAATATAGACAAATCATATATTTAAAAATAGTTAGAGAAGATTAAATAAAAAAGATAGATTGGATAGGGGTTGGAGCGTTGATTTTGAGAGGAGGGGACAGCGTTAAAATAATCGTCACTTCATAAACTGTCAGGTGTCGTTGCATACTTACTAAACCCAAAATTTTATGTTGCACCACCCCACTCCCTCGTCCTCCTAATTGCGACTGTCAATTTTAAGACTTCATTCTTTTTCCTTTTTTCTTTAAGGAAAAAAATTACTGAATGGAGATATTGGATATATCCAAAACCTGTTTGAATGAGAATATTTTTACTTCTGAATTACACAATGGAAGTGCAGAAAACTCTGCACAACTCTGACGTTTCAAAAATGAGTAACTTATTCTGTATTTTCTCCACTCACATTAATATATATGATTACACAGCAATAAGGAAACTGATAAACACATTTCATAAGACTAAATTATAAGTTAGGAACAAAAAGAAAAATAAAAAGAAAATATCTATCTATCTATTTATATATATATAGATAGATATATAGATAGATTAGGGTTCATGTTTGTGTAGCAAAAAGAAGAGGGTGGAGTCTGGGTGTGTGTTCTCTTTGGGGTTTCCATGTGATCCCCAAAACAACCAACAGGGCAAGGAAAGACATCTGATGGGACATACTGACAAATGCAGAGACAAGGGACAGAGACAGTACTCCCCAGAAAAACAAAACAAAAACTAATATGAAAATGAAAGAACAAATAAAAAACCCCGAACCCCAAAACCCAGTCACAAACTATACTTGTTCCAAGTAAACAGTAAATCTATGAAAAGATATACAAAATGTATGTGCTATGGGGAGTGTAAGTAAGTATATATATTATATGGTAGTAAGTATATAAATGTTTTAATGTTGTGGGGATTTGTCAGCTGGAGGGAAACCGCTAAAGCCAATACAGACAGATTATGTATTATATATAATATTATAGTTATTTGCTATCCCACTTTCTTGCTCTCACACGTTTCCTCTCTGTCTCTTTCCCACCAACCAAACACAGAACCAAAACCCAAATAAAAAATTAAAAGAAAATGCAGTGTTTTTTTTTTTTTTTTTTGTAAGTTAATGCATAAAATGTTACTCTGCTCTATCTACTACCTGCATTTTGAAACGGGAAACGGGGATTCCAGGGATGAGCAAGAACGGGACTGTGAGTTCCCTAGCAAGGCAAAAGATTGAAGGGAAAAGAAAGTGTTTTTTTTTTTTTTTTTGTCAAATTCTATATTATATCCTTGCACTATGCATTTTTGGTGGACATAGTCCCTCTATTATAATTTTATCATTTCTAATCTTCTACCTTTTGAAATGCATATTTTCAATTATGTCATTATATATATATATATATATATATATTTAAAATAAGATACATTAAATTATTTAAAATATATATTTTAAAATAAGTTTGTATAAGAATTAAAAACACACATTTTTGAGAAGTATCGAGTGCATTGATAAGACACATTGCACTCTTAAGTAGCTTTTAACAGTATGACGAAAAATAATTAACCACTTTCTTGAGAATTTAAAGTGTTTTTTTTTTTTTTGGAGTCTAACTTTCTCATAACCTTATTTCATATTGATTTAGGGTATTAGTCTATTAATAAATGTAAAAAAGAGAAGAAACAACTGCTGCCTCCTTCCTTCTTCCTACTAGGTTTTTTTTATTACTTCAATGGATTCTTACAAATAATTTTTTTTTCAGCTACAAATTTAATTTAGCACTTGTATTTGTATGAATTTTTTTGTAGTAAATAAGTAGAAATATTCCATTAAATTGTGTAGGAATTGTGGGTTAGAGCGCCTATGATTTTACATTCCTATGATTTAACTATTTTTTATATAATTATGGATTAACCTTTAGCTAAATAAAACGTGATTTCAAGTGTTTTTTTTTTAATTTATCCCAAAACAAGTTTCATATATCCATGATTTTGTATATACATTATAATTTTTAATTATGATTTTGTATATACTTGGAATATTTTTTAATTTATTTCAATGAAAATTTATAATTTTCCTGTACCAATCAAAACTATAAATTCAAAATAATAATTTAAGAATTATCAATAAAATTTTATTATTAAATAAATAATTAAAGTATTTGTTAAGAATAAAATTTATTATAAAAATTAAATTCATGAATATCATCTTTTATTTAAGAATGGTAAATTGGTAAAGTATCATTATATTTTTTGGAAAGTACTTATTTAACAAAACGTGATAATATAACTTTTCCGATATTCTAATTGATACCTTCCAATGCATATCAAACGTTGTAAAATAACTTTATTATCAATCATATTCTTAGCAATCACATTCCAATCATAATATGGAAAAGCACCAAACGATAACTTAAACAGAGAATAAATGTTTAAAACTTAGAAACAACATTATCGAGAAAGATAACCATGAATCTCAAATATGGAGACTAAAACAGACATGGACAATAAAAAAAACTATCCAAACATGCTTGGAGGAGTAGTTAGAGTTCCCATTTGACATCTAGATGATGCGGGTTCAAACCCTATCATCTCTT
The DNA here is from genome assembly GCA_025506655.1 of Gossypium rotundifolium. Lineage (NCBI taxonomy): Eukaryota > Viridiplantae > Streptophyta > Magnoliopsida > Malvales > Malvaceae > Gossypium > Gossypium rotundifolium. The sequence goes on from CP106723.1 coordinate 129,344,119, forward strand.
CCCCTGGAATGTAATGATAAGAAGAAATAAAGAGGGACTAAATACACTAAAGATGCATAGTATAGGGAGGTTACATAAAAATTGACCATAGTTTTAGAGAGAGAGAGAGGAAGGAGGGAATTGCGGGGAAAAGGGGAGTGGATAGTGACAGGACGAGAAAAAGAGTGGGAGGACCTTGATTTCCATTTTCCATATTCTTTGGCAGCCTTTCTTTCCCTTTTTCCCTCCTCTTTTCTTTTCTTCTCCAAAACAAAGAAGAATAAAATAAATAAATATGACAGTGGCCCCAGCTTTTGTTCTTATGGCACCACTATTTCCCTACCAAAAAGCAAAAATAAAAATGAAGAAACAAACAAAGAAACAAAACCCCATCTCATTTGTTTTCTTTTGCTTCTTATAACATCATCTCTCATTTTCCCCATAATATTATATATTCCTTCAATGTGCTTCATGATCAGTATTTTTCAGTACTTTCTTTTCTCCTTTTTCTTTGTCATTCAAATATTTTTTTGAGGTTCAAATGTGCTTGGTTTTGAAAAAAAAAACAAAAAACATCAATGTAACTATATACTTTGAAATGATTTAAGGAACGTATCAATGTCTAGTTCAGAGCTAGTCATAATGAAGACCACTTCTTTTGATACGATAAAAAGGTTACAACATTTGGTATAGCTATATAAAGGTAACTCCCTTTTATTTTCCAACTTCCTCCACATATTTATATATATATAATGCACTTTAAATCGAATGGAAAAATATTTGATATCTTTCAAATAAGATTCAATTTCGAGTGTTGTGATTGATCATTAAACATTATCTCTATTTAAAGATTTAATTTAATTTTTATAAAATTTAATTAAAATCCAATATAAATTTGGAATGTCAAAATATCTTACACCAAAGATATATACATCATTGCTTTCTTTTACATCATTATTTTCTCTTCTTCCGAGGTTTATTTCTATTTCCTTTCGGTTCGTCAATAAGGGTTTTAATTGGCACCTGGGATTCATTTTCTTTATTTTCCTTGAAAAGATAGAAATTAATATTAATTTTATTGGGACAATATGAAACTAGTAATAACAATTTTATAATTAATTTTTCGTCAAACCTAAATTACATGTTTCAAATTGAAGCATGTAATGTTTTAATTTTTTACATTAACTTTGAGAGTATATATCCTTTTAGTTTTTAACAATCATCTCATCTGTTGAGAGAAGGTTAAACATTTAATTTCAAACCTTAAATGTCTCCTAAAAGCCATTAATATAAACCCTATCCTGTTTAGAGTTTGAAATTTAGAAACTAAGAATTAGGAGATTCAACCAACCAAATACAACAACACCAGTCGTTAATGTTGAGAAACCTTAACAATTTTGGATAGTTAAGTGCTAGTGTCATGGGGTTAGACTTTTCGTCTCGCAATCCGTGTGATCTTAGGCGATTCGCTCGTCCAAACTCGCCTAGGTCAACCTTTACTCAAGTGAGGATTCCTTAAAAACTCCTCCAAGGCACCAATTGTAGAGCGGAAGCGATTTATGCCAAAAGAAGCAACCAAAATAACAACAGAAAGGGACGCACACAAAGTGTTTGAGTAAATGCTCTCTATTCTCTTATTCACAAAGAATAATGAAACAATGAATGGAGTGAGTACAAATGAGGGGGATGCTCTCTATTTACAATTGAGCTCCCCCAAAACCGACGGTCAAGATACATTTATATCGACGAACGAGATTAGCTATATCCCATGATTTAAGTGATTTACAAGATATGCCATATCAAATCATATTTAATCTTTACAAGATATGATTCTCTCTATTTTCTATAATTAGTTACCATATCAGCCTAAGTTGCCATATCTCCGCTATCGGGCCAACCAGGCTTCAATCTGATAGGCTTCTTCACAAGTTCCTTGAATCGGGCCAGTTCTCGTGGGCCAAATGATCCCCATTTAATCAATAGACCTCCATCAGATGCATTTGGTGTGATGGTCACGGGCTTTGAACTCTGACCCGAGACACTAGTAGATAGTCTCTTGATCTGACCCTTAGAATCTGATTAATGTATTTGTTTTACATATTATAAAAATTAATATTTTCGAGATTCGTAGCTATTTCTTTCAACAATATCGTTTTGAGAGAGAACTCAAATTTGAACCTTAAAATATAATTTATCTTACTACTGTACACACTTGTTGAGATTTTTACTTTTAAAGTTTGGAACAATAAAATTGCCGCTTGAATATCTCCCATAAATGTGTGAATAGTGAACATTGAAACTAAGCCTATATATATGGACAAGTTAAACATTCATGTCTGCCTGTGTCTCAAGTTTAATTTTTAGATATCTACTCCCAACAGGATCTATGTCGAGTCATTTTTTGAATTAAATGTATTTGTCTTGCGTTGGATGGATATACACTCACTTGAATATGGTTGATACAACGTTTGGGTCAAGTTTTATATGTCTGAATTTTGTTGGATATTTTATGGTTTTTTTTCCCAACCATGTTGGGTATTTTGTAGGGCCATATAACCATAAATGTTTACCTGGCCTTTCAAAAATACAAACTACAATTCTTCTCAACAATTTTATTTTAGGTTCAAGTAATTTCTTATTATCTATAAATTAATAACAATTACAATTGAAGTGGAAAAGGATTTGTGTTCAAATTTAATCGACTTTAATTTCGTACATCTCCTAATCTCCACCTTTTAATAAAAAAATCAACAATTAATGCAATAATTATTAAAAGATGACATTTATAGAGCTATGATTTAAATCTTAACATTTGTAATTTTTTTTATCGTTCAACTTAAACTTCCTTTGTACTAAATAGATTTCTAGATCACTAAGCTTAAGCATATAATTAGATAAATGCTAAGCAGTACTTGAATAAAAGAGAATAAATGTAAAGACATGCCTTGTGATTGGTATTCAATAATGAGCATATGGGGGGAGGGGAGATAGAGAAAAGTAAAAAAGGTAGGGTAAGAAATTTAATCAATTACCTACTAAAATTGTGCTGACAAACACAAATGGGTTCTCTCCACTACCGTCCCTGCCTTCACCTAAATGGAAGATATTCTCTTTTGAGAGTCGAGAGTTGAGATTGTACATAAATTCTTGCGTACCCCCATCCCTTCTTTGCAACAATGATAGGAGGGATATCTAATTAATTTATGACAATTGCATCACCTGCCCTTCTACTCTTGTACAATTTGTTTCAATCCCAATTGCATCCATTTCTGCAAAAGTTTTGGTATTCAACCAGCTCTTATATATTATCCCAATCACAATCAAGAGTTCTTAATTTATTTAGGCATTATGTTGATGGTTATATCTGATTTTTTTTTTTTTTTTTTTTTTTGGTTATTTTCAACTTTCTATTGATTTGTAGTCTAAATACTTGGTTTTGGTTGTTAGTTTCCATTATCAAAAAGTCCCCCTACATGGTGTGTATTCAATAGTAATGTTAATGTTGTTGGCAAATGTTGAAATCTTGAATTTTTGAGTATCTGAGTTCGCTTCTTATCCCGCGATATTATTATGTGATCTCCAAACCCACCATATGATGTTGTTATATTTAGATTTTGTCTAATAAAATTTCAGGTATTGGTTCGTTTTTGCTTGTATTTTATTTATACTTGTAAACTCTAAACTTAATGGTAAGGCGGAGACCTTGGAAATTTTGAGCTATCCCATAATACGAGGGTTTGATTCAGATTTATGGTAGTTTGAAATGAGTTATTTATTTAGTTCAATGCTTATAATTATCGATTGTCTTGCTTAAAATGAAATATAAATGTAATATATGTGTGGGATTGTAATTTTTACTTTATGATAAAAAAACTTTTATAGTGATTGTGAATTGGTGTTAAATATAGGGAACATGAAATGAAAAAAAATTAGCAGAAACCAAAGGTGATTTCAACTTTCAATTAACACTATCTCAATTATTTGTTAAAATTAATATAATTATTTGATGATATTATAGGCTATATTCTAATTCTATAAATTCAATATGTTAAATGTAACCTTTAATTTGTTTTGATTTCCTAAAAGTATCTTGAAATTCACACTTCTGATCATACTATAGACTATAGTTTTAATTTGCACGCTTGTTCCTGTTTCACCTAAGCTAGAAAGACATGGGAGTTTCCTATTTCATATAGGCAAAAACATACCCTGTTTCACCTTGCAAATAAAGGAAAATATTTGACCTTGAAACAGTAAAAAGGGAAGAACAATGGTGACTAGAAGAGTGAAACATTTGACATGATTTATCTTGCTTTTAGGTGTTATTATTATGCTTGTGTTTGCAACTTAATTAACTAAGTACCTTTGAACCAAAAAGACAGAAACTATAAAGGATGAGCAAAGCAAACATTTTGATTATTAGGTAGGTGGAATTTGGAAATGATTAGTAGTTTTGAAAAAGAAATCAATTTAGTAGGGAAAAAAAAGCTAATTAGTACCCATTACTATTAATTTCAAATCTCTAATTATAACTTTTTTTTTAATATATATAGAATTTAAGAAGGATTTTGTAAGTATAGTCTAAATCATATATTTTTATTTAGAAGTTGTTCAAGTTTAATTCGAGAAAACCTTAAATCCGAATAAGACATTGTTGAGTTAAAAATAAACCCGAGCTATGAATAACTCAAGTATCCTAATACTTGAGTCAAGTAACTTGCTAAATTAATTAAGTTTTATTATGTATATATCAACCAAATTGCAATTGAAAATATATAGTTTGGATACTGATTTTTTTTTTTTTTATTGGCCGAAGATTAAATTAAGTTCATCACTTAAGAGGTAGATTTGTGATCAAGTAATATACCCTTATATAGAGGATAAGAAGCCTTTAGAAGTATGAAGACGAGGGATGTATTCTTACGGTTTTTTTTAAGAGTAAAGAATTGTATGAAATAGGGACGCCATCTGTATTCGTTTTTTAATAGTTTAATACTACATTAGTATTTTCATCCTGAAAAGAAATTAAATCTAAATGAAAATATTGAAATTTAGGATAAAATTACTAATATGGTATTAAATTATTGAAAAGGGATAATATTCCTATTTCATACAATCATTGCCCTTTTTTTACGAGAATTTCTAATTTTACTCAATTAACGAGTGAGTCATAATATCTTTAAAAACAAGTTAGTAGTTTTATCCAAGAAAAAACAATAGTAAGATTTCTATTAGTAGAGTGACTTCTATCCTTTTTGGATAATATACATAGGTTAGAAGGGCTGAACCTCTTTCAAGTACAGTCGATCTCATGTTTTCCATACCAATTTTCAAAAAATAGTATCAAAGCAATGATTCAAGACTCATCATGATGCAAATTGTGTTTGCAAGTTCAGAAAAATGTGTAAGAGGAGATCTGCTGCAATGAGATGCCAATTGCTGGTGGAGATCTCAACTAGCAAGTGGTGCTTCGACAAATTTTGAGAAAATAAAAGAGAATTGGCGTGATTGAAGATTGAAGGTAAATGTTGATGGAAATTGTTCCAAAGTTAGAAGTTGTTAAGTCCAATATTTGTGAATGTCTATAACTTATATGTGCAAAAGTTTACTACAAACAAATTGTCATATAATGACAGTTCGAAAAGCACTGCTAAAAATAAAAATTCCATTATAGGTTTTGTCGAAATCATTTTTTTCTTTTGAAAAATAGGGATTGATTTCTAAAAAATAAAAAATGGAGTCGCCACAAATTTTTTTTGTTTAGGTGTGATCGGATCATTTATAAAACATTTTATTTTATTAAAATATTGATTTTTGGTCTACGAAATTCAAGAAAAATGAGTTCGAGAGTCTGTTATGCAGGAGGAGGGATTAGTACCCTCGTAACGCCCAAAATTGGTATCGAATTGATTGATTAATTGTCGAAAATTTGAAAAGATTTTAAAATACGATCCTCTTTGTACAACCCATTTTTGCCGGCCCATGTCCCAAACAACCCAAACACAAACCAAAAACATTTGACCCAATTACAACCAGCCCACTAGCCCAACACCAAATAAACAGAAACAAACAAAAAACCCTAAAGCTACCCTAAGACGCCGCTGCCCACTTGCCTTCTGACTAGCCACCTGCCCACCGCCACTGACAGAGTCGGCCACCGACCCTCCACTTGTTCCACCTGCTCCTGCAAGACAGAAAAGAGAAAGGACAGAAAGCAAAGAACAGTTGTAAAAATTTGGCTATAAAAGCCGATTCAAAACATTTGTAAAAGGGGACCTTTTTTTTCACAATCAATAAAAAAAAGAAACAGATTCAAAAACAAAATAACAATAGAGATCAAACAGAAGAATCCAAAACGCATAAAAAGCCAGATCAATAACGATCAGAGGTGATTTCATATTTTTTTTTCATTCGTTGTTTCGTTTTTTATTTATTACTCAATTAATATATATACATATACCTAAATCATATATAAAAAAAGAAAAAAGGAGCATTTTACCTTTTCCTACCACCGTCTTGGTGGTGGTTGGTAACAGCCGGCGACAGACGTCGGTCGAAATCTCACTAAAACCCATGGATCTCCCCTTCGGAGAAAAAAAAAAGAAAGAAGGATTTTTTTAAAGTAGACAAGAAATGACTTTTTTGGGGATTTAGGGCCTTATATAGCCCTTCAAACGACGTCGTTTTGGGGACGGCGTTAACCCCAAAACGACGTCGTTTTGGCCTTGACCCGATCCGACCGACCCGACCCGACCTGAGGATCCGCGCGTTTTTGAACGGACGGGCTAATTGCACTTTTAGCCCTTCCGCATTTTTATTTTGTTTAATCAGATCTTTGTTATTTTAAAATCTGGCCCGAACATTTAGTCCAGTTTCCAATTTGGTCCCCGCTGCTGCTGTGCGTTTCGGCCGGAAGGAATTATTGCACGCGTGGTCCCTCCATTTCCTCTGCGTGTGCAAATTGGTCCTTTTCTTTTATTTTTATTTACAAATCGACCCCGAACTTTGTTTTATTTATCATTTGACCCCCCGAACCTTGTTTTATTCATAATTTAACCCTAAAATTCCGTTTTAATTTCAATTCAATCCCCTTTAGGTTAATTCGCGTTTTTATTCTTTTATTATTAATACTATTATTATTATATTATTATTTTACTATATTATTATCATTATTTTTTACTATCATTTGTTTATTATTGCTATCTATTATTATTATGTCTACTACTATTATTTTTATCATTTTGTTATATTACTATTATTATTATTATTATTATTATTTGATTGTATTTAGTATTGTTGATACTATATTATATTTACCATTATTACATTTATTATTAATATTAATATTATGATTACTATTATTATATTTATTACTTTATTCAATTATTAATTTACTTTATTTTACCTTACTTACTTATTTATTTTCATATATATATATATATATTATTATTTCCATTATCATTATTGGCATTATATTATTATTATACATAAATACTATTATTATCATTATTTGTTTTTTATATATATTTGTGTATTTCACTATTTTATTATTATCATTATTATTATTATTATTATTATTATTATTATTATTATTATTATTATTATTATCACTATTATTTGTTATTTCTATTGTTTGTCATTATTTTCACATATCAAATCCATATACATATTTTATTTGTTATCGTGTTTATTTTTATTCTTTACTATTACCATTATTATTATTGTCATTAACATATCGTTATCCACATGACCATTTCATTTCGACCATATTATTGCTTTCTCGTTTGCTTTAACCATCGCTATCATCATAGTTATATATATAAATATATATATTGTTAGTTTACTACTACTATATTATCGCATATGTGTTTTACTATTTGTTTATTATGCTTCATCTTGTCATGATATTCATACACATATAAACGTATTTTATCGACTTACTATTACTATATATGTATGTTACTATTATCGTTACCATTGTTCAATCTTATCATTATTATTATTACCATTATATAACATCTTTATTATCATTTGTTTAGTATTGTTATCCATCATCACTGTCATCATTATTGTTACCAATCATCCTTTATTTGCATTATTATTGCTATTGCAATTTTTCAATAATCTCGCTAAATAAAAATACATTTTATGAAATCGTCCTATTCTATCCAAAGATTCTTAAAGCAAGGCAATGTTTCGTATTTAGAAATTCGAGAAATAGTGCCCTAACGTGCTGGGTTGCGATTTTCTGTTTAACTAATGACTTAACATCCTTTTTACGAAGTTTTGCGAATCACGAGACGGCTTTGATTACGAGAGATTAAAACATCGTGTCCTAACGTGCTGGATGTGATGTTTATATCTTTTCGGGACAAAGAAATCTCAAGTTTTGACTCAAGCTTTTTCTTTGATTTAATTCGATACGATGCATTTTGTAAAATTGCTACACTCCATTTAAAGGTTTTAAATAAAGGCAATGTTCTGTATTTGGGAATTCGGGGAATAGTGCCCTAATGTGCCGGGTTGCGATTTTCCGTTGGACTAAATAACTAAATATCCTTTTGATAAACTTCGTAAAATCATGAGATAGCTTTGATTACGAAGATGTAGAATATCATGTCCTAACGTGCTGGATGTGATGTTTGTACCCTCTCGGAACAAAGAAATCTCAAATATCCTAATACCTTTTAAAGGATCCGTATTTTAAAAATCTTTTCAAATTTCTGACATTAAGACACTAATTAATCATTTTGGTACCAATTTTGGGCGTATCGAGGGTGCTAACCCTTCCTCGTCGTGAACCGACTTCGAACTCATTTTCTCGGATTTCAGTAGACCAAAATCATTGTTTTGATAAATCAAGCAGTTTATTAAAATAACTGCTTTCTGAGGTGACCCGATCACACCTCAACAAAAAGGGATTGGTGGCGACTCTCATTTTTTTCATTTTTAAAACCCAAAGTCGAACCCCTTATCGTTTTCCAAAAAAATGGTTACGACAGCTTGGCGACTCCACTAGGGACGCTTTTTAGAAAGTCAAGCCATAAATTGATTATTTTCTGTCTTTTGTCGGAAATTTGAAAGTTCAAGTTAAAAATTACGATCTTTTTACTGCATGTTGTTTTAATTTCGGCATTGCATTGCATGACCGTCGTGGTCACACCTTTAAGTGGGAGTGAGAAGCTACCCCTTCGTGAGGTTTTCACCTCCGTGCAGGATAGTGGATCGCTTTCGGGATACATCCGTACCTATGTCTTCGTGAGATTTTCATCTCCGTGCAGCCATAGGAAAATGTATCCCCCTGAACTGAACTCGATCTATATTAGCCTATAATGGGTGAAGATTGAGGAATCTGCTAGTTCGGGTACCCTTACCTTAGAACCAAACCACATGTAGTGAACCCTAAGAGCCCACCTTAGGTAGAACTATGTTAAACCCCTAGTGGTCACCTGGATAGGTACTCTATTTTGTTTATTTCTCCAGTGCTAACATGTTTTGTTTTGTTTGTGATTGTATTGCATTGCATCGCACTGCATCATCTTAGAAAGGAGGTGTTGATTCATATTCGATTGCTAAATAGAAGAGTTTATCATAAGGAAATGTGTTACTTGATAAAGTGGATTATAATACGGTCGTTCGAACATAGTCCAGGTAAACGATGAGAGAGGACTGATAACCCACAGAAGAATACAAGACTTTGCCTGAAGATTCAAGCCGACAAGGATTATTGAAGAGTCATCGTGTCTCCTTTTTCTGAAAGAAGCTTATAAACATCGCGGAGGATAAGCGAGTGAAGAGGCACGGCCTGGATCGAGGAATAAGGAGCTAGAAGAGGCATCTATTGGGGAAGTTCATGGGACACGACCATAACATTCGGATACCAAGAAGAAGACTGGTGTTTTCACCTGGACTATGAGGATAAAGCCGTATATGCAATCCATTTTATGTAAAGAAACATATTTTCTAAAAAAGTTCTTCTAATAAAATTGAATTCATAATCAACGCCTCTCTTTCTTTTTGCATGCATTTGCATTGCATTTCATGCATTTGCATTGCATCGTATCACATGCATTAAAATTTGTAGAAAGACCCTAATTAGGTGAAGTTATTTCAGTAACCTAGAAGACATGGATCAAAGAATGGAAAGGCTAGAATAAATGCAAAAGGAAATACAAGAGCAGATACAAGAACGATTAATCAAGATACAACAAGACATGATAGAACAGATGCAGGAATCTCAGAGTAGCATGATAAATCAGTTGGCGCAGTTGTTGGCCAATGAACGTGAGAAAGGAAAGGGCGTTGCTACTAGTTTGGGAAACGATAATGACGACCCTGTTTACCCTCCGGGTTTTACCCCACCTAATACCCAAGTGCCACCGGAGGTGTATCCCCAAAGGCCATCTATCACGATTAGGCCTCAACAAGGGCAAAATGATATTAGACCACCCACGAACTCTCGCGTTGGCTCAGGATCTAATCCAAGAGATAACCCAACCAATCTCGATTTGAATATAACAGAGAGGGATACGGCAATAGTTGAATCCTCGAAGCAATTAGAGGATAGTTATAGATGGTTGGAGAAAAAGTTCAAGGCTTTAGAAAATACTGATCACCACCATGGTTTTGACGCAAAAGACTTGAGTCTGGTTCCAGATTTAGTGCTTCCTCATAAGTTTAAGATGCGAATTTGAGAAGTACAATGGGACCCGGTTGTCTGAGGCGACATCACAATGTTCTCGCCGGCGGATGGCGGGCACCTTAATAATGACCGATTCTTTGATTCACTGTTTTCAAGACGGTTTGGCGAGTCTACCGCCAAATGGTATAACCAACTTAGTCGTGCCCAAATCAAGACGTGGAAGGACTGCACACGAGCCTTCATGAAACATTATGGCCATGTAGTGATATTGCTCTGATAGAATCACTCTCAAAATATGGAGAAAAAGCCGGCGAAAGTTTTAGGCAGATGCCCAATGATGGAGAGAGGTAGCAATACAAGTGCGACCACCTCTTGGAAAAGAAGACCGCCATGCTCTTCATTAACACCACAAGGCCCTTTCATAACTCATATGATAGGAGTACGACTAAAAGCTTTGCCGACATAGTAATGGCAGGAGAGATGATCGAACATGCAATCAGATGCGGCAAGATTGAAGCGGAGCAAACCACTAGAAGGCCTGCTCCTAGAAAAAAGGATGACGAGGTGAATAATATAAACATGGGGACCCAAAGTCAATTCTTGTTAATCGACCAAAAAGGTGACTCTTGAGTATCAAGGTTCGTCAAGGAAAGAATCTCGACAAGGAAAAACATTGAAAACTCCAATTTACGTCAATCCTATGACGTATAAGGAGTTGTATCAAAGTTTATTTGATGCACACGTTGTGTCCCCCCAATATCCAAAACCGATGCAACCTCCATACCCAAAATGGTATGACCAAACACCCAGTGTGAGTACCACGCGGGGATCACAGGCCATTCGATAGAAAATTGCCTTACTTTCAAGAAATTGGTGGAAAATCTCATCAACATAGGTATTGTGAAGTTCGATGACTGAGCAATGGTATACCCGAAGAGAACCGAGGAATAAAAGTTTTCTGAGCATCTGCCTTTATGTACTTGGGAGTGTTTTGAACAATGAGACTGTGGAAGAGATATGTATTTTTAAAGCTAATCTAGAGTAATGTGTAAAACACACTTGTTGCTTCAAGCACGGAAGCAATAAGATTTCTTTTGAAAAGTAGGCTTGTGTCCGAATTTTATTTCAATAAAATTCATCATTCTAAGTAAATATTTTCATTCCTTACATTTCATACTGAATATTTTTCACTCATGACCATATCATACGAATAAGCATCCTTAGGATCATTTATTCTTTGGATTTTCTGCCTACAATGGGCCCCCAGATATCAATGACATGAGCGACGCTGTTACTGACTCTCTTTTTAGTAAGATATGTATCTAGAGAGATCTAAGGGCTTTGAAGATGACAAAGATTGCAACTTACTTCCCCAATGGTAGATCCTACCTTATGAAGTGTCGTGACGCTATGAACTAACGAAAGAGATGAAGATGGAAGCGTAGCTCCTCGTAGGAATAAGGCAAGGCATTGTTGAGCTATTTTCAAGAATTCAAGATGTTTTCGCACGATCATGTCAAGGCATGCCAAACTACTAAAACATGGGCATCTTTGTTAAGGTTGGGGTTCAAGAACCCATGTTTTACAATGACTAGCTAATCAAGAGGCTCGGGCTATTGGTTCACCAAGAAAGGAAATTGCATCTGTTATGCCATAAAATGCCAAATCGAGGAAGACTGTGCCTTCTCCATTTTCCCTATATGAAGCATGGATGTTAACAAGCCAGTCTCCTCAAAAGCTTTTAGCCAACATCGATTCATATTCATGGTCGTTGGTTACCTCACTGAGAGGGTGATGATCACTTCATATGCCAAAATTACAAAGTCGGCAGTCAAAAAAAAATTCAAGATTTTTTGAAAAATGGCTGAGACTTGTAAAGGTTGGTATAGAGAAGTTACCATTTACCCTTTAGGTTCCTTGAACGTTGGCCAGGACTTTTGCCGGGGCATCTTTCCCATTGGTTTATGAAAAGAAAACAATTGTTGGAAGATAAGATTCATTTTCCCAAACTTGGATTGAATTAGATGAAGCAGAATGCCTCCAGTAAGCTTGATTGGAAGTATTCAGCAGGGTCAAATGTACCAAAAATGGATACGGGCTTGACAAAAAGGTTTGCTCAAGAGAATTTTAGGAAGAGGACCTAGCATTAAGAGAGATTCTTCTTATCCAAAAGAACTCCCAAATAAAAGTAAATGCCTTATACAGCAAATAAGGCCTATTCTAGGGAAACATGAGTGTTAACCAAGATGAATGACAAGGACCTGCCCAATCCGGTGAGTTCAGATTCAATAAAAAAGGTTTTCTAAAAAAAAAGAAAAAAAAGAAAAAGAAAAAGGAGAGGCCAAGGCGAAAACCCGCAAAGGGCGCTTTGATACCAAAGGGTAATTGAGTTGAAAACCCGAGAAGGGCAGCTTAAAATTTTGATCGAAAATAGAGCATACAGTAGTCTTGCTACGCTCGAAGAAGTATGTTACGTCTTGGAGCATCGACAAAGTACTCTAGATTCCCTAAACACATATTAAACTCAAAATGGTCCTCAAGAAGTTGGAACAGAGAAGCTCAAGCAGCGATATCTGGGGCACTTCCATTTTACCCGTTTTTGTTACTCGTGGTTATTTTATTCCTTTAAAAAAAACCACCGATAAATTTCCTTCTTAATTGCATTTGCTAGCATTGATTAACTTGTTTGTTTCGAGCTATGCTCCCAACCAGTTTCCTTTTTGTCCGTTGTTATAATCTTTTTCAGGCATTTTTCATTGAAATAACGATTAGTGGACTAATAATACTTTCATAAAAAGAGTTTGCATATTACTCTGGAAGCTTCTGAATAATACAAGGACACAAAGCAGATTTGTTGTTTAGAACTCACTCACTCAAGGTTTGGAAATATTGGAGAAAGATGATTATCTCTTTGAACCTTTTATTGGTTGAACAAAAAGACAATACATTTCGCCGGTGATACGACCTTGACAGATAATGAGCAATGTCAACCTAGCAGTACAAAGGGATCATTCTCGAGAAAAAAAAATGATACTCTGCATTCATGCACATATCAGGCCTACATATCTGGTCATTACACCAGTGAATGGTGTAATAGATCAAATTGATCCTATACCCCAGAGTTACAACAGGATGGATAGAAGAAACCAAATGTTATTCTCCTAAAGTTACAGTGAGAGATGCAAACTTTATGTCCTAGAAGGTACAGTGGAAGGGACTCTGAAATCACGGTGGGGCAAGCTTGTTGAGCATAATATGATCATTTCTTTGGGTTTTCTATCAAAGATACTGGCTGAACGGGAAAGCATGATAACGTATCAACATTAATGGACTACGAGCAATGATGACCCTAAGCATTTAAAAAGGGATCATTTCATTTTGCATTCATACATCATTTCAAAGCACGTTTAGAGCATTCGACTCATTTTGATCATTGCATCCTAAAAAGACCATTCTCATGACATTTTGCATTCATGCAAATATCGTCCAGTGCATCCTAATCATTATACATTTAACAAAGGATCATTCTCATGACATTCTGCATTCATGCAAATGTCATCCATTGTCATTTAGTTAGGAGCATTCGATTCATTCTGATCATTGCATCCTAATCATTATAAAAAGACCATTCTCACGACATTCTACATTCATGAAAGTGTCGTCCGTAACACATGTAGTTAGGAGACTTTGAGTCGTTCCGATCATAGCATCTTCATCATTTGCATAAGCATAAGTACATAAAATTAATTCTACAGGACAGGTTCCTCAAAGAACGGTGTAGCGATATTGAAGTTCAGTTTTTATTCCCTAGAGATGATAGTGGAGCAGACTGAAGACTGAAGTCTTCCTGAATATAGTAAGGAAGCACATTGAAAAGTTCAGATTTTGCTCCTTCGAGATGGTAGTGGAGCAGGCTGAAGATTGAAGTCTTCCTGAAGATGGTAAGGAAGCAAATTGAAAAGTTCAGATTTTGCTCCTTTGAGATGGTAGTGGAGCAGGCTGAAGATTGAAGTCTTCTTGAAGATAGTAAGGAAGCAAATTGAAAAGTTCTGAATTCTTATTTCCTCGACGTTCCTGTGGAGTAGGTTGAGATTACAAATCCCTTCTCCCTGAGTTAACAATGAGGACAAATTCTTTGAAGTTTTGGTAGAGAAGATGGAGACTACGAATCTCTTCTCCCTGAATTCTTATTTCCTCAAAGTTCCCGTAGAATAGGTTGAGATTACAAATCCCGTCTCCCTGAGTTAACAATGAGGTTACATCCTTAATTCTCTGAAGTTTCAGTAGAGAAGATGGAGATTACAAATCTCTTCTCCCTGAATTCTTATTTCCTCGAAGTTCCCGTGGAGTAGGTTGAGATTACAAATCCCGTCTCCCTGAGTTAACAATGAGGATAAGTCCTTATTTCTTTGAAGTTTTGGTAGAGAAGATGGAGACTACGAATCTCTTCTCCCTGAATTCTTATTTCCTCGAAGTTCCCGTGGAGTAGGTTGAGATTACAAATCCCGTCTCCCTGAGTTAACAATGAGGTTACATCCTTAATTCTCTGAAGTCTCAGTAGAGAAGATGGAGATTACAAATCTCTTCTCCCTGAATTCTTATTTCCCCGAAGTTTCCGTGGAGTAGGTTGAGATTACAAATCCCGTCTCCCTGAGTTAACAATGAGGATAAGCCATTATTTCTTTGAAGTTTTGGTAGAGAAGATGGAGACTACGAATCTCTTCTCCCTGAATTCTTATTTCCCCGAAGTTCCCGTGGAGTAAGAAGTAAATCAAAGAAATCAGTCTGGTGATCCCTGAGTTTGTAGGAATCAGATTGAAGAAAGCAGATTTGACATTCCTGAAGTTGCAGGAAGCAGATCGAAGATATCAGTCTGGTGATCCCTGAGTTTGCAGGGATCAGATTGAAGAAAGCAGTTTTGACATCTCTGAAGTTGCAAGTCTTATCCCCCTCAAGTTGCTGCGAAGCAGATAAAAGATAGTTAAACCTATCTCCCTAAGATTGCAGGGGAGCAAATTGAAGTTACAGGCCCTATCTCACCGAAGCAACGGGGGAATAGGATCGAAACGACCAGATGCGGTAGGACTGAATGGGGCTACCTGAAGAAAAGAGCACCAAAAGAAGTTAAAGCCCATCGAGACCGGGCAAAATGGGTCTTTCTTATGTCTTTGCTCTATTGCCGTTACACGACAATGAGCAAAGAGGGGCAGCTGTACGACCCATTTTTGCAGGCCCATGTCCCAAACAACCCAAACACAAACCAAAACATTTGACCTAATTACAACCAAATTTACTAGCCCAACACCAAATAAATGAAACAAATAAAAACCTTAAAGCTACCCTAAGGCGCCGCTGCCCACTTACCTTCGACTAGCCACCGCCTTACCGCCATCGACAGTAGTCGCCACCACCCTCCACTTGCTCCACCTGCTCTCGCAAGAGCGAAAAGAGAAAGGACAGAAAGTAAAGAACAGTTGTAAAAATTTGGCTATAAAAGCCGATTCAAAACATTTGTAAAAGGGGACCTTTTTTTTCACAATCAATAAAAAAAAGAAACAGATTCAAAAACAAAATAACAATAGAGATTAAACAGAAGAATCCAAAACGCATAAAAAGCCAGATCAGTAACGATCGGAGGTGATTTCATATTTTTTTTCATTCGTTGTTTCGTTTTTTATTTATTACTCAATTAATATATATATATACATATACCTAAATCATATATAAAAAAAAAAAAAAAAAGGAGCATTTTACCTTTTTAAATATGAGTCTTGTGACGGCCGTGACAATGGCCGGCGACAGACGTCGATCGGAATCTCGCCGAAAACCCACCGGATCTCCCTCCCTTCTGCAGAGAAAAAAAAAGAAAGAAGGATTTTTTTTAAAGTAGACAGCAAAATGAATTTTTTTGGGGATTTAGGGCCTTATATAGCCCTTCAAAACGACGTCGTTTTGGGGGCTGGCCTTTAACCCCAAAACGACGTCGTTTTGGCCTTGACCCGATCCGACCAGGCAGGCCTACACGAGGATCCGCATTTTTGAACGGACGGGCTAATTGCACTTTTAGCCCTTCCGCATTTTTATTTTGTTTAATCAGATCTTTGTTATTTTAAAATCTGGCCCAAACATTTAGTTCGATTTCAATCGGTCCTCCTTCTTGCTGTGCGTTTAGTAGGAAGGAATTATTATGCGTGGTCCTCCATTTCCTCCGCGTGTGCAAATTGGTCCTTTTCTTTTATTTTTATTTACAAATCGACCCCAACTTTGTTTTATTTATCATTTGACCCCACGAACCTTGTTTTATTCATAATTTAACCCTAAAATTCCGTTTTAATTTCAATTCAATCCCCTTTAGGTTAATTCGCGTTTTATTCTTTTATTATTAATACTATTATTATATTATTATTATTTTACTATATTATTATTATCATTATTTTTTACTATCATTTGTTTATTATTGCTATCTATTATTATTATGTCTACTACTATTATTTTTATCATTTTGTTATATTACTATTATTATTATTATTATTATTATTATTTGATTGTATTTAGTATTGTTGATACTATATTATATTTACCATTATTACATTTATTATTAATATTAATATTATGATTACTATTATTATATTTATTACTTTATTCAATTATTAATTTACTTTATTTTACCTTACTTACTTTTTTATTTTTCATATATATATTATTATTTCCATTATCATTATTGGCATTATATTATTATTATACATAAATACTATTATTATCATTATTTGTTTTTATATATATTTGTGTATTTCACTATTTCATTATTATTATTATTATTATTATTATTATTATTATTATTATTATTATTATCACTATTATTTGTTATTTCTATTGTTTGTCATTATTTTCACATATCAAATCCATATACATATTTTATTTGTTATCATGTTTATTTTATTCTTTACTATTACCATTATTATTATTTTCATTAACATATCGTTATCCACATGACCATTTCATTTCGACCATATTATTGCTTTCTCGTTTGCTTTAACCATCGCTATCATCATAGTTATATATATAAATATATATATTGTTAGTTTACTACTACTATATTATCGCATATGTGTTTTACTATTTGTTTATTATGCTTCTTCTTGTCATGATATTCATACACATATAAGCGTATTTTATCGACTTACTATTACTATATATATACGTTACTATTATCGTTACCATTGTTCAATCTTATCATTATTATTATTACCATTATATAACATCTTGATTATCATTTGTTTAGTATTGTTATCCATCATCACTGTCATCATTATTGTTACCAATCATCCTTTATTTGCATTATTATTGCTATTGCAATTTTTCAATAATCTCGCTAAATAAAAATACATTTTATGAAATCGTCCTATTCTATCCAAAGATTCTTAAAGCAAGGCAATGTTTCGTATTTAGAAATTCGGGAAATAGTGCACTAACGTGTTGAGTTGCGATTTTCTGTTTAACTAAATGACTTAACATTCTTTTTACGAAGTTTCGCGAATCACGAGATGACTTTGATTACGAGAGATTAAAACATCGTGTCCTAACGTACTGGATGTGATGTTTATATCTTTTCGGGACAAAGAAATCTCAAGTTTTGACTCGAGCCTTTTCTTTGATTTAATCCGATACGATGCATTTTGTAAAATTGCTACACTCCATTTAAAGGTTTTAAATAAAGGCAATGTTCTGTATTTGGGAATTCAGGGAATAGTGCCCTAACGTGCTGGGTTGCGATTTTCCGTTGGACTAAATAACTAAATATCCTTTTGATAAACTTCGTAAAATCATGAGATAGCTTTGATTATGAAGATGTAGAATATCATGTCCTAACGTGCTGGATGTGATGTTTGTACCCTCTCGGAACAAAGAAATCTCAAATATCCTAATACCTTTTAAAGGATCCGTATTTTAAAAATCTTTTCAAATTTTCGACATTAAGACAGTAATTAATCATTTTGGTACCAATTTTGGGCATATCGAGGGTGCTAACCCTTCCTCGTGCGTAACTGACTTCCGAACTCGTTTTCTGGATTTCGTAGACCAAAATCGTTGTTTTGATAAATCAAACTGTTTATTAAAAATAACCGTTTTACGAGGTGACCCGATCACACCTCAACAAACAGGGATTGGTGGCGACTTCTGTTTTTTTCATTTTTAAAACCCAAAGTCGAACCCCTTGTCGTTTTCCAAAAAAATGGTTACGACACTCTTTGTT
The DNA here is from genome assembly GCA_025506655.1 of Gossypium rotundifolium. Classification (NCBI taxonomy): domain Eukaryota; kingdom Viridiplantae; phylum Streptophyta; class Magnoliopsida; order Malvales; family Malvaceae; genus Gossypium; species Gossypium rotundifolium. Next base: position 129,362,994 of record CP106723.1, read on the forward strand.
TTGAAAACTTGAATGAACTAAACTAGATGCAAAGACTCGCTTATTTCGAAGAAGTAAAATATCATACCCAGTGAGTTAGGATACAACCATTTATATTCCCGAAGCTAAGCTTATTTTTAAAACTCATGCATTAAAGTGTGAAAAGGGTATTTGGTTATTTAGGCTTTATGGAAAATTAGAACCCAGTAAGTTAGGGCATAATTTCTCAAAATTCCCGAATACGGAATATTGCCTTTGCTTTTTAGAAATTCTTACCTCTAGATGATAAAATGTCACATCCAGTGAGTTAGGACGCAATGTCTCAAATTCTCGAGAATAATTTTTTTATTTCAATTTTTTATTTATTTTGATTTAAAAGAGAAAAGGGTACTCGGTTGCTAGGATTTAACGAGAAAAATTGGAACGCAGTGAGTTAGGGCACGATTTTCTTGAAACTTCCAAACACGAGCATTGCCTTATTTTTTATAAGCTTTCTGATAAGCGATTATAAAACCGGCTCAAAATATATTTATTTAGTTTGTTTGGAACAAGAATGAAATGACTAATATCAATTAAAATGTTAAAATTTGAATCACGATGCGATAATGTGAAAAAAAACAAAGTTACAAACATGGAATAATATAAATGGATAAGATATTATACAAATGAATAACCATAATATGAAATTTGAAAAGAACGAATTTGGATACATACAATAGCATAAATTAATACAACTAATATATAGCAAACAAATAAACAACCAATATATATATAAAATAGTATCGTCAACTTAAATTATACATATGTAATAAAAACTTGATATAATATAATGTATATTAAAAATAATAATGACATATGAAAGTGTTTGTAATAAATAAATATATAATTTAAAATAGGGTCTTTCAAATAGACCAATTATATACATAAATAAATTTAAAAGTATATATATATATATATATATATATATATATCGTGAATAAATTTAAAAGAAAATATTTACATAAAATAATACAAAATCAATGATATATATACATAAAAATAATTTAATATAAATTATATATATGTATATATAGAAAGAATATATATATAAAAATTTAATGAAAATAACATAGAGAAATAAATAATATCTAGAACCATTTAAAATATATATAATATATAATTTTAATTTTAAAAAGGAATAATTAGAAAAGAAAAGCAAAAACAAATAATTAAATAAAATAATTAAAGGACTATATTGAAATTAGAACAAAATTAGAGAGCTAAAAGCAATAAATTTAAAAAGAAATAGAAAAAGGACTAAAATACAATGCGCGTGAATTAAAGGGGATTAAAAGCGCAATTTACCCAGGTTGTTAAACGCAGCATTTAACCAAGGACTAAATTAAAACTACGCAAGATTACTGGACAAAATTAAAATAAAAGAAAAACTTAATTAAAAAAATAAAAAATGCGGAAAGACTTGAAGAATAATTATCCCATCAATGGGAAAACGCACGGATCCTGCCCGGTTCGGGTCAATGCGCGAATCCTGGAGGTGCAAACGGCGTCATTTTATACTCTAAAGGTGGATCCTAAAACGGTGCCATATTGAGGTACTATTTAAGCCACCAAACGCCAAAAGAAATCATTTGAAACCCCGTTTTTTTAAAAAAAAAAAACTTTGTTTTTCTCTCTGAATTTCCAGTCCAAGCTACGATCGGGTCCGGCCAGACTTCGCCATGGCTCCGCCGAGGCTCCGTCGCGGCCCCGCCATAGGCAGTGGCCGATGCTCTATAAAAACTAGTTTTTAAAATCTATTTTACTCCTATTCGCTCCTATAAAAAAAACCTTTAAAAAAACAATTTATATGGACCGAAAACCCCACTTTTCGCGATGATTTCGACGATGGAGAAGGGACCTCCGACGACGGAACTATGAGACGATTCAGGTAATCTCTCTTCTCTCTCTCTCTTTTATTTCTATATATATTTTTATACTCTATCAAAAAATGAATAATGATGAAAACTGTAAAAATCAACTTTCGAATCTTTTTTTTGATTTCTCTGTATATTCGTAAAAAAAAGACCCCTTTACAAATATTTGCTTGGTTTTTATAACCGAATTCAAAAATTAAAATAAAAATCAAAATAAAATTCAAAATAAAATTCTTTTTTTCTTGCTGCGTTGGTGGTTTGTTGTTTTCGCAGGTACGGAGGCATGCATGGCTGAACGGAGGCTGTATGTGCGGACGTGGTGAGCGCGTGGGGGGAAGAGCTACTTGCGGCGCTGCATTGGCTAGCTAGGGTTTCTTATTGTCATCTGTTATAGGCTAGGGTTTGGGGCTAATTCGGGTTTGGTTTGGGCTAAGTTTAGTATTGGGTTATGGCTCTTTGTTTTTTAGGCCTGCTATAATAAACTGGACTGTTTATTATTAATTTTTATTTGGTTTTAATTAAATTTGGTTTACTTGGTTTGGCATTGGGCCTAGGAAAATTTGGGCTCTTACAGGTCTAACATCATATACCAACGGTCAAAATGGTCATTCCAATGCAGAAATCACCATTGGTACATATATCGTTGGTATAGGCTTTTGTTGATGAAAAAAGAGGTCGTCAAAATAGGTCAAAGGGCTTATATCGATGGTTTAAGCATCACCAAAGTAAAACTATCAGTAAAATTATCGTAAACAAAAGTTCATTTGATTTGCTACCAATACCAATGGTCTTGTGCGTCGGTATAGGTATAGTGATAGTTCGTTCCGATGATATAAGTTTCAAGTGCCATCTCAAATACTAAACATATAGCAACATTTAGTGATCATCAAATTGTCATTGTAATGTTACATACTAGAATTTTTATATTGTGGACATAGGACAACAATGGTTCAACCATGTTAAACATTTTCTCTTTTAAGTGTCAAAATTTTTTTGGAAATCAACTTTCATTTTTAAAAAAATGAAAATGGAGTTGTCACCAATCCTTTTATTTAGGTGTGATTGGATTACCTCAAAATTCAGTCATTTTAATAAAACGTTAGATTTACTAAAACAGTAATATTTGGTCTTACAAATAAAAAATGGGTTCGGGAGTTGGTTACGTATAAGGAAGGATTTGCACCCTCATAATGCCCAAAATTGGTACCTAATTGATTACTTAATATCTTAATGTCTATAATTAAAATTTTGAAGAGAATTTAAAACATGATCCCTATTTGCATGATATTAAAATATCGTTATTTTCATGAAAAAGTCTTATTTCGAGTTAATGGAGAAGAAAAAACCGTGCCCGTAAGTTAGGACATGATGCGTTAAATCCTCGAAAGCAAGAATGATCGCCATTTGGTCATTACTTAAATATCATTTTTTATATTTTTATAATAGATATTCAACTATTTCAGTTTTAGAAAGAGACCATACTCCATAAGTTAGGAGCACGACTCCTCTAATTCCAAAAATAATGAACATTGTCTTGGTTTTTTTTTTCTTTAAAATATTTCCTATTCATATGGTAAAACGAATGCAACCTTTTAACGATATGCTTTTTTAATTTATCTAGGCCTAGTAATAAAATGGACGAATATTTGTTAATGCGATACAAGGCCTAGATGTTAGCAAACTAAAGTAACATAGTAACGGGTAAAAATGAAATGATGATGTTAAAATGATAAGTAAATAAATGAACAAATAAATAAATAAAATAAAATAAAATGCTATGCTAGTGAGTAATGATAATATAACTATAATGATGGTAAAAAAACAACAATTTATAATAATAGCGATAATCATATTATAGTTACTATCATAATAATAATAATAATAATAATAATAATAATGATGATGATGATGATGATGATGATGATGATGATGATGATGATGATGATGATAAGGGCGAAAAATGCATAATAAAATGGCATAATAGCGATAATCATATTATAGTTACTATCATAATGTTCATTGTTCGTTTCAAGAAACTCAACTCGAAGTTCACAATTTTGCAGTGCGGCTTGAGCTCTTCTATCTTTCCCTTCAACTCTTCAATCTTAGTTAGGCTTGCTTTCAACTCAATCATAGAGTTGCGACTATGATATTGATGTAGTGACCTTTCTAATTCTGCTACCCGAACTCTCAAGCAAACCTTTTCATTTTGGCTTTCTAGCAAATCCCTTTTGAAAGCATATTCTCAAACTCGAGCATCTTGGAATTTTTTTTCCGACTGATCAGCTCTAATCTTTTCATCTTGGATTTCTAGCCACCATTGTTCCGATGTTTCACCCAACCCGACAGTTCTAATTTACAGACGCAGTTTCTTATAATCTATTTTTAAACTATCCAAGTCTTCCTTCGCCTTGTTTTTTCCTTTCCTCATTTTCTCGGCTTCTAACCTTTGGACATCGACATCTAATCCTAGTTAAATCTTTTCCTCTTCCAACTTTTCTATCCTCTTCCCCAACTCCGAACTCTTTTTCGAAGTCTTGCTTTACGATCTCTAACTCAGACGGGATCACTTGCAAGTGTTCTTCTATCGGCCGAGTGTTTTCTTGACTTGATGAAGGGACATTGTCATTAACTCTTTTACCCCACCACTAATCATATTTTGGGGTTAGCAAAAAATCTTTTCATTTTACGAGTTTGGTTTCAAGCGTTTGAACCTTCTTTTTGTAATTATCACCTTTATACGCAAACTCGCATTGAGCCAACCCTTGTGTTGTTGGTATAAACTGTCTCATTACAAGTAGAAGGGCATATCCAACAGCTCCCCATATCTTGAGTAGAGGGCCCAGTCGAAGTCTCTACATCGGTATAAAATTTTACCAAGGATCATCCAAGGGGCCCTCCATTCAACGTCTTCGTCTTGGAGACTTTGGAGAATTGCCATCCACTTTTCTTCAGAAATATTGTCTCGCCTTGAGGTAGCCACGAATTCTTTCAACAGAGAGTAGTTCTCAGAGAATACTCGATAGGAGACCTTTTCTACCTTCCAAAAGTGGCTATGGAACACACCCGATAAATCTTCCTTCACCTGCCCTTCGGCATGCACTTAAAGATTTGAAAGTTTCAGCCAAAATTGTCGGGATGGGCGTGACCTTTTGTCAAGCCAGTGAAATAGATCTGAAATCGCATCATCTATGTGCCCTAGTGCTTTGGGGAAGATGACCAACTTGTAAATACTCAAGGCAAAGACTTCGACTCTTTTCCTCATATCTGAATGTGCCAAGATAAAATCCATAGACTTTTCCAAGGGATGCATTTACTATCTCCCTTTTGTTTAATCCGGGCCACGACCCATTGCTCTCTCATCCCAGTTATGCTCATTAGTCTCTTTAAGAAAGTTAGGATGTTGGCGGCTCTAGAATAAAATTTGTCAGGTTGGATCTTCGGGCAACGGAGTAGGGTTGTGTACTTTTCTACGGTGGGCACCAAGTCTACCTTCCCAAAAGTGAAGCAGCTATAGGCGAGATTCCAATATTAGGCAAGAGCTCGAAATAAGTGCTTATCCACTTTGACATCGAGTAAATAATGCAAATCATCATACTCACGGTAGAATAACTATTTGATTTCGTCATCCCATTGGTCTCATATTTCTTTCAACTCTTGAATATTATTCTGAGTCACACTGATGCAAGTGAAATCCCATAGTTCTGACGTATATCCCTCCGTCAGGTTGTCGCCTTTCTCTTGTTGTGTCTTTTCGGGCCATATTTGTATGGTCACATTGTCTTCCACTTTATCAAGAAATCCATTTTTCATGATAAGCTCTCTATTTAGCAACTGAACGCGAATCAACACCCTTTTCTATTATGAAAATGCAATGCAATCACAACCAAAACAAAATGAAACAAGTCAATACATTTTATAGGAAGCTAAAATACAAAATAAGAAATAATAAATAGAACATCTATTCGGGTGACCACTAGAGGTTTGATATGGTTCTACCTAGGGTAGGTTCTTAGGGCTCGTTATATGCGGTTCGGTTCTAAAGTAAGGGTACCTGAACTAGCAGATTCTTCAATCCTCACCCATTATAAGCTTATATAGACCGAGTTCAGTTCAGGGGAATACATTTCCTTATGGCTATATAGAGATGAAGATCTCACGAAGACATAGGTACAGATGTATCTCGAAAGTGATCCACTATCCTATACGAAGATGAAGACCTCACGAAGAAATAACTTCTCACTCCCACTTAAGAAGGGCAAAATGGAACGATTGTATAATGCAATATACGTGAAAACATACAAAGAGAAACTTTCGAACCAATAAAACAGATATACTAGATCGCTATGTAACCTGAGGTAACAAAGATGAAACATGAAGGACGAAATGTAATGAAGGGATCGTTAATTTAAACCAAATTATCAATTTTCGACAAAAAAAAAGACCAAAAAGTAATCAACTTGCGGCTTGACTCTCTTGTTTTGTCCCTAGTGGAGTTACTAAGCTGTTGAAACCTTTTTGGAAATCGACTTTCATTTTAAAAAAAAAAAATGGAGTCACCACCAATCATTTTATTTAGGTGTGATTGGATCACCTCAAAACTCGATTATTTTAATAAAACGTTAGATTTACCAAAATAATAATATTTGGTCTTACAAATCAAAAATGGGTTCGGGAGTTGGTTACATATGAGGAAGGATTAGCACCCTCATAACGCCCAAAATTGGTACCTAATTGATTACTTAATATCTTAATGTCGATAATTGAAAATTTGAAGAGAATTTAAAACACGATCCCTATAACACCCAAAACCCAACCTAGAAGTGTAGACTGAATTCGGATGTCACATTGGCTACCGAAGTAACCATAGTTAAATTTCACAAAACAAGTTTTCATGTTAAATCGAAATATTTGAACGTTTAAAACCCAAAATGTAAAGTTACAATTAAGAAAAACATATAACCCAGATAAAATAAACGAGTAAGAATCAAAATGGAGATTGAACCAAAGCTTTTAAAAAAAAATCTTACATTCCAAAAATCGTTTAACCAAATATAAACCAATAATCCTTTATTTCCACCGAGACTGTCTGAAACCTCCGCACACCAAGTCCAGCGTCAGAATTCAGGAAAGGTACCTGAAATGGGAAACTAAGAGGGGTGAGCTACTCGAGCTCAGTATGAGTCCGAAACAAGTCTAAAACAGAGATACAGAACTCAAAATAGTAGCACAATAGATTTTCAATTACTCACGGAGTCAGAACGCACACTTGGAAGTAATGTTCCAACATAACTTAACAAACCGAGCACATCAAATTCACACATAAACTCAGTACAAGTGCCGTGCAAACAACATGATACAGATAACAAATCTGACAGTCAAAACCCATAGACAAATGCAGATGAAATGCAGTCAGATAAATATAACCCACCCATCCAGCCAACACACCTCTCCGTCCCCGGATCACACATCATACGAGCTGTGAAAGCTCATCCAACCAATCACACCATTTAGGACCTTGGAAAGCCTATCCAACCCTACACATCCATATGTGGACTCAGCCACTCAGATAATAATACGTAGCAGGGCTAGCGTTAGCGTATGTGCTGTACTGTGTAATGCGGTAGATCGTGGTACAGTCCGATCAGATAATGGTACGTAGCAAAGCTGATGTAGTACAGTATAGTGCAATGCTGTAATCCGCTGTACAGTTATGTTGCAGTTAAACTACCAGATCAGATAATAGTGTGCAGCAAAGCTGACGTATGTACGGTACAGTGCGATAAATCACTGTACGTATAAGTTGCAATAGAACTGCCAAATTAGAACAGATACAGTCTTCCTTCTCTTCACAACCCAACCCAAAATATTTTATGCAAATGCATGAATGCATTCAAGCTAACAGAACAGAGACACATTAAAAGACAGTCAGTCAGAACAGTTACGTAGCACACTCTTCATACTAGATTCAAAATCATATATCACACACAACCATCACAGGTATCAAATCTTGAACACCCCCACTAAACTTAGCTAAGGATCGCAGTACACACGAACACATATTCATACCAGAAATGCATACAAAACCAATATAAGTGTCTTAAGACCACATGCCCGTGTGCCCTGGCCGTGTAGTAATGCCTAGGCCATGTAGAATATCAAAAGCCCGTGTGAGGGGGGCACATGGCCGTGTGATAAAAATCACACCCGTGTAGACCAGGGACATAGTCGTGGTGATAGGCCGTGTAACTCTCTGTCCATTTGCACTAAATTTGAGTACAGGGTTGACACGACCGTGTGAGGGTCTCACACACCCGTGTGCCCACCAGGCACGGCCATGTGTCCCAAAACACATACCGGTGCGGAATCCCTAAATCCTCAAATTAGCCATACGACCGTGTGGCATCAAATCACCAAAACCTTAATCTCCAAACTCACACGTCCGTGTCCCTGAGAGGCACAGCCATGTGAGAAACGATAAAATCCCCACATCGGCCACACGGTCGTGTTGCCAGGTCGTGTGGCATCAAAATTCACCCGAAAACTATAACTCTCAAAGGCACACGGCTGTGTGAACTGGCACAATTCCCTTTTGGAAACCCTAGTGGCCACGAAACCACTTCGGAACAGGTCAAAAAGTGACATTTCAGCCATCGTAACAGCCCCAACCATCACAATGATAGAAGAGGTTGGGATAAATTGTATTTTCCAAACCTTTCAGAGCCACTAACACCCAAATTCAATAGTTTAGAACACAATTGAGAGTTGACGAAACGACAATTCATAAAAGTAAAAGTAGATAAGATTTGAATCTCACACCTGTTTTGATGACAGAGGAGCGAAATTCCTCGATATCTAAGCAACAGAAATCGGTTTACCAATCACAAGAAAGAAAACAAAGAAAAAACCCAAAAAGAAGAAGAAAAGAGACAGAGAACCAAAAAGTGAAAAGAAGAAAAAAAAAGTCTAGTAGAAAAGTCAAAACAATAAAAAATAAAATGAAAACCACAATAAATAATTAAAATATTAATTTAAAACTAAACAAAATAAAACTCGATAAAAAGGTTCCTAAAATGCGTACACAATGACTCAAACCCAAAACCCAAATGTTAACTAATACTCACTCAACCACCTGACTAGAAGGCCAATTCTATCACTTAGACGCGCCACTAAATTTAATAGCAATGCCAACTCATTGACCCTAACCACAAAACCCAAAACTTCTAGCCTCAAAATTCGGGGTGTTACAATCCTTCTTTGCATGATATTAAAATATCGTTTAACCAAATTAATTTTCACGAAAAAGCTTAATTTCAAGTTAATCGAGAAGAAAAGATCGTGCCCCGTAAGTTAGGACACGATGCCTTAAATCCTCAAAAACAAGAATGATCGCCATTTGGTCATTACTTAAATCTCGTTTTTATATTTTTAAAATAGATATTCAACTATTTCGGTTTTAAAAAGAGACCATACTCCGTAAGTTGGAGCATAACTCCTCTAATTCCAAAAATAATGAACATTGTCTTAGTTTTTTTTTTTGTTTAAAATATTTCCTATTTATATGGTAAAACGAATGCAACCTTTTAACGATATGCTTTTTTAATTTATCTAGGTTTAGTAATAAAATGAACAAATATTTTTTAATGTGATACAAGGCCCGGATGTTAGCAAACTAAAGTTACATAGTAACTGGTAAAAATGAAATGATGATATTAAAATGATAAGTAAGTAAATAAATGAACAAATAAATAAATCAATAAAATAAAATAAAAATAAAAATGCTATGCTAGTGAGTAATGATAATATAACTATAATAATGGTAAAAACAACAATTTATATTAATAATAGCGATAATCATATTATAGTTACTATCATAATATTAACATGAATAATAATAATAATAAGGGCAAAAATACATAATAAAAGGAAATATAAATAATATGAATTTTGAGTATTAAAAAAGGTAAAGAAATAAGAAATAAATAACAACTCATAAAAGGTTGAAATTAAATAAACCAGGGACTGAACCAAAATTAAAATGAAATTAAAAGCATAAATTGTAATAAAATAAATAAACAAGTAAATAAAGGACTAAAATAAAAATGTGAAAATAAATAGGGCTCAAATTGGTAATTATCCCAAACCCCATTAAGCGCACCGTTCTTTTGGCAAATTGAGGGACTAAATAATAAAAAATAAAATAAAGGGGTAAAAATAAACAAAATAAAAATAACAGGATGAAATTGAAAAGTAGCAAAAAGGCTGAAGGGCCAAAGCAGCAATTAAGCCCCCTTTAAAAAACACGCGGATCCTAGGGGATCGGTCGACAGATCATGCCCAAAACGACGTCGTTTTGAGGTTTATGGAACCATGCCAAAATGACGCCATTCTAAGGCCCTATTTAAGTTAAAATTTTTCAAAAAAGTTCATTTCCCTTTGTTTTTTTTTTTAAATCTGCCTTCTTTTTTTTTTTCTATAGCCATCCCATTGCCCGACCATGAGGCTGCCGCAAGCCACCGTGACCACAGGTCATCGGCGATGGCCTTGACCTTTTTTTAGCTTTCTTTTTTAAAAAACCTTTTAAACCCTTCTAATCGTTTTTAAAAACCCAATTTGAAATAAAAACGATGAAATCCTAAAAATTTTAAGAAACTTCTTAGTTTCTCTCATCCAACGGTATTGTCTTTCATCGGAGACAATGGCCTCGGCCTCGCACGGCGAAGAACAAGACGACACAGGTGAGAACAATTTTTTTATTTCTATTTTTGCAAAATAAAATAAATAAATGAACTACCTTTTTTTTAATTTTGTTTTTTTTTTGTATTTTTCTTGTATTCGATTTTCATCCTTGTTTGAATCTCGCAAAAGTTCGGCCTTTATAGCCGTTTTAATGACAATATTTCTCTTTTTTTTCTTTTTGTATCTGCTCTGCTATGCTGCTCTTTGTCTCTTTTCTTTGCATGTATTTGGGGCAAGGTCAATGGTGTTGGGAGCCACGCCTTGCTGTTTTGGTGAAAGGAGGGGGAAGGGCCTCGGGCGGCGTGTTTGTGAGGGAGCGGCGCTAGAGGCTAGGGTTTTTTTTAATTTTTGAAAGTAGTTTAGGTTATGGGCTATTGGGCTTCGAGTTATTGGGTATTAGGTTTAGCAGATGGGTTGGGTTATTGGGCTCATTTTTGTTTGGGCCAATCTATTTTGTAAATGAACTTTTATTTATTATTATTTGTTGTTTTGTTTATTGGACTGGATAAAATTAGCCTGTTACATTGAGTATGTTTAATTTTGTGTTGATTACATTTCGTCTTTAAACTCTCAATATATATATATATTTTAGAATTCATAAATCTCAACTTAAATTTGAGCTCAAACATAAATAATAGAGTTCATTAGAATGAGCTTTTGGATGTTCAAAGTTTTTTTGAAGTTTAAAGAAATGTTTGTCCAAATAGTCACAAGTATCGAACTACAACAAATGAAATGTTTGCTCAATTACACATTATGAAATTCAAAGACTTACACATATAATTACAAATAGCATGTCTCAAACTTAGATATTTAAGATTTAAGGTTTTCGCCGCCAAGGCTTTTTTTTTTTTTTTTTTTCTAAACGTGCATTTGAAGCCAAACTAAGAACTTGGCTACTATACCCTTTTAGGATTGGGAAAAATGACCCTCATTTATTGATCTATCTTCCTCATGGCTTGTAGTTTAATAAACTAACTTTAAATTGTAAACGTTAAATATATATTTTTTAAAAGCATTTTCTATAAATTTATAAACTATTTGATTTCTTTTAAATTTTAATAATCTTTTTTTTTCTTTTACATTTTTAATGAACTTAGTAAGATGGGGCCAAAGAAATGAGAAGATATTGGAGTCGGTAAGCAAAGAATGTGAAATCTTAATGTAAGAGACAATGATGGCCTAAGCTTTAAAAAAAATATATTCTTAGAAGGTAACCGACATTGCTGAAAATTGATGTTGTTGGATTGATTGAGAAGTAGACTAAAGATTAAGAGCAGCTATCCACTCTAAAAAGTATGCATCATCATCACCATCATCATCATCATATCGAATGAATTAGAATTATTTGCCTCAACAGCCAAATTCCAATACTTTGTGAAGATAATCTTACCTTTTCAATGTAATGTTTAAAGCTGAAATATGCTTGACCCAATATGATTAGCATCAGTGTTACATTTGGATAGACTTTAAAAAAAGAGAAAGAAAAATGAAATAATGCAGAAATCTTTTATTTGGATTATTTAAAAAATGAATTTTAATAGTTGTTGTCTGGTTAAATAATGTAACAAAAAATTATTATTTTTGGGTTAATATTTAATGTATTGAAAATGTATAATTTTATAAATCGTCAAGAAATCAAATAATGATACGTCATTCAAAATGAAGATAAGTGAATTCTTTTTAAAAGTTTTGAATGATATATCATCATTTGATTCTCTAGTTGTATATAGAATTTCATGTTGTTTGTGCATCAGTATAAATATTTTATTTTTTATAAACTAACATATACTATAAGATTTGGTTTTGTTTTGATTGGAACGTCAAACCAAATAATAAGATATATAAATCTTAAAATTATACATGAACTTGAATTATATGTGTAATGTGATATATGAACTTCAATTTTATGTAATTGCCTATAAGAAATTTTATTTTAGTTCAAATTTCACAAATCATTAACACTATAACTAGAGGTGTACATGGGCGGGCCCGTTTTGTAGGCCCAGGCCCAGGCCCGAAATATGGGCTTGAAAAATTATCCAAGTCTGGCCCGACATGGAATTGGTAAACCCGAGCCTAGCTCGGCCCGACCCGTATTATTATTTTTATTTTATTAAATAAAAAATAAAAAATAATGAATCAAATACATTTAAAGAAAATAGATGCTTATTTTCTACTTTGAATCTCATAATGATACTATTCTGCCATTTAATTTTCTACTTTACGACAATAAATGCTTAATTTGTTTAGCTTTATTTATTAATAATTTTTCATATTCTCAAAAATTCAATTTTAAAGAAATTAAATATGGAATAAAATAAACACATGTTCCTAATTTGGTAACAAAAATCAGGAAACATTCCAACTTTTGCAAGCAACTTAAAACATGTGTTTGTCACTTGAAAACTTGAGATACGGAGCCTTCAACTTAAACATTAATGATTAATATATAAAAAGTAGTAAAGAGTTTTTTTTTTTTTAAGTCTTGATATTCAATCAATATATTATAGGATCTCAAAAATCATATCGAAATAATGTTAAAAATGACAACAGAACATTAAAAAGTAATTATATTAAAATTGAAACAACTTGTTTGAACTAAAATAATAACCAAATTAATAATAAAACAAAAGTTCTACAATATCGAAATAATATTAAATACGACAACAGAACAATAAAATACCATAAAAGAAAAATAAAACAACATCAAAACAGCCCCAAAATAGCATCAAACTGCATCAAATAGCAACAAAACAGTGCCAAAAATAGCATAAAAATAGCATTAAATAGTAGAAAAACAACATCACCAACAATCCCAAAACAGCACAAAAAACCTGCAAAATATAATCAACCAACCAAAATATCTATACATTAACCAATTAACATATTTAATTTTATAAGAAACTATAAATTGTAAGCAAAATTAAATTGTCAATAGTTAGAAAGGAAGGTAACCTAAAAAGCAATCGAAGAAATATCGTCCTCATGGTCCTTCTTGTCCTAAAAAGCAATCGAAGAAATATCGTCCTCATGGTCCTTCTTGTCACCAACTTCTAACATGAAATAAGAATAAATAATTAGATTATCAAATTGATAAACAATAATATAAAATTACAACAATAAGATGAGAATAATAATTACCCGTTGAAAATCCCTTAGATCGTATCTAGTCATCAAGGCAAACAACGGCTTGAACCATTTTTGGCTTAAGTGAACTCCTCAAAGGTGTGATAACTTTTTTACCCATGCTAAAAGCCGATTCGGAAGCTACAGTCGATATTGGAATTGCCAAAAGATCACGAGCCAATAATGAAAGCTCATTATATCGAACTGAACTTTTGCTCCAATAATCCAAAACATCTATTTGACTATTCAACTCAAGCTCCGGTTCTTCCAAATAAATGTCCAACTGTGACTTTTCACTCTTAGTGCTAGATTCATTTAAATACCATTTATAATCATCACTCTCATCAAAATCCCCCAAAATCAACACTATTAACATTCTGTTGATACAAACTAGAATAACGGGATCTTTATCTGAGACATTAGAATTCTCAACCAAAGAGGAAGACGTGGATTTGGATTTCTTAGCATACTCGTCAAGCAAGAGTCTAAGATTGCAAAAAATGGTTTCAACAAAATCTGAAGCATGAATACCATAGATTGTAGTAAAGCAATACTGCACATAATTCAACTTGTAATGAGGATCTTGATAAACCGTAAAAGTAACATATTTTAATCCCACATTTAGCACACTTTTGGATGATTTATTCATTGATTTATGCAAAACGGTGCTCTTAATCCTTTCTTTTCATGTTTTATACTCAGGAAAGCACCTAAGGATGAAAAGAACGAGAAACGGGCCTAAAAGACCAAATTGGGCCAAAGAAGAATCGACAAGGCTTGGGCCCAAGACCACACGACCGTGCCTCCTTAATTTACTCTAACAAGGCTTGGACCCCGAAACACACGGACGTGTCTCTTCAATAGACTCGACCACGGCCTGACCACGACTCACACGGACGTGTGACATGGCCGTGTCCCTGTCGTGGCAAATAGCAATTTCATTCGGAATAGGGTACTTGGAGGCAAAGAAACACATTCCAAAGCCTATTCAAACACCTACTAGGATTTCTACTTGAATTAGGATATGTAGGGGCCAAGTAAGGCATCTCAAAGTCTATATAAACACCCTAGGGGGCAACTTAAGCAGGGAGTTTGGCAGAAGCCTTCTGTCAGGGCTTTTGGAGGTCAGTTAGGCTAAGGAGCTGAGCCAGAAAGGTCAGATTTGTGGGAATCACTCGAAGATAGCCAGTTGATCCATCTCAAGAAGAAATTCTACTCAAGACGGCGGATTTCTCCAACAATTTCTTCAGGAAGTTTTAGGGATTTCTTATGTTTTGTTTCATCTTTTCTTCTGAGATGTTTTTTTTTATTGTTATGAACTAAACCCTTTAGATACCTGAAGGGGATGAAACCTAAGATGGATCTTATTATTGTTTTCTGAACTATATGATAAATATTTGATTTTTTTCTTAATTATGTGTGCTTAATTCTTGTGTTAATATTTCTGGGATATTGATTCAAGTTGAATGTGTTTAGGTGGCGGAGCAAAAGTCCCTGTCTAAGAGTAGATCTAGCATAATTAAGCAGAGTTGATCGTGCACCAAGAGATAGGGTGACGAGATTTTGCCGGATTAGGGTGAAACCTAATATGAGAGTCCATAGATCGAGTTAATGCGATTCTAGGGGTTTTAATTAGAAAGAGATTTCAATTAATCAACCTAGGGTTAGACGTTATTCACCTCGAGAGAGGGGTTAATATAAGTTAGGGAATCCTACGGATCAAGTCAAGTGAATAAATTGTCTGGTACAGTGTTAGATAACAAGTAAGTCTAGGTGGATTCTTCTTAAGGGTATCGTCTTAGTCAACTGAGTTTTCCTAAAGTTATTTCTTCAATTCATTATTTTTGTCTTTCAATCTTAGCTTAGAAATCAGTTAGCTTTAGATTAAACAACCAATCACTTAATAATTAGGCTAAATAATAGAAAGAAAGTTAGTATTAGTACTTTTAGTTCCTTTGGGTTCGACAATCCGGTCTTGCCTATGCTATACTACTGTTCGATAGGTGCACTTGCCTTAAGTCGTTGTCAAAGTTAGTTTCCAGGTTCGATCATTCTCTTTATAAATTTTAAAACTCGACAAAACAACGATCAAGTTTTTGGCGCCGTTCGGGGAACTGAAATATTAAGAAAGCTCTATTTTTATTACTTTAGCCATTTTTTATTTTTGCAATTTACTTTTATTTTTATTTCTATTTTGTTTTTAACTTTTCTAAATTTCTTTATTTCTTTTCCTAGCAGGTACCTCTAGTTTATGACTAGAAGAAACCCAAAAGGACCCCTAGTATACAACAGTGATATTGAAGCTACCGCTCACAAGAATCGCAGAGAAATTATACGAGCTCTAAATTACAGAGAAGAAGAACAATAAGACGGATCCAATCCTACTGAAGGGATGGACAAGAATAACCCTCCACCACAAGATATGGCAGAAAACAATGCTCCACGTACTATGTATGATTATGCTAAACCTCATTTAACAGGAGCAAATCGAGTATTGTTAGGCCTGTATAGCTGCCAATAATTTTGAATTAAAGCCTAACACTATACAAATGATTCAACAATTTGTTCAATTTGATGGTTTGCAGGACGAAGACCCGAATACTCATATAACTAATTTTTTAGAGTTCTGTGATACCTTCAAAATAAATGGCATTTTGATGATGCCATACGTCTTGAGTTATTTCCCTTTTCATTAAGGAATAAAGCCAAGCAGTGGTTGAACTCGTTACCACGAGGGTCAATCACCACATGGGATCAAATGGTCGAAAAACTTTTATTAAAATATTTCCCACCACCAAAACGGCCAAATTACGGAATGATATCTCTTCTTTTGTGCATGGATTTAGAGACATTATACGACGCATGAGAGAGATACAAGGATCTCTTGAGAAGGTGTCTGCACCATGGTTTACCCTTATGGCTCCAAGTCCAAACTTTCTATAATGGTGTAAACCCCTCAACGAGGCAACTAATTGATTCAGCTGCCAATAGAACCCTGAACAATAGAACTCCTGAAGTAGCCTATGAGTTTATTGAAAAGATGTCACTAAATAACTATCAGTGGCAGGTTACAAGAACAAAACCAATAAAATCACCGAATTTTTCAACCTCGATGCAGTAACCATGCTATCAACACAGGTAGAGATGATGAATAAAAAGTTTGATAGTTTGTGTTCTTCACAGGTACATCCAGTAAAACAGTGCGACGCAAGTGGAACTATGGCGAATCCTGAGTACCCACCCTACTAACCGGGCATAGAAAGCGAACAGATGAACTATATAGGTAATAATTTCAGATCTAATAATAACCCTTATAGTAATGCTTATAATCCAGGTTGGAGAAACCACCCAAATTTTTCATGGGAAGGTCAAGGAAATCAAGGAAATCAAAGACAACAACCTCCTTAAAATTTCCAAAATCAACCATATCCACAAGAAAAAAGCCGAACCTTGAAGAGATGCTGACAAAATTCATGGCAGCCACAGAAAACCGTTTCCAAGACACTGAGACAACACTTAAAAACCAACAAACATCGATTGAAGGGATCAAGAACCAAGTTGGGGAACTTACTAAGTCAGTTAGGGAAATTACTAAGTCAGTTGGAAAACGTGCAAAGTTAATTTTCGAACGACCGGAAGGGCTTCTACCAAGCAACACTGAGATTAACCCAAAGGAGCAAATCCAAGCCATAACTGCTCAGGAAAATGTAGGGTTAGATGAACCCAATTCAATACAAGAAATTGAGGTAGAAGAAGGTAAAGTTGAGGTAACACAAGAAAAGCCAAAACCGATAATCAAAGAGTACCAACCCCACATACCTTATCCCGAAGGATGAAGAGAGACGATATAGAGGAACAGTTCGATAAGTTTTTTAAACTCTTAAAGAAATTACGCATTAACTTACCACTTCTTGAAGCTCTTTCACAGATGCCAGATTCGAGGAAATTTTTAAAACAACTCTTGACGAACAAGCGTAAGTTAGACGAGGAGCCACATGTGGAATTAAACGCAATGTGCTCAGCAATTCTACAAAATAGACTACCACGGAAGCTAAAAGATCCAGGGAGTTTTACAATTTCATATTTAATTGGTAGACTAACTGTTGATAATGCCTTAGCTGATTTAGGGGCAAGAATAAATGTCATGCCTTATAAAATATTTAAGCAGCTAGGTCTAGGGAAACCCAAACAAACTAGGATGAGTATTCAATTAGCTGATAAAATTGTTAGAATTCCTAGGGGTATTATTGAAGATGTTCTCGTAAAAATTGATAAATTCATTTTCCCAATAGATTTTGTTGTCTTAGATATGGATGAGGATAATTCGATTCTTTAATTTTAGGAAGACCCTTTTTAGCAACTGCCAGGACTAAAATTGATGTTGACACAGGAGAACTCAATCTTCGTGTAGGTGATGAATCGATCAGTCTACAAGCTCTTGACTCGACCAAGACATCAATTGATGAAGGTGAGAAAGTAAATTCAGTTGATGACCAATTTGTTCACCTCTCACCACAGGATCTACCACAATGCTGTAGACCTGAGTCGGATCATAGACCTCGTGCAAATAAAGAAGAACTATATAAGGAACGAAGTCTTAAGGATGATGAATTAGAAGCATGGAAGACACACTGTAAAGAAGAACCGGATCCGCACGAAGTGAAACCAAAGGAGCCATCAGAAAAGATCATAGGAACGTTGAACCACTTCAAAATAGGAGATTAGGTACTTTTCAAGAAGGAAGATCCACAAATTACCACGTCAGAACTAAATATAAATGAAGAAATCCCTCTTGAGGTACACAATATCTTCCTATATGGAACAGTTGAGGTAAGCAATCTCATATTCGGTACTTTTAAGGTAAATGCTTCTTGACTTAAACTTTACATGAAAATAGAATTTACAGCATGAGGGAAGATATTCAAACTTTTAAACCACCCTGATTTTTGCAAATATGAGGAAAGTCTAGCTTAAGACTTTAAACGGGAGCTTCTCGGGAGGCAACTTGAGCACTAACCCTATTTATTTACACATTTGTTTTCATTTTAGTTTCTTTTCTTCTCTTCGTCTTAAACACCTAGTTTTAAACTAACCAAAAGTGCAGATTTCCAGACCACACGGCCTTGCACACGCCATGGCCGTGGCCGTGTGGAAGTACAAAATCTCCGTACTGATAATGGCAGAAGAGGAACGAGTCAAAAATAATCAAATCTTTGAGTCACGGACTCAACCACCACCACACGGGCACCGATAAAATGCCACGACCGTGCGATGCGGCTATGGATGACAGTGACTTATCACCAATGGGTGTGGCAATCTGAAAACAGGGCGTGGGTGAACCAACACCCTAGACACACGGCCGTCGAGGCGGACGTGTGAAACAACACGCCCACGGTACATGGGCGTGGGGAAGTACCAGACCTGAAACTATATTTAAAGCCACCCCTCTTTCCTTCCTTCTCACCGACTCCCCATCTTCTTCCTTCCTTCTTTTTCTCAAATTTCTCTCTTCTCCATAGCAAGTCTCTAAACTTTTGAGCCTACACATATCCATGTCAAAGAAGTGGAAAAAGCCAAGCATAATCTCCCAGAGGGAGATCGATCTACAAAAGTTCATGTTGGCCACTTCATCCACTCTATAACCCAAGGGTCTTTGAGACCATTTAAATTTTATTCTACATTTCTCTTTTGCTTTAATTTCCTTCTCTTTGACTCTCTTATGCATAATTTAGTTTATTTTATTCTAGTTTCTTGGTTTTAGGTTCTTCAGGCTGCTAGGGAATCACACCGGAACCACGACCACCAGCTCAACACAGCCTTAGGAATCACACCCACCTCGCGAACCATCCAACAATAAGGACTCCTCAGTCCATTCATCTTTTATGTTAATTTTATCTTACTTTCTGCTTTCTTACCATTTAGTTTTCTTGTCCTTAAAATACATAATTAGTTTATTTTAAATGTGTCTTAATAATTCTTGGCTAATCTGTCACGAGTTTTCCAATTTCTTCATCTAGCACAGTGACTGTTGGCATACACCACAGCACCACCGCCTCCTCCTCAAAATCAGACCGTGAATAGTGATCTCAGAAAAAATTTAGGAAGTGTCACTTCTCCCATTCTCTTTTGATTCAGTATCACATGATTATTTATCGATCTTTGTACATTGAGGGCAATGTACATCTTAAGTGTGGGGGGAGAAAAATACCTAACTTTTTGCATTATTCTCAAATCCCTGAATTATATCTAGTTCTTAAGTAATTTTCTCATATTACTAATTAGGATGAAATTTCTGATGGTTTATGATTCTTATTGATATGTCTTAGATTAAGTCATATTTAATTGTGCATTGATGGTTTAAACTTTAAAATACAAGAAAATCAAGCATGATAAGTCTATTTTTCAAGAATAAAAAAAAAATTTAGGTTGTCTACCTGAATTTGAATATTACCTTGAAGTTTGAAATTTACAGGGATTGATATCAAACACCCATAATTTTTGTGAGATTTTAAGCCTTACAGAGCATACATTCTTTTTCGTGCTCACTTTTTTATTATGAGTGTGTCAACATTGAACTGTTATTCTAGAACTTGCCTCGATTATACATGTCAAGACCACATTTTTTATTTGATATACTGAGATGATAAAGGCACCTAGGTTTTAACCCACTCGCTTCACTAAAAGCCTACCTTCATAATCAACCCCTAGTGAACCTCTTTGATCCTAACAAGCCTTTTATTGATTTACCCACTAATATTAACCCAAAACCTAGCTCGTATTTGTTATCACAATTCCTTTTGACTATCCTTCTATCAAGACTTGATTTGATAAGTTGCTCAATTATATTATTTCAGTTATAAAGTTATTTCTTATGTAATCTATGCTAGTGTTAATTGATTAAAAAAATCAAATTATATTCATTATTAGTTTGTAATTAAGTGAGCTTATATGTTTAATTTCAATATCTTGAAGAAGAAGCTCATATTATTAGTATTTTCATGTGATTATTCAGATTATTAGTTCAATTCTTTTTCTAAAGTTAGGTAATTTGTCAGGTCAATCTCGATTCTAACCCTCTAATTTAGCCTTTTTCCACACCTTTAACCCAAGCCCTGTTACAACCTTTAAAAGACCTTTTGATTTGTGTATCATCTCATATTACAGTGGTGGAGATTTGATTTTCAGGCAAGCCTATGGGATTAACTTTTCAGGTTTGACTTATGAGTGCTTTTTCCTAAACCTTAAACACTTCGAGTGCTTTGAGTGAATCTTTAGTAAGGATGTCAATCATTGTCAATTTTGAATCAGAGGTAATTATTTAAATAAGGGGAGACACCTATGTTTTCATGCTACAAAATGTATGACTTATATTGTTTGAATCTTTAGGACTCTTTGAGTTAAATTATCCATATATAAATTATCTATGAATTATGATGAGGCATTATTAATGAGAATTATGAATTGTGGAAAGTTCATTTTAATTGTAAGTTGAGAATTTTGCTTGAGGACAAGCAAAAGCTTAAGTGTGGGGGTATTTGATAAACCGTAAAAGTAATATATTTTAATCCCACATTTAGCATACTTTTGGATGATTTATCCCTTGATTTATGTAAAAAGGTGCTCTTAATCCTTTCTTTTCATGTTTTATACTCAGGAAAGCACCTAAGGATGAAAAGAACGAGAAACGGGCCTAAAACGGACTAAATTGGGCCAAGGAAGAAATCGACATAGCCTGTGCCCAAGACCACACGGCCGTGCCTCCTTAATTTACTCTAACACGGCCTGGACCCCGAAACACACGGATGTGTCTCTTTAGTAGACTCGACCACGGCCTGACCACGACTCACACGGGCGTGTGACATTGTCGTGTCTCTGTCGTGGCAAGGAGAAATTTCATTCGGAATAGGGTACTTGGAGGCAAAGAAACACATTCCAAAGCCTATTCAAACACCCTAGTAGGAATTATACTTGAATTAGGATATGTAGGGGCCAAGTAAGGCATCTCAAAGTCTATATAAACACCCTAGGGGGCAACTTAAGCGGGAGTTTGGCAGAAGCCTTCTGCCGGGGCTTTTGGAGGTCAGCTAGGCCAAGGAGCCGAGCCAGAAAGGTCAAATTTGTGGGAATCACTCGAAGATAGCTAGTTGATCCATCTCAAGAAGCCGAAATTCTACTCAAGACGGCGATTTCTCCTTCAATTTCTTCAGGGAGTTTTAGGGATTTCTTATGTTTTGTTTCATCTTTTCTTCTGAGATGTTTTTTTTATTGTTATGAACTAAACCCTTCAGATGCTTGAACGGGATGAAACCTAAGACGGATCTTATTATTGTTTTTAAACTATATGATAAATATTTGATTTGTTCTTAATTATGTATGCTTAATTCTTGTGTTAATATTTTTGGGATATTGATTCAAGTTGAATGTGCTTAGGTGGCGGAGCAAAAGTCCCTGTCTAAGAGTAGATCTAGCATAATTAAGCAGAGTTGATCATGCGCCTAGAGATAGGGTGACGAGATTTTTCTGGATTAGGGTGAAACCTAATATGAGAGTCCATAGATCGAGTTAATGCGATTCTAGGGGTTTTAATTAGAAAGAGATTTCAATTAATCAACCTAGGGTTAGACGTTATTCACCTCGAGAGAGGGTTTAATATAAATTAGGGAATCTTACGGATCATGTCAAGTGAATAAATCGTCTGGTTCAGTGTTAAATAACAAGTGAAATCTAGGTGGATTCTTCCTAAGGGTATCATCTTAGTCAACTGAGTTTTCCTAAAGTTATTTCTTCAATTCATTATTTTTGTCTTTCAATCTTAGCTTAGTAATCAGTTAGTTTTAGATTAAACAACCAATCACTTAATATTTAGGCTAAATAATAGAAAGAAGGTTAGTATTAGTACTTTTAGTTCCTTTGGGTTCGACAATCCGGTCTTGCCTAAGCTATACTACTATTCGATAGGTGCACTTGCCTTAAGTCGTTGTCAGAGTTAGTTTCTAGGTTCGATCATTCTCTTTATAAATTTTAAAACTCGACAAAACAACGATCAGATCTAAAATTGCAGCACATGACAATATCAACGAATACTCAGCCCAATATTTATTAAATTTCTCTTGCATTTGCTTACCCATTGGAGTTAAAAAAGAATGAGGACTTTTAACTGTATCAAGCAAGACCTTGTGAACTTTCCAAACCCCTCTAACATAAAGATTGGTCATCGGATAATTAGAACCAGAAAAAATACAAGTCATATCATAAAAGACTTTCAAAAATTTGCAAAGAATAGCAACATTTCTCCCCTCCTCATCAGAAAGTGCAAATATTTGATAGTCTTTATCCCGTTGGCCCCAATAATCTAGCACATCTCTATCGTAGAGAGAAGATTCAAGCATCAAATAAGTAGAATTCCATCTCACACACATCTTGACGTAACTTTTTGGTCACATTCAAATGAAAACTTTTGTCTGCCACATTATAAAATCTTTTCCTACGAATTCCCAACTTTTTCATGTACTTAATTCCATTTCGAATCTTACCACCAATATCATTAGCAAGTTCCAAACCAGCTTTAACTATAAGATTCAAAATATGTGCACAACATCTAACTTGAAAAAAAGCACCATCACACAAAATAGCTAGGTTCGCAGAAAACGATTTTTAAGACAAGAAACCGACACATCATTATAAGAAGCATTATCCAAAGTGATGCTACCCATTAAGATAAACATAAAACAAGTTCATTCGCTATTCTCAAACCATCATACGGAGGAAATAAAGCTCTAAACCTTATGATTCTCTTTTGTAGCTTCCAATCTTTTTCATTCCAATGAGCAATAATGCAAATATATTCATCATTAGTGTGCTCTGAGTTCCAATTATCGGAAGTTAGACAAATTAAACTAGGTGCTTTAGCCAAATCTTCTTTAACATGATCTCTCTCTTTTGAATAATACATTAAGACATCCCTAGCAGCTGTAACTCTACTTGTATTCTTAAAATTAGGACTAGCAATTCTTATCATGTATCTAAATCCTGGTTCTTCAACTGTCTTAAATGAATGCTTGCCACACATAAGAAAGGTAAAAACAGATCGACGACACTCATCAGCATCAAACTTATAGTTTTTTTATAGATGGACCACCTCCTAATGATGGTTGATTGGTTATGGTGTATTGAGTGATGTCCTTATTAAAATTTTTCAAACATTGATTTAGATGACGTCTAGAAGATTTAGCAGACAAGATACTCTTACAGTGATTACATTGTACCTTCAATTCATTTTTGTCCTCGCATTCAAGCTTTGTCATTTCATCCCACACCTTTGAAGTGGTAGACTTTTGACGTTTGACAGCACTTTCATAATCATTAAACCCATCGTCCATAGGTATAAGAGTGTTCGAACTAGCCATGATCATAAAAACTTAAGTCCTGGAATCCAAATAAACTAAATTAGCCCAAATTAGCCCAAATTATTCATAGTCATAAAAACAACCAATGGATGTAAACATTTGGAAGTTGACCTAAGACAACACATTTTCTTGAGTTTAAAGCCAATTTTGTCAAATTAATTGTGGCCTCAAGCAATATGTTTATGTATTATCCTTGAAAAAATAATATACAAATCATACACAAACTTATATCGACTTCTTTATAATAATTTTCAACTCAATTAGCAACCAATCACTCATCCATATAAGTCAAGTCTGCATATACAAAGCACATGACCAATATAAATCGAACATACATTATTAATCATATTACAAAATAATCCATGCTATAAATTGAACCATACCAATATTGTAAGTACCCAATTTTGCCCGGGCCCATAAAACAGAATAAAAAAACCAACATAAAATGTCCTTAAAACAGTCCAGATTACAAATGGCCCAAAATCAATACACCCTGACCCATTTCTACCAAGTCACCCAATACATTAACCCAAATCCCAAAACTAAATAGACCAAGTGGCCCATTACATCATTGGCCCAAATCTAACCCTAGACCCTAACAACACAAGGCCCGAAAGGCCCAAAACAATTTAGAAACTAGGGGTGTCTGAAACCCTAGTTTTCTTCACCTGCGTCGCAAGAGCCAGCGTGCACCCAGCATAGCCTCGACACCGGCCTCTCCTCACGTCGCATTCATCGCACAGATGGGCTCCGTCCCGAGATATCCTCATCTTTACCTATAAGCGAATAGAGCAAACGAAATAGAATCAATGTATTTCCTTTTTTATTTTTTATTTCAGGGCTATATAAAGCCCCAAAAACTTGTAAATCGGATTCGATCACTAATACAGGCCAAGAGAATACACAGAGAAATAAAAATCTTTTAAACAGAATACAAAATGTTTTACCAAAGGTGGTTTCCATTTTTTTTTTTGCATGTTTTATGTATAAACAAATATATAAGAGAAAAGGATGAAAATTTTTTTACCTTTGGCCCACCGTAGGCGACGGCGCGTGAGGCGCGGGCGACACACGATACGGAGGCTCGATGACCAAACTACGGCAGAAATGAGGAGAGCTCTTAAGAGAGTTTTTCAGATTTTTTTTTTTAAACAAGAAGCAAATGAATTTTTTTCGCCTGAAAACTGATTTTTATAACGGTACAAAACGACGTCGTTTTACAATTAGACCCGCGTGTTGACCCGTTTACCCGGGGAGGATCTGCATGTTTCTGTTTAATAGTATAATTTCTATTTTAATCCTTCCGCATTTTCCTATTTTTTTAATCCCGTTTAATTTCATTTTTAATTTGACCCTAAGGTTTAATTACTTTCTGATTTAGCCCCTCAAGCTAAATTAAAGGCTAACAAAGGAACGATACCGTTTTAAAATAGGCTAAATTTCCATATCAGTCCCTGGATTTCAACGCATGTTTTAATTTAGATCTTTTAATCTGTTTTAATTACTATTTTAATCCATTTTACTTTGATTTATTTTTTATCCTTTTATTTTATATTATATTTAATTATTTTACCATATTAAAAATTCTATATTATTTTTATATGTTTATTAATTTATTAATATTGTGAAATTCATATATATATATATTTTATATGTATTATTTTATATATATTTAATTATTATTTTATATATTATTTTACTTGTTTAAAATCTATATATTATTTTATAATTTATATATTATTTATTATATTATATTTTTAATTATAGTATTATATTATATTATTTTCTAAAATTTTACTTGGTATAAAATTTATTTATAATACATATTTATTTTTACTATTTTTAGATTATTACAATATTTTTTATACAATATATATATTATTTTTGATATTGTTACTACTATTATTTTATTTATAACTAACCCTAGTATTATTAGTCTTATTGTTATGATTTATTATTTTATTATTAATATTATTAATATTATTTTCATTACCATTGTTTTTCATCTTACTATTATTTTTATATTAACCTATATTAGTATTCTTATTGTATTATTATTCTTACTTTAGTTATTTTAGTTGTATTTTATATTATCTCGTATTAGATGTTAATGTACTATAATTGCTTTTAATATTTATATTCGATAGTGTATAAATGCAATATTGTCACATGGTTATTGTTTAAATTAAAAAATACATTTTTACAAAATTAATATTTTATCTAAAGGTTTAAAAAATAAGGCAATGTTTAAGTATTTAGAAATTCGGAAAATAGTGCCCTAACGTGCTGGGTGCGATTTTCCATTTGGCTAAATAACTAAATATCCTTTTAACGCGTTTTGTAAATCGTGAGATGATTTTTGATTACAAAGGTTTTAAAATATCATGTCCTAACGTGTTGAATGTGATGTTTATATTCCTTTGGAACAAGAAAATCTCAAATTTCAACTTAAAGTACTTTTAAATTTCAAACATTTGCACATGATTTTATTGATTAGGTGCCATTTTTTAGGCGTTATGAGGGTGCTAACCTTTCCTCATACGTAACCGACTTCCGAACCCATTTTCTTGTTTTTTCGTAGACCAAAACCAAAGGTTTTAAAATGAAACGTGTTACAAGGTGATCCAATCAAACCTAAATAAAAAGGGATTGGTGGTGACTCCATTTTCGTTTTTCAAAGTCGATCCTCGTTTTTAAAATTAAACGATTTTAAAATGGTTTCGACAGCTTGGCGACTCCACTGGGGATCCAAGAGAGTCAGGTCGTAAAATTGATAATTTCATGTCCTTTTGTTCGAATTTAAAATTCTAATTTTAAAATATGATCATTTTATTGCGTGTGATTTTAAAATATATCTCTTTACATTGCACTGCATGATCGTCGTGGTCACATCCTTAAGTGGGAGCAAGAAACTATACCTTTGTGAGGTTTTCACCTCCGCATGGGCTAATGGATTGCTTCCCGAATACATCTGTACCTATGTCTTTGTGAAGTTTTCACTTCCGCATGGCCATAGGGAAATGTATTTCCATAAACTAAACTCGATCCATATGAGCCTATAATGGGTGAGGATCGAGGAATCTGCTGGTTCGGGTACCTTAGCTTTAGAGCTAAACCACATGTAGAAAACCTAAGGGCTTACCTTAAGTAGAACTATGTCAATCCCTAGTGGTCACCCTGATAGGTGTTCTATGTTATTTATTTTTCTATGCTAACATGTTCTCTTTTGTTTTGATTGCATTGCATTCATATCATAGACAAGAGATGTTGATTTCTAATTCGATTGCTAATAGAAAAGTTTGTCATAAGAAAATGGGCTTTTTGATAAAGTGGATTATAATACGGTCTCGTCCGAATATAGTCTAAGTGAACACAACAAGAGGAGACTGATAGCCGGCGAAGGAATACAAAACTTTATTACCCAAGGATTCAAGCTGACAAAGACAAATCGAGAATCACCACATCTTGGCTTTTTGAAGAGGTTAACGAGAATTATGGAAATAAGTGAACAATAAGTCGCGACCCAGATCAAGCAAAAGGAGCTAGACAAGGCATCTATTAGAAGTTTGCAAGATTCGACCTTTGCGAAGAAGGGGATTAATGTTTTTGCTTGGAATGAGGGCAAGGCCGTGTATGCGATCCGTTTTATGTAAAGAAATTTGTCTTCTAGAAAAGTTTTTCTAATGTAACTGAATTCAGAATCAACGTCTCTCTTTCTTTGCATTCATGCATTTGCATTACATAACATCATATGCATTCAAATTTATAGAGAAAGACTAATTAGTTTAAATTATATGAGAGAGAGAGAGAAAGAAAATATAGGAACGGAACACCCTCACGGTACACGAGCTAAGTCAAGGAAAATGGACCAGAGAATGGAGCAATTCCAAATATGCAAGACCAGATGCAGAAACAAGAGATGAGGGACCAGATGTTGGAAGCCCAAAAGAACATGATGACCCAAATGGCCCAGATCCTGAGTGGGGCAATGGATAATAGAAAGGGTTTCATAATAAATGCTGATGACAATGAAGATTTTCCTCAGGGTTCCACCCCACCGTATGTACAACCGAAAGAGTATCCCCAAAGACCACCTGTCACGGTTGGGCCTCAACAGGGGCAAGCTGATAATAAACTGCCTATGAACTTTCAAATGGGTTCAGAATCTAAAATAGGAGATAACCCTACCAATCCTATTATCCCTGATTTGGACATAGCGGAAAAAGAGGGAAAAATAATTGAATCTTCAAGGAAATTGGAGGATCGCTGCAGATGGTTGGAAGAAAAATTCCAGGTTTTGGAAAATGCTGACCATCATTAGGGTATTGACGCTAAGGACTTAAGTTTGGTTCTAGATTTAGTGCTTCATCATAAATTCAAGATGCCAGAGTTTGAGAAGTACAACGGGACTAGTTGTCCCGAAGCCCACATCACTATGTTTTGTAGATGGATAACTGGTTGCGTGAATAATGATCAACTTTTGATTCATTGTTTCTAAGAAAGTTTGGTGGGAGCAACGTCTAGGTGGTACAATCAACTCAACTGCGCGGTACAATCAACTCATTAGCTCATGGAGAGACTTAGCTCAAGCCTTCATGAAGCAATACAACCATGTCACGGACATGACGCCTGGCAGAATTACTTTGCAAAACATGGAGAAGAAACTAAATGAAAGCTTTAGGCAGTATGCGTAAAGATGGAGAGAGGTTGCTATGCAAGTCCAGCCACCACTCCTAGAAAAAGAGACTACAATACTCTTTATTAATACACTGAAGGCCCCATTTATCATGCATATGCTAGGAAGTGCTACAAAGAGCTTCTTGGACATTTTAATGACGGGAGAAATGATCGAGAATGCCATAAAAAGTGGAAAGATCGAGGCGGGAGAAAGTAACAAAAGAATGGTCACAAGGAAGAGAGAAAATGAAGTGGATAATACAAGCATGGGGTGCTCAAAGTCGATTGCTGTTAAACAGCCAAAAACAGTGACTATTGGGTATCAAGGTTCATCAAGGAAAGAATCTAGCACAAGGCAAAGAAATGAGTAACTCCAGTTTACACCAATTCCAATGACATATAGAAAGTTGTATCAAAGTCTATTTGATGAACATGTAGTGGCTCCTCATTATATGGAACCAATACAACCCCCGTACCCCATTTGGTATGATTTGAATGCTCAATGTGAGTATCACGTGGGAATAACGGGTCACTCAATCGATAATTGCATGGCATTTAAGAAATTGGTTGATATGCTTATTAAAATAGGGGTTGTAAAGTTCGATGAGTCGA
Organism: Gossypium rotundifolium; assembly: GCA_025506655.1. NCBI lineage: Eukaryota > Viridiplantae > Streptophyta > Magnoliopsida > Malvales > Malvaceae > Gossypium > Gossypium rotundifolium. The sequence goes on from CP106723.1 coordinate 129,392,449, forward strand.
ACGGAGTAGTGATAATTGAAGGAGGGGGGAGAGTTGTGACTCCTTGAAGAAACCGGGTAATAATGTTTCCAAACCTTGTGTACTTGAAAGTGTTTTGAATAATGGGATTGAGGAAGAGATCTTTATATTCTTAGGGCTAATCTAGATTAATGTGCAAAACATGCTTGTTGCCTTAAGCCTAGAGGCAATAAGACCCTTGTTATGAAATAGGATTGTGTCCTAAATTATTATTTCAATAAAATGCATCTTTTGAGTATATATTCTTTTATTCTTTCTACTATACATTTTTTACTCTTTCATTCTTTATTCATTAGCATACAAGTAATCATCCTTAGATTTATTTATTCTTTGGATTTCTTGCTTTCATGTTTAAGTACTCAGATATCAACGTCATGAGCGACATTGTTGCTGACTCCCTTTTTGAACAAGATATGGGTCTAAGGGATCTCATGATTTTGAAGATTACAGAGATTGTGACATATCTTATGACTTGTTAAGAATGGCTTAACAAGATGAAAAACAGACCTTACTCTACAAAGGGTCATTAGATATTGCGAGCCTAGGAAAGGGGTGAAGATCGAAGCCCAGCTTGCCATAGAAATAATGCGAGACATCAAAAAATTTTTGCACAGTCATATCCGGACATGCTTGGGATACTAAGATGCAGGCTAAACAGGAGGATTAGGCAGAGAATGCATAACTGTACAAAGTCAAAGTTTACAGTTTGTCCAAAGATCAGACAGCATATCACAGTGCAACAAAAGTTGTTATAAAAAAAATAAAAAAAGAGAGGCTAAGACTTGTAAGGATTGGCATAAGAAGCTATCACTACTCTCTATAATTAGCGAACGTTGGCCAGGACCTTTGCCGGGACAACATCTTACATATTGGTTTATAGATTGGAAGTGTTTTCATCAATTGAACCTAATAGAAGAAAATGTTAAAAGCTATCCATCACAGTTAGATGATGTGAGTTTACGACAAAGAGGTTCATCCTAGAGAATTCCACAAGGGGGAACCTGATGTTAAAACAGATTCTTTTCCTACAAAACGATTTCAGAGGAAAGCATATTCCGAACTGGGAAATACCTTATGTTGATAAAGCTATTGACCGAGATAAATGGCGAAGACTTGCCTAATCCTGTGAATTTAGATTTGATCAAGAAGGATTTTACCTGAAAAGGAAAGGGTCAAGCTGAAAACCCGCAAATGGCGCCTTGAGTCTAAATTCAAAAAAAAAAAGAAAAAAAAAAAAAAAAAAGAAGAGGCCAAGGCGAAAACCCGCAAAGGGCGCTTTGAGACCAAAGGGGCTTTGAGTTGAAAACCTGAAAATGGCGGCTCAAATTTTGAATAAAAGTGGGGCATACATTAGTCTTGCTACATTTAAATTAACAATGAGAAAGTATGTTACGTCTTAGGGCATCGACAAAGTACTCCGGATCCCCTAAACACATATCGAGCTTAAAATGGTCATTAAGAAGTTGGAACAAAGAAGCTCAAGCTGTGATATCTGGGGCATCTAACTTCTATCTTACCCATTTTTTGAATTCGTTTTCTTTCATTACTTTATTATTTTTAAGATACACCAATCAATTTTCATTTATTGCCTTGGTTATCTTTGATTAGCTCATTTGCTTCGAGCTATGCTCCTGATTAATTTCTTTCATGTCCATTGTTGAGATCTTTTTCAAGTATTTTATATTTAAATAATGATTAATGGACTAAAAATACTTTCATAAAATGAGTTTCGCATTTTACTCTAGAAGCTTCTAAATAATATGAGGAATCTGAAACATGACTATTGTTCAGAACTCACCAAGCCTAAAGGCTGGAAACATTGAAAAATGATTATCTCTTCAGGTTCTTATTGGATAAGACAATTTTGTTGGTGATACCACATCGGCAAATGACGAACAAGGTCAATACAAGTGTAAAAGGGGATCATTGTTGGGATACCCTACATCCATTCAGACACATACATGTGGTCATTACACCCAGGGAATGGTGTAACAGATTGAAAGTGATACAAGTTCTGTACCTCTGAATGGTAACAGAAATATGGAAGAAATCAAATGTCATTCCCCTGAAGTTGCAGTGGGAGATACCAACTTCATGTCTCAAGATCCAAGCGGGGCTGACTCAGAAATTACATTGGGGCAAGCTGGTTGAGCAGAACATGATTGATGAACGAGAATGAAAATCAAATGAGTGATAACACCTAGAATAGGAATCATACTCATAACATTTTTGTATCATAGCAAATTTTATTAGGTGCATTTGATTCATTCCGGTCATTACATTCTAAGTCTAATTATTTTCATGACATGTTGCATCCATGTCATTCATAACACATGAAATCGAGTCTACAGGATATTTCCTTCAGTAGACATTGTATCAATATCGGTGAAGTTTCAGATCATGTCTTCCTGAAGTTGTAGAAAGTAGATCAAAAGACACTTTCAGCCTTAGCTCTCTAAAGTTGTAGTAGAGCAGATTGAAGAAAGAAGATCTTATCTTCCTGAGGTTGTAGGAAGCAGATCGAAGATGTTTTAGTCCTATCTCCCTGACCAGCAGTGGAATAGGTCAAAGATTGTAGATCTTGTCACCCTAAGTAGTAGGGAACCAAGATCGAACGGCAAGTCTTGTCTCCCTAAGTAGTAGTGGAACAGATTTAAGCCACCAGCCCTATCTTCCTGACTAGCAGTGGAATAAGTCAAAGATTGTAAATCTTGTCGCCCTAAGCAGTAGAGGACCAAGATCGAATGGCAAGTCTTGTCTCCTTAAGTAGTAGTGGAACAGATTTAAGCCATCAGCCCTATCTCCCTAACTAGGAGTGGAATAGGTCAAAGATTGTAGATCTTGTCCCCTAAGTAGTAGAGGACCAAGTTCGAACGGCAAATCTTGTCTCCCTAAGCAGTAGTGGAATAGATTTAAGCCATCAGCCCTATCTCCCTGACCAGCAGTGGAATAGGTCGAAGATTGTAGATCTTGTCACCCTAAGCAGTAGTGGACCAAGATCGAATGACAAGTCTTGTCCCCCTAAGCATTAGTGGAACATATTTAAACCACCAGTCTGGCATCCCTGTGTTTGCAATGGAGCAGACTGAATATAGCAAATCTGCATTCTAAGCTTTGAAGATATAAAATCTGCATTCTGAGCTTTGCGAAGTAGATTGAAGATAACTGGCATTCCTGAGTTTTGCAGGAAGCAGATTGAAGATAGCCAATCTGGCATTCCTGAGCTTTGCAGGAAGCAGATTGAAGATAGCAGATCTGGCATTCTTATTTGCAGGAAGCAGATCAAAGACATCAGTCTGGTGATCCCTGAAGTTTGCAGGGATCAGATTGAAAATATCAGATCTGGTCTCCCTGAGTTTGCAGTGGAGCAGATCAAAAAATAGTGGATACTGCCTTCATGAGATTGAAGTTGTCAGACTTACTGAAATCAAGATGAAGTTCTGGTACCCCTGAAGATGCAGTTCGGATGGGAGTCATTTGAAGAAGACGAGGGTCAAAGAAGTCGAGGTTCGGCCAAGACCAGGCAAAATTGGTCCTTCTATTGTCTTTGATCTATTCTCGTTACACGACAATGAGCAAAAAGGGGCAGCTGTAAGTACCTAATTTTGCCCGGGCCCATAAAACAGAATAAAAAAACCAATATAAAATGTCCTTAAAACAGTCCAGATTACAAATGGCCCAAAATCAATACACCCTAACCCATTTCTACCCAATCACCCAATACATTAACCCAGATCCCAAAACTAAATAGACCCAATGGCCCATTACATCATTGGCCCAAATCCAACCCTAGACCCAAACAACACAAGGCCCGAAAGTCGAAAACAAATCAGAAACTAGGGGTGTCTGAAACCCTAATTTTCTTCACCTGCGCCGCAAGAGCCAGCGTGCACCCAGCATAGATGGGCTCCATCCCGAGATATCCTCTTCTTTACCTGTAAAAAGGGAAAGAAATAAACAGCGAATAGAGCAAACGAAACAGAATCAATGTATTTCCTTTTTTATTTTTTATTTTAGGGTTATATAAAGCCCCAAAAACTTGTAAATCGGATACGGTCACTGATACAGGCCAAAAGAATACACAGAAATAAAAAATCTTTTAAACAGAATACAAAATGTTTTAGCAAAGGTGATTTCCATTTTTTTTTTTAATTCGTCCATTTTTTTTTGCATGTTTTATGTATAAACAAATATATAAGAGAAAAGGGTGAAAAATTTTTACCTTTGGCCCGCCGTAGGCGACGGCGCGTGAGGCGCGGGTGACGTGTGATACGGAGGCTCGATGACCAAACTACGGCAGAAATGAGGAGAGCTCTTGAGAGAGTTTTTCGAATTTTTTTTAAAACAAGGAGCAAATGAATTTTTTTGGCCTGAAAATTTATTTTTATAACGGTACAAAATGACGCCGTTTTCGCTTAGGCCAATAAACGCCAAAACGACGTCGTTTTACAATTAGACCCGCGTGTTGACCCGTTTACCCTGGGAGGATCCGCGTGTTTCTGTTTAATGGTATAATTTCTATTTTAGTCCTCCCGCATTTTCCTATTTTTTAATCCCGTTTAATTTCATTTTTAATTTGACCCTAAAGGTTTAATTACTTTTCGATTTAGCCCCTCAAGCTGCATTAAAGGCTAACAAGTGGAACGATGCCGTTTTAAAAAAGGCTTAATTTTCATATCAGTCCTTGGATTTCAACGCATGTTTTAATTTAAATCTTTTAATATGTTTTAATTACTATTTCAATCCCTTTTACTTTGATTTATTTTTTATCCTTTTCTTTTATATTATATTTAATTATTTTACCATATTAAAAATTCTATATTATTTTTATATGTTTATTAATTTATTAATATTGTGAAATTCATATATATATATATATTTATATGTATTATTTTTATATTTATTTAATTATTATTTTATATATTATTTTACTTGTTTAAAAATCTATATATTATTTTTGAAACACCTCACACCCGGCCCACGAGCCTGAACCGGATCTGGTATGTTCCTAAAGTAAATCGGTTTCAAAGATTTTTGTTACTTAGAGAAAATTTGTAAAATATTTAGAAAAATGTTGTTGTGGATTGGGCTTAGATTGGAAACCCATTTATTTAATCTAGTAAATCCAATTTTATTAAGGTGACAAAACAATTTTAAGGTTTTAAAAAAACACTTGACTTTAGTCATAATAGTTCGTAACATAACAATTTAAAGTAAAGCGAATAAGAAAATCCACTGGGCCTTATGGCCTTATTACATCAAGCCTTTTACTTTGATTTATTTTTATCCTTTTATTTTATATTATATTTAATTATTTTACCATATTAAAAATTCTATATTATTTTTATATGTTTATTAATTTATTAATATTATGAAATTCATATATATATATATATATTTATATGTATTATTTTATATATATTTAATTATTATTTTATATATTATTTTACTTGTTTAAAATCTATATATTATTTTATAATTTATATATTATTTATTATATTATATTTTTAATTATAGTATTATATTATATTATTTTCTAAAATTTTACTTGGTATAAAATTTATTTATAATACATATTTATTTTTACTATTTTTAGATTATTACAATATTTTTTATACAATATATATATTATTTTTGATATTGTTTCTACTATTATTTTATTTATAACTAACCCTAGTATTATTAGTATTATTGTTATGATTTATTATTTTATTATTAATATTATTAATATTATTTTCATTACCATTGTTTTCATCTTACTATTATTTTTATATTAACCTATATTAGTATTCTTATTGTATTATTATTCTTACTTTAGTTATTTTAGTTGTATTTTATATTGTCTGTATTAGATGTTAATGTACTATAATTGCTTTTAATATTTATATTCGATAGTGTATAAATGCAATATTGTCACATGGTTATTGTTTAAATTAAAAAATACATTTTTTGCAAAATTAATATTTTATCTAAAGGTTTAAAAAATAAGGCAATGTTTAAGTATTTAGAAATTCGGAAAATAGTGCCCTAACGTGCTGGGTGCGATTTTCCGTTTGGCTAAATAACTAAATATCCTTTTAACGAGTTTTGTAAATCGTGAGATGATTTTTGATTACAAAGGTTTTAAAATATCATGTCCTAACGTGTTGAATGTGATGTTTATATTCCTTTGGAATAAGAAAATCTCAAATTTTAACTTAAAGTACTTTTAAATTAATTTCAAACATTTGCACATGATTTTATTGATTAGGTACCAGTTTTTTGGGCGTTATGAGGGTGCTAACCCTTTCTCATACGTAACCGACTCCCGAACCCGTTTTCTCGTTTTTTTCGTAGACCAAAACCAAAGGTTTTAAAATGAAACGTTTTACAAGGTGATCCAATCACACCTAAATAAAAAGGGATTGGTGGCGACTCCATTTTCATTTTTTAAAGTCGATCCCCATTTTTAAAATTAAACGATTTTAAAATGGTTTCGACAAATATCATTATCTTTTGTCAAATCAAAATTTCAATTCAACTAATATGTATTCAAATCTTACCACATGTGTCTTATAAAACATTCATACATGAGACATTTTTAAACATTACCAATTAATCAAATATAATCATGTGCATTACTAATTCGTGCACAATCCACTACAATATCTCTAATCGTTTTTGAACATCAAAGACATTCCATAGCATACCTAATCCGCATGCCCAAAAACCAATCCAAACCAAATATGCCTAGCCATTTTAACTCATCACAAGACAATGCGCATAAGACCATATTAATTTAAACCATAAAGTTCTCAACTTATAATATTCACACATTTGCATTACTTAATCAAACAAAAACCAACATGATTTTTACCACTTATAAAACATATACTATTACTAATCATGCTTTAGAAATTAAACATATCAATAATATTTATTTAATCATTTTACCGAACTCATTAACATAAAACATATCATATCGCATATACTTTATATTTCTATCAGCCGAACATATTAACTAAAAAACATGTCATTTGAACTCTTAAAATAATCATGTTTGATGTTTCATTTTCATGTACTGAACTTACATCAACCAAATATAACAGCTCATCACTGTCATTTCCCAAATCAATACATAAACAAATTAGTGTCAAAATGTAAATCAATAATAAACCATACCCAAAATGCATCCAACAACCATACTTAATTCACTTGAGCCGAATTATAACAACCACAAATGCATATCATGCCAAATAACAACCTTACCAAGATGAACTAATTATAAACCATACATATCATTACTCATACCAAATCATATATCAAGCACACCATAAACATATTTCAAAAAAGTTTATAATCATGTTGATGTGAGACGCCATTTTGATTTCTTGGCTTGGGTTTATATATCTCAACAATGTAAGCCGAGAAAAGTTTTGCTTAGTGTCTTGATGAAAGTTCTCTCTCCTTCTAAAGATGAAAGAGAGCTAATTGAGAAACTGGACGAGAATGAACAGTGGAAAAGGCTTTTTGACGCTTTGAAAGAAAAGCGATATTTGGTAGTCCTCGATGATATCTGGAGAAGCGAGGATTGGGATATTCTTAAACCTACTTTTCCACGAGGAAGAAAGGGAAGCAAAATATTGTTCACAACACGCAACAGGAATGTAACTTTATATGTCGATCCTTACAACACTTCCATAGAGCTCTCATTTCTTACAGATGATGAAAGTTGGAATCTTTTGTGTAGGAATGCATTCCCACTAAACGAGACAGATTCTCATATCTATTAAGAGGAATTAGAGAAACTCGAAGAGAGATGGTGAGAAAATGTGGAGGTCTACCTTTAGCAATTGTTGTCTTGGGAAAGTTGCTAACAAGAAAACAATTACTGGATCAATGGGAGACGGTTCACAAAAACATTTTCCATAGAAGCTTAAAAGGGTTCCAACAACATGATCCTCAATATGGTGCAGTGAACAGGATTTTGGTTTTAAGCTATAATGATTTTCCTTATCATTTAAAACCATGCTTTCTGTATCTTGCTCATTATCCAGAAGATTGGGAGATAGCGAAAAAATTCTCAATGCATCTAAGAGCTCTACTGCAACTAGGTATGTTGAAACCAAAAAGAAAAAAACAAAAAAACAAAACTCAACCAAGATAAAGACCTAAGTGGTAAATGAAGATTGAAGAAGAATCTTACAACGTGGGGAGCTCCGAGACTGCAAAATTGAAGATGCTAGAGACAATGTGCTGTTGGGAGGTGGAGAAGTTCCATTGGAGGCTAAGACTGGAGATGAATGGGTATTCGGGAATGTTTGGGAGGAAGAGGGAGGAAGAGGGAGGAAGAGGAAGAGGAAGTGGAGAGTGGAGACTACAGACTAGTTAGGTTAGGGATTTTGATTTCAGAAATGGAAAAAAGGGGAGGAATATTGGAAGAGAAAGGCACGTGAAAATGTTTATAATTTATTTCTAAAGTTAAAATTTTATTAATAAAAAAATAAAAATAATACTAAAATATTTCGGGAGGGCAAAAAAATCATACCCGAGGCCCAAATCATTTTTAAACGGGCCTCTTTTTTGCCCAAGCCCATTTTTCGGGTCTATATTTTTACCCAAACCCTCCCATTTTTCGGGCGGGCCTTCTGGCCCGGCCGGGTAGCCCGGCCCACGTACAGCTCTAACTATAACTAACAAGGTACCATTTAAAGCTTGCTTTTTGCATATACAAGCAATTATATTTACTCAATATGAGAATAATTGGATTTATTTATTTTTCTAAATACGTAAAATTAAGTCAAAATTAAATTTTTATGTATATAACTGTACCAAATCAAAATTTATATATAATTTTGAGATTTATTGCATTATGTACATAATATTAATGCCAAATGTGACTGTAGTTGTAACTTAGCTTGCATTTGGTAGGTCAATATAACTTGTCATATGTAATTGTCATATTCTGACCAACACTCTAAAGTGAAAATCAAGTCAAACCGATGCTTTCAATGTAATTAAAATTTTCTTATATGAAAAAATGATTTGCAATGAAGATGATCTTGAGAATATCTTGATGACTTTATTCCATATTGAAGACATTATCGAATGCTATTATTGAGGTGGTAGAGATTCATGCTGGTTGTATTTTTGCAAGCCATTAAACACCTATTTAACAAAAGGTTCCTTTTTTGTTAGAAACTTATTTTTAGTGCAAATTCATTGTAACTAAAATGCCCATGTTGACTAGTTTACAACTAAACTTTCATATAAAAAGTTTTAGTGGGGAAAGTGATCTAAATTGAATCTAGGAATAAAATTATAATTTGGTGAGTAAGTTGGATTTAAATCACGTCATGAACTTGTTGACATATAATAGATTACTCTTTAGCAAAGCTCACATACATAAAAAGTTTTAAACTGTGTAACTAAATTTTGGTGTTCATCTCTTAACGTTTTAAAAATTGAGGTGTTATTTTATTCTCAAATACAATATGAATGATATCTTACTGAAATGGCATCCAAGCTAACAAAAAAAAAAAAAACAAAATCTATATTCTTGATAGTCGATGGGTCACCTAATTAATCAACCTTTTTTTGAGTTTTTCTCATACAAAACTCTTTGATTTTGACATTATTATAGGCTCATAATTAACAGGTTAACCACACTGTTTAATGTTTTATACGCCGACAATGAAAATATATTATTTTAATTAAAGAGAAATAATATGAGAGGGCCCAATTTTGCCCTTATTTTCCATTACCCCAACTTTGATCCCCACTTCCTAATATTTTATACTACGAATTTTAGGGTAACAATCACCGGCCTATCTGTAAAAGAAATTCTTCGTCTTTGGTCCCTGCAACAATATGAGACAACCATTCAAATGATAAGTTTTGCCACTTTCTAATTAAGTTCATATCTTAATTACTTGCAACTTATTCAATGACTAAGTGAAAACATTTTTCTTGGTAGAACTAAATTATAAATTTGAAGAAGGATTAAAATGAAAATTTATTATTATATTATTTTATGGATTGACAAAACTGATGATTCAACATTTTTGGAAAATTCAAAATTAAATTATAAAATTTTAAGAATTAAAATACAATTTTGCTTTTGTATTAACTTGTAAACTTATAACTTTTGGAAGGACAAACTTTCATTTCACCATTTTGGGGGCTACGATGCTTGCCTGCCCCTGTGGTGTTGTCCTCCAACTTAGGCTGAGCAAAAAAAATTGAGAATCTGAAAAACGATTTGAACCCAAGTTTTTGGATGATTTTGGGAATACAAATTAATAAACTATGCTTACTTCAATCAAATCGATTTTTTTTATTATAGTTAATTTTAATTTTTATGATATAAAAATAAATATTTTATATTTAAAATAGTGAAAAATTTTAAAATATTTTATATAAAAATATTTTCAATTATTGATTTTTTATTACTTGAAAAATGTTTTTTATAAATATTTATTACAAGAATTTCAAACTTTTACAGAATAATGATTGAAAATATAAAAAAAAGTCCAACAATAAATTCAAAATTTTAAAACTCATTATTAATATAAAGATAAAGAATTAAACCAAATAAAAAAAATCCGAACAAACCAAAACCAACTCCTCGTATATTAACTTATTCTTTACCCATAAAAATTTTTTATCAAATAAATTTTGATGTGTTTTTGGTTTACAAACAGTGATTACGAATTGGTGTAGGAACAAAATTATAAAATTTTAAGAGTCAATAAGAAAGGGTTAAAAGGAACTTAAATGAAAAAAAGACGGGTAAATATCTCATATATACTAAAAATAAAGAAAAATTATGAAAATGTGTCAGTTTAAAAAATAATTACGGGAAAGTACCGTTTCCCCCAAAAACGCGTTCACGTCGGTAGCGTTTTTGGGGATCTGAAAGAAGCTTACTTTAGACGCTTGTCCACCTCAGAAAAGCGCGTCCACGTAAGTGCGCTTTTGCTGAGGTGGACAAAAGCGCGTCCTAAGGGGCGCGCTTTAGCCCTCCAATGGTCAAATCCCAACGGCCAATTTTTTTAAACCGTTGGGGGCTCCAACGGTAAAAAAAAGTATAAAAACCCCCCAACCCTTTATTTTTTTTACTCTTCAATCCTTTCTCAATTTTCTCTCAATTTTCTCTCAAAGTCCTTGAAATTTACGCTCAAATTTCTAAATAGTCCTTTACTATTTACGAAAAAGCACTTTATAATTTTTTTACTATATTTTTTCGGAAAATTTTAAAATTTTTATCGGATTACAATGGCCGGAGAATTACGTCGCCTAGACAACAAACACATTTCCGTCGAGCAAATGGAAATGGTAAGTTTTAATTTTAATTGTTCAATATTATTTAATTTTTTTTCAATTATGCAATTTTAATTAATTTTTAATTATATAATTTTTAAACAATCAGAGATCGGTGTTAGAATGTTATATTCATGCACATGCATGGTCCCCATCGCCGCTGATCGAGACTTACTCGCGAAAGCGGGTTTTTGCACGTGGCCACGATAGGTGGGGTTCAAGTTGGAGCCGCCTTTGATCGGTAGCGTTGATAGAGAGGTGGAGACCCGAGACACACTTTCCATCTCGCCATGCGGAGAGTGTACCATCACTCTAGAAGATGTGCAGTTGCAGTTGGGATTACCAGTGGACGGGTTGGTAGTCACCAAGTCTGCAACATCTACCGATTGGATGGTCGTATGCTACGAGCTTCTGGGTGCCATTCCGGATAGAATTCAAGGAGCTCGGATCGATATGGCCTGGTTACGAGACGAATTCCTGGAGCCGAACGAGGGTTTGACCGAAGTAGAAAGAATACAGTATGCACGGGCATACATTCTTCAGATAATTAGAGGCTATCTGATGCTGGACCTCTCTAGAAATCTCGTCCACCTGAGATGTCTCCTGAAACTTGTTGGTTTCAGAGCAGTCGGTGAATTGAGTTGGGGGTTTGCCGTGATATCGAGGTTGTACCGTGATATCGGAGGTTGCCTATCACTACTGCAGTCATGGGCATGGTTTCGATTTCCATTTTTACGTCCTAGACTCGACCAGCCATATTCATTCCCACTGATAACGAGGTAAATTTAATATTATATTTTACAATTATTTCGTAGATTTATAGTGTAAGTGCATGCTAAAAGTTTATTTAATTAGGTGGAACCATTCGGCGAGTCATGTTGGAATATGTAACTCGCTTGAGAATATACGACTCCTATTGGACCAACGGTCGGAATCACAAGTAAGTTTCGAATTTCGTTATTATAATTTAGTATTCCGTATGTAGTCTCTAATATTATGTATATAACTAATAATTTGGTAATGTTAATATAGTTTCAATGGACACCGTACGAGGATCCGAAAATTGGGGCGGTAATTCTGGAGGAGTTCTTCCAAAATTCGAACAGTTGGCACGTGAAGGTCCCATTGATCACCTACGCGACCGTGGAGATGCACCACGATCGGGTTCTGCGGCAATTTGATTCGACAACCGATCCCGTGCCACAAAGGGTGCTCGATGATGAGCACAAAGTGGACTTACTGGCGGCCGCATTACCGGATTGGCCAAGATTTTGGTCAGGTCATATCGAGACGTGGGAGAACAGGTATGACTTTTTACCTATCCGGGAACCGATCATCGTTCCTGAGTTAGCGTGTGTGCCGGAGTACATGCCATGGTTTAGGATCCATGGCAAGCCGTATCTGTTGTCAGAAGAAGAGAGGCGACGGCAAATTCGCGAGCGAAGGGAACGTCGGGCCCCTTTGAATCCAAGGAGAAGGAGTGAAGAGACGGGGCCATCAACAGCGCCTACACAGTCACCGGGCCCAACAACAAGGTTTACACATCACCGGCCCATCGATTCGACCGACAACACCGACATCACACCTCCACCGCTTATGCCAAAGTACCCTACCGCTATATGTATCCTCCTAACCAGATATGTTTCCTTTTCCGGTCCACCCTCAGTTGGAATGCATGGCCGGGTTTGAGTCCATTCCCGACTACTCCTGCTAGCCAGTCGATCGTGAGGCCGACGTCGCATGTGGGATTAAAGGAGGGGCCGTGGGGGAGCAGTTCTTTCTAGCAATCTCCTTCACCGTACGGGATGCAGTCACCCCCGTTGTGGTTTATAGAAACACCTCCAGGGTCATTATTTTATCAAGGTGGGTCATCACTGCAACACCCAGAACCAGACTCACTGCCGGAGGAACCCGATTCCCCGCTCGAGGTTCCACGACCCCCGTCGAAAGCTAGAAAAAGGAGGAATCCAGCGGGTAACCGCCGACCGCCCCCGTGTGGCATTGGTTCCCACCGCATCGACTAAACCCTAATTTAGTTTTGTAATTTTATTTTTTGTAATTTAGTTTTAATATATTTAATAAAATTTGAGTTTAATTTTTTATTTTTGTAATTTAAATTTTTAATTTAATTTTAATATCTTTGATAAGATAGAAATTGTTTAATTTTTTAATTTAATTTTTTATATTTAATAAAATTTGAGTTTAATTTTATTTCTTTTGTAATTTAATTTTTTAATTTAATTTTAATATCTTTGATAAGATAGAAATGGTTTAATTTTTTTGTAATTTAATTTTTTATATTTAATAAAGTTTGAGTTTAATTTTATTTCTTTTTTAATTTAATTTTTATTTTAATTTTAATATCTTTGATAAGATAGAAATGGTTTAATTTCTTTTTTTGTAATTTAATTTTTTATATTTAATAAAATTTGAGTTTAATTTTATTTCTTTTGTAATTTAATTTTTTATTTTAATTTTAATATCTTTGATGAGATAGAAATGGTTTAATTTTTTTAATTTAATTTTTAATATTTAATAAAATTTGAGTTTAATTTTATTTCTTTTGTAATTTAATTTTTTATTTTAATTTTAATATCTTTGATAAGATAGAAATGGTTTAATTTTTTTTGTAATTTAATTTTTATATTTAATAAAAATTGAGTTTAATTTTATTTCTTTTGTAATTTAATTTTTTTATTTTAATTTTAATATCTTCGATAAGATAGAAATGGTTTAATTTTTTTTTGTAATTTTGTAATTTAATTTTAATAACTTGAATAAAATAAAAGTTCTTGTACAAAAGTTCACCGTTTTCCTCCAAAAAAATAGAAATTACATAGCCACTAGGAGACAAAAAAGCTAAGAACACGGTCAACTATTTCGATTTGGACACGAGCGAGATGTATGGCCTGGGTTCCTACACCATCCGCACAGCCGACTTTGGTTGCTCGTTTCTCGGATATCCATATTGTTGCGTATTCTAGTTGAGCAAGGTCGACATTTTGGTTTGTGCCTCAATTGTTTATCTGGCAACAGCTTATACGGTGCAAGCGATACCGAAGGCCACTTACGTTCATCTAGGACTGGTGGGAATACGTGTCTCCACACGTTGTACATGTTTTCTAATTTGTACACTTCGTCGACATAGCTCATGGGATCAAAACGGAGATTCTGACAAGCCGCAAGTACATGAGCACATGGGTAACGAAGTGCATCAAATATCCCACAGTCGCAGGTCTTATTTGTCAAGTGTATACGATAATGCCCGCCAACAATACCTTGGTTCGGTCTGTCAAACTCCGTGACACGAAACCATAGGCTGTCGCGGTTGTGACACACTGTGTGCATGGTATTCGCCCGTGCCTTCCCACGGTTTATTTCTTGCAAGACCTTCGGACTCCATACATGGCCTCCTTGCATCTGCCCTCTATAACTCGCTGCTCTCTTCGAAAATAGTGCCACTAAACGAAAATATGTTTCCCGCATAACCGATGTAATCGGCAGATGACGGGTTCCTTTTAGAACAGAATTTATGCATTCGGCCAGGTTTGTGGTATATGACCATATCGTAGGCCACCGTCATATGCTTGTGTCCACTGTTCGAAAAGAATATTGCACAGGTAGTTTGCGCCTTCGACGTTATCTGAGCGTAAATTGGCCAGCATCTCCTGAAAACGATCTTTATTGATCTCGTACCCTGCCAACATACGTTGATAGCGAAGATTACATACCACTCTTCAATTGAGAATAAATTGAATATTACAAACAAAATTATATTAATAAATATTTCATACCCATATCGGTCACTTGTTGTTTCTGTCTTTTAGATCGATGTTGCCCATAGTAGTTGGATGAAACATGCCTCAGGCAATATCGATGGTGTGTGCGATGTCACATGCTTCCCTGGCGTTCTATTGCCGCAAGTATTCCAGGCCCCGATCCGATATAACGATATGTCGGGTTGGGGATGACATGCCTCCTTAACCTAGATAGGAAGAAGTCCCGATCATCACCGACTCCCGGTGTTATTATGTAACACAATCGGAAGGATTCTCCCACACCGTCTCTCGTACCACGACTAGCAATAGCCGATCGTATATCTACCATACATAAAGGTACCGTCAATTTGTACCAATGGCTTGCAGTATGTAAAAGCATCTCGGCATTGCTTAAATGTCCAGAACAGACGCTTGAACACTGCGCATCCCAGAGCAGATGATCGTTGTAGTACGCTGGTTCTGTTTCAAGGTCTGTCATGCTGCCTAAGACATATCTCTCCATCACTTGACACCACTGCGAAGTGTCCCACTGACCGTGTAACTTTTCTAACGCCTTCTACTTGGATATCCAATCCTTTCTGTAAGAGGGCGTGTACCCCAATTGGCTACAAATATTGCCAATTAAGGCCGACACCGTAGTCTTGGGATCGACCTTCACCGTCGGGATTATTAAGTCAGCCAACATGTCTGAATCCATCCTCGGATGATCTTGAGTTACACCTGTCATCGAAGTACGTTAAATAATGCAACATTACATAATATTAGTGTTATTCGAAATCATTGAATACATAGTGGTACTGTACCAGCAAGACATGTATGTGGACCTTTGTACTTTTTGACCTCCCACAACCCTGTCCTTTTCCTCAACGACGCCATGATTTTCCATGAACATGTGCCGTCTTGCACTGCACACTTTTCCTCGTACTTATCGAGCCTGGATTTAACCACATTGTAGTTAACCCCGTTCCTGATGCTGTATTGTTTCAATGCAGCAAGAAAAGTATTCTTGTTGGAAAACTGGTTACCAACTTCTAATTGGTCCGAATCCAACGAAAAATTTGTACGATCACGCGTCCGGTGTGGTAGTTCAGGAAACTCCAATGCATCATCTTGAGATAGATCAACATTATGCATGTGGGCTGGAGGTGAATACGCCTTGAATAGCGGATCTTCTTCTTCTTCGTCTGAACCGCCCTCAACGTCTTCAAGTACAATTAGAACGGGCTCCGGTTCAGAAAATAATCTAACTTCTACACCGTCGGGCCCTGGCTCCCGAGGTGGATCCACATCGAATTCATCGTCCGACCCTCCATAACCTGCAACAAACGAGGGCTCCTCGTCGGTGGATGTCGTCGGGAGTACATCATCCCTCCTTAAACATCTTTCGTAAAGATCCCAATCATATGTGGATTGCTAACCACTAGAAGTTGCTGACGTCCCCCAATACGTATTTCTATCATCGAACGTCGAAGGACGGATATGCATGTCCCATCCACCAACCGAGTGTCGTACAGGGGTTATATTTTCCATACTACCACCGCACATATGCACTTTTGTGTTTTGCCTCCCACTTACAGAGTGTCGGCTTGGGGTCGTGTATTCCCTTCGAACGGCAGTAGATGTTGAGGTCGCAGAAAGATCACTTGGAGATGAAAATTCTACATATAACTCGAGATAGGGCGATCCACTGGCAAGATAAGTTTCCACCATTGCCTCAAGGCTCCGAGGACCTTTGATGTCGAATGAGTCATATCTCACCGGATCAACCGAAGCGTAAAATCTATATTTAATAGACTGAACTTTCATTGGCGTTGTTTCGAATATTTTACGCCTAATTCTTTTGTGAAGTTCTACCAAATCGACGTTCCGATTAAAACTCAGTCGCGCTGTGCTCTCCGATAAGAAAATAACACCATTTTTGGTGTCACGGACTTCACCATCGTAGTAAATAACAGCATTAATACGTTCATTCATTTTCAGTTTTTTTTTCTTTTGCCTGAATTTGCCTTCTGCCAACTGAGAATGAAATTTTATAGCCTAAGTTTGCTGGAGACCACTGTAGCAAAAGAGCGTCCACGTGGGAGCTACGCTCAGACTCGCTAACGAAAGGCACCTATTTGAAGCATTTTTGGCCACTGCTTGTTCGAAACATCTCCTCAAAATTATTTTTCTGGAGACCACTGTAGCAAAAGAGCGTCTACGTGGGAGCTCTTTTCGGTACTCTGGCCGACAAGGCACCTGCCCTGGAAGCATTTTTGGCCACTATTTGTTCGTAAACGTCTCCTCAAAATTATTTTGTCGGAGACCATCAGAGTAAAAGAAGCGTCCCACGTGGAGCTCTTTTCAAGATTCTATCGACAGGCACCTATTTGAAGCGTTTTTGCCACTGTTTGTTTAGAAACGTCTCTCAAAATTATTTTACCGGAGACCATCAGAGCAAAAGAGCGTCCACGGGGAGCTCTTTTCGTACTCGCCGACAAAGGCACCTGCTTTGAAGCGTTTTTGCCAATGTTTGTCCGTAAACGTCTCTCAAAATTATTTTGCCGAGACTATCGCCCAAAAATTCAATTAATTTTCATAGGGAATGGAGGCAAAACGCATCCACGCTAACTCGCCCTAAGGGCGCTTTAGCTTTCAGATCCCCAAAACGCTACCGACGTGGACGCGCTTTTGGGAGAAACAATACTTTCCCGTAATTATTTTTCAAACTGGCACATTTCCGTAATTTTTCTTTATTTTTGATATATATGGGATATTTACCCAAAAAAACTCTAAAAAAGTTATAAATATAATTTTACTAATTAATGGAGGTAGAACGGCTCTGGCTTGGAGTGTTTTTTTTAAGGAACCCTATTTAATATTTATAGGCGAACGAGGGAGGAGGAGCAAATAAATTAAGAAAAATGTTAATGGGCGACAATAAACGTTGGTTGAGGTGATATAATGGAAATGCATCTATTTTTTAACGATTAAAGGAAATGTATAGATTGAGAGAAACAATCCGGTCCGGGATCAATGTGCATAAAATACAAAGTATAGGAAGGCATTAGAGAAAGTGACCCATTCTCCATAGTCACCACCTCAATCAATGCCTTTGTGATTAGGGGCATCATAGCGATCCACTTACTTTTGTGAAGGCATTAGTTTAGTCTAATATAGCCATTGATTGATATTTCATGGGATAACCCATCATCATCGATATTCCCACCAAAAGTAACCATGTTTTTGTGAATCAAGCAGTCCACCGTCTTTATTTTTATTTTCATTGATTATCAAATTCTTTGACGACTAAGATAATCCTAAAAATATGAGTTTTTCAAAATTCCATAAACATCTTTACTCTTATTTAGATAAGGTATTCACTAATTAAGGACTTCAGAAAACCCTGAATTTGCTTACACTTTACACCCCCGCCTACTACTGAATTAATAAAAGCAATTAAATTGAATTAATTCGATTTTAAGAGAATTATCTGATTTAAAATTATAAATTTATTTGTTTTTCTTAAGCTACTACTCAGATGTTGTGCACATCCAATATATTTTAACATAAATAGTCTACAATGTTGAATTTTAATCTCATAGTTTAAGTTAAGCTCAAGATTTCTAGGAAATATGATATCTAATGGTGGCAAAAATGAGGGACTTTTAATATAAAATATGGGAACAAGAGTACAAAAAGGGTTGCACATAAACATAATAAAAATAACACCACCACAATATAAAAGTTATTATTACTAACCTATCATAATTTATATAAACACAACACGAATAACCAAATCTAACCAACTGCTCCTTCGTGCAACCAATCACTTATCATTAGCATTTATTATTCATAAATCTAATCACAAATTAAATTATACCAATGATTCTGGACATTGCTACTATGGGAAATTAATAAGCTTCCAAAGTTGTTCCTAGAACTGTAAACTCAAAGCTCAAGTACCTGAATCTACGTCATTACAAAGCAATATGCAGATATTCAACTACACCCTGTTAATCGAAACCTATTCGACAAAGCAGTTTTGATATAGTAAAAGATGTTGAAACTACCCAGACAGGTAATGGAAATGGGGCAACAAAAATCAATGGGAGAAGGAGAAGGAAACGCAGCAACTAGTTTCACCGGAAAACTTTGGTATGCTATAAGTTATCAGAAGGATTATAGTAAACTACAACCAGATGAGTTTAAAACAGAACAGATTCATTGTATTCTTTGCTTCTAATTGCCATATAATATCCAGATATCACTCTATGTTTTTACCTATTTTTTCATTGCCACAGAATATTGAAGAGCTTCCGAAGGAGCATTTACTATCAAATGCCTCAAAGCAGCAGACCAAATGCTTGCATGACAACATGTTGCAACCGATATACTGGTCAAATCATTATCACACAGATTGTAAGCTATGCTGTTGCAAAGCTTCCTGTAGGCATTGAACTGCACCCTCGTAATTTAAGAAGCCCATGAACCAAAATTCATGACTATCAACAGAGCTAACTTGGATGTACTTTTCAGAAGGATTGACTCTGCTTGTTGAAGGATTAATTGCTTTAAGTTGATGTAATGGGATAACTACCTGTTTAAGCAGACAGAAGAAATGTCAATACCGTAAGTCAGTAAGTCCCTATACTGTAAACCTGTACCCAAATGTTTTGATGCAAAAAAGTTACCGACGCAATGTGTCTTCAACAGAATAAAGTGAAGGAAATAGGATCTCATTGTGACCAGTCCTTTTAAAATGGAAGCATGTTAAGGCTAATGCAAACAAACCTTGTAGTAGCTCCATTCAGTCTTGCTACCATTTTGATAGGAAAGAGGACTGTCACTGCAATACGCAAGCTTTGCTGTAGACACATATAAAACTCCCATGACAGGACCAGCCGATGTGGACAAGTAACATGCAAAAGAATTTTGAAGTTGCTCTTCAGGTACCGTCTCAAAAGTTTGTCTAAAAATTTTCTCATAGCCACCTTCTGCTAAAACCTTTGTTCCCTGAGCAATTCTTCCCATGGCAGCCTCAGCAAAACTAGGACTTGTTTTTACTGATAAAGAAAAGCGAAAAACATATTTTCAGTAATTTTATGTATGTCATACTACTTCATAAGCAAGACAGAAGACACAGGGTGAGAGCAAAAGGGGAAAAATCAGAAACAGCATATTATTTTAATTTGAAAGTGCCCACAAAATTTTCCATGTTTCTGTCTTTTATAAAATTGAATCTTTGACAATGTCCCATGCCCAAACAGAAGCAACAGTATGATTCTAAAAGGTGCCATACAAGACCAATAGAAAAGAATCCAGGCACGATGAAGGATGCATAAGATCATTACTTTGTGATCATTCTGTGTATGACTAAGTTGAGGTAATGTAATGAATAATGACCAAAAAAGTGGCGATAATGTAGCGAATAAGGAGTTAGAGATGGCCTTAAGTACAAAAGGGATGTGCAATTGTGTTATAGACTGCTCAAGAAACAATGTAAGCATTAAGAAAGTGATGCACAATTTACATGATTGTAGCATGCACTTAAAGAAAGCAATTAGGTGGATGGATAGAGTTCTAATGTTAGAGACAGAAGGTGAGAAGTATAAGGAGAAAGAAAAAAGAGACCCCAAAGTTGGACAAAGTTTAGGAGACATTTATAGTGCAAGAGTTGTCATCAACAAATGTCCACGAGACATCTCAACAAATAAATAGCAAACATGGTTTGGATAATAATAATTCTATCGATTAGAAGAAACAAAAATATACTTTCAGTTATATTTAATATATGGGTAAGTTTTGAGCATCCCTAAGGATAAATCAGATGATACCCATGACTTAAGAAAACTAAAATGGTTAAACTTTATATAATTAGCTATATGACAAAATGCAGAATACAGGAACAACTAGCTTGCTTCTGATCCAAGGTCAACCACAACAGACTAGAAAGCTCTTACTAACCATTGAGAGATATGGGAGCAATAACCACTAAATCTCTGGAAACTAATGCTACGTCATGCCCCCCTTTTTACTGAGCCATTCATAACACTAACTCTATGTTTGGGTAGATGTTTGTACAGAAGGTCCACCAGGTTTTCTCACCCCAGATTACCTCCCTAGGCTAGGGTGTAAATAAGTCACATTTTGCTTTGTCAAATATTTTATCAGCTCAAGTCTTTTGTTTGATTAAATGCAAGTCTATAACTCAAATCTTAAGCCTGCTTTATAAGAAGTGAACATGCCAATTGAGGAAACCGGAGTACCCTGACCTTAAATCTTACATCAATTCTATTCTTTCCCAAGTAAATATTTAAGAAACAAATGCTAACTCCAGCCAACACTTGACAAATCAATACCACATTTCCTAAAAGCATGTTAAAAACAAGAAAAAAGAATGAAGTTTATTACATTTTCTCCCTTTCCTTAATCACAATATCTAAAGTTGTCCAACCATTGCTAAGATGATGCTTCCCTAATATCCTATAGTACTCTTAGAACTAGCGAGCTATACAAAACACGAACCGTACCAAATAGTGCACCCAGATATTAAACCCTAATTCAGTATCTGAGATTTCAGTTTTCAGTAATATCAACCGGCCAAAATGACCAAGCACTCGATATCAATTCTAACCCTAAAAGCCCAATCGCAATCGAATTCATACCATATACAAATCCAACCAAGAGGGGAAGCACCAAATATTAAAAATAAACTAGAAAGCAATTGAAATTCTAAAAGAAAACAGAAAGAAATACAGTGCTGCCACGTGTTCCCGGCCAGATCCTCCGCTTTCCTCGTCGCTTCTGCCACCTTCCTCCCCCATCTCCCTAAGACATCCTTCACTGTGTCCATCTTCTCTGTTTCCAAGTTCAGAAAACAAATAATTAAAGAATTAATTTAAAAAAAAATCAAAATAGAAATAAAATGTGTAATGGCTTGCCTTTGAAGGAAGCGGAAGAAGATTCCGTAGGCGGAGCATGAGTAACGTAAGGATTGGATCCGTCAGGAGCTGACATGGTGGAACTGTGATCCACAGCACGCGATTCGCTGATCAATTTCGGACTCCAATGAACTGATTTCCTCGATCCGGATGGTGACTGAACCGGTGATTGCTCGCTTTGAATCTGACTCACTTTCGGAGTCCGAGTCTCTTTCTCTTCCTTTTCCTGTGGCTCTGATGTTGGAACCACAACAAAGCCCTCCGCATCCATTGCGGGATCCGAGTCTTTCAGGTTCGGTTCTCGGATCGGAGCTGAGCTGGAGTTGGGTTGCGTTTCCGTCTTCGCTTGTTCCATTGCTCTAGAATGTTCGAGGAAAAGCAGGCCGTGCGTAAAGTGGCGTGAGGGATCGTTTGCTAGAAGTTTAGCAGGAGAGGAGACTGTTATTGAAAGCTTCAAGTGTTTCGGGCTCCACCAACTTTGTCCTAAAATCCAATTAATAGATCTAATTTCATCCAGGAATCTATATTCTCTTTCAAGTTTGTTCTTAAGTTAGAAATTTGGTTAAATTGTTATATTAGTTTCTGTACTATCTGTTTGTTTATAATTTCACCAATTTTTGGTTGCAACTCACAAAAAATAAAATTTTAAAAACTAAATTGATTTTTGAAAGTAAAATAGTTTTACATTGGCAAATTTTATTAAAATTATGTTTCAAAAACTATTTTTAATAAAATAAATATTGTAATTCAAATCTAAATATTTTAAATATATATTTTTTCATTTTTATAGCAAATCTCTAGGTGTCGATTTAGAAATCGTTTCTTTTAAATGTCAATGAAAGTCAATTTTTAGAGGTGTTGCATCATATATATAATATATAGGCATAACTTAGATATTTGTGTATTTTATTTTATTTTATTAGAATCTTTTAATGTTTACTTGAGGCTCTCAAAGTTTGAAGTTTTATTATTAAGTTATTATTTAAATTTTTTACTGAATTGATGCTAAGAATAATATATATATATGGTGAATCCTCTTCAGCTTAAGTCCTCATCTTGACAAGCTTATATGGCATGTTGCTGTTGATGTTCAGTGTAGTGTTAAGTCAGCCTACATAACAGCGATGAGCATGTACTCAAAGGTGAATGGATGGGCTCGGGATGGACCTTGGCAACAAGTTTGGCAAGTGCAAGTTCCCCTCGAGTGAAGGAATTTATATGGCGTTGCCTGCACCATTTTCTTCCTGTTAAAATGCGGCTACTTGAGACGTGTATTGCGGTGTCGGCCAAATGTTACCAGGGCCATGGGGATGAGGATGTTGAACATGTTCTGTTGCATTGTTGTAAAGCACAGGCAGTTCGATGGCCTGCAAATGTCCCTACCGATAATCTTACATAATGATTTTTTGTTGGGACTGTTGGCTTTGTCAAACACTGTCGCCATGCGCCGAGGGCTTGTGCTTCTGTGGTAAATTTGGTTAGCCCAGAATCTCGTTCAATGGCAGCATTGTGAGCTTTCTCCGTCTTGGGTTATCTATAATGCTAACTGTTTAGTGCAAGATTGGATGGTAGCCAACATGGTTTATACTTCTGCCAGTGATCCGTCAGCCTCGGGTATGGTGGGTGTGGGTTAGGTCGGTGTGCGGGAGGGAGATGGCTTAGGTGGTGATACTCGTTCCTTGTTCGTATGGGACAATATGTTGGCAGTCACCTCCCCATGGTTTTATCAAATTCAAGGTTGATGGGTAAAGTCAGAAAATTTTTTTTAAGGAAGTCGAAATTAGATTGTAACTTTTAAATAATTAAATTAAAATCGTATCATTTTTAGGGGTGTCAAAATATAATTTTATTTTTATTAATTCAAAATTTTAAAAGGTCAAAATAAAAAATTGAGTCGGGCCCTGCCAGGTCCCTTAGATTCGCCCCTGTTGGTGCCTCAATTTTTGAAGACAAACATGCTATCGAGGTTGGGGGTGGTTATTCGTGACAATCATGGTCACCTAGTAAAAGGCCTTACGGGGTTTGGAAGGGCGTCGTTCAGTCCTAGGATAATAGAGGCTTTTGCTCTCAGGGAGGCTTTAGTCGTGGCTAAAATCTTGGCATCTTGGCCATGTCATCATCATGTTAGATTGTATGTCAGTTGTGCAAGCGTTGACTCGACCCATAGTGGATGATTCTGAATTCGCTTGTTTAATTTCTGATTGCTTGGTGCTATGTTCATTGTTTCATCAGCACTATCTTTTTGTTGGGTTCATTTGGCTAATAGGTAGCTCATTTTCTCTGTCAGATAGTCTTATTACATGTAAACTATATTGAATGAATTGTTTTACCTGTTTATTTCTTAGAACCTTTGAATGTTAATGATCCGATGAACTCGTTTGACGAGGATGTAGAATAATAAGTTATGGGTGTATAGGGTGAGCCTACTGACTCGGGTTTAGTGATCCTCCCCATTGGTCATCCTACAGTTCTTTTATTTTCTTAGATTTTGAATATATATGATTTTTTCTTAAAAAAAACATTAGTAAATTAAAAAAAAGTTATATATATTTTAATTAAAGAATAAAAAGTTTTATTATTTCAATCAACAAATGTAATGAAACCAACTTAGTTTAAAGATTGTAAAAATTGAACGTCGATAATGACAATGAATAGCAAAAAAAGAGATAAAAATAGAACACATAGAATTTTACGTGAAAACCCTTTCGGGAAAAAAATCACGGGCAGAGGAGAAGAAAAATTCACTATGTCGAATTTGAATAATACAAGAGGAATATAGACTATGTCCATTTATAGGTTTGTAAAACTATATTCTAATCAAAGTGTAATAGAAGAAATGCAGTGAATTAAAACACATTATTCTAATCAAATATCAAACATATTTCTTATATTTATTGCAGAAATAGTTTTATACATCATCTCCACCCTAATATTGTATAACAAAAACACAACTTGCACATGTATTATTTTTCCACATAGCCTTTAACTTAACATATATATATCATAATTTTAATAATAAACACAAAATAGTATATATATATATATATATATATATATCATAATTTTTAATAATAAACACAAAAATAGATTTATTACACGTTATATTCGTTGTATTTGGGTTCATAAAATTACATGATTGATGTGATTATTAAAACATAAAAACATGATACCGAGACTACCTTATATATCAAAATATAAATCACATTTATGGAAGTGATAGCATGAAATGCTGTGAATCAATGGAAGTTGAATACAGTAGCTTGAAACTTTTGTTCTGTAATCTGATCCAATATTTTAGTCATTTGAGGTGATAAATGATTAACCCAATCGCCAACTTCACCTTCCTGAAGAAATCAGAGTTGCTAATAGGACGTCACTTTTATTCACATCCTGATTGCTCAAATTCTCAAAACTACACAATTTCACTATTTCTTTCACAATCTTATTGTTTTCTTCGTCTGGTGTAAAGGTTATCTTCAAGAACTCTGCAACTTTCCTCACACACTCCAAAGGCTCTTTCTGTACATCTTCATATTTCAAGAACATCACTGTCTTAGGTGACCCCACACTAGCTTTCTAATACCCAAAACGTGATCCCAGAACGGCCCATAGTGCGAAACCCCTTTGCAAAACAACTCAAAGAGCTTCCTCTAGTGTAAGGGTGGTTGTACTTTAGATCTCAACCTGTTTGTGAAACAAATACATCTATGGGGTCTCGGCAGATGTAAATGAAACGGCAAGCCGAGCCATCATCGGTCATGCGTTTTGGGAGCAAAGAGTAAGGAAGGTGAGTTGAAAGAAGCCGAGGTGAAGATAGCCCTTCGATGAAGGAAGTTGACCCATCATCGGTCATCCGTGGACCGTCGAGGCACAGAACCAAGTCTTGAAGGTTTGCTTTGTGCAAAGGATGGTTGGTGAAATCATAGGAATTCCTGTTGATAATGGCGAAAACGAGGGTTGTTAGCCACGTCATGCCGCTCTTAGGGGATGTCGAGACGATGATGTCTGTGGGTCGAGGCTTGAAATGGTCATTGATCAATAGGCATCCTCGGAGGGAATAGCTTGATAGCCAGAAGCAATTGTATTGGAGAAGCTGGTCAAACCACTAGCCTTTCCCTCGAGGGAGAGTGGGCAGCATTCAATTGAAGTTTTTGCAAGTCTTTTGGTACCCTTCATGTAGTTGCAATTCTCTCTCAATGGTCAAAGTCAAGAAAGCTTCCATAAGGAAGATACTAAAGTAGAGCAACTAAACTAATTTCACAGATGTTATGGAAAAATGATTTGCGAATCATCCTTTTTTTTTTTGACAAGCACCACAAGTAACCGGCTTGCAACGGTGCACCTTATGCATGTCATGTGATGTGCTACTTTTAAATTAAAATTTTATTTTTTCAAGCCACCTAGGTAGTGGGACATAAAATAAAAGCTAATAATTACATGGTATTTCTTTCCTTTTATATATACCTAAATTATGTAAATAAAAAATAAATTATATTAGTAATCATTTAATAATTAATATTTTTATAATGAAAATTACAAAATAATTATTAATATTTTAAATTTTTTATCACTTATTATCAAATGTTTAATAAAAAAATTTAGGCAACTTTTTAAAATTGTTATAATAATAAACTTATCACTCAACATTTACCTATTAAACTAATTTGATATTGATTTCAAAAGATGTAGGCTAAAGGATGGATATAAAGCATACCTAACATTTCTCTAGACTGTTGCTTGTTGGTTAAGTAAAAATGGTAGAACAGATGTACAGGTGACTAAAAAAACTATAACGTTTAGGGAGTGAGAGATCACTCCGTAGAAACATAGCAACGAAGCATTAAAGTCTTAAAAGATAGCTTATTGGTGGCCATAATCGCCCAGTAGACAACTAATAATTCATAGTGTACACATAGAGAAATGCTATAATTACATCAATCACAAAGGATTAGATGATTATTATCAAATTATAATGAAATTTAATATAGTGAAAATAATTGAATATGTGAAGAAACAATATGATGAAATGGATTGTAAATTGATAAATTATGAAATTAAGGAACTAAAACATGAATACGGATTATTGAATATAAGAAATGAAATTAGTGATCGAGTGATAGTAAAATTAATAATAATGATAAAATTTGAAATTAAAAACTTTATTAAATAATTTACAAGAGAAAATAAATGAAAGTATTAGAAGATATTCCAACATCAAATGTAACATCATTTATTTTGGATATGTTATCAGAAAAGATAAAGAGCAGTTATACATCCATTATCTCCTTAATTGTTTATCCTTTACATTGACGGTCACAATTTCCTACTTGACCAGCTGAAGCGAGAGGGCGTCTACATAGTATATCTATTATGGGTATGATGAGCTATGCATGGGACATTAGCAAAAAGCATGAACTTTGTTATGGTAAGATATGAAAATGATAAATATGACAAAGACTTCATTAAAAGGAATTATTTGGTCATATGGGTTTAATGACCTCTTAATATTGATTTGAGTTTATATGTTTTTCTTTAAATCGATATAAACATAGAATATTATAAACTCTTAAATTAATGTTAAGTCCATATAAATTTAGTAGAAATGCTAGGATATAGCTGGCATGTCAATTAAGGTTTCATATGTTTATTCTATTAGAGTTTTGTTCTGGAGTTATGTGATTTTACATGGAATTTTGATGTGTTATCCCTTGGTGGGACATAATATGCTAATCATTGGGCATACACTACCTCTTAGGTCCTCATGATATATTTGAAGTTTTGTTGCCTTCAAACATGACATTTTAGTGCTCATTTAGTGTATATGGATTTCTCAAAGTGTTTAACTCTTATTTTACTGAGATAACAGTTAGTGTTAATATAAAATTTGATAAAAATATAATATCAAAATAAAGGTATGGATATAAAATATATGACCTAAATGACTTTGGTAAATTTTCCTTTTACACTGATGTTGAATGTACTTCACTTATAAATCTTGGAGATGTGAACGAAGTAGATGTGGGAATGCTTAATGGGTATACGCATTTCATATGCATGTGGCTCTATCTTTAGTTAAATTATATTCTTTTATCTTGCCATATTATTATGATAAATGTGTGATAATCTTGTTGAGATTTGTGGTTGGTTTGTTTAACATCCCACATTTGACCCGGTTATCAGATCTGAGTGTATGACGTATGTAATAGCTAAATTTTCAATGGTGTCGAAAATAGTAGTTCGAGGCCACTAAATTCGAAGAGTAAGCTCGTAAATTTTATTATTTAGTATTTAAGAGTCAAATGTGGTTTTAGAAAGATTTTGAATTGGTAATTGGTGTTTTATAATAATTTATTAAGTCAAGTGGTTTTAGAAAATGAGGTATCGAGACCTCGTTTCTGTAGACCGAGCCGTAAATATTTATAAAAATATTTACGGAATGTCATTGAGGTAATATTAAAGTTTCGTTAAAAAATTTTAACGTTTTAATAGGTAATTAATTAAAAAAGAGTAAATTGAAAAAGATGTAAAACTTGTTAATTATAGGAAATAAGTGATTAAATGGCTTGCTAAATAAATAAGGGAGAACTTAAGGAACAATTAAGCTCAAAGTAAAGGCATGAGGCGGCATAAGCAAAGAAGAAAATAAAATAAAGTGAATTAATGGCTGGTAATTTAGTTGAAATTAAAAATAAAACAAATGGCCAATTGATTTCTAGACCTTTCTTCTCTAAACTTTAGACTAAAAACGCCATAAAGAGAGCTTCATAAGCTGATTTCATATTTTGCTTCAAGTGAGTTTATTTCTTGCCTTTTTATTGTAATTTTCATATTTTTGAGATTGTTACAATTAAGTTCAATTAAATCTTACCTTAGTTTTTGATTTTATTGAAAAAATTTTAAAGTTACCATTGATGAATATATGGTTTTTTTTTTTATGAATACATGGATTTAAAACTTTAATTTTGTTGTATGATGATTTTATAAAGTGATTTTGTTAAATATTGAATTTATGACCAAATTGTGAAAAGATTAAGATATTACACTATGTTTGGTTGGGTGTAATGGCATAGCCATTACACCCCTATTCCATGGGCCCACCTTAATCCTCCGTTTGGTTCAATGGAATACCTATTACGGGCTTATTCTATTACGTGTATATGCAAAAAAATCGCTGATTTCTGGGGGATTTCTATTCCCTTCCCAGACCATCGCTTAGCTATTACTTTCCAATTTTACCCTCCCAACCCGAGCTCCAAAAGCAAGAGCAAATGAAGTCGCCAAAAAAGCCACCCCACAAGGCTCCACCTGCTCCACCCTCTCCCGATTTACTGTTTTAGGCAAGTGTTTCCGGTGGCTGATTTCTCTTTTCTTTTATTTTAATTTTCAGTGCTGCTGGATTCATTTTTCTTTTCTTTGATTGATTAATAAACAAATTTTATCAAATTGATTGATTACAAGATCTTGTTTATTTACTTTGTTTTTCCCCTAATTTGGTAGGATCCAAGTAAATCAAACACTCTTTGCTGTACATAATTTCAGTCACCTCTCTTTAAGGTAAAATTTTGATTGTCGATGAACCCTATTTTAGCTTTTATGATTGAAGACTGTGGGATGATGTTTGATTTTTGGTTGATCATATAAGCTTAAAGATCACTGCATTCAACGATATACTGCTTTGTCATTATTGTTGTAGTTGGAGCAGTATGTCTTCTTGGTCCCTTGCTTATAGCCATGGATGACCCCATGAAATTCACATGTTTTTACTGAAGCCATTTCTTGAGAGGTTTAGGAGCATTCGATAATGTTCTTTATGGTTTTTTAATGAATTTGTATGTATATTTTTCCATGTGCGACAGCAACTGTTCATATTTTTGTTTTGAAATCTATTCAACACGACATCATCTCTGTTATCCCTTTGATAGCCTTATCTACTTGCGTCTGTTTGAATGCAAAAGAAAAATGGAATTTGATTTCATTTTGTTACGTTTGGAGTAAGAAATGTTAACTTTGTTCAGGTACATAATCTCTCAATCTCTCCTTCTTCTTTCCCTTTCTTTCTTCCTTTCAGCTTTGTTACTCTGGGAGACAGACAGAGGGGTTTTTCTTACTGGTATTGAATTTATACCTCTCCTTTATATGCGTGTGCGTGCGTGTGTGGGTGAGGTTCAATGGTTTTTCTTTCTGGTTATGAACTTATACCTGTCGTTTATGTGCGTGTATGCATACATATATATGTTTTTTTCCTTGCAATTTTATTACTTTGGGTTTGAATGGTTTTATTATCGGCTATGCATTATGAATGCAATTACTGTGAATGAAGTGGAGGCATTGTACCAACTATTCAAGAAGTTGAGTAGCTCACTCATTGATGATGGGCTGATTCACAAGGTAAATTGAGATTTGGAGCCAAATTGGTATTTTTGCCCTGAATTTTCTTTTTCCACGTGCTATTTTATATGAATGCTTTTGCTTCAAATTGAAGTCTTGGAATTTGTTTATAAATTCATTAAATGTGTGGGTGTTTACCTTTTTGTTGATCAAAGCAGTCTTACTGATTATCTTAACTTATTTTTTTTTTGTGTGTGTGTGTGTGTTGCAGGAAGAGCTTCAACTAGTATTGTTCCAAACTCCATACGGTGAGAATCTTTTTCTTGACAGGGTAAAGTAAACCATTTGCAACATATGCTCCCTTGATTGATCATCAATAGTAGTTGAGCACATTGGATGAACTATTCTTATGTATTTAACATAATAAGTTAGTAATTAGTTTAGCAGTTATGGAGGCTGCAGTGTAGACCTATTATACGGCACTTCTTAATAGTGATTGCATGAATCAAGGAGATTAAGTAATAGGGTTCAATTTAGCAGTTCCATGAATTTTTGTTATAATTTCTATATCTAATAAACCTTTTTTCTATGTGTAGGTTGGTTCTCAAGGAGTAGCCATTCGTTTCCTTTGTAGGAGCCGGTTTGGAAGTATTGCAGTCCCACCATATCATTCACAGAGACTTGAAGCCAGAGGTATGGAAAGCATTATCTTTATCATCGTTGTTGTACCTTGCCATTTTGCATTTGTAACCTTACATTATAAGTTTTACCAACTATTCTTCTTCTGTTTCTCGCTTAAACTCCCTTGTTTTACCTCGTTAGTTTCTCTCTTTATCCCTCTTTTCTTTTTATTGGATGATCATAAAGTTAAATTTGGGATTGATACTGAGATAAAAAAACATGGGTATTCTTTGTTTTATGTCGAAAAGCTGAATTTCATGCTCAAGGTTCCTCTCTTATACTTCAGTTACTTTTATTTATTGTCTTTCTATTGCAAATGTATTTGTAATTTTATGCAGGTGAACTGTCTAGTTATCAGAAATTGTGGAAATCTCCTGCTAGTATCTCAACGCCTTTATATCGATATTTCCAGCAGTTGGTAATGCCTACTTGTTCTTTTCACCTTGATATGATTTTGATTACCATTGTTGTGAAATAACGTGCATTTGATAATGCCCTTGTTTTGTGGTGGTTTCAACTTATTGAAGATCAATAGGATGCTTCTAACTAATGAAATAACAAATTTGCAACAATGTTATAAGATGTCCATAAATGAATCATCTATATTTTGTTATGTCCACATAGTTGTATTGTTGTGTGCTCTTATAATATTTATTCTAGCTAGTCGCATCATATTAAAGTTATTTAAGCAACACTTTTCTCTGTAATTCATTAACTGATCAGATCGAAAGGAATTTATCTATCCATTAGCTTCGTTTTCTGTTTTGAAATATTTGGAATTCATTGCAAACTTTTTAAAATTTCCCTTATTCTTTGTTTTTATGTTTTGTTTCTCCTTGCATTTGGGAACAAAGATATCACTATATGGAACAAAGTTTTTACATGGAAGATTTTAGTGACATATAAGACTAACCTTACAAATAGCCAATGAGATGGTAGTAAGCCAAGCTCGCACAAGGGAATATCATTCTTTTAGAAAGCGAAAAGTTTTGTGGAACCAAAACAAGCACAAATAATATTTTCAACAAGAAGCATTAGGTATAATATTTCGGTTCAACTTTAACGCATAATAGATTTATTCGACAACTAAATAACCAAAATGATTTTTAGCATCAGCTAGAGACTTCTTGAAATAGGAAGGGCCATCTATTGTAGTCACAGTTCCCAATTCAGTCCTAGTAATAGTAGATCAGATAAAAGGAAGGAAAAAAATGCTAACACTTACACACATCATATAAAGTAAAACTCAAGTCACAAAGCCTCAAATTATAACTTAGCAATGTATTACCTCACATGACATTTCAAACTGCTAGGCACCATAGTCAACCAGAACACAATTACAATTCTTGCTGTAAATTGCTTATGAAAATCATACACAACCAGAACACATTTCATGCAATAGCTTCTATAAGTTCCATGATTTTGCAGATTTTTAGATGATAACAACATAAACAGGAAAGTCTTAACAGTAATGTCACATCTAGAGAATCCATGTAGCCATTCCAATTGATGCAGGAGCAGTTGTTTACTGTTCTTTCTTTTTCTTTTTTTGGTTGTTTGTGCACGTTATCTTTGTAATAAATAGTTACTTACTAGCATGTGAAAATTTTATTGATGTTTATTTGAGCCTTGAAAGCTACCTATTATGTCTTAATGTTGTCAAATGTTAATTTGTTTTTTTTTTCTTAAGATAATTATGTCAGGTTTTTCAGAATCAAATATTTCTTCCCAAAGTTCTCGAGGAACCAAAAGGAAATGGGTTCCAGAAGAAGATGCTGCATTGGTTTCTTGTATGCTCGACTTGCACAATGTTGGAACCTTTAATGCGATCACGGATTTAAAGCTGGTTATTTAAATGAGTTGGAAAGAATGTTAAAAAAAGTTTTACCCAATTCAATGTTGAAGGCTAAACCTAATATTGAATCGAGGATTAGACTACTGAAAAGGGATTGGTCAATCGTTTATGACATGCTTAATGGAAAAAAAATAGCGGTTTTGGTTGGGATGAGCATAGGCAGCTCGTTGTTGCTAAAGATGCGGTGTGGAACTCATATATAAATGTAAGAATTATTTCAAGTCTTTATTATCTTATTTTCACCAAACTTATAACTAATATGAATTCCTCTTTTTTATAGAGTCATAAAGAAGCTGGTCAATTTAAACATCGTAGTTTCCCTTATTACGACCAACTTACTGCCATTTACGTAAAAGATCGAACCACTGGGAAAGATGCTCAAACAGCCGCTGATATCATTGAAGAAATAAATGTTGGGGATGTATCTACTACAAATATTCATGAAGAAAGAAACAAATTCTATGAATGTGAAGCTAATATCTCTTTGGATGACATGGATGTTTCAGCTACAGAATCGCAACCAGCCAGAAACCAAGGGGGTTCTACATCTTCAAAGAAGAAAAAAAGGAATTCTGATTCAAGTGATCATGTTTCTTCTTCATTTCATGATACTGCCACTTTATTGGCGGAAAACATGTGGGCTGTTGGCGAACAAATCAGTAGGAGTATTGCCTTCGATGCGGTAATTCAACAAAAGTCAGAAGAATTTCAGACCATCCAAGAAAAAGCTATAAATTTATATCCAACATTATGTGAAATAGAAGGTTTAACTGTGGATGAGTGTTTTCGAGCATTGAGCAAAATTTCAGATCATCCAACGCAAATGCTCATTTTCTTTAGTTTACCTTCTTCAGACGATTGGAATGGGTCAAGATTTCTTCGACCATTAAAATCATAGTTGTATTGATGATATTTTGGTAACTTTTGTGTTTGTAATATTTGGGACGGTATGTTTTAGCTTGGTATTATATTAATCTATTTCTAATTATCTCCATATAGCTTTTTCCTTCAATAGCCATTGAATGTTTTGATCTTCTTGAAACAAATCAGTCAATCCTTAGTGCAATTTTAGCAGTGGTTATTATGTGAATTAAAATTAGATATATTTTATTTTGATACATTAACTTTGCTTTCTCACTCTTTCTAGTGGAAAGTTGAAGTGAGTTCATAAGTGCATTTCTCTTGAAAGAAAATGCACAACTTTTAAGACATGATTGAAATAGATGCATGGATGATCCACTTTCCCTTTCAATTCATGTTGGTTTTTCAAAGGCTATACATAACCTAAGAGGATATATATTTCAACATGTCAATCATATGTTTCAATCCTTAGATAAGGTGCACAAAGCATGTATACTATAGATATAAAAACTATAGCGATTGCAATAGAAATGTATACTATACTATAATATAAAGCATGCAAGAGATGTACTTTAATCACATAAATTAATTAACTAATACATAGCAAGGATTAGGAGTTCATCTATTTTGATTAAAATTAGCCTTTAAAGATGCATGGCATAAGTTAAAATTAACTTCCTTATATATGTTTCATGTAACTTTTGTTAATATATGAATATTATGTTTATGCAAAATATAATTCTCAAGTTGTTTATTACTTCTAATATTTTTTATTATAGAATAATTAAAATATTTGTTTCAATAATGATATTTTAGCACATTAAATATGCATTGCGCTTTAAAAATAATAAAGTAGATTATACATATTTTATAGTATTATATATTTTGATTTTTAATTCATATAATAATTATATTAAGAATGTTATTAAATTATTTTTATTAAATTATATTTAATAATAATTATATTAAAATATGATTAAATTATTTATTATTTTATTAAATTATTTTCAATAATAATCTTATTAAAATTTAATAACAATAACAATAATCATCTACCTAAAAAAAATTCTGCTAAGGGTATCCTGGTCATTTTAGCTCTTTTCCTTATGCTATTACAACATCATTCCATTCAACCAAACACAAGAATTCTATTACAGCTCAATTCCATTCCATTCAACCAAACAGTTGAATTACTTATTACAGCTCTATTCCATTACACCTCTATTCAATTACAGCTTTATTCCATTACAGCGAACCAAACGTGGCATTAGGGTTTAGTATTAAATTTCTATTTTATCAAGGACTGTATGATAGCCTAGAATATTTAGATGAATTATTAATTGATAAAAGTTAGTTAATTTGATAGATTAATTAGTTAAGGGACTAAATTGCAAAAGTTGTAAAAGTTTGGGGTAATTGTGTAAATTTAAAAATTGAAGGGTATTAATTATTAAATGAATTGGAACTGAAAAATATGCTAATGAATGAAAAATTTTATATTTTAGATCAAGATCCCGTAGTTACTCGTGAAAAATGAATTGTAAAAGTTTATGTTTTACGGTTTGTTTTCCGTGCGCAGGTTAGGTTGAAGTCAAATTGTCAAACTAGCATCCAAAGTCGATCCCAAACTCAAAGCGGTGAAGTATATTTCTTTTTGGTAATGGCATGTACCTAGGGTGTCATTTGTATGTTATTTTGTAAAATGATTATAAATATTGTTTTAAAATGATGCTAGCTACTTATATACATGAAAATATGTATGTTATGTTGAGGTTTGATATGGAATATTTAGTTGGTGCATAAGTGAGTATGACATAAAAAAAATTAGGATTGAAATGGTATGAAAATTTGAATTAACTTAATTGGTGTTTAAATGGATTGTTTGAACAATATGTGTAAAACAACTATGAGGGTACTTTGATTAGGTCCTTATACTGACGAATTTGGCATGTATTAGAGGTAATTGAATGTGTTTTGTATTGGTTGAACAATTGGATTTTGAGTTGCTTGTTGTTCAAGATTTGCAGGGTTGGTAAACTTTATGTATAAGGCTCATTTTGAGTCCATACAGCTTGGCAAACGGGCGTCTGACTAGACCGTGTGAGACACATGGCTTACACATAGGTGTGTGGATAGGCCGTGTGTCCCCTGCATCCTAAAAATTTAAAACAGAATGCTCAGGTATTACCACACGGACAGAGACATGGACGTGTGTCTAAGCCGTGTGAGGAACATGGCCTAGAACACGGGCGTGTGACTTGGCCGTGTGAGGTAAGTGAAGGAGTTACACGGGGTAGGACACGGCCTGAGACGTAGGCATGTCTCAGAACCACACGGACGTGTCCCTTGATCACACTGGTGTGTGACCCTTGTACCTAGGAAAATTTTTAAAATTTCATGAAAAATTTCTAAAGCATAAGATTAAGTCCCGATTTGTTTTTACCACATATTGTGGGCTTCGAGGGCTCATAAAAGGGACTGTATGATTAATTTATGAGGTTTATGTTAATTGAATTGTTTAATTTTTGTATTCATTCTGAAAGTTTCGACAATGCTCCGTAACACTATTCCAGCGACGGATAAGGGTTAGGGGGTGTTACATTTTCTTTATGAATATTTTCCAATAGCATCTCCTATCAGTACTAGACATTGGGAAAAATATGAGGTGTTACAAGCACAAATCTAAGTTAATTCAAGTAAACATTTTTAAATATTGATAAGTGATAGTAATATATTTTAATCCCGTTCTTAATACGGTTTTGGATGATTATTTATGCAAATTGGTGAATTTTATGCTCCTAATCTTTTAAATTCATGTTTCTATACTTAGGAGAGTATTTAGGAGCAAAATGAGCAAAAACGACCAAAAATCAGAAAAATAGAGCAAATTTCAAGAGTCACATGGGCTGGGCCTTCCCACACGGCTGTGTGATTGATAAACAGTAAAAGTAACATATTTTAATCTTACATTTAGTATGCTTTTGGATGATTTATCCCTGATTTATGTAAAAAGGTGCTCTTAATCCTTTCTTTTCATGTCTTATACTCAGGAAAGCACCTAAGGATAAAAAGAACGAGAAACGGGCTTAAAACTGGCCAATTTGGGCCAAAGAGGAAATTGACACGTCCTGGACTTCAAGCCACACGGCCGTGCCTCATCAAATTACTTCACACGGCCATGCCACGATTTACACGGCCGTGCCTCAATCGACAGAATCGAGACACGGCCTGAAGACAATTTACAGGGGCGTGTACCATGGCCGTGCCCCTGCCACTGGAAAGAGCAATTTCACTCGGATTTGGATGCTTAGAGGCAAAAAAACACATTCCTAAGTATACTTAAACATCCTATGAGGAATTCTACTTGAATTAGGATACTTAGGAGCCAAGTAAAGCATCTCAAAGCCTATATAAACACCCAAGGTAGCAACTAAAAGGGAGTTCTAGAAGTTTAAAGGGAGTTTTAGGCGATTTTTACGCGAGCTTTTATTCGTGGAATTACTCAAGATAGCCAGTTGATCCATCTCAAGAAGCGGAGTTCTACTCAAGATGAGGATCTCCTCTTCAATTCCTTGAGGGGTTTAGGGATTTCGATGTTTTGTTTTATATTTTCTCTTGAGATGTTTTTTTATTTTGTTATGAACTAAACCCTTCGGATACCTAAAGGGGATGAAACCTATGATGGATTTTGTTATTTGATTTCTAAATTATATGATAAGTACTTAGTTTGTTCTTAATTATGTTACTTAATTTAATCTAATGTGCTTAGGTGGAGGAGGAATAGACCCTGCCTAAGAGTAGATCTAGCATAATTAAGCGGAGTTGATCGCACACCTAGAGATAGGGTGACGATATTTTTTCGGATTAGGGTGAAACCTAATATTGGAGTCCATTGATCGATTTACTGCTTCCTTAGGGGGTTATTATAAGAGAATGAGAGTTCCACTAATTAACTTAAGGTTAGACGTTATTCGCCTCGAGAGAGGGTTTAATATAGGTTAGAGAGGCTCACAGATCAAGCTAAGTAAAGAAGTCATATGAATTAAAAGTTAGATAACAAGAGAAGCCATAGGTGGATTCTTCCTGAGGGTATCGTCTAAAATCAACTGAGTTTTTCCACAGTCTTTTCCCAGAGTTTCATTCTTTTGTCTTTGCATCTAGTTTAGTTTTTCATTAGTTTTTAAATTAATAAACCAATCACTCCATATTTTAGGCTAAATAATAGAAAGAAAGTGAGTAGTAGTACTTTTAGGTTCCTTTGGGTTCGATAAAATAATCTTGCTTAAACTATACTATTGTTCGATAGGTGCACATGCCTCAATCGTTGTCATAGTTAGTCTACAGGTTTGACCATTCTTTATAAATATTAAAACTCGACTGTTTGACACGATCAGTGATCCACACGGGTTGGCACACGGCCATGTGCCAGACTGTGTCGATTTCACAAGTCGCATTCCAAACACGCAAAAAAAAAACGCATTTTGTAGGCTTTTTGGGCATTTTAAAGCCTATAAATACCAAATAGAAGAAGATAATAGGGAGTGATCAAAGAGTATTGAAGGAAACAACTTGAAGAACACCATTGAAGCTGACTCTGAAGCAGATTTCCATAAAGGTTGAAGATCTCCTTTTAATTTCCTTGAAGTTTTTATGAGTTTCTTTATCTCTTGTGGTTATATTGACTTTGAGATGTTTTTATTTACAATTATGAACTAATTCTATAGATACCTAGGGGAGATGAACCCTATGACGAATTCTGTTATTTGATTTCTGTTTTATGCTATAAATACTTGAATCTTGCTCTTAGTTATGTGTGCTTATCTCTTGTTTTAATATTTCTGGGATATTAATTCATGTTTAATGTGCTTAAATCAGAGGAGGAAAAGTCCATGTTTAAGAGTTGATCTAGTATAATTGAGTGGAGTTACATGCAATCCTAGAAATAGGACAACATAAATATACTAGATTAGAGTCAAATCTAATAGGAGAATCCATAGATCGAGTTAATGCGATAATAGAGATTTTAATTAGAAAGAAATTTCAATTAATTAACCTAGAGTCAGTTGCTCTTAGTCTTGAAATGGATATTAGCATAATTTAGGGATTTCTACGGATCAAAATGCCAAGTGAATAAATTGTTTAATTTAGATTCATAATGATAGATGAAGTCTAGGTGGATTCTTTTTTAGGTATTGTTTAGCTTCTTGGTTATTATTAAATTATTTTCCTGATTTATTCTCTGCTGAGTTATGTAGTTAATAATTTAGAAGATTTTAGCTTAAACCAATCACTCTAATTTTTCGGTTAAATAATAGGAAAA
The DNA here is from genome assembly GCA_025506655.1 of Gossypium rotundifolium. NCBI lineage: Eukaryota > Viridiplantae > Streptophyta > Magnoliopsida > Malvales > Malvaceae > Gossypium > Gossypium rotundifolium. The sequence goes on from CP106723.1 coordinate 129,431,515, forward strand.
CGGTAATTACTAGTACTTTTAGTCTACATAGATATGATATCTCTACTCAACGTAGCTATAATATTTATTAATAGGTGCACTTACCTTTGTCGTATTTTAGTGAGTTCCGTTACACATCAAATATATCATTTAAAATTAAACTATGAATATTAGTATTAGTATATTATATTATATTTTGTTAATTGCTAAAATTAAATTTATAATATGAATATTGAATTAACTTACAAGTCAATATGTATAGCAATTATTTGATATAAATTATTATTTTAAAAGTAAAAAGAAGAAGAATATTTGATAAGTAAATGTACGTGAGTAAACTTATATGAATAAACTATTTCATATATATTATTTAAAATTAAATAAAAATTTACAAAAAAATCGAATATGAATTTAAATACACTTCAAGTGGATATGGCAAACCAAATCATTTAAACATACCATTTAAAAATAAAATTAATTAAATTAATTTTTAACATTTTAAACTAATAATTTAAATGCAAATCTTAAATCAACCCACAAATCTATGTGCAAATTAATTACTTAAAAGTAAATTATTTAAAAAAACTTTTTCATATAAATTTATAATCTATAACTATATATACTTACAATAAAGTTCCTAATAGAGTTTGTGTCATGAATTAATTGAATACCAATTCAGTTAGAAAACAAAACTAAAAATATCCCTATTTTATAAAATAAATTATATTATTTTGAGAGTATTTGTATCATGTTATACTTTTTATATAAAAGTTAGAAAAATAAATACATAATAAAATTTAAATTCATGCTGCTTTAGTTTTTCACCTTTTATTTATATAATTTTTATAAATATATTTATTATATAATTTTATTTTTCACTTACATCTTGAATATGATATAATTTAATACACATAATATTTTAATCACACAAAACGAGTATACAACTTTTTTTTCTCAATTTCCTCTCTTCTCTTTTCTCTCATCTCTCTTTTTGTCTTCTCTATTTGTCTCTTTCTTTCCTTTTCTTCCTTCCTCCCTTGACCAACCCCACTTCAACCAAAATAAATTGTCACATTTCACTAAATGTAGCCTTGATTTCCACTATGCATTAGAAGTGTTGATGGATAAGAAGAAGCTTAAATTCGATTTAAAAAAAAAAATTAAGTGGTCGATTGAGTCCTAATTTTATTAGTATTGATATTATTGTTAATGTAAGATGATGTGAGTTTCAATATATTGAAGCGTACTATCATCTTATTTAAGATTAAAAATAACAAATATGATAAAACTTATAATAAAATTAATGTTTAAAAAATTAAGCCCAAAACCGTTATGCCAAAATAATATGTTTTATTATTAAAAATAATATAAATATTTTTATCAAATTTAATTATAAAATCTATATAATATATTTTTATCTGTATATTAAAATTTATATATTTATTTTTGAAAAATAAAGCAAACCGAATTAACCTGAGAATAAAAAACCGAATCATGTATTGTATTGTTATAAATGTTAATAATATATTGTTTAAAATGATTAATTAATCATTGCTGGAATAAGGCTACGAATCGGTTAAGATATTAAATTTGAACTTCTAGAAACAAGATAACATTATTGCCTATAAATAATTCCAAAGTCGGTTAGGCTTTGGAGGTTGGTGTGCCTTGGGACCTTTTACTTTACGAGGTGACTCCAGTGGAGACATGTTTTATGCTTGTTGTTTCGTAAATATTAATTGTTGGGAGTTTTCACAATTAATTTACATATAAAAAGATTAGTGGTTTAAGATATTCTCAATCATTATAATTAACTTATTGGTTGAAGGAGAATATTTATTATTAAAGATCGGTTCGAAATCGGAATAACATCGAGCCTAAAGTTAGAGTTTGATCATATTACTTTATTTATTTAAATTCTATTTTGTCTATTTTAATGTTATTTCGATTTCAATTATTTTATTATTTTACTTTTATCATAATTAATTTTTTTATTTTTGCACAAACTATCACATATTTTGAGCATGATAGCTACCTTGATGCACAATTTGATTGATGTAATTTATATATTGTTTAGGCATAGAAAAATTATTTTTGGCGGCTTGAGAACAATCACTTAGAGTCATATTCAAATAATAACTTTATTTTAAAATTAAAATAATTTTAATTAATAATTGTAAATTAAATTATAATTATTTTTAAATATATAATTATCATAAATTTATTTTTTATTTTTTATTTTTTATTTTTAAATATAAATTTAGTAATATAATAGAAAATAAAAGAGATTTACATTTTCCAAACTCTGATATAGATTTAACAATTTATGCTGCCTTGATAAAATGAGATAGTTGACATAAAAAAGAAGACACTACATCATACTAAGATTATATTATTAAAATCAAAGATAGAGACATCAACGAGTGTTGACTGCAATAATAATACAGAATAAAATTCAAACATTATTGAAGGAGCAGCATTATGGACATACGTAATAGCTTGATGATAACACTAGGGAGTCAGTGAAAGCTGAACCCAGTACCTTGAAACTTTTGTTCTGTAATCTGATCCAATATCTCAGACATTTGAGGTGATAAATGGTTAACCCAATCTCCAACTTCACCTTTTCTAAAGAAATCAGAATTGGCAATAGGACTTTCCTGACTTCTGTTGTCACTTTTATTTACATCTTGATTGCTCATATTCTCAAAACAGCAGAGCTTCACTATTTCTTCCACGATTTCTTTGTTATCTTCCTCTGGTGTAAAGGGCACCCCCAAGAAATTCGCCACTTTCCTCACACACCCCAAAGGCTCCTTCTTCACATCTTCATACTTCAAGCACAACACTTTTTTCGGTGATTCCAAACTAGCTTTCCAATACCCCAAAAAGTGATCCCAAAACGGTCCATAGTGCGATAACCCTTTGCAAAACAAGTCAAAGGCTTCCTCTAGTGAAAGTGGTGGCACTCCTTTTGGTCTCAACTTGTTAGCGAAATGCCACTTTGAGACTAAAACATCCTTGGGGTCTCGGCAGATATAAAAGAAACGGCAAGCCGAGGTATCATCGGTCATGCATTCTGGAAACAAAGAGTAAGGAAGGTCAGTTGAAAGAAGCCGAGGTGAAGGAAGCCCATCAATGGAAGCAGTTGACCCATCTCCACGAATATGTGCTTCGAGAAAGTGGACCAAGTCTCGAGGGTTTGCCTTGCGCAAAGGATGGTCGCTGAAATCAAAAGAATTCCTGTTGATAATAGAGAAAACTAGGGCCCGAAGCCACGTGGTGCCGCATTTAGGTGATGTTGCGACGATGATGTCAGTGGGACGAGGGTTGAAGTGGTCATCGATCAACATGCTTCCTCGAATGCCGTAAGTTGATAACCAGAACCCTTGGTATTGAAGAAGCTGGTCTAACCACCAGCCTTTACTTCGAGGGAGAGTGGGCAGCAGTTCATCGACGTTTTGTATGTCTCTTGGTACCCTTCATCGAGCTTTAATTCTTTCTCAATGGCGAAAAAGTTCGAATTCTCCATGGGGAAGGGAAATTATGGAAAAAGGATTTGCAAATGATTGATTTTTATTGTAGTCAAGTAACAGAAAATGGCAATTTTTAATTGCAACGTGGCCATATGATGTGGTAGTTTTAAATTAAATATTGATTAGTTTAATGGCGGTATGTATCTCAACATAGAATAAAAGCTAATTGCCGCCGGCTCATTCAAACATCAACTAATTAAGTTGTCCTCATATCAATATCATATTAATCATTTTCCTTTTTACAAATTCAACACCAATTCTAATATAATGCAAAATATCAACGAATAATTATTTTAATTTAGATTTATTTAATTCATTGTGTTTTGTATTGATTTAATTATATTACTAGTTTATTCTGATTTAGGTTCAGATATATGTTAATTTTAGTCTATTGTAGTTCTAATTTATTCTAGTTCGAAAAATTAAATAAAAGTAACAAATAGTAATAGTAGCGGAAGGTTTATGATTTTTAAACTAGATTTATGATCTATGGTATGGTCGATTAGAATTTAAAATTTTAAGATTTATGATATTAGAGAAATTAGTGTTAAATTAGTTTTAAGGTCTAGAATTTTAAAGGGTAAAGTTTTAGAATTTTATAAAATATATTAATTTTGTAGTTAAAATAATAATGTATAATTTGTTATTTCTTGATTTATTATATTATTTATGTAGATAAAAAATTACATAGTTGATCATGAAAATAAAAAAAAGACCCATAATACGCAAATCACGTAAATAAAAAGAAAATCTCATTCAGATATAAATCAAATTCAGTAAGATACTTTGGAGTCAATGAAAGTTGAATCCAGTATCTTGAAGTTTTTGCTCAGTAATCTGATCCAATTTCTCAGCCATTTGAGGTGACAAATGGTTAACCCAGTCTCCAACTTCACCTTTCCTGAAGAAATCAGAGCTGCTTATAGAACTTTGCTGATATTCTTTGTCAAGTTTATTAACATCTTGATTGCTCATGCTCTCAAAACTGCACAGCTTCACTATTTGTTCCACAATCTCTTTGTTTTCTTCCTCTGGTGTAAAGCTTTCTTCACACACCCCAAAGGCTCCTTCTTTACATCTTCATACTTCAAGAACAACACCTTCTTCGGTGACTCCACACTAGCTTTCCGGTACCCCAATACGTGATCCCAAAACGGTCCATCGTGAGAAACCCCTTTGCAAAACAAGTCAAACGTTTCCTCCAGTGAAAGTGGTGGCAGTTCTTTGGGTCTCAACTTGTCGGCGAAATGCCACTTTGAAAAGAGAACATCTTTGGGGTCCCGACAGATGTATACGAAACGGCAAGCCGAGGTATCATCGGTCATGCGTGTTGGGAACAAAGAGTAAGGAAGTTGAGTTGAAAGAAGGCGAGGTGAAGGAATCCCATCGACGAAGGAAGTTGACCCATCTTTATGAATAATTACTTGAACCTAATGTAAATTTACAAAATTGCCCTCAAATTTTACTTTTTATGCAATTTAGTACCTAGACCCGAAACTTGCAATTTCACCATTGTTAACCATAAATCGTACTCTCTGATTTTTATCTAATCTTATAACAGCCCATATTTATCCACATTTTACAATATTTTTCTTTAATTTTACCATTTTCATAAATAAGTCCCTAACCTTGAAAATCATCAAAATTACTTAACAAAATACTTATATTTAATAGTCAAGCTTAATAATCTACCAGAAAATTTCAAGAACATCACAAATTCATGGTAAACTTATAAACATTTAAAAATTTAACAAATTGACCTTTAAGTTAGCTAAATTAAGCTAATACGAACTTAAAAACATAAAAATAATTAAAAACGGGATAAAACCAAATACCATGCATTAAGAATCAGCTTGGCCGAATGTTATTCCCCACCTATCCATTGCTATTCGGTTATCAAAAGAAAGAATGAAGAAGATCATTTTATTAGGTTTATTTTAGTTTTAATTATTTAATTACTAATGTAACCTTTAAAATTCATGAAATTTACCGTGCAACCTATCCATGAATATCCACCAACTTCAAATATGGTATAATTACCATTCAAGTCCATTAATTCACTTTTTCATAGCTATTTGATCCATTTAACAAATAGAATTCAACTTTTGTACCTTTTACAATTTAGTCCTTTTAATTAATTAACTATCTAAACATTAAAATTTCTTAACCAATTTTAGACCCTAATAACACTCCATAAAATTTTATAAAATATTAACAAGCTCGTTTTATAGAAACGGGGTCTCAATACCTCATTTTCTAAAACTATTTGACTTAAGGGCATATCACTTGAACCTAATTATTCTTTCATTTAACATAAATCATTAAATCAAATTTTATTATTACACTATATTTTACTCGTAAATATTAATTAATAATATTACGGACTTATTCGTCGGATTTGTGGCCCTAAAACCACTGTTTCCGACATCACAAAAAAACAGGCTGTTACATTATATGCTTGATCCACCAAAACCACAAATTCTTTCAATTTCAGAATCCCTACTAACAGTTTGATATCTTCGTTTAAACCATCTTCAAACCAAGTACACATAACAGCTTCTGTTGGTATACATTCCCGAGCATACTTGTTAAGTCGCACGAATTCTCTTTCATACTCGGCTACAGTCATACGACCCGGTTTTAACTTAAGAAACTTTTTTTGCTTTTTGTCAAGATACCGCTGACTAACATATTTCTTTCTAAATTTTGTCTTAAAAAAATCCCAATTTATATGATCTTTTGGTACCACCGCAATCAAAGTATTCCACCACTGATACGCTGAGTCTTTTAGCAACGATATTGCACATTTCAAACTATTAGCAGGAGAGTAAGATAGTTAATCAAAAACCTTGATAATATTCTCTAACCAGAATTCAGCCTTTTCTGGATCATCTTCCGCAGTACCTCAGAACTCTTTAGCCTCATATTCACGGATTTTATCAACCGGAGGTCTATTCATTCGTACCAATTCTAAACCTTAAGGAATAGTGGAGACAGGTTGGGGTATGGGAAGGGGTGGAGGTCGTTGAGCCATAGGGCTAGTTCTAACAAACTCAGAGAACCACTCAAACATCACTTGGAAGAAGGCTTCTTTCGCCTCACTTCCCCAGCCCTCAGCTATAGGCCCAATACCAGCTGCTCCTTGAATTGAGGCTTTTGCATTACAATCAATCTCATCAGAATCAACTCTGTTCGATGAAATCTTTTATTTGTATGAAAACATAATTCAATTTGAGTAAGAAGATATCACACTATCGCAGGTTATATAATGGCATGTGTTTCTAAACTCCATACATGCTACGTCAGTCTAAAAATCGACTAAATCGTAGCTCTGATACCACTAAATGTAACACTCTTAACCCATCTTTATCACCAGGTTAGAGTTATAGAACATTACTGAACAATTGAACCAACATTTACATTATAACATTAAATAAATTAGTCTCATTAAAAACTAATCAAACATATGTATTTGGTGCTTAAATCGAGCCTTCGAGGCCCTAAAAATAGCTTAGAAGTGATTCGAGACTAATTTGAAACAAAACAAAAAATTTGGGAAAAAGTTACTAAATTTAAAAATATGGGTCATACGACCGTGTAACAATCGAACAAAGGGACACACGGTCGTGTCCTAGCCTGTATCTCAACCTGTGTAAGCCTCTGACTTGTGACACACAACCATGTGCTAGGTTGTGTAACATACTGACTTGATACACTAATAATTAACAAATGACACACGGCCATGTCGCCAGATCGTGTGTGTCACACAGCCATGTGATAGCCCGTGTCCCAGGCCGTGTGATCCATAAATTGACCCTAGAAACAATCCATTTCAAGGCCAAACCACACCTAACCAAGCATCCCATTTGTGGACACATTCAAGAGACTTAAACATCATTCAAACACATCTAAACATACCATTTCAGGCATCCTATTCCATCTAACCAATATGTCATTCAAAGGCACCACATTTATACCAAAACATCATTAATCAAACAAACCACTATGTCCATACTTCAAGCACAAAACTTAGTTTATTTTTTTACCAAAATGATATAAAAAATGACCATTTACATGCCATCACAAATATGCCAAAAGAGTCTTATAAACAAGCACTTAAGAATGGCCAAAATTACCTAACTTGCCAAGGTTCCAAAGCTCATCAAACCAACATAAACTTCAAAGCATATACATATCAAATCAACCATTAACATATCCAAAAACTGCCAATACACAAAGTCCTATACATGCCGTTTATAACCTTGGCCAAAATATTCAAAAACTACCAAATGGTTATTAGATAGTGTGATAGATCTTTGACAAGCCTCCAACCAGTCGAGCTTCCGATAATCTATAAAACAAAAGAAAGTTACTATGTAAGCAACTAGTGCTTAGTAAGCTCGTATAAACTCAAAAATAACTTACCGTTTCTTTAGCACAAACTATAGAATAAGCATATTATCATTACCAAGACTATAAGCTTAGTAAAGGCCTATACAAGGACTATCAAACACACAAGTTAGTAGGTTCGTCCATGATACATATGAGTTTAATTATAAAGTAATTAGACTTCATATACATATCATTTAACTCATCAACCTTTTCATAAGATCATGAACCATTTCAGTTGTATACTTACCATGCCATTTCGTTTACTTACCCGCTGAACCATCTAGAATTACATCGAATACTCGGGAATACTTACATATAGTGTGTCTTTCCATATAACCATAACCTTTCCTTTTCAATAATGCTAACATGAGCTGTGGTTCAGAATGTTAGCTGTAACACCCCCTACCCGTATCCGTTGTCGGAATAAAGTACGAGGCATTACCGAGGAGTACGAAACACTTACAGACAATTTAAACCATTTATCGCTCAAATACCGAAATTGATTATAAAAGTTTCTTTAACAGACCCTCGAGGTCTAAATCATGCATTAGGATCGGGTCGGGACTAAATCAGAATCGTATGAAATTTTTCGCAAAATCCCAAAATTTATTTCATTTACAAGGGTCCCACGCCCGTGTGACTGGGGACACTTCCGTGGCATGGCCGTGTGACTCACATGGCTGTATCTCTGAGGCGTGTAACTCTTTGACTTGCATCTATGAAAGAACTCGGGTCACACGGCCTTAGTACACGCCCGTGTTGCTAGGCCATGTGGTAAAGTTAATTTTTACAAATAAGGCTATTTTCCAAACCATATTTCTCACTCATTTGATCCTTATTCTTCACCTACATTTAATACATACAAAAGCCAATTTAAGATATTCAATCGAGCCTTATACTTAATACCACTTGTTAATCGCACACTTCATATAATTAACAAGAAACGTATATGGGTTCAATTCTCATTAAACTTCTCTTGTACTTATACTTTTTCACATTATGTATTTATATAACATATAACAATCATACCTCTACATTTCATGTACATTTTTATAATAATTTGTCTTGGTTTCAAACTACTTCATATTGGAGTTTTACTTATCAAATCATTTGAAACATCATCTTTACACTTATAGTGCACTTGAGGTGCACAATTCTATAATTATGAATGAACACATTTGTCAAACATATGCCATGTTTTTATATATATCATAGTCTCATATTTCCATTTATCAATTACCATCATTTCCTCATATTTTGACAAATACGTGTAACAATTCATAAACATGCAATTCACTAAATCTTCCTACCAATCACAATTTAAATTGACAAATCACTTATTGAGCCCAATTTCAATGTTCACTAAAATCTATCATATAAATTTGGATGTACGTATTTACCAATAAATTCCATGTATAGGTATCATCATCTCATATTTGCACATACATTTACTTTCCACATTATGAACTCAAATAACATATACGAGACATACCAATATATTTCAAATACGTTTTCATAATATTTTATTTAGAATTCAGATTATTTCATATTAGAACTCTTCTCATTAACTCATTTGGAATACCAATTCATATGGATAATACACTCAAGGGTGTACAAATATATAATCACAAATGAACTCATTTATCAACCAAGTTCTATGTTCATGTCTCATCAACTCGTATTTCCTTATATCACATAATATATACCATGATTGATGAGCTCATCAATACCATGATTTTCATTCCCTTGTTATTTTTTCATATTTATCCCATTGAATTTCTTGAAATTTCGATGGATTTTTAGGGGTACACTTTAGTGTACGAATTTGGGTCCATCAATTCATATTCATGTGCGCACATTTCCATTTCAAATAGCACACTCCAGCGAACCTCATCCTTACAGCGACGTTACCAGTCCAGGCTAAATCCCCTGTAATATAAATAATGTGCCTTTAAGTAACTATGATCACAATAAAGGCAAGCGCACCTATCGTTTAACAGTATAATTATGGTAAGACCAAAAATATCGTATCCACAAGGACCAAGAGTACTAGTAATTACTATATTTCTATTATCTAGCCTAAGAATTGGAGTGATTTCTTTTAAACTAAAATTAATTAAAAGCACGACAGAGAATGAATTGGGAAAATACTTTTAGACAATTATATGAGAGAGGCAATACCCAAGGAAGAATTGACCTAGACTTCACTTATTACTTTTGATTCATACAATTTATTCACTTGACTTAATCCGTAGAAATCTTTGATTTATGTTAATATCTCTTTTAAGACTAAAAAAAACTGACTCTAGGTTGATTAATTGAAATCTTTTTCTAATTAAAACCCCTATCATCGCGTTAATTCGATCTATGAATTCCCTTATTAGATTTGACTCTAATCCGGTAGATTTATGTCATCCTATTTCTAGGGTTGCAATCAACTCCGCTTAATTGTGTTGATCTACTCTTAAACAGGGACTTTTGCTCCTCCACATAAGCACATTCGACTTGAATCAATAACCTCAATTAATAAAACAAGAATAAGAACTCACAATTAAGAATAAGAACAAGTATTTATCTTATAAATCAAATAGTAATAAGATTCATCTAGGTTTCATCCTCCTTAGGTATTTAGGGGAGGGAAACATCTTGAAATAAAGAAAACTTCAAAACATAAGAAAACCCAAAAACTTCAAGAGAAATTGATAGGAGATCTTCAGTCTTGATGGAGATCCTTCTTCCAAGCTACTCCGGATGGCTGTCTTCGAGTATTTTCTGTCTTCTACTCTGCGTCTCTTCTTAGGTCGTCCCCTAGGGTGTTTATATAGGCTTTGGAACACCTCTCTTGGCCCACAAGTGGTCTTTTCCGAATGGAATTAGACTTGGGATCGGCAGGGACACGCCCGTGTTCGATAGCTTAGGCCGTGCTTGATTATGCTCGCCCCACACAGTCGTGTGATCTTCCCGTGTGTGAAAATCCAGGCCGTGTTGATTTTTGAGGTAGGCCCATTTTGTCCCTTTTGGGCCCATTTATCGTTCTTTTCAACTCCCTAAGCTCTCCTGAGTGTAAAACATGAAATTAAAGGATTAAGAGCATCGAATTCATCAAATCTAGTGAAAATTCATCGAAAAATAAGCCATACATTGGGTAAAAATATGTATAAATTATGGTTTATCAAATATCCCCACACTTAAGCGTTTGCTTGTCCTCAAGAAAAATCCTCAACTCACAATTAAAATTAAACTTCCTTAATTCATAATTCTCATCAATAATGTCTTATCATAATTCACAGATAATTCATACATTGATAATTTAACTAAAAGAGTCTTAGAGATTCAAACAATCCAAGTCATACATTTTTATAGCACTAAAACATAGGTGTTTCCCTTTATCTAAATAATTACCTTTAATTCAAGACTGACAAGATATGACATCCTCACTAAAGATTCAGTTAAATCACTCAAAGTGTTTAAGGTTCAAAAAAATTAAACACTCAAAGTCAAAAATGAAAAGTTATTACCATAAGCTTACATGAAAATCAAATCTCCACCATTATAAAATGAGATGATACACAAATCAAAAGGTCTTAAAAAGGATTGTAATGGGGCTTGGGTTAAAGGTGTGGATAAAGGCTGAAAAAGAAGGTTAAAATCGAGATCGAGTTGATAATTTACCTAACTAGAAAAATAAACTAAAACTGAATAATTACATCAATTGAAAACTTATCAATAATAACACGAGCTTCTTCTCAAAATGTGAAATTAACCGTTAAGCTCAAATAACATAGAACTAATAATGAGTATATTTCCAACTTTTTTTTAAAGAATAAGAATAAGTAAGAATTTAACAACTGAAATATAGAACATAGTTAGGCAACTGATTAAATCAAATATCGACAAAAAAGGGGTTAATACAATAGGAAAAATTCTTAATGAATCAAAAATAATAAGTTTTGGGTTAATATAAGGGTATATCAAGAAATAGTTTATCATGATCAAAGGGGTTCACTAGGGGTTAATTATGAAGGTAGGCTTTTTGGGGTAAGTGGGTTAAAACCTAGGTGCCTTTATCATCTCAGTATATCAAATCAAAGGTGTGGTCTCGACATGTATAATCGAAGCAAGTTATAGAATAACAAATCAATGTTGACACACTCATAACCAATAAAGTGAACAAGAAAAGTATATGCTCTAAAAGGCTCAAAATCTCACAAAAATTATGGTTTTTGATGTCAACCTTGCAAATTTCAAACTTCAAAGTAATATTTAAAATTAGGGAAACAACTTAAAAATTTTTAATTCTGAAAATAGAATTATCATGCTTGATTCTCTAATATCTCAAAGTTTAAACCATCAATGTACAATTACTTATGACTTAATCCAAAACATATCAATGAAAATCATAAGTCAATAGAAGTTTCATTCTAATTAGTAATATGAGAATATTTACTTAAGTAAGGCATAATTCAGGGATTTTCTAATAATACTATAATCAACCTCCCCACACTTAAGATGTACATTGTCCTTAATGTTCAAAGATAATTAATGACAATATAGTAAGAATATCATAAGATAGGGAGAGAAGTGAAACTTCCTGAATTTTGGATGGAGTCAATGAAAAGAAACCGGATAAATTTGGGCAGAGATGAACGTGGGGAGGATACTCCGACAGCACCTCGAACTTTTTGAAATCGAATTAATGAAGCAGCCGACATGAACTTATGGTACCCTAAGCTAAATCTAAATGGCATGAAAAATAAGAAATAAATAATAATAATAATTAAAATAAATAATGGAAAATAGATATGAATTCAAAAAAAATAAAGGGGAGAAAGAGTGACCAACGATGGCAAGGATGGTGGTTGGTGTGGTGGAGGTGTAAAGAAGGAATAAGGGAAAGGGAAAAGAAGGAAGAAAGACAACGGGAAAAGAAAAAGGGAAAATGGGGGGTTTTAGGTTGAGGAAGAAGGGAGGAAGGAAGGAGGGAGAGGAGGAGAGCGATGGTTGGAAAGGGCTGCGGTGGCTAAGGTTTGGAGGGAAGAAGATTTGGGAAAGAAAGTAAACAGAAGAAGGGGGTTTAAATAGATATTAGGACACATGGTCGCGGCCTACGCCCGTGTGCCCGGGGCGTTTTAGGTCACACGGTCGAATCGCATGGCCGTGTGATACTTCGTTCGTTTCTCCCGTATTTGTGTTGAGGTTTCCATGCCCATGTTGATTGGTCAGTATCGACCACGGCTTATAGGCACGGGCATGTTGCACGCCCGTGTCATTTACTCAGTATTGCCTACAGTTTTAAGGCACGATCATGTGAATTTATCGCTTCCTGTGTTCTTTAGTCAGTGTTGACCATGACCAAATCGCACGGCCGTGGCATGTGACTACAGCCCGTGTTTTGGGAACAATTTTTGTCCTGTTCTCGCACGGTCTCCACCACGCTGGTGTACCTACTTGTGGTGTCCACACGGCCACGGCACGCCCGTGTGCAAGGTCGTGTGGGTAGTGAAACCTACGCCTATTAATTTGGTTAGTTTTTAGGTAGATGCTAAAATCGAAAATATTGACATTAATGAGGTTAGTGCTCGGGTTGCCTCCCGAAAAGCATTCGTTTAAAGTCTTAAGCTAGACTCACCTTCCATTCTCATACTCATGGTGGTTCGAAGAGTCGACACTCCTTTCTTCTACTATCAGTTCTATTATCAATATACAGTTTGAGTCGAGTAGTGTTTACCTTAAAAGTGCCAAGCTTAGGATTAGTTACCTCGACTGTTCCGTACGGGAAGACATTGAGTACTGTGAAAGGGATCGCTCCGTTTGTATTAAGGTCTGAAGTGGTGATTCGAGGGTCTGTTTTATCCAACAATACCTGATCCCCGATCTTAAATTGGTTCATCCCATCCTTAAGCTTGTCATAGAGTCGCTTTGGTTCATTGTGTTTTCTCGATTTCTCCTTGAACTATGTTCGCCATTCATCTACTTCTTCGATCTGGAGCATTTGTTCCTCATGAAAAGTTCTGTTCTCAATATGAGAGCTAGACCATGGCTCTATCATCTTTTTCTGAGAAATTTCCTACAAAAGAGGTTGATCATTAAGTTCACTTACATTAACAGGATTTGCATCATTATGATCACTAGATATTCTGACAGAATCACGTGCTTGGAGTTTAATCATGTCATCACCAATTCCCCTGTATCAACATCAATAATGGTCCTAACAGTTGCTAAAAAGGGTCGTCCTAAAATTAAAGGAACGTCACTATCCTCATCCATGTCTAAAACAATAAAGTCTAGTGGGAATATGAATTTATCAATGTTAACTAGCATATCTTAAATTATACCTTTAGGAATTCTAATAGTTTTATCAGCCAATTAAATGCTCATCCTAGTTTATTTAGGTTTCCCAAGACCTAGTTGTATAAACATTTTATAGGGCATGACGTTAATACTTGCCCCTAAATCAGCCAAAGTATTATTAACATCTATACTACCAATTAAGCAAGGAATCGTAAAACTCCCTGGATCTTTTAGTTTGCGTGGTAGTTTATTCTGTAAAATTGCTGAGCACACTGCATTTAACTCCACATGCGACGCATCATCCAACTTTCGTTTGTTCATCAAAAGTTCTTTTAAAAATTTTTCTGAATTGGGCATCTGCGAGAGAACTTCAATAAACGGTAAGTTAATATGAATTTTTTTTAAAAGTTTAAGAAATTTATTGAATTGTTAATTTGTGCGGTCTTTCTTAATCATATTGAGGTATGGCATAGGAGATTTGTATTCTGTACTTACCAGTTTTGTTTGATTATGGTTTACCTCATCCTTATCTTTATCTACCACATTTTCTTGCCTCGATTTTGGTTCATCTAACCTTTCATTATCATGAGCAATAATGGCATGAAGTTGCTCCTTTGGGTTAGTTTCAGTATTGCTTAGCAAGCTACCTTGTGGTCATTCTGAGATCAACTTGGCAAGCTGACCTATTTGATTCTCGAGCCCTTGAATTGACGGCTGCTAATTTTTTGAGTGCTGTTTCTGTGTTTTGAAAATGGGTTTCTGACACCAAGATGAATTTTGTTAGCATCTCCTCAAGGTTCGGCTTCTTCTCCTGTGGGTAGGGTTGTTGTTGAAAGCTTGGAGGGGTTGTTGTCTCTGATTTCCTTGACCACCCCATGAGAAGTTTGGGTGGTTCCTCCAAGCTGGATTGTAAGTGTTACTATAGGGATTATTCTGAGGTCTAGAATTATTACCCATATAGTTCATCTGTTCGCTTTCTATGCCAGGGTTGAAGGGTGGATATTCTGTATTGTTCATTCCTCCTTCATTCGTATCGTACTGCATCACTGGATGTACCTGCGAAGAACCACACAAAGCATCAATCTTTTTATTTAAAAGCTCTACCTGGTTTGATAGCATGACAACTGCGTCGAGGTTGAACACTTCAGCTCCTTTTGTTGGCTTCGTCCTCATAACTTGCCACTGATAGTTATTCAGTGACATCTCTTCAATGAATTCGTAAGTAGCCTCAGGTGTTTTGTTGTTTAGGGTACCACTGGCTGCTGCATCAATCAATTGCCTAGTTGAGGGGTTCACACCATTGTAAAAGGTTTAAACCTGTAGCCACAAAGGTAACCTATGGTGAGGGCATCTTCTCAATAGATCCTTGTTTCTCTCCCAGGCATCGTAAAGTGTTTCTAAATCCATCTGCACAAAAGAAGAAATATCATTCCTCAACTTAGCCGTTTTAGCCGGTGAAAAATATTTAAGTAAAAACTTTTCGGTCATTTGTTCCCATGTAGTGATTGATCCTCGTGGTAACAAGTTCTACCACTGTTTAGCTTTGTTCCTCAACAAAAAAGGGAATAACCAAAGGTGATTAGCATCGTCAGAAACGCCATTTATTTTGAAAGTATCACAGAATTCTAGAAAACTTGCTAAATGAGTATTTGGGTCTTCGAACTGCAAACCATCAAACTGAACTAACTATTGAATCATTTGAATAGTGTTAGGTTTCAGTTCAAAATTATTTGCAGCAATAGTAGGTCTAACAATACTCGATTCAGCCCCAGTTAAATTAGGCTTAGCATAAGCATACATAGTACGAGGAGCAGGATTTTCGGCAATCACCGGAGGTAGTGGATTGTTATCAGCCATCTCCTCGATAATATTGGTTTCGTCCTCTTGCTCTTCTTCTATGTATTGTAGACTTCGCCTTATCTCCCTATGATTTCTGCAAGCGGTATTTTCTATCTCACTGTCAAAAAGCAAGGGTCCTGACGGGTTTCTTCTAGTCATAAACTAAAATTACCTGCCAGAAGCAAATAAAAGAAAATTTAGCAAGTTAAAATAAAAATAAGAATGGGTAAAGTAATAAAAATTAAGTGTTCCTAATATCTTAGTCCCCGGCAATGGCGCAAAAAACTTGATGTGTCTTTAAGTAACTATGATCACTATAAAGGCAAATGCACCTATCGTTTAATAGTATAGTTATGGTAAGATCGAAAATATCGTATCCACAAGGACTAAGAGTACTAGTAATTACTATCTTTCTATTATCTAGCCTAAGAATTGGAGTGATTTCTTTTAAACTAAAATTAATTAAAAGCACGAGAGAGAATGAATTGGGAAAATACTTTTAGACAACTATATGAGAGAGGCAATACCTAAGCAAGAACCGACCTAGACTTCACTTATTACTTTTGATTCATACGATTTATTCATTTGACTTAATCCGTAGAAATCTCTTATTTATGTTAATATCTCTTTCAAGACTAAAAACAACTGACTCTAGGTTGATTAATTGAAATCTCTTTCTAATTAAAACCCCTATCATCGCATTAATTCGATTTATGGATTCCTTTATTGGATTTGACTCTAATCTGACAGATTTATATCATCCTATTTCTAGGGTTGATATCAACTCCGCTTAATTGTGTTGATCTACTCTTAAATAGGGGCTTTTGCTTCTCTGCATAAACGCATTTGACTTGAATCAATAACCTCAATTATTAAAACAAGAATAAGAACTCACAATTAAGAATAAGAACGAGTATTTATCTTATAAATCAAATAGTAATAAGATTCATCTAGGTTTCATCCTCCCTAGGTATTTAGGGAGTTTAGTACATACTGATAGAGGGAAACATCTTGAAATAAAGAAAACTACAAAACATTAGAAAACCCAAAAACTTCAAGAGAAATTGATAGGAGATCTTCAGTCTTAATGGAGATCCTTCTTCCAAGCTACTCTCGATGGCTGTCTTTGAGTATTTTCTACCTTCTACTCTGCATCTCTTCTTAGGTCCTCCCCTAGGGTGTTTTTATAGGCTTTGGAAACCTCTTTTGGCCCACAAGTGGTCTTTTCTGAATGGAATTAGACTTTGGATCGGCAGGGACATGCCCATGTGATCTTCCCGTGTGCAAATATATAGGTCGTGTTGATTTTTGAGGTAGGCCCATTTTATCCCTTTGGCCCGTTTATCGTTCTTTTTGACTCCCTAAGCTCTCTTGAGTGTAAAACATGAAATTAAAAGATTAGGAGTATCGAATTCATCAAATCTAATGAAAATTCATCCAAAAATAAGACAAACATGGGGTAAAAATATGTATAAATTATGGTTTATCAATAAACTCATAGAGTATTGTCGGGATTACCAGTCCAAGCTAATTCGCTTGCAACGACAATTACTCTAATGAGCTTGGATCTGAATTACCAGTCCAGGCTAAATTCAGACCCTAATTCAGATTACTCGTCCGGGCTAAATCCATTTTCCACATGTTCTTCAGGAGGGCTATATCAGGATAGGATCACCCGTCTAAGCTAGATCCTTTTTACCGTCAATTCCTTTTCAGAGATCCATCTAATTTTCCTTTCATTCAATCGAGATTTCTTCCCTATTTTTATCAAATATATCAATGCTTCATCAATTTTCATACAATGAACTTTCAAATCATATTCACATCAGTAAAAATATATTTCAAGCATTTAAGAATATAATTCAAGTTACACAAACTTACAATTCGATTGTTATACCATAATGATAATCTTCGTGTCATAATAAATATTTGAAATAAAACATTATATCATTTCTAATTCAACATTTATCGGTTATAATCGGGCATGTGATCCATTTATACATAAGTCATTCATATATTTTCCTCCTCCTCCTCCTCCTCTCCATTCCACATCCTTAGTATAAATAACACATTTGTAAGTAACATTATCTATAATTTTTCACTATTTATTTTTGTGAATATTCAAGCTGTTCATCTGTGTCATAGTCACTAAATTATTTTTATCTTGAGATACAGAACTCCAAATTAAGATCCTAATTTTCCCTGAAACTAGATTTAAATATCTTCTTACCATAAAATTTTCAGAATTTTTGGTTTAGTCAATAAGTACAGTTTATTCTTTAAAGTCACTCCCGTTCCGCTGTCTGACAATTCCGACCCCTCTTCCTTAAAAATTAATTATCTCATCATACAGAATTTGGATAATGTTACTGTTAGTTTCTTTTGAAAATAGACTCATTAAGGATTTTAAGAATATAAATTATAAACCATAATTATTTTCCTCAAATTTTTTATGATTTTCCAAATTCAGAATAGGGGAACCCAAAATAATCCTGACCTTGTCTCACAAAACCTCTTATATCTCATAATTTAAGATTCTATTGCTTACACCATTTCTTCTATAAGAAACTAGACTCAATAAGATTTAATTCCATATTTTATGCATCCTCTAATTCGATTTCTAAAATTTTTGGTGATTTTTCAAGGTTAGACTACTGCTGCTGTCCAAAACTATTTTAGTGCAAAGTGTTGATTTTCATTTTGCCCCAAATTTCACAGTTCATACAATTTAGTCCTTGTCCAATTAACCCCTCAATTGGGATAATTTTTCTGAATTAATACCTTATTATATCATTTTAAACTACTTTCAAACCCTTGAAAATCATAACTTTAGCATTAAACCTTAATTCCAAACTCTTTTATGATTAGGTCCTAAAACCAATTTCCATCAATTTTACTTAATAAAATCATCATATAAAAAAATTAAAGCTTCAATTCTATATTTATTCATCATATGCTTCCAGTACTCATCCATAGAAACTTTAAAAATTATCTGTAGAATCAAAAACTAATGACATAGTAAGTTGGACCCAATTGTAAAAGTCCAAAAACATAGAAATTTCAAGTAGAAAGCAAGAATTAAACTTACATGAAGCTAGAGTATGAAAACCAGCTTGAACCCTCTTCCACGACTGTTTTTCAGCTGATGAAAATGAAGAGAATTCTAGATATTCCAATTTGGACCCATTTTTATTTAGCTAATTTTGACAATTTTCTAATTTTTCCCTTATTTCACCCATTTCCTGA
Source organism: Gossypium rotundifolium (assembly GCA_025506655.1). Taxonomy (NCBI): domain Eukaryota; kingdom Viridiplantae; phylum Streptophyta; class Magnoliopsida; order Malvales; family Malvaceae; genus Gossypium; species Gossypium rotundifolium. The sequence goes on from CP106723.1 coordinate 129,450,798, forward strand.
TTTTTCTCAGTTATTGCCGCCCAAAATATCTCCTTTGGCTTATTTTCACTTTAGGCCCTTCCTCATTTGACAATTAAGCTATTTAATTATTCTAGCAATTTTTACACCTTTTTCAATTTAGTCCTTTTTATTTAATTAACCACCCAAACGTTAAAATTTTCTAACAAAATTTTAATACTACCTTATTGACATTCCGTAAATATTCATAAAAATATTTATGACTCGGTTTATAATACCGAGATATTGATCCTCTTTTTCATAATTTCTTGACCAAATAAATCTTTATAAAACACAATTTACTATTTTAAAAATCTTTTAAAAGCTACATTTGGCTCGTAAATATTAAATAATATAATTTATGAGTTCATTTGTTAGATTTGGTGGTCTCGAACCACTATTCCTGACCTCACTGAAATTTGGGCTATTACATTAGCTACAAGATACCGATGCTGCTCACACGAGCTGTTGAGAATCCGCAACATATGTAGGACCTCAGCCATCGGTAGGACATTCGACCAGCACCCGAAACATGAAATCCCTAATGATATGTCATTCGTATCCTAAGAATTCTTAAGGTTTAACTAGGTTTTTACCGTCAAGTATTCAAATATCATTTTAATAGCAAATCAATTATAAATAACGTAACATTAATGATTAATCAACCAAAATAACATTTAATAAGCATAAAAATCATATGAACTTACCTCGATAACTATAGTCGTAATAGTCTAGTTGAAAACTAATCGAAGCTTTTGCCTTTCCTTGATTTAAATCTGATTTTTGTTTATCTTAATCATAATAGATAATTTCATTAAATTAAGTACTTCAAGTATTCAATTCAATCAATAATTCATATTTATGTAAAATTACAAAATTACCCCTAATATTTAAAATTCTCATTATTAGTCCTTAAGTTCATAACTTGAATATTAATCATTTTAACCTAAATCCATATTAACCAATTCTACAAGGGACCTTGGAACAGACCATATTTACCAACATTTCACATTAAAACCTATGGATTCACACTTTCAACAATTTAATCCCTAATATCAAATTCATCAAAAATCACTTAAGAAAACAAGTTTGTTTAACTACCAAGATTAATAATCTATCAATTAACATCACAAACACATCAAGCTCATTCATGGAAAGTCCCTCAACCTTTAATAATTTTGCAAATTAACCCATGGGCTAGCTAGACTAAGTTAAATCGAGCTCAAAAACATAAAAATCATTAAAAAGGGGACATATTTACATACCATGCAAGAACAAAGTGTTGTTCTAACCTTCCTTATTCTCTAAGGGCTATTTTAGGTTTTTGAAACAAAAAATGGAGAAGATAACATGTAACAGCCCAAATTCAGTGAGATCGGAACAGTGGTTTCGGAACCACAAATCCAAGCCAAAAATAAATTTTATTTTAATATTATTTTATGATTTGCATTATTATAAGAAGGTCATATTAAAATTATGATACGAAAATTTACCGATTGCATGTTTAATTAGGGAAAGGAGTAAATTGCATAAAATGCAAAAGTTGTCTTCTAGTAGTTATAAGTATCAAATAGCTATAGAATTCAAAAATTAAGGTCCTTATCTAGTAATAAGACCATTGAAGAAAAGTTAGTAGGTAATTTAGTGACTCATCCATGGAAAAATTAGAAATGGGCAATGACTAAATTGAAAATCATTAAAATTAAAAAATAGATAATTAAAAAGGAAATTATCATCTTTTTATTCATATTCTTCCCTAAAATTTATATGGAAACCCTAGGAGAGAGGATGAAAACTTTCCAAGCTCAATAAGGTATGAAATTAAGTCCTGTTTTTAATAATTTTTATATTTTTAGAGTCGAGATAGCCTAATCTATCTATTTGAGGGATTTATTTGAAAAGATAACAAAGTGTAGACACTTTGAAATGGATTAATATGCTGGAAATTTAAAAGTTATCGTAGAAAATGAAAAGTTGTTGATAGATAGACAACTTTTGCAAAGTAATTTTTAATGAAAACTAGGTTTAGGGACTAAAATGTAAAATCGGTAAAACCCATGGAAAATGCTAAAATTTGCGAAATGCAGGTGCTGTAAAAGTTGTACATAAATTTCGACTAGTCTTGGAAAGAGGGTTATGTCATAACCATTTTTTGGATAAAACAGGAAACGCCTATCTGGGTAACTACTAAGGTTTGACATAGTTCAGCTCGGGGTGGGTTCTTAGGCTCCTTACGTGTGGTTGAGTTCTATAGTTTGAGGTACGCGAACCAGCAAATTCCTCGATCCTCACCCATTATAGGCTCATACGGACCAAGTTCGATTCAGGGGAATACATTTCCCTATGGCCATGCGGAAGTGAAAACTTCACGAAGACATAGGTACGGATGCATCCCGAAAGCAGTCCACTAGCCCATGCGGAGGTGAAAACCTCACGAAGGCATAGCTTCTCACTCCCACTTAAAAGGTGTGACCACAACGGTCATGCAATGCAATGCCAAAGTATTTACGAGACCAAAATTGAAAGTGCATTAAAAGAAGCATGATTTTTCGAAACCATTTTCCAATTTTAATCAAAAGGACAAAAATTAATCAATCTATGGCCTGACTCTCGAAGTCCCCAGTGGAGTCGCCAAGCTGTCATAACCATGTTTTGGATAAAATAGGAAACGACGCAGTCGACTCGGGTTTTGAAAATGAAAAAGAAGGGAGTCGCCACCAATCTTTTTTTTTATGAGGTGTGATCGGGTCACCTCGTAAAACAGTTATTTTTAATAAACAGTTTGATTTATCAAAACAACGATTTTGGTCTACGAAATCTAAAAAACGAGTTTGGGAGTCGGTTACACACGAGGAAGGGTTAGCACCCTCGATATGCCCAAAATTGGTACCAAATTGATTGATCGATGTCCTAATGTTGAAAACTTTGAAATGATTCGAAAATAGATACTTTTATTTTCAAAACTTGAAGGGATTGGAAGGGATGCTAAGACTTTCTTATTTCGAAGAGATAAAGCATCGTATCCAGTAAGTTAGGATACGACGCTTTGGACTCCCGAAACTGAGCTTGTCTTTGATTTTAAAACTTGGCTAAAAATTTCAAGGCGATATTCTGTTACTTGTCAAATGAGAAACCGGAACCCAGTAAGTTAGGGCTCGATTTTCTCGAAATTCCAAATACGAAATATTTCCTTTACTTTTAAAAAACTCATCTCGGGGTATCTAGATGTCATGTCCAGTAAGTTAGGGCGCAACATTTCGAATTTCCAAGAACAAGTATTTTATTTAAAACTTGTATTGCAATTTCAAAAAGGATATTCCGTTATTCAGATTAAATGAGAGAAACCGGAACCCAGTAAGTTAGGGATCGATTCACTCGAACCTTTAATACGGAATATTGGTTATTTGAAAATTTGATAAATCGGGTAAGATTAGTGCCACAAATGATGAGATGTTACACGTGAAAAGGATAATGAAAGACACATACATGTATATACGTATAAGTAAGGATAATATATTGAAAGTATTACGTATATTAACCGTAGTAGAAATAACGATGAAATAATAATAGTAACATGATAATAATAACGATAATAATAATACTAATAAATAATAATAATGGAAGTAAAATAAGAGTAATAATTTTAAAGAAAAGAAAAATAAAATGGTAGTAATAACAATATACATATAAAGATACATTAATAGTGGTAATAAATATAATAATAATATTAGTGATGATAATAATGATATAATAATAAAATAGATAATAATAATAATGAAAACAAAATAATAATAATACTAAATAAAATAATGATATTAGTAGAAAAAATAAAATAATAACACACACAATAAATAATAACAAACAAATAGTAGTAAAATATAATGAAAATAACAAATAATAATAAATAAGCAATAATAATAAAATATTAAATAATAGTAAAAGTAGTAAAAATTGTAAAATAATTGAAAAATGGGTTAAATTGCATTAAAAACGGAAGTTTCAGGTCAAATTGTAAATAAAACAGAGGTTTGAGGGCTAAATTAGAAATGCGCATAGAAGGTGGGGGACCAAAGATGTAATATTCCCTAGTAAGTTAAACGCGGCGTTTGAGGGAAGGACCGAATCGCAAATCGCGTGAAATTTTTGGGCCAATATTGCAATAATTAAAAATTTGATTTTAAAAACATGAAAATGATGAAGGACCAGTAGCGCAATTTTCCCTCTGGCTTGAAAACACGCGGATCCTCATAGGGTACGGGTCGGATTCGGGTCGGGTCGAGTGAAACGGCGTCGTTTTGGGGGTTAAAATCTAGCCTCAAAACGACGTCGTTTTAAGGGGCTATATAAGGCCTAAAACTCAGAAAAAAAAATCATTTGAGCTGTGTGTTTAAAAAAAAAAATTCCTGATTCTTCTTTTTTTTCTCTGCAGGGGTCTCCTTCTTCGGATCGCTCCGGTCGTCGTCGTCATGCATGCGCCTCGGCTGTCACGGCCACCATGAAATTTAAAAAGGGTAAAATTTGTATTTTTTATATTTTATAATAGTGGTATATATATCTTGTAAAGGAAAGAAAAAAAGAGAAAAATAAAAATAGAAACAAAATATACTTCGAATAAAAACTTCCTATTTGCCTCTGTCTTTTCGATTTTTGGTGGTTTCTTAATGTTTTCGATGCCTCTATTGTGTTTGTAAGTCTACTGCAGAAACTCTGTTCTTTTGATATTTTCAAATCTATTTTCTTTTTTGTTTGAATCTCTATGCTTTTTTTCTTTTTATGTTTTTTTTTTATTGATTAAAAGAGGAACCCTTTTTACAAGGAAATAAATCGGCTTTTATAGCCTTTTCCTTTTTTACAACTTGCTGCTTTCTGTCCTTTCCCGTTTATTGTTTGCAGGTCAGAGGCAGTGGAAGGGCGGTGGACATGACAATCGTCAGAGGCGGAGAGTCAGAGGACCGGGCAAGTGGCTAAGGGTCAGAGTAGAAGACCCTAGGTGCGGCGCACCTAGGGTTTTGTTTGTTTCTAATTTAGGGTTAGGCTGATTGGGCTGTGTTGGGCTAGGATAATTTAGTGGGTTATTAGGTTTGTAAGGTTAGTTTGGGTTGTCTGATTGTTGGTTTTGGGTTGTAAAATGGGCCTATTGGGTTTTAATTTTGGGTCTGGGTAGGTTGTATTAGGCTTGGGTTAAAATGGGCTTGTAAGCCCGGGCAAAATTGGGGTTGTACAGGTTAAATTCCATGAATTTTATTTTCCGAGCCTAGGGACAAAATTGGAATTTATGAAAAGTATAGGGGTAAAATGGTAATTTTTCTTAGGATGTAATTGAATGCAAATGTATATGAAATGTGATAAATTGATAGTTAAATTTGTTTATATAGACCCGGAAAGACCAACTACCGAACTAAATCGAGGGAAACAAAAAGTTTCGGATTAGTTGAAATTCAAATACGAACAATTGTCAAGGTAAGTTCGTGTAACTCAAATATGTATGTTAATGTGCTTGATTTGAATTGTATGATTGTGTTGATTTGTATGTGAAGATATACATTATGAAATGACCACAAATTGGAAAATGATGACAAAATGCTATGTCCCGGTTGAATGTTGAAATTAGATGGAATAAGGTGATTTCTCGAAAAGAGTATACTACTGCATATGTTGTAGATAGGATTTAGCCCAGATGGGTAATCCTGAAATAAGCCCTCACAAGCATATGTTCTAGATTGGATTTAGCCGGACGGGTAATCCAAATCAAGCTTTTTAGAGCATATGCTACATAAAGGATTTAACCTAGACTGGTAATCCTGTTATAAAATATGTGGCTTGATAGTGTGCTTTATGATTATGTGCCAAATGGATACTTTTGAACATGAATTGACAGATAGTTGATATGTATACTTTGTGTATACTACCTGAATGTCCATCGAAATTTTAATAGTTCAACGGGAAAGATTCTTGAAATACGGAAAGGTGAAACTAAATAGAAGTTTATAATGTGATGAGCTGATCTATGTTTACTTGATATTCATATGATGTTATGTGACTAACTTGTTTGATTAAGTGTATATGTTTAGGTAAATTTACCCAAAAATTTTGGATGGTATGGTTATGTATGCTTGTATGAATAAATATAACCAGTAAGTTTAATTCCCGTTATATGAACTTACTAAGCATGAAAATGCTTACCTCGTTTAATTTTCTTGGATTTATAGTGCTCGTAAGCTCGAAAAGGTTGGAGGTCTGTCAGAGCATCAATCACACTATCCACTATCTCATTTTGGTATAAATAGAAATCTCATTTTGGTATAATGGCATGTATAGGCTCATTTGGTCAAATGATGGCTTGTAAGTGATGTTTTGTAATTTAGCCTTTGGAATGGCTAGTGATGTTTTACTTAGTATGTTTATAAAGTTATCCTATGATTAAATTCCTATGTGCTAAGTTGGTTGATTGGATTATGCTTAAGGTGTATGTTCACTAAAAATAAAATTATAAACATGAATCGTATGTGACAATATACCATGCTAGGTACTAGAATTGGCTTGGTTTTAATGCTTGAATTGGATGGTATATGTATACAAGTGTTGATGTAGGTTATTAGCAATAACTGGGTGAGAAAATGAAGTTAGGAAAATGGCTTTATTTTGTCCACACGGGCATGTGTCTACGACGTGTGACACAAGGCCTACCCCATGGGCATGTGGCTTGGCCATGTGTCCCCTGCACCTAAAAATTTAGAAACAGAATACTTCGAATTAGGCACACGAGCAGAGACATGGGTGTGTGTCTCAGCAGTGTGGATGACACAACCTTGAACACAGGCGTGTGTCTTGGCCGTGTGAAAACTACACCTTAATTTCGAAAATTAAATTTGCCACACGGCCTAACACACGGGCGTGTGACTTGGCCGTGTGACTTCAATTTCTTCATGCTTTACAAGTCAGAGAGTTACACGAGTTAGGGACACAGGCATGTGTGACCACACGGCCTGACCACACGGACGTGTGGGCACTGTATATAAGGAAAATTTTAGAATTTTGCGAAAAATTTTATGAAATCCCGATTTGGTCCCGAATCGATTCCACCGTCCTTATTGGGCCTCGAGGGTCCATTTAAGGGACAATATGATTGATGTTGCATATGATTAGTATTTTTCACTCAATTTATCTGTAATTGTTCTTTAAGTCCCAGTAATATCCCGTAACCCTGTTTCGACGACAAGTACGGGTTAAGGGTGTTACATAACATCTTTCTTTTGTATTTTATTTACTTAAATTTTCTTTTATTACTAAATTACTACTTTAACCTTATTATTAATCAAAAATTTCAATAAAACCTTGTCCATAACTATCCACTAACATAATTATGGTATATTTACCATCTAAGTACATTAACTTTCCTTTCCATAGCCTTTTAGCCCTTTAAACTAATAGAATCCAACTTTTTCACCCTTTACAATTTAGTCCTTTTTACCTAATTAACCATTTAAACTTCAAATTTTTTTAATGAAACTTTAATACGACCTTAAAATAATCCTGTACACATAAAATAAATATTAAAAAAATAACTCACTCGTCGGAATTGTAGTCTTGAAACCACTGTTTTCAACACCACAAAAATTGGGTTGTTACATTGAATGTCTACATGTCCTTGGCTAAGTCACATGGCCGTGTGACCCCTGTTTCCCAATTTTTCATATTTTTTTTAATTTTCTGATTTATTTCGAATTGGCCCCTAATTATTCTCAAATTATTTTTAGGGTCTTTTATGCTCGATTTAAGGTCGCAAAAGTATTTTTTGCTATAAATAAATTATGTTATCAAATGTTAATATATAAATTGCATGTTAATTTCTATTTCGATGTTAAATGTTCTGAATTGTATTATAATGCTTTGTAACCCCAATCCAATGACGGAGACAGGTTAGGGGTGTTGCAAGTGGTACACACTTGCTCCCATTAACAACCCCTAAGAATTCCTTAGAACAACTCCTCCTATGCCCTTTTTTGATTGTTGCTCGTATGAGGCATCGAAGTTTCCTGTAACAATCCCTTCTTCTGGGGGGCCCATGTTTCCTTGACTGCTTTGGATCTTATGTCTTTTGTTTCTACCAGTCGCGCTAATTCTGTAAAGTATGCTTTAATAAACACAACTATGTTCTGCACACTATCTTTACCACCTTAATGTATTAGTTTATTTCTGCTAAACCATAGATCCCAAAAAGTTATAGCAATGTTGACACAATCCTGTGGGCTTCTATTTCCTAGTTCTGTTATACTAACCGTGGTTCCCACTCTTGCTCTGTGTTTGTGCATGAGAAACTTATCCCAACCTCTTGGAGAACCTACTTGGTCAGATTGCAATCACGGAAACGATGTGCCACTGTTTCCTTCTCTTTAAAGAAGACTGGGCAAGATACATTAGCTCTTATTCTTTTAAACTTCAAGTTGCCTAAAGTAGGAATAAAGTTGCATGTAATTTTCCATAGGTTAATTTTTATTTTGCTGGGAATTTTTAAGCTCCAAATAAATGTAAAGTATTTCTTTGTTTTTTCAGCCTATATTGTATCATTGTTCCCCAGCAACCTTTGTTCTTCTGTAACTAGCCACCTGTTCCCACTCTTAGTTGTGTAAAATCCAGAGCTATCACTCCTCCATACTAATTTGTTTGGTTGTAAAGTGTTCACTAGAGGAATGGATCTTATCTTTCCTGCTTGCTCATCGTTGAACGGCTTGTTAATGTTTTCTACTTTCCAAGTAATTGTTTCTTTATGAATTAAGTCTAAGACTGTTGTGTAGTTTATATTGATGTTCTGACACTCTATTCTTCCGTTTCTAGGTTTTGGCAACCATACATCATTCCAGATGTTCACTAGTTCCCCATTTCCAATTTTCCACCCCATTCCTATTTCCAATAGGCTATGGGATCCTCAAATACTGCGTTAGGTAAACGAAGGGTAAGAACCCAACCTTGCACTCATAAAATCCCCCTGTAGGTAATATTTCGTTTTCATTCCTTGTGCAAGTAGACTATCGGGATTGGTATTTAGCTTCCACCTTTATATTGCCAACAGGGCTATGTTAAATTTTGATAGATCTCTAAACCCAATACAACCTTACGTTTTTGGGGTGCACATATCCCTCTAACAACTCCAATGTATGCCTTTATTGGTCTTTTGATTTATCCACCAAAATTTGCACATTATATTTGTTAACTCGCGACATAAAGAAACATTGCATCATATAAATCAATTATAAATCTCAAATATAACATGATTTGTTAATAGTATTATTTTTATCCGATTTATTAATAAATACCCACAATGCAAGCATTAAATTAATCATGAGAGTTTTTTTAAAATTATATGAGATAATTAAATTAATCATTGCGAGAACCAATTTTCATAGGTAATATATTAGAATTGCTCAAGATATTCGTTGACTTTGTTTTTGGACATGATATTCGATGACATTACTAGCAATAAGATACCATTATTGCTTATCGGTTTTGAATTAATTAGTCGTAACTTGTTTAACTCATCATTTTAAAATTTTATGTACCCATTAATGATTTTATTGGTTATATTTTATACTTGTTCAATTTTTCATTATAATTAATTGAATATATATTTGTGTTTATATTGTACTTATATCTGTATTGTTAATGACAAATTTTTAAAATAAATATAATTCTATATATAAAAGAAAACATATATCCTTATATTTCATATAGAACATATAATACATATTTTTGTACAAATATTAAAATATATCTAATAAGAAAATAATTAACACACGATTCATTAGCCATAAGATAAAAATCACATAATAATTAAATCGTGTTATTTTTAAGCTTCAATATAGTACATTCAAAAATAAAATATAAATATAAATATAAATATAAATATATGTCCAATAAATTATATTGTAACATCAAATCAATATAAAATATATCAAACCACGACTCAGAAAACCTGAATCATCCAAAATCACCACATATATATATAAAAATAAAGACTTCTTTTATTTAGTTTTAAAGGGTTTATGAAATATAAATCAGATCCACCGAGACTGAGACGGTGAATAGATTTATAGGCTGCAGTAGTTACATCATTCAAACAGCATAAGTAGTCGGAGTCAATGAAAGTTGAATCCAATACCTTGAAGCTTTTGTTCTGTAATTTGATTCATTTTTTCAACCATTTCAGGTGACAAATGGTTAGCCCAATCTCCTACTTCACCTTTCCTGAAGAAATCAGAGTTGCTAACAGGACGTTCTGAACGTTTGGCAACACTTTTATTCACATCTAGATTGCTCAAGCTCTCGAAACTACACAATTTCACTATTTCTTCCACAGTCTTTTTGTTTTCTTCCTCTGGTGAAAAGGGTACTCCCAAGAACTCTGCAACTTTCCTCACACACCCCAAAGGCTCCTTCTTCACATCTTCATATGTCAAGAACAACACCTTCTTCGGTGACTCCACACTAGCTTTCCAATACCCCAAAACGTGATCCCAAAACGGTCCATAGTGCGAAACCCCTTTACAAAACAAGTCAAAGGCTTCCTCTAGTGAAAGTGGTGGTACTTCTTTGGGTCTCAACTTGTTGGAGAAATGCCACTTTGAGACCAAAACATCTTTGGGGTCTCGGCAGATATAAACGAAACGGCAAGCTGAGGTATCATCGGTCATGCGTTTTGGGAACAAAGAGTAAGGAATGTGAGTTGAAAGAAGGCGAGGAGAAGGAAGCTCATCAAGGAAGGAAGTTGACCCATCTTTATGAATATGTCCTTCAAATAAGAGGACCAACTCTTGAGGGTTTAGTTTGCGTAAAGGATGGTCGTTGAAATCAAAGGAAGCTCTGTTGATAATGGAGAAAACAAGGGCTCTGAGCCAGGTGGTGCCGCATTTAGGGGAAGTTGCGACGATGATGTCAGTGGGTCGAGGCTTGAAGTGGTCATTGATCAACATGCTTCCTCTGATGGGAAAACTAGACATCCAGAAGCCTTGGTATTGGAAAAGCTCGTCTAACCACCAGCCTTTGCTTCGAGGGAGAGTTGGCACCAGTTCAGCGCAGTTTTTGAATGTCTTTTGGTAACCTTCATCTTGTGTCTCTACGATCGGAAAAAATTTTGAAGTCTCCATTGGGAAGATGGCAAAGTAGAGGAACTAATTTTCTAGAGACCTTGCAAGAAGGATTTGCAAATGATCCGCTATATTTGACTAAAAGTGGGAATTGCGTATACCAACATCATGTGGTATTTTTAAATTAAGAAACCATTATTTTAAACCTCGCGAGTCCCACGCCATACAAAGCCAATAGCTGGCTCAAACAAATACGATGAAGAAGAAATAAAAAAAAATAAAAATTGTCAATTTGAATATTAAGATACAATAAGTCCCTCCATTTTGATAAAATTTGAGATTTAATCTCTATATTTAAAAAGTTAAAGATTTAGTCCTCTAATTGTTTTGATTTAAAATCTTAATTCAATTATTAAAATCGTTAATATTTGTTGTCAAATTAGTAAATTTTACATGTTGATACCCTCATGTGATGTTTCATATGATTTTTTAAATTGAAAAAATAAGAGAACTAAATTTTTATCTTTTAAAGTATAAGGACTAAATATCAAAGTCTCTTCCAACATCGTTAACATCTTTGTTAATCTCTGCCTCCATGAATGTAACACTGTGCGATTCATTATCCCCGGAGCAATCGTCATCCTGATTTTGTATTTTAGGAATAACCACTGGTTCTGTTTCAATAAGAAAAAAAATTCACCGACTTTGAAATCCAGTTCTTCACGAATTCTGCTCAAATGCTCCGTGATAATCATGAAATTTCCTCTAGTAAAAGAATTGTAATTTAAAGTGCTACTGACTGTAGCAATGAACTCACCTCACTGCCTTCGCCTCTCATAGTGTACAATCTGGTTTATATAAACCCATTTATCCAAGTAAGCCCGAATTTATGTATCAACTTTAAATTTTATCTAAATTTATTTATATTTATAAATGACTAATTCAATCTAATTTTAAATTTACTTATATTATTATTTAAAATATTATATTATTTTAATTAATATTGAATACTTAGGGTAAATTATCCAAAAATACCAAAAAAATTAAAAATTTACGAAATTAGGCTGATTTTTAGAAAATTTACGGAAAATGGCCATTTCCCATCAAAACCGTCCACGTCAGCGCGTTTTGAGGAAAAATGGCAGGAAAGCGCGCTCCTGGGGACGCGCTTTGTGCCACCTCAGTAAAAGCGCTCCTACGTGGACGCGCTTTGCTGAGGTGGCACAAAGCGTATCCCCAGGGGCACGCTTTAGCCCTGCAACGGTCAAAAAAAGAGTCAAAATTTTTAAAATTTAATTTAAAAAAATTAAACAAATTCTATTTTATAAAAGATATTAAAATTAAATTACAAAAACATATAAGTAACTATTATTTTATTAAATATATTAAAACTAAATTACAAAAATAAAAATAAAAAATTCTTATTTATTAAATATATTATAACTAAATTACAATAAAATAAAAATAAAAAAACTTCTTATTTATTAAATATATTAAAACTAAATTACAATAAAATTAAAAATAAAAACAACTTCTTATTTTATTACATATATTAAAATTAAATTACAATTAAAAATTAAACAATATCTATTTTATTAAAGGTATTAAAATTAAATTACAATAAAAAAATTAAACAACTATTATTTTATTAAATATATTAAAACTAAATTATAAAAAAGAAAAATAACTTTTATTTTATTAAAAATTCAAATTAAATTACATACAAAAAAATAAACAACTTCTATTTTAGTAAAGATATTAAAATTAAATTACAAACACAAATAAAAAACAACTTTTTTTATTAAAAAAATAAAAAAAATTATTACAATTTAAAAATTAAAAAAGTCTATCCGAATCAATGTTGATGCTTGGTTGAATCAAGTACACATGTGGGCTGATTCTGTACGCTGGATTCCTCCTTCTTCTAGCTTTCGGTGGGGGTCGTGGAACCTCGGGCGGGGATTCCGGTTCCTCTGGCAGTGGGTCTGGTTATGGGTGTTGCGAGGATGACCCACCTTGATAAAACAACGACCCCGGAGGTGTTTGCATAAACCATGGCAGGGGTGTCTGGATCCCGTATGGCAAAGGAAGCTGGTAGAAAAAAGTGCTCCCCGACGGCGCCTCCTATGATCCCTCACGCGACGACGACCTCAAGATCGGCTGGCTAGCCGGAGTAGTCGGGAACGGACTCGAACCCGGCCATGCATTCCAACCTGGGCTGGGATTGGGAAAAGGAAACATATATGGGTTAGGATACATATAAGGGGTAGGTACGACCGCATAAAGGGTAAAGGCTATGATGTAGGTGTCGTCTCTTTGAATCGATGGGCCTTGGTGGATCGTGTTTGCCATTGTTGATGGCCCCGTCTCATCACCCCTTCTCCTTGGATTAAGGGGCCCCGATGTTTCCTTTGTTGACGAAGTTGCCGTCGCCTCTCTTCTTTCGACAACAAATACGACTTACCATGGATCCTAAACCAGGGCATGTATTCCGGCACGCACGCTAACTTCGGAACGACGATCGGTTCCCGGTTAGGTAAATAGTCATACCGGTTCTCCCACGTCTCGATATGTGCTGACCAAAATCTTGGCCAATCCATGTGCAACTGCAGTAAGTCCACTTTGTGCTCATCATCGAGCACCTCAGGTGGCAGGGAATTGGTTGCCGGAATCCAAATTGTCGTAGAACCCAATCTGACTGGTGCATCTCCACGGTCGCATAGGTGATCAATGAGACCTTCACGTTGCAACAGCTTGATTTAGACCCTAGTCGGAACAGTGGTTTCGGAACCACAAGTCCAAGGTCGCAAAATTATTTTAATATTATTTTATGTGTTTACAGCATGTTAGAATGCATGGGTGAAATTTTCGTGAATTAATTTTTCAGATTGGTTGTCTAATTTGATAAAAAAGGACTTAATAGCGTAAAATGTAAAAGTGACTTTCTATTTATTAAAATACTAATTTGCTATGGCTTATTAATTGATAAGTCCTTAAAATGATAGTTGGCCACTATATAGGCAAGTGGACGGTAATGGACCACCATTAAAATGTTTTGTTATTAAATTACAAAGGTTAATTTGGTAATTGGCTTAGTAATATTAATTATAATAAACAAAGCCACATTAGTGTTCATCTTTTCTTCCTTATCTTCAACCGAATAAGTACAAAAAAAAAAAAAAAAAAGAATATAGAAGCTAGAGAAGAGGACGGCTGCATGCAGTGGAAAAACCATGAAATTGTTTGTTTAGAAGCTAAAATTTTGAAGTGGCAGGGTAATTCTTCTAAACTTTTTATTTCCTATAGCTTTTTATTGATAAATTCTGGTTAAATTGTTGATTTAACTTTGACCGAATTTGTGAGGGAAGGAACAAATTGAATTGTTATAATCGGTGCTGGGAAATATTAGCAAGCTTTCCTTGAATTTTATTTATTTATTTCTTTAGTGTTTGATAATTTTGGAAACTGTTAAATTACTACCCAAAATTTACCCCATTAATATTGTTAAATGCTGCTCTGTTTATACTGTTCGGTGGAGGTCTTAAATATTGCAGTGATAAGGATGTTTAGAAAAGGGTGTATGTATGCTGTTTTATGGGTTACCGTTGGTGTATTAAAGCAGCAGTAAATTGTTGTTTAGATGTTAATAAATGTGGTCTGAATGACTTTAAATTATGGTAATAATGGTTGAAGTTGCAAATGAATAATTAATGACGTTTATTTAGTTGCAGTTTATGGTGTCTAAACCTGATTTTTTTAAAGGGTTAATGCAATTATTTATGAAGTTATTGAATGAGAATAAAAGCAAAGTAAATGCTGCAGAATTTATGTCTAAGTGTTAGTTAATGTGCTGGTTAAATGGTGTTCAATAGCTGTATGTTTATGTTGGTTGGGCTGTTGATGGGCAATTAATTACAACTGGAGAAATGGTTGAAATAATGTTAATTAATGATGTCTAAATTGATGCCAAATTAAGCTATCGAAGAATGTAATTGGTAATTAATATGTGCTGCATTAATAAGTTAATTGTTAACTATTATTTAAGTCTGATTTGGTGGATCATTTGGGCTGCTAAAATGCAGAATTTGAATGCTGTCTGAATTGATATTAAGTACCGAGTTATACTGCCATAAATTGTGCATTAAAGTTGTGTATTTTAGAAGTATCCAAATACTGTCTGAATTGGTGTTATTTCCCATTTATACTGTAATATTTTGTATATTAATGTTGTTTATTTTAGAGCATATTAATGCTATCCAAATATGTAAATCTTTGAGACTTTAAGTTTCATGAACTAATATAAATTCCTACTGTATTCATGTTGTCTAAATTGGAATGAATTGGATAATGGTTGTGTTTGTGTTGACCATGTTGTGAGGAATAAATATGTTTTTACTATATTGTAATTAAATGATAGGATGGTTTGAGTTTGAACTTGATTTGATATTTGAGTTAGTTAATATATTGATTTATTATTATGCTTTGATCGTGAAACAAATAGATCGATTATAAATCGGGGAAAGAGAAGGTCGTGGAATAATCATCTATGGTTTGAGGTAAGTCTATAAGCAAATGGTTGTTCTTAATTTTAATTAAATGTAAATTATTCATGCTGAATTGAAATGTTTACAATTATATTTGCTATTACCGAATGTGAGGGATGGTATTTGATATGTTCAAGGAACTACTTGAGTAAGTTTTTAAGCTATTGGAAAGAATTAAATTTTAGCCTATATAAATGTGCATATGTTAAATGTTAATGAGTGATTATATGTACATACATGTATTGAAGATTGCCGAATGTGATGGTATTGAAATGTAGTCATGAGTTGCTTTTAACATGCTCATTTAGTTGTGTATAGATGTGAATGAAAACGAAATTATTGGTGTTAACAAGATTGAGGAAAGATTGATTATATAGCACTATGTGTGCGGAAGAATAGTAATGGCACTATGTGTGCGATACATTACTAGTAAATGGCACTATGTGTGCGGAAGAATAGTAATGGCACTAAATGTGCGATACATTACTAGTACATAGCATTATGTATGCTCTTTCTTAAGTAACGACACTAAGTGTGTGATGCGTTACATCAATTGCACTGTGTGTGCGGATTTACGGATCTTACGGAGATATAATTCAATGAATGGAGTTATCCGAAAAGTGATAGATAGGTAAGTGATGTATGATAATTGAGTAATTTAAATATCAATGAGGTAAATTGTTCTTGTATACGAAATTAAAGTATCGAGAGGTGATTATTAATCTATGAGTTTGATTGAATGAATGAATGGTATGTTAGTAGTCGATTTTTGAGACCTATTGATTTTGGTAGTTGTTGAATGGTAGCATGCTATATGTAATTGCATTTACGAATTCGTTATTATCAAGTAAGTTGATTTAATTAACCTTATATGTTCGGCCACAAAGGTATGTGCATATGTGATGATGAATTGCATTTGTATATAAGTGGTTATATGTGATATTATATTAAATTGAATATATGAGTACATGTGATAATTTAATTAACTTTGGATGATCGGTTATATATATGATAATGCATTAAACTAGTATATTCGGCCATATGTGATGGTATAATGAATCATGTGTATTTGATCTAATAAGTAAGTTTTAGATGTTGAAATGAAAATTTTATATCATATGTATTTATATGTGAATTATATGAATTGAACAGTAAGAAAGAAAATTTGGTAGTTAATATGTATATACATGAACAAATGTATATGTATTTGTTTTGAGATGGGAAAGTGATTTATAGATCGATGTGAAATCTATTATTGAATGTGTGAGTGTTTGGCCTTAAGGCTATGAAAGGTGAAAGTTTACGAATGATGATATAAATTATGAGTAAGTGAAGTTACTTAACGAGGAACATGGATTATATAAGAAAAGTGATTGTACATGTGTATGTGATTAACCAAATTTGGCCTATTTGAATTAAATTATATATGTTTCTATGGTTAATTATTTGCTTATGGCTTACTAAGCTTTTAAAGCTTACTTTGTGTAATTTTCCTATGTTTATAAAGTTTCGAAGACTTGCTCGGGTTGGAAGTCGAAGGAGATCTCATCACACTATCCAGTTTTTGCTTCGATAAATAAATGCTTGGAGATTTGGTTATGTGGCATGTATAGACTAGTTTTGATATTGTTAGTTTTGAAGTTGTATATATTTGTATAAGCCATGCGAAAATGGCTTGTCCATCTTGTTAATCTTGGAATTTATATTTTGGCTTGATGATTTCGTTTGATTTGGTTTTGGTATATTTATAAGTATGGTTAATGTATAGAGTTTAAATGAAATGAAGTAAAGATGTTATAATCTAGTTAACCATATTTTGCAGTGAAACAGTTTTTGGTTAGCAGCAGTGACGTGATTTTGAAAAATCGCCAAAAATAGGAGAAAGGGAATTAGAAAGTGAATAAGATATAGAATTAAATCTTATTGTGTCTATTTTTATATGAAAGAAACAGAGTAGGAAGAGGAATTTTATATTCTGTGATATTTTAATTTTAGTGAGACTGGTTCTGAATGATTTTGTGGTTTCCTGTTCTATCTTGGAAAAATTATTAAAAATTGTACAAAGTGAATTATGAGTTAAAATTTATATGTATAGATTCCTTAGTAGAAACAAGTGGGAGAAACATATGAAAACTGTACAATGAGATATATGAATTTAGGTTAAGAGACGTCAGAACCGTTGGTCAGTGAAACAGGAGAAACTTTAATGAATAAACTGTACTAAATGGCTAAGCCAAAAATTCGGGAAAACTTTTAGTAAGAAGATATATGAGTCTTGTTTTAAGGAAAATTTAAGGATATGAATTTCGAGTTTCCTAACTCGAGTTATAGTCAATTTAGTCAATATGACGCAGATGAACAGTTTCAATTTTTATGCCCCAAATTAGTAGTTAAGTTTGGTAATACATCGTAACCCCTTTTCGGCAACGGATAAGGGTTAGTGGTGTTACACACGTGCCAACTGCTCGAATTTTGCAAGAACTCTTCTAGAATTACTGCCCGAATTTTCGGATCCTCGTACGGTGTCCATTGAAACTATATTAACATTACCAAAATATTAGTTATATACATAATACTAGACACTAAATACGAAATACTAAATTATAAATACGAAATTCGAAACTTACTTGTGATTCCGACCGTTGGTCCAATAGAAGCCTTATATCTTCAAGCGAGGTAGGTATTCCAGCATGACTCGCCGAATGGTTCCACCTAATTAAATAAATTTTTAGCATACAATTATACTATAAATATACGTAATAATTGTAAAATATAAAATTAAATTTATCTCGTTATCAGTGGGAATGAATATGGGTGGTCGAGTCGAGGACGTAAAAATAAAAATCGAAACCATGCCCATGACTGCAATAGTGATAGGCAACCTCCGATTTTCGCTTTGCTCGACCGCGTCTCCCTACACATCTCCCGATACAACCTCGATAGCACAGCAGACCCCCAACTCAATTCACCGGCTGCTCTAAAATCAACAAGTTTCAGCAGCCATCTCAAGTGTACGAGGTTTCTAGAAAGGTCCGGCATCAGATAGCCTCCAATTATCTGAAGAATGTATGCCCGAGCATGCCTTATTCGCTCTATTTAGGTCGAACCCTCATTCGGCTCCGGGAATGTGTCTCGTAACCAGGCCATCTCGATTCGACCTCCCTGAATTTTATCCGGAATGGCACCCAGAAGCTCGTAGCATACGGCCATCCAATCACCGAAGTTGCGACCGGTGACTCACCGACACATGCCCACCGGTAATTCCAACAGAATCGCACATCTTCCAGTGATGGTACACTCTCTGCATGGAAGATGGAAAGTGTGCGTCTCGGGTCTCCACCTCTCTATCAACGCACTGAGCAAAGACGGCTCCAACTTGAACCCCCGGCCTATCGTGATCACGTGCCAAAAACCTGCTTCCCGCAGGTAATTATCGATCAACGGCGATGGGGGACCATGCATATTGCGAATATAACATTGCAACACCTGATCTACAGACTGTTTAAAAAATTATAAAATAAAAATTAATTAAAATTGCATAGACCTAAAAAATATTAAATAATATTGAAAAATTAAAATTAAAACTTACCATTTGCATTTGTTCGACGGAGATGTGCTTGTTGTCTAGACGAAGTAATTCTCTGGCCATTGTAATACGATCGAAAATTTTAAAATTTTCCAAAAAAAATATATTAAAAAAATTAAAAAGGGCTTTTTTGTAACTAGTAAAAGACTATTTTGAAATTTCAGAGGAAGTTTGAAGGACTTAAAGAGAATTTTGAGAGGAATTTGAGAGAAGAATGAGTAAGGATTAAAGTGTGAAAAAAATAAAAGGGGTGGGGTTTTTTATAGTTTTTTTTACCGTTAAGCCCCCAACGGTCAAAAAAATTTGACATTTTTTTTTTTTACCGTTGGAGGCTAAAGCGCGTTCCCAAGAGCGCGCTTTCCTGCCCTCAAAACGCGTTGACGTGGACGTGTTTTGAGGGGAAATGACCATTTTCCGTAAATTTTCAAGAAACTGGCTCAATTCCGTAAATTTTTCATTTTTTTGGCATATTTGGGTATTTTACCCGAATACTTATATGTTTTCTTATTTATTAAAATTTTTAATATAAACAATTTAACATATTTTTTAATATTTTTATATGTTATTATATGTAAAAGTATATAATATAAAATAATACAAATTAAAAAACAGGTTGTAAGTTATTAGCATCAACTCGTCTGGTACTAAGCAAAGCACACAAGCCAACATGGCATATTTCTTAAGCTGAAAAACGTAATAATCGAATACAGGGGCTGTGGACCGTTCTTTGAAATCCAGGGGATGAAGTCATAGTTGGAATGCAGCTTGAGCACACAGGTTCCATGTAAAAGCATTGTCCAACAACAAATCTGTTAAGGGCTTGTCGATAGTGTTATAATGCTAGATGAATCTTATGTAAAAATCACTATATTTTGATTGGCTACATAGATTGTTTGGATTCACATAAAGTTTGCATTCACACATATAATACAAGTAATAGATTATAATGTAAAACTAAATCAGTATAAAATATATGGAAGGAAAACCCAAAAAATTTGAACTAAACTAAAAATTTAGACAAAATTCACTCATACCATACACACATAATAAAATTACAGATACACATATATCATTCAACATAATATATTTTTTTTCTGGTATGATGATGACATTTTCTTTGGTACATGGTATTCGATGGCATTACTGTCTTGTTTAAGTCTATCATATTATTTTTAAAACAAGCTTTATCATACTAAAATTTGATGGACCAATCAATGATTTGTTGGTTAAGATAGATTTAGGTTGGATTCTCACTATCAATAATTATAATATATGGCTTTTGCATTCGTCATGTGTATGCTATACATAAATTTTGTCCGATTCTTTATTTGTTATGTTTTATATTAATTGGTTCAATTTTACATTATAATTAGTTGAATATATATTTATATTTATATTGTACTTATAATTGTATTGCTAGTGATACTTGTTTTAAAAAAATAAATTCCATACCAGAAAGAATATTTGTATCCTTATGATAAGTGTCAATAGTAATCTATTTTAGCCTCATTCTTATTGTATTTTTGGGTGATTATGTGACGTTAATGGTTAATTATACACCCCTAATTCTTTATATTCATGTTTTGATGCTTAATAGGGTACTTGGGAGCAATAAGAGTGAAGAATGGTGAAAATTAAAACAATGGAGCATTCTGGAAGCTGTACACATGCAACAAAGTTTTACACAAGCAATCCACATGACCGTGTGTCCAGGGCATGACGATTTCAGGAACCATGTGCGCTAATAGATGGAAGTCATAGTTTTTAGGTTTTTTGACACTTTAAGAAGGCATAAATAAGGAAATAAAAGAGAAAAAAAGTGGACGTCAAGAGATAGCACGAAAATTACCCAGCAAACACCATTGAAACCAATTTTCAAGCAATTCTCCATCAAGATTCAAGAGTCCAAGCTGATTTCCAAGGGAATTATCGTGAATTTCTTTTATTTTAGTGGTTATATTGTATTTTTGATGTTTATTCTTGTAAGTGTGAACTAATTCTCTTAATACCTAGGGGAAATGAACCCTAGGATGGATTTTATTGTTTGATTTCTAGTTTTATGCAATAAAACCTTAGTTTCTTTGTTTTCAATTATGAATGCTTAATTGTTCTTGGGTTGATAATTTTAGAGTGTTGATTCATATTGGATGTGCATAAGTCTGAGGTTGAATAGACCTTTCTTCTGATTAGATCTTGCACAATTAAATGGAGTTTTATGCAATCTTAGAAATAGGGCGACATAAATCTGCCGGATTAGAGTCAAATCTAATATGGGGATCCATAGAGTAAATTAATGCAATAATAGGTGTAACACCCCTAACCCGTATCCATCGCCGAACTAGGGTTACGAGGCATCACAGTCTAATAATAACATTTAAACAGTCATTTCTCACACATCAGCATATCATAGTTAATCAATAACACAAAGTCCCTTTAGAAGGTCTACGAGACCTTAAACATGCTTTAAAGAAGGTTTAGGACTAAACCGATCTCATACGGAAACTTTGAGGAACTTAGAAAATTATTTTTAAAACAGGGCACACGCCCGTGTCGTAACACCCCACACCCAAGATCGATACTAGGTCTGGATACGAGACATTACTATGCTTGAACTCACTGAAACATGTACTTACGGGCTATAAAATTTCGTTCCGACTTAAAAACTTCACTTAGTCAACACATATAACAAGGGCCTACGAGGCCTTTAACTCATGTCAGAAAACTTTCAGAATTAAAACAAATAACTCATTTTTGAAGCAGGGTTCACATGGCCGTGTGACTTATAACACGCCCGTGTACCCTTAATCACGTCCATGCCCTCAAACCATGGAGAGCTACTGACTATTTCCACACGGCTTAGACACGCCCATGCCTACCAACCGTGGGAGGTTACTGACAATTTTCACACGGCCATGACACGCCCGTGGGCTTAGACCGTGTGCTAATCCATGATATACTGACTAAATTAACACTGTCTGGGCACACGCCCATTTTCAAACCGTGTGTCTTACACGGCATACACACATGGCCGTGGGATTTGTCCGTGGCCTATTCTGATTAATAATACTAAGGTGCAGGGTTAACACGGCTTTGACACACGCCCGTGTTGCCAACCGTGCCGGCACTTAAAGGCTATTTACCAAGCCATTTGCCACCCTGAAAAGAAGATCATACTAAAACTCAAATCAACAATGCAATAACAACCCATCTTTCATGAATAATACTACATGCTTCATTAATCTCAATAAACTTACATACTTAGTCAAATACAAAAGAATAATGAACTTGATGGCCTATACAATGGCGTTTCTTAAGGTATATACACAAAATAAATGCTTCCTATACATGCCATACTTAGTAAAGTAACTTGGCTATACGAAAATAAGAGTTGATAGTGTGCTGCGAGCTCCGACTTTAATGATCCACTAGTTAGCTTGGCGGGACTGCATAGTAAGAAAGAATCATAATGTAAGCATATAGCTTAGTAAGTTTGTATGTACAACACATATCAATATACTTGCTTAACATAAACCATTTAGCTTACAATGGTATCATAATTTCAGCTATAAAGCTTACTTACTCATACTTGAGTCTTACATGTCTTATGATACTTAACATTCTCATACTTGTAAGGTAAACATGGTACCTGTATCACTCGATCATATTGATTAGTATACTTAAATAATAATCATAATCTTTACTTCCTCATTCATAACATGAATAATACTCAACTTCATCTTGAAACTAACTTTGCTTTCCTAGCTTTCTTGATATCTTCTTTTTGACTTACTCGTTTGCCTGATGAATTTCTGTAAATAACCGAGGATGCTAAATCTCGACCCACATAACTTGATACCAAAGCCCTATCTTCGGTATGGTCTTACATGGATTATGTAACAGACCGAATTTGACCCTACTCGGAACAGTAGTTTCTGGACCACGAATCCGAGTCTAAGAAATATTTAAATATTATATTTTGTTTTTATTATATGTGAATTAATGTGTGTGAAAGTTTCGTAGAAAAATTTAATCTTTTGTGTGTTCAATTTAACAAAAAGGATTAAATTGCGTAAAGTGTAAAAGTTGCATACCATAGTGTAAAGTGCTAGAATGATGATGGCTTTTTAATATGAGGTATTAAATGGATAAATAACCCATTTTTAAGTTAGTGGGTGGCATATGCCATAACTAACCTTAAGTTATATATTAGTTTTATTTTATTTGAAAGGTTAAATTAGTAATTAAACAATTACTTACTTTACATGTTAAAATATCATAAAAATAAAGCCATCATCTTTTTGGTTCATCCTTGGCCGAATGTTGGAGAAAGAAGGAAGCTTTGAAATCCTTTGATTTTCGGCAATTCTAGGCTTAAATTCAAGGTGAGTTTTTAGTTGGTTTTCGTTAATTTTTGCGCTTTTTTGATCGTTACTTCGAATACTTCAAGACCCATGCTTGAATTTTTTATTTTGGTGAATATTTTGAAATGTGCTATTGATGATTTTATGAGTTTTATGATGTTAGTTGATGAATTATGAAAGATATATGTTAGATTAATATGTTTTGTATTTGGATTTTTGGTAAATTTGAGTATTTGGGCTAAATTGCAAAAATGAATTTTTGAGGGGACCAAAATGAAAAATAAATGAAATAAATGAACTAGAATGGTCCCTATGAATATTTGACCCTAAGGTGTTATTGTGAAATTTTGTGTATTTTGTGTTTTGTGCAAATAGGACTAAATTGTAAAAATATGAAACATTAGGGGTAAAATGGTAATTTGCCTATTTATGTGTTTTGGGACTAAATTGAGATGAATTGTGCTTGAATGAGCTAAATTTTAATGCGTATAGATCAAGAACAAAGAAAAATAGATTTGGATCGGGGAAAGGCGAAGGTTATTGAATAGCCGGTTTAAGTCGTCCGTCGATAGTCGAGGTAAGTCCCTAAGCAAGTATATGTTAAGGAATTACTTATGAACATATTAAATGATAATATTTTCAAATTTTGAGTATAATACCATGTGATGGCCGAATGGGGTAGTAGGTAATATTGGATTGACTTTATTTGTTTAAAAGCAATGTGAATAAGTAAGTTCGTTGTGATATGTGAAAGAAATACGAAGTACATGAAATGTTCATGAATTTAGCGCTAAGTAATGGGAAATGAATGGTTAATTGTGTTGATATTCGGGCTTGAGCCTAGCAGTGCCTTGTCTTGCCTGAGTTATATTCGACTTGAGCCTAGCGTGCCTTGTCTTGGGTGAGTTATATTCGGGCTTCAAGCCTAGTAGGCCTTGTGCCGGTGAGTTATATCGGGCTTCGAGCCTAGAAGGCCTTGTGCCGGTGTTTATTTTGGGATTATTGCTAGTAGGCTTAATGCTGGTGTTTAAACTTCAGAATTTGGGTCTAGCAGGCTTAATGCCAGTGAATTGCTATAAACAGAAAATATGAGAATCAAACAAGGTGAGTCACATATAGTGCTATGTGCTAAAAGCTCGGGTAAGAGTTAGCCTACTATGTTAGTAAGGAATGAAGTGAGCTAATTTCTTATCGTTTTAAATAAATACGATGTGATGAAATGGACAATTCCATAAATACTTTATTTTATAATGTTGAGTTTATCATTAATGTGTATGTACGTTACTTATATGTGAAATTGGGTTATATACATGTATGTCATAGTGAAAACTCGGTTATAAAATGGAAAGGTCAATGGTGAAAGAGTCGGAAGTGTTCTGCATATGTGTATAAGTAGATATAGAAGATCGATGCCTAAGGTTGGTTCATGTGATTTGGAATTTGTGATATAATATGATATTAATGTGATTTGATAATGTACATGTTCATGATGACATAGTGATAATATTTAAATCAAGTGTGTCACTAGTATTCGGCTATGTGTATTATATATATTGAAATATTTATGTTCAATATTATAAGCTTGCCTTGGACTTACATAATAACTTGCTTGCTACTTGATCAATGCCAAGCTTGCCTTGGTCTTACATGATATCTTGATTAATGCAAAGCTTTCCTTGGACTTACATGATAACTTGCTTGCTTACTTGATCAATGCCAAGCATGCCTTGGACTTACATGATATCTTGATCAATGCCAAGCTTGCCTTGGACTTACATGATATCTTGATCAATGCCAAGCTTGCCTTGGACTTACATAATAACTTGCTTGCTACTTGATCAATGCCAAGCTTGCCTTGGACTTACATGATATCTTGATCAATGCCAAGCTTGCCTTGGACTTACATGATATCTTGATCAATGCCAAGCTTGCCTTGGACTTACATGATAACTTGCTTGCTTACTTATTATTGTGATTTCTTGCTTGAACATACCATGATCATTTCATACAATTATTGTACATTATACTAAGCAAATTAATGATAAAAATCATAAAGCTTAGAAACCATACAAACTTACCTCAATATACAAAATGTATGTAGATATGCAATTTAGTCCACAACTTTGTTCTTGCCTCGGTTTCGATCTGGGCTTCGTTTTTCTTGATCTATAATCATAAATAGATCATTTAATAATCATATTGACTAGATTTACACATAACTCATATTTTGGCAAAATTACTATTTTGCCCTAATACTATCTAATATTTGGACTTTTGCCCCAATTCTCGTAAACTAATTTTCATGCAACTTTCTTAAACTTCATGCTTAGCTGAATCATTTTCTCTTCTATGACAATCATCAATTCTCACTATTTCTAGTAGGTAGGACCAATTTTATAACTATTACAAAATGGTCCCTACTATCATTTTTCATGAAACTCATTAAGGAAAAATGTTTATCTAACATCAAAGTCTCTTAAACTTCCATAAAACATCATTTAACAAGCATATCATTCAAGGGTAAATTTTTTAAATAAAACATCATTTAACAAGCATATCATTCAAGGGTAAATTTTTTAACATGCATCTTAGCTCATTTTATAGCTAAAATTAGCTAATTCATAATAAGAGAACTTCAAAAATGCGAAGAATATTAAAAACGGGGCTAAGATGAACTCACTATGAGCTTGAAAAAAATAAAGAACCCTAGCTCTATGGAGTATTCAAATTTTCGGCAGCACAAGGAAGAAGATGAGTGAATTTTTCTCATCTTTTTCCCATTTAAAACACTTAATAGGCAATTGACCAAAATTCCCTTCCTCACAAAAATTCTATTTAACACCATCTCAAGGTCAATTTTGTCCAAAATTTTATTTTTGGGAAAATTGCTATTTAAGGGCTCATAATTATTATTCTAAAGCTATTTCATGCAAAAAGCTTTTAAAAACTCATATATTGCAACTTTTGCAATTTAGTCATTTTTAGACCAATTGACCTCAACTTAATAAAATTGCTTTACAAAACTTTTATACTAACGTGCAAACATGGCATAAACTTGAAAAACTCATAAATTCACCTCGAGTTCGTGGCCTCGCACCACTATCCCTACTAGGCCCTAAATCGGGCTGTTACAATTCTCCCCCTTTTAGAAATTTTCGTCCTCGAAAATCTTACCAGCAAAAAGGTTTGGATACTGGTTTCTTATACTCTCTTCTGGTTCCCATGTAGATTCTTCGATCCCATGTCTTTTCCACAATACTTTTACTAAGGCAATACTCTTATTCCTCAGTTGCTTGACTTCCGGAGCCAAAATCTTGACTGGTTCTTCATTATAAGTCATGTCGGGGCGAATCTCTATTTCTGAAGGGGTAATTACATGTGAAGGGTCTGATCTGTAGCGTCGCAACATTGACACGTGAAACACATCATGTATCATTTCTAATTCTGAGGGCAAAGCCAAACGGTAAGCTACCAGTCCAACTCTTTCAACTCTCGTAAGGTCCAATGAAACGTGGACTTAATTTGCCTTTTCAGCCAAATCTGAGGACTTTTCTCTATGGTGACATTTTTAAGAAAACTTTATCCCCAACTTGATACTCTATCTCTTTTCTCTTTAAATCCGAATAGGATTTCTGTCTGTCTGATGTAGCCTTTAAACATCCTCGAATCAATTTCACTTTCTCTTCAGCTTCTTTAACCAAATCAACCCCGTGAATTTGGTTCTCTTTAAGTTCAGTCCAAAACAAAGGAGTTCTGCACTTACGCCCATATAGGGCCTCATAAGGCACCATCTTTAAGCTCGAATGAAAGCTATTATTATAGGCGAATTCTACCAATGGGAGAAACTTTTCCCAACTGCCTTGGAATTCCAAAACACAACATCTGAGCATGTCCTCGAGTACTTGAATTAACCTTTCTGACTGACCGTCAGTCTGAGGGTCAAAAGCTGTGCTAAAACTCAATTTTGTACCCAAAGCTTCTTGCGGCTTCTTCCAAATCTGGATGTGAATCTCGGATCTCTATCCGATATGCTCGATAAGGGAACTCCGTGAAGTCTTACTATTTCTGAAACATACAAGTTTGCCAACTTGCCTAGTGAGTAATCCACTCGCACATGTATAAAGTGGGCTGACTTCGTGAGTCTATCAATCACTACCCAAACAGCATCTTTCTTACTTGGAGACAAAGGTAAACCCATTACGAAATCCATGGTGATACGGTCCCATTTCCACTCGGGAACCAAGATAGGCTGAAGCAAACCCGAAGGTACTTGGTGCTCAGCTTTTACTTGCTGACAAATCATGCACTTGGAAACAAATTCTAAAATGTCTTTCTTCATTTTCGGCCACAAATACAGTTGCTTTAAATCATTATACATCTTGGTGCCACTCAGATGTACAGATAAACATCCGTTATGTGCCTCATGCAAAATTTTCTGAACAAGCTCCTCTTTTCTTGGCACACAAACTCTATCTCTAAACATTAAACATCCATCAGAATTAATCCAAAAGTCGGATTCAGCACCTGACTCGCACTGAGCTCTCTTAACTTGCAATTCACTGTCTTCTTTCTGAGCCTCCAAGATCTCTTGAAGGAACATTGGTCTAGCTCTCAACTCAGCCAAAATAGAACCATCATCGGATAAAGATATTTTTGAATTCAATGCTCTTAAGGCAAATAGGGATTTTCTGCTTAAAGCATTGGCGACCACATTCGCCTTTCCAAGATGGTAATCAATGACCAACTCATAGTCCTTTATCAACTCTAACCATCTTCATTGTCTTAAGTTCAACTCTTTCTGCATCATTGATAATACTCCAGAACGTCATGTTTTTATGTGCTAATTACATATTTATTTTGAGTATGATTCTACTAATTTAGGCTATTTATGGTCTTTTATCTTATAGGGACTAAATTGGAGGCAAAAACGAAATTAAGGGCCAAAAGAGTGAATTTAGAGATAAAATGGGCCAATGTGCAACAAAGGGAAAAGATGGTGCCAAAAGTGCAAACATAGATGACAGAAGGATTGAGATGCAAAAAGAAGAGACTTTGCTTTATTAGACTCTATTTTAATTATATTAAGATAATTAATATTAGGATAATTATTGAGGATTATTTAATTTCTTTATTTATCTCTATTTATCTTTGATTAATTGTAATTATCTTTGGGAGTTTGAGTAGGACTAGTCCATCTATCTTAGACTGTAAACAGGGGATGAAGTGACTCATTTTGGTTGTTCATCTTTTTCTGTAAACACTCTCCCCATAAGTATTTGTTCTTTCATATTTCTTTTTAATAAAACCTCAATTTATATATTTATTTTTCTTTTCCAGCACAACCATGAGCTACTAAAACCCATCTAGCCAAAGGTTGCCGAAAATACCCAAAAAGTGTTCTTGAGGTTTAGAATCCGTACTTAGCCTTCTCAACAGAGTATTCATCGTTTCTCTGCATTACGGGACTAACGCTTCCGTCCATGTCCTTTAAGAAGTAATCTTTTCAACGTTTGCAAGGAACGGCCGCTTTGTATATTTTGAGAAGGTTGCACAGTCGGTTCTTTAACTTACTGCGTCAGAGGTTGGCGAGCCCAAGAGACAAAATGGCGTGGGATTCGCCATTGAAAAACGTTGATCTAGCATAGATGATCCCACAAGAGCGATCGTTGGCTAGAGTCAGGTTCCACCAAATCAAAATCTAAATCCTCGGAGTTGGTGGTCGTAGGCGTCCTCTTCCACTATAGCTGGCTTATTCGAGTTGAGAATGATCATCTAAAAGCCAAGGATTGGACCCAAGGCGAATCGAGGCAACTGGAGGCTAGAATCTCTCCACATAAGAAACTTTCTCTAAACTCTTTCTTTTTATTTTTCTCATTTTAATTTTCGTAATTTATTCTCGTAATTTCAATTCATCTTAAATTCTATTTTTTTATTTTCCCAGATCAAAATTTTAATTCTGTTATTTTTATTTTTTCAGGAACGCAGGTTTTCTTGGGCACGATTCTGCCCAAGATTTCGAGAAACAAGCATTCATATAATCCGGTCCCTGAGGATTCGACCCTACTTCCCCTTTACTGTGTTTTTTTACTATTTTACTGGGAATAGGATATTTTGGTGCTTTCAACGACGCATCAAATTTTGGCGCCGTTGCCGGGGATCGGTAACGTACTAATCTTGTTTTTTTGTTTTCTATAACCAGATCTGCTCCAGGCACTCTTGCATTTGATTCAGAGATTGAAAAGACTGCAAAAGCTAATCGCAAGGAAACGAAGCTAAGGAAAAAGCAGTCAGTGGTGGTTGAGACTCAAAGTAATCCACCGCTAGAAATCAGAATCAACGACGAAGCAGAGTCTAGGGTTAATGAAAACCCTACTCAAACATTTAAAAGTAAAGCAGAAGAAGTCGATTCACCTGGTAGGTGCTTGAAACTAGGATTAACGGAAACCCTAATTTGGTACGATAACCAATGGCTCAAACAATTTAGCAAGTAGCTGAAGCTCCGACAGAACAACCGCCACTGTGTATCGCATATCCTACCATGGATACCAATTTTGAACTAAAATCAGGGTTAATTCAGTTGCTGCCAACATTCCAAGGATTACAAAATGAAAACCCCCATAAACATTTGAAGGAGTTTCATATGGTTTGTCTGAGTATGAAACCTCAAGGCGTAACTGAGGAATGAAACCTCAAGGCGTAACTGAGGATCAAATTAAATTGCGCGTTTTCCCTTTTTCCCTAGCAGATTCAGCTAGGGAATGGTTATTTTATTTGCCCCCTGAATCTATAACTACTTGGGCTGATTTATCTCGTTTGTTTCTTAACAGGTTTTTCCCAGCATCTAGAGCAGCTAAGCTAAGAAGAGAAATAGTGGGAATAAGGCAGAAAGAACCAGATACTCTTTATGATTATTGGGAGCGGTTTAAAAAGTTGTGTGCGAGCTGCCCACAACACGGTATAACAGAGCAATCTCTCCTCCAGTACTTTTATGAAGGTTTGAAACCAATGGAGATGAATATGGTAGACGCCGCTAGTGGAGGAGTGTTGGTCAACATGACTCCCCAACAAGCAAGGGACTTAATCTCCACAATGGCTACAAATTCTCAGCAATTCCGAGCCAATCTTGAACCCCTTAGAAGGGTTCACCAGCTAAGTAATTCAACCTTAGAGGATAAAATTGATAGACTTACTAATATGGTGAATTCTCTTATTGCAGAAAAAGCTAAACCAGCTCGGTTATGTGGAATATGTGCTACACCTGAGCATACAACTGATGCATGTCCCAATTTGTATAATGACTCTATGGCTCATTTAGGTGCGGTGGGAAATTTTCCTGGCCCACCACAGAGGCGATACGACTCTTACGCTAATACCTACAACCCAGGGTAGTGGGACCATCCTAACTTGAGCTATAGAGCCAACCCACGATATAACCAGCCATACTAGAACCGAGTTCCATAGTAGCCACAAGATTCAGGTAATTCTCTAGAAACTTTGGTCAATAAATTAGCAACTAATATGTTTGATTTTCAACAGAAAATCGAGGCATCTATAAGAGAATTGACCATATCAGTTGAGAAATTGAATTCTCAAGGGAAGCTGCCGTCACAAACAAAACCTAATCCAAGACAACACGCAAATGCAATGATGTTGCGAAGCGGTAAGGTACTGGAACCTATTCCTGACAGGAATCTTGGCTAAGAAATTGCCTAGGAAAAACCCGAGAAAGACGAACAGATCCGACCGAAACCTCTATTGCCTAAAATTCAACATCCATTTCCAGAACGATTCAACCAGTGTCGAAGAGGTAATAAGGACAAAGAAATCCTTGAAACATTTAGGAATGTAGAGATCAACATTCCGCTATTGGATGCCATCAAGCAAATACCGAGGTATGCTAAATTTCTTAAAGAGCTGTTCACCAACAAGCGAAAATTAATAGGTAATGAAAGGGTGAATGTTGGTGAAAATGTGTCCGCAGTGTTACAGCAAAAAATGCCGGCAAAATGTAAGGATAGGGGCATGTTTGCAATACCATGCAAAATAGGTCATTTGGGAATTAAAAAAGGCTATGTGTGATCTAGGAGCCTCCATAAATGTAATGTCATACTCTATTTATGAATCACTTAATGCAGGTTTTTGACAAAAACAGGTGTTAACATTCAATTGGTAGACAGGTCCGTTGTGCATCCCGAATGAATCCTCGAGGACATATTAGTCAAAGTCAATGGACTTATTTTTCTTGCAGATTTTTATGTGATAAAAATGGAGGAGGATAACGCTCCCGGGCCTTCAGACATCTTGTTAGGGTGACCTTTCCTTAGTACCACAAATACTAAGATTGGCGTACGAAGCAGAACCCTAACAATAGAGTTTGATGGGGAGATTGTGAAGTTTAACGTTTATGGCACAATTAGCCACCCAAGTGAAGTCTTGGACGTAAACCGTGTCGACATAATTAACTCATCAGTAGAAAAAACTTTTGAGTCATCTTATGGAGATAAATCTAAAATGATGTTTGATGATTTTGAATATGTTAATAAATTATTGGCTCCTATGGATACTAAACTTCTACCTTCTGTTCTGCAGGCATTAGATCTGAAATTAAAACCACTTCTCAAGCATCTTAAATTCACATTTTCGGAGAATGATGAGACCATTGTTGACTTAAAAGAGATTAACCCCTTAAAGGAAAATATGAAACCAATGAAAGAGGCGCAAGGACGATTAAACCCAAATATGGTGGATGTGATAAAAATGAGAATTTCCAAGCTCACGCGATTAAAAAGATTTATTTTGAGCCACCGTAGAACCATTTAAATCGTCAAGCTAATGACGTTAAACAAGCGCTTGTTGGGAGGCAACCCAATCTTTATTTTTTCTTTTATTTATTTTCATTTTTTGTTTTGTTTTCTTTTTAATTTCGTTTATTTACATATTAATAAATTTCTCTTCTTTGCCTAGGTAAAATGGAGCGCATTAAGGCTCGACTCGACACTTTTGACCAGTAACTCACCGAACTCATTGCTATCCTCCGCAATTGATAGTAGCTACACGGGGAGTTTTTCTAAACTTTTCTACCTATTTATTTCTTTTGCGTCCACATTGATGACAATGTGTTTTAAGTAGGGGGAGGTACTTTTCATATTACTGTCATCTGCTGATGTGACTTAGATTTGCTGCTTGAGGCTCCATTTTGTCCATATATATATATTTTATATTCTGTCGCTTTTCATGCCCAAGAATTTAACTACGACCTGCCACTATTTGACCTACATGCATGATTCTTGGCTACTGAGTTAGTTATGATTCTGTCTGTTTGATTTTATCTCCACTGTTTTATTTTTATTAGGCTAAAAATAACTATGATTAATAAGTTAACTCTATCTTGCTTTTCGTGAAATTGATCAAGTTTAATATAAAGTGGACACTTAATACATTTGCATGCCTAAATTATGTTCATGTCTATTAGGTGGTTACTAAAACTTATTTCCGACACTTGATTATTTCTCTTAGGTCCTCTTAAAATTAAAATTTCGTGTAAATTTTGTTTAATAAATGTTTCTAAGGTTATAAGTGTAGCTTAGAACGTGACTAACTGAGTAACTGGGGTAGGGTGCTTGGGTTGTCATTCTACTTTGCGTCAAAAGGTTGTGTGACATGATAGGTAAAACTCCGCTAACCAAGGTTATGAGTACGGCTCAGAACGTGACTGATTGAGTTACCGGGGTAGGGTGCTTGGGTTGTCATTCTATTTCGCGTCAAAAGGTTGTGTGACGTGATGGGTAAAACTCTGCTAACCGGAAATAAATAATTTTTAGGAGTATGTTGGGCTGAGTAACCGGGGTGGGGTGCTTGGGTTGTCATCTCTCTTCGCGTCAAAAGGTTCAATATATTCCTAAGTAAATAAATAATAAAAAAAAGAAAGAAAGAAAAATAAAAAATAAAAAATAAACAAAAAAACAATATATATATAGTACTAATAAAATTGCAGTTGAGGACTAAAAGAGGAAATAAATAGAGTGTCTTAGTAGGGTTTGTAATTTACCTAAATAGCATGAAATAATTCAAGACGATTTTAATTTTTGTGTGTGTTAATTAGAAAACTTTTTCTGCTTTACTTAAAGCAAGCTTAGAAGTTCTCTTTATTTTTCATATGAATTTTTGACTAATTTTTATAAAACTTTGGAGTAGAATTTCTTTCAGGATCTAATTTTCACAGTAGATAGGAACCATACTTGAGGGCAAGCATGGGCTAAGTAGGGGGAATTTGATAATACTCTAGAACGTCATGTTTTTATATGCTAATTACATATTTATTTTGAGTATGATTCTACTAATTTGGGCTATTTATGGTCTTTTATCTTATAGGGACTAAATTGGAGGCAAAAGCGTGAATTTAGAGATAAAATGGGCCAATGTGCAACAAAGGGAAAAGATGGTGCCAAAAAGAAGAGACTTTGCTTTATTAGACTCTATTTTAATTATATTAGGATAATTAATATTAGGATAATTATTAAGGATTATTTAATTTCTTTATTTATCTCTATTTATCTTTGATTAATTGTAATTATCTTTGGGAGTTTGAGTAGGACTAGTCCATCTATCTTAGCACTATAAATAGAGGATGAAGTGACTCATTTTGGTTGTTCATCTTTTTCTATAAACACTCTCCCCATAAGTCTTTGTTCTTTCATATTTCTTTTTAATAAAACCTCAATTTATATATTTATTTTCTTTTCCACCACAACCATGAGCCACTAAAACCCATCTAGCCAAAGGTTGCCGAAAATCCCCAAAAAGGGTTCTTGAGGTTTAGAATCCGTACTTAGCCTTCTCAACAGAGTATTCATCGTTTCTCCGCATTACGGGGCTAACGCTTCCGTCTATGTCCTTTAAGAAGTAATCTTTTCAACGTTTGCAAGGAACGGTCATTTTGTATATTTTAAGAAGGTTGCACAGTCGGCTCGTTAACTTACTGCGTCAGAGGTTGGCGACCCCAAGAGACAAAATGGCGTGGGATTCGCCATTGAGAAACGTTGATCTAGCATAGATGATCCCACAAGAGCGATCGTTGGCTAGAGTCAGGTTCCACCAAATCGAAATATAAATCCTCGGAGCTGGTGGTCGTAGGCGTCCTCTTCCACTATAACTGGCTTATTCGAGTTGAGAAGGATCATCTAAAAGCCAAGGATTGAACCCAAGGCGGATCGAGGCAACTGGAGGCTGGAATCTCTCCACATAAGAAACTTTCTCTAAACTCTTTCTTTTTATTTTCCTCATTTTAATTTTCGTAATTTATTCTCATAATTTCAATTCATCTTAAATTCTATTTTTTTATTTTCCCAGATCAAACTTTTAATTCTGTTATTTTTATTTTTCAGAACGCAGTTTTCTTGGGCACGATTCGCGAGATTTGAGAAACAAGCATTCGTATAATCCGGTCCCTGAGGATTCGACCCTACTTCCCCTTTACTGTGTTTTTTTTACTATTTTACTAGGAATATGATATTTTTGGTGCTTTCAACGACGCATCAGTCATCAAGTACTTCAAACTTTTGTGATATGTAAAAATCCGACATCGTTCACCATATAAATGGTGTTTCCAAATCTTCAAAGCGAAGACTATGGTAGCCAATTCAAGATCATGCGTCAGATAATTTTTTCTCATGAGGATTCAACTGTCTGGAGGCATAAGCAATTACCTTGCCTTCTTGCATGAGTACACAGCCTAATCCATTTAAGGATGCATCACTATAAATTATGAATTCTTTCCCTGCCTCGGGTTGTACTAAAACTTGAGCTTCTGTCAGCATTGCTTTCAACTTCTCAAAACTTGGTTGGCATTTTTCTGACCACTCAATCTTCACATTCTTCTATAACAATTTAGTCATTGGGGTTGCAATAATAGAAAACCCCTTGGCAAATCATCTGTAGTAGCCGGCTAGGCCCAGAAAACTTCTAATCTCCGTGATGTTCTTCTGTGGTTTCTAATCTATTATAGCTGATATCTTAATTGGATCAACTCGGACTCCATCTCTCGAGACAATATGTCCCAGGAATCCCACTTCCTTGAGCCAAAACTCACTTTTACTGAGTTTGGCATATAACTGATTTTCTCGAAGAGTCTGTAAAACTATCCGTAGATGATCAGCATGTTCATTCTCATCTCGGGAATAAATCAGTATGTCGTCAATAAAAATAACTACAAACTTGTTAAGGTATGGTCTGAAAATACGATTCATTAAGTCCATGAATACTGCGGGAGCATTGGTCAACCCAAAGGGCATGACTAAAAATTCATAATGCCCATACCTCGTTCGAAAGGCAGTCTTGGATACATTTGAATCTTTCACTCTCAGCTGGTAGTACCCTAACCTTGCTCATCTGATTCTACATGAAGAGTATCTCCATTCTCACATCTCATCTCAATGTATTTCTTCCCACAATTTACAATTACATTATGAGTAGTCAACCAGTCCATATCAAGAATGAGGTCGAATTCATCAAATGGTAACAACATAAGATTTGCTTTAAAGCAATGACCTCTAATCATTAATGGACAATCTTTACAAACTTTATCAACTAACATACTCTTGCCTAAAGGACTAGACACCCTAATCACAAATTCTGTGGTATCTATAGGCACACCCAAACCGGGTAATAATTTCATGCAAATGTAAGAGTGTGTGGATCCGGGATCTATTAAAGTAATAACTTTGGTATTGTAAAGAGAAAAGGTACTCGTAATAACATCAGGGGAAGATGCTTCTTCGCGAGTGCGAATGGCATAAGTCCTTGTAGGCGCTCTACCCTCGGGTCTCACAGCCTGCTCTCTGGGGTTACCTCTTCCACCTACCCATCTTCTCGGGTTCCTCTGCCGTCCCCCTCTGACCATACTCCCGGATCTCGAGTTCTGAGTTCTCTCTTCTTTAGTCATCTATAGACAATCTTTTATGAAATGGTCTTGGGAACCACATCTAAAACATACATTTTCATATGCTCGGCATTGTCCCAAATGGCGTCTACCACAATGTGGACATTCAGGTCTGTCAGGTCTAAAATTCCCAACACTTGCAACTGAGGTCGTTTGTGCTTTATTTCCCAAATACTGCTTACTCTTGTCTTTTCTTGAAAGTCCAGTGGAAGTAGCTGATCGAGTAGAGAAATCTCTTGACTTCTTGGATGACGATTGGAACGACTTGTTCCACTGTCTCTTTCTAGAATCCCGATACCCATTTCAAATTTCTTCTTCTCTTTTACTAATTCTTCGGCTTTACAAGCCCTTTCCACTAGCACAACAAATTCTTTTAATTTGAGGATAGCAACAACCAGCTTAATGTCCTCGTCTAAACCATCTTCAAACCTTTTACTCATAATGGCCTCAGTGGACCACATTCGCGAGCGTACTTGCTGAGCCGTACAAACTCTCGCTCATAATCAGTTACTGATATCTTGCCTTGCTTCAGCTCTAAAAATTCTTTCCTCTTCTGGTCTACAAATCTCTGGCTGATATATTTTTTCTCAAACTCTTCTTGGAAGAATTCCCATGAAATCTTTTTCCTTGGTACCACCGACACAAGGGTGTTCTACCATTGGTAAGCAGAATCTCTTAAGAGAGAAACTACACACTTCATGCATTCATCGAGGTGCAAGATTTCGTTAAATACCACGATGGTATTTTCTAACCGAACTCACTCTTTCTGGATCATCATCTTTTCTAGCGCGGAATTCTTCTGCCCTATGCTTCCTGATCCTATCAATTGGAGGTTTACCTCCTCTTACCACCTCTACTACTTGAGGGGCTACTAGAGTAGGTTGTGGAACAGGCAGGGGTGGAGGGGGTTGTGCATTAGGGTTCGCTCGAACGAACTCCGTGTACCAGGCATTCATCATATGGAGGAAGGCTTCTCTAGCCTCTTCTCCTCCTCCTCCTTGACTCACCAAAGTGGGTCTATTCTCATTCTCATACGGCACCGTCCCTTCTACGGGAGCTGGTGCGTTACTTTCTACATCATCCGCCTCAGCTCCTTCAGGATCCATTTACTATATGTATAAACATAATTTAAGTCGTCAGGAGTCGTCACACTATCATTATAAAAATATTCTTACGTATGGCATGTATAGCTAGACTCATGCTCGTGCTACGTTAGTCCTAGAACCGACTAAATCATAGCTTTGATACCACTAAATGTAACACCCTGCACCTAAGATCGATACTAGGTCTGGATACGAAACATTACTATGCTTGAACTCACTGAAACATGTACTTACGGGCTATACAATTTCTTTTTAACTTAAAAACTTCACTTTCTTAGTCAACACATATAAAAAGGGCCTACGAGACCTTTAACTCATGTCAGAAAACTTTCAGAATTAAAACAAATAACTCATTTTTGAAGCAGGGTTCACACGGCTGTGTGACTTATAACACGCCCGTGTACCCTTAAGCACGCCCATGCCCTCAAACCATAGAGAGCTACTGACTATTTCCATACGGCTTAGACACGCCCATGCCTACCAACCGTGGGAGGTTACTGACAATTTTCACACGGCCATGACACGCTCGTGGGCTTAGACCGTGTGCTAATCCATGATATACTGACTAAATTAACACATGCAGGCACACGCCCATTTTCAAATCAGTGTCTTACACATATACACACACGCAGTGGGATTTGCCCGTGGCCTATTCGATTAATAATACTAAGGTGCAGGGTTAACACGGCTTTGACACACGCCCGTGTGTCCAACCGTGCCGGCACTTAAAGGCTATTTACCAAGCCATTTGCCACCCTGAAAAGAAGATCATACTAAAACTCAAATCAACAATGCAATAACAACCTATCTTTCATGAATAATACTACATGCTTCATTAATCTCAATAAACTTACATACTTAGTCAAATACAAAAGAATAATGAACTTGATGGCCTATACAATGGCCTTTCTTAATGTATATACACAAAATAAATGCTTCCTATATATGCCATACTTAGTAAAGTAACTTGGCTATACCAAAATAATAGTTGATAGTGTGCTGCGAGCTCCGACTTTAATGATCCACTAGTTAGCTTGGCGGGACTGCATAGTAAGAAAGAATCATAATGTAAGCATATAGCTTAGTAAGTTTGTATGTACAACACAAATCAATATACTTGCTTAACATAAACCATTTAGCTTACAATAGTATCATAATTTCAGCTATAAAGCTTACTTACTCATACTTGAGTCTTACATGTCTTATGATACTTAACATTCTCATACTTGTAAGGTAAACATGGTACCTGTATCACTCGATCATATTGATCAGTATACTTAAATAATAATAATCATAATCTTTACTTCCTCATTCATAACATGAATAATACTCAATTTCATCTTAATGCTAACTTTGCTTTCTTAGCTTTCTTGATATCTTCTTTTTGACTTACTCGTTTGCCCGATGAATTTCTGCGAATAACCGAGGATGCTAAATCTCAACCCCCATAACTTGATACTAAAGCCCTATCTTCGGTATGGTCTTACATGGATTATCTCATCTTGGTTTCAAGTTCATGTCTTGACATGGACTTATATGAAGTCTTGCTCTTGATAACATATTCAATGCCAAGCTTGCCTTGGACTTACATAATAACTTGCTTGCTACTTGATCAATGCCAAGCTTGCCTTGGTCTTACATGATATCTTGATCAATGCCAAGCTTGCCTTGGACTTACATGATATCTTGATCAATGCCAAGCTTGCCTTGGACTTACATGATATCTTGATCAATGCCAAGCTTGCCTTGGACTTACATGATAACTTGCTTGCTTACTTATTATCGTGATTTCTTGCTTGAACATAACATGATCATTTCATACAATTATTGTACATTATACTAAGCAAATTAATGATAAAAATCATAAAGCTTAGAAATCATACAAACTTACCTCAATATACAAAATGTATGTAGATATGCAATTTAGTCCACAACTTTGTTCTTGCCTCGATTTCGATCCGGGCTTCATTTTTCTTGATCTATAATCATAAATAGATCATTTAATAATCATATTGACTAGATTTACACATAACTCATATTTTGGCAAAATTACTATTTTGCCCTAATACTATCTAATATTTGCACTTTTGCCCCAATTCTCGTAAACTGATTTTCATGGAACTTTCTTAAACTTCATGCTTAGCTGAATCATTTTCTCTTCTATGACAATCATCAATTCTCACTATTTCTAGTAGGTAGGACCAAATTTATAGCTATTACAAAATGGTCCCTACTACCACTTTTCATGAAACTCATTAAAGAAAAGATGTTTATCTAACATCAAACTCTCTTAAACTTCCATAAAACATCATTTAACAAGCATATCATTCAAGGGTAAATTTTGAACATGCATCTTAGCTCATTTTATAGCTAAAATTAGCTAATTCATAATCTGAGAACTTCAAAATACGAAGAATATTAAAAGCAGGCTAAGATGAACTCACTATGAGCTTGAAAAAATGAAAACCCTAGCTATGGTGTCTTCAAATTTTCAGCAGCACAAGGAAGAAGATGAGTGAATTTTTTTCATCTTTTTCCCATTTAAAACACTTAATAGGCAATTGACCAAAATGCCCTTCCTCACAAAAATTCTATTTAACACCATCTCAAGGTCAATTTTGTCCAAAATTTTATTTTTGGGAAAATTGCTATTTAAGGGCTCATAATTATTATTCTAAAGCTATTTCATGCAAAAAGCTTCTAGAAACTCATATATTGCAACTTTTGCAATTTAGTCCTTTTTGGACCAATTGACCTCAACTTAATAAAATTGCTTTACAAAACTTTTATACTAACGTACAAACATGGCATAAACTTGAAAAACTCATAAATTCACGTCGGGTTAAATCGAGCTGTTACATGTGTGGCTAGGCCGTGTGCCTCACACGGCTATGCCTTAGACTATGTCTCACCCCGTGTGCAACACTGACTTGGGTCACACGGCCTGTCACATGCCTGTGTGTCTGGCTCGTGTGCAACACTGACTTGAATCACACGGCCTATCACACGCCCATGTGTCTGGCCCGTGTGTCTGGCCTTTGTGCAAGTCTGACTTTCTTCGAATTGGGACATTGAAGGACACGGTCGAGACACACGCCCTTGTGCTCAACCGTGTGGGCAATTATAGGCCATTTACAAGGCCAACTTACCACCCATTTTAGGTCATTCCTACTAGCATCACTCTATACTCAATTCATGCCAAAATAATGGTCAGAATCCTACCAAAACATACACAATTTATGCTACAATATCCTCATTCATTTCCATATACAATTCCAACTCAAAACATCTCCATTTCATGAACCAATTCCATACCAAAAGCATATGATTCACATCTCATTTCAAACTATTTTAAACATGCAATATATTCACCATCTCAACTACCAAATCAAGTATGAAACATACTATTTCTATTTCACTAAAGCATACCATAATGGTTATTCACACAAGACCATATATACACATCACATATACCATTTTCACATAGCAAAACATGTGCCAAAATCAAGCCATTATCAAGCCATATCACATGGCAAGATTTATACATCTCAAAATATTCCACAACCTCACTAGCCTATACATGCCATATACCTCAAATACAACTTTCAAAAGGTACCAAAATAGATGTCAGATAGTGTCATTGAGTCACTGACGATCCCCAGATCCGAGCTAGCTTTAATTACCACTGTAAAACAGAGAAATACTTCACACAGTAAGCTTTAAAGCTTAGTAAGTTCGTAATATAACACAATTAACTCAACAATTCAAATTCAATATGCAAAATTAACTAACACTTAGTTCAATTAACATCACTACTCAATCTCATCCATGGCTATTACTCACTTGCATACCATATCTATAGGTTCATATACAAGCATTTATAATGCTACTCAATCCAATTCTTTTCATCATTTATTCACATAATCTTCCATCCATCTCATATACAATATCATCAACCACTTAGGTTTTGTAATACTTGTACCATAAGGTATTTATCTATCACATTTACCACTTCAATGCTCGATGCAATAATTCATTTGATCCTCTTTAAACATTCGATGAACTTGCACACTTAGTGCCAATTAACTAGCCGAAGTTATAATAATATCGCACACTTAGTGCCATCACATTAAACCGAAGTTATCTCGGTATAGCACACGTAGTGCCAAATAATATAGCCGATGCGTTCTTTATCTCGCACATTTAGTGCTATTCATCACTGTAACTATTCTATTTACGCACACTTAGTGCCACATATCTTCAAACTCATATTTCACATTACCAAACTTCACAATCACATTTCCATTCATTTCATCACATATGAACATTGTTTAAAAAATACGTATTATACATGAACTTACCTTGGACGTAGAAACAACGATACTAGTCGATCAATCGAGCACTTTGTTCTTGCCTCGATCTAAACCTGAATTCCTCTTTTCTTGATCTATATAATATCAAATTCAACTCATTCAATCTCATCTTTACTCAATTCAATTCACAAACACATAATTAGGGCATTTTGCAATTCAGCCCTTATAATTTCACACTTTAGCATTTTAGTCCTTATTTCACAAATACATC
Organism: Gossypium rotundifolium; assembly: GCA_025506655.1. Lineage (NCBI taxonomy): Eukaryota > Viridiplantae > Streptophyta > Magnoliopsida > Malvales > Malvaceae > Gossypium > Gossypium rotundifolium. The sequence goes on from CP106723.1 coordinate 129,492,991, forward strand.
AAATTCACAAAATCCAATTTAATCCATGCTTAGCTGAATTACCATAGTGCCCCTAGAAGCCCATTTTTCACATTTATTTCATATTTCAACACAAAGTTTTTACATTTCTTAATTAAATCCCAAAAATGCATTTTTACTCAAAATCACTTTAGAAAATATGTATATTAATCATCAAACACTTAATTTTCATCATCAAACACCATAAATCTCACAAAATCAATTTTAATAACTCAAAATCATCATCAATTTCATAAATTAGGGCATGGGCTTAAGAGAACACTAAGCAACGATCACAAAAACATAAAAATCATCAAAAACCAAGCTCAAAACATACCTTAATCAAGAACAACAATGGCCGAACCCTAAAACCACATTTTCCTCTTCTTTTTCTCTTAATATTCGATTATAAGAATGATGATAACACATAATTTTGGTTTTGGTTTTATTTAATATACCCTAATAACCAATTTACAAATTTAACCTTGTTATTAAACGATTTAAACACCTTAATAAATGTCCATTTATAATCATTCCCACTATCAATGGTCTAATAACAACATAAGGACCTCTCATGTAATAAGACATAACATTTAAGCACTTTTAACTACTAGCACACAGCTTTTACATTTTACGCGATTACGTCCTTTTTCACAAATCGACACACAAACGATAACATTTTCACACATACTTTATCACATTCCACAAACATAAAAAATAATATTAAATTATTTCTTTGACCTCGAATTTGTGGTCCCAAAATCACTGTTCCGACTAGGGTCTAAACCGGCCTGTTACAATAGGGGTTTTAATTAGAAAGAAATTTCAATTAATCAACTTAGAGTTAGTTGCTTTTATGCTCGAAAGAGATATTAGCATAAATTAGAGATTTTTATGGGTCAAAAAGCTACTAAAAGAAATTGCATAAATTAGATTGAGAATTATAGATGAAATTTAGGTGGATTCTTATCTAGGTATTGTTTTGTCACTTGGTTGATATTTGACTGTTTTTGTTGTGTTTTATTCTTTGGTGCATTCATTAGTTAATTTATATAGTTTAATTTAATTTTAATAAGCCCTTGAATTATTAGATTAAATAATATAAATGTGATAATTACTTGTAATTATAGTCCTAGAGGAAACGATTTATGTGCTCACCATAACTATACTATTAATTTATAGGTGCATTTGCCTTAGTCAATTTATTAATTAATTTAGTGTACATCACTTATATTTCCAATAGAACATATAATATATATTTATTGTAAAAATATTCAAGATATTTCTAATAATCACAAAATAGCTAACACAATGATTCATTTACCCATACGATAGAAATCACATGATACTTAAACTAAGCTTTTTTTTTTTTTTTTTTTTTTTTGAAAATCTCAATATAGTACATTCACAAACATAATACAAGTATAAATATATGTTTAATAAAATTTGAAGCTGCCACTCAAAGACCCAAATAACTAACAAGCAAAAGCATTATTGGCCACTCAAACCACACAATTAAAAGCAAAGACTTCTTTTATTTGTTCTATAAACCAGATTCACTGAGACGGTGAACAAATTTATACTCTAATAGCTACATCATTATAACATCATAAAGTAGTAGGAGTCAATCAAAGTTGAATCCAGTACCATGAAGCCTTTGTTCTGTAATTTGATTCAATTTTTCAACCATTTCAGGTGACAAATGGTTAACCCAATCTCCTACTTCTCCTTTTCTGAAGAAATCAGAGTTACCAACAGGTCGTTCTCCGCTGCTGGTTTGACTTTTATTAACATTTTGATTGCTCAAGCTCTCGAAACTGCACAACTTCACTATTTTTGCCACAGTCTCGTTGTTTTCTTCCTCTGGTGTAAAGGGTACCCCCAAGAACCCTGCAAGTTTCCTCACACACCCCAAAGGCTCCTTTTTCACATCTTCGTATTTCAAGAACAACACTTTCTTCGGTGACTCCACACTAGCTTCCCATTACCCCAAAACGTGATCCCAAAACGGTCCATATTCCGATACCCCTTTGCAGAACAAGTCAAAGGCTTCCTCTAGTGAAAGTGGTGGCAGTTCCTTGGGTCTCAACGTGTTGGCGAAATGCCACTCTGAGACAAAAACATCTTTGGGGTCCCGGCAGATGTAAACGAAACGGCAAGCCGAAGGTATCATTGGTCATGCGTGTTGGGAACAAAGAGTAAGGAAGGTGAGTTGAAAGAAGGCGAGGTGAAGGAAGCCCATCGACGAAGGAAGTTGACCCATACTTATGAAGATATCCTTCGAAGAAGAGGACCAACTCTTGAGGGTTCGCTTTGCGCAAAGGATGGTCGCTGACATCAAAGGAATTTCTGTTGATGAGAAAACAAGGGCTCTGAGTCAGGTAGTGCCACATTTAGGGAATGTTGCGACGATAATGTCAGTGGGTTGAGGCTTGAAGTGATCATTGATCAACATGCTTCCTCTTATGCCAAAACTAGGTATCCAGAAGCCTTGGTATTGGAAAAGCTGGTCAAACCACCATGCTTTGCTTTGAGGGAGAGTTGGCAGCAGTTCATTGGAGTTTTTAAATGTCTTTTGGCAACCTTCATTCGGTATCTCTACGCTCGGAAAAAATTTTGAAGTCTCCATTGGGAAGATGGTAAAGTAGAGCAACTAATTTTCTAGAGACCTTGCAAGAAGGATTTGCAAATGATCCGTGACCAAAAGTGGGATTTGCAACCATTATTTTAAACCTCGTGGTTCCCACGCGAATAGCTGCTAAAAACAAAAATGATGAAGATGAAATAAAAAAAAAATTGTCAATCCCAATATTAAGATAGAATAATGGTTTAAATATGCTTTTAGTCCTTGCACTTCGATAAAATTTGAGATTTGATCTCTATACTTAAAAAGTTAAAAATTTAGTCTTCCAATTGTGTTGATTTAAAATCTCTATCCAATCATTAAAATTGTAAATATTTTTGTCAAAATTTGTCAATTCAGCGTGCTGATGAAGCTACCCTCATATAATGTGTCATATGATTGACGGAAATAAACATGTTAATTTAACAATTTTTAATAGAAACTACTAACGACAATAATAAGTGGAATAGGATTTTTAAATTGAAAAAAAAAAATAAGAGGATTGAATTTTATCTTTTAAAGTATTGGGCGTAGCTAGGGGGTTGGAGAGGCTAAAATGGAAAATTCTCTATTTAGGCCCTTTAAATTTTTAAAATTTTAAATTACTAAAGGTAAAATTGTACTGTGGCCACCCTAAAAATGATAAAAATTTGATTTAATCCTTGAAAAATTATAAAGACGTAGGATATTAAAATGGTAAAATTGCATTTTAATATCGTAAAAATTACAATTTAATTTCGACCCTAAAAACTTTTTTATCTTCACCCCAAGACTAAATATCAAATTCTATAAAGATACATGGACTAATAGCTTGTTTTAACCTATAAAATAAGAGTGATGAAACTTTGATTTTTTTAAAATTGTTTCATTCCACGTTTTGCACGTTTTGCTAAGAGAATTAATATTTAAAGAGAATTAGGTGCTGTTTGATAATTAGAAAATTAACTATTGAATTTAAGTTGTAATTTTTTTTTGGTATATTGCTTAAATTAAGTATGAAATATAATTAGATTGTTTGATAATTGTAAATTTTAAAATTCAAAGGTAAAGTATGTAATATCCTTAACATATCCTGAGAAGTGAATAGTGTCAATTTGGGTTGATCCTTTGTTTAAAATTTCTGAAGTAGATAAAACAAAATTATTAATATCAGTGGTGAAGGTAATTGTGTATTATAGGAAATTAAAAGACTTTTAAATTTAGGGAAATTTTAAATAAGGAGTGGATTAAATTGTAGTAGTGTGAGAAGTATTGAGTCATAGTGTAAAATTTAAAAGTAAGATATGATGACATTAATTGGATAAGATATAGAGGGAGGACTAAAAGAGCAATTGTCCATGGTAGTACATAATGACGATTAGATTTTGATTTGATTAAATATTATTATTTTTATTTAAAGAGAGAGAGAGAAAGAAGAAACAAAGAAAAAGATGATACATATTATTATAGAAAGTCATCCACTAAGGTTTCGTCCCCACGTCTCTCTCACCATTTTGTTCTAGTTTCTTTTCTTTTCTTTTTGGTCCTTTCTTTCATCTCCAATCTATTCCAAACTTTTAAACACAAAATAGGGGCCAGATTAAATTTTTTTAAGGGATTGAAATTAAATTATAATTTTTATGATAGTAAAAATACAATTTCACCATTTTAATAGCCTATATGTTTATAATTGTTAAAGTATTAAATCAAATTTTTATATTTTTAAGAGGAAAAAGTGCAATTTTACCTTTACTAATTCAAAATTTTAAAAATTTTAAAGGGCCTAAATAAAAAAAATTCATTGTAGGGAGACTGAGGCCCCTGTCAGCCCCCTAATTTCGCCCCTGACACAAATTTTCATCATAAATCTTAATAGAACAACATTAAAAACTACATAACGAGAAGAGTTTTTGGAAAAGTTGTTAAAGAGGACGTTTTGAAAGAAAAGATAAATTAGGGTTTTAAAGTAAATAGGTAAGGGTGATGGAAATGGTGTGTGATTTTATATTGATATTAAATGTTATATGTATTGTGTCCATGAAAAGAAAGAGAAAAAGAGTGAAGACCAAATTGGAGCTAAAGGCAAGGAAATAGCAAAAACTAGAAGGAAGAAAGGAAGGGGGATTCATTCAAACATTTTGTTGTAAGTATATCAAGAGTTTTTCTTTGTATAATTTAAACCCTAAATGAAAATTTGGTAATTTAGTTTAGTCAAACTTATAGGATACATTAGTACTTGAAATTTTATTTGAAAGTAATATGCACTTATGTGGTAAATGAAAAGTATGTGTTTCAAGACACAAGCATTGATGTAAATAGAGTTGTTAAATTATGTGTTTTACATAATTTTTGTCACATCCTAAAATTGGGTCTAGAAGAAATAGGAGTAAAATTTAATTATTATTTTTTAAAAAAAACTTAGGGTGAGAGAATTAGAATGCCTTAAAAATAATTTTTATTAAAAAATAAATAAGAATGAGCTTGTTGGTTTAGTGGTAAGACCTTAATTTACCAGTAGGCCTCAAGTTGAAACCTTTAGTGCACATTCAATTAAAATATTTTATTTCCTTACTTATAGACCACAAAAGTGTCAAATTTTCAAATTAGCCTAGCCAAAAACCTTTTTTTTTTTAAATTTAGTCCTTGATTTAAAATAGTCTCAATTCTACATGAATTCTTAAAACCTATTTCAAATAGGGAAAGAAAACTTTATAAATAGCCAATTTATTCAAAACCTAGAACTTTTACCTAGTAAATTTTCAAGAAAAATACCCCCAAGTTCTTCTCTTTTTAAACCAATTTTCAAGCAAAATGAGTCAAAGTTTTCAAAATTGTCCCTCTCCTCCCAAGAAGATCATCAACCTCCTCTTCCAAATTAAGGTTTTTGTGTTTTCAAATTAGGTGTGGGATCTAAAACTTAAATCACTATGTATAACTGAAAGTAGTAGAAAATAAGAACTCTCTAGGAGAAACCCCCTGTATGTGCGAGTTTGTATGTGCGAGCCCTATGTGTGAACCCTAGCATGTGTAAACCCCTAAATAGGCGAACCCCTAGTATGAAAAACCGATGTATACGAACCTTTATGCAAGCCCTTGCATGTGAAACCCTATAAGCGAGCCCTTGTATGCGAACACCCATAGCGAACTCATATGCAAAACTACATAGGAATGAGTACGCGAGCTCTTTGAATAAACATGCGAACCCATAGATTATTCTATGTGAACCCTAATTTGTTGTACATACGAGTCACCTGTTGAATATTACATGCGAACCACTGTTTCTGCGAGTGAAGTATATGTTATTACACGCGAACCATTGTTCATGCAAGTTAATGATATGACATGCGAGTCACATTATTACATGTGAACCATTGTTTATATTAGTCAATGATATGTTATTACATGCAAGTCACATTATTACACGTGAATCACTGTTTATGCGAGTCAATAATATGTTATTACATGTGAGTCAAATTATTACATGCGAACTACTATTTATGCGAGGCAATGATATGTTATTACATCTGAATCACATTATTACATGTGAACCACTGTTTATGTGAGTAAATGATATGCTATTACATGCGAGTCAGATTATTACATGTGAACTACTGTTTATGCGAGTCAATGATATGTTACTACATGCGAGTCAAATATATGTTATTACATGCGAGTCACTTATCTGTTATTACATGAGAATCACCTATATATTATTACATGCGAACCCTAAGAACTGTGCGAGTCATATGTATCATGTGAACCCATAGGAAAAAATCATGCGAACCTTACATGTAGTACGATGCGAACCCTTATATATGTTATTATGCGAGCCTTAGTGAAAATGTGCAAACCCTATATGTTGTACTTTGTGAACCCTATGTGTTAACATGTGGACCCTAGATACCATGCAAATCATATGTATCATGCGAACCCGTATGTATGTGCTAGATAAACTAGGACTGTTAATTCACATGTAGATGATGTATGTGTGACACAATTTTAACTCGCACATATTATATGCCTATGTGAAATTGACGTCAATATATGCATGAAATGAAATATTGAACGTAGCATCGATTGATAACAAATAGCATAACATGCTAAGTATATGTGCATAATTACATGAAAATGGGTGCAAAGGACAGAGGAGTTCCATAGGGAGACAGTGGTAATTTAAGTCCACACTAAAAGTCAATACTACATGGAGTATGTGACAATGTCATCAAAATCGGATAAACCAAGATGATAGTTTAAAAAGCCATCAAAATCAGACAACTGAAATGGTAAGTTATTGTAGTAAAAGTCATCGTCGCAGATGACGAGTGAACGACCATCGTCACCGGAAATCAAACCTGGGATGGTCAGTTATTATTATATGTTTTGCAGTGTCGAGGAATGCTTGAGGGCGAATAGGATGGGCAGGTGGGAACTTCAAACTATAAATTGCATCGCATCATATATAAATTGACTATACATTGATTTATTGTATATTCCAAGAAAAATGCTTAGTTCACTACTATTTATCAATTATAAGCTTTATTGTTTTTCAATTATATATAATGGTTTATAATTTAGACTCACACTGAGCCATTGTGAGCTCACTCTTCATTTCTTTACCTCTCAGGTAACACAGAAAACTAGGACATGGGATGGCATCGGAGGAACCTCGGATTAGCAAGATTGTTTTTCATTATTTCTATGTTAAAGTTTTTATTAAAGTTCCCTTAAAACAGTTTATGTTCAGGTTGTAATTATTAATTATTTCTTGTTTTTATTTTAGGTTGGAAGTAGATTAGCTTAGTTATTTTAAAGCATGACATTTAGTTTGTAATGACCCAAAATTCACGGTCATCCAAAAAGTGTGTTATCGGGCCTTCGTTTTAGTAAAACGGATTCGTAAATATTTTTATAAATATTTACGAAGTTAGTTGTGTGTTTATTAGATTTTGGTTAGGTGAATTAACTAGAATTAAGAATAATTAGGAAAAAAGACTAAATTGAAATAGATGCATAAGTTTAATTAAAGATTAAAAAAATAAAAAGGACTAAATAGGCAATTATGTCAATTGCCAAATTTGAGGCGGCGTAAGATTTTTATGCGTTAAAATATATTATTATTATTATTATTATTATTATTATTATTATTATTATTAAATAAAATAAATAGAGACAAAGGTATGGTAATGAAACCATACATGTGTAATAGTAATAATAAATATATGTACACTTGTAATATAATTATATATTTACTTATTATATAAGTAAAAGATATTTATATTATTATAATATATTATTATTAAATTAATAAAAAAGGAATTAAAGTAAAATAAATGAAACAAATGAATAAAAAGAAATAAAGAACAGAATTGGGGACGAAAACAGAGAAGAAAAGAAGGAAAGAAAGGGAAATTAGGGATTTTAAAGTTTGAAGTTTAATTGGTAAGTCAATTTAAGTCTTCTTTTTTGTAATTTTGAGTTTTATGATCCTAGAACAAAATACTACTAAGTATATGCTGAAATTTTGGAAGTTATTAGATTTTTAGATACTAATTTTGTTGAGTAAAAGTGTGAATTAGAGATTGAATTAATAAAATTTCTAATTAGAATTGAGAGAATGATTAAATTGTAGAATAGGCTATAAATTTTGTGTAATAGGGTTAAATTGCAAGAAATTTGAAATTAGGTATTTAAGATGAAAATTACAGAGTTAAGTTTAAGTTTGGTTGAAAATTGAATATAAATAAGGTATGAATTGGGATGGAAAAATAGATTATTTTAGTTAAGGATTAAATTGGAATTAAGGTAGAAGTTAAATAGGAAATTCAAGTATTTGATGTGAATAATTGTTGTATTAATAATTGTAAATTATTTTAATTTTCGTAACTAACATCGAACCGGAGACATCAGCTCAGAAGGGAAAGAAAAAGATTGTCGGAGAGTAACTCAAGAGAAATTATGGTTTGTATTAGTATAATTCGAATTTATTTATTATTAATTGTGAATAGTGATTAATATGCATGATAAGAGAAATTAAGGTGAGTATTGATATTGAATTGAATGAAAATGTATTGAATTGTGAAAATGTGTCAATATAAGGATTGAATATTGATTAAAAGGTGGAAAAATGATTGAATTGAAAATGTGAGAAATTGTGATTGAATTGAGGTTATATGTGATTTAAATACCCTATTAACTAGTCGGGCTGAGTCGTATATAGTTGGCATGCCATAGGATTGAAAGTGTTTAGGGATACTTCGACCTCGAGTCGATGAGACACTGGGTGTCACTATATTACTTTGGATAGATTCGATGAGGTATTGGGTACCAACTTACTTCGCCTTGGCCGATGAGACACTAGGTGTCAATTATTTACTTCGAACTATCCGATGAGGCACTGGGTGCCGTACTAGAGTGTTTGGTTGGATCCGTGTATCCACCAAAGTCCGAGTCTTGTTAATAGAGGTAACGAATGAAATGGTAAAATTGAATGAAAGTAAATGATCTTGATTGACAAATGAAATAAGAAATTGAAATTGAGAAATGAGAATGAATGAATGAACCAAAGGTTCAGGGAATGATTGATGAATCAATGAAATGAGATTATGAAAATGCATAGTATGAGTCATTGTTCACGAATAGATAATAGTGTATTGATGAATGAAATGAGTAAAGAAAAGCTATTTAGATTGGCTATGGTAGTTATGTAATGAATAAGTATATTTTGTTGATTAGTAAATTTTAATAAACATGATTTGTATGTTATATCAAGTAATTTGAATTATAGTAATATCACTGAGTATATCCATACTCAGCGTACGGTTGTTTTCCGTGACGCAGATTAGTTGAAGTCAAACGTTCCAATCCAACATCCAAAGCCAATCCCGATCTCAGAAAACTTTGGTGATGTATATTTCTTTTGGTAAAAGTGGCATGTACCTAGGTTATGTATGAGTCATTTTGGAATTGGTAGTAAATGATGTGTTTGAATGGTTATGTGAAATGATAAGACTATGAAATGGTACTTTTGATATAAAGTTTAAAAACGGAAATTAATGAAATTAACTAAATTAGTTTGAATATTATATGTAAAATTCTTATGATTATACCTTGAGTAAATTAATAGATTGATGTTTTGATATGATTCAAGTGTATTGTATATAAAATTGTATTGGTTGTGATATTGGTTTGAATTGGGTACGTTTTAAGTTTGCAGGGTTGGCTAGATGATTAAAAAGGGGTTATACTGAGTCCACAAAGCCTGGTCCACAGGGGCGTGTGAGCCTTGTATTTGAGAAAAATTTTGAAATTTCACGAAAAATTTCTTGAGCACTAGAATTGGTCTCGAATCACTTCTAAGTATTTTGGGCCTCGAGGGTCCTTAAAAGGGACTTTATGAATGTTTTACAATAGGTATGTTATTTATTTGTATAATGTTCATAATATGTCTAAAAGGTTCGGTAATGCTCCATAACCCTGTTTCGATAATGGTTTAGGGTTAGGGGGTGTTACATAGTTAATACTCTGACAACTGCATGCTATTTTGGTTTAAAAAACTATTAATTTGAATGAATGTTTTCTGTTGTTTTTCTAAATACTTAAAATTTTTTATAAACCCTTCTCACATGTATAAAAAGAGGCTTTACAGGATCACTTCGGTGATCGAAGGCAACGCCTTCGACTTAACCAAAACTCTTAGGTTGGATGAGGCGAAAAAACTAAACAAACACTATGTCAAGAATTGTAAAGCTGCATCCTCGAGTGTGATTGTACACTCACTGCATGGAAAATGAAAAGTGTGTGTCTCGGGCCTCCATCTTTCCACCAACGCGCTGATGAGTGTAGGATTGAGTTTGCAGCCCTTGAGCGTAAGAGACGTATGCAAGAAACCTGCGTCTTACAAGTAACCATGAATTTCGATGATTAGGCCCTTTGACAAATTGTGTATGAACCCCTCCAAAACATGATCATATGCCTATTTATATCGACAAAAAAATTAATTTAAAATATTTTTAAAAATAAAAAACTTCAAATTTAACTTAATTGAAAATAACAAAATTTAAAATTTTGTCTTACTATTATTGCTTGAGCGGCGAAAATGTGTTTGTCGTGGAAATGAATTAAAGAGGTTGTCATTCATGAAAATTTAATCGAAACGAAAAAAATACGAAAAAATTAAAAGTAATAATATTTTTAAATGAGCATATTGGAAAATTTGGAATTGAACTTAAGAAAATTGAGAGAATTAAGAGAGTTGGAGAGAATAGAAAGAAATGGATTTGAGTGAAAAATAAAATAAAGTTGCATGGTATTTATAGAAAAAATTTGACTGTCGGGGTCTTTTAAATTTTTTTTTTTTTTTACCATTGTCAGAAAACGTTCAAAAAGCTGTTGGAATTGACCGTTGGAGGAAAGCACGCCCAGCTGAACGTGCTTTCTCTTTCTCTCTCCAAAAACGATCTACTTCCCGAAATTTAAAATAAAAACAGCCTAAAAGACCAAATAAAAAATTGGAATATTTAGTTAATTTAGCCGTTTTTTCTTTGTATGGCACTTTTTGATTCAATAAAATACTTTTACGAAAAGAGGACAATTAGGAAACATACAATAAAAAGTTAATGGTTAAAAATACAAAATTACATATATAACCCTCAAAACTTGTCAGAACAACAGAAAACTCTAAAAAACCAATCAAAAGTAAGAGGATATATTTGTGATCGGCGTCGAAACCACCAAAAATAATTCCTACAATTAAAATAATGTCAAGCCCACAAGGATTGAATATTATTATCAATTTCCGTGTTTTTCTTGTGAACAGAATTCTTGTTGAGCCGATAATCGTGGCAATAGTCATGTCCAAGACTCCAAAAGGACTTGCTGAAAAATAAATTAAATAAATTAGGGGAGTTGGAAATTTCTAGAAATTTAATAATTGAGATAGGAGAAATAAGCAATTAAAGAAATCGGAAATAAAATTAAATTATAAATTTAAATTCGAGTTTTCTGAACAGAAATAATAAGCCTTAGCCCTAGACTCAGTGAGTCTGGTCTCTGAATCGATCCTCAAAAATGAGTTTTCTCCTCCAAACAGTAAGCTGGTTATAATGGTTATTCTTCCTCTCGTTGTTGATTTCAGTACGCCCTACAAACCAACCCTTACTAATTATTCAACCACGATACACATGTTTACGATTCAAGACTTCGGTAGCCTTGCGTTTTGAAGAACCCAACTATGATTAACGGCCTCAACCAAGCAGGACTTTAAATCCAATCACTATCTCCCTTAATTTGTTTGCGAAAATCCGAATACAGCACGAACGACTCGTCTTTCTAACTGTACGCCAAAACGACTCCGACCCAACGTGCTTTTTGAATTGAAATCGAGTTAACTTTAAAGGATGAATTTGTCAATCTTGATATTCCGGAGAGATGGTGAATACCAATTTGAAAGATTTTTAGTGCGGATACGTTTCTCACGATTCTGGACCGGAAAGAATACCGGCCTAAAGCTAATTTGAATTTAATGAAGCATGAATTTAATCATGCTTTGGTTGGTTATGAAAGTGGATTTGAATGGAAGGCTTGAGAAATAATTAAGCCAATAATTGAAATGGAAACAAAGTTGGGAGAATGCCTACAATTCTTTCACGCAAAATAAGAAAGAAAATAAATTGATTTCTACTCAATTGATGGGCAAATCAAGGTGTGTTTTTTCAAATACACCCTATTTATATACAAACCATATACTAAATTAGGCTAATCTTATCTACCCACTAATTACATGAAATAAAAATATTATATTTTCTTTTTTAAATTTGGCTTTTACAAGGTCAAAAATTTGATTAGCCCTTAAATGTTTTTAAATTTTTTATTTGACCCCTCTTCTATTATTCATGCTCCAAATGAATTCTTTTCTGCTTGTTTTTACATTAAAATATTCGAATTTCGTTCCTGACAAGATTTAAAAATAAAATTTATCAATTAATAAGAATTAATTTAAAAATAAATTAATTTAAGCACGTAAAATATGCAAAATAAACATCTATCAATTTGTCAATTCAAATCAAATTTTAACAAAAATATTTTTGCAGCCAAACTGTCGGCAATTCAGGCATGTCAGAGAACTTAGTCACCTGAGTCACGAGTTTACTTAAATACCACAAAAATGAAAAGGCTTTAAACACACTCAAATTTGCTTATGGATTAATCAAATTATTATTGATGAGTGCATATTATTTGTGATATTTTTTTCTTAAATTATTTTATTTATGTTCTTAATAATATTATTTATATTTATATTTATATTTATATATTATTGATTTAGGGAATTATTGAAGAAAAAGAAGTTTAAATTTTAATTTTGAGAAGTTTTTGCATATTGAACTTCCACATAACATAGTTTCAGTATTTTGATCATAACTTGAATTACAGAATTCTATTTTAGGCCCATAATATATCAATTCGAATGAAAATGAAAGATCTAACCGATGTTATTTCACAAATGAAACCCAAAAATGTCAGGAAAATGTCCAAAAATGGCTTGTAATTTTGACGTAAAATTTGTTGAAAAATCTAGAAAAACTCTGATTTATTTATTAAGGGCACTTTTGTGTGGGCATAAGATTCCGCATAATTGTTTACGTCGTAGTTTACGGTTGTATAGTGTGGGCATAAGATTTAACTTTAAAAAAAAAAATTTGACTATGTTTAATGTTAGAATTGAGTCTCTTCCATTCTTAATGATATTGATACATTAAATCCTAAACGATTGTTATTGAATTGTTTGTCAATAAAAGAAATAATTAATGACAATTATATTTATTATCGAAAAGGTAAAAAGATATTAAGTTGTTAAGCAATCGTAAGCAACTATAAGCACTTTATTAAAGAATATTGAATAGAGTTTGCTTTGAATAGAGTTTTTCATCTTATTAATTTTTTCATTTTAATTTTTTTCTTTGCTAGTTTCAGTTTTAATTATTAAAGAAATAATTTTTTGAAGAATACATGATTTTTTTTAGTGTTGTTATATTAAATGTTTATTATATATATTAATACAATGCAGTATAAAAGCGGGTGGATTTGGTCCCCAACCACAGTCGGAAAAGAATAAAGAAAGAAAGAAAGATGGTATGTTAATTTTTTAATATTAAATTTGAAAAAGAAGAATTATTTATATTTTAGATTTGTGATATTAATTTTTTGTAATAATTATTATTATTAATTTAGATTTGTGTTAAAAGTTCATTTATTGATATATTATTAAATAAGATTAGAATTAAGATAGGTTAAATTTGAAAATTATATTTTTGTTTGAATTATTAGAATTGTGCATGTTTATTTTGTAGTGTTGGTTTATTTTGCAGCCAATAAAATATATAAATTATAATCTAAATTTAAATTGGTATAAAATATATCAAAATTTAGATGTTATGGAATGAAATAAGTAGAAGTTAGTAAAGATAGTTAGGCTAGTTCTTCATTCTTTTAAAAGTATTTACATTCAAAAGATTTTTGGAAGAAAAATTATCTTAAAAAATTCTTTTAATTAAAATTTTTGAACTTTTGAAGTCTTTTAAAAGACTTACGAAAAGGAAAATCTAAAATTTTTAGCTTTTCCTCTCCTAAAAGTACTTTTAGTGCTTAATTACTTTTTCACCTCTCTAATAACATAGTACTTTCCTCTCTTTTTTCGTGGTGCTTAATTACAAATGTGTTAAAATCATTAATTAAAAATAAAAATATTTTTAAAATATTAATTACAAATATTTAATGGTTATAATTAAATATTTAAAATGTAGTTTATATATTCTAATTAAATTTTATAAGTAATTAATATTTATTACTTAAAAATATTTAAAATTAAAATTTATATTTCATATATTAAAATATTAACAAGTTATAGTAATTTTTTATGCTTACTAAAATATAATAATATTAACTAATTTAAATTTTATTTAAATGTATATTTGTTACTTAATAATAACATGTCTAAAATGAACATTTTATTTCCCAAAAGTAATTTTTGACAGCAATGCTAAACATTCAATTAGTTGAGTTCAATTGTTATATAGTTAGTCAGTTGGCAGTTAGTTACTGGCTTACTGTATTAAATACTCAGCTAGTCCTTCTTTTGAGCATGGAAGGAATTCATTTTACTTCTCACCTGAGCATCTTAACATGGTATCAAGAGCCATGGCTTTCTTGGTATAAATTTTTTTTCTTCTCTCTCGTGCTCAAGGCTACAGACGTTGTTCTAACAGTTGGCACACCTCGGCATTCTACCAACTCTGGTGAAGCAGTCCATCAACCTGGTATTCTTACTTCGTCCAGTTTTCATTATTTTGCCAAACATGATACTATTAAACTCAATGAACAAAATTTTCTTTTGTGGAAGCATTAGTTGCTGTTGATTCTTGAAGGTTTTGGTCTTGAAGGATTTGTCGTAGGCACAGCTCTTCCTCCTCCTGCTTTCATACCTGGCACTAATGGTCAGCTTGTAGCAAATCTTACGTTCCTTGTACATAACAAGCAGGTTAAGTTCTTGGCCTCGTGGCTTTTGTCCACAGTCTCTGATGAAGTATTAGTGCATCTAACAGCTGCTAAGACCAGTCTTGACATTTGGACAACCATTGGCAGAAGGTTTGGTGCCAAGTCCAATATTAAGCTCTCAAATATGCGTCATGCACTATACTTGATCAAGAAAACAAGTCTTACCATTAAAGATTACCTCTCCGAGGTTAAGAGTCTAAGTGACAATCTGACTACAGCTGGTAGCCTAGTTACTAAACAAGAACAAGTCAGCTTTATCTTGACTGGCCTCCCAATCGAGTTTGAGTCCATTCGAGTACTTGCTTCTGCCACTCCCATGAGTCTTGAGTTGGTCATCGAGATGCTTCTTGATTGTGAAGCACGACAATTGGCTCTATTGACTGATGTGCCTCTGCAAGCCAACTTAATGTCTCAATCACAGCAAGGTAATCTCAACAACATGAAATCCAGTTCAGATTCTAATCGTGGTTCTAATCACGGACACAGGAGTCAAGCTCGTGGGTGGTCTCGTGGTCGTGCTCGTGGTTCGGGTCAAGGGTGGTCCCACTCTAAACCACAGTGTCAATTGTGTGGTAAAATAAGACACTCGATGCAGACATGTTATCACCGCTTTGATGAAAATTTTTCTGGCCTTGGTTCGAGTTCTTCAGTGTCAGTCAATTACCATCATCTTGGTGAAGCTCCTACGTCCCAGTGCTCCTTGACTCACTGTTGTAGCTCATATTCACAGCCTTCCTTGGAAGCTCCTCTATCATCTTCTCAAGCTCTGCCTTCCTCCTTGGCTAATCAAACTTGGTACCCTGATTCTGGTGCAACTAATCACATCACCCTGACCATGACTAGTCTTAACAATGCTTCTACTTACACAGGTACAAGTCAAGTCTCCATGGGTGATGGTGAGTCAGTTTCCATTGCTAATAGAGGCTCTTCAACCTTTGTAGCCGGTTCTCGGCTGTTACACCTCAAAAATGTCCTACATGTTCCTGCAGTTTGTAAAAATTTGATATCAATATAGCAATTTGCAAGAGATAATGCAGTGTATTTCGAGTTTCATCCTTTTTTATTTTTTGTGAAGGATATTCAGACAGGGAAGACTCTACTGGAGGGTCGCATGCATGATGGCTTGTATAGGTTTGACTTCTCTCGAGCTACTTCCCATAGGCCTCATCCTGCTCAAAGCTCAGGGTCTCCTCTTTTGTGCAAAATGTACAGACTCCTCCCTCTGTTGAACTATGACACGGCAGGCTTGGACATCTCTGTCATAATACACTTGCTCGTGTTTTAAATTCTTGTAGTATTTCTTTCAAGCATAGCAGCTTACAATTTGTGTGTACACCTTGTAAGTTGGGCAAATCTCACAAGTTTCCTTTCGGTACCTCACAAACAGTGTATTCATTTCCATTTGAATTAGTGGCATCAGATGTTTGGGGACCATCACATGTGTCATCGAATGGTTTTTCTTATTATGTTTTCTTTGTGGATATGTATAGCAGATATACATGGTTGTATTTTCTTAAATCCAAGTCAGAAGTGTTTCGATGTTTCCTTCATTTTCACAATATGGTTGAAGTACAATTTGGGACGTCAATCAAAATGTTGCAGACAGATTAGGGTGGGCGAGTATCGTTCCTTATCCACTACTCTCTCTCAACTGGGTGTTTAGCATTGAATAACTTGTCCATCTACCTCAGAACAAAATGGGGTTGCTGAAAGGAGACATCGCCATGTAGTTGACATTGGGCTCACACTACTAGCTCGGGTTTCAATGCCTTTGGAGTACTGGTCGTCTGCTTTTT
Source organism: Gossypium rotundifolium (assembly GCA_025506655.1). Classification (NCBI taxonomy): domain Eukaryota; kingdom Viridiplantae; phylum Streptophyta; class Magnoliopsida; order Malvales; family Malvaceae; genus Gossypium; species Gossypium rotundifolium. The sequence goes on from CP106723.1 coordinate 129,509,935, forward strand.
CTCATGCAGTACATCTTATCAACAGGTTACCAACGCCTGTTTTGCAACATCAAACCCCTTATAAGAGACTACATAAGGCTTAACCTGAGTATTCTCAACTGAAAGTGTTTGGGAGTGATTGTTTTCCGTACTTGAGGCCTTTTCAACAGCATAAACTTCAGTTTTGATCTCAGAAGTGTGTTTTTCTCGGGTTTGGTTCTAACCAGAAGAGTTACAAATACCTTGCTGAGGATGGTCGTATTTTTTTTTCACGTCATGTTCTGTTTGATGAGGTACATTTTCCATTTCAGGCTGGTTTTTCTCTACCAACAGCCATGACTCCTGTCAAATTTCTTCATCAAAATTCTCACGTTCCTATGGTGGCGTCCACTAGTCCTTTTTCTCTTGGCTCTTTACATTCTACTGAAGCTCTCACTGCCTCAGCTTTAACTCAGCCTCTTGTTATCCTACATTCTCCTAGTTCATTACCTTCACCAAAAGAGTCGTTTACGATGGACAGTTCACCTACATGCTCCAGATGCTACTCTTGCACAGTTACCTTCTCCTGTTAACTGTCATCCAATGCGAACTCGGTCGAAGAATGGCATTTTTAAACTAAAAATTTTTTCCACTATATTGAATGAAAAGGAGCCGTCTACTATTGCCGAGGCTTTTAAAAGTCCTGCCTGGGCTGCAGCTGCACAAGCCGAATATGGTGCCTTATTAGCTAATAAAACATGAAACCTTGTACCATTACCTAAAGGTCGTCGAGCTGTTGGTTGCAAGTGGATTTTCAAGGTCAAACGACATGCAGTGTAACACCCCAAACCCGGCCCATAAGTCCTGACCAGATTTGGTATGTCACTGCGGAAAATGTTTGAAAAACCTTTTTGACTTTAGAATAAAACTTGAAAATTTTGTACTTATTCAAAAACCATGTCCATTAAAATTATTGGATGGTATAAGCTTATTGAAAATTTCTGAATTTTAAAAAAAAAACCATTATTATAAGTTGTTATAATATAAATCATTTGTGAAAATATTTCTAAGTATAATATAAACTTCAACAATCATAAATAGAATACTTTAAATAAAAGTGGCCCTTATTACATCGAATAAATTCCCAAAATACTGATAATATAAAAAAAATCATTATTAATCAACTAAAACTAGTAAAACATCTACTACATGAAAATCTGCTTCTGCATGGCCACCTTTGTATCCACTCCAACCCGGTCCATTAATCACGAATCACCTGCGATGTTTAAAAAGTTGAGTGAGTCACACAGACTCAGTGTGTAATTAACCACTGAATTCCACCCACATGCTAACCACATAATAACCCATGCCTCAGATATCATATATCCTGTTCAGATCATATCACATTCTGGGCTTGGCCCATACTCATAACATCTATCAGGTAGCCGGGTAATTAACCACATACCCTCCACATACTGGGCTTAGCCCATTTCTTATTCAAGACCACAATCACATATATTCACACACCACAATTATGCAATAATGAAACCCGACCCAAGCCTAAGGTCCATCCTCTACACACCCCCTTATCCAGCCTACCACACACCAGGGGATTTAAATCACCCTCTCCTTTTAACTCCACAAAGGCATTCAATGCCATCCACGTGCAATTAAGCACAAAATCCACAACGCGACCTCAGTCAGCGCCAATCCACGATGTAGCCGTAGCTAACACCAAAACCACGATGGGACACATAGTCACTCATCAATCCACGATATGACACGTAGCCGATATCAATCACGATGAGGCACATAGCTACTCATCAAACCACGTACTCGAAGTACACCCGTACCTTCTTTCATAGCCCACCCATGCACATGCAACATAAAATACAGTCATGATAATGCATGTACATGTTTATTCATAATCATAGGCATACTCACATATACAAATCAATGGTCACATCTCAACAGTTCTAACTAACTCGATCATCGCCATACCCTTTAAGGGTATCAAAATCACACTTATCACTGCATTTGTTAGTAAACACATTACACATGCAAACATAAATCCCGGAAACAGTAGGCTAGTTACACACCTTATAACCTGAAGCTCTAATCTCTCGATCCCGACGCTATCGTTTAGCGAGGCTACAGCTATCTGCCTAAAGTTTTCTCCCGCTGCTGGCCCACACCCCGGTGGCCAATCCCGAACTGCCGAGACAGCTCTTTTCTTAAACTTCGGGATAGGGACTTTCCCTTTTTCTTCTAGACTGGTATTCGCATCCATCGACGACACTTAATCAGAACACTTCGTTAATTACCAAGTACGAGATCTTAAAAAGAAAAGAACCATAACTTAACATCCTTACCAAAAGATCTTAGTTCCCCAGAAGCCTGCTTACTTTGCCGATTTGCCCTATAAACCAAAGTCAGAGTGGGTCAACACTTAAGTACCCGAAATAAGGCCCATGGCCAAATATTAATGAATCACTTACCCCTTACCTTACCACCGATTTGGTTTCCTACCAAAACCCAAGCCAAGTGATGGTTCACCTCTGACAATAACATGTTTCCAAACAATAGTCGAAATCAGTTCTTACTTTGAAAAAGTCGACAGAACACAAGGAGGGGATAGCAATAGGCATTCGGCTACCATTACTTACCTTTTCCAACGATTGAAAGAGACACCCCCAAGAAGATCAGCACCACTCTACTATTCGGCCAAGATGAAGACAAATAGAAAAGGGAGATTTCGGCAATAAAAGGGGGAGATTCGGCTTGCAAAGTGATGAAAGAAAACAAAAGAAATGAGAGGGAGAATGTTGGTATTCGGTCAACAATTAAAATGGAGAACAAAATGAATAGGGAATGTTTAGGAGGGTAAGGTTTTGGCTTAACACAATAAAAAAGAAAAGAGATATGGAAGGGTGAATAATTCGGCTAAGAACAAAAGAAATAGAAGTAGACAAAATGAGGTTTAGGGGGGGTTCAAGTGAACATTCGGCTACTAGCAGAATTTAGGAGACACAAATACTAATTTTTTTGCAAGAGACTAAAAGAATAATTTCGGCACTCTAACCCCCTATTTATAGAATTCGACCACTCCTCCCACATGAAGAAATCAAGATTCGGCCATCACTTAAGGCCACTAATTCAAACCAATTTGAATTGGCTAACTCCCTTACTTTACTCCTCCCAATCCATTCAAATAAATAAATAAATAAGCCTTATTTATCCCTTATCCTACATTCAAAATAAATAAAACAAAACCCCTTATTTATCCATTATCACCTCCTAAAACAAATAAAATAAAGGCCATCCTTATCACCTAAATAATAAAAATAAAGTCCAAATTTAATCTAATACCTCACCAAAAACTAAAATTAAAAACTAACTTAATTCTTATCTCAATTTGGAGGTCCCATGTGCGTCCAACACCTTACCAACCTGCTGCAAAAGAATAAAAAATGAAACTTCAATTACAACCTCCATGGTTCGAACACAGGACACAGTGGAACAAGCGACCAGGTAGCGCCTCAGGCCATTCGGCCAAGGCATTGTTTTGTGTCATAAACATGCAATATATTCTTTTAAGCCCTACTTCCTTAGTCCCTTCCTTTTAACGCCCCAAAAACAACAATAAAAGCCCAACTGCTTCTCATGTTATTCAACCCTTCCCTTGGCACTCCTTTGCACTTAGCGCCCAAGCCACTTTGCCAATTCCTTTCTTGTGTCCTAAACTCCACAAAATTGTTTTAAGGCCTTCTTGCCCGCTTCCCTTTTTTACACTAAAATCCAAAAATTTCCTAAGTCATCCCTTACCTTCTAGGGTTCTCCAAACCCCTTAAAATTCATCTGACTTTACCATAAGCCTGCAAACACTCGAGTTATGCTCCAAACGCATAACCCCTAAACCGGGATGTTACATGCAGATGGATCGGTAGCTCGCTACAAGGGAAGGTTAGTTGTTAAGGGCTATTTACAAGAGGCAGGTATCGATTTTTTGGAAACCTTCAGCCCTGTGGTCAAGCCAACACGATATGGGTAGTTTGGCTCTTACTGTGTCTAGAGGATGGTCTTTCAGACAAGTCGACATCAACAACGCCTTTTTGAATGGGGACCTACATGAGGAGATTTATATAACACAATTTCCAGGTTTTGAGCAACAACAAACTGATGGTCGATAGCTTGTCTGCAAACTACGAAAGGCACTTTATGGCCTTAAACCGGCACCTCGTGCATGGTTTCATAAGCTGCGAGAATTCTTGTTGGCTACTAAGTTTGTCGCATCTAAAGCTAATAATTCCTTCTTCATTCAATGAATAAGGTCTCAGCTTCTCTATGTTTTAGTATACGTCGATGACATAATAGTCACTAGCACGGACTCTCTTGGCATTGATCACTGTGTCAAGGATCTTGATGTTCATTTTTCTTTGAAGGACTTGGGCTAGTTGAACTATTTTCTTAGAATAGAAGTGACGCATACTCTGAGTGGTGTTTTCTTGAGTCAGAGAAAGTACATCTTGGATTTACTTTAACGAGCATCCATGGATAAGTTGAAAGCTTCTTCTACACCAATGGTGACCACCTGTCGATTGTCAGTTCATGAAGGAAGCCCGATGGAGGATGAACGCTTATTCAGAAGCATTGTGGGTGCCTTACAGTATGTGGTAATAACAAGACTAGACATTGCCTATTTTGTCAACAAGGTTTGTCAATATATGCACAAACCCTTGGATGCACATTTCAAAGCTATCAAACGAATTCTGAGATACTTACAAGGGACACTAGACTATGGATTACAGTTTACTCGAAACTCAAAGCTTATTCCCGAAGGCTATTCTGATGCGTTGGCGATCCGATACTGATGGTCGCCGGTCCACCTCAGGATTTTATGTCTTTCTTAGAGGAAATCCAATTTCCTGGAGTTCTAGAAAGTAACAAGTGGTGTCGAGATCTATAGCTGAGGCCGAATATCGAAGCCTGGCTCATGTCACTGCAGAAATAGTTTGGATTCAGTCGTTGTTGTTAGAACTAGGTGTTTCAGTTCAATGTAAAGCACTGGTTTGGTGTGATAGCTCAGCCGCTGTTGCTGTAGCAAGCAACCCTATTATGCATTTCAAATTCAAACACGTTGAAATAGACTTTTTTTGTTAGAGAAAAGGTGGCAAATGGATTGTTTCAAGTAGGTCATATATTTGTACAGGATCAGATTGTTGATATCTTGACCAAGCCCTTGTCAGTAGGGTTGTTCGACAAATTCAGAAGTAAGCTTAGAGTTGTTTTCACAGGAGGCGATGACATGCAGAAGCAGGGAAAGTCAAGAAGCATGGGCCATGTTATGGAATGAAATAAGTAGAAGTTAGTCAAGATAGTTAGTTGAGTTCTGTAGTTATATAGTTAGTTAGTTAGCAGTTAGTTATTGGCTTACTGTATTAAATACTCAGCTAATCCTTTTGAGCATGGAATGAATTCATTTTACTTCTCATCTAAGCATCTTAACATTAGACAGAATTCAGTCATAAAATACACATAATAAAATTAGAGATCCAAATATATCATTCAACATAATAAAATTTGATGTTGCCACTCAAAGACCGAAATAACCAACAAGCAAAAGCATTATTGGCCACTCAAACCACATAATTAAAAATTCAGTTTGATGATGTCTTCCTCGACTTTCTTGAATGGATGAGAAAAATTAAAATCAACACCACAGGGTACTTTGAAAAGATTAGAAGCAGCCACAATATCTCTACTCTAGAAAGCAAAGTTGCATCAAGAGTGGAGCCATTGTAGTTTCAATAGCTATGGAGACCGATTACAGAAGAACACCATTATACAACGGTAAATCAAGGCTCACATAGAGCATTGAGCCACTTGGGGGACTGTGTAAGTCATGGAACCCACCAAAAGATAAAGATTGAAATGCATGAGGACCACTTGCTAAGTTGCGAGGGATAAGGCTGTAGGCTGAGAACAGTGTTGATGATAAGACTTTCGCTGTTTGAAGGAGTGTAAGTCATGGGACCAACCAAAAGATAAAGATTGAAATGACACTGCAACAAAATAGACTTGTAGCAGCGCCATTTTAGGCCTTTAGCGGCGATTTTATAAATGCCACAAAAAACACCGCTATAAAGAATGCCGCTAAATTTTACGGCGCTTATGAAAAAAAACACCGCTAAAGAACATAACCTTTAGTAATGCTTTTCCCACAAGCACCGCTAAAGAACATAACATTTAACAGAGCACAACTTTTAATAGCACTTTTCCAAAAAACGCCGCTAAATAACTTGACTTTTAGCAGCACTTTTCTAAAAACGTCGCTAAAGGTCTTGAAAAAAAAAAAAAATTTTAAAAATGCCACATTCATTCCCATCCAGTTACTAATTATTTTGAATTTCTAAATTATTTTTCAATACTTTAGAAGGCGCAGACTGAAAATTGCTCATTTCTGATATACCATTACAGATTTCTTATTCACATCTCAAAAAGATGGAAAACTTTAATTGAAGGACTTTGTTTATCACATAGATGTTTTGTTCATTCGAAGTAGAACACCCAGTAGAAGTTTCATTGCCACAACTTCAAAATTAATGTTGAAGAAAAATATGACGTATTATTAATACCATAAATTGGAAAACCAATTCCATAACTCAAATTTTGCATATAAGCGGTCCATCATTCCTTCTCCAGATCCAAATTGAACAATGGACTGGGTCCCATTGAAGCCAACCGCTTGATAAATCTCAGAATCGGTACCCCACACCATAAGTTTAATGAAAAAAAACGATGTCTCTTGAAGAATCAAAGAAAAAGTTCGATCCAATAATTACCTTCCTTGGACAGGTTAGCCATTCGAAACGACCCAAGATATTTGCAAGCTGCATATGCAAAACCTTACGTCATGTTTATGAACACGTACTAATATGAAAATATATACCATAATACAAAATGGGCATAACATAACTTCCCAATGTTGTTTTAAAAATTTATGATGAAAATTGAAAAGAAAATGAAAACAAAAAATGAATGTTTATACTTGTCATTCAGCAGCATTAATCAAGGCATCAGCATTAGATATTACAAGGTGTTCAATAATCCTTCACAAATGAAGGGTGAGAAGGATGCTTGTCAGCATATTAAACTCATCCACAAATGTAAAATATCAACTATGACTCCTAACATTGATTCCACAGAGAAAAAGAAAAACAAATAAAGAATATTACAAGCCCCTTAAAGCATCAGTAAGGACAGTCGTATTGCCTGCATTGAAAATGCTACTACTGCATTAACCTTTTCATAAATAACCAGTTTAATCTATTGCATTCTATTTGAGTTTTGTAGTTTAGTGAATTTCCCTATCCTATTGATGTAAAACATGCAGAAGATAAATGAAATCCTGGCTACAAACAAGATGGAGTCAAGTTCAAGATAGAAAAAAAAAAATTAAGCTCACCACAAATGCAGAGATTATAGTTGTAACAGAAGCTCCAATAAATCCCTCCCACGTTTTCTTCGGAGATAATTTGATTAATGGTGTTCTTCCAAAGAAACCTGGGAAAAAAAGTTCTTTTAGTTAAGCAAGAAGAACAGGATGACGAATAGGGAAAGAGAGAATACAATCAAGGTACCAACATTCAATTGATTAAAATTACAAAACAGAGACCCTTTCAAATTTCTCTTCATGACGTGATGGAGTCGATGATCAGGCATTAAGAAGCCAAATGTTGGGTTGTCTCCTTGTTTGACCTCCAAAACAATCTCTGATTGCCCACCATGTTTGCTTACAAATATAGGAAGCCTTAGAATAACACACGCACCTTACTCAACTATCAGACAACCACATTGGATAAGTATCAACAAACAATTATATCTAGATTATACAAAAAGTAAGCAAAGATATATCCTAAGAAGATGAGCATGTACTTACTAGGTTTTGAAGTAAGGTTTCAGGAATGTGAAAGGGTGGCGAAAACTAGATTCCACATCGGTATCCTTTTGCTCGTTTGATTCACTAGTGTTTCCATATGAAAAGGAAACAAGATTATAGAGACCACCAATACCGCAGTTCCTCATTATTATCTCCATCCGAAGCAAAATAAACCGAATCAAAATCATTTCTAAATAAAGCTATTAATGCCATTATTGTTTTAGAAGTGCAAAGCAAACACCACCAATGAAAAACTTAAAAGAAACTAGCCAGATATGCTTAGCGTAAGGTAATAACATTCTTACTTGTCTCTTGGAAACAAGTAACTGCTATGAACTAGGTTCCTTCCTCGCAATCTTGGAAAAGCGATTACAACATATATAATGTTCATGCAAACTAGAAAACGATCACCAATTGCTTACCCAACACCATTATCCCAAAACCAAGCATAAAAGTATATTTTGTTTCAATAGGCCAAAACCCAAACAAAGAAGATATGCAAGCGGCATAGCCTAACAATTCATACACCGAAACTTGAATAAACATCTTTTGAAGCTCAAAACCCTAATAGCGAATTCATCTTTCCATATATTAATATCTACAAGGAAGATACATTAATTACTCTCTAACATCTCTAACAGTAACATAAAGCATATTGTTTTTAAGTTGTAATGATTTTTTTAAAACAAGCTTACAATCAAATACAATATTTTGAATCCATCTATTTCTTTGTAGACATTTTCCCACAAATCAGTGCTGAAGCTCAAAACCTCAACAGTGACATGAACCAAGGAATTAAACAATTAAAGATACTACTTAGCTCATATTTTACAAAAAAAAAAAAAAAAAACAGCAATAGAAAGCACTCGTTTCCTTTCAATTAATATCTTTAGGTAACTAAAGCTGAATAAAAAATAATCTAACAGAAGCTAAGGCACTGTTTGGAGGTCACTCTTTCAAGCAAAAAAAGCAACAAACCAGCATTACAGTTCTGTCCTAGAGAAAATAATGTCTTTTTGTTATCCATAAAGGTTAAATTTTTAACTTCTTTATCCAAATGAACCCTAAAGATTAAAATGATAACAATAATATTTTTCTTTTTTACTTCAAAAATTGGAACTTAATTTTTCATAAAATAGCAGGAAAAACTCATAATTAATAATTATAGAAGCAATAATATAATACTTAATTTTAAAAAAATTAAAAAAAGGAAATAACTGTTTGTCGTTTCTCACCTTGCTGATCGGGCAGTGACGGAGAAGGAGGAGGCAAATCGAGATAACGCTCACGATCGAGATCGGACTCCAACGTATCATCAGCAGTTACCGAAGGAGAGGGATAATAATATTTATTTTTTATTTATCTCTTATTTATTTTTAGTTAATTTTAACAGCTTTTAGAGCTAAATTTAATCATTAATCATTCAAAAATACTGATTAAAATGTTAAAATGTTAAAATTTTAAACCAAAGTTGATGATTGCTCGATTGATAAAATAATTTGGTTTTGATATAATCTTTTTATGTGGTTCTAATTTAGTCCTTCAACTAAAATGTTGTTTCAATTAGACTCTTCTACTAATTTAAAATTTGAAATTATTTAATATATAAATTAAAAACAATATAAATTTAAAAACAATAAGTCATATACTCAAAAATTTTAAAATTATTTTAAATAATTATAGTATTTTAATTTTTTCATTTAAATAAATAATTTTTAAAATTTAACTAATATTTAAAAGAATTAGATAAAATTTGAAATCTTGAAAATATTTAAAACTTGAAATCTTTAAAATTTGAAATTATTTAATATATAAATTAAAAACAATCAATTATAAACCCAAAAACTTTAAAATTATTTTAAATAATAATATTTCAAATTTTAACATATATTTTTCACATTAATTAATTTAAACCCTAAACCTCTACCCCCTATCTCCTAGACCATAAAACATAACATTTAACCCTTAAACCCTTAATTCCTAAACCCCTAAGCACTAACCCCTAAACCTTAAACCCCAACACTTAAACCATAAATCATAAACCATAATCTCTAAACTCATAATCAATAAACCTTAAAATAGTAACTCATAAACCTTAAACCCTAAACTATATACCCTAAATCATAAACCCTAAACTATAATGATAATTAATTCAATATTTTAAAATTAATATTATCTCTTTTACGATTATATAAGAATTTATTTAATATATAAATTAACAAACAATCAGTCATATATCCAAAAAACTTTAAAATTATTTTAAATTAGTATTTTAATTTTTTTCATTTTTAACATATATTTTTTTATATTTATTTAATATAAATAAACCATTTAAATAATAAATAGACAGATAAAATCTTTTTTACAGCATTTTTTAAAAGGTGCCGCTAATGGTCGACCTATAGCGGCGTTTTTTGTCCAAACGCCACTAAAAATACCGCTAAAAACCTATTTTACTGTAGTGTGCATGAGGACCACTTGCTAAGTTGCCAATGGATAAGACTGAAGGCTAAAAACGGTGTTGATGATAAGACTTTCACTATTTGAAGGAGTGTAAGTCATGGGACCCACCAAAAGATAAAGATTGAAATGCATGAGGACCACTTGCTAAGTTGTCAAGGGATAAGGAAGGCTGAGAACGATGTTGATGATAAGACTTTCACTGTTTGAAGGAGATGAAGATGGCATTAATAGCAAAAGCACGAAATGCAACCTTAATGCAAATACATCAAAAAAAAAAAAATGACATAATTGATCATGAAAATAAAAAAAGAAATTACATAGTTGATCATGAAAATAAAGGTATGTTTGTTTACATATAAAATATTTTACGAAAAATATTTTTTTTTTATATTTTTTTGTGTTTGTTTTACAGAAAATAGCTTGGTCAATGGAAAATAACTTACAGGTCAATGTAAAATAAACCCTTTTTCCTATAAAATAACTTACCCTTTTGAAAAGCGTAAGTCATTTTCTGAAAAAGAGCTACTTTATAAATAATTTTATTTTATATATAGAAATTAACTTAAATCAAGCTTAATATTATTATATTGATAATAAATTTTATTTTTATTTTAAAATATTTAAATTTATTAAAATATTATATTTTAATATTATTAAACATACATATTTAATTATTTATTTTAGTCATATAATAAATTATTAATATAATAAATATAATTTATTATTTTAATAAATTATTTAATATTTTAATTTTATTTTAATAATAAATTTTAAAAATAATAATTTTAAATAATATTATTCACATATTATTGAAAATATTTAATATTAATATTTTAATAATAAATATTCATTACAATTATACATATATTAATAATAAATGTTTTATAGTATCAAGATTAAAATATTTCACTGTCTCATAGATTTGTAATTTAATTTTTGTACTTTTATTTTCAAGAATTTAGTCCCTTTACTTTTCAAATTTGAAAATCAAGTCCAATTATTAACATCGTTAAATTTTTTGTCAATTTTGTTGATGTCACATTTTAAATAAAATACTCATTTAGTAGTCATGTAATTAAAAATGACATTGCAATGAACTTGAATTTAACATAATATTTTTAATATATGCAAAAAATATAAAATATAAAATTATAGATAAAAATAAATTCAATTAAACAAAAAAATCTCAAATGTATGTTTGTTTCATTTAAAACAACTTTTATGAAATATTTTTAAGAAATCTACCAAACAATAGAAAATATTTTACACAGATTCACTCAAACACCAGAAAATATTAGTTTTTTCAGAAAAGTAAATCATTTTCTAAAAATCATTTTCTGAAAGTCGTTTTGAGTGAAACAAATGGTTTTAGAAAACACATAATACGCAAATAACGTAATTAAAAACAAAAACTTCTTTCAATTATAAATTAAATTCAATGAGATACTTTGGAGTCAATGAAAGTTTAATCCAGTATCTTGAAGTTTTTGTTCAGTAATCTGATCCAATTTCTCAGCCATTTGAGGTGATAAATGGTTAACCCAATCTCCAACTTCACCTTTCCTGAAGAAATCAGAGTTGCTTATAGAACTTTGTTGATATTTTATGTCAAGTACTTTATTAACATCTTGATTGCTCATGCTCTCGAAACTGCACAGCTTCACTATTTGTTCCACAATCTCTTTGTTTTCTTTCTCTGGTGTAAAGGGTACTAAAAAGAACTCTGCAACTTTCCTCACACACCCCAAAGGCTCCTTCTTTACATCTTCATACTTTAAGAACAACACCTTCTTCGGTGACTCCACACTAGCTTTTCGGTACCCCAATACGTGATCCCAAAACGATCCATAGTGAGAAACTCCTTTGCAGGGGCGAAGCCAGGGGGCTGGCATGGGCCCCGTCCCCCTAAAATGTAAAATTATTATTTAATCCCTTAAATTTTTTTAAAAATTTTAAATTAGTAAAAGTAAAATTACACTTTAGCCCCCCTAAAATTATAAAAATTCGATTTAATCCTTTACAAATTATAAAGATATAAACTATAAAAAATTAAAATTTCATCCGGTCCCTCTAAAAAATTATTTTGGCTTCGTGCTTGCTCCTTTGCAAAACAAGTCAAAGGTTTCCTCTAGTGAAAGTGGTGGCAGTTCTTTGGGTCTCAACTTATTGGAGAAATGCCACTTTGAAACGAGAACATCTTTGGGGTCCCAACAGATGTATACGAAACGGCAAGCCGAGGTATCATCTATCATGCGAGTTGGGAACAAAGAGTAATGAAGGTGAGTTGAAAGAAGGCGAGGTGAAGGAATTCCATCGACGAAGGAAGTTGACCCACCTTTATGAATGAATGCTTCGAAGAAAGGGACCAACTCTCGAGGGTTTGCTTTGAGCAAGGGATGGTCGCTGAAATCAAAGGAATGTCTGTTGATAATGAAGAAAACAAGGGCTCTGAGCCAGGTGGTGCCACACTAGGAAGCACCGACACGGGGAAAATCCCCTCGTACTAGTGTCGTACTGGTGTCCGACACGTAATCGCTGCCGACATGGCCGGATACGTACCGCACACGCCTTGAAGCGTGTCAAAAAAGGACACTCCCGGAGTCTGCATATGTGTTGGTTTTTTTTTTTGCAAAGAATAAAATACAAAGCAAAGGTAAGAATGGTAAATGAGAAGGGAAAAAAGGGGTAAATGGGGAAGAAAATAAAGGGGCTGCATAAAAAAGAAAAGAAAAAATAGTTAATGCTGCGTCATAAAGAAAGAAAAAAGTTACTGCTGTGTAAGAAAGAAAAAAAAGTTAATGTATTGTATTATATAGTTATAAATTTATAATGGGGTAAGAAAGTAAAAATAAATTATAGTAATATAAAAATAGTCAAGTAAGTATAATAAAATGTGTGAGACCCATATAAATTAGATTTAAAATAATTAAAAAATTAATTTTAATTATAAATTAATAAATATATGTGTGACCCAAATTCTTGTTAAATAAAATAAGACATTGTTTGCAAGTCAAATTAAGCAAAATATATTTTCTTTCTAGAAGATTTAGTATTTATTAGTATAATATATTTTACATTTATTAGTATAATTTATTTGACCTATGAGTTTAATTTATAAATATATGAGACTCATTATAATAAGAATATATATAATATTTGTCTAGTTAATGTATTTATTACATTAAAATATTTTAAAAATTAATTTTAATTATAAATTAATAAATATATATGCGACCCAAATTCTTATTAAATAAAATAAGATATTGTTTGCAAGTCAAGTTAAACAAAATATATATTTTAAATATTTAATATTTATTAGTATAATATATTTTGTATTTATTAGCATAATTTATTTTACTTACAAATTTAGTCTATAAATAGATACTTTTACAACCTTAGAAAATGCATCCATTAAACGATTAGAACTCAACCCTTTTTGGAGAATTTTTTATTTACGTTTTGAGGGTTATTTATTTTTAGGTTTCAGGGTTTAGTTTTTACATCAATTTCTTCCACTATTTTTACTTGTTCGTTGTTTAATTGAGTCGATCACCAACATTAATTATGGCATCTCAAAGTGGTAGTAGAAGTGTTGACTCATCAAATAATGTTACCAATGCTAGTGTGTCTCAAGATGATATTAGTAGCACTCCTCTTTGGAGATATGTTACTAAATTACCAAAAACTGTTGAAGGAGGTGGGAATGTTAGTTTTCTGTGTAATTTTTGTAATGCTACATTTAAGGGGTCATACTATAGGGTTAAAGCACATTTTTTGAAACTAAGTGGGGAAGGAATTCGATTGTGTCCTAGAGTAACACTACAACATCTTGCTGAAATGCAGAAAATAGTTGAAGATGCGAAACTTAAGTTACAACCAAAAATAGTCCCACTGCCATCTAGTTCTCAAACACTAGCATCTTCCTTTGGGCCAAACACAACATCACTTCAAGGTCATAGTTTAGGTTCTAAAAGAAGAAAATGCCCTTTAGAACAATTGTTCAATCTAGCTGCTCGAGAGAATTTAGATAGTGAAATTGCTCGAATATTTTATTCTGGTGGATTGCCTTTTCATCTAGCTAGGAACCTTCATTATGTGAATGCAATCACCTTAGCTAGTAAGAATTCGATTCTAGGTTACATACCTCCGGGGTATAATGCTTTAAGGACTACATTGTTGCAAAAAGAACGAGCAAACATAGAGAGGTTGTTACAACCTATAAAGGGAATGTGGAAGGAAAAATGTAACATCCTGATAATTAGGGGTTATGCATCTTACTTAATTAAATGATGTTGCAAGCTTAACTATGATTGAGTATGTTCTGGAAGTTTATTTTTGAACTTCATTAATTAAGTGAATGCTTAGTGAAACTTTTAATTTCTAATAATTAAAATGGAGCTAAGCATGTTAGTCTTTAAGAAATAATGACAAGAGGTTTTAAGCATAAGTTGAGTAATTAGCAAAGTGGTAAGGACACTTGGATGAGTGCTTGAGGGGAGAGGTTCGAATCCCCTAGCTAACAAATGGGAGGATTTTATTTTTTGTTTCCTTCCCTATAGTGTTGGCCAAGACCCTTCTAGAATGGATGAGCATTCTTTTAATTTTGGCTATTTGACCATATGAAAAAGGCAAGCTAAAGACTTATGGCATGGAATCAAGATAGGATGATAAGATAGGGGGGACAAAAGGCTTGATATTTGGGCAATGTTTTGGAAACTTGTTCATGGTCATTTGACCATGAACCTGGTCGGTTTTAGGGGCTAAAGAGGGTGGTTAATGGTGATAGCAAATTAAGGGTTGATGGGGAAGAAACAAGGAGGAAAAAGGGGGATAATGTTGGCTTCCTAGTTGGCCGAATTTGACTTGAGTTGGGGGGGATAGTTGGCCAAATATTCTAGCAATTGTGCATCTTTTCTCATTTCTCCAAAAACTCTCCTCCTAGCCGAATCTTGCTATTGTCATTAGGTAAAGTTTTACTTTGTTTTGATTCTCATTTTGACCATTTTGGCTAAAATTCCTATTCTCTCAAATCCTTGTCTTAAGCATCAAAAGTTGGAAAACATTTCTTGTTTTCTTTTTCCTTTATTGCCGAATCTACCAAAGTTCAAAGAACCATTTTTCTTCAATTTCTCCCTCTTGGCCGAATGTGCAAAGGTCCCTAAACACATCTCTTTTCTTTTGAGAATCAACATCATCATCATCATCTTCTTCTTTTAATCTCTCTTTCTGTTTCTCGTTTTCTTCCTTTTCTTTTTCCTTCTCTTTTCATTTTTCTTTCTTCTTCACTCCCAACCGAAACTATTTTCTATCAACACCAAAATCAACATACTTTCCTTCTCTTTTATCAAACCAAATCACCTTTCTTTTTCATCTAAATCTTTCTTTTCTTTTGTTGGAAACCCGAAACCTCCATAGCAAAAGCACCATATTTTTCTCTTTTTATTCAAAACGAATCATCATTCCTTTTCTTCTTTTTGTTCAAGGCCGAATATTCAAAGTGATCAAGTAAGGTTTTTGTTAATTATTTTCTTTATTTCTTTTTACTATAGCCAATTTAGAAACATAAATCCTTTTATTTTTCTCTCTTAGGCCGAATCCTTGGAAAGGATTTTTAAGGATCTTTGTTGAAGCCAACTTTTAAGAAGTGATTTTTCGAAATCATCCAAGGTAAGATTATCCCTTTTGGTTATATCAATTTCTTTAGATAGACTATTAATCAATCTTATTTTTAGGGGTGATTTGAGACTAACAAGATAGGTAAGAAAAGAGCAGTACGGAGTGTTTGGAAGAGAGGAGGCACTATTTTACCATCGAACTTCAAACGAAGGGCTGTATCGGCGGTAAGAGATTTTCCACCGGGTTGTGGACCCTCTGCTAACGAAGATCGGTTATTTGAAGTAGTGCGTACAACCGAACCACTTTACGTTGGTGGGATATCAGCGGGTTTTGATCCATCTAGCGGAGAAAAACCACAAATAACGGTTGTTCGAGAATCCGAGGGTAAGGATTTAGATCTCTCGTCAATAAGTATAATTTTATTAGTAATAGTGTATACTAACCAAGTGTGATGATTAACTAGGTGTTGACGAGCGAGAGAGTATCATTCTCACTGTCATAAGGTGTGTAACCTTACATTAAAATCTCATAGATCTATATTTCTAAATTTGATTATATAACAATGTGTTTGATAATGATTTTTGGATACCATTCAGTGGTATACGATATTCAGGTATGTTTACCCCGATATTTCGTAAATTTTGCTATACGCATAAATATGAAATAAGTATGACTATATTATGATTTGTGGGGTAAATGGCATGAAATCTAATGATATGTATGTGCATAGGCATATGGGTATTATTGATGAAGGGGAAGTATTCTGGTGGTTTTACCACATTTCCGGTGACTTCGGTCACAAATATGAAATCTGGTGACTTCGACCACAAATATGAAATCTGGTGACTTCGGTCACAAATATGAAATCCGGTGACTTCGGTCACATATGTGAATCTGGTGACTTCGGTCACATATTTGAAATCCGGTGACTTCGGTCACAATTTTGTCTGTGGCCTTGCCACAAAATTATAAGGCGATGTGCATGTTGACCGCAAGAATCGCCTTCGATGGTGTGTAGCGGATGGAGGGTCGATTTAGTAATCCCCACGGTGTGTTGGTTGGTACGGGAGGTGTGTAGCGGATGGATATTAGGTGGGCCGGGTTTGCATTTCATTATATGAATATATCCATGTGATTTAAATGCTTATTATTTAATCTGCTATGAAATTGAGCTTATGGGCTAAATATGAGCTAAATGGGCCTATGGCCATAAGTGTAATTAATGGACTAAATATGAGCTAAATGGGCCTATGGCCATATGTGTAATTTTTGGGCTTTAAGGCATATAATAAAATGGGCTTTTTAATGTATGTGTTACACATTGAGTTTATAACTCACCCCTTTTGTGGGATAACTTTTCAGATGATTCGTAGTGCGATGGATCGGGTCAGCAAGGAATCCGTGGTGGCCAATGCTCATATCAAGTATTTTGAAGATTTTCCATTTTAAACTTATTAAATTTTATTACTTAGACTTTATTATGGGTTTGCTATTTTTTAATAAGGCCACTATAAACTGTTTTTAATTTTTGGTGTTTGGACTTTTATTTTGCCATGAACAAATATCTATTAAATAACTAAATGGTTTTTCGATAAATAATTTAAAAATGTTTTTGTTCACTAATATATATATGTTTTAAAGTAAATTCCTTAAATTTGATTTTCTTTTAATTTATTAATTCCTTCTAAAAGTAATGTTTTAAAAGACATAAATTTTACTATACAATTTGATTTCAAGCTAAAATATTAAGTTAAATCTGTTTTCTACAAAATCATCGAGTTTTTCTTAAATAAAACGAGAATTTGCTAAAGTTAGATTCGAGGAACATAACAAATTCGGTCAGGCTTTTTGGGCCGGGTTTGGGGTGTTTCAAAAAAGGTATTAGTCTTATATGTGATGGATGGACGGATGCACAAAGACGACCATTGATTAACTTTATGGCCGTTTCTGAAGATGGAGCTATTTTCTTAAAAGCTGTCAATTGTGAAAAGGAGTACAAAGATAAGTTTTACGTGGCAACTTTAATTAAAGATGCCATAAGTGAGGTTGGGGCACAAAATGTTGTTCAAGTGATAACCGAAAATGCACCAGTTTGTAAAGCCACGGGATCATTAGTAGAGACACAACATCCTCATATTTTTTGGACACCTTGTGTGGTACATACTCTTAATCTTGCTCTTAAAAATATATGTGCTGCAAAAAACATAAAAAAGAATGAGGTTACATATGATGTTTTGTGTTGGATAAATAATGTTAGTGATGATGCTATCTTTATAAGAAACTTCATAATAAATCACTCTATGAGGTTGGCAATATTTAATTCTTTTGTGCTTTTGATATTGCTTGCTGTTGCGGATATTCGATTTGCTCATTAAACGGGGTCTCCAAAATATGGTTATTAGTGATGAATGGTCTACTTATAAAGAAGATGACGTTTCCAAAGCTTATTTGGTGAAGGAAAAATTTTTGGATGACCTTTGGTGGGATAAAGTTGATTATATCCTTACTTTTACGGAACCTATATATGATATGCTTCGAATTATGGATACAGATAAACCTACTTTTCACTTGGTTTATGAGATGTGGGATGAAATGATCGAAAAAGTGCAGACAAGCATTTATAGGCATGAAGGGAAGAAAGGAGATGAGAAATCAATCTTTTATGAAGTCATATATGATATTCTTATTGATCGATGGAGCAAGAGTAGTACACCACTTCATTGTATGGCTCATTCTTTAAATCCAAGGTAAACTTAGATAACATATATTACATTTATGCTTGTTTTTATTCTTTTATACTGGTTTTATTTATTATCAATTAAAAAATTTTAAATTTATTTGTTTACATAGGTATTGTCGAAACCATTTTATTGAGTTTTGGAAAATGGGAATCGACTTTTAAAATATGGAGTCACCACTGATACCTTTTTGCTTAGGTGTGATCAGGTCACCTATAAAAATGTTTTGGTCTGCGAAATTTGAGAAATCGGGTTCGGGAGTCGGTTACGTGCAAGGAAGGGTTAGCACCCTTGCAACGCCCAAAGTTGGTACCAAATTGATTAACATTGTCCTAATGTCGAAAACTTGAAAATATTGAGGGTGAAAAATTTTGGAAGATAATTAATTAAATCGGAATTGAATCTCAAGATTAACTCGTTTCAAAGGAATAAAAGTATCATACCCAGCACGTTAGGATATAACACATTTAGACTCTGACACCGAGATCGTCTTTGATCTTCAACACATATGAGAAGGGTATTTGGTTATTTAGTTGAACGAAAAATCGACCCCCAACACGTTAGGATGTAAGTCTCCGTACTTCTAAACACACCAATATTGCCTTGTTAAAAAACTTTTTAAAATAAGCGATTTAGAAATTGACTTAAAACGTGCTTTTATTGAATCATGAGAAACATAAATATAATATCGAACATGAAAGAATAATATCTGAATACAACATTTATACAAATGGATGAAAAAATAATAATATGAATATACAATTCAACATATACAAAGTCAATACAACTCGTATTTTGGAAATATTAACATTATTAATCAAGAAATAACGAAAGTTAAAATATAACTAATTGAAAACAAATTAAAATTATATACGTAAATAAATAAAAGAAATTTAATATAAAATAATGTACATATAAGAATAATAATAATATATAAACATATATAGAATAAGTAAATATGATTTAGAAGGAATAAAGTATACGCATAACATATATATGTGTATATATATATAATAATATAAAATCAATAATATATACATAACAATAATTTAATATAAATGATATGTATATAAAAAAGTATATATAGAATTAATGAAAATATCATATAAAAATAAATAATAGCTAAAACAATTTAAAATATTTAATATTAAATATTAATTAAAAGAATAATTAAAGAGATCAATAAACAAATATTTAAATAAATAACTAAAGGATTGCATTGAAATCGAACAAAATTACAGAGCTAAAACAATAAATTAAAATGAAATTTGAAGAAAGGACTAAAATACAATGCACGTAAATTAAAGGGATTAAAATCACAAATATTTTAGTTGGCCAAAACGCTGTGTTGAAACTGGACTAAATAAAAAAGCGCACAAAATTTGAGTGCAAAATTAGGAAAATAAAAAACATATATGACTTAATTAAAAATGCCACGAAACGGGGAAGGATTGAAAGTGAAAATATCCCTTTTTGGACTGAAACGCGTGGATCTAAGCCGAAATCGGGTCGGGTCACTGGGTCGCCCTATACGGCGTCGTATTGGGGCTATCAGAATGAACCTAAACGGCGTTGTTCCCTAAAGCAATATTATCCCCTTAAAGAAGACCGTTCCTCTTTTTTTTTTTAATGAAAACAAAATGAACACTAATCCCCCTTTTTTTTTTTCTCTCAAGCGCGCCGCAGGAGAAAGAAGTAGCTTCGGCTACTCCAACGCCACGATGACTGGCGAAGAGTAACCGATTCAGGCCCCCCGATGGCCCTTGTTCAAACCAAACCCGAGCGCTTTCATATTCGGAACCTCAAAGGATTTCTTTGCTTCGATCGCGACGAAGAAAGCTATCCAACTACCTACTTTACGAAGGTAAACCTCTTGTTTTTTATTCTATATTAACGCCTCCAAATAGAAAGAGCAAAGAAATGCTTGAAATAGAATAAAAAAAAGAAAGGAGAACGTAATCGAAGAAAAACCTTTTGTTTCTGATCTCTGTTTTTCTTTTTGTACTGCTGTATGTATGCGTAATCGTGTGTATACAAAAAAAAATCCCCCCTTACAAAATGGTTGTTTTGGTTTTTATAGCCGAAGAGAAAAAAAATTACAATTGTTTTTCGTTTCTTTTCTCTGCTGCTTGTTTGTTGTTTTTACAGGTATGGACGTGGCCGAGGGGTCGTACGACACTGCTATGCTGGAGGTAGTACGAATGGCGTGCTGGTGCAGGCTTGCGCGTGGCATGCGCATGGTGGCGCGTGTGGAGGCACACGCGCGGCGCTGGAAGCCTTCGGAAGTCTTTAGGGTTTCTGCTTGCTGAAACCAATTGGGCCACTTGGGATTGGGTCTTTAGGGCTTTTTGAAATGTTTAGAAATTTTGGGCTAGTAATTTTTGGGTTTTTAAAATTGTAATGGACATGGACTGTAATTATTGGTTTATTAATGTTTTTAAATTTTGTATTTTTTTTGTTTTTGGTATGGGCCGGGAGAAAATTGGGTCTTACAGCTGCCCCTCTTTGCTCATTGTCGTGTAACAAGAATAGAGCAAAGACTTCAAAAAGGGCCAATTTTGTCCGGTCATGCCTCTTTCAGTGCTTTTCGCCTTCGAGTAGTTTCGTTCCATCCCGCTGCATCTTCAGGGGCCTGAGAACTAACGCTTTGATCCACTCAAGGAAATTAGTACTTTTAATCTGCTTCTGCAACTTCAAAATTGCCAGATCTGCTATCTTTAATCTGCTCGTGCAAACTCAGTATTTCTAGATTTGCTATCTTCACTCCGCTCCTGCAAACTCAGGATTACCAGACTTGCTAACTTCAATCTGCTCCTGCAAACTCAGGATTACCAGACTTGCTAACTTCAATCTGCTCCACTGCAAATTCAGGGAGACAAGATCTGATGTCTTCGATCCACTCCTGCAACTTTAGGATTGCCAGATCTGCTATCTTCATTCTGCTCCTGCAAACTCAGGATTGCTAGATTTGCTATCTTCAATCTGCTCTGCAACTTAGGATTGCCAGATTTGCTGTCTTCAATCTGCTCCTGCAAACTTCAGGATTGCTAGATTTTTTGTCTTCAATCTGCTCCTACAAACTCAGGATTTCCAGATTTGTTGTCTTCAATCTGCTCCTGCAAACTTCAGGATTGCCAGATCTGCTATCTTTAATCTGCTTCACTGCAAACTCAAGGATACAAGATATGTTATCTTCGATCTGCTTTCTACAACTTCAGGAATGTCAAATCTGCTATCTTCAATCTGCTCCTGCAAACTTAGGATTGCCATATTTGCTCTCTTCAATCTGCTCCTGCAAACTCAGGATTGCCAGATTTGCTCTCTTCAATCTGCTCCTGCAAACTTCAGGATTGCCAGATCTGCTATCTTCAATCTGATCCACTGCAAACTCAGGGAGACAAGATATGTTATCTTCGATCTGCTTCCTGCAACTTCAGGAATGCCAAATCTATTATCTTCGATCTACTCCTTTGCAAACTCAGGGAGACGAGATCTGTTGATTCACCAATGTTGTGACACCATCCTCTGGGGGACCTGTCTTGTAAAATGGTTAGGATGCAATGATCAGAATGAATTTAATGCTCCTAACTAAATGTGTTATGGACGACATTTTTATCAATGCAGAATGTCATGAGAATGGTCTTTTTACAAAGATTAGGATGCCATGATCGGAATGAATCAAATGCTCCTAAATATTTTTTTGCATGAATGCAGAATGAGAATGATCCCTGCTTAAGGTGTCATCATTCATTGTTCATCAGGGTAATATGCTGCCCTCTTGTTCAGCTGGTATTCTTGACAGAAAACCCGAGAGAACCAATATCTTGCTCAACAGACTTGCCCTACTATGACTTCAAGGTTTCTCTCATTATGACTTAGGGGCATAGGATCTGAATCTTTTCCCATCCATCCTCTTGCAACTTCAAAATGTAAGATTTGTTTCTTCTTCAATCCATCCCATTGCTATTCAAAGGTATGGGATCTATATAAACTTCCATTTATCCCACTGTAACTCAAGGGTATAGAGTCTGTGGCTTGTTCTATCAACTGATCACTTCTTGGGTGACCCAACCAAATGTATATGCATGATATTTGCATGGATGCAGAATATCATTTTCTCTTTGGAGAATGATTTCCATTTTACACTCGGGTTAATGATGCCCATTTTCGTCGAGATTGTATCACCAACTATTTTTAATAGAACATCCAATGAGATAGCCTCAACTTAGACTCTTCCTTAAACTTGGTGAGTTTTAAACAATAGTCCTGTTTTAGGTTCTTGTATCATTTAGAAGGTTCTAGAGTAATATGCAAAACTCATTTTATGAAAATATTATTAGTCCACTAATCGTTATTTCAATGCAAAATGCTCAAAAAGGATCATAACCATGGTCAAGAAGGAAATTGATTAGGAGTATAGCTCGAAACAAGCAATTTGATCAAAGTTAGCAAATGCAATTAAGTAGGGAATTTATTAAAGGCATATCTTGGAAAGAATAAGGTAATCAAAGATAGCAAATTCAAAATGGATAAGATGGAAAACTAGGTGCCCCAGATATCGCAGCCTGAGCTCCTCTGTTCAAACTTCTTGAGGACCATTTTAAGCTCAATATGTGTTGAGGGGATCCAGAGTACTTTGTCGATGCCCCAAGATGTAGCATACTTCTTTATCGTTAATTCAGGCATAGCAAGACTGCTTTATGCCCCTTTGATCAAAATTCGAGCTGCCCTTTTCGGGTTTTCAACTCAAATCCCTTTTGGTCTCAGAGCGCCCTTTGTGGGTTTTCGCCTTGGCCTCTCCTTTTTCTTTCTTCTTTTTTGCTAAAAATTTCTTCTTCTTCTTCTTCTTCTTCTTCTTCTTTTTTTTGAATTCTTTTTATTGAATCTGAATTCTCCGGATGCAGGCCTTCTTTGTTGCCTAAGGTCTTTCTCGGTTTGCCATCCTCTTTCTTCTGAAGTCCTTTTGCATGGGAAAGAATCTTCTTCAAAGCCCTATCATGAAATTTTCTAGGACGAATCATTTTTGTTGTGAGCTTGCATCATCTGACCATGATAGATAGCTTTTAGCATTTTATCTTCAAATTTAACTGATCATATTGAGATTAAACGCGTTCTGCCTCATCCAACTTCAGTTCTGATAAGACTCGAAAAAGGAAATTTGACTTTAATGGGCGAAACCAATGAGAAATATGCTGCCTCGGTGACCGTCCTGGCCAATGTTTGATAAGCATAGAGGGTAAATAGTCTTTATAATATTGGCATATGAAGTGACCTTCACCTTCTTAGTGAAGGGATTGACACCCATGAAAATGAATTGGTGTCGGCTAAATGCTCTTGATGAGATTGGCCTCATAACATCTGTGTCCCACATGTAGGAAATCTTATTTCTACATTAAATTAGGCTTTGATCTTTATCTCCTTCCTTGGCTTGTGACGTATGATCTGTTTTTTCATTAGTATTAACAAATCAGAAGATATGTTACAATTTCTGTCATCTTCAAAGTCCTGAGATCCATTAGACCCATATCTCATTCAAAAAGGAAGTCAGTAACAGCGTCGCCCACATCATTGATATCTGGGGACCCATTGTGGATACGAAGGTAAATTCCAAGAATGTTTATTCTAAGGATGATTATTTATATGATATGATCACAAATAAAGAATGAAAGAATATTTGCATAAAAATCCAAAGGACAAAAGAATCTATAAATAGAAAAGATATTTGCTCAAAAGGATGCATTTCATTGAAATAAAGATTTTGGACACAAGCCTATTTCACAAGAGGACCCTTAATGCCCCTAGGCTGAAAGCAATAAGTGTGTTCGGAACATTACTCTGAATAAGTTCTAAAAACTACAAGAATCTCTTCCGCAGTCCAATTATTCAAATCGCTCCCAGGTTCGTACGAGCAGATATCCGACAAGGTTCCTCTTTCAGTGATCCCTTCATGTATGGTGTATACATCTTTTAGCATTTCATCAATCGCATTTACTCTAACATCTGTTTGATTTGGTAGCGGATAATCGGCATTTAACATATCAGCCACTTTTACAACGCCTAGCTTAAGAGTCTTTCCACGACTTTCTTAAAAGCAAGGCAATTTTCTATTGAATGCCCCGAAACTCCTGCATGATAGTTACATTCGGTATTTTCATCGTACCACTTGGGATATGGGGGCTACAATGGTGCTAAGTAGAAAGGGGACATTATGTGCTTATCAAACAATTTCTGATATAGCTCTTGGTATGTTATTGGAATAGTAGTGAACTGAAGCTTTTCTGTATTTGCCCTTTGCCTAGATTCATTTTTTGAAGGAGTCTGAAGGTTTGTAGTTGTCATCCTTGGTGATCCCATAATAACTTGCTTTGAATAACCCTTGCTGTATGCTCCCATATTATTTACCTCGTCTTTTTTCTTTCTCAGGGCTAACCTTCTAGCACTTTCCCCCGTATCTATTTTATCGTTTCTCACAGTGTTTTTGATCATTTCACCGGTCATTACTATGTCCGAAAAACTCTTCGTGGCACTCCCCAACATATGGTTGATAAATGGGGCTTTCAAGGTGTTGATGAAGAGCATAGTGGTTTCTGTCTCTAAAAGAGGTGGCTGGACCTGTATGGCGATCTCTCTCCATCTTTGTGCATATTGCTGAAAACTCTCATTTGGTTTCTTCTTCATATTTTACAGGGTAATTCTGTTAGGGGCCATTTTTGTTACGTGACCATACTGCTTCATAAATGCCTGGGCTAAATCCCTCCAAGAACCAATTTCAGTACAGCTCAACTGATTGTACCATTTAGATGCTGCTCCCACCAAACTATCTTAGAAGAAATGAATTAACAGTTGGTCATTGTTAACGTACCCAGTCATTCTCTGGCAAAACATAGTTATGTGAGCTTCCGGGCAAGTGGTCCCATTGTATTTTTCAAATTCCGGCACCTTGAATTTGTGGGGAAGTATTAAATCTGGCACCAAACTTAGATCTTTAGCATCGACTCCATATTGCCTATCAGCGCTTTTCATGGCCCTAAATTTATCTTCCAACTGTTTTTATCGTTCTTCTAACTGTTTTGGCAATTCAGCCCTTGACCTTTCTCTCTCTACTGCCTCATCAAAGTCGGGAATATCAGTATTAATCGGATGGTCTACCAAATTAGAACCTGATCCAGCTTGGAAATTTGGCGGTACTGAGACACCCTCTTGAAATTGTTGAGGTTTAATTATAACGGATGTCCTTCGTGGCTAGACTTCATGATGTGTCAGGGTGAAACCCGGGGGATATAGTCGTTCCTCACTATCCTCCACAGTGTTAACCATGGGGGCTTTCCCTTTGTCTGCCAATAACTAAGTCAATTGGGACATCATAGTTCTTTGCGATTCCATCATCTGATCCATCATATCCTGTTGGATCTTAGCAAGCTGTTCCTGCATTTGTGCTTGCATCCGCTCTTACATCTTATTCTGTATTTGTTCCAACTTCTTTAATCTTTTATCCATTGCTTTGGTTTTTCTCCTTGTACTGTAAGGGTGCGTGCTTGGTTGATTTTTGTCGGCTTCCAGGTTAAGGTTGAAATAAATTCAACCAATTAGTGTCCTTATGTGAAAATACTATGCAAATGATGTAATGCAAATGCATGAAATAAAAATGCATGAAACGAATGCAAGAAGAAATAGAGACGTTGATTCTGAATTCAATTCCATTAGAAGAACTTCTCTAGAAAGCAGATTTCTTTACATAGAATGGATTACGTATGCGACTTTGTCCTCATAGTCCAGGTGAAAACATCGATCTTCTCCTTCATATTCGGACGCTGTAGTTGAATCTTTCAAATCCTCCCAAAAGATATCTCTTTTATTTCCACTTGGCTTGATTCGGGTCATGGTTCGTTGCTCACTTATCCCTTGCGATGTTGATTGGCTTCTTTAAGAAAATTGAGGCATGACGGCTCTTGTCAATTTAAATATTTCGGGCAAGGTTTTGCATTCCTCCATGGATTATCAACTTTCTTCTATTGTGTTTACTCAGACCATGTCTGGACAACCGTATTATAATCCACTTTATCAAGAAATTCGTTTCCTTATGACAAACTCCTCTATTTAGCAATCGAATTACTAATCAACATCTCCTTTTTATAATGATGCAGTGCAATGCAATGCAGTGCAATGTAATGCAAACACAAAACATGGTAGCACAAGAAAAATAAACAATCAAAATAGATTACCTAAATGAGTGACCATTAGGGTTTGGCGTGGCTCTACTTAAGGTGGGCTCTTAGGTCTCTCTATATGTGGTTTGGTTCTAAAGAGGGGGTACCTGAACCAGCAGATTCCTCAATCCTCACCCGTTATAGGCTCATATGGATCGAGTTCGGTTCAGGGGAATAGATTTTCCTATGCCCAAGCGAAGGTGAAAACCTCACGAAGACATAGGTACGGATGTATTCCGGAAGCAGTCCACTAGCCCGTGTGGAGGTGAAAACCTCACGAAAGCTTAGTTTCTCACTCCCACTTAAAGGTGTAACCAGAACGGTTATGCAATGCAATGCCAGTAGTATGAGACTCGACATTATTGCAGTTACAACACGAACAAATGCTTTAAAGGAAGCATGATTTTCTAAAACAATTTTTCAAGTTTTCAAGAATTAACCAATCTATGGCCTGACTCTCAACCTGTCCCCAGTGGAGTCGCCAAGCTATCGAAACCATTTTATCGAGTTTTAGAAAATGGGAATCGACTTTTAAAATATGGAGTCGCCACTAATCCCTTTTTGCTTAGGTGTGATCATGTCACCTATAAAAATGTTTTGGTCTGCGAAATTTTAGAAATTGGGTTCGGGAGTCGGTTACGTGCAAGGAAGGGTTAGCACCCTTGCAACACCCAATGTTGGTACCAAATTGATTAACATTGTCCTAATGTCGAAAACTTGAAAATATTGAGGGTGAAAAATTTTGGAAGATAATTAATTAAATCGGAATTGAATCTCAAGATTAACTCATTTCAAAGAAGATTAACTCGTTTCAAAGGAATAAAAGTATCATACCCAGCATGTTAGGATATAACACATTTAGACTCTGACACCGAGATCGTCTTTAATCTTCAACACATATGAGAACGGTATTTGGTTATTTAGTTGAACGAAAAATCGACACCCAACACGTTAGGATGTAATTCTCCGTACTTCTAAACACACCAATATTGCCTTGTTAAAAAACTTTTTAAAATAAGCGATTTAAAAATTGACTTAAAACGTGCTTTTATTGAATCATGAGAAACATAAATATAATATCGAACATGAAAGAATAATATCTGAATACAACATTTATACAAATGGATGACAAAATAATAATATGAATATAGAATTCAACATATACAAAGTCAATACAACTCGTATTTTGGAAATATTAACATTATTAATCAAGAAATAACGAAAGTTAAAATATAACTAATTGAAAACAAATTAAAATGATATACGTATGATAAACCGTAAAAGTAACATATTTTAATCCCACATTTAGTATGCTTTTGGATGATTTATCCCTGATTTATGTAAAAAGGTGCTCTTAATCCTTTCTTTTCATGTCTTATGCTCAGGAAAGCACCCAAGGATAAAAAGAACGTAAAACGGACCCAATTGGGCCAACCCAAGAAATCGACACGACCTGGACTTCAAGCCACATGGCCGTGCCTTGCCATTTTCTTCACATGGCCATGCCACAATTTACACGGCCGTGCCCCAATCAACAGAATCGAGACACGGCCTGAAGACAACTTACACGGGCATATGCCATGGGCGTGCCCCTGCCACGGGAAAGAGCAATTTCACTCGGATTTGGATGCTTGGAGGCAAAGAAACACATTCCGAAGTCTACTTAAACATCCTAGGAGGAATTCTACTTGAATTAGGATACTTAGGAGCCAAGTAAAACATCTCAAAGCCTATATAAACACCCAAGGTAGCAACTAAAAAGGGAGTTCGGCAGAAGCCGAAATAGGACGACTTTTTGGTAGAGGCTTTTGCCGAAGCTTTCATCTTTTAGGGAATCACTTGAAGATAGCCAGTTGATTCATCTCAAGAAGCCGGAGCTCCATTCAAGACGGAGGATCTCTCATTCAATTCCTTCAGGGGGTTTTAGGGATTTCTTATGTTTTGTTTTATCTTTTCTCTTAAGATGTTTTCCTACTTTGTTATGAACTAAACCCTTCAGATACCTGAAGGGGATGAAACCTATGATGGATTTTGTTATTGTTTTCTGAATTTATATGATAAATACTTAGTTTGTTCTTAATTATGTTGCTTAATTTAATCTGATGTGCTTAGGTGGAGGAGGAATAGACCCTGCCTGATAGTAGATCTAGCATAATTAAGCGGAGTTGATCGGGCACCTAGAGATAGGGTTACAAGATTTTGCCGGATTAGGGTGAAACCTAATATAGGAATCCATTGATCGATTTACTGCTTCCTTAAGGGGTTATTATAAGAGAACGAGAGTTCCACTAATTAACCTAAGGTTAGACGTTATTCACTTCGAGAGAAGGTTTAATATAGGTTAGGGAGTCTCACGGATCAAGCTAAGTAAAGAAATCATATGGTTTAGGGATAAATAATGAGTGAAGTCATAGGTGGATTCTTCCTGAGGGTATCGTCTTTATCAACTGAGTTTTCCAAAGTCTTTTCCCAATTTATTCGTTTATCTTTGCATTTTAGTTTAAAGTATTTCATTAGTTTTAGATAAATCAACCAATCACTCCATATTTCAGGCTAAATAATAGAAAGAAAATGAGTAGTAGTACTTTTAGGTTCCTTGGGTTCGATAAGATATTCTTGCCTTAACTATACTACTGTTCGATAGGTGCACTTGCCTCTATCATTGTCATAGTTAGTCTACAGGTTCGATCATTTTTTATAAATTTTAAAACTAGACTGTTTTGACACGATCAACGTAAATAAATAAAAGAAATTTAATATAAAATAATGTACATATAATAATAATAATAATATATAAACATATATAGAATAAGTAAATATAATTTAAAAGGAATAAAGTAAACGCATAACATATATATGTGTATATATATATAAATAATATAAAATCAATAATATATACATAACAATAATCTAATATAAATGATATGTATATATATATATATATATATAAATTAATGAAAATATCATATAAAAATAAATAATAGCTAAAACAATTTAAAATATTAATATTAAATATTAATTAAAAGAATAATTAAAGAGATCAATAAATAAATAATTAAAGGACGCATTGAAATCAGAACAAAATTACAGAGCTAAAACAATAAATTAAAATGAAATTTGAAGAAAGGACTAAAATACAATGCATGTAAATTAAAGGGATTAAAATCGCAAATATTTCAATTGGCCAAAACGCTGCGTTGAAACTGGACTAAATCAAAAAGTGCACAAAATTTGAGTGCGAAATTAGGAAAATAAAAAACATATATGACTTAATTAAAAGTGCCACGAAACGGGGAAGGATTGAAAGTGAAAATATCCCTTTTTGGACTGAAACGCGTGGATCTAAGCCGAAATCGGGTCGGGTCACTGGGTCGCCCTATACGGCGTCGTATTGGGGCTATCAGAATGAACCTAAATGGCATCGTTCCCTAAAGCAATATTATCCCCTTAAAAAAGACCGTTCCTCTTTTTTTTTTAATGAAAACAAAATGAACCCTAATCCCCCTTTTTTTTCCTCTCAAGCGCACTGCAGGAGAAAGAAGTAGCTTCGGCCACTCCAATGCCATGATGACTGGCGAGGAGTAACCGATTTAGTCCCCCCGATGACCCTTGTTCAAACCAAACCCGAGCGCCTTCATATTCGGAGCCTCAAAGGATTTTTTTACTTCGATCGCGATGAAGAAAGGTATCCAACTACCTACTTTACGAAGGTAAACCTCTTGTTTTTATTCTTTATTAACACCTCCAAATAGAAAGAGCAAAGAAATGCTTGAATTAGAATAAAAAAAGAAAGGAGAACGTAATCGAAGAAAAACCTTTCATTTCTGATCTCTGTTTTTCTTTTTGTATTGCTGTATGTATGCGTAATTGTGTGTATACAAAAAAAAAATCCCCCCTTACAAAATGGTTGTTTTGGTTTTTATAACCGAAGAGAAAAAAATTACAACTATTTTTTGTTTCTTTTCTCTGCTACTTATTTGTTGTTTTTGTAGATAAGGACGTGGCTGAGGGGTCGAACGACACTGCTACGCTGGAGGTAGTACGAATGGCATGCTGGTGCAGGCTTGCACGTGGCGTGCAAGTGGTGGCGCGCGTGGAGGCATGCGCGCGGCGCTGGAAGCCTTCAGAAGTCTTTAGGGTTTCTGCTTGCTGAAACTAATTGGCCCACTTGGGATTGGGTCTTTAGGGCTTTCTGAAATGTTTAGAAATTTTGGGCTAGTAATTTTTGGGTTTTTAAAATTGTAATGGACATGGACTGTAATTATTGGTTTATTAATGTTTTTTAATTTTGTATTTTTTTTGGTTTTTGGTATGGGCCGAGCAAAAATTGGGTCTTACAGGTATTATTGTAGTGATTGGCTTAATGAGGTTCCAAATCGCCTTCCTCCACATAAAGATGTAGAAATCTCAGAGGAAATGAATAAGTGCTTAGGAATATATTTTCCTTACATCGAAGAAAGGAAAATGGTTTTCCAAGAGTTTGCGAAATTTTCAGGAGCACTAGATATTTTTGATTCATTTGATTCACTACAAGATAGATGGCTTTTGGATCCCAAGTCTTGGTGGTTAGTTCATGAGGCTTCAATACCTTTGCTCCAAAACTTAGCTTTGAAAGTTCTTGGGCAACCTTCTTCATCATCTTGTTGTGAGAGGAATTAGAGTACACATTCGTTTATCCATTCCATGAGGAGAAATAAGATTAATCCTTGACGTGCCGAAGATTTAGTATTTGTGCATACTAATCTGTGATTACTTTCAAGAAAAACTCCTCATTATAAATAAGGAGAGAACAAGATGTGGGACATTGGAGGTGATCGTTGTTTTGTCGAGTCTTAAAATTTATATAAAGAATGATCGAACCTGGAAACTAACTAAGACAACGAAGCGCACCTATCGAACAATAGTATAGTTCAGGCAAGACCGGAATGTCGAACCCCAAAGGAACCAAAAGTACTAATACTAACTCTCTTTTTATTATCTAGCCTAAGAATTAAGGGAATTTGTTGTTTAATCTAAATTAACTAACTACTAAACTAAAGACTTCTAAGATGAAGAAGAATGAAATTTGGAAAATAACTTAAGGAAAAACCATTTGATTAAGACGACACCCAAGGAAGAATCCACCTAGACTTCACTTGTTATCTAACACTGAACCAAATAATTTATTCACTTGACTTGATCTGTAAGATTCCCTAACATATATTAATCCCTCTCTCGAGGCGACTAACGTTTAACCCTAGGTTGATTAATTGAAGTCTCTTTCTAATTAAAACCCCTAGAATCGCATTAACTCGATCTATGGACTCCCATGTTAGGTTTCACCCTAATCTGGCAAAATCTCGTCACCCTATCTCTAGGCGTGCGATCAACTCCGCTTATCTACTCTTAGGCAGGGACTTTTGCTCCTCCACCTAAGCACATCATACTTGAATTACTATCGTAGAAATATCAACACAAGAATTAAGGACACATAATTAAGAACAAGTCAAATATTTATCATATAGTTCAGCAAACGATAACAAGATTCATATTAGGTTTCATCCCCCTCAGGTATCTGAAGGTTTAGTTCATAATTGTAAAAGAAAATATCTCAAAAGAAAAGATAAAACAAAACATAAGAAATCCTTAAAACCTCCTAAAGGAATTGAAGGAGAGATCCTCCATCTTGAGTATAATCCCGGCTTCTTGAGATAAATCAATTGGCTATCTTCGAGTAAATCTCCACAAATCTGCCCTCTTTGGGCTAGCTGGACTCCCCTTGACTAAAGCCCTGGGTTCCCCCCTTTTAGGTTATACTTAGGGTGCTTATATAGGCTTCAGAATATGTTTCTTCGCCCCTAAATATCCTAATCCGAGTGAAACTTCTCTTTGTCATGACAGGGACACGCCCATAGCACACGTCCGTATGAATCGATTTCAGGCCGTGGTCGAGTCTGCTGAAGAGACACGCCTGTGTGTTTCGGGGTCCAGGCATTGTTAGAGTAAATTAGGGAGGCACGGCCGTGTGGTCTTGGGCCCAGGTCGTGTCGGTTTCCATTTTGACCCAATTTGGTCTGTTTTAGGCCTGTTTCTCGTTCTTTTCATTCTCTGGTGCTCTCTTGAGTATAAAACATGAAAAAAAGGATTAAGAGCACCAAATTACATAATTCAAGGCTTAAATCATCCAAAATTATGCTAAATGTGGGCCTAAAATATGTTACTTTTACGGTTTATTAAATACCCCTGCACTTAAGCTTTTGCTTGTCCTCAAGCAAAAGTCTCAACTTAAAATTAAAAAAAAACTTTCCACAATTCATAATTCTCATCAATAATGCCTCATCATAATTCATAGACAATTCATACATGGATATTTTAACTCAAAGACTCCCAATGATTCAAACAATTCTAAGTCATATATTTGTAGCACGAAAACAAAAGTGTCTCCCATTATATAAATAATTACCTTTAATTCAAAACTGACAAGGATTGACATCCTTGCTAAAGATTCACTCAAAGCACTCAAAGTGTTTAAGGTTCAAGAATAAGCACTCATAAGTCAAACTTGAAAAGTTAATCCCATAGGCTTGCCTGAAAATAAAATCTTCACCTCTGTAATATGAGATGATACACAAATCAAAAGGTCTTTAACAGGGTTGTAACGGGGCTTGGGTTAATGGTGTGGATAAAGGCTAAATTAGAAGGGTTAGAATCGTGATTGAATTGACAAATTACCTAACTAGAAAAATAAACTAATAACCTAAATAATTACATCACATGAAAATTTAAAATACTAATAATACGAGCTTTTTCTTCAAGATGTTGAATTTAAACGTATAAGCTCTTAGAACATAGAACTAATAATGAATATACTTCGTGTGTTTTTTTAATAACAAGCCAAAGGATGAATTTACTAATAAAATAATTAAGCAACCGATCAAATCAAATCTTGATATAAGGGTAGTCAAAAAGAGTGGTGATAACAAAATACAAAGGGTTTTGGTGGAATATTAGTGGGTAAGTAAATGAAAAGGATTGTTAGGAACAACGGTGTTCACTAGGGGTTAATTGTGGAGGTAGGCTTGTTGTAGAGTAAGTGGGTTAAAACCTAGGTGCCTTTATCATTTTTGTATATCAAATCAAAGGTGTGGTCTTGACATGTATAATCGAGGCAAGTTCTAGAATAACAATTCAGTGTTGGTACACTCATAATCAATAAAGTGAGCATGAAAAGGAATATATGCTCTATAAGGCTCAAAATCTCACAAAATTATGGGTTTTGACATCAATCCCAAAGAAATTTCAAACTTCAAGGTAATATTCAAATTCAGTTCAACAACCTAGAAAATTTTTGATTCTTGAAAAATAGACTTATCATGCTTGATTCTCTAGTATCTTAAAGTTTAAATCATCAATGCACAATTAACTATGACTTAATCTAAGACATATCAATAAAAATCATAAATCAACAGAAATTTTATCCTAATTAGTAATATGAGAAAATTACTTAAGAC
Organism: Gossypium rotundifolium; assembly: GCA_025506655.1. Classification (NCBI taxonomy): domain Eukaryota; kingdom Viridiplantae; phylum Streptophyta; class Magnoliopsida; order Malvales; family Malvaceae; genus Gossypium; species Gossypium rotundifolium. The sequence goes on from CP106723.1 coordinate 129,544,346, forward strand.
AAGATATCATTCAGGGATTTGGGAATAATGCAAAAAGTTAGGAATTTTTCTAAATAAACTTTCACCCCCCACATTTAAGATGTACATTGCCCTCAATGTACAAATACAAATAATATTCATATAATAAGAAAATCAAAAGATATGGGGAGAAGTGAAACTTCTTGAATTATGGATGAATTCCTTGGAGGATGTGAAAAATACGTAGGAGGTGTCATCTTTTGATGTGGTGGTTACTAACGAGCTCTGCACTAGATGAAGAAATTAGGGTGCTCATGAAGAATTAGCCAGGAATTAATAATAAAAATTCAAAATATACGAAATAAATATTTAAAGAAAAGCAAGCTAAAGTAAAGGAAAATAAAAAGTAAAATAAACTTATAAGAAAAGGTAAATGGACTGAAAAGTCCTTATTGTAAGATGGTTCATGACGTGGGTGTGATTTCTAAGGCCGTGGTGCGTGACTCCCTAGCAGCCTTAAGAATTTAAAACTAAGAAACTAAAAGAAAATAAAATGAATTAAGCAGAAGAGAAGTATAGATAAGGAAAACAAAGGAAAAGATTAAAGAAAAATAAGACCGAAAAGGTGTCAAAGACCCTTGGCTTGTCAAGTATATGAAACGGCCAGCATGAACTTATGTAGGTCGATCTCCCATGGGGAGACTGTGCTTTGATCCTTTCGTTTCTTTGACATAGCTATTGTGGAGGTAAAGAGTGAGAAGAATGATATGGGAGATTAAAGGTCTGAAAAAAAGGAAAAAAAATGATATGGAAGAAGGGAGATGGGGAGTAGGTTGGAGGAGGGAGGGGGTTTAAATAGGATTTTGGGGCGTGGTACTTTCCCACACTCGTGTACCATAGGCGTGGTGTGTCACACGACCGTGTTGTGTTTTGTTCGCTTCTCTCACACCTGCGTTCTGGTCTCCACGCCCGCATATGATCTAACAGTGTCAGCCACGGCCACATCACACGGCCGTGGCATGGTAGTTGAGTCCATGACTTGAAAATTGATTTGTTCTGACTCGTACCATCTCTGCTATGTCAGTACAGAGATTCGGTGTATCCACACGGCCACGGCCACGGCCACGACCGTGTGCAAGGCCATGTGGCTTGAAATTTTGTACTTTTGGTTAGTTTATAGTTATGTGTTATAAAGAAAGGATAAAATAAAATAAATAAGATAAAAATAAAATGAAAAATGTAGAAGTTAATGGGGTTAAAACTCGGGTTGCCTCCCGAAAAGCGCTCGTTTATAGTCTTAAGCTAGGCTTTCCTCTCCTTTGTATATTCATGGTGGTTTGAAGAGTTGAAAGTCCTTCCTCGTGTTAGCAGTTCCATTATCATGATAGAATTTAAGATGAGTGGCGTTTATTCAAAGTGCCAAAATGGGATCACTTACCTCGACTGTTCCGCATGGGAAGACATTGATTACCTTAAAAGGGATTTCCTTACTTATGTTAGGATCAGGTGGAGATATTTGTGGGTCTGCTTTGCCTAATAGTACCTGATCTCCAATTTTGAACTTGTCTGCCTCATGAAGTGGCTTTGGTTCTGCTTCGTGTATCCCTAGTTCTTCTTTAAGATGCGTCTTCTCCTCTTCTAGTTCATCGATATGAATCCCTTGTTCCTTGTGAGTTATTTCCTTGTTGGCACAGGTTTTAGGATCGAACTCAGTTGTGTTCTTTTGTGGTGCTTCACAGAGTATGAGTTCACCTGCGTCGACATTGATTTTAGTCCTGGCAGTTGATAAGAATGGTCTTCCTAAAATTAGGGGTATCGTGTTATCCTCATCCATGTCTAAAATGACAAAATCTACCGGGAATACGAAATTATCAATCTTCACAAGTACATCTTCAATTATACCCCTAGGAACTCTGATAGTTTTATCAGCTAATTGAATGCTCAACCTAATTTGTTTAGGCTTCCCTAGACCTATTTGTTTAAACAATTTATAAGGCATGACATTTATGCTTTCCCATAAATCAGCTAACGTATTATCAATAGATAAACTACCAATTAAGCATGGAATTGTAAAACTCTCTAGATCTTTTAATTTTCGTGGTAGTTTATTTTGCAATATTGCTAAGCATACTGCGTTCAGTTCCAAATGTGTTTCCTCGTCTATCTTCAGCTTATTTGTCAATAGCTTCTTTAAAAATTTTCTCAAATCTAGCATCTGCGAAAGAGCTTCAAGGAATGGTAAGTTAATATGTAATTTCTTTAAAAGTTTAAGAAACTTACTGAACTGGTCCTCTGTGTCGTCTTTTGTTATTGCTTCGAGATATGGTATGCGCGGTTTGTATTCTTTGATTACCGATTTTGGTTTTACCTGAACCTTACCTTCTTCTACTGCACTCTTTTCTCTTAAATTGGGCTTGTCTAACCCTTCACTGTCTTGAGCTATTATGGCTTGAATTTTCTCCCCTGGGTTAGTCTCGGTGTTGCTCGGTAGTCTTCCCTGTGGTCTCTCAGAGATCTGCTTAGCAAGTTGCTCTATTTGATCCTTGAGCTCCTATGACAATACTTCAAGTTTTGTTTCTACCTTTTGGAAACATGTTTCTGAAGCTGCTATGAATTTTGTCAGCACTTCTTCAAGGTTTGGCTTCTTTTCCTGTGGGTAGGGCTGTTGTTGGAAGTTTTGAGATGGTTGTTGCCTTTGATTTCCTTGGCCACCCCTGAGAAATTGGGTGGTTTTTCCAACCTGGATTATAAGTATTACTATAAGGGTTATTGTTAGATCGGAAATTATTACCCATATAGTTCATTTGTTCGCTCTCCATGCCCTGTCCGTAGGGTGGGTACTCAGGATTCACCACGCCTTCACTTGCATCACACTGCATAACTGGATGTGCCTGCAAAGAACCATATAAACCATCAATTTTTTTTATGTAGCAACTCTACTTGATTTGATAACGCGGTTACTGCGCCGAGGTTGAAAACTCCGGCTACTTTGGCTGGCCTTGTCCTTGTAACTTGCCACTGATAGTTATTCAGTGACATCTCCTCGATAAACTTGTAGGCTGCTTCAGGAGTTTTGTTATTTAGAGTTCCGCCGACGGCTGAATCGATTAGTTGCCTTGTTGAGGGGTTTACACCGTTGTAGAAAGTCTGCACCTGTAGCCACAAAGGTAATCTATGGTGTGGACACCTTCTCAACAAATCCTTGTATCTCTCCCATGCGTCGTAAAGTGTCTCTAAATCCATCTGCACAAAAGAAGAGGTATCATTACTTAACTTGGCCGTTTTGGCCGGCGAAAAATATTTTAATAAAAAATTTTCGGTCATCTGATCCCATGTAGTGATTGATCCTCGTGGAAGAGAATGCAACCACTGTTTGGCTTTATTCCTTAAAGAAAAGGGATATAACAGAAGACATATGACATCATCAAAAACGCCATTTATTTTGAAGGTATCACAGAATTTTAGAAAATTCGCTAAGTGTGTGTTAGGATCCTCATCCTGCAAACCATCAAACTGAACAAACTATTGTACCATTTGTATAGTGTTAGGTTTCAGTTCAAAATTATTTGCAGAAATAGTAGGCCTAACAATACTTGACTCAGTTCCTGTCAAATTAGGTTTAGCATAATCATACATAGTACGTGGAGCGTGATGTTCAGCCACCTTTGGAGGTGGCGGATGATTTTCAACCATCTCTTCTGTGGTATTAATTTCGGCTTCTTGCTCTCCTTCTATGTATTTTAAGCTTCGCCTTATCTCTCTGCGAGTTCTGCGAACGGTACCTTCAATATCACCGTCGTAAAGTAGGGGTCCTGTCGGGTTCCTTCTGGTCATAAACTAGAGGTACCTGAAAGGAAAAAAAGAAAGAAATTAGCAAAAATTTTTAAAAAAATAAAAATAAAAATAAATTGCAATAAAAAAAATGTCCAAAGTAATAAAAATTAAGCTTTCTTAATATTTTAGTTCCTCGACAACAGCGCCAAAAACTTGATCGTTGTTTTGTCGAGTCTTAAAATTTATATAAAGAATGATTGAACCTGGAAACTAACTAACACAACGATGGAGGCAAGCGCACCTATCGAACAGTAGTATAGTTTAGGCAAGACCGGAATGTCGAATCCCAAAGGAACCAAAAGTACTAATACTAACTCTCTTTTTATTATCTAACCTAAGAATTAAGGGAATTTGTTGTTTAATCTAAATTAACTAACTACTAAACTAAAGACTTCTAAGACGAAAAAGAATGAAATTTGGAAAATAACTTGAGGAAAAACCAATTGATTAAGACGACACCCAAGGAAGAATCCACCTAGACTTCACTTGTTATCTAACACTGAACCAAACAATTTATTCACTTGACTTGATCCATAAGATTCCCTAACTTATATTAATCCCTCTCTCAAGGCGACTAACGCATTAACTCGATCTATGGACTCCCATATTAGGTTTCACCCTAATCTGGCAAAATCTCATCACCCTATCTCTAGGCGCGCGATCAACTCCTCTTAATTATGCTAGATCTACTCTTAGCCAGGGACTTTTTCTCCTCCACCTAAGCACATCATACTTGAATTACTATCGTGGAAATATCAACAAAAGAATTAATGACACATAATTAAGAACATGTCAAATATTTATCATGTAGTTCAGCAAACGATAACAAGATCATCTTAGGTTTCATCCCCCTCAGGTATCTAAGGGTTTAGCTCATAATTGTAAAAGAAAACATCTCAAAAGAAGAGATAAAACAAAACATAAGAAATCCCTAAAACCCCCTGAATGAATTGAATGAGAGATCCTCCATCTTGAGTATAATCCCGGCTTCTTGAGATGAATCAATTGGCTATCTTCGAGTAAATCTCCACAAATCTATCCTCTTTGGCCTAACTGGATGCCCCTTGACTAAAGCCCTGGGTTCCCCCTTTTAGGTTATACTTAGGGTGTTTATATAGGCTTCGGAATTTGTTTCTTCGCCCCTAAATATCCTAATCCGAGTGAAACTTCTCTTTGTCATGATAGGGACACGCCCATGGCACACGCCCATGTGAATCTTTTTCAGGCCGTGGTCGAGTCTGCTGAAGAGAAATGCCCGTGTGTTTCGGGGTCAAGGCCGTGTTAGAGTAAATTAGGGAGGCACGACCGGTGGTCTTGGGCCCAGGCTGTGTCGATTTCCATTTTGACCCAATTTGCTCATTTCTCGTTCTTTTCATCCTCCGGTGCTCTCCTGAGTATAAAACATGAAAAAAAGGATTAAGAGCACCAAATTACATAATTCAAGGCTTAAATCATCCAAAAGTATGCTAAATGTGGGCCTAAAATATGTTACTTTTACGGTTTATCAAGAGGTGATGTATTTGACTCATTTGAAGGAGTTGGAATTCTTGGAGTTGCTAGCTTATCTCTTGATGAACAAGATATGGAGAAGGTAATTTTTGCCAATGAAGAAGAAGATATGGAAAATGCTAATGCTATAAATTGAACTAGAAAATTGTTCTTTTTTTGCTTCTTTTTGTACAAGCCTTCTTAAGGATATATAAGTTGAACTTAATGGAAAAGAATTGATTATATATTAATGAAATATATCAATATTTTCATTTACATTGAGTATTTTAACATAAAAATATATATAAAAATAATAAAAAATATTTTTTATTGCCGTATCCTACCGTACTCGTGTCATCATTTTTTAAAAATTACTGTGTCGCCGTATCCGTATCATGTCATACCCGTATTGCGTGTCCCTGTCTATGCTTCATAGGTGCCACATTGAGGGGATGTTGCGACGGTGATGTCAGTGGGTCGAGGCTTGATGTGGTCATGGATCAACATGCTTCATTTGATGGAAAAACTAGGTATCCAGAAGCCTTGGTATTGGAAAAGCTGGTCAATCCACCAGCCTTTGCTTTGAGGGAGAGTTGGCAGCAATTCATCGCTGTTTTTTATTGTCTTTTGGTAACCTTCATCTGGTGTCTCTACGCTCGAAAATTTTTTTTAAGTCTCCATTGGGAAGATGGTAAAGTAGAGCAACTAATTTTCTAGAGATCTTGCAAGAAGGATTTGCAAATGATCTGTGACTAGAAGTGGGATTTGCAAGAAGGATCATTTTAAACCTCGCGAGTCCCACGCCATAAAAGCCAATAATGGTTAAAATATGCTGTTAGTCCTTACACTTTGATAAAATTTGAGATTTAATCTTTATACTTAAAAAGTTAAAAATTTTGTCCTCCAACTATGTTATTTTAAAATTTCAATCCAATCATTAAAGTCGTACATATTTTTGTCAAAATTGTCAATTTAGCATGTTGATGAAGCTAACCTCATGTAATGTGTCATATAATTGACGAAAAATAAACATGTTATGTTAATAATTTTAATAGGAGCTACCAATGACAATAATGATTGGAATATGATTTTAAATTGAAAAAATTAAGAGGATTGAATTTTATCTTTTAAAGTATAGGGACTAAATATGAAATTTTATAAAAGTACATGGACTAATAGCATGTTTTAACCTATAACATAGGGTGATGAAATTTTGATTTTTTTTTAAATGTTTCAATCTACATTTTGCTGAGAGAGTTAATATTTAAAAAGAATTAGGTGCTAGTTGATAATTAGAAAAATTAAAAATTAAAAAATTAAGTATTAAATGTTAGTTCTAAACTGTTTTTGATATATTGCTTAAATTAAGTATGAAATATACTTTGATTGTTTGATAATTGTAAATTTTAAAGGTAAAGCATGTAATATCTCTAACAATTCTTGAGAAGTGAACAATGTCAATTCGGATTAACGATATTTAAAATTTTCGGAGTAATAAAATAAAATTATTAATATTAGTGGGGAAGGTGATCGTGTATTATAGGAAATTAAAAAGAATTGATCATGTCTGTCGAGTCTTAAAAATTTATAAAAAGAATGATCGAACCTAGAAACTAACTAAGACAACGATGGAGACAAGCGCACCTATCGAAAGTAGTATAGTTTAGTGGCAAGACCGGATTGTCAAACCCAAAGGAACCAAAAGTACAAATATTAACTCTCTTTCTATTATTTAGCCTACAAAATTAAGGGAATTTTTATCTAATCTAAAATTAACTAATTAACTAAACTAAATGTGCTAAAACAAAGAAGAAATTTGGGGAAGAACTGGACAGAAAACCGATTGATTTAGACAATACCTGAGGAAGAATCCACCTAGACTTCACTTATTATCTAACTCTGAGCCAGACAATTTATTCACTTGACTTGATCCGTAGGATTCCCTAAGTTATATTAATACCTCTCTTGAGGCTACTAACGTCTAACCCTAGGTTGATTAATTGAATCATCTTTTTAATTAAAACCCCTAGAATTGCATTAACTCGATCTATGGACTCCCATATTAGGTTTGACCCTAATCCGGCAGATTTTTGTCACCTTATCTCTAGGCGCGTGAGCAACTCCGCTTAACTATGCTAGATCTACTCTTAGACAGGGTCTCTTCCTCCTCTGCCTAAGCACATCACACTTGAATAAATATCCTAGAAATACCAAAACAAGAGAGTTAAGAACAAATCAAGTATTTATCATACAGCTCAGATAACAATAACAAGATCCGTCTTAGGTTTCATCCCCCTCAAGTATTTGAGGGTTTAGTTCATAATTGTAAAAGAAAACATCTCAGAAGAAAAGATAAAACAAAACATAAGAAAACCCTAAAACCCCCTGAAAGAATTCAAGGAGAGTTCCTTAGTCTTGAGTATGATTCCGACTTCTTGAGATGAATCAACTAGCTTTCTTCGAGTAAATCCTTGAATTTAACTGCTCTGGCTCGGCTCTTTGGCCTAGCTGAACGACCCCTAAAGGTTGGCCTCTAGGGTCTTTACATAGGCTTTTGGAATATGTTTCTTTGCCTCTAAGTACTCTAATCCGAATAGAATTCTTCTTATCTGCGGTAGAGACACGCCCATGGCACACGTCCGTGTAAATCATGGCCAGGCGGTGGTCAAACCTATTAATGAGGCACGGCTGTGTTTTTTAGGGTCCAGGCCATGGTTGACTCTTCTTACGGGGCACGGTCGTGTGGTCTTGGGCCCAGGCCATGTGGATTTCGTACTTTGGCCCATTTTCTCCGTTTTCAGCCCGTTATTCGTTCTTTTCATCCTCCGGTGCTTTCTTGAGTATAAAACATGAAAACAAAGGATTAGGAGCACCTATTTCCATAATTAAAGGGGAAAATCATCCAAAAGTGTGCTAAATGTGGGATTAGAATATGTTACTATTATGGTTTATCAAATACCCCCACACTTAAGCTTTTGCTTGTCCTCAAGCAAAATTCTCAACTCACAATTAAAACGAACTTCCTCAATTCATAATATTCATCGATAATGCCTCATCATAATTCATAGATAATTTATACATGGATAATTCAACTCAAAGAGTCCTAAAGATTCAAACAATCAAAGTCATGAGTTTGTAGCATGAAAACATAGGTGTTTTCCCCTTATCCGAATAATTACCTTTAATTCAAAATCGACAAAAGTTGACATGCTCACTAAAGATTCACTCAAATCACTCAAGGTGTTTAAGGTTAAAAAATTAAGCGCTCAAAAGTCGAATATGAAAAGTTATTACCATAGGCTTGCTTGAAAATCAAATCTCCACCACTGTAAAATGAGATGATACGCAAATCAAAAGGTCTTTAAAAAGGGTTGTAACGGGGCTCGGTTAAAGGTGTGGATATAGGCTGAATTAAAAGGGTTAGAATCGAGATTGAATTGACAATCACCTAACTAGAAAAATGACTAATAACCTGAATAATTACATCAACTGAAAACTTGTAATACTAATTGTTGGAACGCCGGCACCCCCATGGCCCAGCAAAATAAAATTAATCCCGGTGATCCAAACCATGAATCCATGTGTGAGGAACGAATCGGGGTGAAATAAAGGTTTCGAAGTTATCAAAATTTCAATCTTAGTAGACAGCGATGCCTCGGCAACAAGAGTTCTGATCTTCTGTCGAACCAAGTCGCAACCTTTACGATGTCAGCCTCTACGTAATCCACCTAATTTGACTATGAACGGCAGAAATTTCCAAAAACTGTTTTTAGAGGTTTTATTTGCTTGACGGCTGCTAGACTTTTTTTCAAGCAAATTCTTAGGGTTTTTTTTTGATAAGATTTTTTTATCACTTATTACCTTTTATAATCGATATTTCTTTTATGAATTATAAAATTAAATAAATATAATAATGTTTTAACCGAAAATTATAATTACATTAATTATACCCAAAAGTTATAATTACATTAATTATAACATGGATTTCAAGAACTATATTTATTTAAATTTATATATGAATCAAATTCATATATTAATTCTCATTATGTGTACAACATCCTTGTACATATAATATATTCAATATTTGATTGCCCAATTAAATTAATTCTTTAATTAATTTAATTTATGTGACAATCAAACACAATACCAACTATGTTTCATTTCGTTCATTTCAACCATAGGGTGTGACCCTGTAGGTTCTTGTAACATTAGTAGTAATACTAGAACGATTCTAATGTCACAAATAATGAGTGGCATCTAGCAATGCATCATTGCTACCTAAGTTACAAGAAGTCATGATTCGACATAACTTTTTGTGATTAACCTTTCATGCATTAATCCTTAAGTCCTTTATCTCTGGAATGGATGCAAGTCATGGAATAGTCACACTTGTATAGTCCATCCCATGTTTCTTGATATCTTGAGTAGACTATGATATACAAATTAGTATGACATCTCATGTCAACTTATTTGAGCATGGCCATGCATTTCTAGTCTCACTCAATCAAGTGGCCTAAGATATTACTCCCATTATGTGTGAGGGGCTTATCCTATATTGATCAATAATATCCCTCTACATAGATTGTGGTATATCCAACATCGACCTTTATAGAACAACCGATTCTGGTTGTACATTTGATCGTATCAAAATATACGACTCACGATGTTGGGATAATGATTATCTCAAGTCTAAGGATCATATACATATTAATCACTATGAGTAATGTTGTGACAATTACATAATAATCCAAGAAACATACTCATAGCGGGTCACCCAATATGTTGTTCTCTAACACACATATTCATGCATTGATTTTGACACTCCATATCAATGATAACTCTTTATCATCAATCAACTACATGTTAGTCTTAATGCATTATTGTTGTCCTAGTCAACAATAATACTTGACTAAGGATATTTTAAGAATAATCATATTATTCTCGTGACATTATTATAAAACAGTTTATTTGTACACACAGAAGGAAGAACTGAAATAATAATGACAACGCTTTATATTAATAAACATGGTAAATAAAGTATGTTATTACAACCATCTCATGATTGATCTTTGGGCATACTCTTACACTAATAATACAGGCTTCTTCTTCAAGATGTTGAAATTAAATGTATAGGCTCGCTTTAATCATATAACTAAAAATGAATATCTTTGATTTTTGATTTTTTTAAGAACAAATCTTTAACAACTGAAATAATCTAATTAGGCAACTAATCAAAACAAATCTATATAGAAGGGTAGTAAAAAGGAATGGTGATAACAAATACGAGATGGGTTTCGAGTTAATATTAGTGGGTTGAGTCAATAAAAGGGTTGTTAGGATCAAAGGGGTTCACTAGGGGTCAATAATGAGGGTAGGATTTTAGTGGAGTAAGTGGGTTAAATCCTAAATGCCTTAATCATCTCTGTATATCAAATCAATAGTGTGGTCTCAACATATATAATCGAAGCAAGTTCTAGAATAACAAATCAATGTTGACACACTCATAATCAATAAAGTGATCACGAAAAGAATGTATGCTCTAAAAGGCTCAAAATCTCACAAAAATTATGGGTATTTTGATGTCAACCTCTTAAATTTCAAACTTCAAGGTAACAATTTAGATTCAGTTAGACAATCTAATAGAATTTTAATTTTTGAAAATAGACTCATCATGCTTGATTCTCTAGTATCTTAAAGTTTAAATCATCATTGCACAGTTATCAATGACTTAATCTAAAACTTATTAATAAAAATCATGAATCAACAAGAATTTCATTCTAATTAGTGATATGAGAAAATTACTTTAAGACAGAATAGCATTCAGGGATTTGGGAATAATGCAAAAAGTTAGGCACTTTTTTTAATAAACTTTCACCCCTCACACTTAAGATGTACATTTCCCTTAATGTACAAAGATAGATAAACTGACAATATAGTGATAAAGTCAAAAGATGGGGAGAGAAGTGAAACTTCCTGAATTTTGGATGGAGTTAATGAATAAGAAACAAGATAGGATTGGGCGGAGGTGAACGTGGGGAAGCACCTTGAAGCGTTTGAAATTGAATCCTTGAAGTATCCGGCTCGATTTTATTATATCCTAAGCTAAATCTAAATGGCATGAAGAATAAGAAGAAAATAAAAAAATAAAAAAAATGGAAGTAAAAATAAAAGTAAATAATGGAAAATGAAAGAAGAAAGACAACTGGAAAAGAAAAAGGGAGAAGGGGGTTTAAATAGAGATGCAGCTCACGCCTATGTTCCTACTTGTGGTACCTACACGGCCATGGCCACGGCCGTGTGTAAGGCCGTGTGGGTATGAAATTTTTTTTCCTAAACATGAAAAGAAATAAACTAAACTAATTAGTAGGGTTAGTGCTCGGGTTGCCTCCCGAGAAGCGCTTGTTTAAAGTCTTAAGCTAGACTTACCTCTCATTCGCACAATCATAGTGGTTTGAGGAGGTGGAAATCTTTTCTCATGCGATCAATTCAGTTATTGATATATAGTTTGAGTCGAGTAGTGTTTACTTTAAAAGTCCTGAATTTAGGATTAGTTACCTCAACTGTTCCATCTGGGAAGATTTTGAATACCTGATCTCTTGTCTTAAGCTGGGTTGTCTCATCGTTAAGTTTTTCGTGGAGTTGCCTCGTTTTTGTTTTGTGTATTTTTAGTTTTTCTTTGAAGTGTGTCTTCCACTCGTCTAGTTCATCGATCAAAAGCCTTCATTTCTTATGAATTTCTTCTTTATCGACACGAGGTCTAGGATCTGGCATCTACAAAAGAGCTTCAAGAAACGACAAGTTAATATGTAATTTCTTTGGAGATTTAAGAAATTTACCGAATTGTTCCTCTGTTTGGTCTTTCTTTATCGCATTGGGGGACGACACACATGGTTGGTACTCTGTAATTACCGGGTTTGGTTTATCATGGCTTACCTCAACCATACCTTCTGATCGTGTCAAACAGTCGAGTTTTAAAAGTTTATAAAAAGAATGATCGAACCTGTAGACTTGCTATGACAACGATAGAGGCAAGTGTACCTATCGAACAGTAGTATAGTTTAGGCAAGAATATCTTATCGAACCCAAGGGAACCTAAAAGTACTACTACTCACTTTCTTTCTATTATTTAGCCTGAAATATGGAGTGATTGGTTTATGAAACTAATGAAAAACTAAACTAGATGCAAAGACAAAAGAATAAATTGGAGAAAGACTTTTAGAAAAACTCAGTTGATGAAGGCGATACCCTCAGGAAGAATCCACCTATGACTTCACTTATTATTTATTCCCCAAACCATATGATTTCTTTACTTAGCTTGATCCGTGAGACCCCCTAACTTATATTAAACCCTCTTTCGAAGCAAATAACGTCTAACCTTAGGTTAATTAGTGGAACTCTCGTTCTCTTATAATAACCCCCTAAGGAAGCAGTAAATCGATCAATGGATTCCCATATTAGGTTTCACCTTAATTCGGCAAAATCTCGTAACCCTATCTCTAGGCGCCCGATCAACTCCGCTCAATTATGCTAGATCTACTCTTAGGTAGGGTCTATTCCTCCTCCACCTACGCACATTAGATTAAATTAAGCAACATAATTAAGAACAAACTAAGTACTTATCATATAATTTAGAAATCAAATAACAAAATCCATTATAGGTTTCATCCCCTTCAGGTATCCGAAGGGTTTAGTTCATAACTAAATAAGAAAACATCTCAAGAGAAAAGATAAAACAAAACATAAGAAATCCCTAAAACCCCCTAAAGAATTGAAGGAGAGATCCTTCGTTTTGAATGGAGTTCCAGCTTCTGGAGATCGATCACTGGCTATCTTCAAGTGATTCCCTAAAAGATGAAAGCTTCGGCAAAAGCCTCTGCAAAAAGCTCCCTTTGTTTCAGCTTCTGCCGAACTCCCCTTTTCAGTTGCTACCTTGGGTGTTTATATAGGTTTTGAGATGCTTTACTTGGCTCCTAAGTATCCTAATTCGAGTAGAATTCCTCCTAGGATGTTTAAGTAGACTTAGAAATGTGTTTCTTTGCCTCCAAGCATTCAAATCCGAGTGAAATTACTCTTTCCCGCGGTAGGGGCACGGCCATGGTACACGCCCGTGTAAATCATCTTCAGGTCGTGTCTCGATTCTGTCAATTGGGGCACAGCCGTGTAAATTGTGGCATGGCCGTGTGAAGTAATTTGACGAGGCACGGCTGTGTGGCTTGAAGTCCAGGCCGTGTCAATTTCTTGGGTTGGCCCAATTTGGCCCGTTTTAAGCCCGTTTCTCGTTCTTTTCGTCCTTGGGTGCTTTCTTGAGTATAAACATGAAAAGAAAGGATTAAAAGCACCTTTTTACATAAATCAAGGGCTAGATCATCCAAAAGCATACTAAATATGGGGTTAAAATATGTTACTTTTACGGTTTATCAAATACCCCCGCACTTAGGCTTTTACTTGTCCTCAAGCAAAATTCTCAACTTACAATTAAAACGAACTTTCTATAATTCATAATTCCTATCGACAATGTCTCATCATAATTCATAGATAATTTATACATGGATAATTCAACTCAAAGAGTCCTAAAGATTCAATCACGATAAGTCATACCTTTGTAGTACGAAAACTTAGGTGTCTCCCCTTATCTGAATAAACCCCTTTAATTCAGAACTGACAAGGATTGACATCCTCACTAAAGGTTCACTCAAATTACTCAAAGTGTTTAAGGTTCAAGAATAAGCACTCATAAGTCGATCCTGAAAAGTTAATCCCATAGGCTTGCCTGAAAATCAAATCTCCCCCACTGTATATGAGATGATACACAAATCAAAAGGTCTTTAATCAGGGTCGTAAAGGGACTTGGGTTAAAAGGTGTGGATAAATGATGAATTAGAAGGTTAGAATCGAGACTGACTTGACAAATTACCTAACTAGAAACAATGAACTAAATATGAATATTTACATCGAATGAAAACTAATAATACCTACTATTGATAATTACTCTATAATAAAGAGTATTTTCATCACTTAAAATTTTATAATACTTTAATATGCGCTTTTTCTTCAACAATTGGAGTTTAAATGCTCTAAGCTCTTTTATATACTACTAATATTGAATATACTTGGGTTTTTATTTTTATTTTTATTTTTATTTTTTAAGAACAAACTAAAATATTACATCATAAATGATAAATTTAACTCTTGAACTAATATAATTGGTAACTTAATCAAATCAAACCTCGATTAAAGGGTAGTCAAAAGAAAGGGTGATAACAAATACAAAGGGGTTTTGGATTAATATTAGTGGGTGAGTTAATAAAAAAGGTTGTTAGGATTCAACGGGGTTCACTAGGGGTTATTTTGTGAAGGTAGGCTTTTTATGGAGTAAGTGGGTTAAACCTAGGTGCCTTTATCATCTCAATATATCAAATCATTAATGTGGTCTTGACATGTATAAACGAGGCAAGTTCTAGAATAACAGTTCAAAGTTGACACACTCATAATCAATAAAGTGAGCATGAAAAAGAATATATTCTCTATAAGGCTCAAAATCTCACAAAAATTATGGGTGTTTTTGACATTAATCCTTATAAATTCCAAATTTCAAGGTAATACTCAAATTCAGTTCAATGACCCAGCAATTTTAATTTTTAGAAAGTAGACTTACCATGCCTGGTTCTCTAGTATTCTTCAAATTTAATCATCAATGCACAATTAACTATGACTTAATCTAAAACATATCAATAAAAATCCTAAATCATTAGAAATTTCATCCTAATTAGTAATATGAGAAAAATACTTTCGAACAAGACTAAATTTAGGATTTTGAGAATAATGCAAAAAGTAAGGTACTTTTACCCCCCACACTTAAGATGTACATTGCCCTCAATGTACAAAGATAGATAAACAATTATGTAATAATAAAATCAAAAGAGAAGGGGAGAAGTAACACTTCCTGAATTTTTGGATGAAGTCTATTAAAAGAAATCGGGTGAACGTAGGGAAGCGTCTCGAACCGTTTGAAATTGAATCCACGAAGTAGCCGGCTTGGTTTTATTGTATCCTAAGCTAAATCTAAATATCATAAAGAATAAGAAGAAGAAAATAAAATAAAATAAAATAATGATGAAATAAAATAAAAACAAAAATAAATAATGGAAAATGAAAGACAACTAGAAAAACGGAGAATGAGGTTTAAATAGATATGTAGCCCGTGTTTTGGAATTTTGAATTTTGAATGCATTTAGGGTGTTCGGGCATGGCCGTGGGTGTTGTGGCACGCCTGTGTCTTGCTTCACACAGTCATTTAATTCGGGCGTGCTCCTCCTGTGTTCGATAAGTCAGAATGTTGGCACAGTTGAGAGGCATGGCTGTGTTTAGCCCGTGCTTGATAAGTCAATACCTCGCACGGGGCGTCGGCACAGGTGTGGACTATTACCGCCACCCGTGTTGGGAAAAAAAAATTTTCTATGTCGTGTACGGCTACTGGCACGCCTATGGTTTATCCCCTGGCTTTCACACGGCCATGAGCACGCCCGTGTGTAGGGCCGTGTGGCCTAGAAATCTGCTCTTTAGTTAGTTTATGGTTAGGTGCTAAAAAGAAAAAGAAAAAAATAAAAAATAAAAAATAAAAAATAAAAAATAAAAAATAAAAAATAATAAAAAAATGTAAAAATGGGGTTAGTGCTCGGGTTGCCTCCCGAGAAGCGCTCGTTTATAGTCTTAGCTAGACTTTACCTCTCATTCGTATGGTTATGGTGGTTTGAGGAGGTGAAAATCCTTTCTCATGCGATCACTTCGGTTATGGATATATAGTTTAAGTCGAGTAATGTTTACCTCAAAAGTGTCGAATTTAAGATTCCTGACCTCGACTGTGCCATATAGGAAGACATTTAGTACCTCAAAAGTGATTTCTTCGTTTGTCTTGAGGTCTGAATTGGTGATTCGAGGGTCTTCCTTATTCAACAATACCTAATCCTCTATTTTGATGTGATTTGTTGTTCCTATCAGCTCGTCCGGGGTTTCCTTCAGTTTCACTTCATGTGGTTCTGGTTCTTCTTTAAATTGTGTTTTCCACTTTTCTAGTTTGTCGACCCTGAGGCTTCGTTCCTCATATAATTCTTCTTTATTGGCACGAGGTCTGTGATCCGGCTCAGGTTTGTAGCTTTGTGGTGTTTCCTGCAATGAAGGTTGAACAAGTTGGTTATCAACTGAATTTACTTTCTCACCTTTATCACTTGACATTCTGGCTGAGTCAAGAGCTTGAAGAGTGACTATCTCGTCGCCTACACAAAGTATGAGTTCACCTGCATAGATATCAATTTTAGCTCTGGCAGTTGCAAGAAATGGTCTTCCTAAAATTAAGGGGATCGTGTTGTCCTCATCCATGTCTAAAACGACAAAGTCTACTGGGAATACGAATTTATCAATTTTGATTAGAACATTTTCTATTATACCCCTAGGGATTCTTATAATTTTACCAGTTAATTGAATGCTAATCCTAGTTTGTCTAGGTTTCCGTAGACCTAGTTGTTTAAACATTTTGTAAGGCACAACATTGATACTTGCCCCTAAATCTGCTAACGCATTATCAATATATAAATTACCAATTAAACATGGAATTGTAAAACTCCCTGGATCTTTTAATTTTCGTGGCAGTTTATTTTGTAGAATTGCTGAGCACATTGCGTTTAGCTCCACGTGGTGCTCTTCGTCTAATTTGCGTTTGTTGAAACTTACCGAACTATTCCTCTGAATCGTCTCTTTCCATTGCTTCGGGATAAGGTATGCGAGGTTGGTACTCCTTGATTACCGGTTTCAACTTTTCTTGTGTTACCTCTACCTTACCTTCGTCTACCTTGTTTTCTTGTATTGAGTTTGGTTCACCTAACCCCTTACTATCTTGAGCTGAGATGGCTTGAATTTGCTCTTTTGGATTGATCTCAGTGTTACTAGGTAGACGTCCTTGCGGTCATTCCGACATCAACTTTGCAAGTTGTTCGACTGCATTAGTGACTACCTTGACTGATTTAGTAAGTTCCCCGAATCGGTTCTCGTTGCTTTTACTTGTTTTCTCAGTTTTTTGGAAACGGTTTTCTGTGTTTGCCATGAATTTTTTTGAAACACCCCACACCAGGCCCACGAGCCTGAACCGGATCTGGTATGTTCCTAAAGTAAACCAGTTTCAAAGAATTTCGTTACTTAGAGAAAATTTGTAAAATTTTTAGAAGATGTTGTAGTGGATTGGGCTTAGATTGGAAACCCATTTATTTAATCTTGTAAATCCAATTTTAGAGAGGTGACAAAATAATTTTTAGGGTTTTAAAGAAAATAACCTTTAACTTTTAGGCATAATAGTTCGTAACATAATAGTAAAAAGTAAAGCAAAGTAAAGAAAATCCACTGGGCCTTATGGCCTTATTACATCAAGTAAAACCCAAAAATAAAATTAAAGGTACTCAACAGAAATAAAGTCCAAATTTAAATAGAATCTTCAAATGAAACATGGCCACCTCAAGGTCTCACAGTCCTGATCCTCATCACTTGTTCATCACCTGAAAATGATTCCCACAACGGGGTGAGTCAACAGACTCAATGTGCACACAGTACTAACATTCAACAAATCAGGCACACATGTTCATATCAATTTCATATTCAAATAAAAATGATGATGCAACCCAAACCCAAGCCTAATGGTCTATCCGCTACACACCACCGTGCACCGCCAATACACCGTGGGACTACTAAGTCAACCCTCCATCCGCTACACACCATCGAAGGCGTCATTGCAATGACGTGCTCATCGCCCATATAATTTGTGTCATTAGACACCATATTCGAATAATGTAACCGAAGTTACCAAATTCAGATATTTGTGACCGTAACCACCATATAACGTTGGTGAGACCGAAGTCAACACCTTCTGACGTTGGTGAGACCGAAGTCAACACCTTCTTCCCCTTTCACATAAATCCCGAATGCCCCAAAAATATATATCATGCATAACATACTTAATTTCATAATCATATACATATATTCACATGTTATAAAATAACATATTTCATAATCCTATCAGAAGTAGGAAACGTACCTGAGTACTTTTGTACCACATTAGGGTACTTAGCCATATTCATATTCTTATGTATAATCACATAATAAAATAATTGCCATATGAAATATCGAAAGTTAGTGTGCGTACACACCTGATTTGCTTAATAGATTCCTTGAAATCCCGAAGAACGATCTACCGATCTAGATTTTTACTCCTATATTCGGCCAACCATTAAAATATATTAACAACCTATTTGGCTTAAAAACCAAATCCAAGTAGGATTTGTATTACTTACCTTGTTGCCGAATTAAAAGAGTGTAAATCAAATGCCGAAAATTGATAGTATTCCTTCCTTAAATCAGCTAGCCACTAGATCATGTAATTATGTCAGTTTCTAACTTTTGAATAATGGGAAATAATCCTAAATATCAAAAAAACAAGCCTTGGCCGAATATCACCTACCTTACAAATTCCAAATCTGAAAAGGATTCCTTGCCTATAGTCACAGAGTTTCGGCTATGGAGTTTTAATCAGGGATCAAAGAGTGTTTTGGCTCGACAATAGCAAAGGAGAGGAGAAGAAAATAGAAGAAGAAGAGATGTATTTTGCTTAAAGAGAAATTCGGCAAAGAGGGGGAGAAAGCAAGGGGATTTTTGGCTACTTGGAAAGATGAGAGAAAAAGACCTTGGGTTCTCCTTTTATAGCTGAATTTGCTAGGCCAAGAGTCCTTGACTTGGCCACCACTCTCCCTTAAGATGATATTATCTCCTTTATCTAAAAATAAAAGCATTTAATCTATCAATTATCTCCTCAGATAATCCAAATTTAAAATCCCTTATTTATCACTTAATAATCAAGTTTTAATAAAAATAAAACTCCTCCTTTCTAGAAAATAGGTGCCGTCCACCCTCTTACTTAGGGAAGCAAAAATAAACCTTCATTATTTGCTTCCCAGGTGACTCGAACTCGGGCCCATTCCTCTTACACATGACGCCATTTCTATAAGCCTTAAGTGACACCTTCAGGTCACTTTTCCAAGCCCGATTGTGTGTCGAATTTCACCAACTTTTTCTTTTAAGGCCCTCTTGCCCTTATTTCCTATTTTGGACTTTAAAATTTGTCATTCCGGCCTTATTTCTAAGTTTCCTAAAATTTTCGATCGGCTCAGAACTTGCCATTTTCTTACTCTTCGTGTTTCCAAAATGTTCGTGTTTCCAAAATGTTCGTGTTTCCAAAATGTTCGTGTTTCCAAAATGTTCACTTTCCTAATTTACTTAGGTTTCCAAAATGTTCACTTTCCTAATTTGCTTAGGTTTCCAAAATGGTCATTTTCCTATTTCCAACATAACATTTCCATGCATTCTCGTGTTTCCAAAAATCATTCCAAATTTATTCCAAAACACATAAAAGATGTCTTTTTGTACAATTAGGCCAAAATGCATAGGCCCTTTTCAGGATGTTACAGTTCTACCCCCCTTAAAAATAATTTTGTCCTCGAAATTACTTACTATCGTTCATCCGTACAGTCTAACTCACCACACTACGCTATTGCTACGCACTCTGATCTTAAAGAACTATCATACTTTCTGGGCACATTCTCTAAGTTCACAATCAAGGTTCCATATACTTCATTAGCAACATAAGATCGAACTAATCTTATAGCGAGTAAAGTAATGAAGTATAATCCATAAATAAGAAACTTACTCGTTGTCTCGTTTGGCGCATCACTATCCTCGCGACGACCAACTGCATAAACTAACCTTGGCTGCCTTGCTTCTGAACCTTCAATACCTCCGCTTGGTGCTCCACGACCTTGGCCAAAACCATTACCTCTGTTATTCGAACCTCGACCTCGTTGAGGCTGCTGTCCTCCCCTACCAGCCTGATTAACATGCTGAGTTGCTGGCTTTTTGTCATCTAATATTTTTGGACAGTCCTTGAACATATGGTCCTTGGACCCACACCTAAGACGTGCTCCTTTCTTTCTCCAACACTCACCTAAATGCTTCTTTCCACAATGCTCACAAGGATGATACTGCCCTCTGGTACCAACTTGCTGATCCTTCGTCCCATCAGTTCTAGGCCTCTTATTCTTCGATGATCCAGACAATCCAAAACCTCTTTTCGACCTATTTCGATCAGTGTTCTGCTTGATAGAATCCTTAATTCCCTCGGCCACTTTAGCCTTATCCACCAAAGTATAGAATTCTCTCTCCTGATGCGGTGCTATCAACAGTCTCAGATCGTTCCTCAGTCCGTCCTCAAAACGGACACAGTGTTCATGCTCAGTTGCCACTACCCCTCGAGCATAGCGGCTCAATCTCAGGAATTTTGCCTCATATTCTGTGACAGACTTACCCCCTTGCACCAACCCTAGAAAAGCCTTCCTTTGTTCACCTGTATACCTGGTCCCCACATACTTCTTCTAAAATGCCTCTTTAACATACTCCCAGGTCAAGTTGTCAGCCGTGGTACCATCTCGAACAGTTAACCACCACTGATACGCTTCATCGCATAACAACGCCACCATCCCTTTCAACTTTTCCTCTGGAGTCAGATCGAGCTCATCCATGATACGCTCTGTTGCCTCCAACCAGTACTCAGCTGTACTAGGTGCCACATTAGATACTCCTCAGAACATTTTCGCTCCATTAGCTCGGAGCCGTTCAGGTACCGACTTTTGATTTCCTGAATTTCCTCCGGCACCTGCCACCAATTCCAAAACTTGTAGCACAACCTGCGACACAGCATCTTCCCCCATCTGAGCCTGCTGCTCAACATTAACAGTTGGGGGTGGTGGTGGCGGTGGCATTTCATTGTCGGACCCTTGACCCGACCTAACGGGTTTCGACACGGTCATCCTTCCTCTACCTCGACCACGACAACCACGTCCTCTAGAGCTCATTTTCTAGCGTCGAGATCTGATTAAGAATTTTATGGATTAGTCATTGTTCCACTTATTTATCGGCGAAGGAGTTTTATGAAAAGGGATTTAAGAGTGGTTCTTTCGTATACATACAAACACACAGTCTTTTCCATTCATTCATTCATCCATCAAACAAGTATGAACTTTCGTTCATTCAGAGAAACGTTGTAGTTTTTGTTGTTGTTGTTTTCCACTACCCAGGGGTATTTTCGTAATTTTGTCCAACAGGGGCATTTTCGTAATTTTTCAGAAGAAAAACGTTCCTTGGTGTTTTTGTCAAAAATTATTTTGAAAATTTCAAAATGTCGGGGTAATTTGGAAAAATTTTGAAATTCGGGGGTATTTCGGTAAATTTTGACCTCAGGGGTATTTTGGTAATTTTTTCTCAAATCAGGGTAAATTTGTAAAATTTTATAAGTCAAGGAGATTTTCGAAAGTTGTAAAACTTTGAGGGTTCTTTTTGAAAATTGTTCTTTCAAAAATGAGGATGTTGCAAAAATTTGGAAATTAGGGTCATTTTGGTAATTTTGTAAGTTATGGGCAATTTTGTAATTTTTTCCAAAATCAAGGTATTTTGGTATTTTACAAATTATTGTTTTTGAATGTTTATGAAATAATGAAATTTTGGTAAGCTGTTGAGTAGTTGAACATTTTATAAACCAAGGGCATTTTGGTAATTTCACCACTAAGGGCATTTTTGTAATTTTCGCAAATCAGGAGTTTTTCAGAAAATGTTGTAAAAATAATTTTCTCAGATTTCAAAAGAAAGTTTTAAAAGGTTGAAAAACTAGGGTTTGTTGTTTTGTTCTCTCTTTTTTTTTTTTAAAACATGACTAGTTCCTTTCGGGTTTTAGTCGTTTAGCCTATGACCGAGCCCTCTTGGTCGTGGTGAACCAAAGCTACGCACCAGTGCAGATTCGTGTGGAGAGGAGGTGAGTCACGCGATCGCTTAAATACCAAGCTCCCACCAAACCATTCCTAGACATGCGCATGAGGTTGCCACACCACCGAGCCTCCGAGTTAGGGTGAACCGAGCTACGCACTGTAGGATTCTGCAAGAGGAGGTGAGTCACTAGGACTGCTTAAATACCAGGCTCTTCCGGATCTAATCCTAGACATGCGTACAGGGGTTACCACACCTTAGCTCAGTGACTTAGCCATAGGTTTGTTTAGTACATTAAGTCTTATGTGTTTGTGTTTGAGTAGTCTAATCATAGGGTTCAAGTTCCTATCATTCTATTCTACGTTCCATGCCTTTTCTACCCTTATATAAAACACAGAATCACACATAGAGTTAGGGGTACTTACCTGGTAGACTGCGGGTCGGAGACTTAGGGGCCATGCCAAAAGCCTGCTTATTTTCAAAGAAAATCATTTGGCTCGCTTTGAAAACGTTTGGGCCTTAGCCCACGTGCCGAGAGTTTAAAAGCGGGCTCGATACTAAATCGAAACACCCCACACCCTACCACGAGCCCGAACCGATCTGGTATGTTCCTAAAGTAAACCGGTTTCAAAGAATTTCGCTACTTAGAGAAAATTTGTAAAATTTTTAGAAGATGTTGTGGTGGATTGGGCTTAGATTGGAAACCCATTTATTTAATCTTGTAAATCTAATTTTAGAGAGGTGACAAAAAATTTTTTAGGGTTTTAAAGAAAATAACCTTTAACTTTTAGGCATAATAGTTCGTAACATAATAGTAAAAAGTAAAGCAAAGTAAAGAAAATCCATTGGGCCTTATGGCCTTATTACATCAAGTAAAACCCAAAATAAAATTAAAGGTACTCAATGAAATAAAGTCCAAATTTAAATAGAATCTTCAAATGAAACATGGCCACCTCAAGGTCTACTGTCCCCATTCAAACCTTTGTTCATCACCGAAAATAATTCCCACAACGGGTGAGTCAATGACTCAATGTGCACACAAGACTAACATTCAACAAATCGGCACACATGTTCATATCAATTTCATATTCAAATAAAATGATGATGCAACCCAAACCCAAGCCTAATGGTCCATCCGCTACACACCACCCATACCGCCAATACACCGTGGGACTACTAAGTCAACCCTCCATCCGCTACACACCATCGAAGGCGATCATTGCGACGTGTTTCATCGCCCATATAATTTGTGTCATTAGACACCATATTCGAATAATGTAACCGGTTACCAAATTCGGATATTTGTGACCGTAGTCACCATATAACGTTAATGAGACCGTCAACACCTTCGACGTTGGTGAGACCAAGTCAACACCTTCTTCCCCTTTCACATAAATCCCGAATGCCCCAAAAATATATATCATGCATAACATACTTAATTTCATAATCATATACATATATTCACATGTTATAAAATAACATATTTCATAATCCTATCAAAAGTAGGAAACGTACCTGAGTACTTTTGTACCACATTAGGGTACTTAGCCATATTCATATTCTTACGTATAATCACATAATAAAATAATTGCCATATGAAATATCGAAAGTTAGTGTGCGTACACACCTGATTTGCTTAATAGATTCCTTGAAATCCTGAAGAACGATCTAACGATCTAGATTTTTACTCTTATATTCGGCCAACCATTAAAATATATTAACAACCTATTTGGCTTAAAAACCAAATCCAAGTAGGATTTGTATTACTTACCTTGTTGCCGAATTAAAAGAGTGTAAATCAAATGCCGAAAATTGATAGTATTCCTTCCTTAAATCGGCTAGCCACTAAATCATGTAATTATGTCAGTTTCTAACTTTTGAATAATGGGAAATAATCCTAAATATCAAAAAAACAAGCCTTGGCCGAATATCACCTACCTTACAAATTCCAAATCTGAAAAGGATTCCTTGCCTATAGTCACAGAGTTTCAGCTATGGTTTTAATCAGGGATCAAAGAGTGTTTTGGCTCGACAATAGCAAAGGAGAGGAGAAGAAAATAGAAGAAGAAGAGATGGATTTTGCTTAAAGAGAAATTCGGCAAAGAGGGGGAGAGAGCAAGGGGATTTTCGGCTACTTGGAAAGATGAGAGAAAAAGACCTTGGGTTCTCCTTTTATTGCTGAATTTGCTAGGCCAAGAGTCCTTGACTGGGCCACCACTCTCCCTTAAGATGATATTATCTCCTTTATCTAAAAATAAAAGCATTTAATCTATCAATTATCTCCTCAGATAATCCAAATTTAAAATCCCTTATTTATCACTTAATAATCAAGTTTTAATAAAAATAAAACTCCTCCTTTCTAGAAAATAGGTGCCGTCCACCCTCTTACTTAGGGAAGAAAAAATAAACCTTCATTATTTGCTTCCCAGGTGACTCGAACTCGGGCCCATTCCTCTTACACATGGCGCCATTTCCATAAGCCTTAAGTGACACCTTCAGGTCACTTTTCCAAGCCCGATTGTGTGTCGAATTTCACCAACTTTTTCTTTTAAGGCCCTCTTGCCCTTATTTTCTATTTTGGACTTTAAAATTTGTCATTCCGGCCTTATTTCTAAGTTTCCTAAAATTTTCGATTGGCTCTGTAACTTGCCATTTTTCTTACATCTTCAGGTTTCCAAAATGTTCAGGTTTCCAAAATGTTCAGGTTTCCAAAATGTTTAGGTTTCCAAAATGTTTAGGTTTCCAAAATGTTCAAGTTTCCAAAATGTTCAGGTTTCCAAAATGTTCACTTTCCTAATTTACTTAGGTTTCCAAAATGTTCACTTTCCTAATTTGCTTAGGTTTCCAAAAATGGTCATTTTCCTATTTCCAACATAACATTTCCATGCATTCTCAGGTTTCCAAAAATCATTCCAAATTTATTCCAAAACACATAAAAGATGTCTTTTTGTACAATTAGGCCAAAATGCATAGGCCCTTTTCAGGATGTTACATTTTTCAGCATCTTTTCAAGATTCGGCTCCTCTTCTTGTTGGTGAGGTGGTTGTTGAAAATCTAGAGGAAATTCTGATCTTTGGCTATTTTGATCATCCCACGAGAAATTGGGATGGTACTTCCAACCTGCATTATAAGTGTCACTATAAAAATTATTTTGATATCTAGAATAGTTACCAATATAGTGAGCTTGCTCATTTTCCATGCCATATCCCTATGGTGGTACTCAGGATTCACCATGCCTCCTAGATTCAAATCATATTGTATTTCTGGATGTACCTACGAGGGACTATACCAATCATCAATCTTTTATTCATCATCTCTAATCGATTAGATAACCCGTGACCATGTCAAGGTTGAAGACACCGGTCGCTTTTAGTAGGAATTGTCCTCATGACTTGCCACCGATAATTATTCGATGCCATCTTTTTCATAGACTAAAATTTTCTGCCAAAAGCAAAATAGAGGAAAAAATTAGCAAAGTAATTAAAACTAAAAATAAAAATAATAAAAATAATAATAAATTGTAAAAAAAATTGGCTAAAGTAATAAAAATAGAGCTTTCATAATATTTTAGTGTTCCCCGGCAACGGCGCCAAAAACTTGATCGTGTCAAACAGTCGAGTTTTAAAAGTTTATAAAAAGAATGATCGAACCTGTAGACTAACTATGACAACGAAAGAGGCAAGTGCATCCATCGAACAGTAGTATAGTTTAGGCAAGAATGTCTTATCGAACCCAAGGGAACCTAAAAGTACTACTACTCACTTTCTTTCTATTATTTAGCCTGAAATATGGAGTGATTGGTTTATGAAACTAATGAAAAACTAAACTAGATGCAAAGAAAAAAGAATGAATTGGAGAAAGACTTTTAGAAAAACTCAGTTGATGAAGATGATACCCTCAGGAAGAATCCACCTATGACTTCACTTATTATTTATTCCCCAAACCATATGATTTCTCTACTTAGCTTGATTCGTGAGACTCCCTAACCTATATTAAACCCTCTCTCGAAGCAAATAACTTCTAACCTTAGGTTAACTAGTGGAACTCTCGTTCTCTTATAATAACCCCCTAAGGAAGCAGTAAATCGATCAATGGATTCCCATATTGGGTTTCACCTTAATCCGATAAAATCTCATAACCCTATCTCTAGGCGCCCGATCAACTCCGCTCAATTACGCTAGATCTACTCTTAGGTAGGGTCTATTCCTCCTCCACCTAAGCATATCAGATTAAATTAAGTAACATAATTAAGAACAAACTAAGTACTTATCATATAATTTAGAAATCAAATAACAAAATCCATCATAGGTTTCACCCCCTTCAGGTATCTGAAGGGTTTAGTTCATAACTAAATAAGAAAACATCTCAAGAGAAAAGATAAAACAAAACATAAGAAATCCCTAAAACCCCCTAAAGAATTGAAGGAGAGATCCTCCGTTTTGAATGGAGTTCTGGCTTTTTGAGATCGATCAACTGGCTATCTTCAAGTGATTCCCTAAAAGATGAAAGCTTCGACAAAAACCTTTGCAAAAAGCTCCCTCTGTTTCGGCTTCTGTCGAACTCCCCTTTTTAGTTGCTACCTTGGGTGTTTATATAGGCTTTGAGATGCTCCTAAGTATCCTAATTCAAGTAGAATTCCTTCTAGGATGTTTAAGTAGACTTAGGAATGTGTTTCTTTACCTCCAAGCATCCAAGTCCGAGTGAAATTTCTCTTTCCCGCGGCAGGGGCACGGCCATGGTACACGTCCGTGTAAATCGTCTTCAGGCCGTATCTCGATTCTGTCGATTGAGGCATGGCTGTGTAAATCGTGGCATGGCCGTGTGAAGTAATTTGACAAGGCACGGCCGTGTGGCTTGAAGTCCAGGCTGTGTCGATTTCTTGGGTTGGCCCAATTTGGCCCGTTTTAAGCCTGTTTCTCATTCTTTTCGTCCTTGGGTGCTTTCTTGAGTATAAACATGAAAAGAAAGGATTAAAAGCACTTTTTTACATAAATCAAGGGCTAGATCATCCAAAAGCATACTAAATATGGGGTTAAAATATGTTACTTTTACGGTTTATCACCTTCCTCTACCATATCCTCTTCCGTCAATGTTGGTACATCTAACCCTTCACTATCGTGAGTAGTTATTTCTTGAGGTTGCTCTCTAGGGTTAGCTTCGATGTTGCTAGGCAAGATACCTTGTGGTCTTTCTGAGATCAGCTTAGCAAGTTGCCCTAATTGGTTTTCGATCTCTTGAAACATTGCTTCTTGATTTTTGAGTGCTATTTCGGTGTTTTGGAAACGAGTTTCTGACATCGCTATAAATTTTGTTAGCATCTCCTCAAGGTTCGACTCCTGTTCCTGTTAAAGAGGTTGTTGTTAAAAATATGGAGAAAGTTTCGGCCTTTGACTACTTTGATCATCCCACGAGAAATTGGGATGTTACCTCCAACCTGCATTATAAGTGTCACTATAAAAATTATTTTGAGGCCTAGAATAGTTACCCATATAGTGGACTTGTTCGTTCTCTATGCTAAGGTTGTAGGATAGATATTATGTGTTGTTCACCCCTCTTCCATTCATATCGTACCGTATTACTGGATGTACCTGCAAAGAATTACATATGCCATCAATCTTTTTATTCATCATCTCTTCCTGAATTGATAGCATGGTGACTGTGTCAAGGTTGAAGACACTGGCTGCTTCAGTAGGCTTTGTCCTCATGAATTGCCACTAATAATTATTCAATGCCATCTTCCTCTATAAACTAAAATTGTCTGCCAAAAGAAAATAAGGGAAAATTAACAAAGTAAAAATAAAAATAATAATGAAAATAAATTGCAATAATAATAAATGGCTAAAGTAATAAAAATTAAGTGTTCTTAATATTTTAGTTCCTCGACAACGGCGCCAAAAACTTGATCGTGTCTGTTGAGTCTGAAAAATTTATAAAAAGAATGATCAAACCTGGAAACTAACTAATACAACGATGGAGGCAAGCGCACCTATCGAACAGTAGTATAGTTTAGTGGCAAGATCGGATTGTCGAACCCAAAGGAACCAAAAGTACTAATATTAACTCTCTTTCTATTATTTAGCCTACGAATTAAGGGAATTTTTATCTAATCTAAAATTAACTAATTAACTAAACTAAAAGTGCTAAAACAAAGAGGAAATTTGGGGAAGGACTTGAGAGAAATCCGATTGATTTAGACAATACCTGAGGAAGAATCCACCTAGACTTCACTTGTTATCTAACTCTGAACTAGACAATTTATTCACTTGACTTGATCCATAGGATTCCCTAAGTTATATTAATACCTCTCTTGAGGCTACTAACGTCTAAACCTAGATTGATTAATTGAAATCTCTTTCTAATTAAAACCCCTAGAATTGCATTAACTCGATCTATGGACTCCCATATTAGGTTTGACCATATTCCGGTAGATTTTCATCCTATCTCTAGGCGCGCGAGCAACTCCGCTTAACTATGCTAGATCTACTCTTAGACAAGGTCTCTTCCTCCTCTGCCTAAGCACATCACACTTGAATCAATATCCCAGAAATACCAAAATAAGAATTAAGAACACATAGTTAAGAACAAATCAAGTATTTATCATACAGCTCATATAATAATAACAAGATCCATCTTAGGTTCATCCCCCTCAAGTATCTAAGGGTTTAGTTCATAATTGTAAAAGAAAACATCTTAGAAGAAAAGATAAACAAAGCATAAGAAAACCCTAAAACCCCTTGAAGGAATTGAAGGAGAGTTCCTCTGTCTTGAGTATGATTCCGGCTTCTTGAGATGAATCAACTGACTTTCTTTGATCGCGTCAAACAGTCGAGTTTTAATATTTATAAAAGAGTGATCGAACCTGTAGACTAACTGTGACAATGATAGAGGCAAGTGCACCTATTGAACAGTAGTATAGCTCAGACAAGAATATCTTATCTAACCCAAGCGAACCTAAAAGTACTACTACTCACTTTTTTTTCTATTATTTAGCCTGAAATATGGAGTGATTGGTTTATGAAACTAATGAAATAGTTAGACTAAATGCGAAGACAAAAGAATGAATTGGAGAAAGACTTAAGGAAAACTTAGTTGATAAAGACGATACCCTCAGGAAGAATCCACCTATGACTTCACTTATTATTTATTCTCCGAACCATATGATTTCTTTACTTAACTTGATCCGTGAGACTCCCTAACCTATATTAAACCCTCTCTCAAGGCGAATAACGTCTAGCCTTAGGTTAATTAGTGGAACTTTCATTCTCTTATAATAACCACCTAAGGAAGCAGTAAATCGATCAATGGATTCCCATATTAGGTTTCACCCTAATCCGGTAAAATCTCGTAACCCTATCTTTAGGCGCCCGATCAACTCCGCTCAATTAGGCTAGATCTACTATTAGGTAGGGTCTATTCCTCCTCCACCTAAGCACATCAGATTAAATTAAGAAACATAATTAAGAACAAACCAAGTACTTATCATATAATTTAGAAATCAAATAACAAAATCCATCATAGGTTTCATCCCTTTCAGGTATCTGAGGGGTTTAGTGCATAACTAAATACGAAAACATCTCAAGAGTAAAGAATAAAAAAACATAAGAAATCCCTAAAACCCCCTGAAGGAATTAAAGGAGAGATCCTCCGTCTTGAATGGAGTTTCGACTTCTTAAGATGAATCAACTGGCTATCTTCAAGTGATTCCCTAAAAGAAGAACGCTTCGGAAAAAGCCTCTGCCAAAGAAACTCCCTTTTAATTTTTGCCTTGGGTTGTTTATATAGGCTTTGGGATGCTACTCCTAAGTACCTCCTTCAAGTAGAATTACTATTAGGGTGTTGGAGTAGACTTAGGAGTATGTTTCTTTGGCTTCAAGCATCCAAATCCAAGTGAAATTGCTCTCTCCCGCGGCAGGGGCACGTCCATGACACACACCCTTGTAACTCGTGGTTGGGCAGTGTCTCAATTCTGTCATTTTGGGCACGACCGTGTGAGTCAAGATTCAGGCCGTGCTTCAGGTTTGTCGATTTGGGCACAGCCATGTAGATCACTAGGCACGTCCGTGTGATAAATGGATGTTGCACGGCTGTGTGTTACGTAGTTGAGGGATAAATGGATGTTGCACGGCTGTGTGTTATGTAGTTGAGGCCGTGCTCTAGGTAATTGGCGAGGCACGGTCGTGTGGGCTTTGGGCCAGGCCGTGTTGATTGTTGCTAAGGCCCAATTACTCCGTTTTAAGCCCGTTTTGTGTTCTTTTTATCCTCGAGTGCTTTCCTGAGTATAAACATGAAAAGAAAGGATTAAAAGCACCTTTTTACCTAAATCAAGGGCTAAATCATCCAAAAGCATACTAAATATGGGGTTAAAATATGTTACTTTTACGGTTTATCAAATACTCCCACACTTAGGCTTTTGCTTGTCCTCAAGCAAAATTCTCAACTTACAATTAAAACGAACTTTCCATAATTTATAATTCCTGTTGACAATGTCTCATCATAATTCATAGATAATTTATAAATGGATAGTTCAACTCAAAGAACCCTAAAGATTCAATTACGATAAGTCATACCTTTATAGCATGAAAACATAGGTGTCTCCCCTTATCTAAGTGATCATCTTTAATTCAAAATCGACAAGAACTGTCATCCTCACTAAAGATTCACTCAAATCACTCGAAGGTGTTTAAGGTTCAAGAATAAGCACTCTAAGTCGAACCTGAAAAGTTAATCCCATAGGCTTGCCTTAAAATCAAATCTCCACCATTGTATATGAGATGATACACAGATCAAAAAGTCTTTAATCAGGGTTGTAACGGCGCTAAGGTTAAGGGTGTGGATACAGGCTGAATTAGAGGTTTAGAATTGAGACTTACTTGACAAATTTTTTAACTAGAAACACTGAACTAAATATGAATATTTACTTCGAATGCAAACTAATAATACCACTATAGATAATTACTATATAATAACGAATATTTTCATGACTTAAAATTTTATAATACTTTAATACGAGCTTTTTCTTCAACAATTGGAGTTTAAATACTCTAAGCTCTTTTATTATACTACTAATATTGAATATACTTGGATTTTTTTTAAGAACAAACTAAAATAAACATAATAGAAGGAACTTTGGTGATTGAAATAACCTAATTCGGCAATTGATCAAATCAATTCTCGATAGAGGGGTAGTCAAAGGAATGTTGATAACAATTACAAAGGGATTTTGGGTTAATATTAGTGGGTGAGTCAATAAAAAGGTTGTTAGGATTCAATGGGGTTCACTAGGGGTTAATTTGTATGGGTAGGCTTTTTAGTGGAGTGAATAGGTTAAAACCTAGGTGCCTTTATCATCTCAGTGTATCAAATCATTAATGTGGTCTCGACATGCATAAACGAGGCAAGTTCTAGAATAATAGTTCAAAGTTGACACACTCATAATCAATTAGAGTGAGCACGAAAAAGGGTATATGCTCTATAAGGCTCAAAATCTCACAAAAAATTATGGGTGTTTTGACATCAATCCTTATAAATTTTGAACTTCAAGGTGATACTCAAATTAGGTTCAACAAACTATCAATTTTAATTTTTAGAAAGTAGACTTATCATGCTCGATTCTCTAGTATTCTTTAAATTTAATCATCAATGCACAATTACCTAAGACTTATTCTAAAACATATAAATAAAAATCATAAATCATTAGCAATTTCACCCTAATTAATAATATGAGAAAAATGCTTAAGATCAAGACTAATTTCAGGGTTTTGAGAATTATGCAAAAAGTTATACACTATTACCCCCACACTTAAGATGTACATTGCCCTCAATGTACAAAGATGGATAATGATAATTAGGTGCCAAATCAAAAAGATAAGTGGGGAAAGTAATACTCCCTAAAATCTGGATGATCCCTGGAGTCTTTGGTGGTGGTGATGGTGTTTTCTATGGGCTTGGTGATGTGGCTACCGAAAAGCAATTTGCTAGATGAATAAATTGAGTAGCCTGCGAAGATATAGCCAAGAGATCTAGAGAAATAATAATAATATACTAATAATATAATTAAAGATTAAGGAAATAAAAAGAAGGAGACTAAGAAGAAAACTGAAATTGAAAGAAAAGACTAATGTACTAAGGAGTCCTTATTGTTGGATGGTTTGCGAGGTGGATGTGACCTCGAAGGCTGTGGTACGTGATTCCCAAGCAGCCTTTGGAACCTAAAACCAAGAAACTAATATGAAATAAATTAAATTAAGCAGGATATAAGTAAAGATAAGGAAAATAAAGGAGACATGAAAAGAAAAATAGAACCGAAAAGGTTTTCGAGACCCTTGGCGTGTCAATTAAGTGAAGCTGCCGGCATGAACTCATGTTGAGGTCTCCTCTGAGGAGACGATGCTGACCTTCTTACGTTTCTTCGGCATGATCTTTGTGTTGCTCAAGAGTCTTGGGCCTTTTTTATGAGCAGAGAGAAAATTTGTAAGAAATAAAAGGGAGAAGGAAGATGGGGGAGAGGGGAAGGCTGTGGGGATTTAAATAAAATTTTCAAATCTGGTATGTTCCTACGCTCGTGTACCGAGGGTGTGTTGTTTCACACGGCCGCTTCGCATGGCTATGTTTTGGAGTGTGTTGTTCTTCCACGCCCGTTTGTTGATGGGCACGCCCGTTTCTAAAAAGCCAGTATAGAAGCACGGGTGGAATGTACGAGCGTGGTCTGCCCATGCTCAATAAGTCAGTATCTTAGCAAGGTTGTGAGGCACGGCCGTACTATTTTTTTCGGTGCTCGTGCTGTGGGTGGTTGGATCCATGACGTTGGGGGGGTGGTTGGACTGACTTGCACGGCTCTGCTCTATCAGTGTGGTAGTTTTGGTGGTCCGCACGGCTATGGGCACGGCCGTGTGTAAGGCCGTGTGGCCTGTAAATATGCATTTTTGTGTTAGTTTAAATGTTGAGAGAAGAAACAAGGAAAGAAAAGAAAAATATATTTGAAAGTAAATAGTGTTAGTGCTCGGGTTGCCTCCCGAGAAGCGCTCGTTTATAGTCTTAAGCTAAACTGTCCTTGATTTTGAAAATTTTAGGGAGGTTTAAAGGTTTGAATATTTTCCCTCTTGTTGACAGTTTTATTTTCGTGAAAAAGTTTAGGTCGAGAAGCGTTTACCTTGAAATTGCCGAATATTAGATTGCTTACCTCGACTATTTCGTGTGGGAAAACATCGTGTACCTGAAGGAGTATTTCTTTCTTTTTCTTCAGTTCTGTTGAACTGATGTAAGGATCGGGTTTGTCAAACAGCACCTGGTCTCCTATTTTAAAGTGATTTGATGTCCTTATGAGCTCTTCTGGTGGTTCCTTAGGCTTTACTTCATGTGGATCCAGCTTTTCTTTGGTGTGTATCTTCTGCTCTTCTAATTTGTTGGTCTTCCAATTTTGTTTCTGGTGTGATTCTTCTATGGCAAATTCAGGACTATGAGTTGGCTCAGCTTTGATGCTTTGTGATGTTTCCTGTGATGAAGTTTGAACAATTTTCTTATCTATTGATACGGCTTTTTTACCTTCATCTTCTATTGTTTTGGCTGAGTCGAGAGCTTGAAGATTGACCGATTCTTCTCCTACACGAAGTATGAGTTATCCTGTGGCAACATCAATTTTAGTCTTGGCAGTTGCAAGAAAAGGTCTTCCTAAAATTAAAGGGATTGAATTTTCCTCATCTATGTCTAAAACAACAAAATCTACTAGGAAAACAAATTTATCGATTTTTACTAAAACATCTTCAATAATGCCCTAGAAATCTAATGCTTTTATCACTAGTTAGATACTCATCCTAGTTTGTTTGGGCTTCCCTAGACCTACTCGTTTAAACAAAGGCATAAAGCATGATATTTATACTTGCCCTAAATCATTAACGATTATCAATAGTTAAACTACTAATTAAACATGGAATCGTAAAACTCCCTGGATCTTTTAGTTTCTGTGGTAGTCTGCTCAGTAGCATTCTTGAGCATGTTGCGTTAAGTTCCACATGGTGCTCTTCATCTATTTTATGCTTATTCATCAAGAGCTGTCTTAAAAATCTCCTTGAGTCGGGCATCCAAAAGAGCTTCAAGAAGAGGTAAGTTAATATGTAATTTCTTTAAAAGTTTTAGAAACTTACCGAATTGTTCCTCTGAATCATCTTTTTTCAATGCTTCGGGATAAGGTATGCGAGGTTGGTATTCTTTGATTACCGGTTTTGGTCTCTCTTGTACTAGCTCTATTTTACCTTTTTCTTCCTTAGTTTCTTGTATTGAGGTGGACTCGTCTACTTTTGTATCCTCTTGAGCTGTGATGGCTTGGATTTGCTCTTTTGGGTTTATTTCTGTGTTGCTTGTCAGACGTCCTTGTTGACATTCAGAAATCGCCTTTGTGAGATGTCCCACTGACCTAGTAAGTTCTCCAAGTTGATTCTCGATTCCTTTGATCGATTTTTGTTGTTCATCACGTATTACTTCAGTCTTTTGGAGACGAGTATCTGTAGCTGCCATGAATTTTGTCAACATCTCTTCAAGGTTTGATTTCTTTTCCTGTGGATAGGGCTGATTTTGGTAATTTGGAGTAGGTTGCTGCTTTTGATTTCGTTGTCCTCCCCACGAAAAATTTGGGTGGTTCCTCCAACCTGCATTATAAGTGTTACTATAAGGATTATTATTAGATCGAAAATTGTTACCTATGTAGTTTGTCTACTCGTTTTCTGCTCCTAGTTGGTAGGGTGGGTACTCAGAATTCACCACATTCCCGCTTGCTTCGTATTGCATGACTGGATGTACCTATGAAGAACATAAATTATCAAGCTTTTTATTCATTAACTCCACCTGTGTTGACAGCATTGTCACTGCGTCTATGTTAAAAAATTCAGCTGATTTTGTCGGTTTAGCTCTTGTAATTTGCCATTGATAGGTGTTCAACGACATCTCCTCAATAAAATTGTAAGCCGCTTCAGGAATTTTATTATTCAATGTTCCACCGGCTGATGAATCAATCATTTGCCTAGTTGGAGAATTTACACCATTGTAGAAAGTTATGGACTTGAAGGCACAAAGGTAATCCGTGGTGTGGGCATCTCCTTAGGAGATCCTTATATCTTTCCCATGCATCATATAATGATTCTGCATCATTCTGCATAAAAGAAGATATGTCATCCCTAAATTTAGCCGTTTTGG
Organism: Gossypium rotundifolium; assembly: GCA_025506655.1. Taxonomy (NCBI): domain Eukaryota; kingdom Viridiplantae; phylum Streptophyta; class Magnoliopsida; order Malvales; family Malvaceae; genus Gossypium; species Gossypium rotundifolium. Next base: position 129,579,659 of record CP106723.1, read on the forward strand.
CTGGTGGAAAATATTTTAAAAGAAATTTTTCGGTCATTTGATCCCATGAGGTGATTGTCCTCGTGGTAACGAAGTTCAACCATCGCTTTGCTTTATTCCTTAATGAAAAGGAAATAATCAAGATGTATGGCATCGTCGAAATGCCATTTATTTTGAAGGTATCACGTAATTCTAAAAATTAGATATATGAGTGTTTGGATCCTCATCCGCAAACCATCAAATTGAACAAATTGTTGAATCATTTGTATTGTGTTAGGCTTTAATTCAAAATTATTAGTAGCTATAGCGGGCCTAACAATACTAGATTCTGCTCCTGTCAAATTAGGTTTAGCATAATCATACATAGTATGTGGAGCATTCTGTTCTTGCACATTTGGCGGTGGATTGTTTTCGTCCATCCCTTCAAGAGGATTGGATCTTTCTTGTTCTTCTCTTTGATAGTCTAGGGCTCGCCTAATTTCTCTGCGATTTCATGCGAGTGGTAGCTTCAATGTCACTCTCAGATTCTAATGGTCCTCTCGGATTCCTTCTAGTCATAAACTAGAGGTACCGCTATGAAAATAAAGAAAGAAATTTAGAAAACAAAAATATATGTATAAAAATAAGATAAATTTAAAAATAAAGATAATGGCTAAAGTAATAGAAATAGAGCTTTCTTAATATTTTAGGATTCCCTACATCAGCGCCAAAAACTTGATCGTGTCAAGCAAATAAGTTTTAATATTTATAAAAGAGTGATCGAACCTGTAGACTAACTGTGACACGATAGAGGCAAGTGCACCAATCGAACGGTAGTATAGCTCAGGCAAGAATATCTTATCGAACCCAAGGGAACCTAAAAGTACTACTACTCACTTTCTTTCTATTATTTAGTCTAAAATATGGAGTGATTGGTTTATGAAACTAATGAAATACTTAGACTAAATGCAAAGACAAAAGAATGAATTGGAGGAAGACTTTAGGAAAACTCAATTGATAAAGACGATACCCTCAAGAAGAATCCACCTATGACTTTACTTATTATTTATTCTCCAAACCATATGATTTCTTTACTTAGCTTGATTCGTGAGACTCCCTAACCTATATTAAACCCTCTCCCGAGGCGAATAACATCTAACCTTAGGTTAATTAGTGGAACTCTCATTCTCTTATAATAACCCCCTAAGGAAGCAGTAAATCAATCAATGGATTCCCATATTAGGTTTCACCTTAATCCGGTAAAATCTCTAACCCTATCTTTAGGAGCCCGATCAACTCCGCTCAATTATGCTAGATCTACTCTTAGGTAGGGTCTATTCCTTCTCTACCTAAGCACATCAGATTAAATTAAGTAACATAATTAAGAACAAACCAAGTACTTATCATATAACTTAGAAATCAAATAACAAAATCTATCATAGGTTTCATCCCCTTCAGGTATCTGAGGGGTTTAGTGCATAACTAAATACGAAAACATATCAAGAGTAAAGAATAAACAAAACATAAGAAATCCCTAAAACCCCCTAAAGGAATTAAAGGAGAGATCCTCCGTCTTGAATGGAGTTTCGACTTCTTGAGATGAATCAATTGTCTATCTTCAAGTGATTCCCTAAAAGATGAACGCTTCGGCAAAAGCCTCTGCCAAAAAAGCTCCCTTTTAATGTTTGCCTTGGGTTGTTTATATAGGCTTTGGGATGCTATACTTGGCTCCTAAGTACCTCCTTCAAGTAGAATTACTATTAGGGTGTTGGAGTAGACTTAGGAGTATGTTTCTTTGGCTTCAAGCATCCAAATCCAAGTGAAATTGCTCTCTCCCGTGGTAGGGGCATGGCCATGACATATGCCCGTGTAACTCGTGGTTAGACCATGTCTCGATTCTGTCGTTTTGGGCATGGCCGTGTGAGTCAGGATTCAGGCCGTGCTTCAAGTTTGTCGATTTGGGCATGGCCATGTAGATCACCAGGCACGTCCGTGTGATAAATGCATGCTGCACGGTCGTGTGTTACGTAGTTGAGGCCGTGCTCTAGGTAATTGGCGAGGCACGGTCGTGTGGGCTTTGGGCCAGGCCGTGTTGATTGCTTGCTAAGGCCCAATTACTCTATTTTAAGCCCGTTTTGTGTTCTTTTTATCCTCGGGTGCTTTCCTGAGTATAAACATGAAAAGAAAGGATTAAAAGCACCTTTTTACCTAAATCAAGGGCTAAATCATCCAAAAGCATACTAAATATGGGGTTAAAATATGTTACTTTTACGGTTTATCATTCTTCGAGTAAATCCTTGAATTTAACTGCTATGGCTCAGCTCTTTGGCCTAGCTGAACGCCTCCTACAGGTTGGCCTCTAGGGTCCTTATATAGGCTTTTGGAATATGTTTCTTTGCCTCTAAGTACCCTAATCCAAATAGAATTCTTCTTATCTGCGGCAGAGACACGCCCATGGCACACGTCCGTGTAAATTGTGGCCAGGCCGTGGTCGAACCTGTTGATGAGGCACGACTGTGTTTTTTGGGGTCTAGGCCGTGGTTGACTCTTCTTATGGGGCACGGCCATGTGGTCTTGGGCCCAGGCCATGTGGATTTCGTACTTTGGCCCATTTTCTCTGTTTTCGGCTCGTTATTCGTTCTTTTCATCCTCCGGTGCTTTCTTAAGTATAAAACATGAAAACAAAGGATTATGAGCACCTATTTCCATAATTAAAGGGGAAAATCATCCAAAAGTGTGCTAAATGTGGGATTAAAATATGTTACTGTTATGGTTTATCAAGAATATTAAATTTAGGGAAATTTTAAATGAAGAGTGAATTAAATTGTAGTAGTATGAGAAGTGTTAGGTCATAGTGTAAAATTTAAAAACAAGATATGATGGATTAATTGGAAGAGACATAGAAGAGGGTTAAAAGAGAAGTATAAAAGCAGGGTGGATTTGGTTCCCCAACCACAGTCAGAAAAAAAAGAAAGAAAGATGGTCCCCTAACCACAATTAACTTAAGGAAGGTATGCTAATTTTTTTAATATTAAATTTGAAAAAAATTATTTATATTTTAGATTTGTATTTTTTTTTTGTAATAATAGTTTAAATTTGTGTTAAAAGTTTAATTGTTGATATATTATTAGATAAGATTAGTATTAAGGTATGCTAACTTTGAAAATTATATTTTTGTTTGAATTATTAGAATTGTGTATGTTTATTTTGTAGTATAGGTTTATTTTATGCCAATAAAGTAGATAAATTATAATGTAAAATTAAATCGATATAAAATATATCGAACATAAATTCAAAAAAAATTAAACTAAATTAAAAAATTTAGACAAAATTCACTCATAACATGCGCACATAATAAGATTAGAGAACCACATATATCATTCAAACATAATAAAATTTGAAGCTTCCACCCAATGACCCAAATAATCAACGAGCAAAAGCATTATTGGCCACTCCAACCACATAAATAAAAACAAAGACTTCTTTTATTTAGTTTTATAAATTAGATTCACTGAGACGGTGAACAAATTTATAGACTCTAATAGCTACATCATTATAACATCATGAAGTAGTAGGAGTCAATGAAAGTTGAATCCAGTGCCTTGAAGTTTTTGTTCTGTAATTTGATTCAATTTTTCAACCATTTCAGATGGAAAATAGTTAACCCAATCTCTTACTTCACTTTTTCTGAAGAAATCAGAGTTACCAACAAGTCAAGAAGAAAAGAAAAAGTTATGAATATCTTATTAAGTGGATGTCCATCAAGATCAAGATAATTTTTAATGTACTTTAAATTCTAATAGTAATTAGAAGTATATCTCTATTTCATTTATACTTTTTATGCCTATAAATAGAGACTTTGGAGAAGCATTGTAAATTTTCTGATTGATAAATAAAAATACGCTCTTTCTTTGCTCTCCCATTCTCTTTGTTCTTTATTATCTGTCTTTTATTTTATAACACGTTATCAACACGATTCTCTTTTAATTATTTTTCTCTATAAGTTTAATATAACAAGATCACACACAAAAATATCTCCAAATCACGCAGAGGCTTATCCTTAATATTTGGTCACTTGAGCAATGGTCCTTAACCATTAATTTTCATAACTTAGGCACGCAGTAAATTCAATCAAACATTGAACAATTGAGTTGCAAGAGTTTCATGTGTTTCTTTTTGAAAATCGTCAATTGAGGTTTTTTCTTTTACTCATCCAATTCATAATCGATATTGAAATGATTCGATGAGTGAAATCTATTTTTTGCTACGATGATCAAATCTGTAAGACAAAAGTTGGGGTGTTATTTGTAAGAGCCTAGTTCGTGGAATTTGCATTCAATCATGCCATTCAATTGTGTGAGCTACGGACTAGAATCAGAAGAACAGTCGGGGGTTCAACCTGGAAAAGAGTTTCGTGGTTGCAATGTAGATATCTTACTTCTGTTGACCCCCTATAGGTATGAGCTCTATAATGTGAAAAGCAAGCTCAAGCTCGAGGTGGTCATATCATCACACTGCTCAAGCAGAAATGCTGTAATGGAGTTATATGTCGAGGTTGCCGAGGCTGATGGATCTGGCCCATCATCGGCCACCGTTGCGGCTAATGTTGGAACCGCAACTGAAGTAGAAAGTCTTACTACACGATTGTGCAGTGGATTCACTGAGCTGTTACAAATCTCATACTACGATGTCCTCGAAACAACTATAGGTAAACATTCATCTATTTTCGGCACAAATTTAAACTTTGGTGGCCCCTACCAATTAGGATATGAGTATAACTTGAACCTCGATACTTGGGCTTGACATTTAATCAGTGCGCTTGATTTCAAATTCGGTGGATCGATGTCCAAGAATGGAAGCACTTACACTGAGAGGCATCGACGTACACTGGCCACCAATTTGGTGTAGATTTTAGCAGGCACATAGGTTATAGAAGAATCGACGACTTACTCCTTTCGATCAAGTCCGGCGATGGTACATAAAATCCCTTTGTTAAAGGTGAAAATGAAGGCACAAATGAGGAAGAAGATGTGGCCGAGGAAGAAGAGGGAGTGAATGCAATTGGCGGAGGGGAGTCATACCTTAATCCAATCCGGCAATGTGGTTTAGATGGTTCAGAAGTGACACTTTTTTCAAACTAGAGTCTATTCCAATGGAGCCAAAACCTTGCGGTTCTGATGATGACGACTCAAAAAATACTTTAGATCCACGATTTAGGGCATCTGAATCTCCGCCCACATGACCAACATCGACCTATTGGCCAAGGATAGTTTAGAGTTTCGATAGCTATCGCATAGAACATCTGGTCATCCAGGCACATCGTCAGATGTACAGGTACTACAAGTTGGAATGGAATACTCAAACAAATCTATTTTTTGTGCTGCAGTGAAGCGGTACATCTTCAAGAACAGTGTGAACTGCCACGTCGCAAAGTCTCGTTCAAAAAAATTTGAGGGGAAGTGTGCAATACGCGACAAGAGGTGCGAATGGAAAATCATGGCATCTTTGCGGAAAAAAAATCAAATTATGGATGATAAATAAGTATTTAGATCCACATACTTGTGTTGTGGTAGGTGCTCAGTGCGGTCACTACATTTTCTTACATATTGTGACCTAATTGGGGTCTTCATTTTTTTTATTATGTAGCTTTAACTCGAAATTTGTATGTGTAAGTCAAGACCATTTCCAGATAGACTCAAAAATTATTTCTGACATTATTCTGCCAATAGTGAAAGCGAGTTTCAGGATTCTTATCCTGATGTTGGTTGCTAATATCTTTAGCCAGCATGGTTACACGCCATTATACTACAAAGCATGGGTTGCAAAACAAAAGTCGACGCGTAAGTTGCATCACGGCTAGAACAGTTCATACAACTATCTACGGAAATGGTATCAGGTATTGGATTGGTACATACTAGGTTTTGTAACCAATCTATAAATGCACCCAATGTACTTCAGCGATGATCTGATCCCTGGGGAAAGAGTATTCCACCAATTATTTTGGACCTTCAACCAATGCAAAGAAGCTTTCCAGCACTGCAAGCCTTTTGTGGAAATTGATGTCACTTGACTATACAAGAGATATCAACATTAGTTGTTGATTTTCGTTTCAATAACTCTTGGAGAAAAGGCAAATGATTGGGATTTCTTCCTGAGCCAATTGTGTTGTAGCATGATGACAAACCGTAAAAGCAACTATTTTAATCCCACATTTAGTATGCTTTTAGATGAATTATCCTTGATTTATGTAAAAAGGTGCTGTTAATCCTTTCTTTTCATGTCTTATACTCAGGAAAGTACCTAAGGATAAAAAGAACGTAAAACAGGCTTAAAATAGACTAAATTGGGCAAACCCAAGAATTCGACACGGCCTGGCCCAAAGCCCACACGATCGTGCCTCGTCGATTACCTAGAGCACAGCCTCAACTCCGTCACACACAGCCGTACATCATCTATTTACCACACACGGACATGCCTGGTGATCTACATGGCCGTGTCCCAATCGACAGACCCGAAGCATGGCCTGAATCCTGACTTAAATGGTCGTGCCCAAAATGACAGAATCAAGGCACGGCCCAACCCCGATTGACACGGGCGTGTACCATGTCCGTGCCCCTGCCGCGGGAATGAGCAATTTCACTCAAAATTGGATGCTTGAAGCCAAAGAAACATGCTCCTAAGTCTACTTGAACACCCTAATAGTAATTCTACTTGAAGGAGGTACTTAGGAGCCAATTATAGCATCTCTAAAGCCTATATAAACAATCCAAGGCAGACAATGAAGATGGTTTTTTGGCAGAGGCTTTTGCCAAAGCTTTCATCTTTTTAGGGAATCACTTGAAGATAGCCAGTTGATCCATCTCAAGAAGCCGTAACTCTATTCAAGACGGAGGATCTCCTCTTTAATTCTTTCAGGAAGTTTTAGGGATTTCTTATGTTTTGTTCTATCTTTTCTCTTGAGATGTTTTCTTATTTTATTATGAACTAAACCCTCAGATACCTGAAGGGGATGAAACCTATGATGGATTTTGTTATTTGATTTCTAAATTATATGATGAGTACTTAGTTTGTTCTTAATTATGTTGCTTAATTTAATCTGATGTGCTTAGGTGGAGGAGGAATAGACCCTGCCTAAGAGAAGATCTAGCATAATTGAGCGGAGTTGATCGGGCGCCTAGAGATAGGGTTACGAGATTTTGCCGGATTAGGGTGAAACCTAATATGGGAATCCATTGATCGATTTACTGCTTCCTTAGGGGGTTATTATAAGAGAACGAAAGACCACTAATTAACCTAAAGTTAGACGTTATTCGCCTCGAGAGAGGGTTTAATATAGGTTAGGGAGTCTCACGGGTCAAGCTAAGTAAAGAAATCATATGGTTTGGGGAATAATTAATAAGTGAAGTCATAGGTGGATTTTTCCTGAGGGTATCGTCTTCATCAACTGAGTTTTCCTAAAGTCTTTCTCCAATTCATTCTTTTTTCTTTGCATTTAGTTTAATTATTTCATTAGTTTCATAAACCAATCACTCCATATTTCAGGTTAAATAATAGAAAGAAAGTGAGTAGTAGTACTTTTAGGTTCCCTTGGGTTTGATAAGATATTCTTGCCTAAACTATACTACTATTCAATAGGTACACTTGCCTCTATCGTTGTCATAGTTAGTCTACAGGTTCGATCATTCTTTATAAATATTAAAACTCGACTGTTTGACACGATCAAGTTTTTGGCGCCGTTGCCGAGGAAATCTAAAATATTAAGAAAGCTCTATTTCTATTACTTTAGCCATAATTTTATTATTTCGTAATTTACTTTATTTTTGTTTAGGTTAAATTTTTATTTATACTAAATTTATTTCTTCTCCTAGCAGGTACCTCTAGTTTATGACTAGAAGGAACCCGAGAGGACCTTTAGCATACGAAAGTGGCATTGAAGCTACAGCTCGCAGAAATCACAGAGAAATTAGACGAGCTCTAGATTACCAAAGAGAAGAACAACAAGAAAGATCCAATCCTACTAAAGGGATAGACGAAAACAATCCACCACCAAATGTGCAAGAACAGAATGCTCTGCGTACTATGTATGATTATGCTAAACCTAATTTGATAGGGGAAGAATCTAGTATTGTCAGGCCTGCTATAGCTGCTAACAATTTTGAATTAAAGCCTAACACAATAGAAATGATTCAATAGTTTGTTCAATTTGATGGTTTGCAGGATGAAGATCCATACACTCATATATCTAATTTTTTAGAATTCTGTGATACCTTCAAAATAAATGGCATTTCTGATGATGCCATACGTATTCGGTTATTCCCCTTTTCATTAAGGAATAAAGCAAAGCGGTGGTTGAACTCGTTACCACGAGGGTCAATCACCACATGGGATCAAATGACCGAAAAATTTCTTTTAAAATATTTTCCACCAGCCAAAACGGCCAAATTTAGGAATGACATATCTTCTTTTGTGTAAAATGACGCAGAACATTATATGATGCATGGGAAAGATACAAGGATCTCCTAAGGAGATGTCCACATCATGGATTACCTTTGTGGCTTCAACTTTAAACTTTTTACAATGGTGTGAATTCTCCAACTAGGCAAATGATTGATTCATCAGCCGGTGAAACTTTGAATAACAAAACTCCTGAAGCAGCTTACGATTTTATTGAAGAGATGTCGTTGAACACCTATCAATGGAAAATTACAAGAGCCAAACCGACAAAATCAGCCGGAGTTTTTAACATAGACGCAGTGACAATGCTGTCAATGCCGGTGGAGTTAATGAATAAAAAGCTTGATAACTTATGTTCTTCGCAGGTACACCCAGTCATGCAATGTGAAACGAGTGGAAATATGGCGAATTCTGAGTACCCACCCTACCAATCGGGCGCAGACAACGAGCAGACAAACTATATAGGTAACAATTTTAGATTTAATAATAATTTTTATAGTAACACTTATAATGTAGGTTGGAGGAACCACCCAAATTTTTCGTGGGGAGGATAAGGAAATCAAGGAAATCAAAGGCAGCAACCTCCTCTAAATTATCAAAATCAGCCCTATCCACAGGAAAAGAAATCAAACCTTAAAGAGATGCTGACAAAATTCATGGCAGCTATAGATTCTCGTCTCCAAAAGACTGAAGCAACACTTGATGAACAACAAAAATCGATCAAGGGGATCGAGAATCAATTTGGAGAACTTACTAGGTCAGTGGGACATCTCACAAAGCTGATTTCTGAATGTCAACAAGGAGTCTACCAAGCAACACAGAAATAAACCCAAAAGAGCAGATCCAAGCCATCACAGCTCAAGAAGGTGCAAAGGTAGACGAGTCCACCGCAGTACAAGAAACCAAGGAAGAAAAAGGTAAAATAGAGGTAGCACAAGAGAGGCCAAAATCAGTAATCAAAGAGTACCAACCTCGTATACCTTATCTCGAAGCATTGAAAAAAGATGATTCTGAGGAACAATTCGGTAAGTTTCTAAAACTTTTAAAGAAATTACATATTAACTTACCTCTTCTTGAAGCTCTTTTTCAGATGCCCGACTCAAGGAGATTTTTAAGACAGCTATTGAAGAACAAACGCAAAATAGATGAAGAGCACCATGTGGAACTCAACGCAACATGCTCCACAATGCTACAGAACAGACTACCACAGAAACTAAAAGATCCAGGGAGTTTTACGATTACATGTTTAATTGGTAGTTTAACTATTGATAATGCGTTAGTTGATTTAGGGGCAAGTATAAATGTCATGCCTTATGCACTGTTTAAAAGACTAGGTCCAGGGAAGCCCAAACAAACTAGGATGAGTATTCAACTAGCTGATAAAACTATTAGAATTCCTAGGGGCATTATTGAAGACGTTTTAGTAAAAATCGATAAATTTATTTTCCCAGTAGATTTTGTTGTTTTAGATATGGATGAGGAAAATTCAATCCCTTTAATTTTAGGAAGACCTTTTCTTGCAACTGCCAAGACTAAAATTGATGTTGCCACAGGAGAACTCATACTTCGTTTAGGAGAAGAATCGGTCAATTTTCAAGCTCAAGACTCAGCCAAAACAACAGAAGATGAAGGTAAGAAAGTCATTTCAATAGATAACCAAATTGTTCAACCTTCATCGCAGGAAACATCACAATGTATCAATGCTGAGCCAACTCATAGCCCTCAAGTTGTCACAGAAGAATCACACCAGAAACAAAACTGTAACATCGACAATTTAGAAGAGCAGAAGATACACACCAAAGAAAAGCCGGATCCACACGAAGTAAAACCAAAGGAACCACCAGAAGAGCTCATAGGGACATCAAATCGCTTTAAAATAGGAGACCAGGTGCTGTTAGACAATGCCGATCCTCACATCACTTCAATAGACCTGAAGAAAAAGGAAGAAATACTCTTTCAGGTACACGCTATTTTCCCACACGAAATAGTCGAGGTAAGCAATCTAATATTTGGGAATTTCAAGGTAAACGCTTCTCGACCTAAACTTTTTCACGAAAATAAAACTGTCAATAAGAGGGAAAATATTCAAACCTCCCTAAAATTTTCAAAGTCAAAAACAGTCTAGCTTAAGACTATAAATGAGCGCTTCTCGGGAGGCAACCCGAGCACTAACACTATTTACTTTCAAATTTATTTTTCTTTTCTTTCCTTCTTTTTTCTCTCAACATTTAAACTAACACAAAAATACAGATATCCAGGCCACACGACCTTACACACGGCCGTGCCCGTGGCCGTGTGGACCATCGAAACCACCACACTGACCGAGCAGAGCCGTGCAAGTCAGTCTAACCACCCCCAACGTCACGGAGCCAACCACCCACACCACGGGTTCCGACAAAACAAGCACGGCCGTGCCTTACGACCTTGCTAAGATACTGACCTATTAAATAGGCAGACCACGCCCATGCATTCCATCCGTGCTCACATACTGGCCTTTTAGGAATGGGAGTGCCAATCGACAAACGGGTGTGAGAGCGTGCCAAATTTGAAATCTTATTTAATCCCCACAGCCCTTCCCCCTTTTCCCATCTTCTTTCCTCCTTCTCTTTCTTTCAAATTTTTCTCTCTGTTTATAGAAAAGGTCCAAGACTCTTGAGCAACACAAAAATCATGCCAAAGAAACATAAGAAGGTAAGTATCGTCTCCTCAGAGGAGACCTCAACATGAGTTCATGCCGGCAGCTTCAACTAATTGACACGCCAAGGGTCTCCGAAACCTTTTCGGTTCTATTTTTCTTTTCTCTTCTCTTTTATTTTCCTTATCTATACTTCTCTTCTGCCTAATTTAATTTATTTCATATTAGTTTCTTGGTTTTAGGTTCTAAAGGCTACTAGGGAATCACGCCACTTCCACCATCACCAACACTCTGCAGCCTTAGAAATCATACCCACCTCACGAACCATCTGCTAATAAGGACTCCTTAGTCCATTAGTCTTTTCCCTAAATTTTAGTTTTCTTCTTAGTCTCTTTCTCTTTATTGTCTTAATCTTTAATTATATTATTAGTATATTATTATTATTTCTTTATATCTCTTGGCTATATCTTCACAGGCTACCCAATTTCTTCATCTAGCAAATTGCTTTTTGGTAGCCACACCACCAGGTCCATAGAAAACACCATCACTGCCACCAAAGACGCCAAGAATCATCCAAAATTTAGGAAGTAGCACTCTATCCCTCTCTTTTGATCTTATATTAATTGTTATTTATCTATCTTTGTACATTAAGGGCAATGTACATCTTAAGTGTGGGGGGTAAAAGTGCCTAACTTTTTGCATAATACTCAATTTAATTTCTAATTTTTCATTAATCCTGAATTTAGTTTTTAAGTAATTTTCTCTATTACTAATTAGGTCGTAATATCTAATGATTTATGATTTTTATTAATATGTCTTTGAATAAGTCATAGTTAATTGTGCATTGATGATTAAATTTGAAGGATACTAGAGAATCGAGCATGATAAGTCTACTTTTCTAAAAATTAAAATTGATAGGTTGTTGAATCGAATTTGAGTATCACCTTGAAGTTAAATATTTATAAGGATTGATGTCAAAACACCCATAATTTTTGTGAGATTTTGAGCCTTATAGAGCATAGATCCTTTTTTCATGCTCACTTTATTAATTATGAGGGTGTCAACTTTGAATTGTTATTCTAGATCTTGCCTCGTTTATGCATGTCGAGACCACATTAATGATTTGATATACTGAGATGATAAAGGCACCTAGGTTTTAACCCATTCACTCCACTAAAAAACCTACCTACATAAATAACCCCTAGTGAACCCCGTTAAATCCTAACAACCTTCTTATTGACTCACCCACTAATATTAACCCAAAATCACTCTGAATCTGTTATCACCATTCTTTTGACTACCCTTTAATCAAGGTTTGATTTGATTAAAATACCAAATTATATTAGTTCAAGAGTTACATTTATTATTTATGATGTGACATTTTAGTTTATGATAAAAAATCCAAGTTTATTCAATAATAGTAGTATATAAAAGAGCTTAGAGCATTTAAACTCCAATTGTTGAAGAAAAAGCTCGTATTAAAGTATTATCAAATTTCAAGTGAGGTAAATACTCGTTATTATAGAGTAATTATCAATAGTAGGTATTATTGCCTTTCAATTGATGTAAGTACTTATATTAGTTCATTGTTTCTAGTTAGGTAATTTGTCAAGTCAATCTTGATTCCAACCTTCTAACTCAGCCTGTATCCATACCCTTAATCTTAGCCCCGTTACAACCCTGATAAAGACCTTTTGATCTGTGTACCATCTCATATACAGTGGTGGAGATTTGACTTTCAAGCAAGCCTATGGGATTAACTTTTCAGGTTCGACTTAGAGTGCTTATTCTTAAACCTTAAACACCTTTGAGTGATTTGAGTGAATCTTTAGTGAGGATGTCAGTCCTTGTCAGTTTTGAATTAAAGGTAATTACTTAGATAAGGGGAGACACCTATGTTTTTCGTACTACTATAAAGGTATGACTTATCTTGATTGAATCTTTAGGGTTCTTTGAGTTGAATTATCCATGTATAAAATCTATGAATTATGATGAAACATTGTCGATAGGAATTATGAATTATGGAAAGTTCGTTTTAATTATAAGTTGAGAATTTTGCTTGAGGACAAGCAAAAGCTTAAGTGTTGGGGTATTTGATAAACCGTAAAAGCAACATATTTTAATCCCACATTTAGTATGCTTTTGGATGAATTATCCTTGATTTATATAAAAAGTGCTCTTAATCCTTTCTTTTCATGTCTTATACTCAAGAAAGTACCTAAGGATAAAAAGAACGTAAAACGGGCTTAAAACAGACTAAATTGGGCCAACCTAAGAATTTGACATGGCCTGGCCTAAATCCCACACGACCGTGCCTCACCGATTACCTAGAGCACGGCCTTAACTCCATCACACACGACCGTGCATCATTTATTTACCACACACGGACGTGCCTGGTGATTTACATGGCCGTGTCCCAATCGATAGACCTGAAGCACGACCTGAATCCTGACTTACATGGCCGTGCCCAAAACGACAGAATCAAGGCGTGGCCCAACCCCGATTGACATGGGCGTGTACCATGGCCGTGCCCCTGCCACGGGAATGAGCAATTTCACTTGAAATTGGATGCTTGAAGCCAAAGAAACATACTCTTAAGTCTACTTGAACACCCTAATAGTAATTCTACTTGAAGGAGGTACTTAGGAGCCAATTATAGCATCTCAAAAGCCTATATAAACAACCCAAGGCAGACATTGAAGATGATTTTTTGGCACAGGCTTTTGCCGAAGCTTTCATCTTTTTAGGGAATCACTTGAAGATAGCTAGTTGATCCATCTCAAGAAGTCGTAACTCTATTCAAGACGGAGGATCTCCTCTTCAATTCTTTCAAGGAGTTTTAGGGATTTCTTATGTTTTGTTCTATCTTTTCTCTTGAGATGTTTTCTTATTTTGTTATGAACTAAACCCCTCAGATACCTGAAGGGGATGGAACCTATGATGGATTTTGTTATTTGATTTCTAAATTATATGATAAGTACTTAGTTTGTTCTTAATTATGTTGCTTAATTTAATCTGATGTGCTTAGGTGGAGGAGGAATAGACCCTGCCTAAGAGAAGATCTTGCATAATTGAGCGGAGTTGATCGGGCTCCTAGAGATAGGGTTACGAGATTTTACCGGATTTGGGTGAAACCTAATATGGGAATCCATTAATCGATTTACTACTTCCTTAGGGGATTATTATAAGAGAACGAGAGTTCCACTAATTAACCTAAGGTTAGACGTTATTCACCTCGAGAGAGGGTTTAATATAGGTTAGGGAGTCTCACGGATCAAGCTAAGTAAAGAAATCATATGGTTTGGGGAATAATTAATAAGTGAAGTCATAGGTGGATTCTTCCTGAGGGTATCGTCTTCATCAACTGAGTTTTCCTAAAGTTTTTCCCCAATTCATTCTTTTGTCTTTGCATTTAGTTTAAGTATTTCATTAGTTTCATAAACCAATCACTCCATATTTCAAGTTAAATAATAGAAAGAAAGTGAGTAGTAGTACTTTTAGGTTCCCTTGGGTTCGATAAGATATTCTTACCTAAACTATACTACTGTTCGATAGGTGCACTTGCCTCTATCGTTGTCATAGTTAGTCTACAGGTTCGATCATTCTTTATAAATATTAAAACTCGACTGTTTGACACGATCACATGATCGTCTAGAATTATCGAGTTTTAAAATTTATAAAGAGAATGATCGAACCTGGAAACTAACTCTAACAACGACTTAAGGGAAGTGCACCTATCAAACAATAGTATAATTTAGGCAAGACCGGATTGTCGAACCCAAAGGAACTAAAAGTACTAATACTCACTTTCTTTCTATTATTTAGCCTAAATATTAAATGATTTGGTTGATTAAATCTAAATTAACTAATTAATTACTAAACTAAGACGCAAAGACAAAAAGAATGAATTTGGGAAAATAACTTTAGGAAAAACTTAGTTGATTAAGATGATACCCTTAGGAAGAATCCACCTAAACTTCACTTGTTATCCAACACTGAACCAGACGATTTATTCACTTAGCTTGATCTGTAAGACTCCCTAATTTATATTAAACCCTCTCTCGAGGAGAATAACGTCTAACCCTAGGTTGATTAACCAAAATATCTTTCAAATTAAAACCCCTAGAATCACATTAACTCGATCTATGGACTCCCATTTTAGGTTTCACCCTAATCCGGTAAAATCTCGTCACCCTATCTCTAGGCGCGCGATCAACTCCGTTTAATTATGCTAGATCTACTCTTAAGTAGGGACTTTTGCTCCACCACCTAAGCACATTCAACTTGAATCAATATTCTGGAAATATTAACACAAGAATTAAGCACACATAATTAAGAACAAACTAAGTATTTATCATATAGTTCAATAAATAATAACAAGATTCATCTAGGCTTCATCCCCTTCAGGTATCTGAATGGTTTAGTTCATAATGATAAAATAAAATATCTCAAGAGAAAAGATAAAACAAAACATAAGAAATCATTAAAACCCCCTGAAGGAATTGAAGGAGAGATCTGCCGTCTTGAGTAGAATTCCGGCTTCTTGAGATGGATCAACTAGCTATCTTCGAGTGATTCCCACAAAGGTTCCGGCTTCTGCCAAATTCTGAACGTTTGAGCCCCCGTTTTGAAGGTTGGCCTCTAGGTTCTTTATATAGGCTTTGAGATGCTTTTACTTGGCCTCTAAGTGTCCTAATTCAAGTATACTTCCTACTCGGTGTTTGAATAGGCTTTGGAATGTGTTTCTTTGATTCAAAGTATCCAAATCTGAGAACAATTCCTCTTTTCCACGATAGGGGCACGGCCATGGTACACGCCTGTGTAAATCGACTTCAGGCCGTGTTTCGGTTCTGTTGATTGAGGCACGACCATGTAAATCATTGTCCAGGCCGTGGTTGACTTTTCTCACAAGGCACGACCGTGTGGCTTAAAGTCCAGGCCGTGTCAATTTCCACTTTGGCCCAATTTGGCCCAATTTAAACCTGTTTCTTTTTCTTTTCGTCCTTGGGTGCTTTCCTGAGTATAAATATGAAAAGAAAGAATTAAGAGCACCTTTTTACATAAATCAAGGGCTGAATCATCCAAAAACATGCTAAATGTGGGATTAAAATATGTTACTTTTATAGTTTATCAAATACCGTTACACTTAAGCTTTTGCTTGTCCTCAAGCAAAATTCTCAACTTACAAGTAAAACGAACTTTCCACAATTCATAATTTTCATCAATAATGTCTCATCATAATTCATAGACAATTTATACATGGATAATATTAACTCAAAGACTCCTAAAGATTCAAACAATTCTAAGTCATATATTTGTAGCGCGAAAACATCGGTGTTTCCCCTTATCTAAATAATTACCTTTGATTCAAAACCGATAAGGATTGACATCCTCACTAAAGATTCACTCAAAGCACTCGAAGTGTTTAAGGTTCAAGAATAAGCACTCATAAGTCGAACCTGAAAAGTTAATCCCATAGGCTTACCTGAAAATCAAATCTCCACCACTGTAATATGAGATGATACACAAATCAAAAGGTCTTTAACAGGGTTGTAACGAGGCTTAGGTTAAAGGTGTGGATAAAGGCTGAATTAGAAGGTTTAGAATAGAGATTGAATTGACAAATTACCTAACTTAGAAAAATGAACTAATAACCTGAATAATTATATCACATGAGAATTTAAAATACTAATAATACGAGCTTTTTCTAACTTAATTGGAATTTAAATGTACAAGTTCACTTTTTATACTTATTAATCTGAATATACTTGATTTTTTTATTTAAGAACAAATCAAATTACCTAATAAAGAACTTTTATAACTGAAATAATATAATTAACTTATCAAATCAAGTCTCGATAGAAGGGTAGTCAAAAGGAATGGTGATAACAAATACAAAAGGGTTTTGGGTTAATATTAGCGGGTAAATCTATAAAAAGGGTTGTTAGGATCAAAGAGGTTAACTAGGGGTTAATTATGTAGGTAGGCTTCTTAGTGGAGTGAGTGGGTTAAAACCTAGGTGCCTTTATCATCTCAGTATATCAAATCAATAATGTGGTCTCAACATGTATAAACGAGGCAAGTTCTAGAATAACAATTCAGTGTTGACACACTCATAGTCAATAAAGTGAGCACAAAAAAGAATATATGCTCTATAAGGCTCAAAATCTCACAAAATTATGGGTATTTGACATCAATTCCTGTAAATTTCAAACTTCAAGGTAATATTCAAATTCAGTTCAACAACCTAGAAAATTTTTAATTCTTTAAAAATGGACTTATCATGCTTGATTTTCTAGTATCTTAAAGTTTAAATCATCAATTTACAATTAACTATGACTTACTCAAAAACATATCAATAAGAATCATAAATCATTAGAAAATTCATCTTAATTAGAAATATGAGAAAATTACTTAAGAACTAGATATAATTCAAGGATTTGAGAATAATGCAAAATGTTAGGCACTTTAAGCCCCCCACACTTAAGATGTACATTGCCCTCAATGTACAAGGATAGATAAATAATCATGTAATAATGAAATCAAAGGAGAAGGGGAGAAGTGACACTTCCTGAATTTTGGATGACTCTTGGAGTTAGCAGTGGTCGTAGTAAAAGATGACTTATGTAATAGTGAATTACTCCTAGTGATTTGTTCGTTTATATGGAGTGTCTAATTGAAGCTGCGAAGTCATCAGTTAGACATCTCGGACGTGTAAATAAACATGTGTTAGGCATACTTGAAGGTTAGATAACTAATGATTATAATAAAAGTTGTTAATATCTAAAGGGAATGTTCAAATTAAGATAATTAAAAGAAATAAAACTTAAAATAACGAATAGAAAAATAAAAAGGACTCAGAGGCCCTCATCATCTGCAGGATCCTGTGGAGGTACCGGTGATGAACTATGAAAGTGATGGCAGATCTGCTGAAGGGTGGCCTCGATCCCATCAAAATGTCAAGCTGTGTCAGTAAACTACTGAGTACAGTACTGCTCAAACTGGGTGAGGCGTGCAGAGATATCTTCCATCGAGGCTGCTGGATGGGATGGTTGCTGGCTCGGGACTAGTGGGACATCATCAATAATGTCCTCGGGCACCTCTTCATCCGTAGCTAGTTAGTACTGAGGGGGGTCGGTCCCACGACGATATTTGATCATCCTCATGTGTAGCATTGTTTGGATGCCCTGAGGCACCATCTGGCTGATCAGTGTCAATGAGGAAATCTTCGTCTCGGTATTGAGGAGCCCAAAGTGTCGCGCCAATAGTATGATGTATGGCCCCATTGAAAGAATTCCCCTCCTATGTTGCTCTCTCTGGTGCTGAATTGCACGGGCTATAAAGTATGCGAGATCAAAGACGTGCGCTTCTGACATGCTCCAGAGGTAGTAGACGTCTTGTGTGTTCACCACGCCAGTGCTCTCACCTCATCCTGTAATGGTGTAAGCTAAGATGGCGTGGAGGTATTTTTTTTAGTGTGTTTTTAGGGAAGAAAGGGGAGTTAAGGAGTTTTTGGGAGAGTGAGGAGTGTGGGTGTGGCCGGAATTTAGGAGGAAGGAGGCTGAAAAAAAATTTGGGGTTGATTTGGGGGAGAGGGACGATTGAAATTGCTTAAATAGGGGAGGGAGCACGGTCAGGTGCCATGCCCGTACTCTATTTTAAAGTGTCCGTGTTCTTTGCGATTTTAAATTTTGGGCGCGACCAGGTATTTGGGCACGACCGTGGTTAGATGGACACGCTCGTGTTCTTTTTTACACGGTCGTTTAGAATGGCATGTCTCGCCCGTGTTCGATAAGCCAGTATGTCCCTACGGTTGTGAAGCACAGCTGTGTTCTACCCGTATTTAAGAAGTCAGTATATTAGCACGGTCATGAGGCTCAGTCGTGTCCTGCCTGTGTCGATAAAAAATTACCTTTTGTCATGCACGGCCACAAGAATGCTCGTGTTTTGTTTCGTGGGTTCCACACGACTATGGGCACGCCTGTGTGTAAGGCCATGTGGTCTAAGAAACCTATGCTTAATTGGACTGATTAGTACGGCATTAGATGCTTAAAATCAAGAGTATAATGTTAGTGAAAGTTAGTGCTCGAGTTGCCTCCCGAGAAGTGCTCGTTTAAAGTCTTAAGCTACACTTACCCTATTTTCGGTTCTAAAAGAAAGTTCACGGAGCTGAAGCTCCTCTCTCATATTTGTAACATCTTCACCATTATAGATTTTGAGTCGGTGACCGTTTACCTTGAATGTGCCTTGAGTGGGGTGAGTTACCTCGACTGTGCCATAGGGGAAATTATTTTGATTATGAATAGCCCTGACCGTCTTGATTTTAGTTTCCCAAGAACAGTTTAAGCCTCGAGTTGTATAGCAAGACCAAGTCCCTTACTTCGAGTTGTTTTGATTTCTTCAGAGGAGCATCATGGCGTCGCTTTGTGGCTTCCTTGTAAAGTTTTGAGTTCTCGTAGGCTTCAGCTCTCCATTCATCTAGCTCGTTCATCTATATCCTTATTTTCTCCCTTGCAGTTTTAAAATCAAAATTTAAGAGTTTTATAGCCCAAAAAGCTTTGTGTTCTAACTCGAATGGCAAATGACAACTTTTCCCGTAGACAAGTTTGTATGGGGATGTCTCTAAGGGTGTTTTAAACGCTATTCTATAGGCCCATAAGATATCATCTACTTTTACTGCCCAGTCTCTTCTGTTTGATTCAACTATTTTTTCTAAAATTCACTTAAGTTCTCAGTTTGCTACTTCTGCTTGCCACTGGTTTGAGGGTGATATGGGGAAGCTATCTTGTGGTGTACTCTATATCTTTTTAAGACTTTATCAAATTGAGCATTACAAAAATGAGTACCCCTATCACTAATAATGGCTCTAGGTGTTCCAAATCGAGAAAATAGTTTCTTGAGGAATTTTACTACTACTCGGGCACCATTTGTAGGAAAAGCTTCAGCTTTTACCCATTTTGACATATAATCAACTGCCACTAAGATGTATTTATTCCCAAATGAACTAGGGAAGGGACCCATAAAATCAATACCCCATATGTCGAATATTTCATATGATAGCATGTAAGTTTGAGGAATTTCATCATGTTTAGAAATATTACCTGTTCTTTGGCATCTATCACACGAAGCGACATACCTGTTGGCATCTTTAAATAGAGTGGGCCAATAGAAACCTGATTCGAGTAGTTTGTGTGATGTCTTGACACCACTGTAGTGCCCTCCTGAAGGCCCGGAGTGGCAGTGTTCTAGGATTTTGTTTTCTTCTGCCTTGGTAACGCATCTCTGAATCACCTGGTCTGCACATATACGGAAAAGAAAGGAATCCTTCCAAAAATAGTTCTTCACATAAGAAAAGAATCGCTTCTTTTAATGATGGGTTAACTTTTTCAATATGATATTAGCAGCTAAAAAATTCGCAATATCTGCAAACCAAGGTACCTCTTAGTTACTGATGGAGAATAGTTGTTCGGTAGGGAATGAGTCATTTATATAAGTCATTTATCTCTATCTCTTTTCGTTCTTCTGTGTGTGGATTCTCAAGCCCAGACAGGTGGTCTGTTGCAAGATTTTCGGCTACTTTCTTATCCTAAATTTCCAAATCAAATTCCTGTAAAAGTAAAATCCATCTTATGAGTCGAGGTTTGCATTGGGTTTAGTTAAAAGATAACGAAGAGCAGAGTGGTCAGTGTAAATGACGACTTTAGATAATAATAAGTACTATCTAAATTTATCAAATGCAAAGACCACAGCATGTAATTCTTTTTCAGTGGTGGTATAATTTTCTTGCGCGGCCGTCAATGTTTTGCTGGCGTAATAAATTGGTGGAAGTGCTTGTCTCTTCACGCCCTAGAACTACACTCTTGCGCAAGTCACTCGCATCACACATTAGTTCAAACGGAAGATTCCAATCAGGGGCAATTATAATTGGGGCGTTTATTAATTTCTCTTTAAGGATATTAAATGCATCTAAACATTCTTGATCAAAGTAAAAAGGTGCATCTTTTTCTAGCAATTTTGTTAGAGGCTTAGCTATTTTAGAAAAGTCCTTAATGAATCTTTTGTAGAATCCTGCATGTCCTAAGAAGCTTCTAATAGCCTTAACTGAGCTAGGAGGAGGTAATTTTTCTATGGTTTTGACCTTTGCTTTATCTACCTCAATTCTTTTACTAGAAATTTTATGTCCCAATACAATTCCCTTTTGTACCATAAAGTGACATTTTCCCAATTTAAAACAAGGTTTGTTTCCTCACATCTCATTAGAACTCGTTTTAAATTTTTAAGGCAGATATGGAAAGAATTACCAAATACCGAAAAATTATCCATAAATACCTCCATGATGTCCTCCACAAGTTCGTCAAAGATTGCTAACATATAGCGCTGAAAAGTTGTAGGGGCATTACATAATCCAAAAGGCATTCTACGATAAGCAAACGTACTGTATGGGCATGTGAATGTTTTCTTCTCTTGATCTTCAGGTGCTCTTGGAATTTGAAAATAGCCAGAGAGTCCATCTAAGAAGCAGTAATACATGTCTCCAGATAACCTTTCTAACATTTGACCAATGAATGGTAGAGGAAAGTGATCTTTTCTAGTGGCGTCGTTCAGCTTTTTGTAATCAATGCAAACTTTCCAACCTGTGACTGTTCTAGTGGGAATTAGTTCATTCTTCTCATTAGCTATCACAGTCATGCCTCCTTTCTTTAGAACAACCTGTACAGGACTTACCCATTTGCTTTCAGAAATAGGATAAATTATTCCAGCATCTAAAAGTTTAATTACCTCAGCTTTCACAACTTCTTTTACGTTGGGATTTAATCGTCTCTGAGGTTGCACACATGGCTTGTACTCATCTTCCATTAAAATTTTGTGGGTACAAAATGTTGGGCATATTCCTTTAATATCAGAGATTTTCCAGGCTATGGCTTTTTTATGTTCCCTTAGTACCTGTAGCAACTCCACTTTTTCCTTGGAATCTAGTTTTGAAGAGATAATTACTGGTAGCGTAGAATTGTCCCTAAGGAATGCATATTCTAGGTGTTTCGGTAGCTGCTTTAATTCTAATTTGGGTTGTTCATCAACAGAGGGTTTTTGTTTGAAATCATCATTGATTTCAATGCTTTCTCTTTCTGTTTGCCTGGATGAAGATGTATTTAGATTTAGTTCGTAAACTTCATCCCCCTCTTCTTGAATAAGACGCAGTTCCATCGTGTCGTCATGTATGATTTCCTGTAATGAATTCTGAATAGTATGATCAGTGGTATCAACAAAATAACAAGAATCATCTTGTTCTCTAGAATATCGCATGGCATCGTAGATTTGAAAAATAATTTCCTCATCACCTATCCTTAATGCAAGTTTACCATCACCTACATCGATAACAGCCCTAGCAGTAGCCAAAAAAGGGTGCCCTATAATTAAAGGAACCTCAATGTCCTCATCCATGTCAAGCACAACAAAATCAACAGGGAAAATAAATTTATCAATTTTTACCAAGATATCTTCAATAACTCCTCTAGGATATTTAATAGATCTATCGGCTAACTGAATACTCATCTTAGTGGGTTTTGGTTCCCCAAGATCTAGTTGTTTAAATATTTTATAAGGCATTAAGTTAGTACTGGCACCTAGATCAGCTAGTGCTTTCTTAATATTTAAATTACCAATCAAACAAGGAACAGTAAAACTTCCTGGGTCTTTTAATTTTGTTGGTAACTTATTTTGGAGGATGGTTGAACATTCTTCATTAAGTTCCACTGTTGATACTTCTTTGAGCTTCCTTTTATTCGTCAGGAGTTCTTCTAGGAATTTTGAGTATGTCAGCATCTGTGAAATGGCTTCAACAAAAGGTAAGTTAATATGTATTTGTTTAAAAAGCTCAAGAAACTTACCATATTGGGCATCTAATCGTTCTTTCTTCAGCTTTGCTGGATATGGGATTGATAGTTTATCTTCCTTACGTACTGGAGTTACATCCTCAATTCCCACATCTTTTTCTTTATTATCTTCGCGTTGTGGTTTTTCTTTTGGGTCAGCTAACTCCTTTCCACTTCTCAGTGTAACTGCTTTAACTTGCTCTGTTGCTTTAGAAAAGATTTCTGCCCGTATTTTACAAACTGTTACAGTAAGTAGTCCAACTGACTTAGTAAGTTCCTCAACTTGGTTCTTGATTTCCTTGATCGATGCTTCTTGATTATCGAGTGTTGTATCGAATTTTTGGAGACGGGCATCTGTGGCTGCCATAAAATTCTTCAGCATCTCTTCAAGACTCGGCTTTTTTTCCTGTGGATAGGGCTGATTTTGGAAATTTGGAGGAGGTTGTTGTCTTTGATTTCCTTGACCTCCCCACGAAAATTTTAGGTGGTTCCTCCAACCTGGATTATAGGTATTACTATAAGGATTATTATTAGATCTGAAATTATTACCTATATAGTTCATCTGTTCACTTTCTGTGCTCGGTTGGTAGGGTGGGTACTCAGGATTCACCATAGTTCCACTTGCGTCGCACTGCATTATTGGTTGTACTTGTGAAGAACACAAATTGTCAAGCTTTTTATTCATCATCTCTACCTGATTTGACAGCACGGTTACTACGTTGAGGCTGAAAACTCTGGCTAATTTTGTTGGTTTTGTCCTTGTAACCTGCCACTGATAGTTATTCAGCGACATCTCTCCAATAAACTCGTATGCTGCTTTAGGAGTTTTATTATTCAGAGTTCCACCGACGGCTGAATCAATTAGTTGCCTCGTTGAGGGATTCACACCATTATAGAAAGTTTGGACTTGTAGCCACAAGGGTAAACCATGGTGTGGACACCTTCTCAAGAGATCCTTGTATCTCTTCCATGCGTCGTATAATGTCTCTAAATCCATCTGCACAAAAGAAGAGATATCATTCCGTAATTTGGCCGTTTTGGCCGTTGGGAAATATTTTAATAAAAATTTTCGGTCATCTAGTTCGATGTCGTAATTGACCCTCGTGGTAACGAGTTCAACCACTGTTTGGCTTTATTCCTTGATGAAAAGGGAAATAACTGAAGATGAATGGCATCATTAGAAATTCCATTTATTTTGAAAGTATCACAGAACTCAAAAAAATTAGCTATATGAGTGTTCGGGTCTTCGTCCTGCAAACCATCAAATTGAACAAATTGTTGAATCATTTGTATAGTATTAGTCTTTAATTCAAAATTATTAGCAGTTATAGCAGGCCTAACAATACTAGATTCTGCTCCTGTTAAATGAGGTTTAGCATAATCATACATAGTACGCGGAGCATTGTTTTTTGCCACATCTCGTGATGGATTATTCTCGCCCATCCCTTCAGTAGGATTGGATTCGCTTTGTTGCTGTTCTTCTTGGTAATTTAAGGCTTGCCTAATTTCTCTGCGATTCCTACGAGCGATAGCTTCGATATCACTATCGTATGCTAGAGGTCCTGTCGGGTTCCTTCTAGTCATAAACTAGAGGTATCTACTAGGAAAAGAAAGAAATAAAATTAAAAAAATAAATTGCGAAAATATATAAAAATAAAAAAATAATGGCTAAAGTAATAAAAATAAAGCTTTCTTAATATTTTAGTTCCCCGGCAACGGCACCAAAAACTTGATCGTCTAGAATTGTCGAGTTTTAAAATTTATAAAGAGAATGATCGAACCTGGAAACTAACTCTGACAATGACTTAAGGCAAGTGCACCTATCGAACTGTAGTATAGTTTAGGCAAGACCGGATTGTTGAACCCAAAGGAACTAAAACTACTAATACTCACTTTCTTTCTATTATTTAGCCTAAATATTAAATGATTTGGTTGATTAAATCTAAATTAACTAATTAATTACTAA
Organism: Gossypium rotundifolium; assembly: GCA_025506655.1. NCBI lineage: Eukaryota > Viridiplantae > Streptophyta > Magnoliopsida > Malvales > Malvaceae > Gossypium > Gossypium rotundifolium. The sequence continues at coordinate 129,604,545 of CP106723.1, forward strand.
ACTAAGACGCAAAGACAAAAAGAATGAATTTGGGAAAATAAATTTAGGAAAAAACTCAGTTGATTAAGACGATACCCTTAGGAAGAATCCACCTAAATTTTACTTGTTATCCAACACTGAACCAGATGAATTATTCACTTAGCTTGATCCGTAAGACTCCCTAATTTATATTAAACCCTCTCTCAAGGCGAATAACGTCTAACCCTAAGTTGATTAACCGAAATATCTTTCAAATTAAAACCCCTAGAATTGCATTAACTCGATCTATGGACTCCCATATTAGGTTTCACCCTAATCCGGCAAAATCTCATCACCCTATCTCTAGGCGCGCAATCAACTCCTCTTAATTATGCTAGATCTACTCTTAAGTAGGGACTTTTGCTCCACCACCTAAGTACATTCAAATTGAATCAATATTCCAAAAATATTAACATAAGAATTAAGCACACATAATTAAGAACAAACTAAGTATTTATCATATAGTTTAATAAATAATAACAAGATTCATCTAGGCTTCATCCCCTTCAGGTATCTGAATGGTTTAGTTCATAATGATAAAATAAAACATCTCAAGAGAAAAGATAAAACAAAACATAAGAAATCCCTAAAACCCCCTGAAGGAATTGAAGGAGAGATCTACCGTCTTAAGTAGAATTCTGACTTCTTGAGATGGATCAATTGGCTATCTTCGAGTGATTCCCACAAAGGTTCCAGATTCTGCTGAATTCCGAACGTTTGAGCCCCTGTTTTGAAGGTTGGCCTCTAGGTTCTTTATATAGGCTTTGAGATGCTTTTACTTGGCCTCTAAGTGTCCTAATTCAAGTATACTTCCTACTCGGTGTTTGAATAGGCTTTGGAATCAAAGTATCCAAATTCGAGTACAATTCCTCTTTTCCACGACAGGGGCATGACCATGGTACACGCCCGTGTAAATCGACTTCAGGCCGTGTTTTGGTTCTGTTGATTGAGGCACGACCATGTAAATCATTGTCCAGGCCATGGTCAACTTTTCTCACAAGGCACGGCTGTGTGGCTTGAGGTCCAGGCCGTGTCGATTTCCACTTTGGCCCAATTTGGCTCGATTTAAGCCCGTTTCTTGTTCTTTTCATCCTTGGTTGCTTTCCTGAGTATAAATATGAAAAGAAAGGATTAAGAGCAGCTTTTTACATAAATCAAGGGCCGAATCATCCGAAAACATGCTAAATGTGGGATTAAAATATGTTACTTTTATAGTTTATCATCGCATTTGCCCGTAACCCGACATATGTGTCATATTAGATAAGGGAACTGGAATCTTATCCACTATTGTCTGCATACGAGATGTCGGATCCAACTACCACTCAAAATGGCCTTCAGAAAGTGATCAAGTTCATGTAACACCCTGAATTTGGTCCTAGTAGAATTGGGCCTATTGGGCCTTGGAAATGGGAGCGTTTAAAATTTTTGAGAACAAGAGAACGGCACTAATGCAAGTTGAACCTATTAGGTGAGTGATTTTGGAAGGTTAGGGGGCTTCCATGAAGTCTTGGGTTCAAACTTGGGCTTTAGGAAAATTTTGGTTTAGGTGAATAAAACCCTGGTTGTAAGTGAGTAGGCTTTAAGAATATTGTTGGGAAAATATGACACAAGGAAGCATGTAGTCCAGTGGTTGTGGCGTCATTAAGTATGTAGGGGAGCCTGAGTTCGAAACCCCTTGCATGCTAAATGTGACTATTTTGCTAATTTGGGACGGTTTTGGAGGATTGATGGAGGGATCCCACATCGGGAAGCTAGCATGAGAGTAGGCGAGAAGCTGGCTTTAAACAGAGCGATCTATGAGGAGAGTAAGCATACCTTGGTTGGCGTTTGGGCATAGGAGTGTTCGGAGCGTGGATTAACTCCAGATTCCTATCAGGTGTGAATTTCGCACTACTCTAGCTGTAGAGCGGCAAATGTCGAAATGCCGATCACACGACCATGGTAGCCATACGAGCATGCGAGCGCGTGTAGGAGCTTCGACACGATAGTTGAGTCCATCTTGAGTGTTCTTGTGGGTTTAGGCTGGTTGGGCCACGATGGGCCGAAAGGGGCCATGTGGGGCAGGCCCAATCGGATAAGTTGTATAATTGTGTAGTAAATATTGGACTGGACTATGTGAAACTCATATCTGTGGCTAGATTTGGGCTAAATAGGCTACACGAGCGTATGGGCTCATTTGGACCGAGAATGGGCCTTAGGCCCATTCGCATCGTTATCTCTATTTAGAATATCTTGGTTTACAAAATTACAGAAATACCCTTGGTTTGTGAAATTACCAAAGTACCCCTAAGTTGCAAAATTACCGAAATAACCTCAGTTTGGAAAATTACCAAAATACCCCTGATTTGAAAAATTACCTAAATACCCCAAATTTATAAAATTACTGAAATACCCCTAGTTTGTAAAATTACTAAAATACCCTCGATTTATAAAATTATTAAAATACCCCTGATTTGTAAAAATTACTAAAATACCCTCGATTTACAAAATTATTAAAATACCCCCAGTTTGCAAAATTACTGAAATACCCTCGATTTTTAAAATTATTGAAATACCCTTGATTTGAAAAAATTACTGAAATACCCCTGATTTGCAAAATTACTGAAATACCTCTAGTTTACAAAATACTGAAATACCCCCAGTTTGTAAAATTATCGAAATACCCCCAGTTTGTAAAATTATCGAAATACCCCTGTAGGGTAGAATTACCGAAATACCCCTATAGGGTGGGATTACCGAAATACCCTTATAGGGTAAAATGATTATTTTGCCATTGTAGGTAAATAATTGACTTAGACTATGAGTTGACTAATTTGACTGTGGTTGTATGACTTATATGCTTTGATTACATGTTTAAATGATTGTTACTGAGCGTGGCCATTTTGCAGACACGTGTAATGATTGAGCATGACATACACGACATATTGCATGGGGTTGGGACATTGATACGGAGGAAGTTTTGATGCACGGGTTGCATGACGACTGTGGATCCAGTCTTGATCCGATGAATCGCACGGGTCGCATGACGATTGTGGATCTAGTATTGATCTGACAGGGTCGCACGGGTCGCATGATGACTATGGATCCAGTATTGATCTGTTGAGGTCGCACGGGTCGCATGACTACGGTTGACCAACGGACGACTTAAAGCCACGTAATCTGATTATGACTCTATGCCAACCTAAACATGGCTCTGTGCCATCTTGATTGTGGCTTGTGCCAATCATATTTACCCGTGACTATGTGCCTAACATATATATCGATGACTCTGTGTCGATCATATTTACCCAAGGCTGTGTGCCAAATATATTACCATCGCTGATGGCTATGTGCCAAACATAATACAGTTACTGATGGCTCTGTGCCAATTATAATACCGCTACTGAAGGCTTAGAGCCATATATATGTACTAGCAGCTTTATTGCGATTTTTGTTAGTGCCGCAATCGGTGCTAACATTGAGAGTGTAGGGATGGCGTGGATGATTTATTCCTCGCAGGTAGTGCAGGGTTTGACGGAGGTAAGTGCAGGGTTGGATGGGATGGGTTAGCATGCATCACACATTATGCATATGGAATTGATTCTAAAATGGGCTAGGCCCAATTGATTTTATTATGGGCTGTGACCCAAATGATATTGTAGTGGGCTTTGGCCCACGTATGCTCTGATCTATATACTGAATGTTACTCTAGTAAGGGGATTATACACTGAGTTTTCATAAAATCGCCCCGTTTTTAACTGTGAAGGTAATCCCCAGTCTTAGATGGATCGGTGCTGCGAGGGACTCGGAGAAGGCCACACGCTGCTTGTGTTTTCCGTTTTGATTAGTTACATTCAAGTATTTTGATTTGGGTTGTAATAAGGCCTCTTTATGTAGCATCCTAAATAATTGGGTATCATTATGTTGCTTAATGTTGGTTCGGGTTACTTGGAGATAGAATAAATATTATTATTTAAGTGTACATTTGAGTAAAGAAATCAAATGACCTTAAGACTTAAATTAATTAAGTGCTAAAAGTTGGCATAAGTGAGCTAGTAGTAAAGAGGAGATGGCGCCATAAGTGTTCCTAGAGGGAAGGAGTTTGAAACACTTGGCAAGCAACAAGGAAATTTTATTTTTGCTTTAACCTATGCATGTGTCGGCAAGAGGATAAGGATGGATGAGTTGTATTGTTTTATTTTTGGTAAGTAGACTAAAGGAAAAAGGTAATTGTTAACTTATGGTAGGGAATCAAGAAAGTTTGGAAAGATATGGGGACATAAGGCAAATATCAAGGAAAAGGTTTTGAAACAAATTCATGGCCATTTGACCATGAATTTGGACTGACATTGTGGCTAAAGGGAGGTGGTAGAATATGTTAGTAGTTTGGCTAGGATTAGGAGTTAGTTTTGGTCATTCCTATCATCTTGTGCAAGTTTTGCATTTTCTCTCAACCTTTCTCCTTTGGTGAATTTGAGCTTTTGGTAAGCCTTAATTCTTTTGACCATTTGGTCATTTTTGCTTATCACTTTAGTATTCTTTTGTGTGCCTTTTCATAGTGCCGAAATTACCAACACCAAAGATCATTCTTTTTCTTCCTTTCTCCATTGCCGAATGTACTTTGCCCCTAAACACATTTCTTACTTTCTCTTTCCTTCTCTTTGAAAATCGAATCACCATCATCATCATCTTTTTCTCTCACCTTTTATTTTCTTTTCAATCATACCTTTTCCATTATTTTCTCTCATAGCCGAATCTCTTTCTTTTCCTAAACATCATTCCCAATCATTTCTTTTCAACCGTGGAGAATAGGTAAGAGTTCTTTTTAGTTCATGTTAGTTAATAGTGGTTTTGGCCGAATATTGATGGTGGTAAGAAGGATTTCTTGGATCGAAATAATCGTTCATTTTATAAACGTTTTTCTTTATTATATTTTAGTGCGATAGCGGAAGATCGAAACTCGAGTGTTCGTGAGTATCATAGAACGTTGGAATCGATTTAAGGTGTTAAGGGAACGTTTTGGTCGATTCCTTGTTATGAACAAGGATATTTGTGGTAAGGAAATCTTACTCTTAAAACCTTTAGTTATATTTTCGATATATTCTTAAGTTGGATTAATGATCTTTTGTCATTGAAGACATTCAAAATAGGGCAAAAAGGCGGTCCATAGTCTTCGTAAGAGGGTGGATCCGCTTATTCCCTAAATATAAAAGAAGGGCTGTTTTGAATCGGGATTTCTCACGGGTTGAGGACCATCAACCGAGGGAAGTCAATTATTTGAAGTAGTTCGTACTCCGAGCCTTTATGCGTTAGTGGATTCTCGTGAGCAAACGAATCGATAAACGAGGAGAAACGAAAATAAAAGTGATTCAAAATCAAAAGGGTAAGGATTTGGATCAAATCCCAATAGAATATTTTTGATAAATGATAGTGTTCTAATAGATCGTATTATGTTTAGATGTTGACGAGCGGGAAGGTTTAGTACTCACGATATCAAGGTGTGTAACTTCACGCTTTTCTCGGGTTGGATGTCATTCGTGGTATTGAGTAAAATCGTAAAGACGACTAAATCGATATAATACGTATTAATTGGTATCTCGGTGAAAATACATGAAAACGTTTAAAATTGTGAAATTACAAAAATGCCCTCGTGTAGTTAGTTGTTAATATGTAAATTTTATGTCTCGTAAAAATGGGCCGAAAAATATGCTAGTTAGTAAAATGGGTCAAATCTACATTAGATCGATAAATGGGCCGAAATCTCTGTTAGATCGATAAATGGGCTGAAATCTCTGCTAGATCGATAAATGGGCCTAAATCTCTGCTAGATCGATAAATGGACCGAAATCTCTGCTAGATCGATAAATGGGCCGAAACCTCTGCTAGATCGATGAATGGGCCGAAATCTCTGCTAAATTGTTAAATGGGCGAAAAGCCTGATAAATTGTTAAATGGGCCAAACCCTTAGTTAGATCGTAAATTGGGTTTAAGATGCTAGATTGCTAAATGGGCTAAATGCTATTTCGAAATTTTGGGCCTTAATAAAAACTAGAAATATTGATTCTTATGTTATTTAAATCTTTTGATAAAATCATCATATAAACATAAACAAATTTTTGCATACATGTTGCATGGGTTGGTATTAATAATGAAGAGAAGAAAGGCCTGTTGCCAAAATCTAGTTCGGTGGCTCTGCCACAAAATAATTAAATGGCTATTTGCCTCTAGTTCGATGGCTCTGCCACAAAATAATTAATGGCTCAATGCCTCTAGTTCGGTGACTTTGTCACAATCTAGTTCGGTGGCTCTGCCACAAATATAAAATGGCTTAATGCCTACGATTGGTGTGATGGCGGGGTGGGTTGACTTGATCCCCACAGGTGTGATGGTTGGTACGGGGGTGTGTAGTGGATGGAAATTAGGTTTGGGGTTGGGAACTTCATTTTTGCATACATATTATTATTTTTATTGATAAACCTGTTGACGGGCTCAAGCCCAAAATAATGATTTGATGATCTGGCCCAATGAATAAGTAGTGAGTTATACACTGAGTTCTAAGTAACTCACTCCCTCAAATTTTTCATCTCAGGTAATGGAAATTGACGTGGACTTGGGCCGAGGATGACTTCGTGGGGGCCATACTACAAATAAGGGTTAATGAAACTTTGAACTTTTATTAAAGACTTTCTATGATTTACTATTATAGGTTTTATGTAATAAGGCCTCTATAAATGTTTTATAAATTTTATGTGTGGATGGATTTAAATTATGTTTTGGACTATTAATATGGGCTTAAAATTATTTTGTTTCTTAAAATAATTTGGGTTTTCAAATAATATGAAATTCTTTTATCATTTTCTTAAATATTTTGAACTCCTATAATAATTTACTCTAAGGATTTTGATAATACAATATTAATGATGTTTTCAACTAATGTTTTCTAATATACATCAAATTTAAAATACTCTTTTAGTTTTTATTAAATCTAGTAATTAAAAATGATTTTGAAGATTTCGATTTACTGTAACTATTAAGATAGTTCAATTTATGTAACAAACCAAATTTAGTCTTAACGCATAGACCGGGTTTGGGGTGTTACATTTAATGGTATTAGAGCCAGTTTCAAAAACTTGACTGTGGTTGGGTTCAACAGATAATTTTCGTAGGAAAAATATTTCGATTATGTTTAAAGTATGGCTCCACAAGCATCCGGCAACAAGTCAAGTAAGTATTCATTGATAAATGATTATTATTATGATGATGATATGACCATAGGAACACTCTAGAACTTCTAGTTTTAGATGTTAAAATTCGTAGAGATTGAGACTATAGGATGTGTTGCAAAAAACAACTTTATCTCTCAAATCTCATAAAACATCGTTAATAAACACTGAAACAATTTTCTGATTCATAAAACTTGTAATCAGATTAAATCGAATTAGTCACCTTGAGCACTAGAGGACGTGGTCGTGGACGCGGTAGATGTGGCCGTGGTAGAGGACGAGGTACTACAACTGAAGTACCAAATCATATGCCGAAAATGGATGCACCTGCATCATTTGAGAGTGAGACAGGATCACGCGATCATATGGAAGAAGATAATGCCTTGACACAAGCAATGCTGCGAGTCCTAGAAAGGGTCGCTGGAACTAGAATTAGGCCAACAACTCATGGGTCAATTTCGGAACGACTCAAGTCAAATAATGCATAAGTTTTTAGAGGAGTTTCCGATGTAGCCCCGAATATGGCTGAATATTGGCTCGAAGCTGTGGAGCGGATTATGGATGCACTGTTGAGCAGAAACTGAAAGGAGCTGTGTCCTTATTAAGAGACGAGGCGTATCAGTGGTGGCTTACTGTTCGAGAAGGCACCGAAGCTGCACTGATTACTTGGGAATTCTTTAAAGCTGCCTTCCAAGTGAAATATGTTGGAACGAGTTATGTAGACGCCCGAAGGAAGGAATTTCTGAATCTTGTCCAAGGGAGTAAGATAGTGGCAGCGTATGAAACTGAGTTTTTACGTTTGAGTCGCTATGCTCGGACAATAGTATCAACAGATCATGAACATTGTGTGCGTTTCGAGGATGGGCTTAATGATAAGTTGAGGGTTCTGATTGCCCCACAACAAGTTAGAACTTTTGCCACGCTTGTGGAGAAGGCCAAGATGGCCAAAGAGGCTAAGAACTCAGAACGTCAAAATCGGGAAAGATTTAGGAACAAGAGAGAGACACAGCAGTCATGTTCTTCAAAGAGATTTTAGAAGAGGCCTCGAAATGATGAACCAATTCAAGGTATAGCACCGGTAACTAATAATCGAGGTCGAGATTGTGCTGAATGTGGAAAAAGGCATTCTGGAGAGTGTTGGAGGAAAACGGGCGCTTGTTACAAATGCGATTCAATGGATCACCAGTATAGAAATTGCCCTCGACGTATGGATACGACTCATGAAGTTCATAATAATGATGCACAGCCGTCCAGAGGTACTCAGCATCCACCGAGAGGTCGTGGACCAGGTCGTGGTGGTATTGTAATGGGGCTGAACGTGGTCAGGGTGCACCGGGTCGAGGCAATGGTCCTAGAGGTAACACGGATGCAAGACAGCCTGGACTGGTCTATGCAGTTAGACGCCGCGAGGATGGCAATGCACCTGATGTAATAACTGGTACGTTCTTCATATTCGATGTACCTGTTACTGCCTTAATAGATATTAGTTCTACCCAATCGTATGTTGCTAGCGCCATATCTGGAAACCTAAATCTAAAATCTGAAATTACCGATAGTGAGATGACAGTAATTAGTCCTTTAGGACAGTCGGTAATTGTAAATAAATTGTTTAGAGACATACCCTTAGAAATTCAAGAGGAGGTATTCTTGGCGAATTTGATGGAATTGCCTTTCGGTGAGTTCGACCTCATTCTGGGCATGGATTGGTTGGTTAAACATCAGACGCATTTGGATTGTGCTGAGAAACGGATGTCAATAAGAACCTCGGACGATAAGGAAGTCATAATGATTGGTGAACGAAGGAACTACTTGGCGAACGTGGTATCAGCGTTGAAGGCAAAAAAGTTGGTGCGAAAAGGGTATGGAGCATTCCTAGCCTTTATTTGTGCTTTGGATGCCAAAGAGATATCTGTGGATGATGTGAGAACGGTAAAGGAATTTCCAGATGTATTTCCCAAAGAACTTCCTGGTATACCTCCAGATCAGAAAGTAGAAAGTAGAATTTGGCATTGAGCTTTTGCGGAATGCTCCAAAGGTCCATTGCTCCTTATAGAATGGCACCAAGGAGTTGGCGAGCTTAAAGCTCAAATTCAAGAATTGTTGGATCGGGATTTATCGACCGAGTGTGTCTCCGTGGGGAGCACCGCTTTGTTCGTCAAGAAAAGGATGGATCAATGCGTATGTGCATTGATTACGCATAATTGAATAAATTGACGATCAAGAATAGGTATCCTTTGCCGAGAATTGATGACTGTTTGATCAATTGAAGGAGCTTCGATTTTCTCAAAATTGATTTGAGATCGAGTTATCATCGACTTAAGGTGAAAGAAGCGGATATTTATATGACGGCATTTCGAACTCGTTACGGACATTATGAGTTTGTAGTGATGTTGTTTGGGTTAACCAATGCACCAGCCACATTTATGGACATGATGAATCGAGTCTTTCAACCATATTTAGATCGGTTTGTGGTAGTGTTCATAGATGACATTTTGGTCTATTCAAGAAATGATGAGGAGCATGACACGCATTTGCGTATAGTATTGCAGCTACTTCGTGATAAGCAACTTTATACCAAATTCAGTAAATGCGAATTTTGGCTAAAAGAAGTGACTTTCTTGGGTCATGTGGTATCAGCTGAAGGAATAAGGGTGGATCCACGAAAGATTGAGGCTATTTTGGATTGGAAACCACCAACGCTCGGTGGCTGAAATTTGGAGTTTCTTGGTGCATTTGGTTATTATAGACGCTTTTTGAGGGTTTTCGTTGATTGTTTGCACCTAACTAAATTGTTGCGGAAGGAGTTCCGTATATTTGGGCCGAAAACAACAGGAGAGTTTCGAGAAATTGAAAAGATTCGATTTAAAGCTCCGTTTTGATTCAAATTTGAGGTGGAAAAGAATTCACTGTTTATTGTGATGCGTCTCACACGGGTCTGGGTTGTGTGCTGATGCAAAATGGAAAGGTGGTGGCTTATGCTTCTCGTCAATTGAGACCGCAAGAAGTAAACTACCCTACTCATGATTTGGAGTTAGCTGCGGTGGTTTTTACTTTAAAGATTTGGAGGCACTATCTCTACGGTGAGAAGTCTATTATCTACACAGATCACAAGAGTCTTAAGTACCTCCTTACCCAAAAGGAGTTGAATTTGAGACAAAGAAGATGGGTGGAATTATTAAAGGACTATGATTTCTCAATCGAATATCATCCTGGAAAGGCTAACGTAGTAGCTGACGCGTTAAGTCATAAGACAGTATCTGATTTGAAAGCATTGTTTGCTCATCTGAGTTTGTATGAGGATGGTAGCTTGTTAGTAGAACTTCAGGTGAAACCTCTGTGGTTAGAACAAATCAAGGAAAAGCAAATATTAGATGAAAAGTTGGGACCCTTACTTCAGCAAGTCGAAAATGGTGAAATAGGGGATTTTGGAATAAACACGGAAGGTGTTGTGCTTTCGTGGAAGAATTTGTATGCCTAAAGATTCAGATCTGAGACAAATGATTCTACGGTAGGCGCATAATAGCCCTTATGCTATGCACCCCGGAGGAAATAAGATGTATCGGGATCTTCGTGAACAATATTGGTGGCCAGGGTTGAAGCGTGAAATTTTAGAGTTTGTGGGAAAATGTTTAACTTGTCAGCAAGTGAAAGCGGAGCATCAATTGCCGTCAGGTTTATTACATCCAGTAAATATTCCTCTTTGGAAATGGGAGCGGATAACAATGGATTTTGTTAGTGGGTTACCTTTAACGCCTACTAAGAAAAATTTCGTATGGGTAATAGTCGATCGTTTGACGAAGACTGCTCATTTTCTTCCAGTTCGTACGGATTATTCGTTGTAGAAATTGGCTAAGTCAGTATGTATCCGAAATCGTGAGGTTGCATGGGGTACCAAAGGTTCATTATTTCGCATGGATCCTAGATTTATGTCACGATTTTGGAAAGCTCGCATGAAGCCTTGGGGACAAAGTTGAATTTTAGTACGGCATTTCATCCTCAGTCTGATGGACAGTCGGAAAGAGTAATTCAGATATTGGAAGGCGTGTTAAGGGGATGTGTAATCGACTTGTGGGTAGTTGGGAGGATTTTCTACCACCGCGAATTTGCGATATATAATAGCTATCGGTCTAGCATTCGATGGCACTCTATGAGGCATTGTATGGTCGTAGGTGCCGTACTCCTACCGTTGGGTGACTTGGGCGAACGATGATGTTGGGTCCTGAGATGATATCTGAAACAGAGGAAAAGGTAAAAGTTATTCGAGCACGGTTGAAGGAAGCCTCAGATAGACAGAAGTCGTATGCAGACCTGAAGCGTAAGGATATCGAGTTTGCTGTGGGAGACCGGGTCTTTCTGAAGGTCTCACCTTGGAAGAAAATTTTCAGATTCGGAAAGAAGGGTAAGTTGAGCCCTAGGTTCATCGGGCCATATCGTGTGATGAAGCGTGTTGGCCCAGTGGCTTATCAGATTGAATTACCATCTGAGTGAGTCAAATTCATAATGTTTTCATGTTTCCATCTTTGAGATGTTATAGATCGGATCCATCTCATATAGTCTGGGTTGAAGAAGTGGAATTAAACTCGGACTTGTCTTTTGAAGAAGAACCAATGGAAATTTTAGACCGGGATGTTAAAGTGCTAAGAAAGAAGACTGTGCTGTTGGTCAAAGTTTTGTGGCGCAATCACGAGCGGAGAAAGCTACGTGGGAGCTGAGAAACTATTCAAGAACAATATCCTCACCTCTTTTAATCAGGTAAATTTTGAGGACGAAATTTTCTTTAAGAGGGGTAGAATTGTAGCATCCTAAATAATTGGGTATCATTATGTTGCTTAATGTTGGTTCGGGTTACTTGGAGATAGAATAAATATTATTATTTAAGTGTACATTTGATTAAAGAAATTAAATGACCTTAAGACTTAAATTAATTAACTGCTAAAAGTTGGCATAAGTGAGCTAGTAGTAAAGAGGAGATGGCGCCATAAGTGTTCCTAGAGGGAAGGAGTTCGAAACACCTGGCAAGCAACAAGGAAATTTTATTTTTGCTTTAACCTATGCATGTCTCGGCAAGGGATAAGGATGGATGAGTTGTATTGTTTTATTTTTGGTAAGTAGACTAAAGGAAAAAGGTAATTGTTAACTTATGGTAGGGAATCAAGAAAGTTTGGAAAGATATGGGGACATAAGGCAAATATCAAGGAAAAGGTTTGAAACAAATTCATGGCCATTTGACCATGAATTTGGACTGACGATTGTGGCTAAAGGGAGGTGGCGAATATGTTAGTAGTTTGGCTAGGATTAGGAGTTAGTTTTTGGTCATTCCTATCATCTTGTGCAAGTTTTGCATTTTCTCTCAACCTTTCTCCTTTGGCGAATTTGAGCTTTTGGTAAGCCTTAATTCTTTTGACCATTTGGTCATTTTTGCTTATCACTTTAGTATTCTTTTGTGTGCCTTTTCATAGTGCCAAAATTACCAACACCAAAGATCATTCTTTTTCTTCCTTTCTCCATTGCCGAATGTACTTTGCCCCTAAACACATCTCTTACTTTCTCTTTCCTTCTCTTTGAAAACCGAATCACCATCATCATCATCTTTTTCTTTCACCTTTTATTTTCTTTTCAATCATACCTTTTCCATTATTTTCTCTCATAGCCGAATCTCTTTCTTTTCCTAAACATCATTCTCAATCATTTCTTTTCAACCGTGGAGAATAGGTAAGAGTTCTTTTTAGTTCATGTTAGTTAATAGTGGTTTTGGCCGAATATTGATGGTGGTAATAAGGATTTCTTGGATCGAAATAATCGTTCATTTTATTAACATTTTTCTTTATTATATTTTAGTGCGATAGCGGAAGATCGGAACTCGAGTGTTCGTGAGTATCATAGAACGTTGGAATCGATTTAAGGTGTTAAGGAAACGTTTTGGTCGATTCTCTTATTGCAGAACAAGGATATTTGTGGTAAGGAAATCTTACTCTTAAAACCTTTAGTTATATTTTCGATATATTCTTAAGTTGGATTAATGATCTTTTGTCATTGAAGACATTCAAAATAGGGCAAAAAAGGGCAGTCCATAGTCTTCGTAAGAGGGGTGGATCCGCTATTCCCCATAAATATAAAAGAAGGGCTGTTTCGAGAATCCAGGATTTTCCACCGGGTTGTGGACCATCAACCGAGGGAAGTCAATTATTTGAAGTAGTTCGTACTCCCGAGCCTTTGTACGTTAGTGGATTCTCAGCGAGCAACGAATTGATAAACGAGGAGAAACCGAAAATAGAAGTGATTCAAAATCAAAGGGGTAAGGATTTGGATCAAATCCCAATAGAATATTTCTGATAAATGATAGTGTTCTAATAGATCGTATTATGTTTAGGTGTTGACGAGCGGGAAGGTTTAGTACTCACGATATCAAGGTGTGTAACTTCACGCTTTTCTCGGGTTGGATGTCATTCGTGGTATTGAGTAAAATCGTAAAGACGACTAAATCGGTATAATACGTATTAATTAGTATCTCGGTGAAAATACATGAAAACGTTTAAAATTGTGAAATTACGAAAACGCCCTCGTGAAGTTAGTTGTTAATATGTAAATTTTATGTCTCGTAAAAATGGGCCGAAAAATATGCTAGTTAGTAAAATGGGCCGAAATCTCTGTTAGATCGATAAATGGGCCGAAATCTCTGCTAGATCGATAAATGGGCCTAAATCTCTACTAGATCGATAAATGGGCCGAAATCTCTGCTAGATCGATAAATGGGCGAAACCTCGCTAGATCGATGAATGGGCGAAATCTCGCTAAATTGTTAAATGGTAAAAGCACGATAAATTGTTAAATGGGCCAAACCCTTAGTTAGATCGTAAATTGGGTTTAAGATGCTAGATTGCTAAATGGGCTAAATGCTATTTCAAATTTTGGGCCTTAATAAAACTAGAAATATTGATTCTTATGTTATTTAAATCTTTTGATAAAATCATCATATAAACATAAACAAATTTTTGCATACATGTTGCATGGGTTGGGATTAATAATGAAGAGAAGAAAGGCTGTTGCCAAAATCTAGTTCTGGCTCGCACAAAATAATTAAATGGCTATTTGCTCTAGTTCCTCGCCACAAAATAATTAATGGCTCAATGCCTCTAGTTCGGTGACTTTGTCACAATCTAGTTCGTGGCTCGCCACAAATATAAAATGGCTTAATGCCTACGATTGGTGTGATGGCGGGGTGGGTTGACTTGATCCCCACAGGTGTGATGGTTGGTACGGTGTGTAGTGGATGGAAATTAGGTTTGGGGTTGGGAACTTCATTTTGCATACATATTATTATTTTTATTGATAAACTCATTGACTGCTCAAGCCCAAAATAATGATTTGATGATCGGCCCAATGAATAAGTAGTGAGTTATACATCGAGTTCTAAGTAACTCACTCCTCAAATTTTCATCTCGTAATGGAAATTGACGTGGACTTGAATGAGGATGTCTTCGTGGGGCCATACTACAAATAAGGGTTAATGAAACTTTGAACTTTTATTAAAGACTTTCTATAATTTACTATTATGGGTTTTATGTAATAAGGCCTCTATAAATGTTTTATAAATTTTATGTGTGGATGGATTTAAATTATGTTTTGGACTATTAATATGGGCTTAAAATTATTTTGTTTCTTAAAATAATTTGGGTTTTCAAATAATATGAAATTCTTTTATCATTTTCTTAAATATTTTGAACTCCTATAATAATTTAATCTAAGGATTTTGATAATACAATATTAATGATGTTTTCAACTAATGTTTTCTAATATACATCAAATTTAAAATACTCTTTTAGTTTTTATTAAATCTAGTAATTAAAAATGATTTTGAAGATTTTGATTTACTGTAACTATTAAGATAGTTCGATTTATGTAACAAACCAAATCTAGTCTTAACGTATAGACCGGGTTTGGGGTGTTACACTTTAAGTTTCTGGATTTTTACTAGGGGTCTTTCTTTACTTTGAATTATATTCGTTAGAAGTAATTCACGGTTTTCCAAAATGCTAACTGTTTTTAAAACAGCATTACGTTTTCACAACATTTTTGAAATGGTTTTGTGACTTAATCTTTTTCGTAAATCAATTACTTTCAAAATCATCTTTTTCAATTGAAAATATGTTTTGGGATTAAAAATAATAATTTTTCAATGTACCACATTTTAAAAATAAACTAACATAACTGGATTTTTACTTAAGCTTGTAAACAAAAAGGTTTTTCAATGAAAACATGGTTTTCGAAAAACACTTCAATGTGACATGCCAGATTCAGGCCTAACTTCTAGGCCGGGTTTGGGGTGTTACAGTTCAAGTCATTGACACGAGTATGTAGTTTTTACTGTTTGTACAGTAATGTTATACCATATTTCATTCGTTCTTTGCATTCATGGGTAGGCCTTTCTCAACAGGGTATGAGCTGGTCCAATATTGCACGCCATCAAAAGCTACAGTGCTACATAGCTCGCAAACATACCCTTCGAACAATAGACGTAATCATATGATGGGGGTCTACGGTACGGGCACATGACGTCAAACTTAGCCAAGTGCATCAATTTCGTACTGAAGGGGACGCGTCATTTGTTAATAACCTTGGTTGTCAAAGAAACATACTTTTACTTGGCTACCTTATTTCCAAAGCGGGTGGTAGCATATGCTAGACAGATAGCGGGCAGCCATATTTTGTGCAAAGATGTCATGAAAAAAATTAGACGAAATACAGCGAAAGTAAACACTATATACATAGTGTGCCACTCGTGTCGAACTTAGAATTTTGAGTCACAGAGCACACTAGGCACGACCAGGACATTTCAGGGGCATCATATCGTGTGAACCTAACAAAAGATACTTGCAATTGTGGGTATAACTTACGTTAGAATGTAACAAAGACAAATATGAGTTGCAACCAAAATTGATTGTTTCTTTATTGATGTCGCAATAGCTAAATAAAAAAAATACATCATCATCATTGTCAGGCCGAATGTGTACCACAGGGCAATGGCTGACGAATGCAAGCAAGATTTCTATGCACAACTAGTGTTGCCAGCTCATCCACTTGATCGTAAACATCGTCTTCATCTTTTTCGTATTCACCTCTGCCCTTGTGCTCATCTTTGTCGCCACCATCATCTCCATCTTCATTTCCATCTCTACCATCGACTTCATCTTCGTCTTCATCTCCATCACCTTCCTTTGTGCTCAAGTGTGGTGTCATCCTAGCCTCCCATCGTGTGTGATCCATTCCACGATAAAATGGTTGTGTCGATTACTAATCTTGATAAAATAATGATGCAGTGGGTGTTTGTGACACTATCGGCGTATAAATGTTTCATATCTCAAAACTCAGATATGTCGACATTGACCTGGGCATCAACATTGGCATCGATGATTGGATCGGTATCATCATTAGTAACGGTACATACATCGACATCGACGTGGACATAGGGGTGCATGCGGGGGACGTCGATGCTTTGAAATATGTACATGTGAGATAGGTAAAAATAGAGATGTGTGATGGTGCATAGTGTGGTGATTGTGGAAAAAGCACGGGGTTAGTGAAATGAATACGAATAAGTGGAGTGAACTGATCGAGATATAGCGTAGACATAGACGGCGCTTGTTTAGTCAGAGCTGATGAAAAATCCGTCTTGCAACCACGTTCGGATCTATCCTGTTGAAGCGATCGTCATTGTCTCTTCTAGCTAAGCTGCCTACTTCTCGCCTCTACTAATAGAAAATATGACTTTCTGGTGACTCTAAACCATGAAATGTACTCCAAATAGGTCGTCGTGTTTGGTGAGAAAAATGGCTCGCAAATGGATAAGAATTTCATCCTACGATCTGATTTGTACAGTACAGTGCTTCCATGTCTCGCGGTGGCGATGGAATTTTTTGCCTCCACCTGAACTGTTGCATCACTCGATCTGATTCGTGCATTTTCGCCGTCGCGTACACTATCAATAACACCTTCATGTCCTACATACTCCGATTGGCCAAATATTATGGCGGGATGCATTCTATGATATCGAACTCGACGTATAGCATACATTCAAATTGTAGCACAATCGTAAATTCCATTATGTACGAAATTATATTTTACAAATCATTGCGTAATTATTATAAGTTAGAAAGAATAAGTGGCTAACATTGGCTTCCGAGCGTTGATCTAAGAGTAGATTGATATCTTCAAGCTGCTCAGGTAGTCCCACGTAATTCAGCCCATGGTTTTACCCGTACAAACGATATGTTAGTTCGAACATATAATAAATAAACAACATTTTTTTATACAAACTACATATGTATTAAGAAATGGTTTTTACCTTGTCACCAATGGGAACATGTACGGGTCGTTCATTAGGGAACGTAGAAATGGTAGTCACCACTAGGCATATGACTACAGTAGGAGTAGGAAACTATTGATTGACATATTAACCAGTTTCGTCACCCAACACAACTCCTGGTATAACGTGGCCACACGGCTGATCCCCAACTCAGTCGTTTGCATTCTCTGAAGTCGGCTAGGTGTAGTAGCCACTTTATGTGTACCAAATTTTGAGATTTATCGGGCATTAAAATTTCCCCGATTAACCTCAACATGAATGCTCATGCGCATTGGTATTTGACGATGTCAGTTGCGCTCGGAGGAAGCTCTTTGAAATTGGTTTATAGCCCCCCGAGCATACGAGATGTATGCAAGAAACCTACATCTTACAAGTAACCACGAAATTTGATAATTAGGACCTTCGACAAATTCTGTATGAACCCCTCCAAAACATGATCATCCACCTATTTATATCGAAAAAAATTAATTTAAAATATTTTAAAAATAAAAAACTTCAAATTTAACTTAATTGAAAATAACAAAATTTAAAATTTTGTCTTACTATTATTGCTTGAGCGGCAGAAATGTGGTTGTCGTGGAAACGAAGTAAAGAGGTTGTCATTCGTGAAAATTTAATCGAAACGAATTAAATATGAAATAATTAAAAATAACAATATTTTTAAACAATCGTATCGAAAAATTTAGAATATAATTTGAGAAAATTGAGAGAATTAAGAGAGCTTAGAGATTAGAAAGAAATGGATTTGAGCGAAAAATAAAATAAAATTACATGGTATTTATAGGAAAAAAAATTTGACCGTTGGAGGCCATTTAAATTTTTTTATCGTTTCCAACAAACGTTCAAAAAGTCGTTGGAATTGATCGTTGGAGGAAAGCACGCACAACTAGACGTGCTTTCCCTTTCTCTATTAAAAAATGACCTATTTCCCTCAATTTAAAAAAAAATGACCTAAAATGTCATAAAAAATGGCATATTTAGTTAATTTAGCTGCTTTTTCCTTGCATGTCACGTTTTGGTTCAATAAAATACTTTTATGAAAAGAGGACAATTAGGAAACATTAAAGAAAAAGTTAAATGGTTAAAAAACACAAAATTACATATATAACCCTTAAAACCTGTTAGAACAACGAAAACATCTAAAAAACAATCAAAAGTAAGAGGACATATTTGTCAATTCCGATCAAATTCTTACAATATTTTTGCAACCAAGCTGTCAGCAATTCAGGCATGTCAGAGAACTCAGTCACTTAAGTCACGAGTGTCACATCCTAAAAACTAGGTTGGGAGAATTGGGTAAGTAAATCGGTGGTTAGTGAATTGGAAACCGTAGTTAGATTAGATAATTAAATAATTAGGAATTAATTAAATAAAATATTAAAATAATTAGAATTAGTAATTTTAGGTTAGGAAATTAAAATTAGGTGTCTGGGAATTAATTTGATGAAAAAGGATTTATAAAAATAAGGTTTGATTTGAAAATAATTTTGAAATTGATTTTAATTGAAAAGCAAGGACCTATTTAAAAAAAGGAAAAAACTATAGGTGGTTAAATGGGCAACGACCCAATTTTTAAAAATGGGTGCCTACTTAACAACCCCACGTTTCATTCCTTCCCATTCTTCATCTTCTTCAAAAATTTGCCAAACACCAAATCAAAGCTTTTTCCCCTGAAATTAGTTTATCATTTTTTATTCCTAGGCTCTCTAAACACAAAATCTCTTTTCAATTTTAAAGAACACTCATGTTTTTATCTGTAAAATCCTTAAGAGATCTTCATATATTTTAGCTTGAATTAGCACTATAGCTCATTTATTTTGCAATATTGAGGTGAGATTCTCACTTTTTTATGATTAAACTAAGTGAACTATTATTTCAATTCGAGATTTAAATGGTTTAATCAAAATTTCAATATATCACTTGATTTTAAGTTGATTTTTGGGTTGAAAATGGTAGATCACGTATTTCTTGGCTAAGTTTTGGTTTTAAAGTGATTTATAACTCATTTTGATCTAATTAAAAGTTATTTGATCTTAATTTAAGAAATCCTTAATGAATTTAAGCAAATGGAATGTTTTCTCCTTTTTAAAATATCACATAAGCTTGATTTTTTTGAACAAATTAAATCGGTGAAAGTGGGTAAAATTGATGGTTAGATTTGTAATTAGATGGTATTTAGGATGTATGAAGTCGAAATATAAGCTTAGAAATGAGATTTGAGTGGTTCGATACCTATTTCGACAAAACTAGTTAAGTTTTTGGTATAGAGGTTAATAGGCTTTGCTCTATGATTTTGGAATGATTCAATGGTGTTTGTTGGTGTTAGTAATGCCTTTGTAATGTTTCTGATGTGTATAGAAAGTGTCAATTCATTTGGGAGCCTTTAGAACCATGGACAAAGGCAAATAGAAGCTTACTTGAGCATGGTAGATGAAGCAATGGTTGCTAAAGTGAGTGGTTTGATATACTATATTTAAACTCTAGTACACAGGCTAAGGTAACATATGCGAAAACCCCCACTTAATTAATATGCAAACCTTGACTTCTTCCTTGTGCAAATCCTTACAATTTTTGTTGAATCGTTGAGTATATACACTGTGCGATTTTAATGGTGAAAAAAATGCATGAACTTGTTATATATATATATAAATGGGCTTTATTTTAATAGTAAATATAAATGTATGTGGGACTTTTAATGTATGCTAAAATTTGACGTGACAGAGGTCACTAAATAGGTATGTATATATATGTAATATATATTTGTATATGGTTATGTAGTGCTTGCGAACGTATATAAAAATAAATGTTATAATATGGATTTTTATAACATATGAATTTTATTGATAATGCAGATTTATGCATGCACGAACCCGTAAGTGAATTATGAGTTTTACGATATTGCGAGTTTTGATTAGTGCAAAATTATATTATCGTGAAATGTTAAGTGCAAGCTCAACTGTAGTGCGAGCCAATTATATTTGTGTATTGTGTTATATTGTGAACCATGTTAACTTGGTGAATTATATTATTATGGCGAATTGTGTTAATTTAGTGTTCTGTATTAATATGGGAAGCTGTATTAATTTTCCAAACAATGTATTGTGATATTTTGAGTTGTATTGCATGTAAGCTAAGCTATTACGTGCCATATGTTAAATAAAATATGCGAACAATGATTTATGTGATCTATGTCATGAATGATATGTGAACTGTGATTATGAGTGCAATATATGTTGCATGGAAGTGATATTATTTTTGAATCATGCTCTATTGCGAACTGTGTTATAATGTATGAGCTCTTCTTAATTGTGAGTCTTATTATACTGAGTATTGTGAGTGTGTTAAAGAGATATTTTGACATTGTGATATTATGGAACCATTAGATATAGCTGGCATGCCATAGGACTGTGAGTACTTACCCTTTTTATTGCGATGGACATTGTGGCCTAGAGATGCTTTAGAGATATAAGGGAATGTCGAGCATTTCTCCGTTTACCATAGATAGTGTGGTGTGTTTGGAGAGTGTGAGCATACGTGCTATATTTACATAGAGATAGGGAACGGCTTTATGAGTCATGCGGTGTGTTTTCAGATCAATTTATCCAATGTGTGGTGATAGAGTCCACTTATAGGTGGTGATAGAGTCCTCTATAAGTTTCATAGTCATAAAAATGCCAATTTATCATTATTTGAGATATATGAGTTATGATGGAGAATGAACTATTATTTTACATGAATTGTTATTTGGTATGAACTGATATTTTATATTAACTATTTTTTGCATGAGCTATCATGTGGGCAGAACTGTTATTTTATATGAACAAATGTTTGGTGCAAATTGATAATTTATGTGATGTAATATCCTGGATTATGGCTTATGCATTATTGCTAAATTGTGTGAAATAGCATGCTTATGAAAATTCTGAACGTGTTCTATGAATTCTGTGAACCTTAGTGTGTAGGTGAATGCCTTAGAAATTATTTAATTTTAAGTCAAAAAAAAAAGGGAGTTAAGCCTGATAGGCCTTAAGAAAATAAATGAAAGAAATTAGACAAAAAGATGGGCTTGTCTAAGTGGCTTGGAGGCGCCACTTAGGGCCTTTGTAAATGACGCCACCAACAGATGTAAATGGGCCAAGGTTCGAGTCGTATGGGAAGCTAAATAAAGCTTTTATTTTTGCGGCAACAAGAGGAAGTAGTGGACAGCATGGGGAGTCTATGGGAGGAGTTTGAGATGAGGATTAGTTCTTTGGAAATTTCGGCTAAGGTAGGAGATAAGTGATGAATTATTTTTGAAAGGGTAAGGAAGAGTGAATTAAGGGATTTGATAGTGAGAGGAAGAGGTGGCTGGCCAAGGGACTCTCTTGGTGATTATTTTCGGGTTTGTAGTGTGTTAAGGGGTGTGTGCTGAATTTTACAAAGCAAATTAGTCTCTCTTGCCGAAATTTAGCCCCCTCTCTTCACTCTTTTCTCATCTTTTCTTTCTTCCATTCTCTTTCCCAAAGCCAAACCTAATAAGTCACTAATCTCCTTTTCTTCTTCACATATCCTTAAAGCCGAAACCTCCCTGATAGTGATCACCATTGCCGAATCTTTCAGCCTCTCATCCTCTCTTCTATTTCGCAAGTCTTAAAAGCCGAGACCTCTCTTCTCTACAAGCAACGATAGTGGTAAGTACTTCCTTAAAAGTCGATTTTGATTTAGTGTGCCGAAATCAAGTGCTTGGCCTTGATTTCTAGGGATAGCCGAATGTCCATTAAGCCTTAATATGCGTTTCTTGTGAAGGTAGTCAACAGTAAGGAGCATTAAAAGGAGAGTCTTTCGGGATTTGAAGAAATCAAGGTAAGCAAGTGTGGTATTCGGCCAAGGGCCATTCTTATGGATTATTGCTTAAAGCCGATTCTAGCATGTGGCATATAGGGATTTCGACAGCTTCTAAGGTAGGTGGTGATTTTCAGGATTAGATCCGTAAGGTAAGGTAGTAGTGGTATTCGGTCATAGGTCATTCTGGTATACAATGTTAGCTGAATCTAACTATGGATATTTAGGGGCAGTCGACAGTGGTATACAAGGATTTCGGAATTTCAAATCGCAAGGTAAGCACTTATGTACAATCGGCCAAGGCCATATTTGGTGTTTTAAGATCTATTCCTTATTTGTTCAAAAGTCAGAACTAACCAAGTTAAGTGATTTAGCATTGGCCGATTGGAGGGTAAGAAGATCACAAGATTTTCGGGATTTGATTAATAATCAAATCGGCAACAAGGAACTAGAATCTAAAGCATTAGAGCGGATTTTCGGGATTTGAGTGAACCTACTAAGTATATCAGGTGTGTACCCTCACACTAAGCTTTAATTAATTTACAGTTATGCTTTGATATATGTGTTAATAAAAATATGTGTGAGGTGGGTAAAAGTACCATGCAATGGTACGAACGAAATACTCAGGTACGTTTACCCACTCCTACTATGAGTAGGTTATGATTTGTTATGGCACATATGTCAATAGTGATAAGAATGTGAAATAAAGCATGATATGTTTGACATGGAGCATATGGGTGATATGTAAAAGGGGAAGTGAATTGGTGGTTTTATACCCCAATATCTGAATATGGCGACTTATGTCACAATATCCGAATGTGGTGACTTATGTCACAATATCTGAATGTGGTGACTTATGTCACGATTATTTATCTGGTGGCTATGCCACGAATTTTATAAGGGCAATGAGCACGTCGACTGCAGCGACTACCTTCGATGGTGTGTAGCGGATGGAGGGTTGATTTAGTAGTCCCCACGGTGTGATGGTTGGTACGGGTGATGTGTAGCGGATGGTTATCTAGGCTTGGGTGTGGGCTTGCATCATTAATTATATATGTTATTATGTATGAATTGACATGCCTGGATTATTTGAGACTTGTGTTGGTTGTACACATTGAGTCTGCTTGATTCACCCTTGTGGGACTATTTTTCGGTGACACTCAAAGGATGGACCGGTCGGCGAAGCTCGATGATGGCCATGCACGCTCAGATTTTATATTATTTTGGACTTGTTATATTTTAAATATTTTGGGATTTATTTTGGGTTTCACTTTCGATGTAATAAGGCCATAAGTATTAAACAGTTTATGCATGCATTTTAATTATTTTAGTATGATACGATTTTTATTAATTTAAAGTTAAAGTCAATTTTTCTTAAAAATAAGTATTAAATGTTTTGACACCTAATCAACATGGGTTTTAATTTTGAACCCAACCCAAATAAACTGTTTTCAAAAACACGAGGAATTTTAGCAAAGTTCAAATAAGATTCGAATGGTTTTTCTTAGAAGCATGCCAGATCCGGTCAGAGCTTGTGGGCCAGGTTTGGGGTGTTTTATTTTGGTATCAGAGCCCGGTTCAAAACTCAGCCTTGAGGGCTTTTAGGGCCCAAAACGTTTTCTGTCTTTTGAAATTGGACTTTTCTAAGAAATAAGTAGATTTTCTAGCATGGCACCTGAGACTCCGGCCCGAAGTCCACCAGGTAAGTACCCTATCCATTGTGTGAATTATTGTATGATTTGTAGATGGGTAGAAATGGAACGTAGATTAGCATGATAAGTACTTGAACTATAGGACTAGTTTACCCCAACAATTACATAAAACTTTAATGCATAATTAAACAAACTCGTGTCTAAGTCACGAGCTAGGGTGTGGCAACTTGTGTGCATGTCTAGGATTGGTTTCATGGGAGCTTGGTATTTAAGTAGTCCTAGTGACTCACCTCCTACCCACTTGAATCCTACCAGTGCGTAGTAATGGTTCACCCTAACCAAGAGGACTCAGCCACAGGCTAAACCCAATAACTAAAACCCGAAAGGGACTAGCCATATTTTCACAAAAAAATCCTAGTTTTAAAATCACCAAATTACCCCTCTGATGTGTAGGAAAACTATTTTGAAAAAATTTTCTAAAATAATCTCGATTTACTCAAATGACCCAAATACCCCTGGTCGGAAAAATTACTAAAGTGCCCTTGGTTTATAAAATTTCCATACTACCCACAGTTTTTATCAAGATTCTCTTACCTTACAAATATCCAAAAACCCTATTTTTACAAAATATTAAGATACTCTGATTTGGAAAATTTACGAAATTGCCCCTGATTTGCAAATGACCAAAATACCCTCAGTAAGGAAAATTACCGAAGTACCCTCAAATTAGAAATCTTTAAAAATACCCTTGTTTTGAAAAGTCACCATGAACCATATTTTACAAAAAAAATTATCGAAATGACCCTGGCTTGTAAAATTACAAAAATGCCCCTAGTGTATAAAATTACCATTTCACCCTTGAAATTTTTCCAGCAAGTATTTTAATTTTGTAAAATATCAAAAATCTCTATTTTGTAACATTTTCAAATACCCTAATTTGAAAAATTACCAAAATACCCCTATAGGATAAAATTACAAAAATACCCCTAGGTAGTGGAAAACAACAAACAACGACAACTACAACATTTTCTTTGTAATGAATGCAAGTTCATGTGTGTGACTAAATGAATGATGTGAGACTGTATGTGTATGAATCGAAAGAACTACTTCCTAGAACTATTAAACATAAAACTGTTCGTGATAAATCAGTGGAACCAAACTAATTCATAAAACTCTTTAATCAGATAAATATGAATTCTAGGGGACGTGGTCGCAACGTGCGTGGCCATGGAAGAGGCCAAATGACCGTGTCTGAACCCGTTAGATCGGGTCAAGGATCTGAGAATGAAATGGCCCTACCACCACCAAACCACCGATGTGGAATATCGAGATCGATGTGGATGACGCAGGTCACGGTGGTGAGCGGATTATAGATGAGTTCGATCTAACTGGTGAGAAAAAGCTGAAAGGGTTGGAGTCGCTTCTCCACGATGAGTCATATCAATGGTGGCTCACGATTCGGGATGCTGCTACAGCTGAAGAACTCACTTGGGAGTATGCTAAGGCGGCATACCAGAAGAAGTATGTTGGCACTCATTATATTGATGCACGAGAAAGGCATTTAAGGGTGGTTCAAGGAACAAGTCCGTGGTGAGTCGGTTGAATTCCTAAGACTGAGCCGTTATGCTCGAGGGATAGTGTCTACTGAGCATGAGCGGTGTGTCCAGTTTGAGGACGGACTAAGGGATGATCTAAGGTTGCTGATAGCTCCACAACAGGAGCGGGGGTTTGCTGTGTTGGTGGAGAAGGCTAAGGTAGCCGAGGGAATTAAGGATTCTATAAAGTAGAACACCGATTGAAATAGGCAGAAAAGAGGATTTGGATCATCAAGGCCATCTAGGAATAAGCAAAAGAGGCCTAGAGTTGATGGGCCGCGAGGTCAGCAAGCTGTTTTAAGAGGGCAGTATTGTACTTGTGATCAGTGCGGGAAAAAGTACTTGGGTGAGTGTTGGAAAAAGATGGAAGGATGTTTTAAGTGTGGGTCCAAGGACCACATGATTAAGGATTGCCCGATGAGAACTGAAGGGGGACGACTAGTAAGCCAAGGTTCTAACCAGGCTGGAAGAGGAGGACAGCAACCACCGCGAGGTCGTGGGTCGGCTGGCAGAGGTAATGGTTCTGGTAGAGGACGAGGAACACCGGGCTGAGGTGTTGGTAACACAGAGGCCAGGCAACTGGGTTTGGTTTATGCGGTTCGCCGGAGGGAAGACGGAGACGCACCAGATGTCATAATCGGTACGTTCCTTATTTTTGGCAAACCTTATGTTGCTTTGATTGATGTGGGCTCGACTCATTCTTTTGTTGCATATAGAGTAGTTGAAACTCTAGGGATAGCCTCTGAACTATCTGATAGGGAGATAACTGTAGTAAGCCTATTAGGCCAAACTGTAGTGGTGAATAAGATGTTTTGGAGAGTACCTTTGGAACTTCAAGGAGTAGTATTTCTTACCGACTTAATGAAATTACCCTTCAGAGAATTTGATCTTATACTTGGCATGGATTGGCTAGTAGAGCATCGGGTTGTATTGGATTGTGCAGTCAAACAAATGGAGTTGAGGACCCCAAAGGATGAAGTGATAGTTATGATAGAAGAAAGAAGGAACTACTTGTCTAACGTAGTTTCGGCATTAAAGGCGGATAAGATGGTTCGGAAGGGGTGTAAGGCATTTTTGGCCTTCATTTGTACTTTGGATACAAACAAAGGGGGAGTTAGTGGAGTTAGAACTGTAAGGGAGTTTGTGGACATCTTTCCAGAGGAATTATCCAGAATACCCCCGGACAGGGAGGTGGAGTTTGGATTTGACTTGCTGCCGGGTACAGCTCTTGTGTCAATTGCCCCATGCAGAATGGCACCAATAGAGTTGGTTGAGCTCAAGGCTCAAATCCAAGAATTGCTAGGCCGTGGATTTATTCGACGCAGTGTGTCTCCATGGAGAGCACCGGTCTTGTTTGTGAGGAAGAAGGACGGAACTATGCGCATGTGCATAGATTATCGTCAGTTGAACAAGCTGACCATCAAGAACAAGTACCCTTTTCCAAGGATTGACGACTTGTTCGATCAGCTTAAGGGGGCCGCTATTTTCTCAAAGATAGATCTGAGGTCCGGATATCATCAGCTTAAGGTGAAGGAGGTAGATATCCATAAGACAGCTTTTCAGACAAGATATGGGCATTTTGAGTTCGTAGTAATGCCGTTTGGATTGACGAATGCCCCAGCTGCATTTATGGATATGATGAACCGGGTTTTTCAACCCTATCTAGACCGATTTGTTATTGTGTTCATAGACGATATTTTAGTGTATTCAAAGTCTGAGGAAGAACATGATGAGCACCTCCGAGTTGTGTTACAAGTGTTAAGGAAAAAGAGTTTCACGCCAAATTCAAAGAAGTGTGAATTTTGGCTTAAGGAGGTTACATTTTAGGACATGTGGTATCTCATTGAAGGAATAAGGGTGGATCCTCGGAAGATTGAGGCGCTTTGGATTGGAAACCCCAAAATCATGGCGAAAGTTCGAGTTTCTTAGGATTAGCGAGGCTATTACCGTAGGTTCATGGAAGGGTTCTCGCCGATAGCAGCCTCGACAAAGTTGTTGAGAAAGGAAGTGCCTTTCGTATGGACCGATAAGCAACAGGAGAGCTTTGAGAAGCTTAAGAGGGTCTTGACCGAAGCTCCAGTTTTGATTCTGTAACATCCTGAAAATGGGCCTATGCATTTTTGATTTAATTATACGAAATGGCATGTCTTATGTGTTATAAATGTATGGTGAACATTTTTGGAAACTTGAAATGTTAAGTTTAAAAGAGGAAAGTGAACATTTTTGGAAACTTGGAAATGTTAAGTTTAAAAGAGGAAAGTGAACATTTTTGGAAACTTGGAAATGTTAAGTTTAAAAGAGGAAAGTGAACATTTTTGGAAACTTGGAAATATAAGGAAATGATTTAGAAATGTTAAGTTTAAAAGAGGAAACTAAAACAAGGTGGTCTTAAGAAACTTAATAGAAGAAATTTGACACAAGAACGGGCTTGGAAAAGTGGCTAGGAGGCACCACTTAAAGCCCAGTAAGTGACGCCACAATCAAGGGGGAAGGAGCCTAGGTTCGAGTCACGTGGGAAGAAAATAAAAGAGTTTTATTTTGCTGCAAGGAGCAAGGGAGTTGGACGGCACCAAGGCACTTGGGGAAGAGTTTAATTCTCTTTAAAATTCGGCTAAATAGGTGGATTAATGATGGACTATTATTATTATTATTATTTTTATTAAGAGATAAGAGATAAATATTGGATTAAGTTTTATTAAATTGAATAGGTGATAATTAAAGTGATAAAGTTATCAAAATAGGAGTGATAGCCAAGTAAAGGACTTAAGTTAGTAATTTTGGCTACTAGAGGAAAAGAGAGCCATTCATCATATCTTCTTTCAACTCTTCTTTCTGTCGAATTTCCTAGAGCATCTCTTCTTCTTCTTTTTGTTAGCCAAAGCCGAAAACTAAAGTAAGCCTAGCCGAATTCTTCATAGCTTTTGTGATCTCCATTAAAATCGAATCCATAAACTCCTTAAGATACCATCTTAGCCGATTTCTTTATACCAATCAAAAGCCAAAATCAAGATCCTTCTACCCTACATAGCCGAATATTGCTAAAGGTTCAAGCAAGGATTGCCGATCTCTAAAGTAAGGGTAAGATCTCATTCAGTTTCATCCTTTTTCTTTTAAGATTTGCCGAAATCTAGGACTAACCCCATTAATATCTTATTGCCAAAACTTTGAAGAGATCTTTCGAGATTTACTAAGTGTCGACTACAAGAAAGGAGAAATTCTTTTCCCGAAGGTACACCATAGGCCGCATGTTCCCTAGTTATTCGGTGAGTTTCGGGATTTAAAATCCACAAGGTAAGTATCTATAGCATTCAGCCAAGGCCATGTTGAGTAAGTAGATGTGTTTCATTAATATTTAAAAGCCGAAACTAATCTATTCAAGTAATCTAGTGATTGCCGATTTCAAGAAAGAAGGATACAAAGTTTTTGGCATTTGATTAGACATCAATCGGCAAACAAGGTAAGGATTTAAGTGTACTAATCCCATCGATTTGGTTTTATGGCGAATGGCTCTTTACTAAGTATTAAGTGATTGATTAAATGTAGAGATTTAAGATCTAAGGCATTAGATCAAGCTTTTCGGATTTGGATTGGAAACTTTGTTTAATCAAAAAATTTACACTACTTTTTAATAAGATTTATGGCAATAATTAATATGTGCATGTTTATAAGAATGTGAATATGGCTAAGATACCATGCTATGGTACAAAAGTACTGTGCACGCTTCCTACTCCCACTAGGATTATGAATATATGTTATTTTTAACATGTGAAAAGTGATGAGAATATGAATTAAAGCATGATATGCATGATATGTATGATATGGGGCATATGGGATATTATGAGAAAGGGGAAGTGAGCGTGGTGACCTAAGACCACGATATCTGAATGTGGTGACCTAAGACCACGATATCTGAATGTGGTGACCTAAGACCATGATATCTGAATGTGGTGACCTAAGACCAAGATATTTGAATGTGGTGACCTAAAACCACGAATTTTATAAGGGTGATGAGCACGTCGACTGCAGCGACTGCCTTTGATGGTGTGTAGCAGATGGAGGGTTGACTTAGTAGTCCCCACGGTGTGCAGGATGGTACGGGTGATGTGTAGCGGATGGCATATAGGTTTGGGTTCGGGTTGCATCATTATTTCCTACCTGTTATATGAATATGCATGTAATATGTGAACATATGCCTAAATTGTTAAATTTTAGTGTGGTTACACATTAAGTCTGTTTGATTCACCCCTTGTGGGATTATTTTTTAGGTAACGATCAGTAATGGATCGGGTCGGCAGGAGCTTAAAGGTGGCCATGCACAGCAAGGAATTTATTTAATTTGGATTTTATTACATTAAGTACTTAGAATTTATTTTTTTTTTTTGGAATTATTTGATGTAATAAGGCCATAGTAGAACTACTTTACTTTGCTTTTATTTATTAAGCTTACAAACTTTTATTTATTAAAGGATTAAGTAAATTTATTTTAAAACAAAGCCTAAACGTTTTGTCACCTAAAGTAAAGGATTTTAATAATGAAATAAACTTGTTTTCAACTCAAGCCCAACCCAAAACAATCTTTCTTTCAAAACACACAAGTTTTTCCTAAGTAACAAAAGAATTTGAAATGGTTTACACCGTGGAACATACCAGATCCGGTTAAGGCTTGTGGGCTGGGTTTGGGGTGTTTCAGATTCAGCCTGAGGCAGGGAAGGATTTTGTAGTGTATTGTGATGCTTCCCATACAGGATTGGGAGGTGTCCTTATGCAAGACGGGAAGGTGGTCGCTTATACGTCCCAACAATAAAGGCCACACGAGGTTAACTACCCGACTCATGACTTGGAATTGGCAGCAGTGGTCTTTGTCCTTAAGGTGTGGAGGCATTATCTTTATGGAGAGAAGTCAGTGATCTACACGGACCACAAGAGTCTTAAGTACCTGTTGACTCAGAAGGAGTTGAACCTAAGACAGTAAAGGTGGGTGGAACTATTGAAGGACTACGATTGTTCCATAGAATATCACCCAGGAAAGGCAAATGTAGTGGCGGATGCCTTAAGTTAGAAAGTAGTAACGGATCTGAGGGCAATGTTCACACATCTGAGCTTGTATGACGATGGAAGTCTGCTGGCAGAGCTGCAAGTTAAGCCAACGTGGTTGAATGAAGTGAAAGAGGGACAGTTGGTGGATGAGGATCTAAGTGTTAAGCTGCGACAAGTGCAGAATAGAGGGTTAGAGGGTTACGGTGTTAATGACGAGGGAGTATTGTGCTTCAAGGGTAAGGTCTGTATGCCGAAGGATGAGGAGCTTAGGCAAAGAATTCTTTGGGAATCGCATAGTAGCCCTTATGCTATGCATCCCGGAGATAGTAAAATGTACAGAGATCTAAGGGAACAGTTTTGGTGGCTTGGTCTTAAGTAGGAAGTTACTGAATTTGTTGGCAAATGCTTGACGTGTCAGCAAATCAAGGCTGAACACCAAGTTCCATCAGGATTGCTTCAGCCAATACAAATTCCGCAGTGGAAATGGGAGAGAATTACCATAGACTTCGTTAGTGGGCTTCCCCTTGCGCCTACTAAGAAGGACTCGGTATGGGTGATAGTGGACCGGTTGACAAAGTCCGCGCATTTCATTCCAGTGCAGATTGACCATTCTCTCCAGAAGCTAGCAATGTTATATATGACGGAGATTGTAAGGTTGCACGGAGTGCCGGTGTCAATTATCTCGGATAGGGATCCGAGGTTCACATCTCGATTTTGGAAAGCTCTACATCAGGCTTTAGGCACTAGATTGGATTTTAGTACGGCCTTTCATCCACAGTCAGACGGTCAATCTGAGCGAGTAATACAAGTGTTGGAGGATATGCTAAGAGGCCGTGTGATAGACTTCAGAGGAAGTTGGGAAGAATATTTGCCTTTAGCGAAATTTGCGTACAACAACAGCTATCAGGCCAGTATTAAAATGGCACCGTACGAAGCACTGTATGGTCAGAAGTGTCGCACTCCTACGTGTTGGACGGAATTAGGAGAACGTCAGATTTTGGGTTCGAAAATTATGGCAAAATCTGAGGAGAAGGTTAAGAGAATCCGGGCACGGTTGAAGGAGGCTTCTGACAGGCAGAAGTCGTACGCAGATCTCAAATGGAAGGAAATAAAATTTGATGTGGGAGATCAAGTGTTTCTTAATGTTTCGCCATGGAAGAAGGTGATGAGATTTGGTCGAAAAGGGAAGCTAAGTCCAAGGTTTATAGGACCTTATCGGGTATTGAAGCGAATTGGACCGGTGGCATACCAGTTGGAGTTACCTCTGGAATTGAAGCAGATGCATGACGTATTCCATGTTTCCATGCTACGTCGATACCGATTAGATCCATCTTATGTAGTTCCAGTTGAAGAGGTGGAGCCGAGACCAGATCTGTCTTATGAGGAAGAGCCAATTCAGATTCTGGAACGAGAGGTGAATGTGCTTCGGAGGAAGTCGGTCCCTTTGGTCAAGGTGTTGTGGCGTAACCATGGGTCAGAGGAAGCTTCTTAGGAACCGGAAGAAGTAATGCGACAGCAATACCCCCACCTATTCTAGCCAGGTAATTTCGAGGTCGAAATTATTTTAAGGGGGTAGAACTGTAATATCCTGGATTATGGCTTATGCATTATTGCTAAATTGTGTGAAATAGCATGCTTATAAAAATTATGAACGTGTTCTATAAATTCTGTGAACCTTAGTGTGTAGGTGAATGCCTTAGAAATTATTTAATTTTAAGTCTAAAAAAAAGGGAGTTAAGCCTGATAGGCCTTAAGAAAATAAATGAGGGAAATTAGACAAAAAAGATGGGCTTGTCTAAGTGGCTTGGAGGCGCCACTTAGGGCCTCTGTAAATGACGCCACCAACAGATGTAAATGGGCCAAGGTTCGAGTCACATGGGAAGCTAAATAAAGCTTTTATTTTTGCGGCAACAAGGGGAAGTAGTGGACGGCATGGGGAGTCTATGGGAGGAGTTTGAGATGAGGTCTAGTTCTTTTGGAAATTTCAGCTAATGTAGGAGATAAGTGATGAATTATTTTTGAAAGGGTAAGGAAGAGTGAATTAAGGGATTTGATAGTGAGAGGAAGAGGTGGCCGGCCAAGGGACTCTCTTGGTGATTATTTTCGGGTTTGTAGTGTGTTGAGGGATGTGTGCCAAATTTTACAAAGCAAATTAGTCTCTCTTGCCGAAATTTAGCCCCCTCTCTTCACTCTTTTCTCATCTTTTCTTTCTTCCATTCTCTTTCCCAAAGCCGAACCTAATAAGTCACTAATCTCCTTTTCTTCTTCACATATCCTTAAAGCCGAAACCTCTCTGCTAGTGATCGCCATTGTCGAATCTTTCAGCCTCTCATCCTCTCTTCTATTTCGCAAGTCTTAAAAGTCGAGACCTCTCTTCTCTACAAGCAACGATAGTGGTAAGTACTTCCTTAGAAGTCGATTTTGATTTAGTGTGCTGAAATCAAGTGCTTGGCCTTGATTTCTAAGGACAGCCGAATGTCCATTAAGCCTTAATATGCGTTTCTTGTGAAGGTAGTCAACAGTAAAGAGCATTAAAAGGAGAGTCTTTTGGGATTTGAAGAGATCAAGGTAAGCAAGTATGGTATTCGGCCAAGGGCCATTCTTATGGATTATTGCTTAAAGCCGATTCTAACATGTGGCATATAGGGATTTCGACAGCTTCTAAGGCAGGTGGTAATTTTCGGGATTAGATCTGTAAGGTAAGGTAGTAGTGGTATTCGGCCATAGGCCATTCTGGTATACAATGTTAGCCGAATCTAACTATGGATATTTAGGGGCAATCGACAGTGGTATACAATGATTTCGGGATTTCAAATCGCAAGGTAAGCATTTATGTACAATCGACCAAGGCCATATTTGGTGTTTTAAGATCTATTCCTTATTTGTTCAAAAGCCAAAACTAACCAAGTTAAGTGATTTAGCATTGGCCGATTGGAGGGTAAGAAGATCACAAGATTTTTGGGATTTGATTAATAATCAAATCGGCAACAAGGAACTAGAATCTAAAGCATTAGAGTAGATTTTTGGGATTTGAGTGAACCTACTAAGTATATCAGATGTGTACCCTCACACTAAGCTTCAATTAATTTACGGTTATGCTTTGATATATGTGTTAATAAAAATATGTGTGAGGTGGCAAAAAGTACCATACAATGGTACGAACGAAATACTCAGGTACGTTTACCCACTCCTACTATAAGTAGGTTGTGATCTGTTATGGCACATATGTCAATAGTGATAAGAATGTGAAATAAAGCATGATATGTTTGACATGGGGCATATGGGTGATATGTAAAAGGGGAAGTGAATTGGTGGTTTTATACCCCAATATCTGAATGTGGTGACTTATGTCACAAAATCCGAATGTGGTGACTTATGTCACAATATCTGAATGTGGTGACTTATGTCATGATTATTTATCTGGTGGCTATGCCACAAATTTTATAAGGGCGATGAGCACGTCGACTGCAGCGACTGCCTTCGATGGTGTGTAGCAGATGGAGGGTTGACTTAGTAGTCCTCACGGTGTGATGGTTGGCACGGGTGATGTGTAGCGGATGGTTATCTAGGCTTGGGTGTGGGCTTGCATCATTAATTATATATGTTATTATGTATGAATTGATATGCCTGAATTATTTGAGACTTGTGTTGGTTGTACACATTGAGTATGTTTGACTCACCCCTTGTGGGGCTATTTTTCAGGTGACACTCAGTGATGGACCGGCTCAAGAAGCTCATGTGACCATGCACGCTTCGGGATTTTATATTATTTTGGACTTGTTATATTTTAAATATTTTGGGATTTATTTTGGGTTTCACTTTCGATGTAATAAGGCCATAAGTATTAAACAGTTTATGCATGCATTTTAATTATTTTAGTATGATACGATTTTTATTAATTTAAAGTTAAAGTCAATTTTTCTTAAAAATAAATATTACATGTTTTGACATCTAATCAACACGGGTTTTAATTTTGAACCCAACCCAAATCAACTGTTTTCAAAAACACAAGGAATTTTAGCAAAGTTCAAATAAGATTCGAATGGTTTTTCTTAGAAGCATGCCAGATCCGGTCAGAGCTTGTGGGCCGGGTTTGGGGTGTTTCATGTGATCTGTGCATTTTATGCGAATTACTTATTATATGTCACTGCTTATTGTATAAGAACTGTTGTGTCGTGTAAGTTACTATTTTGTGTAGACTGTAAGAAAATATAATATCATATGTAGTATTAATATGTCAGTGACAATAATAATGCAACACAATGTAGTAGCAGTAACACAACAGAATACCTATAATTGAATAGAGTTGAAAATTAGAAGAAGAATTTTGTTGATGCATGTACGAACAGTTCCCTTAAAACAGATTCGATCTCTCATCGGTGTTTGAGTAATGTTGGACGTTTGTCTCCCAAAATACTACAACAAACGATCACAATAGTAGCACAACAACAGTGATCAATCAAACACAATCTTACATTTCACTATCACTAGGAGGAATGAATTTAGAAGGAATTTTTTATATTGATGGTTTTTGATGATATGTTTTGGAAGTTTCCTAACTTGGCTTTATATAGAAGAGAGGAAATAAATGAAGAGATTTTGACCGATTCATGAAGAGTTTTGTTGAAAAGTTAATAGATATAAGTGAACAGACACAATAAATGAAAGGATGCAATATTAAACCAAAAGCAATGAATCTGTTCACTAAGAGATACAGTTGTTCAAAAGATACAAATGTTCATCAAGAGATAGAACTATTGTTTAATTTGAGCATTAATTTATCATTTATCACCCAACAATTTTGAGCATATTATATAGAATATAAATCCATAATTTATTATTCAAACATTCAGTTTTATCAATAAAATAATATGCCTAAAAGTTCTAAAATATCCATTAATTTCCAACAATCCCCCACATGAATGAAATTGATGGACCAATGAGACTCAAAAACTCAAAGAGGTGATAGATTCTACGTTCGATATTTGCATAAGATAGGTAGGCATTAATCCTTGAACTTTCCCTTGTGAAAGTATTTACTTTACTAGCTGACCAGTAGACACGATGTCCTTAAACTATTCTGCCATTTGTGTAAACGATGGTATACCTCACACAAATACCCTAATAGTCTCCTTAAAGCGGCCCTACTTCACTCTCACATAGGTGACTTATATTGTTTGTTTCACCAGAACACACAATGATTATTAAAAGTATTGCTTAACCTTTTCCACATTTTAATCATTGTTTTCATCATAGGAATGGACTTGGGATAAGAACCCCTTCAATGACCTCACAAGGTCTATACAAGTAGGTTGTCCCATTAAACCTAGATCTTGGGATCTCTAGTCAACTAGGTTGGGTTTTCCTTCACATAGTGCCTTAAATATTCATGGGCTTTAGTCCCACTCCTTTCGACATTTTATCAACTTGATCTGGGTTTAACCCTTTGGTTAGCGGATCCGCATTGTTATCTTTTGATCTTACAAACTCAACAGAGATAACTAAAGTTGAGATCAGTTGTCTAACGATATTGTGTCGATGACGCATGTGTCTCGACTTACCATTATACATTACATTCTATGCTCTACCAATTGTTACTTGGTTATCACAATATATGCATGTTGTGGGCACAGGCTTTGGCCATTCAGGAATATCCTCTAAAAAGTTTCGTAGCCATTTTACCTCTTCTTTAGATTTATCTAGAGCTACAAACTCAGATTCCATCGTGGATCTAGTTATAATTGTTTTCCTTGAGGATTTCCATGACACAACTCCTTCTCCCAATTTGAAAATATAACCACTTGTGCCTTTGGTATCTTGAATATCATGTATCAAACTAGCATTAGAAAATCCTTCTAACATAGAAGGATATCTGGAATAATGTTATTCATAGTTTCGAGTATATCTAAGATATCTCAGTACTATCACAATCGCTTTCCAGTGGTTCTAGATTGGATTGGTTGTGAATCTACTTAAACTGCTTACAGTGAAAGTAATATCAAGTCTAGTACAACTCATAAGGTACATTAGACTGCCTATGACTCTTGCATATTCCACTTCGTCAACACTTTCACCTTTATTTTTGGACAGATGTTGATTTATATCTATTGGAGTTATGGCCACACCAAATTCGTCCTTGCAAAATTTCTCAAAAATATTTTTTGCATAGTGTGATTGAGTCAATACGAGACCTTCAAATGACCTTTTGATTTGGATGCCCAAAATCATGTCAACAAGTCTCATATCTTTCATGTCAAATCTTGAATTTAACAAGTTTTTGGTACATTTTACCATTTCATTGTTACTTCCAACAATAAGTATGTCGTCAACATATAAATGTAGAATTACATATCCATCAACAATGGTTTTGACATACACACATTTGTCACACTCATTAATTTTAAATCCGATTTGTAATAGCTTATTTTTGATAAAATCGAAATAGTGGTTTCGGGAAAAATTATTTTAATGCTATTTTATGATCTAAAGTATGATAATAATATTGTGTGAAAATTTCGTAAAGAAATTTTATCGATTACATGTTTAATTTGATAAAGGATCAAATTGCACAAAGTGCAAAAGTTGAGTTCTAATAGCTAAAGGGATTAAATAGCTATAGAAATTTAAATTGGAGGTCCTTATATGGTAATTAGACCATTAAAAATGCTTAGTTGTTAAGGATGATAATTCATCCATGGAAAATAAAATAAAGAAAAGGATGAAATTGGAAAGATGAAAAATATCATCTTCTTCCCCAAAGTACACGGAAATCCTAGGAAAGAGAAAGCAAGCTTTCTTGGCCAAATTAGGTAAGTATTCAAGTCCTATTTTTAGTAATTTTTATATTTTTGAGATCGGGACAACTTAATCTAGCTATTTTGGGGATTAATTTGTAAATTTAACAAAGTATGAAAATTTTTCATGGATGAATATGCTGAAATTTTGAAATTTATGGTAGAATATGAAAGGTTGTTGATAGATAAACAACTTTTACAAAGTGAATTTTGATGAAAACATGATTTAGGGACAAAATTGAAAAGTTGTAAAATTTATGGAAAAATTCTAAATTTTATGAAATACATGGGCAGCTCTTTGTGAGCATCCTGATATGCGATCGGTTGTGATCCAGCATATAATACGGACACAAACGCAGCTCTACGTGAGCGTCTTAATATAAACTCCTATGAGTTTCTTGATATGGCTCGCTTGAACTCCCTGTTACCTTATCCGGTGCTCCCTGATATTATCTCTTCGGAGATACCTGATAAGCTTTATGAGCTTCCTGAGTAAAACTCTTATGAGTTTCCTGATTAGCCCATATAAGTGTCCTGCTACATGGTTAAATGGCTCATCTGAGCATCCTGTTATGTGGCTCGAGAGTGTGCTCCCTGGTTATGTGCCCTAACGGGTACCTCTGAATATAAGTTGACAGATCCTGATTTGTACACCTCGAGTGTAATACCTATGTATCCATCAATATTTCAGATAAATTCAACGGGAAAAATCTTGACATGAGAATATATGAATAAGAAATAAGTTATTACATGTATCTGTCTGAAATACATGAAAATGATGATACATGATAATTGATAGATGGAAATATAAGATGATGATATTTGTACATGGAATTTATTTGATGAATATGTTCATCCTTAATTATAGATTTGTACACCTTGAGTGTACTACTCGTGTAACATTGATATTTTGAAAGATATGAGTAAAGTTCTGACATGAAATAATTTGAACTCGAGATAAATTATTATGAAAATATACTTGTAATATAAAGATATGATTTATACATGTTAAATAAATACTTGATGTGGAAAGCATATGTGCCTGGAAATCTAATTGTTGTGGAGCTCATATATGTTTCTTGATGATATTGTGGAATGTATGACTAACAAGGGCAATGAGGATATGTGTAGGGCTTGAAATCAAATTGATTGAATGTGCCTTACATGTTTATCTTGAAATAGAATGAATGGTAAGTTAAGTACCATGTTATACGAAATTACTAAGCATTATATGCTTACTTAGTGATCGCTGAAATCAGAGCTTTAAAATTTATAAATTGAATGATCAAACCTGGAAACTAACTCTGACAACGACTTAAAGGCAAGTGTACCTATCGAACAGTAGTATAGCTTAGGCAAGACCGGATTATCGAACCCAAAGGAACTAAAAGTACTAATACTCACTTTCTTTTTATTATTTAGCCTAAAATATGGAGTGATTGGTTGCTTTAACTAATTTACAACTACTAAGCGAAAGACACAAAGACAAAAAGAACGAATTGGGAAATAACTTGAAGAAACTCAATTGATTACGACGATACACTCAGGAAGAATCCACCTAGACTTCACTTGTTACTTATTACTGAATCATATGATTTCCTTACTTAGCTTGACCCGTAGGACTCCCTAACCTATATTAAACCCTCTCTTGAGGCGAATAACGTCTAACCCTAGGTTAATTAGTGGAACTCTCATTCGCTTATAATAACCCTCTAGAATAGCAGTAAATCGATCAATGGATTCCCATATTAGGTTTCACCTAATCCCAGCTAAGTAACCCTATCTCAGGCGTTTGATCAACTCTGCTTAATTATGCTAGATCTACTCTTAAGCAGGGTCTATTTCTCCTCCACCTAAGCACATCAGATTCAGATTAAGTATGCATAATTAAGAACAAACTAAGTATTATCATATAATTCAGAAAATAATAACAATATTCATCTAGGTTTTATCCCCTTCAGGTATCTGAAGGATTTAGTTCATAACAAATAAAGAAAACATCTCAAAAGAAAAGATAAAACAAAACATAAGAAATCACTAAAACCCCCTAGAGGAATTGAAGGAGAAATCCACCGTCTTGAGTAGAACCCCGGCTTCTTGAGATGGATCCACTGGCTATCTTCGAATGATTCCCACAAATATGATCTTTCTGGCTCGGCTCCTTGGCCTAGCTAACCGCCTCTCCTCAGGATGCACTTAGGGTGTTTATATAGGCTTTAAGAATCCTTTACTTGGTCCCTAAGTGTCCTAAATTAAGCCTGCTTCCTACTTGGTGTTTGAACAGGCTTTGGAAAGTGTTTCTTTGGCTCTAAGTATCCAAATCTGAGTGAAATTGCTCTTTCCCGTAACAGGGGTATAGCCATGGCACACGCCCGTGTAAATCGTGGTTGGGCCGTGTCTCGATTCTGTTGATTGGGGCACGATCATGTAAATCGTGGCATGGCGGTGTCTTAGTTAATTATCGAGGCACGGTCGTGTCGATTTCTTCTTTGGCCCAAATTGGCCTGTTTTAAGCCTGTTTCTTGTTCTTTTTGTCCTTGGGTGCTTTCCTGAGTATAAATATGAAAAGAAAGGATTAAAAGCACCTTTTTACTGATAAACCGTAAAAGCAACATATTTTAGGCCCACATTTAGTATGCTTTTGGATGATTTAGCCCTTATTTTATGTAAAAAGGTGCTCTTAATCCTTTCTTTTCATATTTTACTCGAAAGCACCAAGACAAAAGAACGAGAACGGCTTAAACGGGCCAATTTGGACCAAAAGGAAATTGACACGGCACGATTTCAAGCCACACAGTGCCTCGACAATTAACTAAGACACG
Source organism: Gossypium rotundifolium (assembly GCA_025506655.1). Lineage (NCBI taxonomy): Eukaryota > Viridiplantae > Streptophyta > Magnoliopsida > Malvales > Malvaceae > Gossypium > Gossypium rotundifolium. Next base: position 129,644,849 of record CP106723.1, read on the forward strand.
GCCATGCCACGATTTACACAAATGCGTCTCCCAATCGATGTAATCGAGACACGGTCTGAAAATGATTTACACGGCCGTGTACCATGGTCGTGCCCCCGTTATAGGAGAGAGAAATTTCACTCAGATTTGGATACTTAGAGCCAAAGAAACACTTTCCAAAGCTTATTCAAACACCGAGTAAGAAGTATACTTGAATTAGAATACGTAGAGGCCAAGTAAGGCATCTCAAAGCTTATATAAAGACCCTAGAGGACAACCTTTAAGGGACGTTCGGAGTTCAGCAGAAGCTGAAACGGGCGGTTAGCTAGGCCAAGGAGCCGAGCCAGAAGAATCACATTTGTGGGAGTCACTCCAAGATAGCCAAGTGGATCCATCTCAAGAAGCCGAAATTATACTCAAGATGGTGGATTTCTCCTTCAATTCCTCCAGGGGGTTTTAGGGATTTTCTATGTTTTGTTTTATCTTTTCTCTTGAGATGTTTTCTGTATTTGTTATGAACTAAACCATTCGGATACCCGAAAGGGATGAAACCTAGATGAATATTGTTATTTATTTTTTGAATTTTATGATAAATACTTAGTTTGTTCTTAATTATGTTGCTTAATCCAAATCTGATGTGCTTAGGTAGAGGAGGAATAGACCTCGCCAAGAGTAGATCTAGCATAATTAAGCGGAGTTGATCGAGCGCCTAGAGATAGGGTTATGAGATTTTATCTGATTAGGTGAAACCTAATATGGGAATCCATTGATCGATTTATCGCTATTCTAGGGGTTACTATAAGTTTAACAAGAGTTCCACTAATTAACCTAGGTTAGACGTTATTCGCCTCGAGAGGGTTTAATATAGGTTGTGGAGTCTCACGATCAAGCTAAGTAAAGAAGTCATATGAATTAAAAGTTAGATAACAAGAGAAGTCATAGGTGGATTCTTCCTGAGGGTATCGTCGTAATCAACTGAGTTTTTCCAAAATCTTTTCCCAAAGTTTCATTCTTTTGTCTTTGCATCTAGTTTAGTTTTTTTTTCATTAGTTTTAGATTGATAAACCAATCACTCCATATTTTAGGCTAAATAATAGAAAGAAAGTAAGTAGTAGTACTTTTAGGTTCCTTTGGGTTCGATAAAATAATCTTGCCTAAACTATACTATTGTTTGATAGGTGCACTTGCCTCAATCGTTGTCATAGTTAGTCTACAGGTTCGGTCATTCTTTATAAATATTAAAACTCAACTGTTTGACACGATCAAGTTTTTGGCGTCGTTGCCGGGGAACTAAAATATTAAGAAAGCTTAATTTTTAATACTTTAGCCAATTTTTTTATTTGCAATTTATTTTTATTATTATTTATTTTTATTATTATTTTTTTACTTTGCTAATTTTTTCCTCTATTTTGCTTTTGGCAGAAAATTTTAGTCTATGGAAAAGATGGCACTGAATAATTATCAGTGGCAAGGCATGGGGGCAATTCCTACTAAAACAACCAGTGTTTTCAACCTCGACGTAGTCACCAGTCCCTCGCAGGTACACCCAAAAATACAATTTGATTCGAATCTATAAGGCGTGGCGAATCCTGAATACCCACCCTACGGATGTGGCATGGAAAACGAGCAAGCTCACTATACAGGTAACTATTCTAGATATCAAAATAATTTTATAGTGACACTTATAATGCAGGATGGAAGTACCATCCCAATTTCTCGTGGGATGATCAAAATAGCTAAAGATCGGAACTTCCTCTAGATTTTCAACAACCACCTCACCAACAAGAAGAGGAGCCGAATCTTGAAGAGATGTTGAAAAATTTATGGCAAACACAGAAAATAGTTTCCAAGAAACTGAGAAAACACTTAAAAGCAACGAAAACCAATTCAGGGAACTTACTAAGTCAGTCAAGGCAACCACTAATGCAGTCGAACAACTCGCAAAGCTAATGTTAGAACGATAGCAAGGACGTCTACCAAGTAACACCGAGATTAAACCGAATGAGCAAATTCAAGCCATCTCATCCCATGCCAGTAAAGGGTTAGATGAACCCAATCCAATACAAAAAGCCAAGGTAAACGAAGGTAAGGTAGAGGTAACATAAGAAAAGTCGAAATCGGTAATCAAGGGGTACCAACCTCGCATACCTTATCCCGAAACAATGAAAATAGACGATTCAGAGGAAAAGTTCGGTAAGTTTCTTAAACTCTTAAAGAAATTACATATTAATTTACCTCTTCTTGAAGCTTTTTTTCAGATACCAGACTCGAGGAAATTTTTAAGACAGCTCTAAACCAACAAACGCAAATTAGACGAAGAACACCACTTGGAACTAAACGCAATGTGCTCAGCAGTTCTACAAAATAAACTGTCACAAAATTTAAATGATCCAGGGAGTTTTACAATTCCATGTTTAATTGGTAGTTTATCTATTGATAATGCGTTAGAGGATTTAGGGGCAAGCATCAATGTTATGCCTTACAAAATGTTTAAACAACTAGGTCTAGGGAAATCCAGACAAACTAGATTGAGCATTCAATTAACTGATAAAACTATAAGAATTCCTAGGGGTATAATAGAAAATGTTCTAATCAAAATTGATAAATTCGTATTCCCAGTAGACTTTGTCATTTTAGACATGGATGAGGACAACACGATCCCCTTAATTTTAGGAAGACCCTTTTTAGCAACTGCTAGAGCTAAAATTGATATCTATGCAGGAGAACTCATACTTCGTGTCAGTAACGAGATAGTCACTCTTCAAGCTCTTGACTCAGCCATAACATCAAGTGATAAAGGTGAGAAAGTAAATTCAATTGATAACCAACTTGTTCAACCTTCATTGTAGGAAACACCACAAAGCTACAAACCTGAGCCGAATCATAGATCTCGTGCCAATAAAGAAGAATTACATGAGGAATACAGCCTTAAGGTCGACAAACTAGAAGAGTGGAAGGCACGCTTTAAAGAGGAACCAGAACCACACGAAGTCAACCCAAAGGAAACCCCAGACGAGCTGATAAGAACAACGAATCACTTCAAAATAGGGGATCAAGTATTGTTAAAAAAGGAAAGCCCTCGAATTTCCAATTCAGACCTTAAGACAAAGGGAGAAATCACTTTTGAGGTACTTAATGTCTTCCTATACGGGACAGTCGAGGTAAGCAATCCTAAATTTAGCAGTTTTGAGGTAAAGAATCCTCGACTTAAACTTTATATCCATAACTGAGTTGATCGCATGAGAAAGGATTTCCACCTCCTTAAACCATAATGATTACGCAAATAACAGGTAAGTCTAGCTTAAGACTATAAACGAGCGCTTCTCGGGAGGCAACCCGAGCACTAACCCCATTTTTATTTTTATTTTTATGTTTTATTTTATTTTTATTTTTATTTTTATTTTCCCTTTTTAAGCATTCAAATAAACCAAAAGTGCAGATTTCCAGACCACATGGCCTTGCACACGGCCGTGGCCGTGACCGTGTGGGCACCACGACTAGGCACATGGGCTTAGACCGAATCTCTATTTAATTATTTTTATTCCTATTTTTATTTTTACTTTATTTATTATTCTTTGTGTTATTTAGATTTAATTTAGGATACAACAAAATCAGACCGGCTACTTTGAGGACTCAATTTCAAACGGTTCGAGACACTTCCCCACGTTCACTTTCAATCCTATCCGATTTCTTTTTAAAGACTTCATCCATAATTCAGGAAGTTTCACTTCTCTCCCTATCTTATGACTTTATTATTATCTTGCTTTGTACATTGAGAACAATGTACAACTTAAGTGTGGGGGGTTAACTAAAGCATTATTCAAAAAATCCTGAATTTTAAATCTTGTTTTTAAGTATTTTTCTCATATTACTAATTAGGATGAAATTTCTAATGATTTATGATTTTTATTGATATGTTTTGGATTAAGTCATTGATAATTGTGCACTGATGGTTTAAACTTTAAGATACTAGAGAATCAAGCATGATAAGTCTATTTTTTTAAGAAAAAAAATTACTAGATTGTTGGATTGAATTTGAATATTACCTTGAAGTTTGAAATTTACAGGGATTGATGTCAAATACCCATAATTTTTGTGAGATTTTGAGCCTTACAGAGCATATATTCTTTTTCATGCTCACTTTATTGATTATGAGTATGTCAACTTTGAACTGTTATTCTAGAACTTGCCTCGATTATACATGTTGAGACCATATCTATGATTTGATATAATGAGATGATAAAGGCACCTAGGTTTTAACCCATTCACATCACTAAAAGCCTACCCACGTAATTAACCCCTAGTGAACCCTTTTTAATCCTAACAACCCTTTTTATTGATTTACCCGCTAATATTAACCCAAAAACCCTTTGAATTTATTATCACCATTCTTTTGACTACTCTTCTATCGAGAATTGATTTGATCAAATTGCATAATTAGTTTATTTCAGTTGGTAAAGTTCTTTCTTTATTATTATGTATTTATTTAGCTTGTTCTAAAAAAAATAAATAAATTTAACCCCATTATTTAGTTTGTTCTTAAAAAATTCAAAAATTCAAAGTATATTCAAGATTAGTAGTATAAGAAGTAAGCTTGTGCATTTAATTTTCAATTATCAAAGAAAAGATCGTATTATTATTAGTTTAAAGTTTCAATTGATGTAATCATTTATTTTCTAGTTCATTGTTTTTAGTTAGGTAAATTGTCAATTCAATCTCGATTTTAACCTTCTAATTCAGCCTTTATCCACACCTTTTAACCCAAGCCTCGTTACAACCCCGATTAAAGACCTTTTGATTTGTGTATCATCTCATATCATAGTGGTGGAGATTTGATTTTCAGGCAAGCCTATGGGATTAGCTTTTCAGGTTCGACTGTTGAGTGCTTAATTGTGAACCTTAAACACTTTGAGTGATTTGAGTGAATCTTTAGTGAGGATGTCAATCCTTGTCAGTTTTGAATTAAAGGTAATTATTTAGATAAGGGGAGACGCCTATGTTTTTATGCTATAAATTTATGACTTAGAATTGTTTGAATCTTTAGGAGTCTTTGAGTTAAATTATCCATGTATGAATTATCTGTGAATTATGATTAGGCATTCTTGATAGGAATTGTGAATTATGGAAAGTTCATTTTAGGCATTCTTGATAGGAATTGTGAATTATGGAAAGTTCATTTTAATTGTAAGTTGAGAATTTTGCTTGAGGACAAGCAAAAGCTTAAGTGTAGGGGTATTTGATAAACTGTAAAAGCAATTTAGTATGCTTTTGGATGATTTAGCCTTTATTTTATGTAAAAAAGTGCTCTTAATCCTTTCTTTTCATATTTTTACTCAGGAAAGCACCCGAGGACGAAAAGAATGAGAAACAGGCTTAAAACGGGCCAATTTGGGCTAAAAAGGAAATCAACACGGCCTGGACTGCAAGCCACACGGCCGTGCCTCGACAATTAACTAAGACACGACCATGCTAGGATTTACACGGTCGTGCCCCAATCAACAGAATCAAGACACGGCCTGAAAATAATTTACATGGGCGTGTACCATGGCTGTGCCCCTGTTATGGGAGCGAGCAATTTCACTCGAATTTGGATACTTAAAGCCAAAGAAACACTTTCCAAAGCTTATTCAAACACCGAGTAGGAAGTATACTTGAATTAGGATATTTAGAGGCCAAGTAAGGCATCTCAAAGCCTATATAAAGACCCTAAAGGACAACCTTGAAGGGACGTTTGGAGTTCGGCAGAAGCCGAAACAGGCGGTTAGCTAGGCCAAGGAGCCGAGCCAGAAGGATCACATTTGTGGGAGTCACTCGAAGATAGTCAAGTGGATCCATCTCAAGAAGCTGAAATTATACTCAAGATGGCGGATTTCTCCTTCAATTCCTCCAGGGGGTTTTAGGGATTTTCTATGTTTTGTTTTATCTTTTCTCTTGAGATGTTTTCTGTATTTTTTATGAACTAAACCATTCGGATACCCGAAGGGGATGAAACATAGATGAATCTTGTTATTTATTTTCTGAATTATATGATAAATACTTAGTTTGTTCTTAATTATGTTGCTTAATCCAAATCTGATGTGCTTAGGTGGAGGAGGAATAGACCCTGCCTAAGAGTAAATCTATCATAATTAAGCGGAGTTGATCGAGCTCCTAGAGATAGGGTCACGAGATTTTTCCAGATTAGGGTGAAACCTAACATGGGAATCCATTGATCAATTTACTGCTATTCTAGGGGGTTATTATAAGCGAACAAGAGTTCCACTAATTAACCTAGGGTTAGACGTTATTCGTCTCGAGAGAGGGTTTAATATAGTTAGGAGTCTCAAGGATCAAGCTAAGTAAAAAATTCATATGAATTAAAAGTTAGATAACAAGAAAAGTCATAGGTGGATTCTTCCTAAGGGTATCGTCGTAATCAACTGAGTTTTTCCACAGTTTTTTCCTAAAGTTTCATTCTTTTGTCTTTGCATCTAGTTTAGTTTTTTTTTTTCATTAGTTTTAGATTAATAAACCAATCACTCTATATTTTAGGCTAAATAATAGAAAGAAAGTGAGTAGTAGTACTTTTAGGTTCCTTTGGGTTTGATAAAATAATCTTGCCTAAACTATACTATTGTTCGATAGGAGCACTTGCCTCAATCGCTGTCATAGTTAGTCTACAGGTTCGATCATTCTTTATAAATATTAAAACTCGACTGTTTGACACCATCATTGTAACATCCCAAAGTTGGGCCTAGTAGGATTGGGCTTATTGGGCCTTGGGCACGGGAGGATTTAAAATTTTAGAGAATAGGAGAATGGCTCTATTGCAAGTTGGATTCAGTAGGTGAGTGATTTTGGAAGGTTAGAGCGGTTCTATGAAGTCTCGGGTTCAAGTTAGGCCTTAGGAAAAATTTTTGTTTTAGGTGAAAAAAACCCTGGGAGTTAGTAGGTCGGCTTTAAGAATAAAATGTGGAGAAAAAGACACAAGTGGAGTGTGTGGTGTAGTGGCAAAGTGATGCCACATAAAAGACAAGGGGGTGACGCCACAAGGAAGGAAGGAGGTCTAAGGTTCAAGTCTTGGTTCTTGCATTTTGGTTTTCTTTTTAAAGGGACTCTAGAATTTTTCCATAGGGTTATATTTAGCTGCGCATGGTTTTAGAAACAAGGAGCTAGTTGGTAAAGTGGTTAGAGGCGTGGATTGTGCTACAAGGGAGCCTGAGTTCGAATCTCATGGAAAGCAGTGGAGTGCTTATTTTGTGGATTGGACGGGAAGAGTTTGAGTTGGATTTAAACTCTACTGACGGAGGGATCCCACATCGAAAAGATACAAAGAAGGAAGGTGAGAAGCTAGCTATATATAGAGGTGCCTAGGAGGAGAAGGGGGATACCTGGTGGGCATTGGGCATAGGAGTGCTTGGAGCGCGGTTTAGCAGCTTCAGATTCCTATCAGGTGTGTACTTCTATCTATTCTAGCTGTAGAACAGCGAATGCCAAAATGCTGGTGACATGGTGATGTAACCACACGAGCGTACAAGCGCACGTGTGGGGCTTCAACGCGATAGTTGAGGCCATCAGTAGTGTTCTTGTGGGTGTGGGCTGTTGGGCAACGATATGAGTCAATTGTATGATTGAGTAGTAGATAGTGAACTAGACTATGTGAATCTCATATATGTGGCTAGGTTTGGGCTTAATGGGCCACACAAGTGTGTGGGCCCACTTAGGCTGAGAATGGGCCTTAGGCCCATTCGCTTCATTATCTCTGTTTAGAATACTTGAGTCATTCGATGCGATAGTGGACCTTCTGTTGGGTCATTAACACCCTGATTTGCAAAATTACTGAATTACCCCTGGTTTGTGAAATTATCAAATTACCACTACTTTGTAAATTACCGAATTACCCCTAACTTGCAAAATTACTAAATTACCCCCGATTTGTAAAATTATAGAATTACCCCTAGTTTGTAAATTATCAAATTACCCCTAGTTTGCAAAATTATTGAATTACCCCTGGTTTGCAAAATTACCGAATTACCCCTGGTTTGCAAAATTATAGAATTACCCCTGGTTTGCAAAATTACCAAATTACCCCCGAATTACAAAATTACCAAAATATCCTTAATGTGTAATTACCGCTTTACCCCTAAACGACAAATGATCGTTGTACCCTCGTGGTAGTACTAATGTTGTCTGTGTTAATTGTATGATTGATTATGTTTGAGATTGGCCACCAGGTTGTGGGTCGGCTTCTGAGCAAAGTCGTAGGCAGATAGCAGTAGTTCCGATTAGCGATAGTGTTAACGTAGAGAGCGTGACATTACGTGTTATCAGGTGTGTAACTCTTACATGTTAACGTAGAGAGCGTGACATTACGTGTTATCAGGTGTGTAACTCTTACACACTTTATATGTTAATTATGTTATTATCTGTGTATTGCCAAAAGCCGAAGTGATGGTATGGATCACTATGTTACCCTTGTGAGTAAAAGCGATGACTCCAGGTAAGTTCTACTATGTGCTGTTATTAATGGATGCATGTATGAGTGAATTGATTATTGTTGTACATTGAAAGCATGATCATACCATATTGTAAAGCATGAACATGAAGATGGGGTATGATGTGAAGAGGGAGGAAATATGAACTCTTTCAGACTGTCACCAGTGGTCAAGTACCACAAGTGGGTTGGCCCCACATATTATTATTCTGTGACTAAGTCTCAGTGGTTTGGAACCACCAGTGGTTAGGTACCACATATATCTTATTTCTGTCACTCATCCCAATGGTTTGGTACCACAGTGGGTTGGCCCCACGTACGGATATTAGGGATTGTCACCAGTGGTTAGGTACCACAAGTGGGTTGGCCCTACATATTATTATTTGTGACTTTTGTCACCAGTGGTTTTGAACCACCAGTGGTTAGGTACCACCAATGGCTAGGTGCCACAAATGTTGGGTAGATACATGAGATACGATGGATGTGCATAATAGGTTGGTTGGGTTGCATGGAATACATGTACAATATATGAATTTGTGTAAGAGACCAATGTTCATTTGGACGGGGATTTACACACTGAGTCGCGGTGACTCACTCCCTCCGTTAAAATTTTTCAGGTAATCCTTAGACCGCGGATGTCGGCCGAGATGGACTCGAGGTGGCCATGCATAATGTTTTAAGTAATTTTATCTTTAATATTTATTTTGGATTAATACTAGTTTAATTTGGATTTTTGGTATTGTAATAAGGCCATTTAAACATTAATTTAGGTTTCATTTATTTTTATTCACTTCCTTTATTTAAATTTTTTTATTTAATTTTGGGATATTAAGGCATGCCTAATAAATTGTCGAAATGAATAATTTTCAAAACTTAAGAACTTTGAGGCTTTACTATTGGCTAGCTTAATTTGGGTTTTAGTAGCAAAGTAACTAAATTTTCAAACTAAGACTCGAAAATATTTTCAATTTATCACTCAATATAAAATTCTTTTTCCATAAAATCAAAGATATTTACCCAACTTAGGGCGTTAACTCAGTTTTCAAAATTTTCCTTTTCCTGTGACATGACAGATTCGATCGTAGCATTTTGACCGGGTTTGGGGTGTTACAATTGTGGTATCAGAGCCTAGGTTACAAAACTCGGCTGCGGAATAGGTGCGAAAATGTTTTTTCAAAGTTATTTAAAATTTGGTTTTTAAAAAAAAAGTATCTTTATTGGAAGTATGGCACCCGAGTCTCCGGTATCAAATCCGTAAGTCCCCTTACTTATTATTATATGCTATAATGACTGTATTTATTCTGTGTATGTTTTGGATGTGATGTTTGAATGGAAAATTTTTAAGTATGAGTGTTAAATATCTGTTTGCTTCTGTATTAGATATTTGGTTGTGTGAAAAGGTTTCAAGCTTAAGTTAGAAAGTGTATTGCTGTTTTCGAATCAGAGTGCACAGCCTGAGTGTAGTGTGGTAGGTTAGGATGTGTGATTGTTTCTATAGCTGGAAATTTTGAGGACGAAATTACTGAATTACCCCTAATTTACGAAATTACCGAATTACCCCTGGTTCGCAAAATTACTAAATTACCCCTGGTTTGCAAAATTATCGAATTACCACTAGTTTGTAAATTATCGAATTACCCCTAGTTTCCAAAATTACTGAATTACCCTCGATTTATAAAATTACCGAATTACCCCTAGTTGTAATCGAATTACCCCTGGTTTGCAAAATTACTGAATTCCCCTGGTTTGCAAAATTACCAAATTACCCCTGGTTTGCGAAATTACTGAATTACCCCTAGTTTGTAAAATTACTAAATTACCCTCGAATTACAAAATTACTGAAATACGCTTAGTGTGTAATTATCGCTTTACCCCTAAACGATAAATGACCGTTGTACCCTTATGGTAGTATTAATGTTGTCTGTGTTAATTGTATGATTTATTATGTTCGAGATTGGCCACCAGGTTGTGGGCCGACTTTTGAGCACAGTCGTAGGCAAATAGCAGTAGTTCCGATTAGCGATAGTGTTGACGTAGAGAGCGTGACATTACGTGTTATCAGGTGTGTAACTCTTACACACTTTATATGTTAATTATGTCATTATCTATGTATTGCCAAAAGTCGAAGTGATGGTATGGATCACTATGTTACCCTTGTGGGTAAAAGCGAGGACTCCAGGTAAGTTCTACTATGTGCTGTTATTAATGGATGCATGTATGAGTGAATTGATTGTTGCTGTACATTGAAAGCATGATCATACCATATTGCAAAGCATTAACATGAAGATGGGGTATGATGTGAAGAGGGAGGAAATATGAACTCTTTCAGACTGTCACTAGTGGTCAGGTACCACAAGTGGGTTAGCCCCACATATTATTATTCTATGACTAAGTCTCAGTGGTTTGGAACCACCAGTGATTAGGTAACACATATATCTTATTTCTGTGGCTCGTCCCAGTGGTTTGGTACCACAGTGGGTTGGCCCAACGTATGGATATTAGGGATTGTCACCAGTGGTTAGGTACCACAAGTGGGTTAGCCCCACATATTATTATTTGTGACTTTTGTCACCAGTGGTTTGGAACCACCAGTGGTTAGGTACCACCAGTGGCTAGGTGCCACAAATGTTGGGTAGATACAGGAGATACGGTGGATGTGCATAATAGGTTGGTTGGGTTGCATGGAATACATGTACAATATATGAATTTGTGTAACAAACCAATGTTCATTTGGACGGGGATTTACATACTGAGTCTCGGTGACTCACTTCCTCCGTTAAAATTTTACAGGTAATCCTTAGACCGCGGATGTCGGCCGAGATGGACTCGAGGTGGCCATGCATAATGTTTTAAGTAATTTTATCTTTAATATTTATTTTGGATTAATGCTAGTTTAATTTGGATTTTTGGTATTGTAGTAAGGCCATTTAAACATTAATTTGTGATTCATTTATTTTTATTCACTTCCTTTATTTAAATTTTATTTTTATTTAATTTTGGGATATTAAGGCATGCCTAATAAATTGTCGAAATGAATGATTTTCAAAACTTAAGAACTTTGAGGCTTTACTATTGGCTAGCTTAATTTGGGTTTTAGTAGCAAAGTAACTAAATTTTCAAACTAAGACTCAAAAATATTTTCAATTGATCATTCAATATAAAATTCTGTTTCCATAAAATCAAAGATATTTACCCAACTTAGGGCGTTAACTCAGTTTTCAAAATTTTCCTTTTCCTGTGACATGATGGATTCGGTCATAGCGTTTTGACCGGGTTTAAGGTGTTACAATTGTGGTATCAGAGCCTAGGTTGCAAAACTCGGCTACGGAATGGGTGCGAAAATGCTTTTTCAAAGTTATTTAAAATTTGGTTTTTAAAAAAAAAGGATCTTTATTGGAAGTATGGCACCCGAGTCTCCGGCACCAAATCCGTAAGTCCCCTTACTTATTATTATATTCTATAATGACTGTATTTATTCTGTGTATGTTTTCGATGTGATTTTTGAATGGAAACTTTTTAAGTATGAGTGTTAAGTATCGGTTTGCTTCTGTATTAGATATTTGGTTGTGTGAAAAGGTTTCAAGCTTAAGTTAGAAAGTGTATTGCTGTTTTCGACTCAGAGTGCGCAGCGTGAGAGTAGTGTGGTAGGTTAGGATGTGTGACTGTTTCTATAGCTGGAATTGTCGAGGACGAAATTACTGAATTACCCCTAATTTATGAAATTACCGAATTACCCCTGGTTCACGAAATTACTGAATTACCACTGGTTTGTGAAATTATCGAATTACCACTGGTTTGTAAATTTTCGAATTACCCCTAGTTTCCAAAATTACTGAATTACCCTCGATTTGTAAAATTACCGAATTACCCCTAGTTTCTAATCGAATTACCCCTGGTTTGCAACATTACTGAATTCCCCTGGTTTGCAAAATTATTGAATTACCCCTGGTTTGCGAAATTATCAAATTACCTCTGGTTTACGAAATTACCAAATTACACTCGAATTACAAAATTACCGAAATACCCTTAGTGTGTAATTATCGCTTTACCCCTAAACAATAAATGACTGTTCTACCCTCGTGGTAGTACTAATGTTGTCTGTGTTAATTGTATGATTTATTATGTTCAAGATTGGCCACCAGGTTGTGGGCCGACTTTGGAGCACAGTCGTAGGCAAATAGCAGTAGTTTCGATTAGCGATAGTGTTGACGTAGAGAGCGTGACATTACGTGTTATCAGGTGTGTAACTCTTACACACTTTATATGTTAATTATGTTATTATATGTGTATTGCCAAAAGTCGAAGTGATGGTATGGATCACTATGTTACCCTTGTGGGTAAAAGCGAGGACTCCAGGTAAGTTCTACTATGTGCTGTTATTAATGGATGCATGTATGAGTGAATTGATTATTGTTGTACATTGAAAGCATGATCATACCATATTGTAAAGCATGAACATGAAGATGGGGTATGATGTGAAGAGGGAGGAAATATGAACTCTTTCAGACTGTCACTAGTGGTTAGGTACCACAAGTGGGTTGGCCCGACATATTATTATTCTGTGACTAAGTCTTTGTGGTTTGGAACCACCAGTGGTTAGGTACCACAAATATCTTATTTCTGTGACTCGTCCCAGTAGTTTGGTACCACAGTGGGTTGGCCCCACGTACGGGTATTAGGGATTGTCACCAGTGGTTAGGTACCACAAGTGGGTTGGCCCTACATATTATTATTTGTGACTTTTTATCACCAGTGGTTTGGAACCACCAAGGTTAGGTACCACCAAAGGCTAGGTGCCACAAATGTTGGGTGAATCTGAGATACGGTGGATATGCATAATAGGTTGGTTGGGTTGCATGGAATGCATGTACAATATATGAATTTATGTAAGAGACCAATGTTCATTTGGATGGGGATTTACACACTGAGTCTCGGTGACTCACTCCCTCCGTTGAAATTTTGCAGGTAATCCTTAGACCGCGGATGTCAGCCGAGATGGACTCGAGGTGGCCATGCATAATGTTTTAAGTAATTTTATGTTTAATATTTATTTTGGATTAATACAACTTTAATTTGGATTTTTGGTATTGTAATAAGGCCATTTAAACATTAATTTGGGTTTCATTTATTTTTATTCACTTCCTTTATTTAAATTTTATTTTTATTTAATTTTGGGATATTAAGGCATGCCTAATAAATTGTCGAAATGAATGATTTTCAAAACTTAAGAACTTTGAGGCTTTACTATTGGCTATCTTAATTAGGGTTTTAGTAGCAAAGTAACTAAATTTTCAAACTAAGACTCGAAAATATTTTCAATTGATCACTCAATATAAAATTCTGTTTCCATAAAATCAAAGATATTTACCGAACTTAGGGTGTTAACTCAGTTTTCAAAATTTTCCTTTTCCTGTGGCATGCCGGATTCGGTCGTAGCATTTTGACCGGGTTTGAGGTGTTACAATTGTGGTATCAGAGCCTAGGTTGCAAAACTCAGCTGCGGAATGGGTGCAAAAATGTTTTTTCAAAGTTATTTAAAATTTGGTTTTTTAAAAAAAGTATCTTTATTGGAAGTATGTCACCCGAGTTTCCAACACCAAATCCGTAAGTCCCCTTAGTTATTATTATATGCTATAATGATTGTATTTATTCTATGTATATTTTGGATGTGATGTTTGAATGGAAAATTTTTAAGTATGAGTGTTAAATATCTGTTTGCTTTCGTATTAGATATTTGGTTGTGTGAAAAGGTTTCAAGCTTAAGTTTGAAAGTGTATTGCTGTTTTCGAATCAGAGTGCGCAGCGTGAGTGTAGTGTGGTAAGTTAGGATGTGTGACTGTTTCTATAGCTGGAAATTTCGAGGACGAAATTTCTTTAATGAGGGTATATTTGTTACATCCCAAAGTTGGGCCTTCGGCACGGGAGGATATAAATTTTAGAGAATAGGAGAACGGCTCTATTGTAAGTTGGATTTAGTAGGTGAGTGATTTTGGAATGTTAGAGGGCTTCTATGAAGTCCCGGGTTCAAGTTATGCCTTAGGAAAAATTTTTAGGTGAAAAAAACCCTGGGAGTTAGTAGGTAGGCTTTAAGAATAAAATGTGGAGAAAAAGACACAAGTGGAGTGTGTGGTGTAGCGGCAAAGTGACGCCACATAAGAGACAAGGGGGTGACGCCACAAGGAAGGAAGGAGGTCCAAGGTTCAAGTCTTGGCTCTTGCATTTTGGTTTTCTTTTTAAAGGGACTCTAGAATTTTGCCATAGGGTTATATTTAGTTGCGCATGGTTTTAGAAACAAGGAGCTAGTTGGTAAATTTGTTAGCGGCGTGGATTGTGCTACAAGAGAGCTTGGGTTCGAATCTCATGGAAAGCAGTGGAGTATTTATTTTGCGGATTGGACGGGAAGAGTTTGAGTTGGATTTAAACCTACTGACAGAGGGATCCCACATCAAAAAGATACAAAAAAGGAAGGTGAGAAGCTAGCTATATATAGAGGTGCCTAGGATGAGAAGGGGGATACCTGGCGGGCATTGGGCATAGGAATGCTCGGAGCGCAGTTTAGCAGATTCAGATTCCTATCAGGTATGTACTTCTCTCTATTCTAGCTATAGAGCACCGTATGCCGAAATGTCGGTGACACGGTGATGTAACCACATGAGCATACGAGCGCATGTGTCGGGCTTCAACGGGATAGTTGAGGCCATCGGTAGTGTTCTTGTGGGTGTGGGCTGTTGGGCCGCGATGCCCGAAAGGGGCCATGTGGGCCCAATAGACCTAGGGGCCTATATGAGTCAATTGTATGATTGAGTAGTAGATAGTGAACTAGACTATGTGAATCTCATATATGTAGCTAGGTTTGGGCTGAATGGGCCACACGAGTGTG
The DNA here is from genome assembly GCA_025506655.1 of Gossypium rotundifolium. NCBI lineage: Eukaryota > Viridiplantae > Streptophyta > Magnoliopsida > Malvales > Malvaceae > Gossypium > Gossypium rotundifolium. The sequence continues at coordinate 129,660,181 of CP106723.1, forward strand.
TGGGCCCACTTGGGCTAAAAATGGGCCTTAAGCCCATTTGCTTCATTATCTCTGTTTAGAATACTTGAGTCATTCGTGGCGATAGTGCACCTTCTGTTGGGTCATTAACACCCTGATTTGCGAAATTATTGGATTACTCCTGATTTGCAAAATTACCGAATTACCCCTGGTTTGCGAAATTACTAAAATTACCCCTGGTTTGCAAAATTATCGAATTACCACTGGTTTGCAAATAACTGAATTACCCCTAGTTTATGAAATTACTAAATTACCCTCGATTTGTAAAATTACCGAAATTACCCCTGGTTTGTAAATTATCGAATTACACCTTATTTGTAAAATTACTGAATTACCCTTGGTTTGCAAAATTACCGAATTACCCCTGGTTTGCAAAATTACCGAATTACTCTTGGTTTGCAAAATTACCAAATTACCCCCTGAATTATAAAATTATCGAAATACCCTTAGTGTGTAATTTTCGCTTTACCCCTAAATGACAAATGGCTGTTATACCCTCGTGGTAGTACTAATGTTGTCTGTATTAATTGTATGATTGATTATGTTTGAGATTGGCCACCAGGTTGGGGGCCGGCTTCTGAGCAAACTCGTAGGCAAATAGCAGTAGTTCCGATTAGCGATAGTGTTAATGTAGAGAGCGTGACATTACGTGTTATCAGGTGTGTAACTCTTACACACTTTATATGTTAATTATGTTATTATTTGTGTATTGCCAAAAGCTGAAGTGATGGTATGGATCACTATGTTACCCTTGTGGGTAAAAGCGAGGACTCCAGGTAAGTTCTACTATGTGCTGTTATTAATGTATGCATGTATGAGTGAATTGATTGTTGTTGTACATTGAAAGCATGATCATACCATATTGTAAAGCATGAATATGAAGATGGGGTATTATGTGAAGAGGGAGGAAATATGAACTCTTTCAGACTGTCACAAGTGGTTAGGTACCACAAGTGGGTTGGCCCACATATTATTATTCTATGACCAAGTCTTAGTGGTTTGGAACAACCAGTGCTTAGGTATCACATATACCTTATTTCTGTGACTCGTCCCAGTGGTTTGGTACCACAGTGGATTGGCCCCACGTACGGATATTAGGGATTGTCACCAGTGGTTAGGTACCACAAGTGGGTTGGCCCCACATATTATTATTTGTGACTTTTGTCCCCAGTGGTTCGGAACCACCAGTGGTTCGGTACCACCAGTGGCTAGGTGCCACAAATGTTGGGTAGATACAGGAGATACGGTGGATGTGCATAATAGGTTGGTTGGGTTGCATGGCATACATGTAGAATATATGAATTTGTGTAAGAGACCAATGTTCATTTGGACGGGGATTTACACACTGAGTCTCAGTGACTCACTCCCTCCGTTAAAATTTTGCAGGTAATCCTTAGACCGCGGATGTGGGCGGAGATGGACTCGAGGTGACCATGCATAATGTTTTAAGTAATTTTATCTTTAAAATTTATTTTGGATTAATACTACTTTAATTTGGATTTTTGGTATTGTAATAAGGCTATTTAAACATTAATTTAGGTTTCATTTATTTTTATTCACTCCATTTATTTAAATTTTATTTTTATTTAATTTTGGGATATTAAGGCATGCCTAATAAATTGTCGAAATGATTGATTATCAAAACTTAAGAACATTGAGGCTTTACTATTGGCTAGCTTAATTTGGGTTTTATTAGCAAAGTAACTAAATTTTCAAACTAAGACTCGAAAATATTTTCAATTGATCACTCAATATAAAGTTCTGTTTCCATAAAATCAAAGATATTTGCCCAACTTACGGCGTTAACTCGATTTTCAAAATTTTTCTTTTCCTGTGACATGTCAGATTCGGTCGTAGCGTTTTGGCTGGGTTTGAGGTGTTACAATTGTGGTATCAGAGCCTAGGTTGCAAAACTCGGCTGGAAAATGGGTACGAAAATGTTTTTTCAAAGTTATTTGAAATTTGGTTTTTAAAAAAAAAGTATCTTTATTGGAAGTATGGCACCGATTCTCCCAAGACCAAACCAGTAAGTCCCTTACTTATTATTATATGCTATAATGATCAGATTTATTCTGTATGTTTTGGATGTGATGTTTGAATGGAAAATTTTAAGTATGAGTGTTAAATATCCGCTTGCTTCAGATTAGATATTTGGTTGTGTGAAAAGGTTCCAAGCTTAAGTTAGAAAGTGTATTGCTGTTTTCGAATCAGAGTGTGCAGCGTGAGTGTAGTGTGGTAGGTTAGGATGTGTGACTGTTTCTATAGCTGGAAATTTCAAGGACAAAATTTCTTTAAGGAGGGCATATTTGTGACATCCTAAAGTTGGGCCTAGTAGGATTGGGCACATTGGGCCTTGGGCACGAGAGGATTTAAAATTTTGGAGAACAGGAGAACGGCTCTGTTGTAAGTTGGATTTAGTAGGTGAGTGATTTTGGAAGGTTAGAGGGCTTCTATGAAGTCCCGAGTTCAAGTTAGGCCTTAGGAAAAATTTTGGTTTTAGGTGAAAAAACCCTGGGAGTTAGTAGGTAGGCGTTAAGAATAAAATGTGGAGAAAACACAAGTGGAGTGTATGGTGTAGTGGCAAAGTGACGCCACATAAGAGACAAGGGGGTGACACCACAAGGAAGGAAGGAGGTCCAATGTACAAGTCTTGGCTCTTGCATTTTGGTTTTCTTTTTAAAGGGACTCTAGAATTTTGCCATAGGGTTATATTTAGTTGTGCATGGTTTTAGAAATAAGGAGCTAGTTGGTAAAGTGGTTAGCGGCGTGGATTGTGCTACAAGGGAGCCGGGGTTCGAATCTCACGGAAAGTAGTAGAGTATTTATTTTGCGGATTGGACTGAAAGAGTTTGACTTGGATTTAAACTCTACTGACGGAGGGATCCCACATCAAAAAGATACAAAGAAGGAAGGTGAGAAGCTAGATATATATAGAGGTTCCTAGGAGGAGAAGGGGGATACCTGGTGGGCATTGGGCATAGGAGTGCTCAGAGCGCGGTTTAGCAGCTTCAGATTCCTATCAGGTGTGTACTTCTCTCTATTCTAGCTATAGAGCGGCGAATGCCGAAATGCCGGTGACACGGTGATGTAACCACACGAGCGTGTGAGTGCACGTGTGGGGCTTCAATACAATAGTTGAGGCCATCAGTAGTGTTCTTATGGGTGTGGGCTGTTGAGCCACAATGGCCCGAAAGGGGCCAAGTGGGCCCAATGGATCTGGGGGCCCGTATGAGTCAATTATATGATTGAGTAGTAGATAGTGAACTAGACTATGTGAATATCATATATGTGGCTAGGTTTGGGCTGAATGGGCCACACGAGTGTGTGGGCCCACTTGGACTGAGAATGGGCCTTAGGCCCATTCACTTCATTATCTCTGTTTAGAATACTTGAGTCATTTGAGGCGATAGTGGGCTTTCTGTTGGGTCATTAACACCTTGATTTACGAAATTACTGAATTACCCCTGATTTGTGAAATTATTGATTTACCTTCAATTTTTAAAATTACTGAATTACCCTTGGTCTGTAAATTATCGAATTACCCCTAGTTTACAAAATTACTGAATTACCCCTAGTTTGTAAAATTATCGAATTACACCTGGTTTGCAAAATTACCGAATTACCCCTAATTTACGAAATTACCAAATTACCCTCGAATTATAAAATTACCAAAATATCCTTAGTGTGTAATTACCGCTTTACCCCTAAACGATAAATGATCGTTGTACCCTCGTGGGAGTACTAATGTTGTCTGTGTTAATTGTATGATTGATTATGATTGAGATTGGCCACCAGGTTGTGGGCCGGCTTCTGAACAAAGTCGTAGGCAGATAGCAGTAGTTTCGATTAGCGATAGTGTTGACATAGAGAGCGTGACATTACCTGTTATCAGGTGTGTAACTCTTACACACTTTATATGTTAATTATGTTATTATCTGTGTATTGCCAAAAGTCGAAGTGTTGGTATGGATCTCTATGTTATCCTTGTAGGTAAAAGCGATGACTCCAGGTAAGTTCTACCATGTGCTGTTATTAATGGATGCATGTATGAGTGAATTGATTATTGTTGTACATTGAAAGCATGATCATACCATATTGTAAAGCATGAACATGAAGATGGGGTATGATGTGAAGAGGGAGGAAATATGAACTCTTTCGGACCGTCACGGTGGTTAGGTACCACAAGTGGGTTGGCTGACATATTATTATTCGTGACTAAGTCTCGGTGGTTTGGAACCACCGGTTGTTAGGTACTACATATATCTTATTTCGTGACTCGTCCCGGTGGTTTGGTACCATAGTGGGTTGGCCCCACGTCTTTGGATATTAGGGATTGTCACCAGTGGTTAGGTACCACAAGTGGGTTGGCCCCACATATTATTATTTGTGACTTTTGTCACCAAGGGTTTGGAACCACCAAAGGTTAGGTACCACCAAAGGGCTAGGTGCCACAAATGTTGGGTAGATCTGGAGATATCAAAGGATGTGCATAATAGGTTGGTTGGGTTGCATGGCATACATGTATAATATATGAATTTGTGTAAGAGACCAATGTTCACTTGGACGGGGACTTACACACTGAGTCTCGGTGACTCACTCCCTCCGTTAAAATTTTACAGGTAATCCTTAGACCGCAGATGTCGGCCGAGATGGACTCGAGGTGGCCATGCATAATGTTTTAAGTAATTTTATCTTTAACATTTATTTTGGATTAATACTACTTTAATTTGGATTTTTGGTATTGTAATAAGGCCATTTAAACATTAATTTGGGTTTCATTTATTTTATTCACTTCCTTTATTTAAATTTTATTTTTATTTAATTTTGGGATATTAAGGCATGCCTAATAAATTGTCAAAATGGATGATTTTCAAAACTTAAGAACTTTGAGGCATTACTATTGGCTCGCTTAATTTGGGTTTTAGTAGGAAAGTAACTAAATTTTCAAACTAAGACTCGAAAATATTTTCAATTGATCACTCAATATAGAATTCTGTTTCCATAAAATCAAAGATTTTTACCCAACTTACGACGTTAACTCGGTTTTCAAAATTTTCCTTTTCCTATGACATGCAGGATTCGGTCGTAGCATTTTGACCTGGTTTGGGGGTGTTACAATTGTGGTATCAGAGCCTAGGTTGCAAAACTCAGCTGCGGAATGGGTGCGAAAATGTTTTTTCAAAGTTATTTAAAATTTAGTTTTTAAAAAAAAGTATCGTTATTGGAAGTATGACACCCGAGTCTCCGGCACCAAATCTGTAAGTCCCCTTACATATTATTATATGCTATAATGACTGTATTTATTCTGTGTATGTTTTGGATGTGATGTTTGAATGGAAAATTTTTAAGTATAAGTGTTAAATATCTGTTTGCTTCTGTATTAGATATTTGGTTGTGTGAAAAGGTTTCAAGCTTATGTTAGAAAGTGCATTGCTGTTTTCGAATCAGAGTGCGCAGCGTGAGTGTAGTGTGGTAGGTTAGGATGTGTGACTGTTTCTGTAGCTGGAAATTTCGAGGACGAAATTTCTTTAAGGAGGGTATATTTGTAACATCCCAAAGTTGGGCCTAGTAGGATTGGGCCCATTGGGCCTTGGGCACGGGAGGATTTAAAATTTTGGAGAATAGGAGTACGGCTCTATTGCAAGTTGGATTTAGTAGGTGAGTGATTTTAGAAGGTTAGAGGGCTTCTATGAAGTCCCGGGTTCAAGTTAGGCCTTAGGAAAAATTTTGGTTTTAGGTGAAAAAAACCCTGGGAGTTAGTAGGTAGGCTTTAAGAATAAAATGTGGAGAAAAAGACACAAGTGGAGTGTGTGGTGTAGTGGCAAAGTGATGCCACATAAAAGACAAGGGGGTTACGCCACAAGGAAGGAAGGAGGTCCAAGGTTCAAGTCTTGGCTCTTGCATTTTGGTTTTCTTTTTAAAGGGACTATAGAATTTTTCCATAGGGTTATATTTAGTTGCGCATGGTTTTAGAAACAAGGAGCTAGTTGGTAAAGTGGTTAGCGGCGTGGATTGTGCTACAAGGGAGCCTGGGTTCGAATCTCATGGAAAGCAGTGGAGTATTTATTTTGTGGATTAGACGGGAAGAGTTTGAGTTGGATTTAAACTCTACTGATGGAGGGATCCCGCATCCAAAGGATACAAAGAAGGAAGGTGAGAAGCTAGCTATATATAGAGGTGCCTAGGAGGAGAAGGAGGATACCTGGTGGGCATTGGGCATAGGAGTGCTCGGAGTGCGGTTTAGCAGCTTCAGATTCCTATCAGGTGTATACTTCTCTCTATTCTAGCTGTAGAGCAGCGAATGCCAAAATGCTGGTGATACGGTGATGCAACCACACAAGCGTGCGAGCGCACGTGCCGGGCTTCAACGTGATAGTTGAGGCCATCAGTAGTGTTCCTGTGGGTGTGGGCTGTTAGGCCACGATGGCCCGAAAGGGGCTAAGTGGGCCTAATAGACTCGGGTGCCCGTATGAGTCAATTGTATGATTGATTAGTAGATAGTGAACTAGACTATCTGAATCTCATATATGTGCCTAGGTTTAGGCTGAATGGGCCACACGAGTGTGTGGGCCCACTTGGGCTGAGAATTGGCCTTAGGCCCATTCACTTCATTATCTCTCTTTAGAATACTTGAGTCATTCGAGGCGATAATAGACCTTCTATTGGGTCATTAACACTCTGATTTGCGAAATTGCTAAATCACCCCTAATTTGTGAAATTACCTGATTACCCCTAGTTTGCAAAATTATTGACTTACCCCTGGTTTGCGAAATTATCGAATTACCACTGGTTTGTAAATTACTGAATTACACCTAGTTTATGAAATTACTGAATTACCCCCGATTTGTAAAATTACCCAATTACCCCTGGTTTGTAAATTATCGAATTACCCCTGGTTTGCAAAATTACCGAATTACCCCTGGTTTGTAAAATTACCGAATTACCTCTGGTTTGCAAAATTATTGAATTAAGCCTGGTTTACGAAATTACCAAATTACCCTCGAATTGTAAAATTACCGAAATACCCTTAGTGAGCAATTACCGCTTCACCCCTAAACGACAAATGACCGTTGTACCCTCGTGGTAGTACTGATGTTGTCTGTGTTAATTGTATGATTGATTATGTTCGAGATTGGCCACCAGGTTGTGGGCCGACTTTTAAGCAAAGTTGTAGGCAGATAGCAGTAGTTCTAATTAACGATAGTGTTAACGTAGAGAGCGTGACATTACGTGTTATCAGGTGTGTAACTCTTACACACTTTATATGTTAATTATGTTATTATCTGTGTATTGCCAAAAGTCGAAGTGATGGTATGGATCACTATGTTACCCTTGTGGGTAAAAGCGAGGACTTTAGGTAAGTTCTACTATGTGCTGTTATTAATGGATGCATGTATGAGTGAATTGATTGTTGTTGTACATTGAAAGCATGATCATACCATATTGTAAAGCATGAACATGAAGATGGGGTATGATGTAAAGAGGGAGGAAACATGAACTCTTTCAGACTGTCACCAGTGGTTAGGTACCGCAAGTGGGTTGGCCCCATATATTATTATTCTGTGACTAAGTCTTAGTGGTTTGGAATAATCAGTGGTTAGGTACCACATATATCTTATTTCTGTGACTCGTCCTAGTGGTTTGGTACTACAGTGGGTTGGCGCCACGTACAGATATTAGGGATTGTCAACAGTGGTTAGATACCACAAGTGGGTTGGCCCCACATATTATTATTTGTGACTTTTGTCACCAGTGGTTTGGAACCACCAGTGGTTAGGTACCACCAGTGGCTAGGTGCCACAAATGGTGGGTAGATACAGGAGATATGGTGGATGTGCATAATAGGTTGGTTGGGTTGCTTGGCATACATGTATAATATACGAATTTGTGTAAGAGACCAATGTTTGTTTGGACGGGGATTTACACACCGAGTCTCGATGACTCACTCCCTCTGTTAAAATTTTGCAGGTAAACCTTAGACCGTGGATGTGGGCCGAGATGGACTTGACGTGGCCATGTATAATGTTTTAAGTAATTTTATCTTTAATATTTATTTTGGATTAATACTACTTTAATTTGGATTTTTGGTATTGTAATAAGGCCATTTCAACATTAATTTGGGTTTCATTTGTTTTTATTCACTTCCTTTATGTAAATTTTATTTTTATTTAATTTAGGGATATTAAGGCATGCCTAATAAATTGTCGCAATGGATGATTTTCAAAACTTAAGAACTTTGAGGCTTTACTATTGGCTAGCTTAATTTGGGTTTTAGTAGAAAAGTAACTAAATTTTTAAACTAAGACTCAAAAATATTTTCAATTGATCACTCAATATAAAATTCTGTTTCCATAAAATTAAAGATTTTTACCCAACTTACGGTGTTAACTCGGTTTTTAAAATTTTCCTTTTCCTGTGACATACCGAATTCAGCCGTAACGATTTGATCGGGTTTGGGGTGTTACAATTGTGGTATCAGAGCCTAGGTTGCAAAACTCGGCTGCGGAATGGGTGCGAAAATGTTTTTTCAAAGTTATTTCAAATTTGGTTTTTTCAAAAAAGTATCTTTATTGGAAGTATGGCACCCGAGTCTCCAGAACCAAATCCGTAAGTCCCCTTACTTATTATTATATGCTATAATGATTGTATTTATTCTGTGTATGTTTTGGATGTGATGTTTGAATGGAAAATTTTTAAGTATGAGTGTTAAATATCTGTTTGCTTCTGTATTAGATATTTGGTTGTGTGAAAAGGTTCCAAGCTTAAGTTAGAAAGTTTATTGTTGTTTTCGAATTAGAGTGCACAGCGTGAGTGTAGTGTGGTAGGTTAGGATGTGTGACTGTTTCTATAGCTGGAAATTTTGAGGACGAAATTTCTTTAAGGAGGGTATATTTGTAACATCCCAAAGTTAGGCCTAGTAGGATTGGGCCCATTGGGCCTTGGGCACAGGAGGATTTAAAATCTTGGAGAATAGGAGAACGGCTTTATTGCAAGTTAGATTTAGTTGGTGAGTAAATTTTGGAAGGTTAGAGGGCTTCTATGAAGCCCCGGGTTCAAGTTAGGCCTTCGAAAAAATTTTGGTTTTAGGTGAAAAAAACCATGAGAGTTAGTAGGTAGGCTTTAAGAGTAAAATGTGGAGAAAAAGACACAAGTGGAGTGTGTGGTGTAGTGGCAAAGTGACGCCACATAAGAGACAAGGTGGTGACGCCACAAGGAAGGAAGGAGGCCCAAGGTTCAAGTTTTGGCTCTTGCATTTTGGTTTTCTTTTTAAAGGGACTCTTGAATTTTGCCATAGGGTTATATTTAGTTGCGCATGGTTTTAGAAACAAGGAGCTAGTTGGTAAAGTGGTTAGCGGCATGGATTCTGCTACAAAGGAGCCCGGGTTGAATCTCATGGAAAGTAGTGGAGTATTTATTTTGTAGATTGGACGGGAAGAGTTTGAGTTAGATTTAAACTCTACTGACGGAGGGATCCCACATCGAAAAGATACAAAGAAGGAAGGTGAGAAGCTAGCTATATATAGAGTTTCTTAGGAGGAGAGGGGGATACCTGGTGGGCATTGGGCATAGGAGTGCTCGGAGCGCGGTTTAGCAGCTTCAGATTCCTATCAGGTGTGTACTTCTCTCTATTCTAGCTGTAGAGCGACGAATGCCAAAATGCCAGTGACATGGTGATGTAACCACATGAGCGTGCAAGCGCACGTGTCGGGCTTCAACGTGATAGTTGATGCCATCAGTAGTGTTCTTGTGGGTGTGGGCTGTTGGGCCACGATGACCCGAAAGGGGCCAAGTGGGCCCAATGGACCTGGGGGCCCGTATGAGTCAATTGTATGATTGAGTAGCAGATAGTGAACTAGACTATGTGAATCTCATATATGTGGCTAGGTTTGGGCTGAATGGGCCACACGAGTGTGTGGGCCCATATGGGCTGAGAATGGGCCTTAGGCCCATTCGCTTCATTATCTATGTTTAGAATACTTGAGTCATTTGATGCGATAGTGGGCCTTTTGTTTGGTCATTAACACCCTGATTTACAAAATTACTGAATTATCCCTGATTTGCGAAATTACTGAATTACCTTCGATTTTTAAAATTACCGAATTACCCCTGGTTTGTAAATTATTGAATTACCCCTGGTTTACAAAATTACTGAATTACCCCTGGTTTGCAAAATTATCAAATTACACCTGGTTTGCGAAATTACCGAATTACCCCTAATTTGCGAAATTACCAAATTACCCCCGAATTACAAAATTACCAAAATATCCTTAGTGTGTAATTACCGCTTTACCCCTAAACGACAAATGACCGTTGTACCCTCGTGGTAGTACTAATGTTGTCTGTGTTAATTGTATGATTGATTATGATCGAGATTGGCCACCAGGTTGTGGGCCGGCTTCTGAACAAAGTCGTAGGCAGATAGCAGTAGTTCCGATTAGCGATTGTGTTGAAGTAGAGAGCATGACATTACGTGTTATCAGGTGTCTAACTCTTACACACTTTATATGTTAATTATGTTATTATCTGTGTATTGCCAAAAGTCGAAGTGATGGTATGGATCACTATGTTAACCTTGTGGGTAAAAGCGAGGACTCCAGATAAGTTTTACTATGTGCTATTATTAATGGATGCATGTATGAGTGAAGTGATTGTTGTTTTACATTGAAAGCATGATCATACCATATTATAAAGCATGAACATGAAGATGGGGTATGATGTGAAGAGGGAGGAAATATGAACTCTTTCAGACTGTCACCAGTGGTTAGGTACCACGAGTGGGTTGGCCCGACATATTATTATTCTGTGACTAAGTCTCAGTGGTTTGGAACCACCAGTGGTTAGGTACCACATATATCTTATTTTTGTGACTCGTCCCAGTAGTTTCGTACCATAGTGGGTTGGCCCTACGTACGGATATTAGGGATTGTCACCAATGGTTAGGTACCATAAGTGGGTTGTCCCCACAAATTATTATTTGTGACTTTTGTCCCCAGCGGTTTGGAACCACCAATGGCTAGGTGCCACAAATGTTGGCTAGGTGCCACAAATGTTGGGTAAATACCCATGGTTTGCGAAATTACTGAATTACCCCTAGTTTGCGAAATTATTGAATTACCACTGATTTGTAAATTACCGAATTACCCTTAGTTTATGAAATTACTTAATTACCCCCGATTTGTAAAATTACCGAATTACCTCTGGTTTGTAAATTATCGAATTACCCCTGGTTTGCAAAATTACTGAATTACCCCTGGTTTGCAAAATTACTGAATTACCCCTAGTTTACGAAATTACCGAATTACCCCTAGTTTGCGAAATTTCCAAATTACCCCCGAATTACAAAATTACTGAAATACCCTTAGTGTGTAATTACCGCTTTACCCCTAAACGACAAAAGACCGTTTTACCCTCGTGGTAGTACTAATGTTATCTGTGTTAATTGTATGATAGATTATGTTCAAGATTGGCCACCAGGTTGTGGGCCGGCTTCTGAGCAAAGTCATAGGCAGATAGCAATAATTCCGATTAGCGATAGTGTTAACGTAGAGAGCGTGACATTACGTGTTATCAGGTGTCTAACTCTTACACACTTTATATGTTAATTATGTTATTATCTGTGTATTGCCAAAAGCCGAAGTGATGGTATGGATCACTATGTTACCCTTGTGGGTAAAAGCGAGGACTCTAGGTAAGTTCTACTATGTGCTGTTATTAATGGATGCATGTATGAGTGAATTGATTGTTGTTGTACATTGAAAGCATGATCATACCATATTGTAAAGCATGAACATGAAGATGGGGTATGATGTGAAGAGGAAGGAAATATGAACTCTTTCAGACTGTCACCAGTGGTGAGGTACCACAAGTGGGTTGGCCCGACATATTATTATTCTGTGACTAAGTCTCAGTGGTTTGGAACCACCAGTGGTTAGGTACCACATATATCTTATTTCTGTGACTCGTCCCAGTGGTTTGATACCACAGTGGGTTGGCCCCACGTACGGATATTAGGGATTGTCACCAGTGGTTAGGTACGACAAGTGGGTTGGCCCCACATATTATTATTTGTGACTTTTGTCCCCAGTGGTTTGGAACCACCAGTGGTTTGGTACCACCAGTGGCTAGGTGCCACAAATGTTGGATAGATACAGGAGATACGGTGGATGTGCATAATAGGTTGGTTGGGTTGCATGGCATACATGTATAATATATCAATTTGTGTAAGAGACCAATGTTCATTTGGACGGGGATTTACACACTGAGTCTCGGTGACTCACTCCCTCCATTAAAATTTTACAGGTAATCCTTAGATCGCGGATGTGGGCCGAGATGGACTCGAGGTGACCATGCATAATGTTTTAAGTAATTTTATCTTTAATATTTATTTTGGATTAATACTACTTTAATTTGGATTTTTGGTATTGTAATAAGGTCATTTAAACATTAATTTGGGTTTCATTTATTTTTATTCACTTCCTTTATTTAAATTTTATTTTTATTTAATTTTAGGATATTAAGGCATGCCTAATAAATTGTCGAAATGAATGATTATTAAAACTTAAGAACTTTGAGGCTTTATTATTGGCTAGCTTAATTTGGGTTTTAGTAGCAAAGTAACTAAATTTTCAAACTAAGACTCGAAAATATTTTCAATTGATCACGCAATATAAAATTCTGTTTCCATAAAATCAAAGATATTTACCCAACTTATGGCGTTAACTCAGTTTTCAAAATTTTCCTTTTCCTATGACATGTCGGGTTCGGTCGTAGCATTTTGATCGGGTTTGGGGTGTTAGAATTGTGGTATCAGAGCCTAGGTTGCAAAACTCAGCTGTGAAATGGGTGCGAAAATATTTTTTCAAAGTTATTTGAAATTTGGTTTTTTTAAAAAAAGTATCTTTATTGGAAGTATGGCACCAGTCTCCTAGACCAAACCAATAAGTCCCTTACTTATTATTATATGCTATAATGACCAGATTTATTCTGTATGTTTTGGATGTGATGTTTGAATGGAAAATTTTTAAGTATGAGTGTTAAATATCTGTTTGCTTCTGTATTAGATATTTGGTTATGTGAAAAGGTTCCAAGCTTAAGTTAGAAAGTGTATTGCTATTTTTGAATCAGAGTGCACATCGTGAGTGTAGTGTGGTAGGTTAGGATGTGTGACTGTTTCTATAGCTGGAAATTTCGAGGACGAAATTTCTTTAAGGAGGGTATATTTGTAACATCCTAAAGTTGGGCCTAGTAGGATTGGGCCCATTGGGCCTTGGGCACGGGAGGATTTAAAATTTTAGAGAACAGGAGAACGGCTCTATTGCAAGTTGGATTTAGTAGGTGAGTGATTTTGGAAGGTTAGAGGGCTTCTATGAAGTCCCCGGTTCAAGTTAGGCCTTAGGAAAAATTTTCGTTTTAGGTGAAAAAAACCTGGGAGTTAGTAGGTAGGATTTAAGAATAAAATGTGGAGAAAAAGGCACAAGTGGAGTGTGTGCTGTAGTGGCAAAGTGACACCACATAAGAGACAAGGGGGTGACGCCACAAGGAAGGAAGGAGGTCCAAGGTTCAAGTCTTGGCTCTTGTATTTTGGTTTTCTTTTTAAAGGGACTATAGAATTTTGCCATAGGGTTATATTTAGTTGCGCATGGTTTTAGAAACAATGAGCTAGTTGGTAGAGTGGTTAGCGGCGTGGATTGTGCTACAGGGAGCCAAGGTCCGAATCTCATGGAAAGCTGTGGAGTATTTATTTTGCGGATTGGACGAGAAGAGTTTGAGTTGGATTTAAACTCTACTGACGGAGGGATCCCACATCGAAAAGATACAAGGAAGGAAGGTGAGAAGCTAGCTATATATAGAGGTGCCTAGGAAGAGAAGGGGGATACCTGGTGGGCATTGGGCATAGGAGTGCTCGAAGCGCGGTTTAGCAGCTTCAGATTCGTATCAAGTATGTACTTCTCTCTATTCTAGCTGTAGAGCGGCGAATTCTGAAATACCGGTGACACGGTGATGTAACCACACGAGCGTGCGAGCGCTCGTGTAGGGCTTCAACACGATAGTTGAGGCCATCAATAGTGTTCTTGTGGGTGTGGGCTGTTGGGCCACGATGGCCCGAAAGGGGCTAAGTGGACCCAATGGACTTGGGGGCCCGTATGAGTCAAATGTATGATTGAGTAGTAGATAGTGAACTAGACTATGTGAATCTCATATATGTGGCTAGGTTTGGGCTGAATGGGCCACACGAGTGTATGGGCCCACTTGGGTTGAGAATGGGCCTTAGGCCCATTCGCTTCATTATCTCTGTTTAGAATACTTGAGTCATTTGAGGCGATAGTGGGCCTTCTGTTGGGTCATTAACACCCTGATTTATGAAATTACTGAATTACTCCTGATTTGCAAAATTACTGAATTACCCCCGATTTTCAAAATTATCGAATTACGAGATTGGCCACCAGGTTGTGGGTCAGCTTTTGAGCAAAGTCGTGGGCAGATAGTAGTAGTTTCGATTGGCGATAGTGTTGACGTAGAGAGCGTGACATTACGTGTTATCAGGTGTGTAACTCTTACATACTTTATATGTTAATTATGTTATTATCTGTGTATTGCCAAAAGCCGAAGTGATGGTATGGATCACTATGTTACCCTTGTGGGTAAAAGCGAGGACTCCAGGTAAGTTCTACTATGTGCTGTTATTAATGGATGCATGTATGAGTGAATTGATTGTTGTTGCACATTGAAAGCATGATCATACCATATTGTAAAGCATGAACATGAAGATGGGGTATGATGTGAAGAGGGAGGAAATATGAACTCTTTCAGACTGTCACCAGCGGATAGGTACCACAAGTGGGTTGGCCCCACATATTATTATTCTGTGACTAAGTCTCAGTGGTTTGGAACAACCAGTGGTTAGGTACCACATATATCTTATTTCTGTGACTCGTCCCAGTGGTTTGGTACCACAGTGGGTTGGCACCACATACGGATATTAGGGATTGTCACCAGTGGTTAGGTACCGTAAGTGGGTTGGCCCCACATATTATTATTTGTGACTTTTGTCACCAGTGGTTTGGAACCACCAGTGGTTAGGTACCACCAGTGGCTAAGTGCCACAAATGCCTGTAGATAATCTGAGATACAAATGGATGTGCATAATAGGTTGGTTGGGTTGCATGGCATACATGTATAATATATGAGTTTGTGTAAGAGACCAATGTTCATTTGGACGGGGATTTACACACTGAGTCTCGGTGACTCACTCCCTCCGTTAAAATTTTGCAAGTAATCTTTAGACCGCGGATGTGGGCCGAGATGCACTCGAGGTGGCCATGCATAATGTTTTAAGTAATTTTATCTTTAATATTTATTTTGGATTAATACTACTTTAATTTGGATTTTTGGTATGTAATAAGGCCATTTGAACATTAATTTGGGTTTCATTTATTTTTATTCACTTCCTTTATTTAAATTTTATTTTTATTTAATTTTGGGATATTAAGGCATGCCTAATAAATTGTCGAAATGGATGATTTTCAAAACTTAAGAACTTTGAGGCTTTACTATTGGCTAGCTTAATTTGGGTTTTAGTAGCAAAGTAACTAAATTTTCAAACTAAGACTCGAAATTATTTTTAATTGATCACTCAATATAAAATTCTGTTTCCATAAAATCAAAGATATTTACCCAACTTACGGCGTTAACTCGGTTTTCAAAATTTTCCTTTTCCTGTGACATGCTGGATTCGATCGTAGCATTTTGATCGGGTTTGGGGTGTTACATTTGTGGTATCAGAGCCTAGGTTGCAAAACTCGGCTGTGGAATGGGTGCGAAAATGTTTTGTCAAAGTTATTTGAAATTTGTTTTTTTTTTAAAAAGTATCTTTATTGTAAGTATGGCACCTGAGTCTCCGGCACCAAATCCGTAAGCCCCCTTACTTATTATTATATGCTATAATGACTGTATTTATTCTGTGTATGTTTTGGATGTGATGTTTGAATGGAAAATTTTTAAGTATGAGTGTTAAATATCTGTTTGCTTCTGTATTAGAAATTTGGTTGTGTGAAAAGGAGGGTATATTTGTAACATCCCAAAGATGGGCCTAGTAGGATTGAGCCCATTGGGCCTTGGGCACGGGAGGATTTAAAATTTTGGAGAACAAGAGAACGGCTCTATTGCAAGTTGGATTTAGTAGGTGAGTGATTTTGAAAGGTTAGAGGGCTTCTATGAAGTCCCGGGTTCAAGTTAGGCCATAGAAAAAATTTTGGTTTTAGGTGAAAAAAACCCTGGGAGTTAGTAGGTAGGATTTAAGAATAAAATATGGAGAAAAAGACACAAGTGGAGTGTGTGGTGTAGTGGCAAAGTGACGCCACATAAGAGACAAGGGGGTTGACGCCACAAGGAAGGAAGGAGGTCCAAGGTTCAAGTCTTGGCTCTTGCATTTTGGTTTTCTTTTTAAATGGACTCTAGAATTTTTCCATAAGGTTATATTTAGTTGCGCATGGTTTTAGAAACAAGGAGCTAGTTGGTAATGTGGTTAGCGGCGTGGATTGTGCTACAAGGGAGCCTGGGTTCGAATCTCATAGAAAGCAGTGGAGTATTTATTTTGCGGATTGGACGGAGGGATCCCACATCGAAAAGATACAAAGAAGGAAGGTGAAAAGCTAGCTATATATAGAGGTGCCTAGGAGGAGAAGGGGGATACCTGGTGGGCATTGGGCATAGGAGTGCTTGGAGCGCGGTTTAGCAGCTTCAGATTCCTATCATGTGTGTACTTCTCTCTATTCTAGTTGTAGAGCGACGAATGCCAAAATGCTGATGACACGGTGATGTAACCACACGAGCGTGCAAGCGTACGTGTGGGGCTTCAAAGCGATAGTTGAGGCCATTAGTAGTGTTCTTATGGGTGTGGGCTATTGGGCCACGATAGCCCGAAAGGGGCCAAGTGGGCCCAATGGACTCAGCGGCCCATATGAGTCAATTGTATGATTGAGTAGTACATAGTGAACTAGACTATGTGAATCTCAGATATGTGGCTAGGTTTAATGAATGGGCCACACGAAAAGGGCCCACTTGGTGAGAATGGGCCTTAGGCCCATTCGCTTCATTATCTCTGTTTAGAATACTTAAGTTATTCGAGGCGATAGTGGACCTTCATTGGGTCATTAGCACCTGACGGTAAAATTATCTTGAATTACCTTGATTTGCGAAATTATCGAATTACCCCTGGTTCGCGAAATTACTGAATTATCACTGGTTTGCGAAATTATCGAATTACCACTGGTTTGTAAATTATCGAATTACCCCTAATTTGCAAAATTACTAAATTACCCTCGATTTGTAAAATTATCGAATTACCCCTGGTTTGTAAATTATTGAATTACCCCTAGTTCACAAAATTACTGAATTACCCCTAGTCTGCAAAATTACCGAATTACCCCTGGTTTACAAAATTACCGAATTATCCCTGGTTTGCAAAATTACCAAATTACCTTTAAATTACAAAATTATCGAAATACCCTTAGTGTGTAATTATCGTTTTACCCCTAAATGATAAATGACCGTTGTACCCTCGTGGTAGTACTAATGTTGTCTGTGTTAATTGTATGATTGATTATGGTCGAGATTGGCCACCAGGTTGTGGGCCAGCTTTTGAGCAAAGTCGTAGGCAGATGAGAGTAGTTCCGATTAGCGATAGTGTTGACGTAGAGAGCGTGACATTACGTGTTATCAGGTGTGTAACTCTTACACACTTTATATGTTAATTGTGTTATTATCTGTGTGTTGCCAAAAGCCGAAGTGATGGTATGGATCACTATGTTACCCTTGTGGGTAAAAGCGAGGACTCCAGGTAAGTTCTACGATGTGCTGTTATTAATGGATGCATGTATGAGTGAATTGATTGTTGTTATACATTGAAAGCATGATCATACCATATTGTAAAGCATGAACATGAAGATGGGGTATGAAGTGAAAAGGGAGGAAATATGAACTCTTTCAGACTGTCACCAATGGTTAGGTACCACAAGTGGGTTGGCCCCACATATTATTATTCTGTGACTAAGTCTCAGTGGTTTGGAACCACCAGTGGTTAGGTACCACATATATCTTATTTTTGTGACTCGTCCTAGTGGTTTGGTACCACAGTGGGTTGGCACCACGTACGGATATTAGGGATTGTCACCAGTGGTTAGGTACCACAAGTGGGTTGGCCCCACATATTATTATTTGTGACTTTTGTCACCAGTGGTTTGGAACCACCAGTGGTTAGGTACCACCAGTGGCTAGGTGCCACAAATGTTGGGTAGATACAGGAGATACAGTGGATGTGCATAATAGGTTGGTTGGGTTGCATGGCATACATGTATAATATATGAATTTGTCAAAGAGACCAATGTTCATTTGGACGGGGATTTACACACTGAGTCTCGATGACTCACTCCCTCCATTAAAATTTTACAGGTAATCTTTAGACCGCGGATGTGAGCCAAGATGGACTCGAGGTGGCCATGCATAATGTTTTAAGTAATTTTATCTTTAATATTTATTTTGGATTAGTACTACTTTAATTTGGATTTTTGGTATTGTAATAAGGCCATTTAAACATTAATTTGGTTTTCATTTATTTTTATTCACTTCCTTTATTTAAATTTTATTTTTATTTAATTTTGGGATATTAAGGCATGCCTAATAAATTGTCGAAATGAATGATTTTCAAAGCTTAAGAACTTTGAGGCTTTACTATTGGCTAGCTTAATTTGGGTTTTAGTAGCAAAGTAATTAAATTTTCAAACTAAGACTCGAGATTATTTTCAATTGATCACTCAATATAAAATTCTGTTTCCATAAAATCAAAGATTTTTACCCAACTTACGGCGGTAACTCGGTTTTCAAAATTTTCCTTTTTCTGTGACATGCCGGATTCGGTCGTAGAGTTTTGACCGAGTTTGGGGTGTTACAATCATTTACATAAATCAGGGCTAAATCATCCTAAAAGCATACTAAATATGGGGTTAAAATATGTTACTTTTACGATTTATCAAATACCCCCACACTTAAGCTTTTGCTTGTCCTCAAGCAAAATTCTCAACTTACAATTAAAACGAACTTTCCGTAATTCACAATTCTTATCAACAATGCTTCATCATAATTCACAGACAATTTATACATGGATAATTTAACTCAAAGAGTCTTAAAGATTCAAACAATATAAGTCATGAATTTTGTAGTATGAAAACATAGGTGTCTCCCCTTATCTAAACGATTACCTTTTAATTTGAAACCGACAAGGATTGACATCCTCACTAAGGATTCACTCAAAGCACTCGAAGTGTTTAACTTTCAAGAAAAAACACTCTTAAGTCGAACCTAAAAAGTTAATCCCATAGGCTTGCCTGAAAATCAAATCTCCACCACTATAATATGAGATGATACACAAATCAAAAGGTCTTTGATAGGGTTGTAACGGGGCTTGGGGTTAAAGGTGTGGATAAAGGCTGAATTAGAAAGTTTTAGAATCGAGATTGACTTTACTAATTACCTAACTAACAATATCGAACCTGAAAATAAATTATTCCATCAAATGAAACTAATAATAATACTTTTTTTTTAATACGAGCTTTTTCAACAATTTGGAAATTAAATACATAAGCTTCTTTAATCATATACTAATACTTGAATATGCTTTGGTTTTTTTTTTAGAATAAACTAGAAACATAATGGAGAGAACTTTAATAATTGAAATAAACTAATTCGGCAACTGATCAAATCAATTCTCGATAGAAGGGTAGTCAAAAGAATGGTGATAACAAATACAACGGGTTTTAGGTTAATATTGCTGTAATTCAATAAAAGGGTTGTTGGGATCAAATGGGTTCACTAAGGGTTAATTATGTAGGTAAGCTTTTTAGTGGAGTGAATGGGTTAAAACCTAGGTGCCTTTATCATCTCAGTATATCAAATCATTGATGTGGTCTTGATATGTATAAACAAGGCAAGTTCTAGAATAACAATTCAGTATTGACACACTCATAATTAATAAAGTGAGCACGAAAAAGAATATATGCTCTATAAGGCTCAATTCTCACAAAAAATTATGGGTATTTGACATCAATCCTGTAAATTTCAAGCTTCAAGGCAATATTCGAATTCAGTTCAAAAACCTAGGAATTTTTTTTTATTCTTGAAAAATAGACTTATCATGCTTGATTCTCTAGTTTTCTTCACGTATAAATCATCAATGCATAATTATCAATGAATTATTCAAGAGCTTATCAATAAAAATCATAAATCATCGGAAATTTCACTCTAATTAATAATATGAGAAAATTTCTTATGGACAAGACTAAAATTCAGGATTTGAGAATAATGCAAAAAGTTAGGTACTTTTACCCCCACACTTAAGTTGTACATTGTCCTTAATGTACAAAGATAGATAAACAATTATGTAATGAAATAATCGAAATAGAAATGGAGAAGTAACACTTCCTGAATTTTGGATGATTCCGGGAGTTGGTGTCTTTGGTGGTAGAAAGTAGGTGGAGGAGGTGGCGGTGGCGTTTTCTTTGGGCCTGGTGGGGTGTCTACAAATGATCTTTGTGCTAGATAAAGAAATTGGGTAGCCTACAAAGATATAGCCAAGAAATCTAAAGAAACATTAATAATATACTAATACTATAATTAAAGACAAAAGAAATAAAGAGAATGAGACTAAGAAGAAAACTGAAATTGAAAGAAAAGACTAATGGACTAAGGAGTCCTTATTGTTGGATGGTTCGCGAGGTGGGTGTGACCTCTAAGGCTGTGGTGCGTGATTCCCAAGCAGCCTTTAGAACCTAAAACCAAGAAACTAAAAGAATTTAAAATATATTAAGCATAAGAGAATTATAGATGAGTAGAATAAACGGGAAAATTAACGTAAAAAAAATTTTAAATGGTCTAAAAGACCCTAGGCTTGGTGTTTGGATGAAGCGGCCGGCATGAACTTATTTGTTGAGGTCTCCTTTGAGGAGACAATGCTTGCCTTCTTACGCTTTTTCGGCATGATTTTAGTGTAGCTCAAGAGTCTAAATACCTATTCTAAGGAAAGAAATAGAGAGAAGAAGGAAAAAAGTAAAAGGTAAGAGGATGGGGATAAGGGGAAGGGCTGTGGGGTTTAAATAGAGTTTTGCCCTCTGTCGGTGTGCCACGCCTGTGTATGGAGGGCGTGTTTGTTTACACGACCGTGGTCAGGTTACCATGCCCGTGGTCGATAAGTCAGTGTCTTCACACGGTCGCATCGAACGGCCGTGTACTAGGCGTGCCCATTCCTCTGATGCCACGCCCATTTCTAAAATGGCAGTGTTGACCCACGGCCGCCTCGCACGGCCGTGGTGGGGTAGGTGAGCCCATGACTTCTGCAATTGGTTGGGGCAGGATTTGCATGGCCTCTGCTATGTCAGTACGTTGATTCGGGGTACCTACTGTAACATCCTGAATTAAGGGGCCTATAAGTGTAGTGTGTGGCTATGTGTAATGCGTTAATTAGAGTGTTAGGGGTCTAGATTGGGCTCAGGTTCGGGCCGAGGCCTTAATCGAATTTCCTCATTGTAACACTTTAGTGGAAAGTCTGGTAGGATAGGGCTTAAAGGAGGTTATCTATGTTTTAGAACACAAGTGGGCTTGTGACCTAGTGGCAAAATGGCGCCACTAGGAGAGCAAGGAGGTGGCGTCATGTAACATCCCAAAAATGGGGTTATTTGGAATTTAATTATTTTTCTTATGTAAGAACTGCTATGTCATTATTTATGGAATAATAATGATCAATTTAAGGCTTTGTGTTGGCTCGATTTGGTAGGAAATTTTAGTTTTTAGCTTTTAAGGTAGGGAGCCTTGGCAAGAGGGTGTTATAAGAATAAATGGGGATAATTTGGACATAAAATGAGCTTAGACCAAGTGGCAAAGCAAGCCCACTTAAGAGCTACATGTGACGCCACCAAGGAGCAAGGAGAGCCTTGGTTGAGTCACAAAATCCCTCTTTTGGCAATATGATGGACTTTACATAAGGGAGAGTCCTATCTCTCTTTAAATTTTTATTTTCTTTAGATAATCAAGGATAATATGAGTTTTTTTTTTATTATTATTTTATTTTATGAGGATAATAGGGATATCACATGGATTATTTAAGGATTAATACTTATTATTGGAAATTAAATCAAAATAGTTAGGATTAAACTAAATGGTTGGCCTAGAGTGATTCAAGGAGTTAAGATGAATCTTGGACTCCTTGTTGAAGAGGAGTGACGGCTAGGACTTATGAAGGAGGGGGAGTTGTCAATGCTTATAAAAGCACCTAAGTGATCACCTTGATTCAGTTTGTTAGCAGAAAATTCAAAGCACTTTCTCCTCATTTTCTTTTATCATTCCATTCCCTCAAAAACCATAGCCGAACCCTCACAACTCCTCCTTGTCGAAACCACATTCTTTAGGTCCCTTCTCCTTTTATTTCCTACTAGCCGAATCACCACTTCCCTATTTACCTTTCTTCTTTGTTTTTCTCATTAAAAATCAGCCTTGTTTAAAGCCAAATATAGCCGAATCTAGTACCTAGCAAAGTGCCGAAAATCTTTTCTTTTACTTGAAGGCACTTTGGTCGAATATCAAAGGTAACACAAGACCTTTCGGGACTATCTATTCAATCGATTATCAAGGCACTTCGGGATCTCAAAACAGAGAGATCGGATCCGGCATTCTCTGACATTCGGTTTTGGGTAGGTGGTGGTAAGTGTTTACTTATAAAAGATTACTCCTCTAATGATTACGAAAAGCCTAAGCCATGGTTGCTAATATTGACCAACCGTAGTTTATGAACCAGATTTGCGATTCGGTGTCAAAGCTAGGATTCAAGCGATTAGGTAAGGATGCGAGTACAAAATATGACCCTTTAAATAATTTGGTTTGGCCGAATGGCCATATTACTAACCTTGATAGTTGGCCAATATAGGGCAAGGACTTAGAGGGTGGCCGATTGATTATCTTCGGGATTTAAGACTATCGTGGTGACAGGTGTGTACATACACACTATATAATATATTAAATATGCTTAACTTTGTGAATGCTCATTTTTATGAATGTAGCATTGGAATGAATACCAAATCGGTATAAGTGGTGATTCAGGTAAGTACCTGTTAACGTGATTTATTATTATTAATGCTTTTGGTAAGCATGATGTGTTGACACATGAAATTTAAGAATGTGATGGCATGAAATATATGTATGTTTATCTGTTGTGGGATTGATGAGTGGAGGGGGCAGTGATATTGTGCCGACGGGCACCAGTGTTTTGGTAACACACCGTGACTAAATGTCACCAGAGGTTTGGCACCTCCAGAGGTTTGGTACCTCAATAGCGACTTGTCCCTCGTGGTTAACACCACCGTGGGTTGGCCCCACTTGAGATATGGGATCGCCTGCCGCTGATTTGGTATCACACGATGGGTTGGCCCCATCACCCGATTTGTGTCACGGACACCAAGTGTTTTGGTAACACATTGTGACTATATGTCACCAGTGGTTTGGCACCACCAAGGGTTTGGTACCACAACGGGGTAGACAAGGGCGTATGGTTGGCTAGGTTGGGTACACATTATTTTGCATATTAAATGTTATATGTTGTGTATGAAAATATTTTTTTAAAACGGGAGGATTACATACTTGAGTCTTGGTGACTCACCTTCTCCATTAATTTTTCAGTGATGCTTAGATCGCGGACATGGAGCCGAGGGACTTGAGGAGGCCATGCGGTGGACTTAAAATTTAATGGACTTTAATTTTGTTATTTTAAATTTGGTTATTGGGTTGTTTTATTTTGGATGTAATAAGGCCTCATTAAACTTTACTTTAATTATTTTCTTTTATGTTGAATATTTTATTTTAATTAAAATTTGAATTACACGCTTTTCTAAATTAACACGAAAAATATTTTTATCGTGCCATCAGCACATCCGAAAATTTGTGTAATAACTTAACTTAATTAAATTTTCAATTTGAACTAAGTATAATTTCAAGATAACATAAAATGGGCGCTTTTCAACAAAACTTAAGTGGATTTAGAAAATGGGTTTCAAAAGTTCTTCTTAGTAACGACCCATATTCTGGTCCTAACGATTGGGGGTTTGGGTTACAAATTGGTATCGAGCCCAGCTCAAAACTCCCTACTGGGGCCCAAGGCCCAAAAATGTTTTAGTAGGCCTTATTAATTATTTTTGGGTTTTAAGCAAGATGGCCCGAGTCTCCCAAGACCGATCCGCCTGTAAGTACCTCTAAACTCCTTTGTGAATTATATTCAGAGAAGGGTAGGAAGCATGGAACGTAGATAGACTTATAGGAATTTGAACCCTAGGATTAGATTACTCAAACACACAAACTAAACATAAGATTTAAAGAACTAAACCAATCTATGACTTAGTCATTTGAGCTACGGTGTGGTAACCCCAGACGCATGTCTAGGATTGGAACCTAAGAGCCTCGGTATTTAAGCAATCCGAGTGACTCACCACCTCTTCGCAGTATCCTACCGTGCGTAGCTTGGGTTCACCTCGACTCGTAGGCTCAGTGGTGTGGTAACCTCATGCGCATGTCTAGAAAGGTTCTGGGAGCTTGGTATTTAAGCAATCCATGTGACTCACCTCCTCTCCACACTAAACCTGCCTGGTGCGTAGCTTGGTTCACCCCGACCAAGAGGGCTCGGTCATAGGCCAAACATAATGACTAAAACCCGAAAGGAATTAGCCTGATTTTGAAAAAATGATGAAACAACAACACTTGGTTTTAAAACTTTTCAAATCACCCTTCAAAAGTAAGAACAACTCTTTTACAACGCTTTCCTCAAAAAGTTCTATTTGTGGAAAAAATTACGAAAATGCCCTTAGGGTAAAATTACTAAAATACCCTCGTCCATAAAATATCAAATCAATGATTTTGTCCAAAAATTTTAACTATTCTATAATTATTCAACAACTTAGCCTTGGACATCATCAAGAAAATATTTGGTTTTGGAAAAATTACTAAAACGCCTCAACTTATAAAATTACCAAAATGCCCCCGAGTACAAAATTTTTGCAACATCACCGCTTTAAAAAAATTTCTCAAAAGGACCCTCGAGTCTTACAATGGTTAAAACATCCTTGATTTACCAAAATTACAAAATTACCCTTGGAGGACCAAATTACCAAAATACCCCTGGTTTTCGAAATAATGCCATAACTTCAAATCTTGTCAATTTTCAATAATACCCTTCAGTTTTGGGAACTTCAAACAATCTACTCTACTAAAGTTTTAAATTTTCTTTTATTACGAAAATACCCTCAGTAGGAAAATGACGAAAATACCCTCGGTTAGAAATGGGCGTAAATGTCCAAGAGTGAATAGGTATGGAAAGCATTAGGAATGGATGCAAGAACTTTTTGTGTGAACTAGGATAGAAGACTAAAACCTTGTTTGCACGAAAGAATCTCTGATTAAACTTTATCCATAAAATTTCTTCGCGAGTAATAAAGTGGAACAAATGCTAACGCATAAAAATTTTCTTAATCAGATTAAAAGCGCAAGTAGATAGAATGAGTTCTAGAGGACGTGGACGCCGTGGACGCGGTAGGGGTAGGATGATTGTTCCGAACCCGCAGCCGGGACAAGGTTCAACGATGTACCGCCACCACCACCTCCAAATTTTAGAGCAGAGGAGCAGGATCGACGGAGGAGAGGCAGATGCGCAAGCGGATTACGAGTCCTTGAATTGGTGGTCAATGGTGGAAATTTAGGAGCTCGGAAATCTGCTCCTCGAGCGGATTCGATCCAACTGAGCCGAGGTGTTCCGGTGTGTCGAGTGGCACCCAGTGTAGCGAGTATTGGTGGAATCTACGTAAAGGATAATGGATGATCTTGACCTAACCGAGGAGGAAAAGTCGAAGGGCGTGTCGCTTCTAAAGGATGAAGCGTACAGTGGTGGTGACAGTTCGGGATGGAGCCACAATGATGATCTTACGGGACTACTTTAAAACCGCCTTTCGGAAGAAGTATGTGGGCACCACTACACCGACGCCAGCAGAGGAAGGCTTTTCCGGTCTAGTGCAAGGAACTAAGTCCGTGGCCGAGTATGAGGCGGAGTTTTAAGACCGAGTAGGTATGCAAGAGGCATCGTGGCTCTTGAACACGAGCGCCGTGTCCGCTTTGAGGACGGACCGAGATGACTTGAGGTTACCGATTGCCCATGAGAGAAGTTCGTGAGTTTTCATCTCCGTGGAAAAGGCTAAAGTTGCCGAGGGATTAAGGAGGTCGTGAGGCGTAATTATAGTAGAAATAATCGGAAGAGAGGATTTGGGTCACCGGATCCATGGTAATGATCAAGAAGGCTAGGCGAGTGGGCCAAATCAAAAGAAGGCCCGTAGCTAATAATCGAGGCCGGCCAAGGTCGTCGTGGGAAGTCCCATTGGGGAGGTTGCTCGACCGGCGATAGAGGATGTTTTGAGTGTGGGTCTTTAGAACATCGGTCGAGATTGTCCCTAAGCGAGCTCGAAATCAGCCGTAGGGGCGTAACTGCATCAGACCGAAATGTGGGACCGCAGAGGGTCGTGGTAATGGCAGAGGAAGCAATGGTCCTAACCGAGGTCGAGGAACTCGAGGCGGAGGTTCAGCAACACAGAGGCTAGGCGACTGGCTTAGTCTATCTGGCAAGGCGTCATGAGGAGGGTGACGCACCGGATGTCATAACCGACGCGTTTCGATTTTGGTCTTCCTTATTATGCATTAATTGATGTGGGTCTACACACTCATACGTAGCCGATGAGTGTGGAAGAGACTTTGAACCTAGACTCGAGATCGCCGCTAGGGAGATGACCGTAGTGAGTCCTTTAGGTCACTCAGTAGTGGTAGACAAACTTTTAGGACGCACTTCCTAGAACTCCAAGGGTCGATTCGGTCGATCCGATGGAACTACCATTCGGGGAGTTCGATTTGATCCTTGGAATGGATTGGCTGGCTAAGTATCAGGCGAATTTGGATTGCGCGGCTAAGCGCATGGTTCTTAAGACGGCTGAGAGTGGTGAAGTGGTTATGATAGGTGATAGAAGGAATTACCTATCCAATGTGGTGTCTGCCTTGAAGGCGGAAAAGATGGTCAAAAAGGGTTGTAAGGCGTATTTGGTTCGAATTTGTGCTTTGGAAGCTAAGGAGTCAGTAGTGGGAAAGGTCCGAATGGTTGGGGAATTTGCTGATGTGTTCCCAGAAGAACTTCCGGTCCGCCTCCGATCGGAAGTCGAATTGATATAGACTGCTACCCGAACGGCACCGTGTCTATAGCACCCTACCGAATGGCACCAAAGGAATTGGTGGAGTCAAGGCTCAAATTCGTGAGCTCTTGGATAAGGGATTTATTCGACCTAGTATATCTCCGTGGGAGCGCTCAGTATTGTTTGTCAAGAAGAAGGACGGTTCTATGCGAATGTGCATCGACACCGCCGCTAAACAAGTTAACGATCAAAAACAAGTACCCATTACCGCGGATCGATGACTTGTTTGACCATTGAAGGAGGCGCTTGTTTTCAAGATAGACCTTAGGCTCGGGTTACCATCAACTTAAGGTGAAGGGGCCGATGTTCACAAGACGGCGTTTGAACTCGGTATGGGCATTACGAGTTTCTAGTAATGCCATTCGGTTGACCAATGCACCGCCGGCGTTCATGGATCTCATGAACCGAAGTTTTTCAACGATTTTGGACCAATTTGTCGTAGTGTTCATAGACGACATATTGGTCTACTCAAAGACGGAGGAGGAGCACGACAAGCATTTACGGATAGTCCTACAAGTGTTGAGGAAAAGCGGTTGTATGCCAAATTCAAGAAGTGCGAATTTTGGCTAAGGGAGGTGGCTTTCTTAGGTCACGTGGAGTCGTGGAAGGATTAGAGTGGATCCCATAAGATTGAAGCGGTATTGGAGTGGAAACCGCCTAAGTCGGTGGCAGAGATACGGAGTTTTCTGGGTTTAGCAGGGTATTATCGGAGATTTGTGGAAGGGTTTTCTCGATCGCAGTACCGCTGACTAAGTTGCTAAGGAAAGGTGTTCCATTCAGATGGACGGAGAAGCGAAGAAAGCTTTGATAAGCTAAGGAAAATTTTGACTAAGCTCGGTTCTAGTACAACCCGAGGCAGGGAAATTATTCACAGTCTATTGTGATGCATCTCACACCGGTTTGGGGTGTGTGTTGATGCAGATGGAAAGGTAGTAGCCTATGCGTCTCGACAGCTGAGACCGCATGAGGTTAACTATCCAACTCACGATCTGGAGTTAGCCGCAGTCGTCTTCGCCCTGAAAATTTGGAGACATTATCTTTATGGGGAGAAGTCGGTAATTTACACGGACCATAAAAGTCCGAGGTATCTTCCGACCGGTAGGATCTGAATTTGAGACAATGCCGATGGATTGAGTCATTAAAGGACTACGATCGCTCCATCGAGTATCATCCGGTAAGGCTAACGTGGTGGTGACGCGTTGAGCCAAAGGTCGTGGCGGATTTAAGAGCAATGTTTGCTCAGTTAAGTTTATATGACGATGGAAGCCTTTTGGCAGAGCTTCAAGTTAAGCCAACGTGGATCGAGGAGATTAAGAACAAACAGTTGGTGGATGAAGGCTTAAATGCGAAGAGAATACAAGTTCAGAATGGTGGTGTAGAGGGGTATAGTGTGACTGGTGATGGTGTGCTATGTTTTCAGGGACGGCCTTGTATGCCAAAAGATATGGAGTTGAGGCAGAAAATTCTCCAGGATGCTCATAGCAGCCCATACGCTATGCATCCGGAGGAAACAAGATGTATGGAGATCTACTAAACAGATTACGTGGCCCTTGAAGCGTGAGATAATGTAATTCGTAGGAAGTGTTTGACGGTCGCAGAGTTAAGGTGAACACCGCCACCATCGGGGTTACTTCAACCGTTAAGATCCCTCAATGGAAGTGGGAGAGGATCACTATGGATTTCGTCGCTGGTCTACCCCTTACGCCCAAAGAAGAAAGATGCGCTTTGGGTGATCGTGACCGTCGACTAAATCACTCACTTCATACCGGTGAGAATGGACTACTCACCCGAAGCTAGCAAAGTTGTATGTGGCGAGATAGTCGATTGCATGGTGTACCCGTGACGCTTATCTCGGATAGGGACCCAAGGTTCACTTCGAGGTTTTGAAAGCGTTACATCAAGCGTTAGAGTGCGCGGTTGGATTTCAAAGACGACTTTCCATCCTCGATCGGACGGGCAATGTAAAGGGTCATACAGATCTTAGAAGATATGCTGAGGGGTTGTGTCTTGGAATTCCGAGGTAGTTGGGAGGAATTCTTACCTCTAGCTGAGTTCGCCTACAACAATAGCTACCAAGCGAGTATTCAGATGGCACCGCATCTGAAGCAATCAGATGGATCGGAAATGCCGAACCCCGACGTGTTGGACGGAGTTGAGTGAACGACAAGTGTTGGGCCCAGAATTGGTAGCAGAGACCGAAGACAAAGTTAAAGTGATTCGGTCTCGTCTCAAGGAAGCATCAGATAGGCAGAAGTCTTATGCCGATCTCAAACGCAAGGAAATGGAGTATGCTGTGGGAGATAAGGTCTTCCTGAAGGTGTCGCCTTGGAAGAAGGTACTAAGATTTGGGCGAAAAGGGAAGCTAAGCCCAAGATTCATTGGCCCATATACAATCTCTGAAGCGAATAGGACCGGTAGCTTATCAGTTAGAGTTACCGCGAATTAAGTCGATACATGACGCCTTTCACGTATCAATGCCGAGGCGGTATCGGTCGGATCCATCACATGTGGTGCCCGTGATGTAAATCGGGTTAACACGGACTTATCTTTTGAGGAAGAACCTGTTCGATCTTGGATAGAGATATAAAGGTTCTACGTGGGAAGTCGATGCCCTTAGTGAAAGTGCTATGGCGGAATCATGGTGCCGAGGAAGCTACGTGGGAACCCGAGGATGTGATACGGTGGCAATACCTCATCTGTTTTAGTTATGTAATTTCGGACTAAATTTATTTTAAGGGGTAGAATCGAACATCCCAAAAATGGGGTTATTTGGAATTTAATTATTTTTCTTATGTAAGAATCGCTATGTCATTATTTATGGAATAATAATGATCAATTTAAGGCTTTGTGTTGGCTCGATTTGGTAGGAAATTTTAGTTTTAGCTTTTAAGGTAGGGAGCCTTGGCAAGAGGGTGTTATAAGAATAAATGGGGATAATTTGGACATAAAATGAGCTTAGACCAAGTGGCAAAGCAAGCCCACTTAAGAGCTACATGTGACGCCACCAAGGGAGCAAGGAGAGCCTTGGTTCGAGTCACAAAAATCCCTCTTTTTGGCAATATGATGGACGGCACATAAGGGAGAGTCCTATCTCTCTTTAAATTTTTATTTTCTTTAGATAATCAAGGATAATATGAGTTTTTTTTTATTATTATTTTATTTTATGAGGATAATAGGGGATATCACATGGATTGTTTAAGGATTAATACTTATTATTGGAAATTAAATCAAAATAGTTAGGATTAAACTAAATGGTTGGCCTAGAGTGATTCAAGGAGTTAAGATGAATCTTGGACTCCTTGTTGAAGAGGAGTGGACGGCTAGGACTTATGAAGGAGGGGGGGAGTTGCCGAATGCTTATAAAAGCACCTAAGTGATCACCTTGATTCAGTTTGCTTAGCCGAAAATTCAAAGCACTTTCTCCTCATTTTCTTTTATCATTCCATTCCTCAAAACCATAGCGAACCCTCACAACTCCTCCTTGTCAAAACCACATTCTTTAGGTCCCTTCTCCTTTTATTTCCTACTAGCCAATCACCACTTCCTATTTACCTTTCTTCTTTGTTTTCTCATTAAAATCAGCCTTGTTTAAAGCCAAATATAGCGAATCTAGTACCTAGCAAAGTGCCGAAAATCTTTTCTTTTACTTGAAGGCACTTTGGTCGAATATCAAAGGTAACACAAGACCTTTCGGGACTATCTATTCAATCGATTATCAAGGCACTTCGGGATCTCAAAACAGAGAGATCGGATCCGGCATTCTCTGACATTCGGTTTTGGGTAGGTGGTGGTAAGTGTTTACTTATAAAAGATTACTCCTCTAATGATTACGAAAAGCCTAAGCCATGGTTGCTAATATTGACCAACCTGTAGTTTATGAACCAGATTTGCGATTCTAAAAGCGAAGCTAGGATTCAAGCGATTAGGTAAGGATGCGAGTACAAAATATGACCCTTTAAATAATTTGGTTTGGCGAATGGCCATATTACTAACCTTGATAGTTGGTCAATATAGGGCAAGGACTTAGAGGGTGGCGATTGATTATCTTCGGATTTAAGACTATCGTGGTGACGGTGTGTACATACACACTATATAATATATTAAATATGCTTAACTTTGTGAATGCTCATTTTATGAATGTAGCATTGGAATGAATACCAAATCGGTATAAGTGGTGATTCGTGTAAGTACCGTTAACGTGATTTATTATTATTAATGCTTTTGGTAAGCATGATGTGTTGACACATGAAATTTAAGAATGTGATGGCATGAAATATATGTATGTTTATCTTGTGGGATTGATGAGTGGAGGGCGTGATATTGTGCCGACGGGCACCAGAGTTTTGGTAACACACCGTGACTAAATGTCACCAGAGGTTTGGCACCTCCAGAGGTTTGGTACCTCAATAGCGACTTGTCCCTCGTGGTTAACACCACCGTGGGTTGGCCCCACTTGAGATATGGGATCGCCGCCGCTGATTTGGTATCACACGATGGGTTGGCCCCATCACCCGATTTGTGTCTACTGGACACCGTGTTTTGGTAACACATTGTGACTATATGTCACCAAGAGTTTGGCACCACCAAGGGTTTGGTACCACAACGGGTAGACAAAGTGGCGTATGGTTGGCTAGGTTGGGTACACATTATTTTGCATATTAAATGTTATATGTTGTGTATGAAAATATTTTTTTAAAGCGGGGAGGATTACATACTGAGTCTTGGTGACTCACCTTCTCCATTAATTTTTCAGTGATGCTTAGATCGCGGACATGGAGCCGAGGACTTGAGGAGGCCATGCGGTGGACTTAAAATTTAATGGACTTTAATTTTGTTATTTTAAATTTGGTTATTGGGTTGTTTTATTTTGGATGTAATAAGGCCTCATTAAACTTTACTTTAATTATTTTCTTTTATGTTGAATATTTTTATTTTAATTAAAATTTGAATTACACGTTTTTCTAAATTAACACGAAAAATATTTTTATCGTGCCATCGGGCACATCTGAAAATTTGTGTAATAACTTAACTTAATTAAATTTTCAATTTGAACTAAGTATAATTTCGGCAAGATAACATAAAATGGGCAGTTTTCAACAAAACTTAAGTGGATTTAGAAAATGGGTTTCAAAAAGTTCTTCTTAGTAACGACCCATATTCGGTCCTAACGATTGGGCCGGGTTTGGGCTGTTACACGTCAACTGAGGAGGCCCAAACTCACGTTGCATGAAGCCCAATTCTTTTAAATTAAAGTTAGCTAAATTTCAGCATTTAGGTGGGTAAGGTTGGACGGCAACAAGGCTTGAAAATAGGGGGGATTAAATGACTTGGATAATGTGGATAATATGCTGATAAATGGAGGAAGAGGTGGTGTTATCTATGCCTCTTTTGGAGGTGTGCTTGGATAAAGATAAGGGAGGAAGTTTAGGAATTATCTGCTAGCCAAAGTGATGGCCGAAATTCCAACTCTGAGGGGAGGAGGAATCGATTTTGATGGGGCATAAGGGGTGCCAAAATTCCCCATGTACAGTAGTCTAGTTTTAGTTTTAAAAGAAGGGCATTTTCGATTTTTAGATGTTAAGTGTCGAAATTTTAAGTAGTCAAGGGAGGGCACTCTTATTTATTTTTGGCTTTTAAGGTTTCCATCTTCTCTTTTTCTTCTTTTCTGAATAAGAGCCGACTCTGCCCTAGATTTGCCAAAATTCTTCTTTTTCCTATACCATTTCTATCACTTCTTTACGTTTGATATTGTTCATCCCTCTCAATTAGTCCTCCCTAAAAATTGAAATCATAAACCCCATTTGATTTATTCATAAAGATCGAACCTCTCTAGATCCCTGTGCACCATCTTTCTTTTGATTATCACGGAAGCCAGAATCTTCTAGGAGTTGTCGAATTCTCTGAAAAGGTAGGTGCCGATTTCTTCTGTTCGTTTTCTTCTCATTCGGTTTCTAGAGGCCAAAGTCGAAAGGCTTATAGGCATGGTAAGGTTATCTTTTGAGTAACGTTTAGATTGTTCTTGTGTTCACATCTTGGGTCGGCACTTCGGGAAATGAGAGTAGATCGAATCATCCAGATTTTAAAAGCCAGAAACTGTTAATCTCTAAGTACCCTATCTATTTCGAGATTTCAAAGTAAGGGGTTTTCTTTAGATTCCTATTAAATTCGGTATCATATTTGAGATCCTAAAATCATATAATATGGTTTAACAACCCTATTTCATTATAGTAGTTCTGACAAGGACTTTTGATGGAATCAAATATGGATCAGGCAAAAGAGAGGATTGGGTCTATAAACCCAATCCCTAAGTTTAAAAAACGAGCGGTGTCTGCTGTTCGAGATTGGCCACCGGGTTGTGGACCAGCTTCAAAACAAAATCTTAGACTATTAGCAGTCGTAGCGGCTACTGATAGTGTCGACATAGAAAGTACTATCCTGTCGGTAATCAGGTGTGTAGATTTCTATCACACTCATTAATTTGTATTATATGTATGTTGTGGGCTAAAAGCCGAAAAGAGAGGCTATGTGAACAGTCGTATTACCTAGAAGGGGTAGGCAAGGGATGCCAGGTACGTAATCATAGAAACTTCTCTATGTGTATCAAAGTATGTGAAAGTCTGAGATCTGTTTAGATTGCTTAATGTTTTTATTTTTGCATGTATGTATGCATGGGATGGGATTGATTGATATGAGGAAGGGGAGCAGGTCGCGAGGCGACCAGTGGCTTTGTCACATAGGTCACATAGTGATCGGTCTTTATGACAGGCAGCATAGCTGTCGAAATACTACAATGTATTACTAAGGTCGCATAGCGATCGGTGGCTTTGCCACATAGGTCACATAGTGATCGATCTTTATGACAGGCAGCACAACTGTCGATATGGTGTGTAGCGGATGGAGGGTTGATTGTAGAAATCCCCACGGTGTGATGGTTGGTACGAGGGTGTGTAGAGGATGGACTCTTAGGTTTGGGATGGGCCATGTTGCATGAAATATTCTGTTGCCATTGTGTGGGCCAAGGCCCATAATGTGTTTGTGGGCCCGAGGCTTTTATGTGTTTTCGGGATTTGCACATTGAGTCTTGGTGACTCAAATATTATTTTTTCTCCAACTTTTCGGATGAGCGAGAGATCGTGGACATGGGAGCCGAGGCGACTCGAGGGGCCATCAAGATTATTATCTACATAGACTATTTTCAGATTTTCATTTGAATTTTAATTTTCAGGAATATTTTTGTAATAAGGCTTCCACAACTTAGGTTTTCGATTTATTTTTTTTTGTTATTAAGTTAAGTTTTTATAAACTTATTTTTTTTTAAAGTCTTAATTATAAAATGAAATGATAAATGGGCTTTTCAAACACAATCAACGCGAATGCTTAAAGTTGTTTCAAAAATTTCACAATTATTTGATTAAACGGTTATAATAAACTACGATTTTCAAAACCCTTCAAGGCAAAGTTTTCAAGTTTCAACCCCTAGCATACCAGATCCGGTCATGACGTATAGGCCAGGTTTGGGGTGTTACACCCACATGGCCACAGCCACGGCCGTGTGCTAGGCCGTGTGGTCTGGGAATCTGCACTTTCAGTTTATTAAAAAAAAGAGAAAGTAGAAATAAAAATAAAACTAAGACTACAGAATAAAAATTAATGTTAGTACTGGGGTTTCCTCCCAAAAAGCGCTCGTTTATAGTCTTTAGCTAGACTTTTCTCAGATTAGAAAAATTAGGGAGGTTTAAAGGTTTGAATATCTTCCCTCTTGCTTAAAATTTTATTTTCTTGATGAGGTTCAAGTCAAAAAATGTTTACCTTAAAAGTGCCAAATGTTGGATTGCTTACCTCGACTGTTCCATGAGGGAAGATATCGTGTACTTTAAGAAGTATTTCTCCCTTTGTCTTCAGGTCTGTTGTGGTGATGTGTGGATCTGCTTTGTCTAACAGTACCTGGTCTCCTATTTTGTAGTGGTTTGATGTTACTACGAGCTCTTCTGGTGGTTCCTCTGGTTTACTTCGTGTTTATCCGGCTCTTCTTTAAAGTGTGTCTTCCATTCTTTTAGTTTGTCTTCCCTAAGGCTTTGTTCCTTATGTACCTCTTATTTGTTGGCTTGGGGTCCATGATTTGGCTCAGGTTTGTATTCTTGTGGTGTTTCCTACTATGAAAGTTGTATAATTTGGTTATCAATTGAGTTATCTTTCTTACCTTCATCGATTGTTATCCTGGCCGAGTTAAGAGCTTGAAGACTGATTGATTCGTCACCTACACAAAGTATGAGTTCTCCTATGGCAACATCAATTTTAGTCTTGGCAGTTTCTAGAAAAGGTCTTCCTAAAATTAAGGGGACTGAATTATCCTCATCCATGTCCAAAAAAACAAAATCTACTGGGAAAACAAATTTATCGATTTTTACTAGAATGGCTTCAATAATGCCCCTAGGAATTCTAACAGTTTTATCAGCTAATTGAATACTCATCCTAGTTTGTTTGGGTTTCCCTAGACCTAGTCGTTTAAACAATGCATAAGGCATGACATTTATACTTGCCCCTAAATCAGCTAACGCATTATCAATAGTTAAACTACCAATTAAACATGTAATTGTAAAACTCTCTGGATCTTTTTGTTTCTGCGGTAGTTTATTTTGTAACATTGCTGAGCATGTTGCGTTTAATTCCACATGGTGCTCTTCGTCTATTTTGTGTTTATTTGTTAAGAGCTGTCTTAAAAATTTTCTCGAGTCGGGCATCTAAAAAAGAGCTTCAAGAAGAGGTAAGTTAATATGTAATTTCTTTAAAAGTTTAATAAACTTACCGAACTATTCTTCTGAATCATCTCTTTTCAAAGCTTCGGGATAACTTATCGAGGTTGGTACTCCTTTATTACCGGTTTTGGCTTTTCTTATGTTACCTCTAATTTACCTTCGTCTACCTTGTTTTCTGGTGTCGGATTGGGTTCATCTGACTTCTTATTGTCCTGAGCTATGATGACTTGAATTTGCTCCTTAGGGTTAATCTCGGTGTTACTTGGTAGACGTCCTTGCGGTCGTTCTGACATAAGCTTTGCAAGTTGTTCGACTGCATTGGTGACTTCCTTGACTGATTTAGAAATTTCCCCGATTCGGCTCTCATTGCATTTGATTGTTCTTTTAGTTTCTTGGATACGTTTATCTGTGTCTGCCAAAAATTTTGCTAGCATATCTTTGAAGGTTGGTTTCTTCTCTGGTGGATAAGGCTGATTTTGGAAGTTTTGAGAAAGTTGTTGTCTTTGATTTCCTTGACCTCCCCATGAAAAATTTGGGTGGTTCCTTAAACCTGGATTATAAGTATTACTGTAAGGATTATTATTGGATCTAAAATTATTACCTATATAGTTCATTTGTTCGTTCTTCGAGTCCAGTTGGTAGGGTGGGTACTCAGGATTCGCCACGGTTCCACTTACATTGCATTGCATGATTGGGTGTACCTGTGAAGAACATAAACTGTCAAGCTTTTTCTTCATCATCTCTACCTGATTTGATAGCACGTTCTTCGCATCATCAATGTCAGACTCCTACCGATTTTGTCAGTTTCGTCCTTGTAACCTGCCACTGATAATTATTCAACGACATCTTTTCAATAAATTCATAGACTGCTTCAGGAGTTTTATTATTCAAGGTTCCACCGGTGGCTGAATCAATTAGTTGTCTCGTTGAGGGATTTACACTGTAATATCCTGGACTATGGCTTATGCATTATTACTAAATTGTATGAAATAGCATGCCTTTGTGTGTTAAGAATGTGTTGCATGAATTTTGTGAACTTTAGGAAATAAGAGAGTGCTTTAGAAATTATCAGATTTTAAGTTTAAAAGAGGAAGCTAGGCAGAGGAGGCCTTAAGGGAAATTGTATGTGAAATATAACACAAAAATGGGCTTGGTACAGTGGCTTGGAGGCGCCACTTAGGGCCTTGGTAGGTGACGCCATGGGCTATGAGGAAGGGATCGTGTTCGAGCCACAAGGAAGCAAAATAAAAGTTTTATTTTGCAATGTAGATAAGCAACAATGGACGGCACTAAGGCTATATTTTAGGAGTTTAATCCTTTTATTTTAAGAGATAAATGGTGATAAATTAATTAGGAAAATGGATAAATGATGGATTATTCTTATTAATTTTAAATGAAGAGATAAAGAGAAAAGCAAGGATTTGATAGTGTTGGCGAATGGGGATTCTTGGGGTAGTAATTTCGCAGAAAGGGAAAAGAGAGGCCAATCTTCATTCTTCCTTTTCTTTTGTTCTTCTTCAAATTCTCTAGCAAAATTTCTCTCTTCTCTTTTATTTTGCCAAAACCGAATACTCCTTACTCAAAGTCCACCATTGCCGATTCTATCTAAGTCCCATACACCTTTCTTCTCTCTTTTTTTTCCTTGTTAAAGCCGAATCTCACATGTTGGTGGCCATAGCCGAATGCTCCCCTATCCTCTAGGAGCCAAATTTCTCTACTTCAAGGAAGGACATTTGATTAAATTGGTAAGGAATATCACTTATGTTGACTTACTTTCTTTATTTCTTCTCCCGAATGATGAGATCGAAATCTAATCTCTCCTAATCTTGTTGGCTGAAACTTGGAAGGTGAATTTCGGGATTTTCCATTATAGCCGATTTCTAGGGAGATCATCTGGGATTTCAGATCTAAAGTATTTCGGCATCTTCATAAGCCAAGTGACAAGTTTTGGGATTTGGAATCGCAAGGTAAGGAGGTGTAAATAGTCGGCCATATTGAATATTATGTTAACCGATCTGACTATGGTTATTTAGGGGCAGTCGACAGTGGTATACAAGGATTTCGGGATTTCAGATCGCTATGTAAGTACATATATACAATCGGATAAGGCTATAGTAATGTTATGAATCTATTTCGTATGTTTCTCATAAGCCAAAACTAACTAGTTCAGTGATCTAGTGCCTAACCGATTGCAAGAAGAGGTATCACAAAGTTTCGGGATTTGTTAGTAGTGAAATCGGCAATAAGGTAAGATTTCGGTTTCGTTAGTCCTTCGGGATTTAATTAATTAGCCGAATGGATTTATGCTAAAGTGTTTAAGGTTGGCCGAATATAGGTATTAAGGGTCTAAAAGTATTAGATCGGGTTTTTGGGATTTCAATAAAGCGCTAAGTAAATCAGGTGTATACCCCACACTAAGCTTTAATTAATTGACGGTTATGTTTTAATTAATATGTTACAAGAATATGTTATAATGTGGCTAAGGTACCATGTAATGGTACGAAGTACTCAGGTACGTTTTCCTAGTCCTACTATGAGTATGATAAAAAAATGACAATAATGATAAGAATGTGAAATAAAGCATGATTTTGCATGATATGTTTGACATAGGGCATATGGGTGATATGTAAAGGGGAAGTGAATTGGTGGTTTTATACCCCAATATCTGAATGTGGTGACTTATGTCACAATATCTAAATGTGGTGACTTATGTCACGAATATTTAAGTGGTGGCTATGCCACGAATTTTATAAGGGCGATGAGCACGTCGACTGCAGTGACTGCCTTCGATGGTGTGTAGCGGATGGAGGGTTGACTTCGTAGTCCCCCCGGTGTGATGGTTGGTACGGGTGATGTGTAGCGGATGGTTATTTAGGCTTGGGTTCGGGTTTGCATCATTAATTATATGGGCTATTATGTATGAATTGATATGCCTGAATTAATTATGGCTTATGTTGGTTGTACACATTGAGTTTGTATGACTCACCCCTTGTGGGACTAGTAATGGACCGGGTCGGCAGGAGCTCAGTGGTGGCCATGCAAAGCCCAGAGACTTGTTTTATTCTTATTATTTCTATTATTATTTAAGCTTTGAATTATTTTGGGTTTTAATTGATGTAATAAGGCCATAAGTATTAAATTGTTTATGTATGCTTCCAAATTACTTAGTATGATACGATTATTGTCGAATTAAGGTTAAAAGTCAATTTTTCTTAAGTATAAATATCAAATGTTTTAACACCTAATCAACACGGGTTTTAAAACTTAAGCCCAACCCAAATCAACTGTTTTCAAAAACACACAAGTTTTTAACAAAATTCAAGTAAGATTCGAATGGTTTTTCCTAGGAGCATGCCAGATTCGGTCAGGGCTTGTGGGCCAGGTTTTGGGTGTTTCAGTTTGGTATCAGAGCCCGGTTCAAAACTCAGTCTTGAGGGCTTTTAGGGCCCAAAATGTTTTCTGTCTATTGAAAGTGGATTTTTCTAAGAAATGAGCAGGTTATTTAGCATGGCACCTGAGTCTCCGGCCCGAAGTCCACTAGGTAAGTACTCCCAACTCTTCTGTGAATTGTATGTGGGAATATATAGGGACATAGATTAGTGGACTAGGAATTAAACCCTAGGACTAGTTTACCCCAACAATTACATAAAACTCTAATGCACAATTAAACAAACCTGTGTCTAAGTCTCCGAGTTAGGGTGTGGCAATCGTTGTGCGCATGTCTAGGATTAGTTTCAGTGGGAGCTTGGCATTTAAGCAGTCCTAGTGACTCACCTCCTACCCACTTGAATCCTACCTGGTGCGTAGTGATGGTTCACCCTAACCAAGAGGACTCAGCCACAGGCTATACCCAATAACTAAAACCCGAAAGGGACTAGCCATATTTTTACAAAAACCCTAGTTTTAAAATCACCAAATTACCCCTCCGATGTATAGGAAAACTATTTTGAAAAATTTTTCTAAAATAATCTCGATTTACTCAAGTACCCCTGTAACACCCCTTACCCGAAACCTTTGCCGGAGTCGAGTATGGGGCATTACTAGTCTTGACTACTAGTTTGGGGCATGAAAATTTAAAGCTGTCCAACTGCATCAGGCTGACTAAATTGACCATAACTCGAGTTAAAAAACTCAAAATTTATATCCGTAAATTTTTATTGAAACTAGACTCATATAACTTTTTACCATAATTTTTCCAGAATTTTTCATGTGGCCAATTAGTACAG
Organism: Gossypium rotundifolium; assembly: GCA_025506655.1. Lineage (NCBI taxonomy): Eukaryota > Viridiplantae > Streptophyta > Magnoliopsida > Malvales > Malvaceae > Gossypium > Gossypium rotundifolium. The sequence goes on from CP106723.1 coordinate 129,700,492, forward strand.
TTTATTCATCAAAGTTACCCTTATTTCACTGTTTGATAATTCTGACCTATCTTTACAAAAACTCAGTTATCTCACTGCAAAAAATTTCAATAATGTCCTTGTATATTCCAATCAAAAATAGACTCATTAAGGATTCTAAACATATAAACTATACTCCATAATTATTTTTGTACAATTTTCAACAATTTTTCTAAGACAGAACAGGGACTCACGAATTCATTCAGGACAAGTCTCACTAAAACTTAAATATCTCATTATATATAATTCCTTTGCCTAACTTGTTTCTTTCATATCAAAATAGACATAATAAACTTTAATTCTATGTCTTATTCACTTTCTAATTCAATTTCTCCTATTTTTGGTGATTTTTCCAAATCACATCACTGCTGTCACTAAAACTGTTTCACAACAAAAATAGTCATGAAACATATTCTTTACATATCATTTAGCAACCAAGCTTATATAGCCAATACTCAATCAAATACATATCCATCATTTTACCTCATTATCATGCCAAATTATACCATCATTCACCATTTCTCCTTCTTAAAATACATACACAAAATCAATCACTTAACTACATATTCGGTCTTCCAAGATAATCTCAATACGTAACATATACTATACCATATACTCAATAATAAGAATCTAATACTTTGTCAATCATGAATCCAACATTATCAATGTATATACCATATATTAAGCTCATCAACATGAACCAATTAATAAGTCTTTCCTATCATAATCTAACATGCACAAATAATAATACCACTCTCACACATGATTAAACCATAATCAAGCATAAATAATAGTTCATGGCATGATCAAACAATATCATCAAAACACGAAACAAGTTATCTCAAAATAGTTAGCCATTTTCGCATGGCTAGCATATTTACACTATTACAAAACATTAGTTATATGGTTCAATCTAGCCTATACATGCCCTTTTTAATAACAAACTAAGTTTTCAATACCCAAAAGAAAGTAGATAGTGTGGTTGACTTCACGGATGATCCTTCGAGCCTGTAGTTCGATTCAAGATCTCGGTTGTCGATAGTCCGTGCGAATCGGCTATTCGAGAACCTTTGACTTTACCCGGTCTAATTCCATTTTTCTTTGCTCTTGATCTTGAAATCAAGCCTCAAATTGCCGAAATTTGAAGAACAAAACCCCTTTTTATCTTTCTCAACTTTCGGCCTTAAGAGAATGGATGATATCATGGCTTTATTTTATGTTATTATAACATATAATAAAGAAATTTATTAATTTACTTATATAACCTTTAATATAAAATAAAACCAATATATATACTATGGATATTTTTGTCAAAAGCCACCCACTAACTTTAAAAATGAGTTATTTACCCATTTAATGCTTCATATTAAGAAGCCATGCTCAAATAGGCACTTTACACTCTAGTATGTCACTTTTACATTTTACGCGATTAAGTCCTTTTTGTCTAATTCGATACTCAAACGATAAAATTTTTCTACAAAACTTTCACACACATAAATTCATATATAATAAGCACTAAATATAATATTTAAATATTTCTCGGGTTCGGATTCGTGGTCCCGAAACCACCATTCGATTAGGGTCGATTCGATGCATACAACTCTCCCCCTTAAGGATTTTCGTCCCAAAAATCTTACCGTTAAACAACGTTGGATATTGTTGCCTCATTGAATCCTCGGGCTCCCGTAGCCTCTTCAACTCCGTGACGATTCCATAGAACCTTCACTAACGGAATTCTTTTATTTCTCAACTCTTTTATTTCCGAGCTAGAATATGGATCGGCTTTTCCTCATCGTCATATCGATCAGATCTCAATCTCCGACGGAGCAATCACATGTGACGGATCCGCTCAGATCTCACGAGCATAGAAACATGAAATACATCGTGTATCTTTTCTAATTCGGAGGGTAGCTTCAATCTATAAGCAACAGCCCAATACGTTCAATGATCTCATACGGTCCAATGAACCTCGGGCTCAACTTGCCTTCCGGCCAAAACGGAGCACTTTCTTCCATGGTGAAACCTTTAAAAGACTCGATCTCGATCCGAATTCAATATCTTTACATTTCAAATCAGCATAGGACTTTTGTCGATCGATGCGACTTTCAAATTATCTTTGATTATGGCCACTTTCATTGCTCTCTTTAATCAAATCAACCCGTGTATCTTATTTTCACCGAGCTCGATCCAAAGATAATGGTGTTCGACATTTTCGCCCATATAAAGCTTCATAAGGTGCCATTTTGATACTTGATTGAAAGCTATTATTATAAGCAAATTCAATCAAAGGTAGGTATCGCTCCCACGTACCTTCAAACTCGAGAATGCAACATCTCAACATGTCCTCAAGTATTTGGATAGTTCGCCAGATCGACCGGCCGTGCATCATGGATGGAAGGTCAGACTAAAATGAAGTTTAGTACCTAAAGCTTCTTGCAACTTCTTCCAAAACCGTGATGTGAATCTCGGGTCTCTGTCTCAAACAATGGAACTTGGTACACCATGCAATCTCACAATCGTGATACGTACAATTCAAAGAAGTTTATCAAGTGAATAGTCCATGCGTATTGGCACAAAATGAGCCGATTTAGTCACCTATCAACTATCACCCATATGGCATCTTTCTTACTCGGTGTCATAGGAAGACCGGATACAAAATCCATTGTAACTTTATCCCATTTCCACTCAGGTATCATGATCGACTGAAGCAACCCAGAAGGCACTTGATGCTCGGCTTTTACTTGCCGACAAATTAGGCACTTTGAAACAAATTCGGATATATCTCGTTTCATACCGTGCCACCAATAAAACTGCTTTCAAGTCGTTATACATTTTCGTACTACCGGATGTATCGATAGTCGGCCACTATGAGCCTCACTCAAAATCATCTCAGATCAAATCGAGTTCTTTGGAACACACATTCGGCTTTAAAAATTCAAGCAGTCATTTGCATCAATCTAAAATCGACTCGCACCTTTTCACATCAATTCGTTTAGCAATCATATTCTTGTCAACTTTCATGCCTCACAAATTCGTTGGATAAACATCGGTCTTGCTCGCAACTCGGCTATGATCGAACCATCACTAGACATAGCCATCTCATGCATTTAATGCACGAAGAGCAACTAATAATTTCCGACTTAACGCATCCGCAACAACATTAGCTTTTCCCGGGTGATAATCAATCACCAATTCATAGTCTTTCAACAGTTCTAGCCACATGCGTTGTCTCAAATTCAGGTCTTTCTGAGTCATTAAATACTTTAGACTTTTATGATCTGAATAAATGTGACATTTCTCGCCAAATAAATAGTGACGCCAAATTTTCAATGCGAAAACAATGGCTGCAAGTTCTAAGTCATGCGTCGGGTAATTTTTCTCGTGCGGCTTCAATTGTCTTAAAGCGTAGGCTACCACTTTGCCTTCCTGCATCAAAACGCAGCCCAAACCATTTAAAGAAGCATCAAAATAAACAACGAATTCTTTACCCGATTCAGGCTGAACTAATACTGGAGCTTCTGTCAAAAGGGCTTTCAACTGATCAAAACTTTTCTGACATTTTTCTGACCACTCAAACCGGACATCTTTCTGCAGTAACCTTGTCAACGGGGTAGCTATCATAGAAAAATCTTTCACAAATCGTCGATAGTAACCCGCAAGTCCCGAAAAACTTGAATCTCTAAACATTTTTCGTGGCTTCCAATCAAGTATAGCCGAGATTTTGTTCGGATCAACTCGAATGCCTGATGCTGAAACCACATGTCCCAAAAAGCTGACCTCTTTCATCCAGAACTCACACTTACTAAACTTCGCATACAGCTGATGATCTCGCAAAGTTTGTAGCACTAACCTCAAATGTTCAGCGTGTTCAATTTCATCTTTGGAGAAGATCAATATGTCATCAATAAACACCACCACAAATCGATCCAAAACTGTCTAAAACCCGATTCATCAAATCCATAAAATAGCAGTGCATTAGTAAGCCCAAAAGGCATTACCAAAAACTCAAAATGTCCGTACCTCGTCCAAATGCGCCTTTGGCACATCTCATCTCGACTAATCGATAATAACCCGATCTCAAGTCTATCTTGAAAATACGATGCCCTTTCAACCGATCAAACAAATCATCAATCCGAGGTAACGGTACTTATTCTTTATAGTTACCTTATTCAGATTCTTGATAATCAATACACATTCGCATCGTTCCATCTTTCTTTCTCACAAAAGAACTGGTGCACCCAAGGAGAGAAACTTGGTCGTGCAAAGCCCTATCTGTTAACTCTTGCAATCGTGCTTTCACTCTTTTAGCTCAAGAGGTGCCATCCGATATGGAGCTATTGAGATCGAGTCGTTCTCGAGCTAATTCAATGCCAAACTCAATCTCTCGTATAGGGGTAAACCCGGTAGTTCATCGAAACACATCCGAGTATTCACATACAATCGATCAGATTCAATGCTTTCTCGACACTTTATTATCCAAAGACATAAGCCAAATAAGCTTCACACCCTTTTCTCACATACTTTTGAGCTAACATCGATGATATAACCGTAGGAAACCCACGAATCACTTGGATTCGATTCTAATGATCTCACCATTCGGTGTCTCAAATCGATAAGCTTTCTTTTGCAATTTACCACCGCATCATGCGAAGTTAACCACCCATTCCTGAATTATATCAAACTCATCGAAAACAACAACATTAAACCAATGGGAAACAAAAATCTCGAATCATCAATGGGCAACTTTACACACTTTATTAACAAACACACATCTACCCAAAGGGTTGGATACCCAAATCACAAACTCGATGAGACTCAATCGGCGAGTCTTCTCAATACCGTAGTTTCACATACATATGAATGGGTCGAACCAGATCAATCAATGCAATCACGGTAGTATTATAAAGAGTGAAAGTACCTGGTAATGACATCCGAGAAGCGACATCCTCTCTAGCTCGAGTAACATAAGCTCTTCTTTGGAGCTCTAGCCTCGATCGATCTGTTGTGTTCTTTGTCCCTCTCGACTACCACCTACATTGCCGAATGCTGGATGGTCCGCCTGCATCTTTGTACTACTCGGTCTAGAGTTACATCTTGTCAGATTTCCATTAACAACGGGCATTCTCGAATAAAATGGTCTGACGATCCACATTTAAAGCAAGACCGGTCACGAACTCTACAACTCCCAGGATGCCATTTTCCACAATGTTTGCATTCAACTCGATTCTGTGGGACGTTACCAACACTAGCCATCGAGGTAGCTCGGGAACCCACCGGAGGTCGATCACGTCTAAATGAATCAAGTAGCTTTGTGTCGATCAAGTCATCTCTAAACTTTTAGATGTGGAATGAAAATTCTTACCGACGATCTTTTACGGGTGTCTCTAGCTTCATCTCACCTTTCTTTTCTCTTTCTCAAGCTCTTCAGCTTTGCAAGCTCGCTCAACTAGTGTCACAAATTCTTTGATCTCAAGAATGCCAACTAGTAACTTCAAATCTTCATTCAAACCGTCCTCAAACCTTTTGCACATAATGGCTTCAGTAGATACACACTCCCGGGCATATCGGCTCAATCTGACAAATTTTCGCTCATATTCAGTCACTAACATTTGCCCCTGTTTTAGTTCAAGAAATTCTTTACGTTTCTGGTCGATGAACCTCTGGCTGATATATTTCTTGCGAAATTCATTCTGGAAGAAATCCCATGTCACTTTTTCTTTCGAAACTACTGATACTAGTGTATTCCACCAGTGATATGCAGTGTCCCGCAGTAAGGATATAGCACATTTCAGGCATTCATCGGGAGTACAAGATAGCCCATCAAGTACCCGAATAGTGTTATCAAGCCACATTTCGGCTCGCTCTGCGTCATCATTATCATTGGCTTTAAATTCTTCGGCCCCAAATTTTCGGATTTTATCAACTGGGGGCCTACTAGATCTCATTGGATCTATCATCGGAGATGTTAAAGGTACCGGAGTTGGATTATTCGGGGGTGGAGGTTGTTGTACAGTCGGATTATTCTGAACAAACTGGGTAAACCATTCATTCATCGTTTGGTAGAAGGCTTGTTTAGCCTCTCCCTCGTGGTTACCCGTAACTGGTTGAGAGTCTAGTGGCACTGATCCATGTACGAGACCAGGCGCGACACTCTCCACATCATCGGCTACGGCTCTATCAGGATCAGAATCCATTTACTATATAAAATACAATCAAAATTGTCAGATGTCACCACACTATCATATATACAACTTAAAGGCATGTATAGATAGACTCTTACATACTACGGTAGTCCTAGAATCGACTAACCCGTAGCTCTGATACCAATAAAATGTAACACCCCTTACCCGAAACCTTTGCCGGAGTCGAGTGTGGGGCATTACTAGTCTTGACTACTAGTTTGGGGCATGAAAATTTAAAGCTGTCCAACTGCATCAGGCTGACTAAATTGGCCATAACTCGAGTTACAAAACTCAAAATTTAGATCTGTAAATTTTTATTGAAACTAGACTCATATAACTTTTTACCATAATTTTTCCAGAATTTTTCATGTGGCCAATTAGTACAGTTTATTCATCAAAGTTACCCTTATTTCACTGTTTGATAATTCTGACCTATCTTTACAACAACTCAGTTATCTCACTGCACAAAATTTCAATAATGTCCTTGTATATTCCAATCAAAAATAGACTCATTAAGGATTCTAAACATATAAACTATACTCCATAATTATTTTTGTACAATTTTCAACAATTTTTCTAAGACAGAACAGGGACTCACGAATTCATTCAGGACAAGTCTCACTAAAACTTAAATATCTCATTATATATAATTCCTTTGCCTAACTTGTTTCTTTCATATCAAAATAGACATAATGAACTTTAATTCTATGTCTTATTCACTTTCTAATTCAATTTCTCCTATTTTTGGTGATTTTTCCAAATCACATCACTGCTGTCACTAAAAACTGTTTCACAACAAAAATAGTCATGAAACATATTCTTTACATATCATTTAGCAACCAAGCTTATATAGCCAATACTCAATCAAATACATATCCATCATTTTACCTCATTATCATGCCAAATTATACCATCATTCACCATTTCTCCTTCTTAAAATACATACACAAAATCAATCACTTAACTACATATTCGGTCTTCCAAGATAATCTCAATACGTAACATATACTATACCATATACTCAATAATAAGAATCTAATACTTTGTCAATCATGAATCCAACATTATCAATGTATATACCATATATTAAGCTCATCAACATGAACCAATTAATAAGTCTTTCCTATCATAATCTAACATGCACAAATAATAATACCACTCTCACACATGATTAAACCATAATCAAGCATAAATAATAGTTCATGGCATGATCAAACAATATCGTCAAAACACGAAACAAGTTATCTCAAAATAGTTAGCCATTTTCGCATGGCTAGCATATTTACACTATTACAAAACATTAGTTATATGGTTCAATCTAGCCTATACATGCCCTTTTTAATAACAAACTAAGTTTTCAATACCCAAAAGAAAGTAGATAGTGTGGTTGACTTCACGGATGATCCTTGAGCACTGTAGTTCGATTCAAGATCTCGGTTGTCGATAGTCCGTCTTGAATCGGCTATTCGAGAACCTTTGACTTTCCCGGTCTAATTCCATTTTCTTTGCTCTTGATCTTGAAATCAAGCCTCAAATTGCCGAAATTTGAAGAACAAAACCCCTTTTTATCTTTCTCAACTTTCGGCCTTAAGAGAATGGATGATATCATGGCTTTATTTTATGTTATTATAACATATAATAAAGAAATTTATTAATTTACTTATATAACCTTTAATATAAAATAAAACCAATATATATACTATGGATATTTTTGTCAAAAGCCACCCACTAACTTTAAAAATGAGTTATTTACCCATTTAATGCTTCATATTAAGAAGCCATGCTCAAATAGGCACTTTACACTCTAGTATGCCACTTTTACATTTTACGCGATTAAGTCCTTTTTGTCTAATTCGATACTCAAACGATAAAATTTTTCTACAAAACTTTCACACACATAAATTCATATATAATAAGCACTAAATATAATATTTAAATATTTCTTGGGTTCGGATTCGTGGTCCCCAAACCACCGTTCCGATTAGGGTCAGATTCGGTCTGTTACAACCCCTGGTTGGAAAAATTACTAAAATGCCCTTAGTTTATAAAATTTCCATACTACCACAATTTTTATCAAGATTCTCTTACCTTACAAATATCCAAACACCCTACTTTATAATAAGAGACCCTGATTTGGAAAATTTACGAAATTACCCCTGATTTACAAAATGACCAAATTACCCCTAACTTACCCTCAGTAAGAAAAATTATTGAAGTACCCTCAAATTAGAAATCTTTAAAAATACCCTCATTTTGAAAAGTCACCAGGAACCATATTTTGCAAAAATTACCGAAATGACCCTGGCTTGTAAAATTACAAAAATACCCCTAGTGTATAAAATTATCATTTCACCCTTGAAATTTTTCCAGCAAGGATTTTAATTTTTGTAAAATATCAACAAACTCCATTTTGCAACATTTTCAAATACCTTAATTTGAAAATTACCAAAATACCCTCTATAGGATAAAATTACAAAAATACCCCTGGTAGTGGAAAACAATGACAATTACAACATTTCTCTGTAATGGACGCAAGTCCATGTGTGTGACTAAATGAATGATGTGAGACTGTATGTGTATGAATCGAAAGAACTACTTTCTAGAACTATTAAACATAAAACTGTTCGTGATAAATCAGTGGAACAAAACTAATCCGTAAAATTCTTTAATCAGATAAACGTAAACTGGAAGTATGAATTCAAGGGGACGTGGTCGTAACGTGCGTGGTCATGGAAGAGGTCGAATGACCGTGTCAGAACCCGTTAGATCGGGCCAAGGATCTAAAAATGAAATGCCACCACCACCACCAGCCGCTGATGTGGAATATCAGGATCAGACGGGGGATAACGCAGTGTCACATGCGATGCTACGAGTCTTGGAAAGGGTGGCTGGAGCAGGTGGAGGCATGGGAGCTCGAAAGTCGGTATCTGAGTGACTTCGAGCCAACGGAGCTGAGGTGTTCCGTGGTATATCTGGTGTGGCACCCAGTACCGCTGAATATTAGTTGGAAGCGACTGAGCGAATTATGGATGAGCTTGATTTAACTGACGAGGAAAAGCTGAAAGGGTTGGTGTCACTCCTCCGCGATGAGTCATATCAATGGTGGCTCACGGTTCGGGATGGTGCTACAACTGAGGAACTCACGTGGGATTATGCCAAGGCAGCCTACCAAAAGAAGTATGTTGGCACTCATTATATTGATGCGCAGAGAAAGGCATTTAAGAAATTTGGTTCAAGGAACAAGTCCGTGGTGAGTCTGTTGAATTCTAAAATCGAGCCGTTATGCTCGAGGCATAGTGTCGACTGAGCATGAGTGGTGTGTCCGGTTTGAAGACAGACAAAGGGATAACCTAAGGTTATTGATAGCCCCGTAACAGGAGCAGGAGTTTGCTGTGTTGGTGGAGAAGGCTAAGGTAGCCGAGGGTGTCAAGGATTCTGTAAGGCAGAACACCGATCGAAATAGGCAGAAAAGAGGATTTGGATCTTCAAGGCCATCTAGAAATGAGCAAAAGAGGCCTAGAGTTGATGGGTCATGAGGTCAGCAAGCTGCTTCAGGAGGGCAGTATCGTGCTTGTGATCAGTGCGGGAAAAAGCACTTGGGGGAGTGTTGGAAAAAGACGGGAGGATGTTTTAAGTGTGGGTCTAAGGACCACATGATTAAGGATTGCCGATGAGAACTGAAGGGGGACGACCAGTAAATCAAGGTTCTAGCCAGGCTGGAAAAGGAGGACAAAAGCCACCACGAGGTCGTGGGTCGACTGGCAGAGGTAATAGTTCTGGTAGAGGACGAGGAACACCGGGCTGAGATGTTGGTAACACGGAGGCCAGGCAGCCAGGTTTAGTCTATGCGATTTGCCAGAGGGAGGACAGAGACGCACCGGACGTCATAATCGATACGTTCCTTATATCTGGCAAACCTTATGTTGCTTTGATTGATGTGGGCTCGACCCATTCTTATGTTGCATGTAGAGTAGTTGAAACTCTAGGGATAGCCTCTGAACTATCTGATAGGGAGATGACTGTAGTAAGCCCATTAGGCCAAACAGTAGTGGTGAATAAGATATTTCGGAGAGTACCTTTGGAACTTCAAGGAGTAGTATTTCTTACCGACTTAATGGAATTACCGTTCGGGGAATTTGATCTTATACTTGGCATGGATTGGCTAGTAGAGCATCGGGCTGTATTGGGTTGTGCAGCCAAGCGAATAGAGTTAAGGACCTCAGAGGATGAGGTGGTAATCTTGATAGGCGAAAGGAGGAACTACTTGTCTAACGTAGTTTCAGCATTAAAGGCAGATAAGATGGTTCGGAAGGGGTGTAAGGCATTTTTGGCCTTCATTTGTGCTTTGGATGCAAATGAAGGGGGAGTTAGTGAAGTTAGAACTGTAAAGGAGTTTGTGGATGTCTTTCCGGAGAAATTACCAGGAATACCCCCGGACAAGGAGGTGGAGTTTGGAATCGATTTGTTCTCGGGTACAGCTCCTGTGTCAATTTTCCCATACAGAATGGCACCAAAGGAGTTGGTTGAGCTCAAGGCTCAAATTCAAGAGTTGCTAGACCGTGGGTTTATTCGACCCAATGTGTCTCCATGGGGAGCAACGGTTTTATTTGTGAAGAAGAAGGACGAAACTATGCGCATGTGCATAGATTATCTTCAGTTGAACAAGCTGACCATCAAGAACAAGTACCCTTTGCCAAGGATTGACGACTTGTTTGATCAGCTTAAGGGGGCCGCGATTTTCTCAAAGATAGATCTGAGGTCCGGATATCATCAGTTTAAGGTGAAAGAAGTGGATATCCATAAGATGACTTTTCGGACAAGGTATGGGTATTTCGAGTTTGTAGTAATGCCGTTTGGATTGACAAACACCCCAGCCACGTTTATGGACATGATGAATTGGGTTTTCCAACCCTATCTGGATCGGTTTATTGTTGTGTTCATAGACGATATTCTGGTGTATTCCAAGTCTGAAGAGGAGCATGATAAGCATCTCCGAATAGTGTTGCAAGTGTTGAGGGAGAAGAAGCTCTATGCCAAATTCAGCAAGTGCGAATTTTGGCTTAAGGAGGTTGCATTTTTAGGACACGTGGTATCTGCTGAAGGAATAAGGGTAGATCCTTGGAAGATTGAGGCAGTGTTGGATTGGAAACCCCCTAAGTCTGTGGCGAAAGTTTAGAGTTTCTTAGGACTGGCAGGCTATTATAGAAGGTTTGTGGAAGGGTTCTCGTCGATAGCCGCACCTTTGACAAAGTTGCTGAGAAAGGAAGTACTTTTCGTTTGGACAGATAAGCAACAGGAGAGCTTTGAGAAGCTTAAGAGGGTCTTGACTAAAGCTCCGATTTTGATTCAGCCGGAGGCAGGGAAGGATTTTGTGGTGTATTGTGACGCTTCCCATACAGGATTGGGATGCGTGTTAATGCAAGATGGGAAGGTAGTTGTTTATGCGTCTCGACAACTAAGGCCACATGAGGTTAACTACCCGACGCATGATTTGGAACTAGCGGCAATGGTCTTTGCTCTTAAGGTGTGAAGGCACTATCTCTATGGAGAAAAGTCGGTAATCTATACAGACCATAAGAGCCTTAAGTACCTGCTGACTCAGAAAGAGCTGAATCTGAGACAGCGAAGGTGGGTGAAACTATTGAAAGACTATGATTGTTCAATAGAGTATCACCCGGGCAAGGCAAATGTAGTGGCGGATGCCCTAAGTCGGAAGGTGGTGTCAGATCTAAGGGCGATGTTTACGCATTTGAGTTTGTATGATGATGGAAGTCTGCTGGCAGAGTTGCAAGTTAAGCCGACATGGCTGAATGATGTGAAAGAGGGACAGTTAGTGGATAAGGATCCGTGCTAAAGGTGAGACAAGTGCGTAATGGAGAGTTGGAAAATTATGGTATTAGCGATGAAGGAGTATTGTGTTTCAAGGAAAAGTCGTATCTTAGAAGGATGAGGAGCTTAGGCGAGAATTCTTGAGAATCGCATAGTAGCCCTTATGTTATGCATCCCGGAGGCACTAAGTTGTCAGAGATCTAAGGAACAATTTTGGTGGCACGGTCTTAGCGGAAGTTCTTGAATATGTTGGCAAGTGCTTGGCGTGTCGACAAGTTAAGGTGAACACCAAGTTCCGTCCGTGTTGCTTCACCAATCTGATTCCCCAATGGAAGTGGGAGAGAATTACCATGGACTTCGTTAGTACGCTTCCCCTTACGCCTACAAAGAAGGACTCGGTATGGGTGATAGTGGATCGGTTGACAAAGTCCGTGCGTTTCATTCCAGTATGGGTGGACTATTCCCTACAAAAGTTAGCAAAGTTATATGTGGCGGAGATTGTAAGGTTGCACGGAGTACCGATGTCAATTATCTCGGATAGGGATCCGAGGTTCACGTCTCGGTTTTGGAAAGCCCTACATCAGGCTTTAGGCACCAGATTGGACTTCATTACGACCTTTCATCCACAATCGGACGGTCAATCGAAATGCGAGTAATACAAGTGTTGGAGGACATGCTAAGAGGTCATGTGATAGACTTGAGGAAGTTGGGAAGAATATTTGCCTCTAGCGAATTTGCATACAATAACAAACTATCGAGCAAGTATCTGAGATGGCACCGTATGAAGCAATCAGATGGTCGGAAGTGTCGACTCACATATGTTGGATGAATTGGGAGAACGCCAGATTTTGGGTCCAAAAATTGTGGCAGAGTCTGAGGAAAAGGTTAGTATAATTCGAGCTAGATTAAAGGAGGCATCTGATAGACAGAAGTCGTACGCGGACCTCAAACAAAAGGAAATAGAATTTGATGTGAAGATCAAGTGTTCCTTAAAGTTTCGCCTTGGAAGAAGGTGATGAGATTTGGTCGAAAAAGGAAGCTAAGTCCAAGGTTTATAGGGCCTTATCGAGTAATGAAGTGAGTTGGACCAGTAGCATACCAGTTGGAGTTGCCACTAGAATTGAAGCAAATGCACGACGTATTTCATATCTCCATGCTACGTCGATATCGATCAGATCCATCTCATATAGTTCCAGTTGAAGAGGTGGAGCTGAGACCAGATCTGTCTTATGAAGAAGAGCCGATTTAGATTCTGGAACGAGATGTGAAGGTGCTTCGGAGGAAGTCAGTTCCTTTAGTTAAAGTGTTATGGTGAAATCATGGATCAGAGGAAGCTTCGTGGGAACCAGAAGAAGCAATGCGACAGCAATACCCCTACTTATTCTAGCCAAGTAATTTCGAGGTCGAAATTATTTTAAGGGGGTAGAACTGTAATATCCCGGACTATGGCTTATGCATTATTACTAAATTGTATGAAATAGCATGCCTTTGTGTGTTAAGAATATGTTGCATGAATTTTGTGAACTTTAGGAAATAGGAGAGTGCTTTAGAAATTATCAGATTTTAAGTTTAAAAGAGGAAGCTAGGCAGAGGAGGCCTTAAGGGAAATTTTATGTGAAATATAACAAAAAAATGGGCTTGGTACAGTGGCTTGGAGGTGCCACTTAGGGCCTTGGTAGGTGACGCCATGGGCTATGAGGAAGGGATCAGGTTCGAGCCACAAGGGAAGCAAAATAAAAGTTTTATTTTGCAGCAGAGATAAGCAGCAATGGACGGCACTAAGGCTATATTTTAGGAGTTTAATCCTTTTATTTTAAGAGATAAATGGTGATAAATTAATTAGGAAAAGGGATAAATGATGGATTATTCTTATTAATTTTAAATGAAGAGATAAAAAGAAAAGCAAGGGATTTGATAGTGTTGGCCGAATGGGGGATTCTTGGGGTAGTAATTTCGGAAGGAAAGGGAAAAGAGAGGCCAATCTTCATTCTTCCTTTTTCTTTTGTTCTTCTGCCGAAATTCTCTAGCAAAATTTCTCTCTTCTCTTTTATTTTGCCAAAACCGAATACTCCTTACTCAAAGTCCACCATTGCCGATTCTCTCTAAGTCCCATACACCTTTCTTCTCTTTTCTTTTCCTTATTAAAGTCGAATCTCACATGTTGGTGGCCATAGCCGAATGCTCCCCTATCCTCTAGGAGCCGAATTTCTATACTTCAAGGAAGGACATTTGATTAAATTGGTAAGGAATATCACTTATGTCGACTTACTTTCTTTATTTCTTCTCCCGAATGATGAGATCGAAATCTAATCTCTCCTAATCTTGTTGGCTGAAACTTGGAAGGTGAATTTCGGGATTTTCCATTATAGCCGATTTCTAGGAAGATCATCCGAGATTTTAGATCTAAAGTATTTCAGCATCTTCATAAGCCAAGTGACAAGTTTTGGGATTTGGAATCGCAAGGTAAGGAGGTGTAAATATTCGGCCATATTGAATATTATGTTAACCGATCTGACTATGGTTATTTAGGGGCAGTCGACAGTGGTATACAAGGATTTCAGGATTTCAGATCGCTAGGTAAGTACATATATACAATCGGCTAAGGCTATAGTAATGTTGTGAATCTGTTTTGTATTTTTCTCATAAGCCTGAACTAACTAGTTCAGTGATCTAGTGCCTAATCGATTGAAAGAAGAGGTATCACAAAGTTCCGGTGCAACATCCTGAAAATGGGCCTATGCATTTCTGATTTAATTATACGAAATGGCATGTCTTATGTGTTATGAATGTATTAGGAACATTTTTTGGAAACTTGGAAATGTAAGAAATGATTTAGAAATGTTAAGTTTCAAAAAGAGGAAAGTGAACATTTTGGAAACTTGGAAATGTAAGGAAATGTCCCAGAAATGTAAGGAAATGTCTTGTCTTGGAAATGTAAGGAAATTTCCTGGAAATGTAAGGAAATGTCTTGTCTTGGAAATGTAAGGAAATGTCCTGGAAATGTAAGGAAATGTCTTGTCTTGGAAATGTAGGGAAATGTCCTGGAAATGTAAGGAAATGCTTTAGAAATGTTGAGTTAAAAGAAGGGAACTAAAACAAGGTGGCCTTAAGAAAATTAATAGAAGAAATTTGACACAAACATAGGCTTGTTTAAGTGGCTTGGAGGCACCACTTAAGGCCCAGGTAAGTGACACCACAAGCTATGCAATTGGGCTTGTGTTCGAGCCACAAGGAAAGCAAAAAGAAGTTTTATTTTTTTACTACAAGCTAGGTAGAAGTGGACAGCATTAAGGCACTAAGGGAGGAGTTTTATTCTCTTTAAAATTCGGCTAAAGGGTGTGCTTAAGTGTGGATTAAATTCCTTTTATTTTAAGTGGATAAAAGAAGAGATAATTGTTGGGGTTAATTTTATTAAGGTGATAATTAAAAGATAAAAGTTATCAAAATAGGAGTGATGGCCAAGTAAGGGAGTCTTGGCCTAGTAATTTCGACAAGAAAGGGAAAAGTAGGGCCATTATTCTTTTCTCTTTAAAGCCTCTGATGAATTCTCTTCTCTTCCTCTCTTATTTTGTCAAAAGCCGAAAGCAAGTTCCTCCTAAACCATTGCCGAATTTCCTATCATCTTTCCTACCCTCTCTCAAATTCTTTTTTTCAACTCTTCCTCTAGCCGAATCTTCATCATCAACTCTCTTTTTCTTTTCACAACTCACCAAAATCCGAAGATAAGCCTTTTTCTAGCAATAGTCGATTATTAATCAAAAACCATCATTGTCGAATTTCTCTAAGCCTCAAAACCGAATCTACAAGGGTGGTTTAGTTTCCCGAAGGTGCACAATAGGCCGCATGTTCCTTAGTGATTCGGTAAGTTTTTGGATTTCTTTTCTTTGCGATTTCTACCTTTCTTTTCATCAAGATCTAATCTGAATCGATTGTCTAAGCCAATCAACATCTCCTCTTTAGCACTAGAAGTCGAATCCTACTTTACAATAGCCAGAGGAGCCGATTTTGGAAAAGCCGAAGGTGAGTGGTTGATGGTAGGTGGCCGAATGGCCCTTTCCTATTCTTTTCTTTTTGGCTGAATGCCATATGGGCTAGGTTAGTGGTGATTTTCAGTTTATTGAATATATGAAGGATGCCCAAATGTAGGTAAAAATTGAGGTGACTTTGGCTTTTGGGAAGAAAGTCGACAGTGGTATACAAGGATTTTGGGATTTCAAAATCACAAGGTAAGCACATAGGTACATTCGGCCAAGGTCTATTAGTGATTTAAGATCTATTTCTTAATTATTCAAAAGCCGAAAACTAACCCCTTAAGTGATCTAATGCTAGCCGATTTCAAGGTAGAAGGATTTCAACGTTTTGAGATTTGATTTTTAATCCAATCGGCACCAAGGTAAGAATTTGATTACAACAATCCTACTAGGATTTGGATTATAGCCGAATGGCTTTTTAGTAACATGTTAGGGTTGGCTGAATATAGGAATTAAAGATCTAAAGCAATAGAACGAGTTTTTGGGATTTCAGTAAATTCGATAAGTATATCAAGTGTGTACCCCACACTAAATCTCAATAGATTTACGGTTTTAATTCATTATATGTGTTAATATGAAAGTGTAAGAATATGGCTAAGGTACAGTGTGCACCCCACACTAAATCTCAATAGATTTACGATTTTAATTCATTATATGTGTTAATATGAAAGTATAAGAATATGGCTAAGGTACCGTGTGTACCCCACACTAAATCTCAATAGATTTACGGTTTTAATTCATTATATGTGTTAATATGAAAGTGTAAGAATATGGCTAAGGTACCGTGTGTGCCCCACACTAAATCTCAATAGATTTACGATTTTAATTCATTATATGTGTTAATATGAAAGTGTAAGAATATGGCTAAGGTACCGTGTGTACCCCACACTAAATCTCAATAGATTTACGGTTTTAATTCATTATATGTGTTAATATGAAAGTGTAAGAATATGGCTAAGGTACTGTGTGTACCCCACATTATCTTTTAATAAGATTTATGGCAATATTTTAATATAAGTATGTGTATAAGAATGTGAATATGGCTAAGGTACCATGATATGGTACAAAGTACTCAGGTACGTTTCCTACTCCTACTAGGATTATGTTAAATATCTGTTACGACACACATATGACATTATAAGAATGTGAAATAAGAATTTGGCATGTTAATGCATGATATGTATGATATGGGGCATATGGGTTGTATGAAAAGGGGAAGTGAATGTGGTGACCTAAGACCACGATATCTGAATGTGGTGACCTAAGACCACGATAACTAAATGTGGTGACCTAAGACCACGATATCTGAATATGGTGACCTAAGACCATTAATTTTATAAGGGCAATGAGCATGTCGACTGCAGCGACTGCCTTCGATGGTGTGTAGCGGATGGAGGGTTGACTTAGTAGTCCCCACGGTGTGCAGGATGGTACGGGTGATGTGTAGCGGATGGCATATAGGTTTGGGTTCGGGTTGCATCATTATTTTATATCTGCTATATGATTATGTATGTGATGTGATAATATGCCCGAATCTATTTGGACTTAGTGTTTGTGTACACATTGAGTGCATTGACTCACCCGTTGTGGGAACCTTTTTGGTGACGATCGGTAATGGACCAAGATCGGCGGGGAGCTTAAAGGTGGCCATGCACAAAGAAGGAATTTATTCAATTTAGATTTTTATTTTATTAAGTACTTTGAATTTATTTTTTTTTGGAATTATTTGATGTAATAAGGCCATAGTAGAACTACTTTACTTTGCTTTTATTTATTAAGCTTACAAACTTTTATTTATTAAAAGATTAAGTAAATTTATTTTAAAACAAAGCCTAAACGTTTTGTCACCTAAAGTAAAGGATTTTAATAATGAAATAAACTTGTTTTCAACTCAAGCCCAACCCAAAACAATCTTTCTTTCAAAAACACACAAGTTTTTCCTAAGTAACAAAAGAATTTGAAACGGTTTACACCGGGGAACATACCAGATCTGGTCAAGGCTCGTGGGCCGGGTTTGGGGTGTTTCATTCGGGATTTGTTAGTAGTGAAATCGGCAATAAGGTAAGATTTCGATTTCGTTAGTCCTTCGGGATTTAATTAATTAGCCAAATGGCTTTATGCTAAAGTGTTTAAGGTTGGCCGAATATAGGGATTAAGGGTCTAAAAGTATTAGATCGGGTTTTTGGGATTTCAATAAAGCACTAAGTGAATCAGGTGTGTACCCCACACTAAGCTTTAATTAATTGACGGTTATGTTTTAATTAATATGTTACAAGAATATGTTATAATGTGGCTAAGGTACCATGTAATGGTACGAAGTACTCAGGTACGTTTTCCTACTCCTACTATGAGTATGATAAAAAAATGACAATAGTGATAAGAATGTGAAATAAAGCATGATTTTGCATGATATGTTGACATGGGGCATATGGGTGATATGTAAAGGGGAAGTGAATTGGTGGTTTTATACCCCAATATCTGAATGTGGTGACTTATGTCACAATATCTGAATGTGGTGACTTATGTCACAATATCTGAATGTGGTGACTTATGTCACGAATATTTAAGTGGTGGCTATGCCACGAATTTTATAAGGGTGATGAGCACGTCATTGCAGCCGACGCCTTGATGGTGTGTAGCGGATGGAGGGTTGACTTAGTAGTCCCCGGTGTGATGGTTGGTGCGGGTGATGTGTAGCGGATGGTTATTTAGGCTTGGGTTTGGGTTTGCATCATTAATTATATGTGCTATTATGTATGAATTGATATGCCTGAATTAATTATGGCTTATGTTGGTTGTGCACATTGAGTTTGTATGACTCACCCCTTGTGGGACTATTTTTCGGTGACACTCAAGAATGGACCGGCCTGGCAGGGAGCTCGATGGTGGCCATGCAAAGCCAGAGACTTGTTTTATTCTTATTATTTCTATTATTATTTAAGCTTTGAATTATTTCGGGTTTTAATTGATGCAATAAAGCCATAAGTATTAAATTGTTTATGTATGCTTCCAAATTATTTAGTATGATACGATTATTGTTGAATTAAGGTTAAAAGTCAATTTTTCTTAAGTATAAATATCAAATGTTTTGACACCTAATCAACACGGGTTTTAAAACTTAAGCCCAACCCAAATCAACTGTTTTCAAAAACACACAAGTTTTTAGCAAAATTCAAGTAAGATTCGAATGGTTTTTCCTAGGAGCATGCCAGATCCGGTCAGGGCTTGTGGGCCGGGTTTGGGGTGTTTCATACACCATTGTAGAAGGTTTGGACTTGAAGCCATAATGGTAGTCCGTGGTGTGGACATCTCCTCAAGAGATCTTTGTATCTCTCCCATGCATCGTATAATGTCTCTAAATCCATCTGCACAAAAGAAGAAATATCATTCCGTAATTTAGCCGTTTTGGCCAGTGAAAAATATTTTAATAAAAAATTTTCGGTCATTTGTTCCCATGTAGTGATTGCCCTCGTGGTAACAAGTTCAACCACCGCTTGGCTTTATTCCTTAATGAAAAGGGAAATAATCGAAGACGAATGGCATCATCAGAAATGCCATTTATTTTGAAAGTGTCGCAGAACTCTAAAAAATTTTCTATATGAGTGTTCAGGTCTTCGTCCTACAAACCATCAAATTGAACAAATTGTTGAATAATTTGTATTGTATTAGGCTTTAATTCAAAATTATTAGCAGTTATAGCAGGCCTAACAATACTAGATTCTGCTCCTATCAAATTGGGTTTAGCATAATCATACATAGTGCGCGGAGCATCCGCCACATCTCGTGGTGGGTTATTCTCATCCACCCCTTCAGTAGGATTGGATCTGTCTTCTCGCTCTTCTTCTGTGTAATTTAGAACTCACCTAATTTCACTGCGATTTCTCCGAGCGGTAGCTTCAATTTCACTATTGTATACTAGAGGTCCTGTCGGGTTCCTTCTACTCATAAACTAGAGGTACCTGCTAGGAAAAAGAAAGAAAAATAAAATTTAGTAAAAATAATGAAAATAAAATAAATTGTAAAATAAAATAATAGCTAAAGTAATAAAAATAGAGTTTTCTTAATATTTTAGTTCCCCGGCAACAGCGCCAAAAACTTGTTCGCTGAAATTAGAGCTTTAAAATTTATAAATAGAATGATCAAACCTGGAAACTAACTCTGACAACGACTTAAAGGCAAGTGTACCTATCGAACAATAGTATAGCTTAGGCAAGTCCAGATTATCGAACCCAAAGGAACTAAAAGTACTAATACTCACTTTCTTTTTATTATTTAGCCTAAAATATGGAGTGATTGGTTGCTTTAACTAATTTACGACTACTAAGCGAAAGACACAAAGACAAAAAGAATGAATTGGGAAATAACTTGAAGAAATTCAATTGATTACAACGATACCCTCAAGAAGAATCCACCTAGACTTCACTTGTTACTTATTACTGAATCATATAATTTCCTTACTTAGCTTGATCCGTAGGACTCCCTAACCTATATTAAACCCTCTCTCGAGGCGAATAACGTCTAACCCTAGGTTAATTAGTGGAACTCTCGTTCGCTTATAATAACCCCTAGAATAGCAGTAAATCGATCAATGGATTCCCATATTAGGTTTCACCCTAATCCGGTAAAATCTCGTAACCCTATCTCTAGGCGTTCGATCAACTCCGATTAATTATTCTTGATCTACTCTTAAGCAGGGTCTATTCCTCCTCCACCTAAGCACATCAGATTTAGATTAAGCATGCATAATTAAGAACAAACTAAGTATTATCATATAATTTAGAAAATAATAAAAAATTCATCTAGGTTTCATCCCCTTCGGGTATCTAAAGGATTTAGTTCATAACAAACAAAGAACACATCTCAAAAGACAAGATAAAAAAACATAAGAAATCCCTAAAACCCCCTAGAGGAATTGAAGGAGAAATCCACCGTCTTGAGTAGAACTCCGGCTTCTTGAGATGGATCCATTGGCTATCTTCGAATGATTCCCACAAATGTGATCTTTCTGGCTCGGCTCCTTGGCCTAGCTAACCGCCTCTCCTCAAGATGCACTTAGGGTGTTTATATAGGCTTTTAGAATCCTTTACTTGGTCCCTAAGTGTCCTAAATTAAGTCTACTTCCTACTCAGTGTTTGAACAGGCTTTGGAAAGTGTTTCTTTGGCTCTAAGTATCCAAATACGAGTGAAATTGCTCTTTCCCGTAACAGGGGCACGGTCATGGCACACGCCCGTGTAAATTGTGGTTGGGTCGTGTCTCGATTCTGTTGATTGGCGCATGGTCGTGTAAATCGTGGCATGGCCATATCTTAGTTAATTGTCGAGGCACGACCGTGTGGCTTGAAGTCCAGGCCGTGTCGATTTCTTTTTTGTCCCAAATTGGCCCTTTTTAAGCCCGTTTCTTATTCTTTTCATCCTCGGGTGCTTTCCTGAGTATAAATATGAAAAGAAAGGATTAAAAGCACCTTTTTACATAAATCAGGGCTAAATCATCCTAAAAGCATACTAAATATGGGGTTAAAATATGTTACTTTTACGGCTTATCACTTAGTTTTATTTCCCTCTTTTATAGTAAATCAGAAGTTCGTTGGATTGGAAGCTTGGCGGAGATCACTCACACTATCCATAGGCCCATTTTGGTACATATGGTAAATCAATTATGGTTATAATGGCATGCATGGTTAATTGGCCATATTGGCATGTAAATGTAAATGGTTATTGTAATCTAGCCATTGGAACTGCTAGTGATGATTATGTTTTGGTATATATATATTAAGATTATTTCATGGTGATAACATAAGTTTTTACTATTGATTGATTGGGATAGGTTAAACGAGTATGCTTAAAATAGGTAAGATTAAAAGCATGAATGCATGTAATAATATATCATGTTAGATGATAAAATCAGCTTGGTTATCATACTTGAATTGGTTGATATATGTGTGTAAGTGATTTAGCAGGTTGATGGCAAGGTTTGGGTGAGAAATAAGGCTAGGAAATGGCATTATTTTATCCACACGGGTAGACACATGGGCGTGTGTCTTAACCGCGTGTGACACACAGCCTAGTATATGGGCATGTGGTTTGGTCATATGTCCCTTGCATCCTAAAATTTAGAAATAAAATGCTAAGACTTTAGCACACGGGCAGAGACATGAGCGTGTGTCTCAGTCGTGTGTGCTACACGGCCTAGAACACGGGCATGTGTCTTGGCTATGTGAAACCTACACCTTAATGTTTTGCAAGTCAGAAAGTTATAAAGGTTGGGGACACGGTCGTGTGACCTATTTCATACACCACACGGCCTAGGACATGGGCGTGTCACTTGGCCGTGTGAGCCACACAACCTATCCACATGGGCGTGTGACCCCTATATAATGGGCCTCGAGGGTCCATTTAAGGGACAATATGACTAGTTTCGAAAATGAACAGTATTTAACATGAATTATCTATAATTATTCTATAAACTTTGATAATACTCTGTAACTCTATTCTGGCGACAGATACGGGTTAGGGGTTTTACATTTATTGGTATCAAAGTTACGGTTTAGCCGATTCTCGGACTAATGTAGCATATATGAGATTAGCTATCCTTGCCATTATATAAGCTGTATAGTATGATATCTCCCGACTCTGATGAGAAATTGTTTTACAAATAGACAGAGATGTTTTCCAACCGAGCTAATTCCAATAATGCTGAAAGTGATACTCACGTGTCTGAGTAAGAATGTTACTTATGATGAGATGGGACTCATAAAGGTATGAAATAAATGTTTTATAATGAAAATATTGATGATAAATGTTATGTAATATGTTTGTATTTATGAAAGTTAAATTTTAAGGCTTTACGATCTCCACCACCTCACCAGCACAGTTTTATACAATGAAATTCATAAGATTTATATTGATTAAGTTTATAAGTGTGAAACTGAATAGTTCAAAAGCTTAATGATTAATAATGCAGTCAGAATTGAGAATGGGTTAGTAAGTAAAGATGGTATTAAAAGAGATATTAGATTGTTCTGAAGATTTTTTTGGATATGTGATGTCACTGTTAAGGAAGAAGTTATTCATGAGTAATTGACTTATTCAGGTATGATATCTACAGAACAGATTAGCCAAAAATTTCTTCTGAATTGGCTCTTTTAGTGAACTGAATAATGTAAGATTATTGGTGACTTTATTAGTCAGTGGAATAGTGATGAAATTGCAAAGATATTTGAATGCAGCTGTTATAATCGGGTATATTACAGCAATCTCTTCTGGGTATTCTATATGTTCTATTATTTTCTGAGGCATATGAAATTGTTCATGTTCAGATGCAATATTTATCATATTGGAAGGCTGGCTAATTATAATAGATAGAATTATTGTAAGTCTGGTTGATTCATGAGCGGTATTGCTGTATCGTTCTTAGGTTTTTAAATTCATCATGATTGATAGAAGTCTTGATGACAAGATTCATATGATACTATTTTCTACTTCTACTGATTGAAGCCCTGGATTGCGGATATAAAAATTATATTGTCTTTATTACTATTTTTTCTACTGCATATGTGCGATATTACTTTTCTGGATTTTCTTTGAGATATCATCGATTTCTTTATTATTTTAAACATGGTTTATCTGTGAAAGATAATCATTGGTCGGAGGTAATTATATTTATTATTTTTATAAATCCTAATTCGATCATGGGAGTTCAGTAATATGGATCTCAGGTTATAGAAGTTGTACTATTGCACTAGTTGTTATTAGGACTACTTTCGGTTTTTTCTCTTCTATTTGAAGAATACTATTGATGTTGAGGTAGTGTTCCATCTATACTGTTTTGAAATTTTGGTCATATTATAGCACTATGGTTTTAAATCTATCTGATGGTTGTGGCTTCAGAAAAACTCAAAGCTTCAATGTTAATAATTGAAATAGCTACATTGATGACATGGTTATTACAGAAAAGATGTAAGATTTGAATGGACCGATAAATATCAGTAAAGTTTTGACCAGTTGGAAGCACTGTTGACTGAAGTATCAGTTTTGGTTTAGTCTGGATCGTGTAAGGAATTTGTTATTGTAGTGATGTATTATTGAATGGGATTAGACTGTGTTTTGATGCAGTAAGGCAAAGTAATAGCCTGTACTTCTAGACAGTTAAAAATCATATGAAAAGAATTACCCGATACATGATCTAGAATTGACAGTTATTGTTTTTGTATTAAAATTTGACAACATTACTTTTTTAGTGAAAAATGTCATATATTTACTGATCATAAAAGTTTGAAGTAACTGATGTTGCAAAAAAGATTTGAATCTGAAACAGCGTATATGGCTTGAATTGTTAAAAGATTATGATTTGACAATTGAATATCACTAAAAAAATGAATATGATTGCAGATATTCTGAGAAGAAAATTTATGTTTGCTTTGCAATCCATGGATACCGATTGTAATTGTTTGATAATAACTTAATTTTAGATGAGTATAAAGCTAAACCGATGATTCTACAATAGATTAGTGAAACTCATAAAAGTGATAATGAGTTGTAAGTTAAATGAGTATAGTGTGAATTAATTTTTGATTCAGAATTTTAGAATAGATCTGATAATTGTCTGTTATTCAGAGACAAAGTCTGTGTACTGAAGAATTTGGAGCTTGTACAGAAAATTTTACATGGATGATCACAATGGTACTATGTCTGTTTTTTTGGGGAATGATAAACTGCTTAACAATTTGAAAAAAGATGTATTAGTAACCCAGAATGAAATGTGGTATTTTTGAATTTGTATTTAAATGTTGGATGTATCAGTAAGATAAAGATGATACTTTTAGAATGGTTATAGCCAGCGATGATACCGAAATGGAAATGGGACAAAGTCACTATGAATTTTATATCGGGATTATCCCTGTCTATGAAAAAGAAAGATATTATTTGAGTAATTGTCGATTGTTTGACGAAGCCTGCACATTTTATCCTAGTATGAATGGATTTCTCACTTAATAGATTGCTTGAATTATCTATTTTTGAGATTGTCAGATTATATGACGTGCTAGTTTCTGTTATTTCTGAGACGGATGATTAATCTGAACATATGATTCAGATTTTTGAAGAATTGTTTCGGTGCTGTATTTTAGAATTTGAAGGCAATTGGAAAAGAAATATTTTCCATTAGTTGAATTCGTATATAATAACAGTTAACAATCAAGTATAAAATTGTACCGTGTGAGGCTTTATATGGTCACAAATGTAAAACTCCAGTGTTTTGGGCTGAGCTCAGTGAGAAAAGATACATGTAGTTGGTTTGATTTGTTGAAACCAAAGAAAGGTGAAAGTGATCTGAGATAATTTAAAAGCAGTATTTGATCATTAGAAATCCGATGTGGATCTAAAATGAAAAGAAATAGAGTTTCAAATTAGCGAAAAAATATTTTTGAAAGTTTTTCTATGGAAGAAAGGTCTCTGGTTTGGCCGTAAAGGCAAATTAAGTCTGCGGTTTATCGGGTCAAATAAGATCATTGAAAAGAATCAGACCTGTTGCGTATTGATAGGTATTATTACCAAAGCTTGATAGAATTCACAATGTCTTTCATGTGTATATGTGTTACGACAGTATCGATCAAATCCATCATCTATTATTACTTTGATAAATGTAACATCCTAATTAAGTGGGTCTGTGCATTCTGTGTGTAGGTGTTAGCTTGAGATTTAGAGGTGCGAATTGGGCTCAGGTTTGGGCTGAGACCTGGGTAATTTTCTAACAAAGAGCTATAGGACATAATTAAAATGGGTCTCTGTGTTTAATTTGCAAGGTGGGCTTGTGGCCCAAAATTAGGTGGTGCCGAAAGGGAGCAAGTGGGCGACGTCACTAAGGGAAAGGATTTGGGCCAACTGTTGGCCGCTTGGGGCCGAAGCTTTTGGGCTAAAATTCGGCACTCCAGTGGGGAAAGGGAGGACGGCACAATGGCTTAAAAATAGGAGTTTTAATTCTTGTATTTTGTTGATAATATGAAGGGAGTTGGTGCCAAGGAGGCCTCTCTTGAAGGGAGGATATAGATTAAGATAACAAGAGGGATAAGGGCTATCAGGTGACGGCAGAGTTGGCCAGAAATCAAACTCTAGAGAGGGGGTAAAATTCAGTTGATATGCCGAAATTTCCTTTCTCTTGTGAGCTCTCTCTCCCTTTCTTTGCTGCAACTCCCTAGCTCTCCTCTCCTCTTCAATATTTTCCTAAAATCCGAACCCACTTTTCCCATACTTTCTTCTCCCATAGCCGAACCTTTTAGCTACCTTTCAGTAGTGTTTTCTCCATCTCTCTAAGAACCGAAACCCCTAACCATACAATTAAAGATCTTATTTCTATTTTTGGCTTCTATTT
Organism: Gossypium rotundifolium; assembly: GCA_025506655.1. Lineage (NCBI taxonomy): Eukaryota > Viridiplantae > Streptophyta > Magnoliopsida > Malvales > Malvaceae > Gossypium > Gossypium rotundifolium. Next base: position 129,726,918 of record CP106723.1, read on the forward strand.
TGGATTTACTCCTGTGCCAGCTCTTGCCGAATCATTATCTCAGGATTGGTAAGTCACCGTTGTTTTCTTCTTTGCTGTCTCTTTCTCATCTTCATCAATTTCTTAATATCTCGTGATTTTCACTCGTTATTCTTAGAAGTCGAATCTCATCTGTGGTGACTACTTGTACCAAAACTAGAAGAAGACTGAAGGGATTCAATCATCATTTTAGCCAAGTTCAAGGCTCTGGGATTTGTCGATCTAGGTAAGGGTCGTGGCCGTGAACACCGATTTCTTTTAGTTTGTTCTCACTACTTTAAAGTGATTTAGTGACCAAGGTGTGTTCATGGACTCAAATGCCAGCCAAACGATAAGAAGGGTTGGATCTGTAAACCCAGCCCCTAAGTACAAGAAGTGAGCAGTATCAGGAGTGCGAGATTGGCCACTGGGTTGTGGGCCGGCATCGGAGTAGGGTCGTAGGCCAGTAATAGTAGTCTCGAGTGGCGATAGTGTTAAAGTCGAGAGTGCGATAGTACGAGAAATAGGTGTGTAACTCTTACGCACTTCATATGTTGTTATGTTAAATGTTGTGTTTGTTGAAAGCCTAATTAATAGTGGGAAACATTACGTTACCCTTATAAGCAAGGACTCCGGGTAAGTCCAATATGGTGAATAACGTGCTTTATCTATGTGGAAACTGTGTGTGCTATGTTATGTTTTTTTTATGTATTAAGCATGATCATATTGTAGGGAGAAACATATACATGAAATATGGGTATGATGAGAGGAGGGGGAAGGCATGATTTATCAGACTGTCACCAGTGGTTAGGTACCACATGTGGGTTGGCCCCACATATCATGATTTTGTGACCAAGTCTCAGTGGTTTGGAACCACCAGTGGTTAGGTACCACATGTGCTTATTTTGTGACTTGTCCTAGTGGTTCGGTACCATAGTGGGTTGGTCCCACATATCGAATTAAGGGATCGTCACCAGTGGTTAGGTACCACAAGTGGGTTGGCCCCACACATGAATATCTGTAACTTCGGTTACCAGTGGTTAGGTACCACCAGTGGCTAGGTGCCATAAGAGGTGGGTTTGGGAGTCTCGGATGGATATTTAGGTTGGATGGGTTGCATGACTTGCATAATACCATATGAATCTGTGTATGATTTTAATGTCTTTTGGGATGGGGAATTACACACTGAGTCTCGGTGACTCACCCCTTCCGTTACATTTTGCAGATAATGCTTAGATCGTGGATCCCAAGCCAGGGTGGACTCGTGGTGGCCATGCTCAACATCCAATTTCATCATTTATATTGGACTTAGTTTTCTATACTTTAAGTTTTGGATGTCGGTTCTTGTAATAAGGCCACTTGAACTTTACTTTGGGATTTGTTATTTTTTTTCCTCTTTCTTTTTCCTTAAACTATTATTAAACGAAAAAGGCAAGCCAAGCAATTTATGATATGAACGTTTTTATAAACTTAAGATAATTTCTTTTAGTTTTTCTAAAGATATACGCCAAATGAATAATAATCAACAAGGAAATTCTATCACGCTAAATCAAGTTTCAAAATGTTTTAACAATTCACCCTGTTCAACCATAATTTTCTTAACTACACCAAAAGCTTTTCCTTTCAAATCAAGTCGACAAAATAGTTTGAAAAACATTTTTCTTCCCAGTGACACGCCAGATTCGGTCGTAGCGGTTAGACCGGGTTTGGGGTATTACATTTTGTTATCAGAGTCCAGTTCAAAAGCTCGGCTGTGGGTATAAGGCCCAAAATATTTTTAATAAAAGGTCTGTAAAATGATTTTTGGGGAGATGCATATCTCAAAAACCATGGCACCTGAGTCTCCGGCACTGATCCACCCAGGTAAGTATCCTAATCCCTGATGTGATATATATATGCGTGATAGGATTAATGGGTTTATAGGGACGTAGATAGATATGTTAGGGCTTATGGACCTTAGGCCTAGTTACACAAACTCTTACATAAAACTTAACTTCCCTAAATAAACATGTCTGTGAGCAAGTCAGAAGGACTACGGTGTGGTAACAGGCATACGTATGTCTAGGATTGGATTCAGGAAGAGCTTGGTATGTAAGCAGTCCTAGTGACTCACCTCCTCTTTTCTGGGATCCTACCTGGTGCGTAGTGACTGTTCACCTTAACCGTGAGGACTTGTTAACAAGCCAAAATTTTAACTAAAACCCGAAAGGGACCAGTACCTTATCTTTGCAAAATTACTTATATGACCCTGAATTTTGTAAAATTTTCCACAATGCCCTAGGTTGAGGTAAATGACCAAAATGCCCTTGATTCTGTGAAATGACCAAAATAACCCTGTTTGGAAAATTACCAAAGCGTCTTTGTTTGAGAAATTACCAAATTACCCTCGATTTACGAAAGTTACCAGAATTTATAAAATTACCAAAATACCCCCGGATTGCAAAATTACCAAAATACCCTGGATTGCAAAATTATCGAAATACCCCTATTTTGAAAAATCACCAAGATATCTTATTTTGGAAAATTACAAAAATACCCTTGTAGGTTAAAATTACGAAAATACCCCTAGATAGTGAAATGACGAAAATACCCTTAGGCAATGAATGTGGGTCCATGAAGGTACTAGTGTGTTTGATGCATGTATATGGTGTTCCGTTGGATGCTGATTGAATAGGAACTCTAGAATTAGGGAATACCGACTTAAGAATCGAACTATGTAGACATAGTTCAAATTCGAAAGAACCACTGTTAAAAACTTCCTTCCATAAGACAGTTCGTTGTTAATCATTGAAAGAAAAAGTTATTAACCCATAAAATTTCTAAATCAGATTAAATCGCGAACGGTAGAATGAGCACTCGAGGTCGTGGGCGTATTGCGCGCGGCCGTGGTAAGGGTAAGACAATTGTGTCCGGGCAAATAGGGTTTGATTATGGGTCGAGAATGAGGTACCGTATGCGTGGTATTTGAATTTCGAGGAGCGAGCAAGTGGTGATGATGCAGTGTCGCAAGCTATACTGCGAGTCCTAGAGAGAGTTGCTGGAGTAGGCGTAGGGACGGGGACTCAAAAATCTATGTTCGAACGACTCCGAGTGAATGGAGTCGAGGTATTTAGGGGAATTTCAGGTGTAGCTCCTAACATCGCGGAGTACTGGTTAGAGGTGACAGAGCGCATAATGGATGACTTGGACTTTACATCCGAGGAGGAGCTAAAAGGGATAGTATCTCTTCTCCGGGATGAGTCTTATCAGTGGTGGCTCACGGTCAGGGAAGGTGCGTTGGCCGATGATATCACTTGGGACTTTTTCAAGGTGGCTTATCAGAGGAAGTACGTGGGTTTGAGTTATATAGATGCACTACGAAAGGCGTTTCTAAATTTGGTTTAGGGGAGTAAGTCGGTATCTGAGTATGAGGCAGAATTCTTACGGTTAAGCAGGTATGCTCAGGGTATCGTGGGTACGGAGCATGAGCGCTGTGTTAGGTTTGAGGACGGACTAAGGGACGAGCTGTAGGTGTTGATTGCTCCGCAGCGAGAGAGCAAATTCATCGTTCTTGTAGAAATGGCCAAGATTGTTGAGGAGGTGAAGGAAACTGAGAAGCAAAATCAGAATAGGAATAGGGATAAAAAGAGTTATGGGTCTTCAGGGTCTGCTGAGAGTTCTCAAAAAAGAGCTAGATTTGGTGTACGGGATCAAGCTGCAAGGCCAGCTACTGCTGCTCAATGGCCACCATAGTGTGGCCGATGTGGGAAGTCTCATTCAGGGGAGCGTTGGACAGGTAATAGAGGATGTTTCGAGTGTGGGTCAAGGGATTACCGAATAAGAGATTGTCCACAGAGGCCGGCTAGGATGTAGAATGAGAATCAATGGCGTACCCAATTTAAGAGAGATAATCAGCGACCGCAGAGGGGCCGAGGGTGAAGAGGTGGTGATGATAGGTGAGAGAAGGAACTACCTATCTAGTGTGGTATCCGCTTTGAACGCTGAGAAGGTGGTGAGGAAAGGATGTGAGGCGTTTGTGGCTTATGTTTGTGCCTTGGAAGTTAAGGAATCAGCTTTGAAAAATGTCTGAATGGTGAAAGAATTTACCGATGTCTTTTCGGAAGAGCTTCTGGGTTTGCCTCCAGATCGCGAAGTGGAGTTTGGTATAGACCTTCTACCAGGAACAGTGCCAGTGTCTATTACCCCATATAGAATGGCGCCAAAGGAGTTGGTGGAGTTAAAAGCATAGATTCAAGAGTTGTTGGATTGGGGTTTTATCCGGCCAAGTGTATTGCCTTGGGGAGCGCCTGTGCTTTTTGTTAAGAAGAAGGACGGATCAATGCGAATGTGCATCGATTACCGTCAGTTGAATAAGTTAACAATTAAGAACAAGTATCCGTTACCGAGGATAGATGACTTGTTCAACCAACTTAAGGGAGCCTCGGTCTTTTCCAAGATAGATTTGAGGCGGGGTATCATCAGCTTAAGGTCAGGGAGACAGATATCCATAAAATGGCTTTTTGTACTCGTTACGGTCACTATGAATTTCTGGCGATGTCGTTTGGGTTGACTAATGTCCCAGCAGCATTTATGGATATGATGAACCGGGTGTTTCAATCATATCTTGATCGGTTCGTTGTGGTGTTTATCGACAATATTCTGGTTTATTCCAAGTCTAAGGAGGAGCATGATGCGCATCTTCATGTGGTGTTGCAAATTCTGAGGGAGAAGCAGTTATTTGCTAAGTTCAGTAAGTACGAGTTCTGGTTGAGGGAAGTTACCTTTTTGGGTCATGTAGTGTCGGCTGAGGGGATTAGGGTGCACCCTCGGAAGATTGAAGCTGTGTTGGACTGGAAATTACCAAAGTCTTTGGCGGAGATTTGGAGTTTTCTGGGTTTAGTAGGGTATTACAAGAGGTTTGTGGAAGGATTTTCTTTGATTGCAGCACCGTTAACCAAGTTACTAAGGAAAGGGGTTCCGTTTGTGTGGTCAGACAAGCAACAAGAAAGTTTTGGGAAGTTAAAAAGGATTTTGACGGAAGCTCCGGTACTGATTCAACCTGAAGAAGGGAAGGAGTTTACGGTTTATTATGATGCGTCGCACACAGGGTTAGGATGTGTGCTGATGCAAGAAGGGAAGGAGTTTACGGTTTATTATGATGCGTCGCACACAGTGGTTTTCGCCCTAAAAATTTGGAGACATTACTTGTATGGAGAGAAGTCTATCGTGTACACAGATCACAAGAGTTTGAAGTACCTCCCTACCCAGAAGGAGTTAAATTTAAGGCAGAGGAGGTGGATCGAGCTGCTGAAGGATTATGACTGCTCGATTGAGTACCATCCAGGAAAGGCTAATGTGGTAGCTGACGCCTTGAGCCGTAAGGTGGTGGCAGATCTAAGAGCCATGCTTGCCCACCTCAGTCTGTATGATGACGGAAGTCTGTCAGTGAAACTGCAAGTGAAGCCGACGTGGGTAAACCAGGTTAAGGAAAAACAACTGGTAGATGAAGTCTTAAAAGCTCAATGCTTGCAAGTACAGAGTGGTGGATTGGAGGGGTATAGCTTGAGCAGTGATGGAGTGTTGTGTTTTCAGGGGAAAGTTTGCATGCCTAAAGATGTGGAGTTAAGGCAGAAGATTCTTCAGTAGGCTCATATCAGTCCATACGCTATGCATCCTGGAGGTAGTAAGATATACCGAGATTTGCGGGAGTAGTTCTGGTGGTCAGGCCTTAAGCGAGAAGTAACTAAATTTTTGGGTAAGTGTTTGACGTGTCAACAGGTCAAAGCTGAACATCAGTTACCCTCGCGATTGTTACAATCGAGAAAGATTTTGCAGTGGAAATGGGAAAGGATCACGATGGATTTTGTTAGTGGGCTACCCCTCACGCCTACTAAGAAAGATTCAGTTTGGGTGATCGTTGACCGTTTAACAAAGTCGGCACATTTTATACAGGTTCTGGTTGATTACTCTCTCCAGCGGTTGGCTAAATTATATGTGGCAGAAATTGTGAGGTTACATGGGGTGCCAGTGTCGATTATCTCAGACAGGGACCCTAGGTTCACGTCACGGTTTTGGAAGGCGTTGCACTAGGCCTTGGGAACAAAGTTAGATTTTAGTACGGCATTTCATCCCCAGTCGGATGGATAGTCTGAGAGGGTAATTCAGTCTTGGAGGATATGCTAAGGGGTTGTGTCTTGGATTTCAGAGGTAATTGGGAAGAATTTCTGCCGTTGGCAGAGTTCGCATACAACAATAGTTACCAGGCAAGTATACGGATGGCACCATATGAAGCATTATATGGTCAGAAGTGTCGTACCCCTACGTGTTGGACGGAGTTGGGAGAACGACAGTTGTTGGGTCCAGAGTTGGTGGCTGAAACAGAAGAGAAGGCTAGGCTGATTCGAGCTCGTCTGAAGGAAGCTTCGAATAGGCAAAAGTCCTATGCCGATCTCAAGCGGAAGGATATAGAATTTGCAGAAGATGACAAAGGTTTCTTGAAGGTGTCGCCGTGGAAGAAAGTGCTGAGATTTGGTAGGAAAGGCAAGCTGAGCCCTAGGTTTATCAGGCCTTGTCAGGTGTTGAAGTGAGTGGGACTAGTAACTTATCAGCTCGAGTTGCCACTAGAGTTGTGTAACATCCTGATAATTAGGGGTTATGCATCTTACTTAATTAAATGATGTTGCAAGCTTAATTATGATTGAGTATGTTCTGGAAGTTTATTTTTGAACTTCATTAATTAAGTGAATGCTTAGTGAAACTTTTAATTTCTAATAATTAAGATGGAGCTAAACATGTTAGGCTTTAAGAAATAATGACAAGAGGTTTTAAGCATAAGTTGAGTAATTAGCAAAGTGGTAAGGACACTTGGATGAGTGCTTGAGGGGAGAGGTTCGAATCCCCTAGCTAACAAATGGGAGGATTTTATTTTTTGTTTCCTTCCCTATAGTGTCGGCCAAGACCCTTCTAGAATGGATGAGCATTCTTTCAATTTTTGCTATTTGACCATATGAAAAAGGCAAGCTAAAGACTTATGGCATGGAATCAAGATAGGATGATAAGATAGGGGGACAAAAGGCTTGATATATGGGCAATGTTTTGGAAACTTGTTCATGGTCATTTGACCATGAACCTAGTCGGTTTTAGGGGCTAAAGAGGGTGGTTAATGGTGATAGCAATCTTAGGGTTAAAGGGGGATTATGTTGGCTTCCTAGTTGGCCGAATTTGACTTGAGTTAGGGGGTGATAGTTGGCCAAAAAATTCTAGCAATTGTGCATCTTTTCTCAATCCTCCAAGAGCTCTCCTCCTAGCCGAATTTTTCTATTGAGTTTAGGTAAAAAAATTTCTCTTTGTTTTGGCTCTCATTTTGACCATTTTGGCTAAAATTCCTATTCTCTCAAATCCTTGTCTTAAGCATCAAAAGTTGGAAAACATTTCTTGTTTTCTTTTTCCTTCATTGCCGAATCTACCAAAGTTCAAAGAACTATTTTTCTTCAATTTCTCCCTCTTGGCCGAATGTGCAAAGGTCCCTAAACACATCTCTTTTCTTTTGAGAATCAACATCATCATCATCATCTTCTTCTTTTAATCTCTCTTTCTCTTTCTCTTTCTCTTTTTCTTCCTTTTCATTTTCCTTCTCTTTTCATTTTTCTTTCTTCTTCACTCCCAACCGAAACTATTTTCTATCAACACCAAAATCAACATACTTTCCTTCTCTTTTATCAAACCAAATCACCTTTCTTTTTCATTTAAATCTTTCTTTTCTTTTATTGGAAACCCGAAACCTCCATAGCAAAAGCACCATATTTTTCTCTTTTTATTCAAAACGAATCATCATTCCTTTTCTTCTTTTTGTTCAAGGCCGAATATTCAAAGTGATCAAGTAAGGTTTTTGTTAATTATTTTCTTTATTTCTTTTTACTATAGCCAATTTAGAAACATAAATCCTTTTATTTTTCTCTCTTAGGCCGAATCCTTGGAAAGGATTTTTAAGGATCTTTGTTGAAGCCAACTTTAAGAAGTGACTTTTCAAATCATCCAAGGTAAGATTATCCCTTTTGGTTATATCAATTTCTTTAGATAGACTATTAATCAATCTTATTTTTAGGGGTGATTTGAGACTAACAAGATAGGTAAGAAAAAGCGATCTGAGTGTTTGGAAGAGAGGAGGCACTGTTTACCATCGAACTTCAAGCGAAGAAATCATGTCGGTGATAAGAGATTTTCCATCGGGTTGTAGACCCTCTGCTAACGAAGATCGGTTATTTGAAGTAAATGCATACAATTGAACCACTTTACGTTGGTGGGATATCGGTGGTTTTGATCCATCTAGCGAGAAAAACCACAAATAACGATTGTTCGAGAATTCGAGGGTAAGGATTTAGATCTCTCGTCAATAAGTATAATTTTATTAGTAATAGTGTATACTAACCAAGTGTGATAATTAACTAGGTGTTGCCGAGCGAGAGAGTATCGTTCTTACGGTCATAAGGTGTGTAACCCTACATTAAAAACTCATAGATCTATTTTTATATGTGATTTTATAATAATGTGTTTAATAATGATTTTTGGATACCATTCAGTGGTATACGATATTCAGGTATGTTTACCAAAATATTTCGTTAATTTTGCTATATGCATAAAATGTGAAATAAGTATGATTATATTATGATTTTGGGGTAAATGGCATGAAAACTAAATGATATGTATGTGCATGGGCATATGGGTATATTTGATAAAGGAGGAAGTATTCTGGTGGTTTTACCATAATTTCCGGTGACTTCGGTCACATATTTGAAATCTGGTGACTTCGGTCACATATGTGAATCTGGTGACTTCGGTCACAAATATGAAATCTGGTGACTTCGGTCACCAATATGAAATCTGGTGACTTCGGTCACAAATATGAAATCTGGTGACTTCGGTCACAAATATGAAATCTGGTGACTTCGGTCACAATTTTGTCTGGTGGCCTTGCCACAAAATTATAAGGGCGATGTGCATGTTGATATGACAGAATCGCCTTGATGGTGTGTAGCGGATGGAGAGTCGATTTAGTAATCCCCACGGTGTGTTGGTTGGTACGGGAGGTGTGTAACGGATGGATATTAGGTGGGCTGGGTTTGCATTTCATTATATGAATATATCCAAGTGATTTAAATGCTTATTATTTAATCTGCTATGAAATTGAGCTTATGGGCTAAATATGAGCTAAATGGGTCTATGGCCATATGTGTAATTAATGGACTAAATATGAGCTAAATGGGCCTATGGCCATATGTGTAATTTTTGGGCTTTAAGGCATATGATAAAATGGGCTTTTTAATGTATGTGTTATACATTGAGTTTATGACTCACCCATTTTTGTGGGATAACTTTTCAGATGACTCATAGTGCGATGGATCGGGTCAGCAAGTACTCCGTGGTGGCCAATGCTCATATCAAGTATTTTGAAGATTTTCCAATTTAAACATATTAAATTTTATTACTTAGACTTTATTATGGGTTTGCTATTTTTGTAATAAGGCCACTATAAACTGTTTTTAATTTTTGGTGTTTGGACTTTTATTTTGCCATGAACAAATATCTATTAAATAACTAAATGGTTTTTCGATAAATAATTTAAAAATGTTTTTGTTCACTAATATATATATGTTTTAAAGTAAATTCCTTAAATTTGATTTTCTTTTAATTTATTAATTCCTTGTAAAAGTAATGTTTTAAAAGACATAAATTTTCTTGTACAATTTGATTTCAAGCTAAAATATTAAGTTAAATCTGTTTTCTACAAAATCATCGAGTTTTTCTTAAATAAAACGAGAATTTGCTAAAGTTAGATTCGAGGAACATAACAAATCCGGTCAGGCTTTTTGGGCCAGGTTTGGGGTGTTTCAACTTGGTATTAGAGCCCAGATTTAAACTCTCGGCCTTGGGTTTTGAAGCCCACAACGTTTTCAATGTTTGGCCCAAATGACTTTTCGAAAGTTTTCTTAAGTTAGAATGGTTTTATAAGAGCATGGCACCCGAGTTCTCAGCCCAGATCCATCAGGTATGTATCTTTATTGATAAGTGATGTATGATAAGCTTAAGGAAACTATAACTTTAGAGACATGGACCCTAGGTGTTTGTGTACTACTACGGAAAAACCACTGAATATCTATTTCATAAAACTTTCTTTTAATACGAAGTGAAAAGACTCTAATACATAAGACTCTTTCGTAAAAACAGATAAGACACGTAGTAGACATGAGTTCTAGGGGACGTGGACGTGGAAGAGGAAGAATGGTCGTGTTGGAACCGTTAGATCTGGTCAAGGTTAGAAAATGAAGCTCATACCATTTGTTGGGGTGGATTTTCAAGAGCAAAATGAAGGAGGTGACGTGATATCACAAGTCAGTCTTCTGCGAGTTTTAGAACGAGTAGCGAAGCTAGTTCTGAAATGGGTCTCGAAAGTCGATGGTGAGAGACTAAGATCGAATGGAGCCGAGGTTTTCGGGGAGTATTTGGAGTAGCTCAAATGTAGCGGAATCTTGGTTGGGCCTTGATCGAGAGGATTATGGACGATTTGGACCGCCTTCTGAAGAGAAATTGAAAGGTGCTATTTCACTACTCCGTGATGAGGCCTACCAGTGGTGGCTCACTATCAAGGAAAGTACCCCTGCGGATTGACTGGATTGGGGGTATTTTAAAATTAAATTCGAAGGAAAATACGTTGGAGCTAGCTACATCGACTCCCAGAGGAAGACATCCTGAATCTAGTGCAAGGCAACAAGTCGATAGCTGAATATGAAGCAGAGTTTTTGCGACTTAGCCGATACGCCAGAGGGATAGTAGTTACTGAATATGAGCGGTGTATCAGATTTGAAGATGGACTTAGAGATGAACTGCGAGTGATGATTGCTCCGCACCGTGAAAAAGATTTTGCAATCTTAGTAGAAAGAGCAAGAATAGCTGAAGAGGTTAAACAGTGAAAGATGAGCAACCGGACGGAGGTCGAATAGAAATAAGAAAAGCTTTGGGTCTTCAGGGTCATCCGGGAATTTCCAAAAGAAACCAAGAAATGAAGGACCGCGAGGTCAGCAGACTACTATGGGTGGACAACATCGTGCTTGTGCCCAATGTGGAAAGATGCACTCGGGAGAATGTTGGAAAAAGACCGGGGGATGTTTCAAGTGCGGATCTAAAGACCACATGATCAAGGATTGCCCGAAGAATTCAGATAAGAACCACCCAGCAGGTCAGGGCGTTAATCAGGCTGGCAGAGGTGAACAGCAGCCGATAAGGGGCCATGGTCCAAATGGAAGGGGTAATGGCTCTGGTAGAGGTCGTGGAACTTCAGGCAGAGGCAGTGGTAGCTCTAAGGCAAGACAGCCAGGTCTGGTATATGTAGTTCATCGCGAGAGAAGGCGATGGCCTTTTGATGTTATTACAGCTCGTTTTTGATTTCTCGGTTGCCCTTTATTGCTTTGATAGATATAGGGTCAACTCACTCATATATCGCTAGTGAAGTATCTGGGACTTTGCATGTGACTTTTGAGACTGTACCTAGGAAGATGACTGTACTTAGTCCTTTAGGACAGATAGTAGTTATAGACAAACTTTTTAAGGAAGTGCCCTTAGAAGTTCAAGGGCGCAATTTCGGTGATTTAATGGAGTTGCCATTCGGAGAATTCGACTGATCTTAGGCATGGGTGGCTTGTGAAATGTCGTGCAAATATGGATTGTCTTTGCTAAGTGAATGTCCTTAAGAACTCTTGATGACAAAGAAGTTGTAGTGATGGGCGAGAGACGGAACTACTTATCTAATGTAGTATCCGCTCTTAAGGCAGAAAAGATGGTTAGAAAGGGATGTGTAGCCTTCCTGATGTTGGTGAGTGCTTTGGAGGCTAAAGAAGCAACTGTTGAAGGAGTTAGGACTATGAATGAATTTGTAGATGTTTTTCCGGAAGACTTCCAGGATTACCTCCGGATCGTGAGGTAGAATTCGGGATTGAATTATTGCCTGGAACGGTGCGAGTTTCTATTGCTCCATATAGAATGGCACCGAAGGAGTTAGTTGAGCTTAAGGCTCAGATTCAGGAGTTGCTTGATCGTGGATTTATCCGACCTAGTGTGTCTCCATGGGGAGAACCGGTTCTATTTGTGAAGAAGAAGGACGGATCGATGAGGATGTGTATAGACTACCGGCAGTTAAATAAGTTGACCATCAAGAACAAGTATCCTTTGCTAAGGATTGACGACTTGTTCGATCAGCTCAAAGGAGCTGCGGTATTCTCAAAGATTGATCTAAGATCGGGGTATCATCAGCTTAAAGTGAAAGAAGCGGATATCCATAAGATGGCTTTTCAGACTAGATATGGGCATTATGAATTTATGGTAATGCCATTCGGATTGACGAACGCCCCAGCTGCGTTCATGGATATGATGAACCGGATCTTCCAGCCCTACTTGGATCAATTCGTCGTGGTATTCATAGACGACATCCTGGTGTATTCTAAGTCCGAAATGGAACATGATGAGCATCTTCGGATTGTGTTGCGAGTTTTAAAGGAGAAGAAACTTTATGCCAAATTCAGCAAGTGTGAATTTTGGCTGAAAGAGGTTGCATTTTTAGGCCATGTGGTGTCTGCAGAAGGGATAAGGGTGGATCCTCGGAAGATTGAGGCTGTGCTAGATTGGAAACCACCTAAGTCCGTAACTGAAGTTTGCAGTTTCTTAGGGTTAGCCAGATACTACAGAAGATTCGTCGAAGGATTCTCATCGATAGATGCACCTTTAACGAAATTGCTGAGAAAGGAAGTACCTTTCGTGTGGGCTGATAAGCAACAAGAGAGTTTTGAGAAGCTCAAGAAGGTTTTGACTGAAGCTCCTGTTTTGATTCAGCCTGAGGCAGGAAAGGATTTTGTCGTGTATTGTGACGCTTCTCACACGGGATTAGGATGTGTTCTGATGCAAGACGGGAAGGTAGTTGCATATGCGTCTCGGCAGTTGAGACCACACGAGGTTAATTACCGGATGCATGATTTGGAGTTGGCATCTATAGTCTTTGCTCTTAAAGTTTGGAGACATTATTTATATGGGGAAAATTCAGTGATATACACGGACCACAAAAGTCTGAAATATCTACTGACTCAGAAATAATTGAATTTGAGGCAGCGAAGGTGGATAGAGTTGTTGAAAGACTACGACTGTTCTATCGAGTACCACCCGGGCAAGGCGAATGTTGTGGCAGACGCTCTAAGTCGGAAAGTGGTGTCAGATTTAAGGGCAATGTTTGCACATCTTAGTCTTTATGATGACGGAAGCTTATTGGCAGAACTTCAGGTTAGGCCGACATGGTTGAGTCAAGTGAAAGAGAGGCAATTGATAGACGATGATCTGAGTGCAAAACTTCGGAAGGTACAGAATGGGGAATTGGAAGATTTTGGTATTAACAGCGATGGGGTCTTGTGTTTTAAAGGTAAAGTTTGTATCTGAGGATCGGGAATTGAGGCAAAAGATTCTTGAGTCGCATAGTAGCCCTTATGCTATGCATCACGGAGGAAGTAAGTTATCTAGAGATTTGCGATATCAATTTTGGTGGCTGGTCTTAAGCGGGAGATTCTGGAGTTTGTAGGAAAGTGCTTAGCGTGTCGACAAGTCAAGGTGAACATCAAGTACCTTTAGGATTGCTTGATAGATAAAGATTCCACATGGAAGTGGGAGAGAATCACCATGGACTTTGTTAGTGGGCTTCCTCTTACGCCTACTAAGAAAGACTCGATATGGGTGATAGTGGACCGATTGACAAAATCTGCACATTTTATCCCAGTTCGGGTTGATTACTCTTTGCAGAAATTGGCGAAGTTATATATGGCTGAGATTGTGAGATTGCATAGAGTGCCGTTGTCGATTATTTCGGATAGAGATCCGAGATTTACGTCTCGATTTTGGAAAGCATTGCATCAGGCGTTGGGCACCAGATTGGACTTCAGTACGGTATTTCATCCTCAATCGGACGGTCAGTCTGAAAGAGCAATCCAAATCTTAGAAGATATGTTAAGGGGTTGTGTGGTAGATTTCAAGGGAAGTTGGGAGGAATTCTTACCGTTAGTAGAATTTGCGTACGACAATAGTTACCAAGCCAGTATTCAGATGGCACCGTATGAAGCACTATATGGACGGAAGTGTCGTACTCCTACGTGTTGGACAGAATTAGGGGAACATCAGATTTTGGGTCCAGAAATAGTGTCTGAATCTGAAGAAAATATTAAGGTAATCTGGGCTCAGTTAAAAGAAGCATCTGACAGACAAAATTAAATACAGCAGATCTAAAGCGGAAAGAAATAGAGTTTCTTTGTGGGGACCAAGTTTTCCTAAAAGTTTCACCTTGGAAAAAGGTAATGAGATTTGGTCTCAAAGGAAGCTAAGTCCAGTTCATTAGACCTTATCGGGTTTTGAAGCGGGTGGATCATGGCATATCGATTAGAATTACCTTCGGAGTTGAAGCAAATGCACGATGTGTTCCATGTTTCAATGTTACGCCGTTACCGATCGAATCCATCTCATGTAGTGCCAGTTGAGGAGTTGGATAAAGACCAGATTTATCATATGATGAGGAGCCAATTCAAATTCTGGAGCGAGATGTAAAGGTTTTACGGAGAAAGTCGGTTCCTCTCGTCAAAGTATTATGGCGTAATCATGGATCAGAAGAAGCTTCGTGGGAACCGGAGGAAGCGATGCGACAGCAATACCCTCACTTATTCCAGCCAGGTAATTTCGAGGACGAAATTATTTTTAAGGGGGTAGAACTGTAACATCCTGATAATTAGGGGTTATGCATCTTACTTAATTAAATGATGTTGCAAGCTTAATTATGATTGAGTGTGTTCTGGAAGTTTATTTTTGAACTTCATTAATTAAGTGAATGCTTAGTGAAACTTTTAATTTCTAATAATTAAGATGGAGATAAGCATGTTAGGCTTTAAGAAATAATGACAAGAGGTTTTAAGCATAAGTTGAGTAATTAGCAAAGTGGTAAGGACACTTGGATGAGTGCTTGAGGGGAGAGGTTCGAATCCCCTAGCTAATAAATGGGAGGATTTTATTTTTTGTTTCCTTCCCTATAGTGTCGGCCAAGACCCTTCTAGAATGGATGAGCATTCTTTTAATTTTGTCTATTTGACCATATGAAAAAGGCAAGCTAAAGACTTATGGCATGGAATCAAGGTAGGACGATAAGATAGGGGGGACAAAAGGCTTGATATATGGGCAATGTTTTGGAAACTTGTTCATGGTCATTTGACCATGAACCTAGTCGGTTTTAGGGGCTAAAGAGGGTGGTTAATGGTGATAGCAATCTTAGGGTTGATGGGGAAGAATTGTGGAGGAAAAAGGGGGATTATGTTGGCTTCCTAGTTGGCTGAATTTGACTTGAGTTAGGGGGTGATAGTTGGCCAAAAAATTCTAGCAATTGTGCATCTTTTCTCAATTCTCCAAGAGCTCTCCTCCTAGCCGAATTTTTCTATTGAGTTTAGGTAAAAAAAATTCTCTTTGTTTTGGCTCTCATTTTGACCATTTTGGCTAAAATTCCTATTCTCTCAAATCCTTGTCTTAAGCATCAAAAGTTGGAAAACATTTCTTGTTTTCTTTTTCCTTTATTGCCGAATCTACCAAAGTTCAAAGAACCATTTTTCTTCAATTTCTCCCTCTTGGCCGAATGTGCAAAAGTCCCTAAACACATCTCTTTTCTTTTGAGAATCAACAACATCATCATCATCTTCTTCTTTTAATCTCTCTTTCTCTTTCTCTTTTTCTTCCTTTTCTTTTTCCTTCTCTTTCCATTTTTCTTTCTTCTTCACTCCCAACCTAAACTATTTTCTATCAACACCAAAATCAACATACTTTCCTTCTCTTTTATCAAACCAAATCACCTTTCTTTTTCATTTAAATCTTTCTTTTCTTTTGTTGGAAACCCGAAACCTCCATAGCAAAAGCACCATATTTTTCTCTTTTTATTCAAAACGAATCATCATTCCTTTTCTTCTTTTTGTTCAAGGCCGAATATTCAAAGTGATCAAGTAAGGTTTTTGTTAATTATTTTCTTTATTTCTTTTACTATAGCCAATTTAGAAACATAAATCCTTTTATTTTTCTCTCTCGGTAGAATCCTTTGAAAGGATTTTAAGGATCTTTGTTGAAGCCAACTTTTAAGAAGTGACTTTTCGAAATCATCCAAGGTAAGATTATCCCTTTTGGTTATATCAATTTCTTTAGATAGACTATTAATCAATCTTATTGTTAGGGGTGATTTGAGACTAACTAGATAGGTAAGAAAAGAGCGATCTGAGTGTTTGGAAGAGAAAGGCCTTTGTTTACCATCGAACTTCAAGCGAAGGGCTATATCGTGATGAGATTTTCCACCGGGTTGTGGACCCTCTGCTAATGAAGATCAATTATTTGAAGTAGTACGTACAACCGAACCACTTTACGTTGGTGGGATATCTGCGGGTTTTGATCCATCTACGGAGAAAAACCACAAATAACGGTTGTTCGAGAATTCGAGGGTAAGGATTTAGATCTCTCGTCAATAAGTATAATTTTATTAGTAATAGTGTATACTAACCAAGTGTGATAATTAACTAGGTGTTGACGAGAGAGAGAGTATCGTTCTTACGGTCATAAGGTGTGTAACCCTACATTAAAAACTCATAGATCTATTTTTATATGTGATTTTATGATAATGTGTTTAATAATGATTTTTGGATACCATTCAGTGGTATACGATATTCAGGTGTGTTTACCCCAATATTTCGTTAATTTTGCTTTATGCATAAAATGTGAAATAAGTATGATTATATTATGATTTTGGGGTAAATGGCATGAAAACTAAATGATATGTATGTGCATGGGCATATGGGTATATTTGATAAAGGAGGAAGTATTCTGGTGGTTTTACCATAATTTTCGGTGACTTCGGTCACATATTTGAAATCCGGTGATTTCGGCCGCATATGTGAATCTGGTGACTTCGGTCACAAATATGAAATCTGGTGACTTCGGTTACAAATATGAAATCTGGTGACTTCGGTCACAAATATGAAATCTGGTGACTTCGGTCACAAATATGAAATCTGGTGACTTCGGTCACAATTTTGTCTGGTGGCCTTGCCACAAAATTATAAGGGCGATGTGCATGTTGGTATGACAAGCGCCTTCGATGGTGTGTAGCGGATGGAGGGTCGATTTAGTAATCCCCACGGTGTGTTGGTTGGTACGGGAGGTGTGTAGCGGATGGATATTAGGTGGGCCGGGTTTGCATTTCATTATAGGAATATATCCATGTGATTTAAATGCTTATTATTTAATCTGCTATGAAATTGAGCTTATGGGCTAAATATGAGCTAAATGGGTCTATGGCCATATGTGTAATTAATGGACTAAATATGAGCTAAATGGGCCTATGGCCATATGTGTAATTTTTGGGCTTTAAGGCGTATGATAAAATGGGCTTTTTAATGTATGTGTTCCACATTGAGTTTATGACTCACCCATTTTTGTGGGATAACTTTTCAGATGACTCGTAGTGCAATGGATCGGGTCAGCAAGTACTCCGTGGTGGCCAATGCTCATATCAAGTATTTTGAAGATTTTCCAATTTAAACTTATTAAATTTTATTACTTAGACTTTATTATGGGTTTGCTATTTTTGTAATAAGGCCACTATAAACTGTTTTTAATTTTTGGTGTTTGGACTTTTATTTTGCCATGAACAAATATCTATTAAATAACTAAATGGTTTTTCGATAAATAATTTAAAAATGTTTTTGTTCACTAATATATATATGTTTTAAAGTAAACTCCTTAAATTTGATTTTCTTTTAATTTATTAATTCCTTCTAAAAGTAATGTTTTAAAAGACATAAATTTTACTATACAATTTGATTTCAAGCTAAAATATTAAGTTAAATCTGTTTTCTACAAAATCATCGAGTTTTTCTTAAATAAAACAAAAATTTGCTAAAGTTAGATTCGAGGAACATAACAAATCTGGTCAGGCTTTTTGGGCCGGGTTTGGGGTGTTTCAAGTTGAATCAAATCCATAATGTGTTTCATGTTTCCATGCTTAGACGCTATCGCTCAGATCCGTCTCATGTTGTGCCAGTGGAAGATATTGAGGTAAGCCCAGACTTATCTTTTGAGAAGGAACTAGTCCAGATCCAGGATCGGGATGTCAAAGTATTGCATAGGAAATCAGTCCCTTTGGTGAAGGTATTATGGCAGAACCATGGATCAGAAGAAGCGACATGGGAGCCGGAGGATGTTATGCGGCAGCAATACCCTCAACCCTTTTGATCAGGTAAATTTCAAGGCTGAAATTTATCTTAAGGGGGTAGAACTGTAACATCCTGATTAAGTGGGTCTGTGCATTCTGTGTGTAGGTGTTAGCTTGAGATTTAGAGGTGCGACACAGGCTCGGAGTTTGAAATGAGACACAGGTAATTTTCGAACAAAGAGCTGTAGGACATAATTAAAATGGGTATCAGTGTTTAATTTGCAAGGTGGGCTTGTGGCCCAAAATTAGGTGGTGCCGCAAGGGAGCAAGTGGGCGGCGTCACTAAGGGAAAGGATTTGGGCCAAGTCTTGGCCGCTTGGGGCCCAAGCTTTTGGGCTAAAATTCGGCACTCCAAGGGGGGAAGGGAGGACGGCACAATGGCTTGAAAATTGGAGTTTTAATTCTTGTATTTTGTTGATAATATGAAGGGAGGAGTTGGTGCCAAGGAGGCCTCTCTTGAAGGGAGGATATAGATTAAGATAGCAAGAGGGATAAGAGCTATCAGGTGATGTCAGAGTTGGCCAGAAATCAAACTCTGGAGAGGGGGTGAAATTCGGTTGATATGCAAAAATTAGTAGGCACAAGTGATCATCTTTTGCATCTAGTCAAGCCGAAATTTCCTTTCTCTTGTGAGCTCTCTCTCTTTCTTTGCCGCAACTCCCTAGCTCTCCTCACCTCTTCAATATTTTCCTAAAAGTCGAACCCTCTTTGCCCATACTTTCTTCTCCCATAGCCGAACCTTTCAGTAGTGTTTTCTCTATCTCTCTAAGAACCGAAACCCTAACCATACAATTAAAGATCTTATTTCCATTTTCGGCTTCTATTTTGGATTCACTCATGTGCCAGCTCTTGTCGAATCATCATCTCAGGATTGGTAAGTCACCGTTGTTTTCTTCTTTGCTATCTCTTTCTCATCTTCATCACTTTCTCAATATCTCGTTGATTTTCACTCGTTATTCTTAGAAGCCGAATCTCCTCTGTGGTGACTACTTGTGCCAAAACTAGAAGAAGACTGAAGGGATTCAATCATCGTTTTAGCCAAGTTCAAGGCTCCGGGATTTGTCGATCTAGGTCAGGGTCGTGGCCGTGAACATCGATTTCTTTTACTTTGTTCTCACTACTTTAATGTGATTTAGTGACCAAGGTGTGTTCATGGACTCGAATGCCAGCCAAATGACAAGAAGGGTTGGATCTGTAAACCCAGCCCCTAAGTACAAGAAGCGAGCAGTATCAAAAGTGCGAGATTGGCCACCGGGTTGTGGGCCAGCATCGGAGCAAGATCGTAGGCCGATAGTAGCAGTCTCGAGTGGTGATAGTGTTAAATTCGAGAGTACGATAGTACGAGAAACAGGTGTGTAACTCTTACGCACTTCATATGTTGTTATGTTAAATGTTTTGTTTGCTGAAAGCCTAATTAGCAGTGGGAAACATTACGTTACCCTTATAAGCAAGGACTCCGAGTAAGTCCAATATAGTGAATAACGTGCTTTATCTATGTGGAAACTGTGTGTGCTATGTTATGTTTTTTTTTTTATGTATTAAGCATGATCATATTGTAGGGAGAAACATATACATGAAATATGGGTATGATGAGAGGAGGGGGAAGGCATGATTTATCAGACTGTCACCAGTGGTTAGGTACCACACGTGGGTTGGCCCCACATATCATGATTTTGTGACCAAGTCTCAGTGGTTTGGAACCACTAGTGGTTAGGTACCACATGTGCTTATTTTGTGACTTGTCCCAGTGGTTAGGTACCACAGTGGGTTGGCCCCACATATCGAATTAAGGGATCGTCACCAGTGGTTAGGTACCACAAGTGGGTTGGCCCCACACATGAATATCTGTAACTTCAGTTACCAGTGGTTAGGTACACCAGTGGATAGGTGCCACAAGGGGTAGATTTGGGAGTCTCGGATGGATATTTAGGTTGGATGGGTTGCATGATTTGCATAATACCTTATGAATTTGTGTATGAGTTTAACGTCTTTTAGAATGGGGAATTACACACTGAGTCTCGGTGACTCACCCCTTCTGTTACATTTTGCAGATAATGCTTAGATCGTGGATCCGAAGCCGGGGTGGACTCGTGGTGGCCATGCTCAACATACAATTTCATAGTTTATATTGGACTTAGTTTTCTATACTTTAAGTTTTGGATTTCGGTTCTTGTAATAAGGCCACTTAAACTTTACTTTGGGATTTGTTATTTTTTTTCCTCTTTCTTTTTCCTTAAACTATTATTAAACAAAAAAGGCACGCCAAGTAATTTATGATATCAACGTTTTTATAAACTTAAGATAATTTCTTTTAGTTTTTCTAAAGATATATGCCAAATGAATAATAATCAACAAGGAAATTCTATCACGCTAAATCAAATTTCAAAATGTTTTAACAATTCACCTTGTTCAACCCCAATTTTCTTAACTACACCAAAAGCTTTTCCTTTCAAATCAAGTCAACAAAATAGTTTGAAAAACGTTTTTCTTCCCAGTGACATGCCAGATTTGGTCGTAGCGGTTAGACCGGGTTTAGGGTGTTACAATAAATGTTAAATTCAGCCTAACACGACTTACAGTGAGAGACTGATTGAAATTTTGGTACTTGAAGAGAAAAACTGAGAAATAAAAAGGTAGCTTTAGTAAAAGTTTTCTGACAATGACATGATATAGAATGAGCTACCTGGGAACCGGAGGAAACTATGAGAAAGCAATAACTAAATCTTTTTATTGGTAAAATTTTCGAGGATGAAAATTCTTTAAGGGGAGAGAGTTGTAACAACCCATTTTTTGATAAAATCGGAACAGTGGTTTCGAGACCACAGATTCGAGTCTTAAAAGAAAAATTATTTTAATATTATTTTATGATCTACAGTATGATAATAGTATTGTGTGGAAATTTCATAAAGAAATTTTATCGATTACATGTTTAATTTGATAAAGGACCAAATTGCACAAAGTGCAAAAGTTGAGTTCTAATAGCTAAAGGGATTAAATAGCTATAGAACTTTAAATTGGAGGTCCTTATATGGTAATTAGACCATTAAAAATGCTTAGTTGTTAAGGATGATGATTCATCCATGGAAAATAAAATAAAGAAAAGGATGAAATTGAAAAGATGAAAAATAAAAGGTGATAAATAAATTAAATAACAAAATATCATCATTTTGTGTCATCTTCTACCCCAAAAACCCTAGGAAAGAGAAAGCAAGCTTTCTTGGCCAAATTAGGTAAGTATTCAAGTCTCGTTTTTAGTAATTTTTATATTTTTTTAGATCGGGACAACTTAATCTAGCTATTTTGGGGATTAATTTGTAAAGTTATCAAAATTTTTCCATGGATGAATATGCTGAAATTTTGAAATTTATGATAGAAATATGAAAGGTTGTTGATAGATAAACAACTTTTACAAAGTGAATTTTGATGAAAACATGATTTAGGGACTAAATTGAAAAGTTGTAAAATTCATGGAAAAATTTTGAATTTTATTAAATACATGGGATGTAAATGTTACATGTAAAAATCAGCTAGGCTTGGAACAAGGATTAAATTCCATGAAATTCATTTTCCGATCTTAGAGACAAAATCGTCATTAATTAAAAGTTTAGGGACAAAATGGTAATTTTACCTAAAATGTGAATTGGACTGAATTGAGTTTAAATTTTATTAAATTCATGTTAAATTT
The DNA here is from genome assembly GCA_025506655.1 of Gossypium rotundifolium. NCBI lineage: Eukaryota > Viridiplantae > Streptophyta > Magnoliopsida > Malvales > Malvaceae > Gossypium > Gossypium rotundifolium. The sequence continues at coordinate 129,748,889 of CP106723.1, forward strand.
ACACGTATAGATCCGGATAGACCAAATTTTGGAGTTAGAACGAGGAAAAAAGAAAAATGTTGGATTAGTAGATTTTACGTACACAAACATTTGTTGAGGAAAGTTCGTGTAACTAAATTGTGTATATTTATATGCTTGAATTAAATGTTGTGTTTGTGAATTTTATAAATATCATATATATATATATATATATATATATATATGACATTGAAAACATATCGACAAAGCCCATTAAGTGATAATGCTAGATAAATGATAAATGATAAAAATGTTATTTTTATACTTGAAATGAATGTGAAATGTGTTTATTTGAATTATATGAATATTATAAATTATGAAATAATCACATGCCTGATAATGCCTAAAAAATATTAAATCCCGTTTGAATAATGAAATTCGATGGATACGTAGTGAATGTGATTCTGCATATTTTGCAGACATAATTTAGCTCAAAGGAGTAATCCTGATTAAAGCCCTCTCGAGAATCCTATTATATAGTTGCAGCGAGCATCCTGACCGGTAGTGATTTAGCATGTGTTGCGCACTACCGCAGCACTTTGTGAGCATCCTGATATGCGATCGGTTGTGATCCAGCATATAATGTAGACACAAACGTAGCTCTACGTGAGCGTCCTGATATAAACTCTTATGAGTTTCTTGATATGTCTCGCCTGAACTCCCTGTTACCTTATCCGGTGCTCCCTGATATTATCTCTTCAAAGATATCTGATAAGCTTTATGAGCTTTCTGAGTAAAACTCTTATGAGTTTCCTTATTAGCCCGGATAAGTGTCCTGCTACATGGTTACATGGCTCATCTAAGCATTCTGATATGTGGCTCGAGAGTGTGCTCCCTAGTTATGTGCCCTAACGGGTACCCCTGAATATGAGTTGACGGATCTTGATATGTACACCTCGAGTGTACTACCTATGTATCGATCGATATTTCAGATAAATTCAATGGGAAAAATCCTGACATGAGAAGATATGAATAAGAAATTAGTTATTACACATATTTGTCTAAAAAACATGAAAATGATGATACATGATAATTGATATATGGAAATATGAGATGATGATATTTGTACATGGAATTTATTTGATGAAAATGTTCATCCTTGATTATAGATTTGTACACCTTGAGTGTACTACTCGCGTGACATTGATATTTTGAATGATATGAGTAAAGTTCTGACATGAAATAATCTGAACTCAAGATGAATTATTATGAAAATATACTTGTAATATAAAGATATGATTTATACATGTTAAATGAATACGTGAAGTCGAAAGCATATGTGTTTGGAAATCTGATTGGTGTGGAGCTCATATATGTTTTTTTGATGATATTGTGGAATGTATGACTAACATGGGCAATGAGGATATGTGTAGGGCTTGAGATCAAATTGATTGAATGTGCCTTACATGTTTATCTTGAAATAGAATGAATGGTAAGTTAAGTACCATGTTATACAAACTTACTAAGCATTATATGCTTACTTTAGTTTTATTTCTCTCTTTTATAGTAAATCAGAAGTTTGTTGGATTGGAAGCTTGGCGGAGATCACTCACATTATCCATCGGCCCATTTCGGTACATATGGTAAATCAATTATGGTTATAATGGCATGTATAGGTTAATTGGCCATATTGGCATGTAAATGTAAATGGTTATTGTAATCTAGCCATTGGAATGACTAGTGATGATTATGTTTTGGTATATATATATATATATATATATTATGATTATTTCATGGTGATAACATAAGTGTTTACTACTGATTGATTGAGATAGGTTAAATGAGTATGCTTAAAATAGGTAAGATTAAAAGCATGAATGCATGTAATAATATATCATGTTAGATGACAAAATTAGCTTGGTTATCATACTTAAATTGGTTTATATATGTGTGTAAGTGATTTAGAAGGTTGATGGCAAGGTTTGGGTGAGAAATAAGGCTAGGAAATGGCCTTATTTTGTCCACATGGGTAGACACACGGGCGTGCGTCTTGACTGTGTGTGACACACAGCCTGGCACATGGGCATGTGGTTTGGCCATGTGTCCTCTGCATCCTAAAATTTAGAAAGAAAATTATCATAATTTAGCACACGGGCAGGGACACAGGCGTGTGTCTTAGCCGTGTGAAACCTGCACCTTAATGTTTTGCAAGTCAGAGAGTTACACGGGTTGGGGACACAGTCGTGTGACCTATTTCATACTCCATACGGCCTAGGACATAGGTGTGTCACTTGGCTATGTGAGCCACACGGCCTATCCACACGAGCGTGTGACCCCTGTATATGAGAGAAATTTTGAAATTTTGCAAAAATTTCTTGAGTTTTTTATTTAGTCCCGACTTGATTCCAACGTTTATAATGGGCTTCGAGGGTCCATTCAAGGGACAATATGACTAGTTTCGAAAATGAATAGTATTTAACATGAATTATCTATAATTATTCTGTAAACTTGGGTAATACTCTATAACCCTATTTCAATGATGGATACGGGTTAGGAGTGTTACACATTTGATATCATGACACTGTCACACTTTTCATGTCACTACTTTGGTGCTTGCTTAAGTCCATACAAAGACTTTACCAATCTATAGACTTTTGTTTTATGCCTTGGAACTACATGACCCTCAAGTTGTTCCATGTAAATCTTCTCATCAAGATCTCCATTTAGAAAAGATGTCTTAACATCCATTTGATGAACTTCTAGAACTGACAATAGCAAGTATCATCCTTTTAGAAGTTATTTTTGATACAGGAGAAATTTTATCAAAGTAATCAAGGCCTTCCTTTTGTCTATAACCTTTTATAATTAATCTGGCCTTATACTCATCAATTGCGCCATCTGTTTTCATTTTTTGTTTGAAAATCCATATAGAATTTAGTGGTTTAATTCCCTTAAGTAGATCCACTAATACCCACGAATGATTTTTCATGATGGAATCAATTTCACTCTTGATAGAGTCTTTCCACAAAATGCTTTCGGATGAGCGTATAGCTTCACTATAAGTTTGAGGTTCAGTCTCTAGCATATAGGTTAGCAAATTCGATACAAAAGACTTTTCCACCCTTTCTCTTTTTACTTCTTCTTGGCTTTGCATTGACTTCAACCACTTTTTGAAAGTCTTGGCTATCAATTGTAACACCCCAAACTCATATTTTCACCAAAACAGGGTTACAAAATAGTACCAAACTAACAGAATAGTAAACCATTTAATTCATACATCAATGCAAACAAAATCTAATTACATTGAAAAACATTTATAATGTCCCTTAAATGAGCCTTCGAGGCCCTAAAAATAATTTGAAAACAATTTGGGACTAAATTAGAAACTTTTGAAAGTCTTAGGAAAAAGTTGAAAATTTTGAACTGTAGGGGTCACACGGTCATGTGGCTAGGCCGAGTGATTCACACGGCTGAGACACACGACAGTCATGTGGCTAGGCCATATGACTCACACGGCTGAGACACACGCCCGTGTCTCAGGCTGTGTGGACATTGGAAATAGGGACACATGGCTGTGTCCCAGTCTGTGTCCATACCCTTGTACCCCTCGAAATGACCTTACATGCCCCTGTGCTAGGCCGTGTAACAATCTAACTTGCATGCCTTGAACCTACAGGGGACACATAGATGTGTAACATAGCCGTATGTCACACACGGCTACGACACACGCTTGTGTCTCAGGCCGTGTGGCCCCAAGATGAACCCTAAAACACAACTTTACCATTTCAAGCTTGCTTAGCCCTTAAGAAACTCAAATACCAACCAATTCAAAATGACATTAAATAGGCCAAAAACACATCAAAACCAACCTAACATGTGTCTAACCAATGTACCCTCATTGGTACCACAAGTATATACAATTTCAAAAAAAATAAACATCAAGTCAATTCAACAATTCACTCAAGTAATACCTAATCAATATACATATCAAAGCTACCACAATCTGAACAATTTAAATATGTATGTACCACACATACAAACATAACAACTATACATCATTCTTATATAATAAGAAATGTGGTTATTGCACAAAATATCATTCATAATATTTACATAAGTCAAACATTTACCAAAACCTTACAAAAGCATATACATGCAATATAATCTGAATTAAAAGTTTCAAAAAATACCGAGATAAGTTGGATAGTGTGACTTGAGTGCTGATCTGATCGTCTAACCTTTCGAGAATCTACAATGTCATTAAACAACACAAGTAAGCCTAATAAATCTTAGTAAGTGGGATGAGTTAAACGATAAATCTTACCGAATTAACTATAATAATTCAAACAATAATAACCATCCAAAAGAACTACTTGTCATTCACAACATTAATCGATAAATTCATCCATATTCAGACTAATATGAAATAAACAACATGTCTTTCAAATTCATTAATCGGATTACCTTATCAAGATTTTCCATTTGAAGAACGACTTACGGGTAAGAGTACATTGTTAACAGAAGCTCATAAGAGCTGGTCCTCCCGAACACGCCAACAGAAGCTCGTAAGAGCTAAACAGTAGCTCGTGAGAGCTAATCCACCCGAATCACACCAAACAGAAAGTATAACGTGAGAGTTCGCAACACATGCTGAACCTCGGTATACTTGGGTAATATGTCGATATCTCCTTCCAATACCATCACCATTCCAACCCCGTTATACAACAAAAAACGAATGTACTCAAATCCCGTGTTCAATCCAAATGTAATATTTTATAATTCCAACATTAATTCATTTCCAATTATAAAATATAAAGATAATATAAATCATAAATTTATACAAATATTAAATTTAATCGTACGAACTTACCTGGACTGAATTGTAATCGTTGTAGAGGTTTAGAGACTATTCCACTATTTTTCCTTTCCCACAAGTATCTAAGAGATTTTGATCTAAATTGTAAAATTCTTCATTTATTAGCATATATTTCAATTCCAAACTATTTTACAATTAGTACCCTTTTATTTTTCAAAATTAAACAATTACCCCAAACTTTTACCTTTTTTACAACTTAGTCCTTTAACTTGAAATTCATCAAATTAAATAATTTTCTCAAGTCAATAGTTTATCTAAATATAAAAGGCCTTCAAAAAGCCCCTAATAAAAATCAAATTCACTATCAAACCCTAATATTTTGACATTTTACAATTTAATCCTAAAATTAAAATTTAACAAAAATCACTTTACAAAATCATCACACAACACAATCAAAGTCTCAAATACATGGTATTCATAAAAAAATTCAATATTCATCAATGAAAACTTCCAATTTTTTTATAAAAATCAAAAACGAAGGTACAAGTTAGCTGGACCTACTTGCAATGATCTCAAAAACATAAAAATTACAAGAAACGGAATCAAAATGGACTTACATGCAAGATTTTTATGCTAGCCGAATTATCTCCTCACCCTAGATGTGGATTTCGGCCATTGAAGAAGAAAATGAATAGAAAAGAAACTTTAATTCCAATTTGTTTTGTTTCAATTTCAACAAATTTACTATTATGCCATTATCATTAAATTTTTTTCCATTTTTAACTCTAATTGCCTTCCCACTCATTATTTATGGCTTAATTGTTTCTTAAGTCCTCCCTCATTTATTAATCAAGCAATTTAATCACTTAATTACTATAATTAACATATTTTACACTTTTTACAATTTAGTCCTTTTCTTTTAATTAACTATCTAAACGTTAATATTTCTAAACCAAATTTTAATACGACTATAATGACTCTATAAATATTCGAAAAATAATATTTATGAGTCAATACAATGAAAAATTGTGGTCCCAAAACCACTGTTCCGTCATCACTAAAAATCGGGCTACTACATCAATAGTCTCTAAAGTTCGTTTTATTGAACTTGACCCAACTTTCCTAGTTTAAAAGGGAATATATTTTCAAAGAATAAGGCATTTTTAGTTCCAATATTGTATTCTTATGAACTTCAAGATTTTTTTATTCATTGTGACACTCCAAATCGGCCTAGACGTTTTGGTTGAATCTAGCGACGTCACATGATAGTGCTTTGGAAAAACATAACTATGTTAAAACCATTTGTAGATATCTTGGGCTTTCGTCAAAACTTGTCGTTTAATTATTCATTAACCATGTTTAAAACATTATATGTTGCTGAAGCTTTTAACATAATTTGCGAGTTCGTGTATTTTTAATAAAACATTTATTTATTCTGAAAATCCGCATCTTATCCTACTAATAGCAGTTTATAAAATAATAATCCCAAATTTTAAACAAAATTCCATAAAGGCCATGTTACATAAAACTTGCCCAAATAAAATCAGAACCATAAATGAAAAATCGTTAAAGGTCCAAAACTGTGGTCACCGCCAAGTCCTCCGCCAGATTGATCCGTCTCATCTTTGGGATTACCTAAGCAGATTAAGCAAAAAAATTTGAGTTTTAAAAGCTCGATGTGTAATCCCCATAGAAAACATACACACAGTCATATCAAAAAATAGACATAAGTTCATAGTTCAAGTCTGAGCCCATTACAGAAACGGTGTGGACCCTAGCCCACTCAGATACAGAATCAAACATATTTCAAGGCTTTAGACCATTTCAGACAGAATATGCAGAAAACAGAGTCCTACCCACCAGCCTCTACACACTAACTTCGTCCAACCCTACACACTATGTGGGGATAAAATGAACCCACCCAGCCCTACACACCAGGTTGTACCGAATGTGGCACATAATCAGAAATTTGCAGCTGAACAGCCAGATAACAGGCTTAAGAGCCTTTCAGATACTTCCTCCAATCATAATCAACCCACCCCGATGCAATGCAACATACAAGTATGACATGCTAATATGCAATTAAACTCATATATATTCAGTTTAGTATAGATGCTTAATACAGAAATCAGACAAACAGATCATTCAGTTAGGGGTCCAAGTATTACTTACCGACCTTACGGTAGATCCACAGTCGACTTGGGTGACTCGTGCAACCTTATAGATTTTTTTAGACGAATGGGCTCACAGCACATGTGGCTCGCCCGTGTGGCCCACACTGCCCAATTAGTCGAGCTCGTGTGTCGCACACGGCCTCGCTTGGCCGTCATACGACCTTGTGGTGACTTACAGTCCTGCACACGGCCTACTACATGGGTGACCACATGTCTGTGTGGCATCGACAGAAAGGTTTTCGGCTTTCATCAAAACCTTATTTTCGGGTACACACCTGGTTCGATTTTGACGCATAACCACTCCTGAGCACAGCGAAACCTAAAATCAACAATCCACGGCCCAATTTCAGTCATTTAAATCGATACTAAACCGAATTAGTATGAACAAAAAATTCCTAAATCTTACCGTTGACCTCTACCTTAGTGAACAGTGACGAATTCGCACCTCGTCGACACTGACTGGAAATCCACAGCCTCTTAAAAGACCTCCTAAACATCATATAAAATCCTTTTTTTACTAATTAATCATGAGGAACAGTTAAAAATGATCGAAACCATCATTTAGAGAATAAGTGAAGAAAGCGTTGTGCAAGCAAGAAACAAAGTAAAAATTGAAAAGGAAGGGGAGGAAAAAGAGAAGAAAATGGCAGCAAGGAATTTGGGGAAAAAAAGAAAACGACAGGAAAAGAGAACAGAGAGAGAGAGAGCCAAATTTTTTCCTAATTGAATCTCTGATCAGATTCTGATAACTCCCCCTCTCAACTGCTTAATTATCTCCTTCAAACACTCTACCATCAGCATTTAACTAATACTCAAACTCTTACACAACATTAGCAGAAAAATAGTTCCCTTGCTCGCACAAGGATTCAAACTCCAGACTTCCCACAACCTCTACACTCCAATTAGCCACTAGACCAGTAGGCCCATTCTGCTAATTACTTACACCCGTTTACTTATAAGCCTACCAACCAGAGTTTGGGCTTTACTCATAAAAATACCAAATTTTGCCCAAATCAAGGCTTGAACTTGGGACCTCTCACACATACCCAGAACACATAACCACTAAAGCAGATACACAGTTGTGTCTCAAAATTACAAAACAAAAATTTAAGAAAAATCGGGGCGTTACAACTCTACCCCCTAAAAGAAAATTTCGTCCTCGAAATTTTACCTGATCAGAAAATGTGAAGATACTACTGCCGCATTGAATCCTTCAGTTTCTAAGTGGCCTCCTCAGTGCTATGATTCTACCACAGCACCTTCACTAAGGGGATAGATTTCCTCCGCAGAACCTTAATGTCGCGCTCCAGAATCTGAACCAGCTCCTCCTCAAATGTCAGATCTGGTCTAACCTCGATGTCCTCAATAGGAACAGCATGCATAAGATTAGAGCGGTAGCGTCTCAACATTAAAATGTGGAACACATCATGTATGCGATTCAATTTTGGAGGAAGCTCTAACTGATATGCGACTGGCTCCACTCGCTTCAGAATACGGTATGACGCAATAAACCAAGGGCTCAGCTTACCTTTGCGGCTGAACCTCAAGACCTTCTTCCATAGTGAGACCTTGAGAAAAACTAAGTCCCCTAAAGAATACTCGATATCATTTCTCTTCATATTAGCGTAGGACTTCTGCCTATCAGATGCTACTTTCAGTCGATCTCGAATCAAGCAGACCGTAACTTCAGTTTCTGAAACCAATTCAGGACCCAATACACGTCGCTCACCCAACTCAGTCCAACATAAGGGAGTGCGACACTTACGACCGTATAAGGCCTCGTAAGGTGCCATCTGAATGCTAGACTTATAGCTCTTATTATAGGCGAACTCTGCTAATGAAAAATACTCCTCCCAACTACCTTAGAAATCTATAACATTGCTCCTCAACATATCTACCAGTACTTGAATCACCCTCTCCGACTGACCATCTGTCTGAGGATGGAAAGCAGTACTAAAGTCCAACCTTGACCCAGAGTCTCGTGCAATTTCTTCCAGAACCAAGACGTAAAGCGAGGATCCCTATTGGAGATGATCAAGACGGGAACCCCATGTAGTCTTACAATTTCAAACACATATAGCTTAGCCAACTTCTGGAGAGAAACGTCTGTCCTGATTGGAATGAAATGTGCAAACTTGGTTAATCGATCCACGATGACCCAGACAGAATCCATCCTAGTGGGTGTTAAAGGTAATCCACTAACGAAATCCATCGTTACTTGCTCCCATTTCCACATCTGAATCTTTACAGGCTATTGCAATCTCGAAGGTAGCTGATGCTCAGCCTTAACCTGCTGAAGTCAGGCAGTGAGCAACAAAATTCGTGACTTCTCGCTTCAACCCTGGCCACCAATACAACTCTTAGAGATCTCTGTACATCTTGTTCCCACTGGGATGCATAGCGCAAGGGCTACTATGCACTTCCCTCAGAATCGATTGTCTTAAATCCTCATCCTTCAATACACAGATTTGACCGTGGAAACAAAGTACCCCATCACTGTTAATCCTAAAATTGGTAGTATCCCCATTCTCAATCTGACGGAACTGCAACTCAAGCGACTTATCCACCAACTGTTTACTCTTGATCTGTTCAATCTATGAGGGCTTAACCTGAAGTTCTGCTAATAGACTTCCATCATCGAATAAGCTGAGTCGAGCGAACATCGCTCTCAGATCGGTCATAGCCCTATGGCTCAAAGTGTCTACCACCACATTAGATTTACCAGGGGGTACTCGATGGTGCAATCATAATCCTTAAGCAGTTCAACCCATGAGAAGATACTTGAAGCTTTTGTGATCAGTGTAGATGGTACACTTCTCACCATATAGGTAATACCTCCAAATCTTCAGAGCGAAGACTACAGCAGCTAGCTTCAAATCGTGCGTTGGATAGTTAGCCTCGTGCGTTTTGATCTGACGAGACACAAAAGTTACCACTTTACCATCCTGCATCAAGACATAACCCAGACTCACATGTGACACATCACTGTATACGATGAAATCTTTCCCAGATTCAGGATGTATCAGAATCAGAGCCTGCGTTAAAACATATTTGAGCTTCTCGAAGCTCTCTTGTTGCTTATCAATCTAGAAAAAGAAAACTCCATTACGCAGAAGCTTGGTCAATGGTGTTGTGATCAAAGAGAACCCTTCTACGAAGCATCAATAGTAACCCGCTAGTCCCAAAAAGCTACGTATTTCAGACACATTCTTCAGCTATTTCCAATCCAACATAGCCTCAATCTTACGAGGATCAACACGAATCCCCTCCGCAGAAACCACATGCCCCAAAAAAGTTACTTTTCTGAGCCAGAATTCACACTTACTAAACTTTGCATACAACTGTTTCTCACAAAGAGTCTGTAGTACCACTCGGAGATGCTCGTCGTGCTCATCCTCATTCTTAGAATACACCAGGATGTCATCAATTAATACCACCATGAATAGGTCTAGATAAGGCTGGAATACCCGATTCATCAAATCCATAAACGTCGCTGGTGCATTGGTCAACCCAAAAGGCATAACCAGGAATTCGTAATGTCCATAACGAGTCCTAAATGTTGTCTTATGTACATCGGCCTCCTTAACCTTCAGTTGATGGTATCCAAATCGTAGATCGATCTTGGAGAACACAGAAGCCCCTCTGAACTGGTCAAATAGATCATCTATTCTCGGTAGTGGGTATTTGTTCATGATTGTTAGCTTGTTCAGCTACCAGTAGTCGATACACATCCTCATTTTCCTATCTTTCTTCTTCACAAACAACACTGGCGCTTCCCATGGAGACACACTGGGACGAATGAATCCATGATCCAGTAACTCTTGAATCTAAGCCCTAAGCTCCACAAGCTCTTTCGGTGACATTCTAAAAGGGGCGATGGACACTAGAGCTGTACCAGGAAAGAGCTCAATTCCAAACTCTACTTCTCAGCATGGAGGCAAACCCGATAGTTCCTCAGGAAAAACATCCAGAAAGTCCTTTACGATTTTGATGTCCCTAACCGAAGAGTCCCTAGAATCTGAAACACTGATATAGGCTAAGAATGCCTCACATCCTTTCCGTGCCAACTTTTCCGCTATCGACGCTGAAATCACATTCGCCAGATAACATTCCCCAATCACCACTACCACGTTATCCTCTTCGGTTCTCAAAATAACCCTTTTTGTAGCATAGTCCAGACTCACCCGATGCTTGACTAGCCAGTTCATTCCCAGAATCAAATCGAATTTCCCAAATGAAAGCTTCATCAGATCAGCTAGAAATACTATCCCTTAAACCTCTAGCGAAATGTCTCTAAACAATTTACTAAACCGAATAGATTGCCCCAACAGACTCACAACAGTTGTCTCGCTCGAAGTACTCTCAACTAGAATCCCCAAAGTTTCAGACACAGAGCTAGCTACGTAAGAGTGTATAGAGCCTATGTCTATCAATGTAGTGTATGGTACATCAAAAATTAAGAACGTACCCATAATGACGTCCGGAGCATCACCATCCTCTCAGCGACGTGTAACATAAACCAGTGCAGGCTGACTCGCCTCAGTCGATCCCGTACCTCTGCCCGATGCTCTCTGTCCTCGGCCCATGCCATTACCACCCCTGGCCTGACCTCGGCCCCAAGGTGGCTACTAAGCTACTCTTGGTGGCTGCGTAGTACCGTACCCGCAGCTTGCATCTAATCAGTCCTCAATAGACAATCCTGGACACGATGCTCAATAGCAACTACCAGAGCTAAAATTGATATCTATGCAGGAGAACTCATACTTCGTGTAGGCGACGAGATAGTCACTCTTAAAGCTCTTGACTCGGCCAAAACATCAAGTGATAAAGGTGAGAAAGTAAATTCAGTTGATAACCAACTTGTTCAACCTTCATTGCAGGAAACACCACAAAGCTACAAACCTGAGCCAGATCATAGACCTCGTGCCAATAAAGAAGAATCACATGAGGAACCAGAACCAAACGAAGTCAACCCAAAGGAAACCCCAGACGAGCTGATAGGAACAATAAATCACATCAAAATAGAGGATCAGATATTGTTGAATAAGAAAGACCCTCAAATCACCAATTCAAACCTCAAGACAAACAAAGAAATCATTTTTGAGGTACTTAATGTCTTCCTATACGGCACAGTCGAGGTAAGCAATCACAAATTCAACACTTTTGAAGTAAACACTACTCGACTTAAACTTTATATCCATAACTGAGTTGATCGCACGAGAAAGGATTTCCACCTCCTTAAACCACCATGATTACGCAAATAACAGGTAAGTCTAGCTTAAGATTATAAACGAGCGCTTCTCAGGAGGCAACCTGAGCACTAACCCTATTTTTATTTTTATTTTTTATTTTTATTTTTATTTTTATTTTTATTTTTATTTTTTCCCATTTTTAACCATTCAAAGAAACCAAAAGTGCAGATTTCTAGACCACACGGCCTTGCACACACAGTACTGTACTGGATCAATAATGGGCACCACTACTAGGCATATGGGTGTGAACCGTATCTCTATTTAATTATTTTTATTCTTATTTTTATTTTTACTTTCTTTATTATTCTTCGTGCTATTTAGATTTAGTTTAGGATACAATAAAATTAGACCGGCTATTTTGAGGATTCAATTTCAAACGGTTCGAGATGCTTCCCCACGTTTGCCTCTAATCCTATCCGATTTCTGTTCAAAGACTTCATTCATAATTCAGGAAGTTTCACTTCTCTCCCTATCTTATGATTTTATTATTATCTTGCTTTGTACATTGAGGACAATGTAAAACTTAAGTGTGGGGGGGTTAACTACAGCATTATTCGAAAAATCCTGAATTTAAATCTTGTTTTTAAGTATTGTTCTCATATTACTAATTAAGATGAAATTTATGATTTTTATTGATACGTTTTGGATTAAGTCATTGATAATTGTGCATTGATGATTTAAACTTTATGATACTAGAGAATCAAGCATGATAAGTCAATTTTTCAAGAATCAAAAAAAAAAATTTAGGTTGTTGAACTGAATTTGAATATTACCTTGAAGTTTGAAATTTACAGGGATTGATGTCAAATACCCATAATTTTTTGTGAGATTTTGAGCCTTACAAAGCATATATTATTTTTCATGCTCACTTTATTGATTATGAGTGTGTTAACTTTGAACTGTTATTCTAGAACGTGCTTCGTTTATGCATGTTGAGACCACATCTATGATTTGATTTACTGAGATGATAAAGGCACCTAGGTTTTAACCCATTCACTCCACTAAAAAGCTTACCTACATAATTAACCCCTAGTAAACTCCGTTGATCTTAACAACCCTTTTTATTGATTTACCCGCTAATATTAACCCAAAAAAACCTTTGAATTTGTTATCACTATTCTTTTGACTACCCTTCTATCGAGAATTGATTTGATCAAATTGCCTAATTAGTTTATTTCAGTTGGTAAAGTTCTTTCTTTATTATTATGTATTTATTTAGTTTGTTCTTAAAAAAAATTTGAAAATTCAAAGTATATTCAGTATTAGTAGTATAAGAAGTAAGCTTGTGCATTTAATTTTCAATTATCAAAGAAAATGCTCGTATTATTATTAGTTTTAAAGTTTCAATTGATGTAATTAGTTATTTATAGTTCATTGTTTTTAGATTAGGTAATTAGTCAATTCGATCTCGATTCTAACCCTTCTAATTTAGCCTTTATCCATACCTTTAACCTAAGCCCCGTTACAACCCTGTTAAAGACCTTTTGATTTGTGTATCATCTCATATTACAGTGGTGGAGATTTGATTTTCAGGCAAGCCTATGGGATTAACTTTTCAGGTTCGACTTTTGAGTGCTTAATTGTGAACCTTAAACACCTTTGAGTGATTTGAGTGATTTGAGTGAATCTTTAGTAAGGATGTCAATCCTTGTTGGTTTTGAATCAAAGGTAATTATTTAGAAGAGTGGAAACACCTATGTTTTTCGTGCTACAAATTTATGTTTGAATCTTTATGAGTCTTTGAGTTAAATTATACATGTATGAATTATCTATGAATTATGATGAGACATTTTTTATAAGAATTATGAATTATGGAATGTTCGTTTTAATTATAAGTTGAGAATTTTGCTTGAGGACAAGCAAAAGCTTAAGTGTGGGGGTATTTGATAAACCGTAAAAGTAATATATTTTAACCCCATATTTAGTATGCTTTTGGATGATTTAGCCCTTGATTTATGTAAAAAGGTGCTTTTAATCCTTTCTTTTCATGTTTATACTCAGGAAAGCACCCGAGGACGAAAAGAATGAAAAACGGGCTTAAAACGGGCCAATTTGGGCTAAAGAGGAAATCGACACGGCCTGGACTTCAAGCCACACGGCCGTGCCTCATCAAATTACTTCACACGGCCATGCCACGATTTACACGGCCATGCACCAATCGATAGAATTGAGACACAGCCTGAAGATGATTTACACGGGCGTGTACCATGGCCGTGCCCCTGCCGCGGGAAAGAGCAATTTCACTCGGATTTGGATGCTTGAAGGCAAAGAAACACATTCCTAAGTCTACTTAAACATCCTAGGAGGAATTCTACTTGAATTAGGATATTTAGGAGCCAAGTAAAGCATCTCAAAGCCTATATAAACACCTAAGGTAGTAACTAAAAGGGGAGTTCGGTAGAAGCCGAAACAGGGGGCGGTTAGCTAGGCCAAAGAGCCAAGCCAGAAAGATCACATTTGTAGGAATCACTCGAAGATAGCCAAGTGGATCCATCTCAAGAAGCCGGGATTATACTCAAGATGGTGGATTTCTCCTTCAATTCCTCCAAGGGGTTTTAGGGATTTTCTATGTTTTGTTTCATCTTTTCTCTTGAGATGTTTTCTTTATTTGTTATGAACTAAACCATTCAGATACCCGAAGGGGATGAAACCTAGATGAACCTTGTTATTTATTTTCTGAATTATATGATAAATACTTAGTTTGTTCTTAATTATGTTGCTTAATCCAAATCTGATATGCTTAGGTGGAGGAGGATGAGACCCTGCCTAAGAGTAGATCTAGCATAATTAAGCGGAGTTAATCGAGCGCCTAGAGATAGGGTTACGAGATTTTTTCGGATTAGGGTGAAACTTAATATGGGAATCCATTGATCGATTTACTGCTATTCTAGGGGGTTATTATAAGCGAACGAGAGTTCCACTAATTAATCTAGGGTTAGACGTTATTCGCCTCGAGAGAGGGTTTAATATAGGTTAGGGAGTCCCACGGATCAAGCTGAGTAAAGAGATCATATGATTCAGTAATAAGTAACAAGTGAAGTCTATGTGGATTCTTCCTGAGGGTATCGTCATAATCAATTGAGTTTTTCGAGTTATTTCCTAATTTGTTCTTTTTGTCTTTGTCTTTAGCTTAGTAGTCATTGAACTAGATAAAATCAACCAATCACTCCATATTTTAGGCTAAATAATAAAAAGAAAGTGAGTATTAGTACTTTTAGTTCCTTTGGGCTTGATAATCCGGTCTTGCCTAAGCTATACTACTGTTCAATAGGTACACTTGCCTTTAATTGTTGTCAGAGTTAGTTTCAAGTTTTGATCTCATTCATTATAAATTTTAAAGCCCTAATTTCAGCGATCACTAAGCTGATCTCCGAACAACCACAAGGTAGCTTGCCAAGTAACACTGAGACTAACCCAATGGAGCAACTTCAAGCCATAACAGCTCATGACAGTGAAGGGTTAGTGGAATCTGAATCTCAGCCAAGGCAAGAACCTGTGGTAAGTAAAGGTAAAGTTGAGAAAAGCCAAGAAAAACCAAAATCGGTAATTAAAGAGTACCAACCTCGATTACCATACCCCAATGCGATGAAGAAAGACAATACAGATAAACAGTTCGATAAGTTTCTTAAACTTTTAAAGAAATTACATATTAACTTACCGTTTCTTGAAGCTCTTTCGCAGATGCCAGATTCAAGGAAATTTTTAAAAGATCTTTTGACAAACAAGTGGAAGTTAGACGAGGAATCGCATGTGGAGCTAAACGCAGTGTGCTCAGTAATGTTGCAAAATAAACTACCACGAAAATTAAAAGATCAAGGGAGTTTTACAATTCCATGCTTAATTGGTAGTTTATCTGTTGATAATGCTTTAGCTGATTTAGGGGCAAGCATCAATGTTATGCCTTATAAAATGTTTAAACAGCTAGGTCTAGGGAAACCCAAACAAACTAGGATGATCATTCAATTAGCTGGTAAAACTATTAGAATTCCTAGAGGTATAATTGAATATATGCTAGTAAAAATTGACAAATTCATATTCCCAGTAGACTTTGTTGTTTTAGACATGGATGAAGACAATAGTATCCCCTTAATTTTAGGAAGACCCTTTTTAGCAACTGCCAGAGCTAAAATTAATGTTGGTATAGGTGAACTCACACTTCGTGTAGGTGACGAATCAAACAGTCTTCAAGCTCTCGACTCAGCTAGGACATCGAGTGATAAAGGTGAGAACGTACATTCTATTGATAATCATTTGGTTCATAGGAAGCACCACGGAATTACACAACTAAGCCAGATCTTAAACCTTGTGTCAATAAAGAAGAAATTTATGAGGAACGAAAGCTTCAGATTGACGAGCTAGACGAGTGGAAAGTGCATTTCAAGGAGAAATCAAAACTACACAAAGTGAAACCGAAGGAACCCCCAGACGAGCTTATAGGAACATCAAATCACTTCAAAATAGGAGGTCGTGTACTGTTAGATAAAACAGACCCTCAAATCGCCACTTCAGACCTCAAGACAAATGAAGAGATCCCTTTTAAGGTATTTAATGTCTTCCCATACCGAACAGTCGAGGTAAGTAACCCCATATTCTGCACTTTTAAGGTAAACACTACTTGACTCAAACTATATACTGATAATAGAATTGATAGCATGAGAAAGGACTTTCAACTCCTCAAACCACCATGATTATGTGAATGAGAGGTAAGTCTAGCTTAAGACTTTAAACGAACACGTCTCGGGAGGTAACCCGAGCATTAACTTCACTAATATCATATTTTCAATTTTTAGTACTTAACTATAAATTAACCAATTTAATAAAGCGCAGGTTTCCCTACCACACGGCCTTGCACACAGGCGTGGCTGTGGCCGTATGGATACCACGAGCAAGCACATCGGCGTGGAGGAGGCCGTGCAGACCAAGGACGAAAAAAATCCCCAAAACACGGGCTATGACAAAACACCACGGTCGTACGATTAGGCCGTGGTCAAAGCTAAGTAAAAGACACTAGCGTGCTACACGCCCGTGCCCCATAACCGTGGCCAAACCTGTCCAAGTGAACACGGGCATGGGGAAGAATGAAACGGGCATGGGAGAAGCGAATAAAGCTAGGCACGCTTGTATGATACGGGCGTGGGACGCAACACCGACGCACAAAACCCCTGAACATTCGAAACGCACAGGCTAAAAATAATTCACACGTACGTATGACATGCCCATGTGCCCTTATTTCTATATAAATCCTTTACTATTCATCATCTTTTCCCTCAAATTCATATTCGTTCCTCTTAAATTAAACCACCATCTTCCCCATTCCAGTCACCGACATCCACTCTTCTCACCACCAGCAACACCCCCTGATTCCCTTCCTTCTTTCCCCTTTACTTTTTACACAGCCCACCTCCATGTGAAGACAACACACCCGCGTGTCACCACCACGCCCGTGCTCCGACCACCACCTCAACTGCGCCACTTTCCTCAACAACTCCACTAGTCACCTTTCTTTTCCCCATTTTTATTTCATTCATCTTTATTTATTATGATTTTATTTGGTTAAATATTCAATTTATCTTTATTTCTTACCCTCATTATTAGATTGTTAGTTTATCATCTAGTTCTTGTTAAGTAAATAGCGAACAATCTTTATGTTGATTCTTTAAGAATAAAATGTGATTCTTCATGGCATTAGGATAGGATAAAATATGTCTTGCCTGGAACTAATACTTGAATTGTTGAATATCTTTTATCTTCAGGAACACAATGACTCCACCACGCGGCCGAAAAACCTCCATGCCCACTTTCAAAAAATGAAAAGGACACGGTGTAACCTCCTTGAGTGCCTCCGCCGAAATACGACACCCATTCCTACGATTTCCTCCGGGAACTCAGGAGGATCTTTATCAGATACTACACGCAAAACCTCTGGCGTAGGAAGGTGTATCGATTGGACCGCCCTAGAGTAGGTCCAGCTAGCAGACGAGGTTCGGGCCTTATTATTCAAAGACCCGTGGGGCAATTTTTTGACATCATCGAGCCTACAGACCTAGAGCTCACTCTGGAACTCTGTTCTACTTTTCACCTCCAGATGGTGATGACTAACTTTGACGACTCTGGCACTATCCAATTTCGTCTCGGAGGTCTAGTCCGTGAGATGAGTGTCCCATAGTTTGGAGCTGCTTTAGGACTTTACACTGACGAATTCATGGAAGATGACGAGTTCGAGAATCTTAACCGCCACATCCATAGCTCTCCGGTTGCCTGTTGGCAAGAGCTAGTCTCCGTCTCGGTGACATATGACCCTAGTCACTCCAAAGCGACAGCTATCGCCCCAACCCTGAGGTACGTCCACACTATCCTACCTTATTCACTGATAGAGAGGAGAGAGAGCACCAGCATCGTAAACACTCACGACGCCTACTTCTTATGGTGCATGGCGAATGGGCATGCATTCAACCTCGCCTACTTCATAGCTCACGCCATCCAACATTAGACGGAGCAACATAGAAGAGGGGTCATATCTATAGGTCCATACATCACGCGCCTCGGTCGACACTTCGGACTCCTTAACACAGCCGCTTAGACTTTCTCATTTACCCTGATAAGACAGATGCCCCCACAGGGCATCCAGATGATGTTACACATGAGGATGATCGAGCGTCATCGTGGGACGCATCCTCTCCATTACCGTCTAGCTCACACCACTAAGGAAGAGGATCCTGAGAACATTACTGATGATGTTCCCCCACCACTGAGCTATCGCCCAGTTCATGCGGCAGCTTCTCTGGCAAACATATCTGAGCGCCTATCACGATTTGAACAGCAATGTTTCCAGCGCTTCGACCATATCGACACCACCCTTAACCAGATATGCCAGCACCTGCACATTTCATCGCCGCCCCTACCTCACGACCCAGCCAATGACGAGGACTTTGAGTTCTTTTATTTTCTTTATTTTTCATTTTTAATATTTATTTTTCATTTTTATTTTTAGTTTATTTTCATTTTTAATTAAACTTTTTACCTTTCTTGTTTAAAAATTTTATTCGTACAATTTAATTTCTTTTATCGCTGGCTGTCTAACTCTCGAGTATCTCCAACAACATCCATTAAATAGTACTCCCTAAAAATTTAACTAATGACTTCGTAGTTTAAAAAGGTTCAATGTGCCACTCCAAGAACAAACACATCACTGGAGTATTCAACACCACATTCACCTATGCCTAAGTCATCATCATTAATCATCCTCCAAGGATTTCATCCAAAAAAATTCAGGAAGTTTCACTTCTCTCCCTCTCTTTTGATTTTCTTACTATATTGTGAATATACATCTTTGTACATTGAGGGCAATGTACATCTTAAGTGTGGGGGGTGAAATTTATTTAGAAAAGTTCCTAACTTTTTGCATTATTCTCAAATCCCTGAATGATATCTTGTCTTAAGTAATTTTCTCATATCACTAATTAGAATGAAATTTACATTGATTTATGATTTTCTTGATATTTTTGGATTAAGTCATAGTTAATTGTGCATTGATGATTTAAACTTTAGGAGACTAGAAAATCAAGCATGATAAATCTATTTTTTCAGAATTAAAAATTTGCTACGTTGTTGACCTAAATTCGAATATTACCTTGAAGTTTGAAATTTACAATGTTGATATGAAAAAAAAACCCATAATTTTTGTGAGATCTTGAGCCTTTAGAGCATATATTATTTTCGTGCTCACTTTGTTGATTATGAGTGTGTCAACATTGATTTGTTATTCTAGAACTTACTTCGATTATACATGTCAAGACCACATCATTGATTTGATATACAGATATGATAAAGGCACTTAGGATTTAACCCACTTACTCCACTAAAAGCCTACCTTCACAATTAACCCCTAGTGAACCCCTTTGATCCTAACAACCCTTTTATTGATTCACCCACTAATATTAACCCAAAACCCATCTTGTATTTGTTATCACCATTTTTCTTGACTACCCTTCTATCGAGATTTGATTTGATCAGTTGCCTAATTATTTTATCTTAGTAGTTGAATTCATCTTATATTATGTATTTACTTGATTGATTCAAAAAAATTCGAAGTACATTCATTATTAGTTCTGTAATTAAGTGAGCTTATACGTTTAAATTCAACATCTTGAAGAAGAAGCTCGTATTATTAGTTTTCAATTGATGTAATTATTCCGGATTAGTTCATTTTTCTAGTTAGGTAAATTGTCAATTCAATCACAATTTTAACCTTCTAATCCAGCCTTTATCCACACCTTTAACCATAGCCCCATTACAAGCCTTAAAAGACTTTTTAATCTGTGTATCAATTCATTTTATAGTTGTGGAGATTTGATTTTCATGCAAGCCTATGGGATTAACTTTTCATGTTTGACTTTTGAGAGCTTAATTTTGAACCTTAAACACTTTGAGTGATTTGAGTGAATCTTTAGTGAGGATGTCAACTCTTGTCGATTTTGAATTAAAGGTAATTATTCGGATAAGGGGAAACACATATGTTTTTGTGCTACAAACTTATGACTTTGATTGATTGAATCTTTAGGACTCTTTGAGTTAAATTATCCATGTATAAATTATCCATGAATTATGATGAGACATTGTTAATGGGAATTATGAATTGAGGGAAGTTAATTCTGATTGCGAGTTGATAATTTTGCTTGAGGACAAGCAAATGCTTAAGTGTGCAGGTATTTGATAAACCGTAATATGTTCATATTTTAATCCCACATTTAGCATACTTTTGGATGATTTATTCCCTGAATTGTGGAATTTGGTGCTCCTAATCCATTAATTTCATGTTTTATACTTAGGAAAGCACTAGAGGATGAAAAGAACGAGAAACGAGCCAAAAACAGAGAAAATGGGCCAAAGTACGAATTGTACACGGCTTGGGCCCGAAACACATGGCCGTGCCTCCTTAGCAGATCCAACCGCGGCCTGGCCCTGAATCACACGGTCGTGCCACACAGGCGTGTCCCTCCGCAACAAAGAAGAGTTCCATTCGGATTAGGGTACTTAGAGGCAAAGAAAGACATTCCAAAAGGGGCCGACCTTAAAGGGGGAGTTCAGCTAGGCCAAGGAGCCAACCCAGAGAGGCCGAATTGTGGGATTCACTCAAAGAAAGTCAGTTGATCCATTCGAGAAGACGGAATCACACTCGAGACTTGGGATCTCTCCTTCAATTCCTTTAGGGGGTTTTAGGGTTTTCTTTATGTTTTGTTATTTTTCTTCTGAGATGTATTCTTTTATGATTATGAACTAAACCCCTCAAATACCCGAGGGGGATGAAACCTAAGACGGATCTTGTTATTGTTTTCTTAACTATATGATAAATACTTGATTTGTTCTTAACTATGTGTTCTTAATTCTTGCTTTGGTATTTCAGGATATTGATTCAAGTATTGATGTGCTTAGGTAGAGGAGGAATATTCCCTGTTTAAGAGTAGATCCAGCATAGTTAAGCGGAGTTGATCGCACAAGTGAAGTCTAGGTGGATTCTTCCTCGGGTATTGTCTTAATCAATTAGTTGTTTCCCACAAGTATTTCTCCAATTCCTTTTCTGTGTCTTAGCATATTTAGCTTAGTAGTTAGTTAAATTTAGATTAAACGACAATTCTCTTGATTCTTAGGCTAAATAATAAAAAGAAAGTTAGTATTAGTACTTTTGGTTCCTTTGGGTTCAACAATCTGGTCTTGCCACTAAACTATACTACTGTTCGATAGGTGCGCTTGCCTCAATCATGGTGATAGTTAGTTTCTAGGCTCGATCATTCATTATATAAAATTTAATACTTTTTCCAGTACCATCAAAAGGCCAAGTTACATAAAAATTGCCCAAATATCGAATCGTAGTCCTTTGCCAAGTCCTCCGCCACACCGATCCGTCTCTTTCTTTGGGAGTACACAAGCAGTTAAATAGAAAAGGGTGAGTTTTCGCAAGCTCGGTGTGTAATTCCCACAGAAAACATACACATAGTCATATCATAAAATAGACATAAGTTCATAGTTCAGGTCTGAGCCCATTACAGAAACGGTATGGACCCTAACCCACTCAGATACAGGATTAGAAATATTTCAGGGCCTTAGCCTATTTCAAACAGAATATGCAAAAATCAGAGTCCTACCCACCAGCCTCTACACACCAACTCCGTCCAACCCTACACACCATGTAAGGATAAAATTAACCCACCCAGCCCTACACACCAGGTTGTACCAAATGCAAAGACATAATCGAAATTTACAAATTGGTTGCCGGATAATGAGCTTAAGAGCCTTTCAGATACTTTCTCCAATCATAATCAACCCACCCCGATGCAATAAAACATACAAGTATGACATGCTAATATGCAATTAAACTCATATATATTCAATTCAGTATACATGCTTAATACAAAAATCAAATGGACAGATCATTCAGTTAGGGGTCCAAGTATTGCTTACCGACCTTACGGTAGGTCCACAGTTGACTTGGGCGACCCGTGCAACCTTACAGAGTTTTTCAGAAGAATGGGCTCACACGCCTATGTGGTCCGCCCGTGTGGGCCTATACGACCCAAATTGGCCTTGGCCGTGTGTATCACACCGCCTGGCCCAGAATCCCCCACACCCGTGTGGTTCGCCCTTGTGGCCCACACGGCCCAATTGGTTGAGCTCGTGTGTCGCACACGGCCAGGCCCGTCGATCACATGGTCGTGTGGTGACTTACAGTCCTGCACACGGCCTACCATACGGGCGACCACATGCCCTGTAACATCCTAAGTTAGGGGCTATTTGTGATTGAATAATTATTTGGTATGTTGGAACTGCTGTGATATTATTTATGGAAATATATGGTTTAATCAAAGGCCTTGAGTAGGCTCAATTTGGTAAAAATTTCAGTTTCTAGCTTTAAAGGTGGGGAGCCTTAACAAGTGGGGTTATAAGAATAAGTAAGGGATAATTTGTCATAAAATGAGCCTAGAATAAGTGGCAAAGGAGGGCCACTTAAGAGCCTAGTAGTGACGCCACAAGGGGTGAGGAGAGCCTTGGTTCGAGTCATGAAATTCTCCTTTTGGCACCTTGTTTGGGCGGCAACAAGAGAGAAAATGCTCAAATTTTATTTCAATATTAAAGGATAATATGAGCATTTTAAATTGGATTTTTTAATTGTTTAATTCTAAGGATAATTAGGATGATATTAGTTTATTTAGATAAACAAGATAATAGGTGATAATAAGGAAATTATTTGGATTATTAAGAGATTATTTGATTATTTGGGAATTAATAGATTTTATCTAAGGATAATTAGTGATAATCAAGGATATTATGAATTATTATTGGATTATTTTCAAATGATTTGAATTAAATCAAATGAGTGGCGAGGAGAGGTTGTAAGTGGTTGTCGAAATTTAAACACCTCATGGGAGGTGGACGGCAAGGCCACTAGGGGATGCCGAATGCCTATAAAAGGTTCAACCTTGTCACCTTGTTTGCCTTTTGTCATTTTTGCTAAGTCTCAAATTCTCTTCAAGCATTCTTTCATCTTTTATTTTTTTACTCCTTTGGCAATAGCCGAATTTCCTCTCTACTTCCATATTCCATCTCTCCAATCTTTTCACTCCTTTTCAACTAAAAAGCCCTCTCTACTTCTTTTTGCGAAACCCCACATTCAAATTCCTTCCTCTACTCTATAGACTTGGCGAATATTGAAGCGAGGTAAGAAGTATTAGCCAATACTATTTTGTTTCCTTCTCTTACGTGTCTCTGTCGACATCCATAAGGGGTAAGTGCTGATTTCAATAGTGTATTAACACCCTTGTGAAACCGATTTCTTTCTAGGAAACTCCGGATCTCAAAGCGAAAGGCGATCTTCCATTCCTTAGTCAATCGATTGGTAAGTAGGTGGTAAGGATTTATGGTAAATAGAGTGCTATTCTAGTAAGTCGATTAATGATTAAAAGTCAAGGCTATCGGTGTGTTACTAATCAATGGTGGTTGGCGAGGCGAGCTGGGAATTGAGTCTTTGTGATTAGGAACCGAAAGGATAAAGGTAAGGTTCGGGTTCACAAGGAACCCTTCTCAAATTATTTGGTTTGGCCGAATGGCCCATATCACTAACTCTATTATGGCGAATATAGGGAAGCGGATCTAGGGTGGCCGACTCTTCTTTTGGGATTTAGAGCATCCAAAGGTGACAGTGTGTACATACACATGTATAATTATTTAAATGTCTTTGAGTGTTATGTATGCTAACTTTGACTTGTGTAGCATCGGATTAATACTATAATGGTATGAGTGGTGATTACGGTAAGTACCATTAATATGAATGTGTTATTGATGCTTTTGGTAAGCATGATGTATTGATACATGATATGTATACATGACCGATATGGGATTAATGAGTGGAGGCGAGATTATTGTGCCGACAGCACCAAGATGTTTTGGTAACACACTGTGACTACGGTCACCGAGGTTTGGTACCTCCAGAGGTTTGGTACCTCATTGCGTCTCGTCCCAAAGTGGCTTAGCACCACAAAGGGTTGGCCCCACATATTACTTAAGGATTGGCGCCGTGATTTGGCATCACACGATGGGTTGGCCCCATCAATCGATCGTGTCTATGGACACCAGAGGTTTGACACCTCCAAAGATTTGGCATCACATCTGTGACTATATGTCACCAGTGGTTTGGCACCACCAGTGGTTTGGTACCACAACGGGGTAGACTGTGGCGATTGGTTGGCTAGGTTGGGGCACATAATATTATGCACATTAATTGTTATATGTTGTGTATGAAAATGTTTAAAATCGGGGGAAGGGTTACATACTGAGTCTTGGTGACTCACCTTCTCCTTAATTTTTCAGGTGATGCATAGATCGCGGATATGGAGCCGGATGGACTCGAGGTGGCCATGCAGTGGATTTAATTTAAATGAACTTTAATTTCAGTTGTGATTTTTTTTTTTTTGGGTTTTATTCTATTTGGATGTAATAAGGCCTCCGATATTTTGTTTTGCTACTTTTCATCGTTGGATACTTTGTTTTAAACTTTGTTATTAATATTTAAATCATATGTTTTCCAAGTTAAAACGACAATTGTTTTTAACGTGCCATCGGGCACCTTCAAAGTTTTGTTATAACTCGGCTTAAATAAATTTCTCAAATAAGCACTAAGTAAAGCTTTTACAAAATAATCAAACAAAAAGGTTTTCAACAACTTAAACCGATTTAGAAAAAATGACTTTCTTTAAAATGTTTTCTACTGTAACAAGCTAGATTCAGCCATAAAGTTTGGGCCGGGTTTGGGTTGTTACATAGTTGGTATCAGAGCCCGGTTCAATACTCGACTGTGGGGGCCCAAGGCCCAAAAATGTTTTGGTAGGCCTTTTTGAAGTATTTTTGGGTGTTTGAACGGCATGGCCCGAGTCTCCGGCACCTATCCGCCCAGGTAAGTACTTCTGAACCTCTTTGTGAATTATTTTCTGTAGAAGGGTAGGAAGCATGGAACGTAGAATAGACTTATAGGAGTTTGAACTCTAGGATTAGACTACTCAAACATAGACAGAGCATAAGACTTAATGAACTCAACCAACCTATGACCAAGTCACTGAGCTAGGGTGTGGTAACCCTCAGACGCATGTCTAGGATTGGATCCGGAAGAGCACAGTATTTAAGCGGTCAGAGTGACTCACCACCTCTTCGCAGGTATCCTACCTGGTGCGTAGCTCGGGTTCACCCTAACTCAGAGGGCTCAGTGGTGTGGTAACCTCTGTGCGCATGTCTAGAAAGGTTCGGTGGGAGCTTGGTATTTAAGCAGTCCGCGTGACTCACCTCCTCTCCACACGAATCCTGCCTGGTGCGTAGCTTTGGTTCACCCTGACCAAGAGGGCTCGGTCATAGGCTAAACACAACGACTAAAACCCGAAAGGGAACTAACCATGTTTTTGAAAAAGAAGAAAACAACAAAACCCTAATTTCTTCAAAAAAACCTTTAAAATCACTCTTTCAAATATAAGAACCACCATTTTTACAATGTTTCTCGAAAAAGTTGATTTGTGAAAATTACAAAAAAAGCCCTTAGGGGTGAAATTACTAAAATACCCTTGACTCATAAAACGTCAAATCAATGGTTTTGCCCAAAAATTTCCTTATTTTAGAAATATCCAAAAACTCTACTTTGCAAATCATTAATGAAATACTTTGGTTTGGAAAATTCCAAAAATGCCCTCAACTTGTAAAATTACCAAAACGACCCTGAGTACAAAATTTTTGCAACATCATCGTTTTAAGAAAGGAAAACACTCAAAAGGGACCCTCAGAGTTTTACAACTGTTAAAATACCCCAGATTTGTTAAAAATTTCAAAATTACCCCGATTGACAAAAATTACCAAAATACCCCTAGTTTCCAAAATGAGGCCCTATCAACAAATTTTACAAAATTTTTAGTAATACCCTCCAGTTTTGGGAATTTCAAAGTGACCTGCTTTATCAAAGTTTGAAATCCCTCGGATTTTATTACAAAAATACCCCTATAGGAAAATGACGAAAATACCCCTAGGTTAGAAACAGGACAGAAATGTCCGAAGAGCGAATAGGTATGGAAAGTATTAAGGAATGAATGTATATACTCCCTTGTGTGAACTAAGATAGAAGACTGAAACCTTGTTTGCACGAAAGAATCTCTAATTAAAATTTCTTCATAAAATTTCTTCGCGAGTAATCAAGCGGAACAAATTACTAATCCATAAAATTTTTCTTAATCAGATTAAAAGCGTGTTAGATAGAATGAGTTCTAGAGGACGTGGACGCCGTGGACGCGGTAGGGGTAGGATGGTCGTATCTGAACCCGTCAGGTCGGGTCAGGGTTCTGAAAACGATGTACCACCGCCACCACTACCTCCAAACTTTTAGAGTGAGGAGCGAGATCGAGGCGGAGGTGAGGTCATGACGCAAGCAAGATTAAGAGTTCGGAGATTGTGGCTGGGGCTGGTGGAAATCTTGGAGCTCAGAAATCTGTTCCTGAGCGAATTCGGTCCAACAGAGTTGAGGTGTTTCGGGGTGTGTCGGGAGTGGCACCGAATGCAGCAGAATACTGGTTGGAGTCAACGGAAAGGATCATGGACGATCTTGACCTAACGAACGAGGAGAAGCTGAAGGGAGCCGTGTCACTATTGAAGGATGAGGCATATCAGTGGTGGCTCACCGTTCGAGATGGCGCCATGGCAGAGGATCTTACATGGGATTACTTTAGGGCTGCTTTCCAGAAAAAGTATGTGGGTACCAGCTACACCGACGCTCAGAGGAAAGCTTTTCTGGGGTTAGTACAGGGAACTAAGTCCGTGTCGGAGTATGAGGCGGAGTTCCTAAGGTTAAGTAGATATGCGAGAGGTATTGTGGCTATGGAACATGAGCGCTGTGTCCGCTTTGAGGATGGGCTGAGAGATGATTTGAGGCTGCTAATTGCTCCGCAGCAGGTTCGTGAGTTTTCGTCTCTAGTAGAAAAGGCTAAGGTAGCCGAGGGTATTAAGGCAACGGTGAGGCAAAACTATGATAGGCTCAAGCAGAAGAGAGGTTTTGGGCCATCGGGGCCAAGTGGTAATGATCAGAAAAAGGCTAGGCAGAGTGGGCCAAATCAGGCAGCAAGGCCCGTAGCTACTAATCGAGACCGACTCGGTCACGGCCGTGGGAAGTCCCATTGGGGAGGTTGTTGGACCGGTGAGAGAGGTTGCTTTGAGTGTGGGTCTCTGGAACACCGTGTGAGGGATTGTCCCCGGAAGCGAGCTCGAAATCAGTCGGAGGGGCAGAACCGTACTCAGGATAGGAATGCAGGACCACAGAGAGGTCGTGGTAATGGTAGAGGGGGAAATGGTGCTAATCGTGGTCGTGGAACTCGAGGCGAGGCACGAACAATACAGAGGCAAAGGCACTGGCTTAGTCTATCTGTGGGCGTCTCGAGGAGGGTGACGACCGGATGTCATAACCGTGGTTTTCGATTTTGGTCTTCCTTATTATGCATTAATTGATGTGGGTTCTACGCATTCATACGTAGCGAGTAGTGTGGTAGGGACTTTGAACCTAGACTCTGAGACTGCTGATAGGAAGATGACTGTAATTAGCCCTTTAGGCCATTCGGTAGTTGTGAACAAACTTTATAGGGATGTACCCCTAGAACTCCAAGGGGTTGTGTTCGTGGCTGATCTGATGGAACTGCCGTTTGGGGAGTTCAATTTGATCCTTGGAATGGACTGGCTGGTTAGGTACCAGGCAAGGTTGGATTGCGCTGCTAAGCGCATGGTTCTTGAGAAGACAGAAGGGGATGAAGTGGTTATGATCGATAATCGAAGAAATTACCTGTCTAATGTGGTGTCGGCCTTGAAGGCTGAAGGGATGGTCAGAAAAGGGTGTGAGGTGTTTATGGTTCGAATTTGTGCCTTGGAGGCTAAGGAGTCAATGGTTGAAAAGGTCCGAACAGTAGGGGAATTCATTGATGTATTCCCAGAGGAACTTCCGGGTTTGCCTCCGGATCGGGAAGTTGAATTCGATATAGATTTCTTACCTGGAACGGCACCAGTATCTATAGCACCGTATCGAATGGCACCAAAGGAATTGGTGGAGCTGAAGGCTCAAATTCAGGAGCTCTTGGATAGAGGGTTTATTCGACCTAGTATATCTCCGTGGGGAGCACCGGTGTTGTTTGTCCGTAAGAAGGACGGTTCTATGCGGATGTGTATCGACTATCGCCAATCGAACAAGTTAACGATCAAGAACAAGTATCCGCTGCCTCGGATTGACGACTTGTTCGATCAAGCAAGGGTGCATCGGTATTTTCAAGATAGACCTTAGGTCGGGTTACCATCGACTTAAGGTGAAAGAGGTGATGTTCACAAGACGGTTTTTCGAACTCGGTATGGGCATTATAAGTTCCTAGTGATGCCATTTGGGTTAACCAATGCACCGGCGGCATTCATGGACTTGATGAATAGGGTATTTCAGCAGTACTTGGACCAATTCGTCGTGGTGTTCATTGACGACATCTTGGTTTACTCAAGGACGGAGGAGGAGCATGACAAACATTTGCGAATAGTGCTACAAGTACTGAGGGAGAAGCAATTGTACGCCAAATTTGGTAAGTGCGAATTTTGGCTAAGGGAAGTGGCATTCTTAGGTCACGTAGTATCGGCGGAAGGAATTAGAGTGGATCCCCGCAAGATTGAAGCGGTGTTGGATTGGAAACCGCCTAAGTCGGTGGCTGAAATACGAAGTTTTCTGGGTTTAGCGGGGTACTATCAGAGATTTGTAGAAGGATTCTCTCTGATCGCAGCGCCATTGACGAAGCTATTAAGGAAAGGAGTACCATTTGTATGGTCGGAAAGGCAGCAAGAAAGTTTTGATAAGTTAAGGAAAATTCGGCGAAGCTCGGTTTTGGTACGACTGAGGCGGGGAAGTTGTTCACGATCTATTGTGATGCATCTCACCTTGGTTTAGGATGTGTGTTGATCTGAGATGGGAAGGTAGTAGCCTATGCATCCCGTCAGTTAAGATCGCATGAGGTTAACTACCCGACGCACGACTTGGAGTTAGCAGCAGTTGTTTTCGCATTGAAGATATGGAGACATTACCTTTACGGGGAGAAGTCGATAGTCTACACGGATCATAAGAGTTTGAGGTATCTTCCACTCGAAGGATCTAAACTCGAGACAATACCATGGATTGAACTGTTGAAGGACTACGACTGTTCAATAGAGTATCATCCAGGCAAGGCCAACGTGGTGGCTGACGCGTTAAGCCGGAAGGTTGTGGCGGACTTAAGAGCAATGTTTGCTCAGTTGAGTCTTTATGACAATGGGAGTCTTTTGGCAGAACTTCAAGTTAAGCCAACGTGGATCGAGGAGATTAAGGACAAACAGTTAGTGGATGAAGGGTTAAATGCTAAGAGAATGCAAGTTCAGTATGGTGGCTTAGAAGGGTACGGATTAACTGGTGATGGTGTATTATGTTTTCAAGGACGGCCCTGTATGCCGAAAGATGTGGAGCTGAGGCAGAGAATTCTCCGAGATGCACATAGCAGCCCATACGCTATGTATCCTGGAGGTAGCAAGATGTATGGAGACTTGCGGAAAGCAGCCTTACGTGGCACAGGTTGAAGCGTGAGATAACGAATTAAGTAGGAAAGTGTCGACATGTCGCCAGTTAAGGTGAACATCAGTTACCATCGGGACTACTTCAACCGATAAAGATTCCTCAATGGAAATGGGAGAGGATCACCATGGATTTCGTTAGTGGGCTACCCCTTAC
Source organism: Gossypium rotundifolium (assembly GCA_025506655.1). Classification (NCBI taxonomy): domain Eukaryota; kingdom Viridiplantae; phylum Streptophyta; class Magnoliopsida; order Malvales; family Malvaceae; genus Gossypium; species Gossypium rotundifolium. The sequence goes on from CP106723.1 coordinate 129,779,381, forward strand.
GCCCAGCAAGAAGGATGCAATTTGGGTAATAGTGGACCGTTTGACCAAGTCACTCACTTACACTCGGTGAGAATGGACTACTCACTCGAAGCTAGCAAGGTTGTATGTGGCTGAGATAGTCAGATTGCATGGTGTGCCAATATCGATTATCTCGGATAGAGATCCAAGGTTCACGTCGAGGTTCTGGAAAGCGTTGTATCAAGCTTTGGGTACGAGATTGGATTTCGATCTGACTTTCCATCCACATCGAATGACGGATCGAGAAAGGGTTATACAGATCCTAGAGGATATGTTAAGAGGCTGTGTCTTGGAATTCCGAGGTAGTTGGGAGGAATTTTTACCATTAGCCGAGTTCGCCTACAACAATAGTTACCAAGCAAGCATCCAGATGGCACCATACGAAGCACTGTATGGACGAAAATGCCGGACTCCGATGTGTTGGACAGAGTTGGGGGAACGACAAGTGTTGGGCCCAGAATTGGTTGCAGAAACGGAGGACAAAGTTAGGGTGATTCAGGCTCGTCTTAAGGAAGCATCAGATAGACAGAAGTCCTATTCTGACCTGAAGCGCAAGGAAATGGAGTATGATGTAGGAGATAAGGTTTTCCTAAAGGTATCACCCTGGAAAAAGGTGTTGAGATTTGGGCGAAAAGGAAAGCTAAGCCCAAGGTTCATCGGCCCATATACAGTGTTGAAGCGAGTAGGACCGGTGGCTTATCAGCTCGAACTGCCGACGGAGTTAAGTCAGATCCATAACGTCTTTCATGTGTCGATGCTTAGGCGGTATCGGTCAGATCCATCACACGTGGTACCTGTGACAGAAATCGAGGTCAACTCAGACTTATCTTTTGAGGAAGAACCGGTTCAGATCTTGGATAGAGATGTAAAGGTTCTGCGTAGGAAGTCAGTGCCCTTAGTGAAAGTGCTATGGCGGAACCATGGAACAGAGGAAGCTACGTGGGAACCCGAGGATGTGATGCGGCAGCAATACCCCTATCTCTTTTAACCAGGTAATTTCGAGGACGAAATTTATTTTAAGGGGGGTAGAACTGTAACATCCTAAGTTAGGGGCTATTTGTGATTGAATAATTATTTGGTATGATGGAACTACTGTGATATTATTTATGGAAATATATGGTTTAATCAAAGGCCTTGAGTAGGCTCAATTTGGTAAAATTTCAGTTTCTAGCTTTAAAGGTGGGGAGCCTTAACAAGTGGGGGTTATAAGAATAAGTAAGGGATAATTTGTCATAAAATGAGCCTAGAATAAGTGGCAAAGGAGGGCCACTTAAGAGCCTAGTAGTGACGCCACAAGGGGTGAGGGAGAGCCTTGGTTCGAGTCACGAAATTCTCCTTTTGGCACCTTGTTTGACGGCAACAAGAGAGAAAAATGCTCAAATTTTATTTCAATATTAAAGGATAATATGAGCATTTTTAAATTGGATTTTTTTAATTGTTTAATTCTAAGGATAATTAGGATGATATTAGTTTATTTAGATAAACAAGATAATAGGTGATAATAAGGAAATTATTTGGATTATTAAGAGATTATTTGATTATTTGGGAATTAATAGATTTTTATCTAAGGATAATTAGTGATAATCAAGGATATTATGAATTATTATTGGATTATTTTTCAAATGATTTGAATTAAATCAAATGAGTGGCGTGAGAGGTTGTAAGTGGTTGTTAAATTTAAACACCTCATGGGAGGTGGACGGCAAGGCCACTAGGGGATGCCGAATGCCTATAAAAGGTTCAACCTTGTCACCTTGTTTGCCTTTTGTCATTTTTGCTAAGTCTCAAATTCTCTTCAAGCATTCTTTCATCTTTTATTTTTTTACTCCTTTGGCAATAGCCAATTTCCTCTCTACTTCCATATTCCATCTCTCCAATCTTTTCACTCCTTTTCAACTAAAAAGCCCTCTCTACTTCTTTTTGCCGAAACCCCACATTCAAATTCCCTTCCTCTACTCTATAGACTTGGCCGAATATTGAAGCAGAGGTAAGAAGTATTAGCCGAATACTATTTTGTTTCCTTATCTTCTGTGTCTCTGTCGACATCCATAAGGGGGGTAAGTTCCGATTTCAATAGTGTATTAACACCCTTGTGAAACCGATTTCTTTCTAGGAAACTCCGGGATCTCAAAGCAGAAAGGCGGATCTTCCATTCCTTAGTCAATCGATTGGTAAGTAGGTGGTAAGGATTTATGGTAAATAGAGTGCTATTCTAGTAAGTCAGTTAATGATTAAAAGCCGAAGGCTATCGGTATTATTTACTAATCGATGGTGGTTGGCAGAGCAGAACTGGGAATTGAGTGCTGTGATTAGGAACCAAAAGGATAAAGGTAAGGTTCGGGTTCACAAGGAACCCTTCTCAAATTATTTGGTTTGGCCGAATGGCCCATATCACTAACTCTATTATGGCCGAATATAGGGACAAGTAGATCTAGGGTGGCCGACTCTTCTTTTGGGATTTAGAGCATCCAAAGGTGACAGTGTGTACATACACATGTATAATTATTTAAATGTCTTGAGTGTTATGTATGCTAACTTTGACTTGTGTAGCATCGGATTAATACTATAATGGTATGAGTGGTGATTCGGTAAGTACACATTAATATGAATGTGTTATTGATGCTTTTGGTAAGCATGATGTATTGATACATGATATGTATACATGACCGATGTGGGATTAATGAGTGGAGGGGCAGATTATTGTGCCGACAGCACCAAGTGTTTTGGTAACACACTGTGACTACGGTCACCGAGAGGTTTGGTACCTCCGAGGTTTGGTACCTCATTGCGTCTCGTCCCAAAGGCTTAGCACCACAAAGGGTTGGCCCCACATATTACTTAAGGGATTGACGCCGGTGATTTAGCATCACACGATGGGTTGGCCCCATCAATCGATCGTGTCTATGGACACGGAGGTTTGACACCTCCAAAGTGATTTGGCATCACATCTGACTATATGTCACCGGTGGTTTGGCACCACCAGTGGTTTGGTACCACAACGGGTAGACTGTGGCGATTGGTTGGCTAGGTTGGGGCACATAATATTATGCACGTTAATTGTTATATGTTGTGTATGAAAATGTTTAAAATCGGGGAAGGGTTACATCTCGAGTCTTGGTGACTCACCTTCTCCTTAATTTTTCGTGATGCATATATCGCGGATATGGAGCGGATGGACTCGAGGTGGCCATGCAAAGGATTTAATTTAAATGAACTTTAATTTCAGTTGTGATTTTTTTTTTTTTGGGTTTTTATTCTATTTGGATGTAATAAGGCCTCCTGATATTTTGTTTTGCTACTTTTCATACGTTGGATACTTTGTTTTAAACTTTGTTATTAATATTTAAATCATATGTTTTCCAAGTTAAAACGACAATTGTTTTTAACGTGCCATCGGGCACCTTCAAAGTTTTGTTATAACTCGGCTTAAATAAATTTCTCAAATAAGCACTAAGTAAAGCTTTTACAAAACAATCAAACAAAAAGGTTTTCAACAACTTAAACCGATTTAGAAAAAATGACTTTCTTTAAAATGTTTTCTACTGTAACAAGCTAGATTCGGCCATAAAGTTTGGGCCGGGTTTGGGTTGTTACATGCCCGTGTGGCGTAGACAAAAAGGTTTTTGGCTTTCGCTGAAACCTTATTTTCTGCGTTTTCAGGTATACACCTGGTTCGATTTTGACGTGTAACCACTCCTGAGCACAGTGAAACCTATAATCAACAATCCAAGGCCCAATTTCAGTCACTTAAATCGATACTAAACTAAATCATTATGAACAGACAATTCCTAAATCTTGCCGTTGACCCCTATCTTAACAAACAGTGCCGAACCCGCACCTCGTCAGCACCGACTGGAAATCCACAGCCTCTTAAGGACATCCTAAACATCACATAAAACCCTTTTTTACTAATTAATCATGAGGAACAGTAAAAAATGATTGAAACCATCACTTACCAAATGCGCGAAGAGAGCGTTGTGCAAGCAAGAAACAAAATAAAAATCGAAAAGGAAAGGGAAGAAAAAAGAGAAGAAAACAACAGCAAGGAATTTGGGGAAAAAAAGAAAACGGCAGGAAAAGAGAAGAGAGAGAGCCAAATTTTTGCCTAATTGAATCTCTGATCAGATTCTGATAACTCCCCCTCTCAACTACTTAATTCTCTCCTTCAAACACTCTACCATCAGCGTTTAACTAAAAATCAAACTCTTACATAACATTAGCAGCAAAATAGTTCCCTTGCTCGCACAGGGATTTGAACTCCAGACTTCCCACAACCTCTACACTCCAATTAGCCTCTAGACTAGCAGGCCCATTCTGCTAATTACTTACACCCTTTTACTTATAAGCCTACCAACTAGAGTTTGGGCTTTACTCAAAAAAATACCAAATTTTGCCCAAATCAAGGCTTGAACTTGGGACCTTACACACACACCCAGAACACATAACCACTAAAGCAACTACACAGTTGTGTCTCAAAATTACAAAACTGAAATTTAAGAAAAATCGGGGCGTTACGTTTTATCATTGTGTTAGATAGATGATTGAATGATGGATTATGGTTGTTTGATAATTTGTTTGAATAACTGTTCGACTAACTTGTAAGTGCAGGTTGAAGAGTCGCTGGCCATCGATGTAAGCCTTAGATGTTTTTGTGTGATTTGGATACAAACATGTGCTTGGTATGCATGAGATGTAACACAGAATTTGGTCAAGCCATGTAAACTGTTAAATGTCTGCTAACTAATTAATTTATGATGTTATGAGCTTGTGCGAGTTGCTTTAATAAATTTTCCAAAATAAGACTTATTCTTAAACTCTACAATACTATTGCTAAACTTTGTGAAATGGAGTTTTCCCCCAACATATTACTGTATATTACATTTTAAATCTAATTATATGTTTTTAAACTAAACGATTTTTCAAGTCCCTACAAAATATAGCCTTTTTTAAAAAAATACCCTACTACATGCATGTATATTTAACTAATTTTTTTGAGGTAATTGTCTATTAAATATTAAATTGTGAAATAGTCTTGTTGTTGATTGTTTATTAGAGTAGCGCAACAAAAGCATGATATTAAGTTTTTATTAAATATTCCATGATTAATTGTGTAATGTAATTGGTCAGTCGGTGTGTTTTATGGTGGTTTAAATAGAAAGTCACTTCGATGGCTAATGTGACGTTCAAAATTCGGGTTGGACCGTCCCGGCCGGGTTTTGGGCGCCATAATGAGTTTAATCAAATACTCCCAAAATGAAAAGGCTTTAAACACACCCAAATTTGCTTATGGATTAATCAAATTATTATTGATAAGTGCATAATTTTTCTAATTATTTGTATTTTAATCGTAACTTAAGTTATAGAATTTTATTTTGGGCCCAAAATATATTGATTCGAATGAAATTGAAAGATATAACTGAGGTTATTCACAAATGAAACCCAAAAATGTCAGGAAGATGTCCAAAAATGGCCTATAATTTTGACGTAAAAATTGTTGAAAACCTAAAAAAATTTTGCTTTATTTATTAAGGGCACTTTTGTTTTTTCTCCAATATGTTATTTTTTCCCTATAAATAGACATAATTAGGTTAAGACTTAGACAGAGATGGCAGCTCTTAGTTTTATTTTGTTTTCTTTATTTTATGGGTTTTAAACTCCATTTTTAGTCGAATTAATATTTAGAGCTTAATTTTATAAAATTTGTGAGATCAATTCTATAAAGTTTGTGAGATTGAATTGTTCTTAATTTTTGTTCTTTGGTATTTTCATGTCTTCTAGTTTAATTACAATTGTTCAAGTTTGTTAAATATTCAGCCTGTATTTAATAGCTTAGAATGATTGCTTTGTCAATCAGAGATTTGGTCGATTGATTTCTAATATTTGTGATGAATTGCATAATTGTTTATGTCGTAGTTTACGATTGTGTAGTGTGGGCATACAATCTAATTAAATAAATTCTGGTTGTGTTTGTTGGCTAGAATTGAGTCTCTTTCGTTCTTAATGATATTGATATATTAAATCCTTAACGATTGTTATAGGGTTGTTTGTCAATAAAAATAATAATTAATGACAATTGTCTTGATTATCGAAAAGGTAAAAAAAATTTTAAGTTGCTAGGCGATCGTAAGCAACTATAATCACTTTATTAAATAACATTGAATAGAGTTCATCTAATGATTTCTTTTCCAATTTTAATTATTTTTTCTTTGCTAGTTTTCAATTTAATTTTCTTCATTTCTTAGTTTTAATTTAAATTTTCTTTAAAAACAAACTTGCTTTTTATTTATTTTATTTGTTTTAGTCGAAGAAATGAAATTACTATCTCTATGGATTCGATCTTACTCACCATTAATTGTAAAATTTCATTTATTTGAGTAGGTTTTATTATTTGTAACTTTGACAACCGTACAATTACTCATGTTTCAATTAAATGCACTAACCCATTTTTGGTGGCGATTGGCGACGTGAGGATGTCACCGATGAAGAAAAGATGGGTGTCCGATGACCGAAAGAAAGGCTTCTTTGAAGCACAAAATGAAAAGGGCTCTCACAAGAGAGAAAAGTTGAACTATTTTCGTAAAGGTAAACTACTAAAATAGTAACTTTTGTTTACTTCAAGTTATATTTTAGTCATTTATGTTTGAAATGATACACTTTAGTCACCTACGTTTTTGCGTTGTGACATTTTAGTCGCTGAGCCGTTAATTGTACTTAATGGTATATTGGTACGTTGACGTGGCACGTCAAATCATCATTTTAAACAAAAAATTTTAGATTAATTTATACAATCGGTCCCCATATTTTTTCGTTTTGAGCAATTTAATTTTTTTCTTTTATGTTTTTTTAACTTTCCTTTTTTTATTCTATTCTCTTATGTTTCTTCCTCTGTTTTCTTTCCTTCTCCATTTTTTTTAACATAGTTTTTTTATATTTTCCATTTATTAAAATTAGCCCTTATACTTTTATTTTTTGAACAATTTAATTTTTTTTTGAGTGAGGCGAACTTATAGACTAGTTTTAACAAATGGAAAACATAGAAAATTACATTAAATGAAATGAAGAAAGGAGGAAAACATAGGGAGAAGTAGAAGAGAATGAGAAAAAAAGTTAAAGAACATAAAAGAAAAAATAAATTGTTCAAAAAATGATCAATTGTAAAATTTAACCTAAAACTTTTATTTAAAATAATGATTTAACGTACCACATCACAACGTTACACCGCTAACGATAATTAACGGTTTAATAATTAAAATGTTACACCATGATAATATAAATAACTAAAATATAATATTTCAAACATAAATAACTAAAATATAATCTAAAATAAACAAAAATAATTATTTTAATAATTTACAATAAAATCTCTTCAAAATCCTTGCACTGATTACAACCACAATTTCTTTTCTTTGCTCTCTGACAAAACAGCACTGCTTGGTATACCATTTTAAAAACATAAAAACCACGTTTAATAACCACTTTTGTCTTCCAATAATAATAATCCTTGCATTGATTACAACCACAATTTATTTTCGTTGCTCTCTGACAAAACAGCTCTGCTTGGCATACCATTTCATAAACACTTTTTTCTTCCAATAATAATGTTGATGAATTCATTTTCTTTTTACTTGGGTTATTTTTTGCTACGCAGGGGTAAGAATTAATGGCTTGTTTGGTTGGGGGGAATAGGAATGCATTCCCCCCCAATTCGATGGGCCCACCACCAAACCAACATTTGGTTGGCTGTAATCCTATTACTGCCTGATTCCATTCAGGCCCTATTATAGGTAAAGGCTGTAATAGCCATTCGTTGCCCACACACCTGCATAGCTATTACGTTCGGCTCTTTTTTTCTCATTTTCCAAATTTTGCCCTCCTTCATCTTCTCCTTCATCTGCCGTCAAATTCTCCACATAATTTCTGCCCTCAAACTCTCTTGTCATATTTTAGATATCCTTCTTCATCTTCTCCCACAGATCTCTAACTTTCTCTCCTTCTGTTTCCATATTTCAGGTAATGGCTTTTTTTTCCTTATTTGCTAATTGTATTTGAAAAACGTAGGTACGTGGTGATTTATTTTTCGATACTGTTTTTACGTTACCGAGCGAGGATTGTGGCAAATGAAATGTTAAGTTTGCCTAAATCTCGATTCACGCCATTGGTATGCTAGAAGCTCTTGGAGTTGCTAGTGGAATGGCTTCGCAGTGCAAACTTTTCAATAGTTATTGGAATTCTTGATATGCAAAATTGAATTTGTTAATTGTGAAAAGATCTTTTCAAATGATTCATTTTTTCGAATTTAGATACGATAAATGCATTTTTTTTGTGTTTGGATTTGATGGGTTTACTTTTGGCTTCGTAATATTTCGTAATTTCTACAATGATGCTTCCGGACCGACCATTCCGACATCTTGAATCGTGTTTTCTCTTTAAAGTGATAGAATATGCCTTTGATACTTCTTTGAAAATGTATAGTAACACACGATGATTATTGGATTTGGATTAGATGCTCATGGTCAATTTATGGATGTTTGATCTAATGTTGTATCGTGAATTGAAATAGCCTCTTATCATCTTGCAGACTTTTTTAGTGTGGCGACTCCTATTTTCACCGTTCTATTGGGAAGGAGGTATTCATTTAACCAAATTGATGGTCGCTTGCTTGTAGCAAGAGGAATAATAGTGGTTGTTACAAGGTATGCTAATGCTATCTGCTTCTCTATAGCCAATAATCCTACCCGTAGGTATTCACATTCAATCTCGTGTAGTGTGTGGAAGTGCAAAGCAAGCGTAAGAGCTTACACGCCTAATGGGAAAACAAAGGCCTCAAAAATGCAAAAAATAAAAATAAAATTACCTAATTATCTAAGATATTGAAAGAAAATAATAGAAATATTCCATCTACATCATTCATCTGTTGTGCTATAGCATTTTAGCTTAAAATGCTTAGGTGGTCTTGGATGGAAAGGAATAAATCTCTGTTCCTCTTAGTCGCCAAGCATGAGTAAATGTGTTCATGTATTTTTCCTTTGGCACTTCTTTGCTTTGGTGGGACTAACCGTAATTGAGTGTCACCATACATGCATTTCTCTTTGCTACTTGAGTTGGGGTAAAGATCGATGATAGTTTACGGTTTTGTAATTGTAGTGGTTTTGAAACTAGCCAGTGCTATCTGGAATTAAGCTTATGTGGCGGGGAGTAATGATAGCATCGGCACTTTTCAAGCTCGTGCATCTATTATTAAGGTTAAAGCAATTCCAATCATCATGAGTTCTAAGGAATTGTATAATCAAACATAACAATTTTTTCTTTCTTGAAACAGAATTTGTTTTTATTGATGCTTTAAAGCGCCTCCATGTAAACCTTTTCTCTCACCGGCTTTCCATATTAGCATGTTTAGTTTATTTCCTCATTAATGCTTAAACTATCAAACACACTCGCAGGGAAGTCACTTGATATTTTTGTTGTCAATTCTTTTGGATCCGGATTTTAGGTATGTCCGATGTTGTCTTTGTAAAAGCTTTCACTTGTATTCCATTAATCCTAATTATGCATGCTCATTGATCTTTCAATAATAATAAATCTTGCTCAAAGATACTTTCTTTTCAATCCTTTTGATGGAACTCATTCGATGGCATAAAATGGAGCTCTTTCTAACTTATCTTAGTTTGACAGATGATTTTAATGTTTCGTAAAAACTTTCCATGTTTACGTAAACTTAACATGAAAGAACCAACTCCTATCCATGCTCTTCCTTTCTTTGTGCTAAAGAAAGGGAATCGATTGTTTTAAGTATTGCCACACCAAGATTTGGTCATTTAGTGTATATATTGGATGGTTCAAGAAATCTGAGCAATGACCAGATTCACCGCTCTATTAATCATGTTTTGCAAGAATAGATATTCATTACTAACAACTAGCGAAGCTTCATTCCAATCAAAAAGATCTTACATGTTAAGCTGCATGTGTCCCCCTGTTGAATTTTAATGTTTCTTTAGATATGTAGGCTCTCTTTGTGCTTCTTTTGCTGCCTTTGCTGTCAAATTTGAAAGGGATACCATTCTTGGAACTTCCTTCTTATCTAAAAAGGGTGTTGCATGCTTTCTAAATCTATGTAAAATCCAAAATAATTGAGTATCATTATGTTGCTAAATGATAGTTCGGGTTACTTGGAGCTAGAATAAATATTTTTTTTTTTTAGTATACTTTAGAGCAAAGAATTTAAATGACCTTAAGACTTAGATTAATTAAAGTGCTAAAAGATGGCATAAATGAGTTAATAGCATAGTGGTGATGGCGCCATGACTTAGACATGAGGGAGGAGTTTCGAATCTTCTAGCTTGCAACTTGAAAAAAAAATTTTATTTTTTGCTTCCATCTATCAAGTGTCGGCCAAGAAGCAAACATGGAAAGTTTGACTTCTTTATTTTTGGTATGATGGCTAAAGGATTAAGGAAATATCTAAGTTGAGGAAATAAATCATTAGGATAAGGTAAGTAAGGGGAACAAATGGCTTGAAAGGGGGAGTGTGCTATGGAAAGAAAGGGTGGCAAAAGGTTGGCCTTTGATAGCCAAGTATGTGGACAGTTTTTAGGCAAAGGGCTGGCCGAATTTTTGAAGACATTTAGTTGAATTAGGGGGGCTAGTTAGGCATATTCTCTTCTTTGGTCATTTGTAAAATTTTTCTTTTCTTTTCAAAACTTATTTCTCTCATATTTCCTTCCCTTAGCCGAATGCCTATTGAAGAAGGTAAACAATTTTTTATTTTGGTTCTCTTTTCTTTTGGTCATTCGGGTTTTGACCATTTAGGTCTCAATTCTCTAAAAAATTTCCCCTAGTGCCGAAACCATCATCACATAGAAAACTAATTTTCTTCTTTTTCCTTCACCTTTGCCGATTGCACATAAGTCTCCAATTTCAATTCTTTGTTCATCGTTCGTTCTTGAAAAGAATCCAAACATAAACACCATATATTCTTCTACCCTTTTTCATCTCTTTCTCTTTACAAAAAGGAATTCTCAAACAAACTTTTCCCTTTTATTTTATCCATGGCCGAATGTTAACCCAATCTTTGTCGAAAATTTCTTTCATTTTCTTTGACCATACCAAATTATTCTTACTCAATTTCTATTTCAATCGTGGATATTAGGGAAACTTTGGAAGGTAGAAACTCAAGGAGATCTTTAGAATTTTGGAACTTTGGAATCAATCTCAAGAATCAAGGTAAGGAGTTTTCTCTTAAGGATTTATATTTATTATATTAGTATAGTATTAATCGATTTCGTTTTAGGGACGCTATCACTCGATCGTTTTTCGAGGAACGAAGATAAATAGTGGTAAGTCAAATCTCAAACCTTACCAATCGTTAACCATATTTCAATATTGGTAATCGGACTAATAATCGTATATCTTTAGAAATTTTCAAGATGGGGCAGAAAAGGGCAGTCCATAGCCTTCGAAAGAGGGGCGGTTCCGCAAATCCCCCTATTTATAAACGAAGGGCTGTTTTGGGAATCTGGGATTTTCCACCGGGTTGCGGACCATCAACCGAGGGAAATCAATTATTTGAAGTAGTTCGTACTCCCGAGCCTTTGTATGTTAGTGGATTCAACGAGCAACGAATCGATAAACGAGGAGAAACCGAAAATAGAAGTGATTCAAAATCAAAGGGGTAAGGATTTGGATCGAATCCCAATAGAATATTTTTGATAAATGATAGTGTTCTAATAGATCGAATTATGTTTAGGTGTTGAAGAGCGGGAAGGTTTAGTACTCATGATATCAAGGTGTGTAACTTCACACTTTTCTCGGGTTGGATGTCATTCGTGGTATTGAGTAAAATCGTAAAAATGACTAAATCGGTATAATACGTATTAATTGGTATCTCGGCGAAAATACATGAAAACGATTAAAAGTGTGAAAATTTCGAAAACGCCCTCGTAAAGTTAGTTGTTAATATGTAAATTTTATGTCTCGTAAAAATGGGCCGAAAAATATGCTAGTTAGTAAAATGAGCCGAAATCTCTGCTAGATCGATAAATGGGCTGAAATCTCTGATAGATCGATAAATGGATCGAAATCTCTGCTAGATCGATAAATGGGCCGAAATCTCTGCTAGATCGATAAATGGGCCGAAAAGCCTGATAAATTGTTAAATTAGCCGATAAGCCTGATAAATTGTTAAATGGGCCGAAAAGCCTGATAAATTGTTAAATGGGCCGAAAAGCTTGATAAATTGTTAAATGGGCCAAACCCTTAGTTAGATCGTAAATTGGGTTTAAGATGCTAGATTGCTAAATCGGCTAAATGCTATTACGAAATTTTAGGCCTTAACAAAAACTAGAAATATTGACTCTTATGTTATTTAAATCTTTTGATAAAATCATCATATGAACATAGACAAATTTTTGCATACATGTTGCATGGGTTGGGATTAATAATGAAGAGAAGAAAGGCCTGTTGCCAAAATCTAGTTCGGTGGCTCTGCCACAAAATAATTAAATGGCTATTTGCCTCTAGTTCGGTGGCTTTGCCACAAAATAATTAATGGCTCAATGCCTCTAGTTCGGTGACTTTGTCACAATCTAGTTCGGTGGCTCTGCCACAAATATAAAATGGCTTAATGCTGCGATTGGTGTGATGGCGGGTGGGTTGACTTGATCCCCACAGTGTGATGGTTGGTGCGGGGTGTGTAGCAGATGGAAATTAGGTTTGGGGTTGGGAACTTCATTTTTTGCATACATGTTATTATTTATATTGTTAATCCTCGCTAATGGGCTCAAGCCCAAAACTATGATTTGATGATTTGGCCCAATGAATAAGTAAGTGAGTTATACACCGAGTTCTAAGTAACTCACTCCTCAAATTTATCATTCCAGGTAATGGAAATTGACGTGGACTTGGGCCGAGGATGACTTCGTGGAGGCCATACTACAAATAAGGGTTAATTAAACTTTGAACTTTTATTAAAGACTTTCTATAATTTACTATTATGGGTTTGATGTAATAAGGCCTCTATAAATATTTTATGAATGTTATGTGTGGATGGATTTAAATTATGTTTTGGACTATTAACATGGGCTTATAATTATTTTGTTTTCTTAAAAAAATTTTGGGTTTTCAAATATATGAAATTCCTTTATTTAAATATCTAAAATTGTAAATATTTGAAACTCTTATCAAATTACTTTAAAGATTTTAACAATTTAGTATTAATGATATTTTCAACTAATGTTTTTCTCATATTCATCAAATTTAAAATACTCTTTTGGTTTTTTTTTATTATTTAAACCTTATAAATAAAACGATGATTTTGAAATTTCCGATTTACCTTAAGTTATTAAGATAGTTCGATCTATGTAACAAACCAAATCTAGTCTTAACGCATAGACCGAGTTTGGGGTGTTACATTTAATGGTATCAGAGCCAGTTTCAAAAACTCGACTGTGGTTGGGTTCACAAATAATTTTTTGCATGAAATCATTCAATTATGTTTTAAAGGTCAGTATGGCACCACAATCCGGCACCAAGTCAAGTAAGTATTCATTGTTAAATGATTATTATGATGATGATGATATGATCATAGGAACACTCTAGAACTTCTAGTTTTAGATGTTAAAGTTCGTAGAGATTGAGACTATAGGATGTGTTGCAAAAAATAACTTTATCTCTCAAATCTCATAAAACATCATTAATAAACACTGAAACAAATTTTCTGATTCATAAAACTTGTAATCAGATTAAATCGAATTAGTCATCATGAGCACTAAAGGACGTGGTCGTGGACGCGGTAGACGTGGCCGTGGAAGAGGACGAGGTGTTAGAGGTGCAACTGAAGCACCAAACCATATGCCGAAAATGGATGCACCTGCATCATTTGAGAGTGAGACAGGATCACGCGATCATATGGAAGAAGATAATGCCTTGACACAAGCAATGCTGCGAGTCCTAGAAAGGGTCACAGGAACTAGAATTGGGCCAACAACTCGTGGGTCAATTTCGGAATGACTCAAGTCAAATAATGCAGAAGTTTTTAGAGGAGTTTCCGGTGTAGCCCCGAATGTGGCTGAATATTGGCTCGAAGTTGTGGAGCGAATTATGGATGATATGGAATGCACTGTTGAGCAAAAACTAAAAGGAGCTGTGTCCTTGTTAAGAGACGAGGCGTATCAGTGGTGGCTTACTATTCGAGAAGGCACCGAAGTTGCACTAATTACTTGGGAATCCTTTAAAGCTGCCTTCCAAGGGAAATATGTTGGAACGAGTTATGTAGATGCCCGAAGGAAGGAATTTCTGAATCTTGTCCAAGGGAGTAAGACAGTGGCAGCGTATGAGGCTGAGTTTCTACGCTTGAGTCGATATGCTCGGACAATAGTGTCAACAGATCACGAACGTTGTGTGCGTTTCGAGGATGGGCTAAATGATGAGTTGAGGGTTCTGATTGCCCCACAACAAGTTAGAACTTTTGCCACGCTTGTGGAGAAGGCCAAGATAGCCGAAGAGGCTAAAAACTCAAAACGTCAGAATCGAGAAAGATTTAGAAATAAGAGAGAGACACAGCAGTCAGGTTCTTCAAAGAGATTTCAGAAGAGGCCTCAGAATGATGAACCAGCCCAAGGAATAGCACCTGTAACTAATAATCGAGGTCGAGATTGTGCTGAATATGGGAAAAGGCATTCTGGAGAGTGCTGGAGGAAAACGGGCACTTATTACAAATGCGGCTCAATGGATCACCAGTATAGAAACTGCCCTCGACGTATGGATACGACTCTGGAAGTTTGTAATAATGATGCACAGTCGGCCAGAGGTACTCAGCAGCCACCGAGAGGCCGTGGACCAGGTCGTGGTGGTAATGGGGCTGGACATGGTCAAGGTGCACCGGGTCGAGGCAATGGTCCTAGAGGTAACACGGATGCAAGACAGCCTGGACTGGTCTATGCAGTTAGACGCCGCGAGGATGGCAATGCACCTGATGTAATAACTGATACGTTCTTCATATTCGATGTACTATTCATCGCTTTAATAGATATTGGTTCTACCCACTCGTATGTTGCTAGCGCCATATTTGGAAACCTAAATCTAAAATCTGAAATTACCGATAGTAAGATGACAGTAATTAGTCCTTTAGGACAGTCGATAATCGTAAATAAATTATTTAGAGACGTACCCTTAGAAATTCAAGAGGAGGTATTCTTGGCGAATTTGATGGAATTGCCTTTCGGTGAGTTCGACCTCATTCTGGGCATGGATTGGTTGGTTAAACATCAGGCGCATTTGGATTGTGCTGAGAAACGGATGTCAATAAGAACCTCGGATGATAAGGAAGTCATAATGATTGGTGAACGAAGGAACTACTTGGCGAATGTGGTATCGGCGTTGAAGGTAGAAAAGTTGGTACGAAAAGGGTATGGAGCATTCCTAGCCTTTATTTGTGCTTTGGATGCCAAAGAGTTATCTGTGGATGATGTGAGAACGGTGAAGAAATTTTCAGATGTATTTCCCGAAGAGCTTCCTGGTATACCTCCAGATCGGGAAGTAGAATTTGGCATTGAGCTTTTGCGAACAGCTCCAAAGGTCCATTGCTCCTTATAGAATGGCAATCAAGGAGTTGGCGAGCTTAAAGCTCAAATTCAAGAATTGCTGGATCGGGGATTTATTAGACCGAGTGTGTCTCCGTGGGGAGTACCAGTTTTGTTCGTCAAGAAGAAAGATGGATCAATGCGTATGTGTATTGATTACAGACAATTGAATAAATTGACGATCAAGAATAGGTATCCTTTGCCGAGAATTGATGACCTGTTTGATCAATTGAAGGGAGCTTCAGTTTTCTTCAAAATTGATTTGAGATCAGGCTATCACCAACTGAAGGTGAAAGAAGCAGATATTTATAAGACGTCATTTCGAACTCCTTACGGACATTATGAGTTTGTAGTGATGCCGTTTGGATTAACCAATGCACCAGCCGCATTTATGGACATGATGAACTGAGTCTTTCAACCATATTAAGACCGGTTTGTGGTAGTGTTCATAGATGACATCTTGGTTTATTCAAGGAATGATGAGGAGCATGACACGCATTTGCGCATTGTATTACAGCTACTTCGAGATAAACAACTTTATGCCAAATTCAGTAAATGCGAATTTTGGCTAAAGAAAGTGACTTTCTTGGGTCATGTGGTATCAGCTGAAGGAATAAGGGTGGATCATCGGAAGATTGAGGCTATTTTGGATTGGAAACCACCAACATCGGTAGCTAAAATTCAGAGTTTCTTGGGTCTGGCTGGTTATTATAGACATTTTGTTGAGAGGTTTTCGTTGATTGCTGCACCCCTAACTAAACTATTGCGGAAAGGAGTTCCGTATAATTGGACTAAAAAATAACAAGAGAGTTTCGAGAAATTGAAGAAGATTCTGACGAAAGCTCCAGTTTTAATTCAACCGGAGGCTAAAAAGGAATTCACTGTTTATTGTTATGCGTCTCACACGGGTCTGGGTGGTGTGCTGATGCAAAATGGAAAGGTGGTGGCCTATGCTTCTCGTCAATTGAGACCGCACGAAGTAAACTGCCCTAATCATGATTTGGAGTTAGCTGCAGTGGTTTTTACTTTAAAGATTTGGAGGCACTATCTCTACGGTGAGAAGTCTATTATCTACACAGATCACAAGAGTCTTGAGTACCTCCTTACCCAAAAGGAGTTGAATTTGAGACAAAGAAGATGGGTAGAATTATTAAAGGATTATGATTTCTCAATCGAATATCATCCTGAAAGGCTAACATGGTTCTTGTGACGTTAAGTCGTAAGGCGATTCGATTTGAGAGCATTGTTTGCTCATTTGAGTTTGTATGAGGATGGTAGTCTGTTAGCGTAACTTCGTGAAGCCTCGTGGTTAGAACAAATCAGGGAAAAGCAGACATCAGATAAAAAGTTGGGACCTTTATTCCAACAGGTTGAAAGAGGTAAAATCGAGGATTTTGGTATAAACACGGATGGAGTGTGTGTTTTCGTGGAAGGGTTTGTATGCCTAAAGACTCAGAATTGAGACAGATGATTCTACGGAAGGTGCATAGTAGCCTTTATGCTATGCACCCCGGAGGAAATAAGATGTATCGAGATCTCCGTAAATAGTATTGGTGGCCAGGGTTGAAGCGGGAGATTTCTGAGTTTGTAGGAAAATGTTTGACTTGTCAGCAAGTGAAGGCGAAGCATCAATTACCGTCAGGATTGTTACAACCGGTAATGATTCCTCTTTGGAAATGAGAGCGAATAACTATGGATTTTGTTAGTGGGTTACCTTTAACACCTACTAAGAAAAATTTCGTATGGGTAGTAGTTGATCGTTTGACGAAGACTGCTCATTTTCTCTCAGACGCATGATTATTCGCTGCGTAAATTGGCTAAGTCGTATGTATCCAAATCGTGAGGTTGCATGGGGTACCGGTGTCTATTATATCGACATGGGATCCTAGATTTACATCACGATTTTGGAAAGCTCTGCATGAAGCCTTGGGGACAAAGTTGAATTTCAGTACGGCTTTTCATCCTCAATCTGATGGACAGTCAAAAAGAGTAATTCAGATATTGAAAGACATGTTAAGGGGATGTGTGATCGACTTCAGAGGTAGTTGGGAGGATTTTCTACCATTGGCGTAATTCACGATAATAATAGCTATCATCTAGCATTCGGATGGCACCCTATGAGGCATTGTATGGTCGTAGGTGCCGTACTCCTACCGTTGGACCGAATTGGGCGAACGACAGATGTTGGGTCCTGATTTGATTTCTGAAACAGAGGAAAAGGTAAAAGTTATTCGAGCACGATTAAAGGAAGCTTCGGATAGACAGAAATCGTATGCTGATTTGAAGCAAAAGGATATCGAGTTTGCTGTAGGAGAGCAAGTCTTCTTGAAGGTTTCACCTTGGAAGAAGATTTTCAGATTTGGAAAGAAGGGCAAGCTGAGCCCTAGGTTCATCGGACCATATCGTGTGATGAAGCGTGTTGGTCCAGTGGCTTATCAAATTGAATTACCTTCGGAGTTGGGTCAAATTCATAATGTTTTCCATGTTTCCATGCTAAGACGCTATAGATCGAATCCATCTCATATAGTACCGGTTGAGGAAGTGGAATTAAATTCAGACTTGTCTTTTGAAGAAGAACCAGTGGAAATTTTAGACCGGGATGTTAAGATGCTAAGAAAGAAGACTGTGCTGTTGGTCAAAGTTTTATGGCGTAATCACGGAGTGGAGGAAGCTACGTGGGAGCCTGAGGAAGCTATTCGGCAGCAATATCCTCACCTCTTTTAATCAGGTAAATTTCGAGGACGAAATTTTCTTTAAGGGGGTAGAATTGCAACATCCAAAATAATTGAGTATCATTATGTTGCTAAATGATAGTTCGGGTTACTTGGAGCTAGAATAAATATTTTTTTTTAAGTATACTTTAGAGAAAAGAACTTAAATGACCTTAAGACTTAGATTAATTAAAGTGCTAAAAGATGGCATAAATGAGTTAATAGCATAGTGGTGATGGCGCCATGACTTAGACATGAGGCAGGAGGTTCAGATCTTCTAGCTTGCAACTTGAAAAAAAATTTTATTTTTTACTTCCATCTATCAAGTGTCGGCCAAGAAGCAAACATGGAAAGTTTGACTTCTTTATTTTTGGTATGATGGCTAAAGGATTAAGGAAATATCTAAGTTGAGGAAAGAAATCATTAGGATAAGGTAAGTAAGGGGAACAAATGGCTTGAAAGGGGGAGTGTGCTATGGAAAGAAAGGGTGGCAAAAGGTTGGCCTTCGATAGCCAAGTATGTGGACGGTTTTTGGGCAAAGGGCTGGCCGAATTTTTGAAGACATTTAGTTGAATTAGGGGGCTAGTTAGGCATATTCTCTTCTTTGGTCATTTGTAAAATTTTTCTTTTCTTTTCAAAACTTGTTTCTCTCATATTTCCTTCCCTTAGCCGAATGCCTATTGAAGAAGGTAAACAATTTTTTATTTTGGTTCTCTTTTCTTTTGGTCATTCGGTTTTGACCATTTAGGTCTCAATTCTCTAAAAAATTTCCCTAGTGTCAAAACCATCATCACATAGAAAACTAATTTTCTTTTTCCTTCACCTTTGCCGATTGCACATAAGTCTCCAATTTCAATTCTTTGTTCATCTTTCGTTCTTGAAAAGAATCCAAACATAAACACCATATATTCTTCTACCCTTTTCATCTCTTTCTCTTTACAAAAGGAATTCTCAAACAAACTTTTCCTTTTATTTTATCCATGGCCGAATGTTAACCCAATCTTTGTCGAAAATTTCTTTCATTTTCTTTGACCATACCGAATTATTCTTACTCAATTTCTATTTCAATCGTGGATATTAGGGAAACTTTGGAAGGTAGAAACTCAAGGAGATCTTTAGAATTTTGGAACTTTGGAATCAATCTCAAGAATCAAGGTAAGGAGTTTTCTCTTAAGGATTTATATTTATTATATTAGTATAGTATTAATCGATTTCGTTTTAGGGACGCTATCACTCGATCGTTTTTCGAGGAACGAAGACAAATAGTGGTAAGTCAAATCTCAAACCTTACCAATCGTTAACCATATTTCAATATTGGTAATCGGACTAATGATCGTATATCTTTAGAGATTTTCAAGATAGGGCAGAAAAGGGCAGTCCATAGCCTTCGAAAGAGGGGCGGTTCCGCAAATACCCCTATTTATAAACGAAGGGCTGTTTCGGGAATCCGGGATTTTCCACCGGGTTGCGAACCATCAACCGAGGGAAATCAATTATTTGAAGTAGTTCGTACTCCCGAGCCTTTGTACGTTAGTGGATTCTCAGCGAGCAACGAATCGATAAACGAGGAGAAACCGAAAATAGAAGTGAGTCAAAATCAAAAGGGTAAGGATTTGGATCGAATCCCAATAGAATATTTTTTATAAATGATAGTGTTCTAATAGATCGTATTATGTTTAGGTGTTGAAGAGCGGGAAGGTTTAGTACTCACGATATCAAGGTGTGTAACTTCACACTTTTCTCGGGTTGGATGTCATTCGTGGTATTGAGTAAAATCGTAAAAATGACTCAATCGATATAATACGTATTAATTGGTATCTCGGTGAAAATACATGAAAACGATTAAAACTGTGAAAATTTCGAAAACGCCCTCGTGAAGTTAGTTGTTAATATGTAAATTTTATGTCTCGTAAAAATGGGTCGAAAAATATGCTAGTTAGTAAAATGGGCCGAAATCTCTGCTAGATCGATAAATGGGCCAAAATCTTTGCTAGATCGATAAATGGGCTGAAATCTCTGCTAGATCGATAAATGGGCCGAAAAGCCTGATAAATTGTTAAATCAGCCGATAAGCCTGATAAATTGTTAAATGGGCCGAAAAGCCTGATAAATTGTTAAATGGGCCGAAAAGCTTGATAAATTGTTAAATGGGCCAAACCCTTAGTTAGATCGTAAATTGGGTTTAAGATGCTAGATTGCTAAATTGGCTAAATGCTATTACGAAATTTTGGGCCTTAACAAAAACTAGAAATATTGACTCTTATGTTATTTAAATCTTTTGATAAAATCATCATATGAACATAGACAATTTTTTGCATACATGTTGCATGGGTTGGGATTAATAATGAAGAGAAGAAAGGCCTATTGCCAAAATCTAGTTCGGTGGCTCTGCCACAAAATAATTAAATGGCTATTTGTCTCTAGTTCGGTGGCTTTGCCACAAAATAATTAATGGCTCAATGCCTCTAGTTCGGTGACTTTGTCACAATCTAGTTCGGTGGCTCTGCCACAAATATAAAATGGCTTAATGCCTGCGATTGGTGTGATGGCGGGGTGGGTTGACTTGATCCCCACAGGTGTGATGGTTGGTACGGGGGTGTGTAGCGGATGGAAATTAGGTTTGGGGTTGGGAACTTCATTTTTTTTGCATACATGTTATTATTTATATTGTTAATCCTGCTAATGGGCTCAAGCCCAAAACTATGATTTGATGATTTGGCCCAATGAATAAGTAAGTGAGTTATACACTGAGTTCTAAGTAACTCACTCCCTCAAATTTATCATTCCAGGTAGTGGAAATTGACGTGGACTTGGGCCGAGGATGACTTCGTGGAGGCCATACTACAAATAAGGGTTAATTAAACTTTGAAATTTTATTAAAGACTTTCTATAATTTACTATTATGGGTTTGATGTAATAAGGCCTCTATAAATATTTTATGAATTTTATGTGTGGATGGATTTAAATTATGTTTTTGGACTATTAATATGGGCTTATAATTATTTTGTTTTCTTAAAAAAAAAATTTGGGTTTTCAAATATATGAAATTTCTTTATTTAAATATCTAAAATTGTAAATATTTGAAACTCTTATCAAATTACTTTAAAGATTTTAACAATTTAGTATTAATGATATTTTCAACTAATGTTTTTCTCATACTCATCAAATTTAAATTACTCTTTTGGTTTTTTTTTTTTATTTAAACCTTATAAATAAAACGATGATTTTGAAATTTCCGATTTACCTGAAATTATTAAGATAGTTGGATCTATGTAACAAACCAAATCTAGTCTTAACGCATAGACCGGGTTTGGGG
This sequence comes from Gossypium rotundifolium, assembly GCA_025506655.1. Taxonomy (NCBI): domain Eukaryota; kingdom Viridiplantae; phylum Streptophyta; class Magnoliopsida; order Malvales; family Malvaceae; genus Gossypium; species Gossypium rotundifolium. The sequence goes on from CP106723.1 coordinate 129,801,001, forward strand.
CATTACAATCTAGGAGGTGAAACATCAGGCAAGTTCTTACATTTAGAGTTCATACAAATGGATATGTCAATAGTTTCCTTTTTCTTAAACCTTAGGCACTGTAGGGTTTTTATTTTATTTTATTGGTAAGATATATATATCTACACACTACGAATTTTGATTGTCGAAGAATTGACATTTTAACTCTAATTTTGTCTCAAGTTTGACCTTGGCATCACAAGTTACTTGTCAAGAGTCTTAACTTTTACTTTTAGATATTTCAGACTAATTGAATCAAAATACAGTACTTTACCAATTAGCACCCTATCTGTTTTTACCTTAATTGCCCCATGTTGTTGAACTTACAATAGTTAAGGCAAGTCGCTTAAGTTAATGCGTATTGATCCTATATGAGTATTGATCCTATTGAAGCGGAGTTGGAAGAAAGATTACCTAGTAATGTGATAGATGATGATGAACCGAATATCGCAAATATTCATCCATCGGATGCATGGGCTACTTGGAGGATGGAACTGGCCAACCGAATGTTCAATGAATGGCAAGCATCTAGAAATTAGTTAGGTTTAGGATAAAAATAGTAAATGTTACGTTGTTTATGTTATTTCATGTATCTAGTTTATGAAACTTTGGTGGTGTTTGAATTATTTTTTTGTATCGTACTAGACTTGTTGAATGATAATCTATTTTCCTTTGATTCATCATGTGTTATAATTGTAATGATCCGAATTTTACGGTCATCGAAAAAGTGTATTTTCGGGCCTCCGTTGCTGAAAAATGAATATGTAAATATCTATTAAAAATATTTACGAAGTTAAGTGACTGGTTAATTAAAGTTTAATAAGTGAATTATCTTAAATTAAGGATAATTAGGAGAAAAGATTAAATTGAATAAAGTGTAAAAGTTTAGTTGTAGATTAAAAGAAAATAAAAGGACCAAAATGACAATTAAGCCAATTTTAATAGATGTGACGGCAAACTTAGATAAAATCTTAATTATTGGATTTTTTTATGTTTAAGGTTTTAAATTAATTATTATTAAATAAATAAAAGAAAGACAAGTGTATGGTAAAAATAAAATATATGTGTAATAAATATATTGCACATACATTTGTAATACATGTATGCATTTACTTATTATTTAAGTAAATATTTAATGTATTTATTATTATTAAATTGATATTATGTGATGAATAAATTAAATTAAGACAAATGTATGGTGCATATGGCGACATGTGTGATACTAATATACATATATTTGTAAAATACATGTATATATACTTATTCTATAAGTATATTATTAAATTATATATTATTATTAAGTAAAAGATATTAAGTAAAAGTATATATTATATTTTGGTATCTTTTTATGTTTGTAATATTTGGATGGTATAATGACATGATAGAATGTCATTACAATGTTGTAACTTTTTGATGTTGTAAAATTTTAAAACATATGGATTATGACATATAAAATAATGAAATCATGTAACTTTTTGTTAATATATGAATATTATGCTTGGATGTGAAATATAATTCTCAAGTTAATTAATTACTTCTAATATTTTTTTGTAAAGTAATTAAATTATTTGTTTCAATAATGATATTTTATCACATATATGTATTGCGTTTAAAAATAATAAAATAAATTATATATATTTATAGTATTATATATTAAGATTTTTAATTCATATAATAATAATTATATTAAGCATGTTATTAAATTATATTTTTATTAAATTATATTTAATAATAATTATGTTAAAATATGATTAAATTATTTATTATTTTTATTAAATTATTTTCAATAATAACCTTATTAAAATTTAATAACAATAACAATAATCATCTACTTAACAAAAAATTCTGCTAAGGGTATTCTGATCATTTTAGTTCTTTTCCTTATGCTATTACAACATCATTCCATTCAACCAAACACAAGAATTTTATTACAGCTCTATTCTATTTCATTCAACCAAACAGTTGAATTACTTATTACAGCTCTATTACATTACACATCTATTCCATTACACCTCTATTCCATTACAGCTCTATTCCATTACAGCGAACCAAACGTGCCATAAATATGTTGTTATATGCCTCCTCATCGTTTCTGTCACGGTAATTAAAATAGAAACAATTTAAATATTACTACTTAAATTAAACAAATTTATAATTAAATTGTTAAAATAAAAATAAATTATTAATTAAGTGATAATTTATGTATTTTACACTTTACAAAAACATAGATTTTTTAGCTTCACTCAATTTAAAAAAGGGGATAAATCCCGTGTGATGGCCTGATGGCTAAGGGTGTTCGCCGTCCTAGGTATGGCTTGGGTTCGAGTTGCGCTAGTCGCGTTGGTTGCTCGGGCTTCGTCATGGTAACCAATTTCTAATTGATGATGGCTAATTAAAAATTAGCGCTAATGTGTCGAAGTTATATATATTAAGGTTATGGTCTCAAATTATAAACAATGTAACTTTTTCAATATACCATCTTTAGAAAAGAGAGAGCCACATTCTTTAGATTACTTGTCTGTAGATTTCAAAAAATCGATGAATTCAGGTGTGTTTTTGCATTTAGTTTTATTCTTGATTTATTCTTAATGATTTGACATGATAGATCATGGTTTACGGTTCTAATTTTATATTAGATATTATTTATGGTTTTAACAAGTGGCATTCGAGTTTCGTCATATTGAATCATTGAGAACGAATTGATTTTCTATTATTTTTATGTTGATTCGTTTTTCTAATTTTATGGATTTGATATTTAAATTTAATATTTTCGATCATACACATATTAAATATTTTAAATTATGTTAAAATTTTAGGGTTTATGAATATAGATGGAGTGTATATTTATAATTGATTTGAGCACAATTACTATGGTCAAGAATCTCTTTGAAAATTTGCTCTTGTTGTTATGATTTGATGATAATATTATATATATGAATTATATGTGCGTTTGAATTCTATTAATTTTAGAATTGAAGCTCGAATGATTATTACCAATCTTGGGAAGATTATATCTAGTTTCTGTTATAATTATTTTATATGAGTTTTGGCTGTTATGGCCAAAGATTAAAATTAGAAATTTAGGATTTTGTGTTGTTGATACAACTTTAATAAATAATATTTTTTAAACTGGGTAAAGGTGATAGAGAATGCACAAATGAAATTTCTCAAATCTTAGGTTTGGCGCTGGACGGTGAAACCAAAAGTATTTTGAATATGGTATCTGGTTAAGCTAAGTGAAATATGTGGTTGCTAAGCTCTTTCATAGTATGATTTATGGATTTATGTTATTAAATTTATAAAATATTTATTGTTTTATGTTTTGTGTGTATTGATGCTAAGATTATTGATTATTTTTATGGATTCAATTATGTTTTTTGTTAAATTGGTTTGATATCAACATTCGTTAAAGTTGTTAACCTTTTATGTGGATATGTATTCAAATTTTGGGGTCTTTTGAGCCAAATTTATGCCAATCATGATACATAATTTGGTTTTAAGTTTAGTTCTACAATATTTGATTAGATTATGATGATATGATCTATAGTTTGAATTATAGGATATACCAATTATTATGATTTTGTTTTTTAGATTTATTTGCTTGAAAATATTTTTCAAGTATTTATGCCTGTTTAATCATAAATACAATTTTAGATTTACATGGTATATGCAGGGTAGACCTGATCATGGGTCGGGCCACCCGGCCCGAAAGCCCGCTCGAAATGTGAGAGGGTTTGGGCAAAAATATAGGCCCAAAAAATGGGCTTGGACAAAAAAATAAGACCCGTTTAAAAAATGGACCGGGCCTCGTGTAAGGCATTTTTGGCTCGGGCCCGACCCTAATTCACTAAAGAACAAAAAAAATGCTTTTTAATATTATTTTCTTGTTGTTTTCTTCCTATTTTACTATCATTTTACTATTACATTGTTACTATTTTGTTGTTATTGTTTAGATATTGTATAAAACTTATTTTATTGTTAATTTTGTTATTATTTTAGAGACATTTGCTTGTTAAGTTGCATCTATCTTAGTGTTATTTAAGTATACATATTTTTTAAAATTTATTTTCAATTTGTTGAGAAATATTTATTTTGATGTTTTTAGTATTTTTGATTTATTGTATATATTTTAAAATTATATAAAAATTAATATGAGCGGCCAGGGTTGGGCCCTGGTTTTATCATTTTTACCAAGTCAGGCTTGGGTAAAATTTTAGGCCCATTTTTTGGCCCGGGCCTAGCAAACGGGCCTAAATTTTTAGTTGAGCCCGGCCCGGCCCATGCATACCTCTAATGCAGGGTAAATTTTTCTATTTGATTATTAATACACGTATATGCATGAATTGCTTTGGTGTTATGTCAATGCCAAAATTATGAATACATGTGCTTGTTTATTATTTGACCTTAAACTACTACATTATTTCTGTTTGGTTTTGACATAAATGGTTGTAAAAAAATGAGTTAAAAATTAAAGTTTTCAATTTTTTATTGGCACTATTTAGAAAACTTTATTTTGGGTTATTTCGAAAATTGTAGTGCAATCAGAAATTTTAGTTTTGACCTTTGGCTATTGGGTAAATTTTAAATTTGAATATTGGTATAATTATATATATTTTAAAACAACTTAAAAGTGATATTTGTGTATAAATTATTTTGTTTTAAAATATAAAAGTTGTGTGTGTAACTTAAGTTATGTTAATATTGATAGACCCAAATGAATGTTAATAATATTACATGTGCAACTATGGTAATAAACATGTGACAGTTATTCAGTTTTACAAGTGAGCAATAAATTGGCCCAAAGGAAAATTTATGGTTCGACATGATCTTATTGTCAATGTTTGATTATTACACCAAGATATCACTTACAAGTTAATATTTTGTCCAAATATGAAATATTAACGGAGTGTCTGATATCTTAAAATGAGGTTTACCTTTATTCAAATTATTTTGGTTTAAATTTGAAGTCTTATGTAAGGTTGTTTATGATTTACTCAACTATTATTATATTTGCCAACATCATTGTATGTTGTTTTGGGATACATTTATATACATATATATACTATTATCTTTTAATTTGATTGAAAGATAAAATTAAGAGAAATATTTTGAAACAAATAAATTCAGATTTTGGCTGTGAGATTTAATTAATAATATTTAATATTTTAAATAGATTAGTTGAAACAAAATGCCGCCAAAGTGACCTCTTTTGCGTAGAATAGTTTATTTAAAATATCAAGATGATTATATATTTTGCGATTCATGCATTTATTATGTAACGCCCTGGAATTTGGGCCTAGAAGTATTGGGCCTTGAGCAAGGGAACGGTTAGGAAACTATGCATAAAAGTTTATGTGAGCTAGGATATGACACAATTAAATGTCTGCTCAAGTGGTTAAGGGTCCTGAGAGGAGTTGGAAAAGTCCAGGGTTCAAACCTGGGCTTTAGCAAAAATTTTGGTTTTAAGTGGATAAAACCCTGGATGCTTGGATGTAGGCCTTGTAAATTATTGTGTTAAAAAAATGACACAAGGAAGCATGTGGTCTAGTGATTGTGGCGTCATTAATGTTGCAAGGGAGCCTGGGTTCAAGTCTTGGCTCTTGTAATTTATTTTGGTTTTTTCTTTTAAAGGAACCTGGACTTTGGCCTCTAGACCTTTTAATTAATTGAAGATAAAATGTGACATAAAAGAGCTTGTGGCAAGGAGGCAAGTGGCGTGTTGAGCTATTGAGGGGGGCTTGGGTTTGAATTCCATTACAAGCAAAAAGGCTATTTATTTTGCTAGCATGACGCGATAGGAGTTTGAGGTGGTTTCGAACTCTGTTGCGTGAGAGTTTGAATGGGTCGGTGTTATGGAGGATATCAATGAGGGATAAGGGGAGAGATTTTAAGAGAAAGTTAAGGAATTCAAATTAGGGAGTGTTGTAGCTAATTGGGAGACTTGTTTCTGCAATTCAGCTAAGGGGGTCTTTGGGTATGCATTTTCGGCAATTTGTGAGTGAATAGGTGCCAAATTCCCTCTCTGTCATTTGGGGTTTTTGTTCTTTTTGGCAATTCTGGCTTCTTTTCTCCCTAATTCTGATTTTGCAAGTTACCTTTCGTGCTCTTTTGGGATTTGATTAGTGTAAGTTTTAGTGCCGAAATCCCTATTCTCAACTTTCTCTTTTCTACTTTTTGCCAAATCACACTACTCTTTTTTCTCTTGCTCTTTTGTGACCGATTCTCCCCTCCTTACCTCTTCACTTAGTTTCGGTTTAATGGTTCTTCTCTAGTAATCGCTTTGACAAGTGGCCAACTGCTTCATTGTTATACTGTTCCTATCAGTTGATTTGGTGTGCTCAAATCCTTCTTTCGGCATTCAATCGTTTTGGGGGTAAGTGGTGTTGGCCGAATACTCTATGACTTAACATTGGGACTTTAAGCCATATTCTTGAAAATAGTTTTGACTAATAAGGTTCGTTGCCTGAGCAGATAATCATCGAGATCGATCCTTAGTTAGCGTTAAGAGCAATAAAGCCTTTTTCGCTCATTCAGGGTAAGGGTAAAGGGTTGGTTTAGGATTGTATGTTTAGGAATCCTAATGTTGAAAGACTAACAATATGATTTGTTGGAAAATAGGCTTTGGAGCACGTGGACGATTCGTACGTTTCGCAATCAGGTGTGTAATCGTACGCCCAATTTCGTAACTGTCAAACATGGGATAAAGGTGTGTATTCACACCCCTGTCTATCTGTGAATCGGCAAAAGCCGATAAGCTGAAATGCCGAAACCTCAGCATTCGAGGCCTCACAAGCATGTGAATGCACGTGGGGCGAATCGAGCCCCAAATTGTGGGTAGCAAACTGCAGAGGCCACCACGTGCATTTTTGTGAACTAAAGCCGTTATTGGCCTCAATGGGTCAAAATGGGCCACGTGGGCCCAGTGGGCTTGTAGGCCTACACAAGTAAAATCCTCGGTAAGTGATCATTGATAGGTTGGTTTATGAGGCTCGCGATGCCGTATGTGAATCTGAACTAAATGGGCGACACGAGCGTGTGGGCCCACTTGGGCCAAATAGTAGGCTTTGGGCCCATATACACTGTTCTAGCCGTGTAGGCTATCTGAGTCACTCGAAGCGAAGATAGACCCTCTAGGAGGTTGTAATAAGTATCGAGACCCCAATATTTATAAAATTACTGAAATACCCCTGTAGGAAAAAATGACTGTTTTGCCCTTGTGGGTAAATGACTGACTTAAATTATGAATTTGACTGATTTGATTGTGATCATATGACTGTGTTTTAACTGACTTGACTGTGTTCGTGTGACTGATATGCTTTTAATATATGTTTAAATGACTGTTACTGAGCATGGCTATTATGCATACACCTCTGATTATTGAGCAAGACATACACGACATATTGCATGGGGTCGGGACATTGTTACGGAGGAAGTGTATGGCCCATTGTCGTTCTGTACAAGGCTTCCAACCTTTCTGTGATATTTATGGCTTTTAATCGTTCTGTCTACGGTGCCGAGCTGTTTTGTTGACTTAGTGCCGTAACCGGTGCTAAGCTTGGTATGTTGGCCGGGTGGGTCGATTTTATCCCCACATGGTGTGTTGGTTGGTACGGGTAGTGTATTGGTTCGATTGGGCTGGATTTCTATCTGCATATCTGCATCTGATACTGATTCTGTAATGAGCTTAGGTCCACCTGGTTCTGTTAATGGGCTAGGGCCCACCTGATACTGTGTCTGTGATGAGCCCAGGCCCAGTCTGTTTCTACATACCGTATATCTAACTGTTTGTATTATAAGGGATTACACACTGAGTTTTCGCAAAATCACCCTTCTATCTAATTGTATAGGTAATCCCCAGCCTTAGGCAATTTGGAGCCACGAGAGACTCGGAGGTGGCCACACGACCGCTGATGCTCTGCTGTAGACTTTTTATTTGAATTTTATATTTTGGGTTTTAATTCTGTTATAAAGCCTTTGAGGGATTAAATTTTTAAATGGGCTTTAGATTTCCTTATTTAAAACTGCTAAACACAAATTTTCAAATTTAACAACTATTTTCAAAAACACTTAAAAACAGACGTTTTTATATTTCAAACTTTAAGAGCTTCCGCGATTGGAATAACCTTAAATATCAATGTCAGACATTAAGTAAACTTTTTTGACGAGATAATTTGCTAAACTCGAGCAAAAAGATTTAAACATAGAAATGAACTTTTAATGATAAACTCAATTTTTGAACAACGCTTTGATGTAACACGCCAGATTCGGCCATAACGTCTAGGCTGGGTTTGGGGTGTTACATTTAATGGTATCAGAGCCAAGTTATAAAACTCGATTGTGGAATGGATTTTCAAAATTTTGTATTACGAGAGGTTGGTTTCAAATATGTGAAGTGTTTTGAGGTATTTTTCTGAAAAGTGTGGCACACTGAGTCTCCGGCACGAAATCTGTGAGTTCTCTGACTCTGTTTACTGTTATAGACTAAAATATTATACTGGGGAACTACTATAGATAGTAGCACTACACTGAACCTCCATAGATAGAGTAAACTGAAAAAAATATAGTGAGCTAGCGAATGCGAAAACAAATTCTAAACTATTGTTTCTCATAAGACATCTGCTTAATTACTGGAATTGTAACTAAATTGCATAAGATTTTTAATTCAGATAATACGCAAAGAGAAAATAAGCACTAGAAAGGGTATAAGAGGCCGCAGTAGAGGCCATGGTAGTGCTAGGGCTAGGTCTTCGGCGTCAGACCACATGCCCAACGTTGAGGCGAGGGAAGCACCGGCTTCACCGGTAGCTGAGACAGGGTCGTTTGATCAAGCGGCTGGGGACGATGCATTGTCCCAAGCAATGTTGAGGATTCTAGAAAGGGTTACGGCATCGCTGGGTGAATCTGAATTCTTCGTGGGCATGGTCGATTCTGAGAATGACTCTGGTCAAATGGAGCAGAGATCTTTAGAGGAGCTTCTGGGGTGGCCCCAAGTGTGACAGAATACTGGTTAGAGGCCACCGAAAGAATTATGGATGACCTCGACTGTACATCGGAACAAAAGTTGAAGGGTGTTGTGTCTCTGCTGAGAGATGAAGCCTATCAGTGGTGGCTTACGGTAAAAGAATGTACTCCGTCTAACCAATTGACTTGGGAATTCCTTAAGTCCACGTTTCAGGGAAGGTATGTGGGCGCTAACTATGTCGAAACTCGTAGGAAAGAATTTCTAAATTTGGTTCAAGGTGACAGATCTGTGGCTAAGTACGAGGCAAAATTTTTACGACTTAGTCAGTATGGTCGAGGAATAGTAGCAACGAAATACGAGCACTATGTTTGGTTTGGGGACGGCCTTAGTGACAGCCTTCGAGTGTTGATAGCTCTACAGAGTGAGTGGGATTTTGCCCTATTAGTAGAGAAAGCTAAGATTGCTGAGGAGGTAAAGCACGCCAAGCGTCAGAACCGGGAAAAGGAAAGGAGCAGAGATAAGAGGGATTTAAAACCCTCCAATTCAGATCGGAGGCCTAAGAGAAAGGCCAGAATGGAAGGGCCAGTTCGGTTTAGGGCCCCTGTTGTTGTTACTGGATCACAACATTGTGTGGTATGGGAGTTACCATTGGGGTGACTGTCGAAAAAGGACTGGGACGTGTTTCAGGTACAGATCAGTGGAGCACTTTGTGAGAAATTGTCCACAGAGGCTTGGGCAGATGTAGGCTGTAGGGCAGGGTTTTGCTCAGCCAGCGAGAGGTGGAAGCAACCGCCAAGAGGCCGTGGTCCAACCATGGGTGGAAACAGAATGAGCTTGGAGCACCAGGAAGAGAGGCTGGTCAAGTTGAGGCGCAGCAGCTAACTTTGGTCTATGCAGCATGTCCCCGAGAGGACGGAGATGCTCTAGATGCGGATACTGGTACGTACTTAAACCATAGTGTACTACATTTAATTTGGAACTAGAGTGCACAGTGAGAGCGTAGTGGTGTAGATTGAGCTAAGCGGTTGTTCAGATAGTTGGAAATTTTGGAGGAAGAAATTTCTTTAAGAATGGTAGAATTGTAACGCCCCGAAAATAAGGTTAGAGACATTGCATTTAAGGAGGAATTAGATTCTAACTCAGTTCCTACTATCACTTTTGATGATGTTTAGGTTCCCATACCTATCATTGATCAAGAAGTGAATCTAGAACCTCAATAAGGCAATGTTGAACAACTCCATATTCAAGATGAGGTCATTGTTCCAGAAAAACAAAGAAAAACAAACTCAACAACCTCAAGAATGAATGTCGTTAAAAAGGTCCACTAGAAAAAAGATTATAATGGCTTTAGTGGAATATTTTGACTTTCAGCTGCATCAGATGGATATTAAGTTAATGTTTTCTCAATGGTAACATTGATCATACATTTATCTGGTGCAACTAAAACACTTTGTGTCTGATGATACAAAGTTAATTATTTGCAAATTAAAGAACTTCATCTATGGGCTTAGAAAAACTTCTCGTCAATAGTATTACAAATTTTACGAAATAATTATCTCATTTGGTTTAGAGATGAATTTGGTCGATAAATGTATATACCATAAGTTTAGTGAGAATAAGGTTTTATATTTGGTTTTATATATTAATGACATACTACTTGTCAATTATTGAGTATGCCTCATATTTCAGTCAAATAAGAGATTGCTTGCAAGTCAAGTTAAACAAAATATATTTTCTTTCTAGTAGATTTTGTATTTATTAGTATAATAAATTTAGTATTTATTAGCATAATTTATTTAACCTACGAATTTAGCCTATAAATAGGCTCTTTTACAACCTTAGAAAATACACCCATTAGAGATTAGAACTCATAACACTTTTGGCGAATTTTGTGTTTATGTTTTAAGGATTCTTTATTTTCGGGTTTTAGGGTTTAGTTTTATCTTCATCTTTTATACTATTCGTTCTTTTGTCATTATAGTAAAATTATCTTTGTCCATGGTTTTTTATCCTCTTTGGAGGTTTTTTCCACGTTAAATTTGTGTGTTCAATTTCTCAATTTCTTCCACTATCTTTACTTGTTTGTTGCTTAATCGAGTCAATCCCCAACAAGCGGTATCAAAGCTAGTTCAATTTCTATAGATCAACCCATTCAAATATGGCAACAACAAGTTTTGACATTGAGAAATTCGATGGTGTCACAAATTTCAATTTGTGGCAAGTTCGGATGATAACAATTCTAGTTCAGACTGGCCTGAAAAAGGTCGTTACCAGGAAAAAGCCCAAGAATCAAGATCAGTTAGAATGGGAAGAGATTGATGAAAAGGCCCTGTCTGCAATCCAGTTGTGTCTCACTAATAGGGTATTGTAGGAGGTATTGATGAAGAAGACCTCATTCGCCTTATAGAAAAGGTTAGAAACTCTTTATGCGACTAAGTCTCTAGCTAACCATTTAGTGTTGAAACAATGTATATTTACGTTTCGCATGAACGAATGTGAGCTTCTTAGAGATCACATCAGTCAATTCATTACCCTTTTAAATTATTTAACAACAATGAGGTTTAGAATGACAAGGAAGATTAGGATATGCTATTATCGTATTCTTTACCCCCTTCATACAAGTTTTTTAGGGAGACTGATTTATGGTAGAGACAATCTCGTTCGAGGATGTTAAAGGTCGTGTGTTGAGTAAAGACAAACTCAATAATGAGTTTGGTTCAGATAGTAAGGCAAATAGGCAAGCTTCTGTTTTGGTAGCATCAAAGACGCGAGACAAAAAATCTCTCTATTGTAAGAAGTTAGGTCACTGGAAACACGAAAATATACACACTTTTTCATTCCCTTTTTAACTCAAATTCATGCAGTTTCAATAAAATTATTGTCGAAAAATATATAATTATTATAAAATAATTATTTGTTATTTAAATTATTAACATAATGAATTTTAATTAATTTTATAATAAATTTTGATTAATTTTGATCATTTTCGACAGATTCGCACAAAGGGCGAAAATTGGCTCGGCAAACACTGCTAGAAGCGCAAAACCGAGAAGTAATTTTTGAAGCAGCGAGACAAATGAATTTTTCAGCTAAAGACGGTCTAAATTATTTCTATTAATTCATAATATAATTAATTTTAATTTTAATTCAATTTAATTTGGGTTAAATAAACTATTATTAATTAATTATGAAAAGTGGTCCAGTTGAGCTGAACCGAGAAAACCGAACCAACCAAGCTATGGGCAGCCCAAAACCGTCCAGCATGCTGACCCAATCAGCTTTCTTGGATGATTAATTGGCTTGCAAAAAGGCCCTTGAAGACTTCATCAAACTACAAACAAACCCCTCCTCTTTTAGTGCCTTTCTAGATTTGCCCCAGCCTTAATGTAGCAAGTTTGAAAGCTTCAAACTTTCCAAATGTGTGGCCGGCCATGGGAGGGCTCTTTGGCTGCTGATTTTGGATATTTTTAGCAGCCTCTCACCCTATAAAAAACCCATTGGCTGCTCATTTCAACACACCACAACATTCTCATCTCATCACTTCTCTCCCATCTCAACTTTCTCTCTTTATTTCCCATTTATTTTCCTTTTTCCTCTTGCCTATTTCACCTCTTGAAAAAGAGTCATTCATCCATCATTTGGAGCAAGATTAAAGTGTTCGTAGCAGCCTCGGTTTGACAAGAACAAGCGGAGAAAGAAGAGTGGAGCAAACCGGTCAAGCCACGGAGAAACACTGGATTTGATTCTTGTTCCCTATCCTTTTAATTTTTGTTGTTGTTATGATGAACATGTCTATGAATATTTGTGATGTTGAAATGTTTTAATTAATTGATATGACTTAAATTTAATTCGTGTTAGGTTGATTGCATTTCGTCTACTTAATTTATTAAAATTATGTTTGTGTTGATATAGGCCAAGGTAAGATGTTTGCTTAATTAAAATCATGACTAAGTTATTCTTGCATTACAATTGTAAGGTAACTAATGAATTAATTATTTAAACGAATTGAAATTGTAATTAATTGACACGATACTTAATCAGTGCATGTTTAATCATCTAAGGTAGCTAAGGGTTGAATTAGCAACGGTATCTAATGATACATTTGCATTGCATAACTTGCAAGATTATTGTCATCAAAATGTTTAAAGGTAGAAATACATTGTTACCTCACGTAATCTTTTATGTGCTTATGAGATTGAATTAATTGTTTGAATTTTCATAGAGATATGTACAAGAGATTATTTTAATTTCATAAGTATGTATGTGCATTAACACATTTGCTTATTAAAATCTATTTAATCGGTTGAATTGACATAGAGATATAGTGAAGAGATAAATGGATTTTGGTAGGTAAGTATGTTCATAAGTTAGCAAATTACAGAGTTGCCGTGAATTTATTCGTAACAACATAATCATGAGTTTAATAATTTTAAGTTAAGAAATGTAATTAATCTAACACAATTATGTCATCTTGATTAAAATCAGCTTTTAAAATCATGCATTAGAACTTATTTTATTTTATTTATTTTACTTTTTTTTCTTTTAGTTTTTAATCACCTTTCAAATCAAAATATTTTTCTACACCAAAGTGTTTTAAATTGCATTCATATATAATTCTTTTCACAGTCCTTGTGGGTACGATAACTCGACATTTACTTGTCACTTTATTACTTGTTGCGATTGTGTACACTTGCACATTTCTGTCGTTCCAGTCACATCAAAGCAGATTGTTATAAACTACAAAATAAAAGGGCTGCTAAGAGTAATAAGAAAGATGTAGCTGGTGCCAATTTGGCCAACGAAAGAGTTGATGATTTCTTGTTAGTGTCGACGAGCGAAAGCTCCAAGCTTACGTCCGACTGGATCCTAGATTCGGGATGTACTTTCCACATGTGTCCCAATAGAAAATGGTTCTCCACATATAGTTTGGTCGAAGGTGGAGTTGTGCTCATAAGAAACTATTCATGTAACACCCAAAACCCGGCCTAGACGTTATGACCGTGTCTGGCAATGTCACTCGATAGTGTTTTTGAAACCTCGTTGTTACGATGAAAACATTCCATGTTATTATCTTTAGTAAACCCTTGATAAAACTTAGGAAGTCGTCTTTATTCATTTAAAACATTTGTTTTGAAACATCCCTCGTTGCGGAGGCTTTAATAAAACAGTCTAGGTGATCATGCGTTTAAAAATTACTTTAACTTTTTGAAAACCGAATTTTCTACGACCAGAAAGTATAAATCTATAAAGTAAAATAAATAAATAAAAACCCAAATTTAAAACCAAAGCCCTAGAGGGTCATCAAATTACAACCCAAATAATCAATAATAATAAAATCATAAATCGTAAATTGAAAACCATGAAGTCCAAAAATTACTGTGGTCACCGCTGAGCCTTCCGTAGCACCGATCTGTCTAAGTCTGGGGATTACCTGTGTACATTAAACAATAAGGGTGAGTTTACGTAAACTCAGTGTGTAATCCCGCAGAAACAAACAAATAATCAGTGTTCACAGTGCACAGTTGAACCATCTTGGGCCTAAGCCCTTTTCAGTATCAGTGACAGTTTGGGGCCTTAGCCCATCTCAGTACCGTGTCAAAAATGCAGTAGGGCCTTAGCCTATCACAAGACGATGTGATAATGCTTATGCAAGAGCAAAATCCTACCCAACCAGCCTCTACACACCATCTCCGTCCAACCCTACACTCCATGTGGGGATATAATCAACCCACCCATCCCTACACTCTAAGTAGTACCAAATGCGGCACAAAATAAAGAGTTTGCAAATGAAATCGCTTCAGAATTAGGGTTAAAGCCTTTCAGTACACTTCCTCCGAATAACAAACTCCAACCCAATGCAATGCAACATATAATGGATGATATGCTATTATGCAATTTTAGAACAGATATTCAGTTCAGATATTAACATGCTCAGTACAGATATCATTCAGTCAAATTCACACATTTAGGGGTCTAAGTAGCGCTTGCCGACCCTACAGTAGGTTCACAGTCGACTTGGGCGACCCGTGCAACCTTAAAAATATTTCGGTAAAAATGGGCCCACATGCCCATGTGATCTACCCGTGTACGCCCACATGCCCGTGTGGCCCACTTAGCCCAAATTGGCCTTATCCGTGTGATCCATTTTTAAAGTAACCCATGCTAGCTCAATACTCATATATGTTTTCACTATTTATTTATATGTTCATTCACAGTTGTCTACTTGAGTCATTATTACTAAATTATTTATATGTTGAGCTAAAGAATTCCAAATTAAGATCCGCTTGATGTTTTTGAAACTACGCTCAAATACCTTTCTACCATAAAATTTTTAGAATCTATAGTTTATCAAATAAGTACAGTAAAATCTTTAAAGTTACCCATATTCTGCTGTTTGACAGCTTCATCCTTTCTTTATTAAAAATTATTTATCTCTTAGTATGGAATTCAGATGATCTTTTCGTTTGTTTCTATTAAAAATAGACTAATTAAGGATTTAAAAATATAAATTTAAGCTCCTAATTATTTTTTTAAAATTTTTGATGATTTTCCTAAGTCTGAATAGGGGAACCCGAAATCATTCTGACCTTGTCTAACAAAATTTATTATATCTCATAATTTGCAATTCCATTGCTTACACTGTTTCTTTCATGAAAAACTAGACTCAATAAATTTTAATTTTATATTTTATTCAACTCTAAATAAATTCCCACTATTTTTTATGATTTTTCAAAGTTAGACTACTGCTGTTGTCCAAAACTATTTTAGTGCAAAATGTTTATTTCCAAGTTTATAACACCCTTATCTCCTTTCTCTACAATTTTTCATATCATTTTCTCTTATTTCTCTCATTTCTCAACAGCAAGCAATTTTGGCTTTTCGTCGAATCTCGTTTTCTGCATTTCAGGTACACACTTGTATCGTTTTCGCTGCTTACGCAATCCCAGATCACCAAAAACTTATAATCGACAATCCCAACTTTAGAATCGGTCTTAAACTAAGATTAAACCATATTCACGTACCAAAAGGTCTAAGCTTGTTCGTTCATCACTTACCTTCTGTAGCGACGTAAAGTTTTAGTACGGGAGTCGCCACCAATTTTTTTTTTCTAGGTGTGATCGGACACCTAACAAATCCTCTTTTTTTAAAAGAAAAATTATTTTTTGAATTTTCTTAAAAAAAGAGCCGAGTTTAGGTCTACGTCAAAATTCCAGAGAAAAATAGGATTCGGAAGTCGGTTACGCGCGAGGAAGGTATTAGCACCCTCGCGACGCCCAATATTGGTATCTCGTTAAACGCGTGTTGTCTTAATTTTCAAAAATACGAGTTCAATTTAATATTTAATCGTGATCTGTTTAAAAAAGCGTGAATTTTTTAAAACGCGAAATTTTTTGAAAACACGAATTTTATGAAAACACGAGAATTTTTAAAAACACGAATTTTTTTAAAAACACGAATTTTATGAAAATACGAGAATTTTTTAAAACACGAAAATTTTTGAAAACACGAATTTTATGAAAACACGGGAATTTTGAAAACACGAAAATTTTGAAACACGAGAATTTTTTTTGAAACTCGAGAAATTTTAAAAACACGAAAATTTTTGAAAACACGAGAATTTTTGAAAACTCGAGAATATTTTGAAACCCGAGAATCTTTAAAAAATACGAAAATTTTTTAAAACGATAATTTTTGAAAACATTAGAAATTTCGAAAATACGAGAATTTTTATAAATTATATATTAACTTATTATACAATTCAAAGATGAAATTTTGATAGTTTACAAATAACTACAAAATAAACATTTTTATTTTAAAAAAAAAAACTTGAAAATTTTTGTATCTTTCAATTTTTCAAAAGGGCGTATCGTATTTAACAAACCCGATGATATTCACCCAGCATAGCGATGAAATCAATGACTTACTGTCAAACCGATCCGTTGCCTTTTTTTTAATGAATTTATTAAAAATTAAAATTTATAACTAAAATCACAAAATAATACTTCAAAAATAATAATAATAATAATAATAATAATAATAATAATAATAATAATGCTAAATTAATTAAAATGAAACAACATTTAAATAGGTGGATTAGAAAAAAATTGGGTTGAGAGTGTACCAAAGCCCAAAGTTATAAGCTTGGGTTGCTGAAATTTGGGTCTTTGTTGGGCTTGTGCACCCTTCTCCTTTTTTTTTTTTAAATTTGGGTCTGTTATTTTTTTCTCTCTTTTTTTTTTGATGATGGGCTGCTGCGTCGGGCTTGGGCCTGCTGGGGTCTTCGGAGGTCGGGTCGGTTCGATCTGGTCGGGTCAGTTCGGTCGAGTCGGGTCACGGGTCAGCCCGACTGTTAAATTTTTTCTTTTTTCTTTTGCTTTTTCTTTTCTTTTTTTTCTTTCTTTTCTTTTTTCTTTCTTCTTTCTTCCTCTTCTTCCCTCTTCTTCTTCTTCCTTCTTCTCCTAGCTCGTCGCCGCCGCCATGGTTGTCGTTTCCTCCACCGGTGTGTGACGCTTTCTCTTCCTCTTCTCTTCTTCCTCTTCTCTCTTCTCTTTTCTCCCCTTTTTCTCTTCTTTTTCTTTCTCTTTTTTCTTTCTTTTTCGTGGGTTTTTTTTTTTGAATGTTGGGGTCTCTTTCTTTTGAATCTTGCCCCATTTTTTGGGGAAAAGAACCCCTTTTATGCTTGTTTTCTTGCAGGTAGCAGGTGGCTAGGGAGGAGGGAGGCCATACCCTAGGCCGGTGGTTGGAAATCACGGAGGGTAG
This sequence comes from Gossypium rotundifolium, assembly GCA_025506655.1. Taxonomy (NCBI): domain Eukaryota; kingdom Viridiplantae; phylum Streptophyta; class Magnoliopsida; order Malvales; family Malvaceae; genus Gossypium; species Gossypium rotundifolium. The sequence goes on from CP106723.1 coordinate 129,818,741, forward strand.
GTGCCCCAAATCACCTAATCTGTTAGAAGGACCAAATCGTAAATGCAGTAAAACTTTTGAGGTCGAAGTGTAATTTTGAAAAAAATAAGGGGTCAAGATGTAATTTTGAAAAGTTTTAGGGCTAAAATGTAATTTTAAGAAAGTTTAGGGGTTAAAATGAAATTTTAGAAAAGTTAAAGGGTCAAAATATAATTTTTATTTATTTATTTATTTTTTTTTGTTGAAAATTAAACACGAAATTGAGCCAGACAAATTTAGTGCTTGCAGCTGCCCCTCTTTGCTCATCGGTGTGAAACAGGGATAGAGCAAAGACTTAAAAGTACTAAATTTTGTTCGATTGTCCAATTTTTATTCTTTATTGAAAAATGAAATCGAAAAAGCTCGGCATGCGACCAAGCTCAACTCACTTCTGGATTATGAGTTGATCTTTGAAAAACAAAATTGAAAATACCTCAACAGATGACACGAGACTCAACTCACTTCTCAATATGAGTCGATTTTTTTTTAAAAGAATTGAGAATACCTCAACAGTGACTGAGGCTCAACTCACCTCTCGCAATATGAGTTGATTTTTTTGGAAAGCGAAATTGAAAAATACCTCGACGTGTGACCGAGACTCAACTCACCTCTCGATTATGAGTTGATTTTTTGAAAAGCAGAATTGAAAATACCTCAACAGTGTGACTGAGGCTCAACTCACCTCTCGCAATATGAGTTGATTTTTTTTTGAAAAATGAATTGAAATATACCTCGGCGTGTGACCCGAGGCTTAACTCACCTCTCGCATTATGAGTTGATTTTTGAAAAGCAGAATTGAAAATACCTCAACAGTGTGACTGAGGCTCAACTCACCTCTCGCAATATGAGTTGATTTTTTTGAAAAACAGAAATTGAAAAATACCTCGGCGTGTGACCCGAGGCTCTACTCACTTCTCGCATTATGAGTTGACTTTTTTGAAAAATAGAAATTGAAAATACCTCAACGTGTGACCTCAGGCTCAACTCACCTCTCGCAATATGAGTTGATTTTTTTGAAAAACAGAAATTGAAATATACCTCGGCGTGTGACCCGAGGCTCAACTCACCTCTCGCATTATGAGTTGATTTTTTTGAAAAGCAGAAATTGAAAATACCTCAGCGTGTGACCTGAGGCTCAACTCACCTCTCGCAATATGAGTTGATTTTTTTGAAAAACAGAAATTGAAATATACCTCGGCGTGTGACCCGAGGCTCAACTCACCTCTCGCATTATGAGTTGATTTTTTTGAAAAATAGAAATTGAAAAATATCTCGCGGCGTGTGACTCGAGGCTCAACTCACCTCTCGCAATATGAGTGGATATTTTTAAAAAATAGAAATGAAATATTTTTTTAAAAAAAATCAGAATTTCAAAACATATCATCTGGTGGAACTCGGATGTCTTATTTTTCCTTGATTCAGTACAACTATCATCAAAACCTCTTGCTCTCTTTGAGTACTGTATATGTCATGCGTGATGTTATCATGATATGCATGTGTTTGTCTTAAATGCTTTCATGCCTACATGATTATGCCATGCGCCTTGGGCTTGTTTGTCATATATCCCTTTTCGTTACGATTTTCGTGATGGCTCGCACTCATTGCTTGAATCTTGACTTTCCTTTCGTGTTTTGTACCGTCTTCAAGCTTTACGAGTAATCTACGTTTCGATACCACCCTTTTGCCCCCTGTTGAACTTTGTCCTTGCTTTGAGGCTCTTGTACTTACCAAATTCTCATCTGAGTAATGCTCAACATTCTTTTTGTTTAGAATATGTCATTTCACAATTTATCATTTAAATGAACCAAACATGAGATGCATGAAAATGTCATAGTAGGTACGAAAAAAGCCCCTCACATTCATATTTATTTCAAAAGCTACAAGCAAAGAAAATTGACAATGAATAGTTCAATAAAGAAAACATTATAAAGAAAGGAAAGCATATTCAATTGTCATAAATGCTCTAGATATTCAACGCATGAACTTCTCCACGTTTCTTCATCCTGGATCTTTTCGAGCACGATTTCTTGTGTAGAAGATTTTGAGCTTCCGAGAATGCTTCAAATATTGTAATCTCGCCACATGACTCCCTGTTCAAATCGTCTTACTCTTTATGTCCGAACCCCCTTCATTAGGATGCCCTTTTAGGTTTTCATCCTAATCATTTTTGTTTATCAAGAAGCCCTTTTCGGGTTTTCATCTTGATCTTATTTTTTTCTTTTTCTTCTTCTTTTTTTTTTATCAAGATGCCCTTTCGGGTTTTCATCTTGATCTCTTTTTTTATAATTTTTTTAAGATGCCCTTTTCAGGTTTTCATCTTGATCTCTTTTTTCTTTTTTTTTTTTACTTTTTTTTAGTCATAATATTTTTTTACAGCATCTGAGTTCACTGGATTTGGTACCTCCTTCCCATCCATCTTAGTGAGAATCAAAGCTCCACCCAAGAAGGCCTTCTTTATGACATATGGCCCTTCCCAATTTGGTGCCCATTTCCCTCGAAAGTCTTTTTGTATTGGGAGAATCTTTCTCAGTACGAGTTCTCCCTCGTGGAATTCTCTTGGTCGCACCTTCTTGTCATGGGCCGTGATCATTCTCTCTGGTACATCTGTCCATGACAGATTGCCTTCAAGCATTTTTCTTCGATAAGATTTAGCTGGTCATATCGAGCTCGAACCCATTCTGATTCTTCTAGTTTCGACTCCATTAAGACTCGTAGAGAGGGGATCTCAACTTCAATGGGCAGCACAGCTTCCATTCCATAGACCAGAGAGAAAGGAGTTGCTCCCGTAGATGTCCGCATGATGTGCGACATGCATACAAAGCGAATGGTAGCTTCGTGCCGCCTTTATATGTCTCGGTCATTTTCCCAATAATCCTCTTAATATTTTTGTTAGCGATCTCTTCGCTTCTGTTCATCTTTGTGCGATAGGGTGAGGAATTATGATGCTTTATTTGAAATTGCTCGCACACTTCTTTCATCATCTTGTTCTTCAGATTTAAAGCGTTATCTGAAATTATTCTCTCAGGCAAACCGTATCGACATATGATTTCCTTTTTTAAGAACCTGCAAACTGCAGTCTTTGTCACACTAGAAAATGAAGCGGCTTCTACCCATTTTGTGAAGTAATCTATAACCACAAAAATGAATCGGTGTCCATTCGAAGCTTTTGGGAAAATTGGCCCTATAACATCCATGCCCCACATAGAAAAAGGCCACGGAGAAGTCATGACATGAAGGGGCGAAGGGGCTGCATGAATTTTATCGTCGTAAATTTGACATTTGTGGCACCTTCGTGCGTAACTAATGCAGTCACTTTCCATCGTCAGCCAGTAATAATCGAGTCTCATAATCTGCCTGGCCATAGTGAAACCATTGGCATGCATCCCACAAATTCCTTCATGGACATCTTCAAGTATTTTTCTGGCTTCAACAGAATCCACGCATCTCGGGAGCACTTGATCTTTTCCTCTTTTGTACAGGATATCTCCATCAAGGACAAATCCCACCGCCATTCTTCTGATTGTTCTTTTGTCGTTCTCATTTGCTTGCTCGGGATACCTTTGATTCTTGACATATTCTAAAATATCATGGAACCACGGCCGTCCATCTGTCACTTTTCAATGCTAAAACAATGTGCAAGGACCTCATATATGCTCATTTGGAGAGGCATTATTTCTGTTTCTCTGTTTGCTTTGAACATTGAGGCCAAAGTGGCCAGGGCATCAGTGAATTGGTTTTCTTCTCGTGGGAAGTAATTAAAAGTCACTTCTTTGAATTCTTTAATCAGTTCCGCAACGAGATCGCGATATTTAACTAATTTCGAATCTCTCACTTCCCAATCTCCACGGATTTGGTAAATCACCAACACTAAGTCCCCGTACACCTCTAAGATTTCGATGTTTCGTTCAATAGCTGTGCGAAGTCCCATGATGCAAGCCTCATATTCCACTATGTTATTAGTACAGAAGAAATTTAATCTGGCAGTGAGCGGATAATGGTTCCCTTCTGATGACACTAAGACTGCTCCAATCCCATGTCCCAATGCATTTGATGCACCATCAAAGCTCATCTTCCATTATTTCTCTTTTGACGACTCACACTCTTTTTATGTAATGCACATCAAGTCTTCGTCTGGGAAATCAAATCTCAATGACTCATATTCTTTTATTATTCGAGTTGCTAAGAAGTCAGCTATCACGCTCCCCTTTATCGACTTTTGACTCACATATACGATGTCGTACTCCGATAGTAGGATCTGCCATCGTGCCATTCTTCCTGAGAGTGCAGGTGATTCAATCATGTATTTTATTGGGTCCAGCTTTGAAATTAACCACGTCGTATGATACAACATATATTGTTTGAGCCTTCGAACTACCCAGACCAAAGCACAACAGAATTTTTCAATTGACGGGTACTTTGCTTCATACTCTGTGAACTTCTTGCTGAGGTAGTAAATCACCCTTTTCTCTTTTCCCTGACTCATCATGTTACCCCAGTACGCAACCCATTGAGTTTTCGAACACAGTTAGATACAATATTAACGGTCTCCCAGGAGTTGGCGGTACTAGCACTGGGGGGATAGACAAATACTGTTTTATTTTGTGAAAAGCCACTTGACACTCCTCGTTCCATTCTCCAGGATTGTGTTTTCGAAGGAGTCAAAAAATTGGGTCACACTGGTTTGTAAGTTGAGTAATGAACCGAGCGATGTAGTTCAACCTCCCTAAAAATCCTCTGACTTCTTTTTGTGTGCGCGGAGGTGGTAGTTCTTGTATGGCTTTTATCTTATCTGGATCAACCTCAATACCTCTCTTATTGACAATGAAGCCTAGTAATTTTCTCGAGGTAGCCCCAAACGTACACTTGGCTGGATTAAGCTTCAGCTGGAACTTTCTTAGTCTTTCAAACAACTTCTTGAGGTTCCCAACATGCTCTCTTTCCCCCCGAGATTTGGCAATCATATCATCAACATAGACTTCTATCTCTTTGTGCATCATGTCATGGAATAGCATCACCATTGCCCTCTGATATGTTTCCTCGGCATTCTTTAATCCGAACGGCATCACCTTGTAGCAGAATGTCCCCCACATCGTTATAAAGGTAGTTTTCTCCATATCCTCAGGAGCCATCTTTATCTGATTATAACCCGAGAATCCATCCATGAAAGAAAACAATGAATGTTTTGTTGTGTTATCCACCAACATATCGATGTGTGGCAAGGGGAAATTATCTTTAGGACTTGCTCGATTCAGATCGTGATAATCCACGTACATTCGTACCTTGCCATCTTTCTTCGGTACTGGGACTATGTTAGCTACCCATTCTGGGTATTTGGAGACTTGTAGGAAGCCAGCATCAAATTGTTTCTTGACTTCTTCTTTTATCTTTAACAGCATTTCAGGCCTCATTCATCTTAGCTTCTGTTGGATGGGTTTGCATTCTGGTTTCAGTGGGATTCTATGGACCACTACATCCTCGTTCAACCCTGGCATGTCCTGATACGACCATGCAAATACATCTTTGTACTCACAAAGCAAGGCGATCATATCATGTTTGGTATTCTCTGAAATAGAAGTCCCAATCTTCACTTCTTGTCTCTTTTCTTCATTTCCCAAATTTACTGTCTCAACAGATTCATGATGGGGTAAAATCTGTTTATCTTCTTGTTCTACCATCCTTAGTAAGTCAGGAGACGATACATAATCTTCAGCATTCTCCTCAGCTTCGAATTCTCCTAAACAAATAGCTTTCTCAAAATTGATTTCAGGACTTGTAACGGGATCGTTCATGTCGTTGGTATCTGAGCACCTGAAAGGTGAATGGAAAAGAAAACTGTAGAGGAGCATCAAAGTATTGGAACCAAACAAACATAATGTTATGGCATGATATGAGGTACGTGTAAGGATAGGCTGTGAGAAGAAGGAATAATTATGAAGTTAACAAGAATGAAAAGACAATGACAAAATGCCTCTCCATTAATGTTCATTTAAATGATAAAGAGTAAACATAAGCTCTTACAAAAGAATCCCACTATTACTTAGGGACACACAAAAAAGAGAGTTAACATTGAGCATTACTCTGGAGAGGACTTAGAAACTACAAGAAGATCCACAACAGTTCAATTGTTCAAAATGAATCCAGGAGGACAAGGGCGTATCATTGAAACATCTTCAATTGCATCATCCCCTTTGTCAACAACATTTATACTGACGTTCTGAAGACCCCTTTCAATCCATAACATCATGCATTGTGGATTATCTTGCCCTGGGTACATCATTCCTGCAGATGTAAATGTTTTTGACAAAGGGGGATACTTTATAGGCTCCCATTCTAATTCCCGACCTGAAGCTCTTGCAATCCTCTTTTCTTGATCTTTCTGTAACTATTTTTTTCTTTGTCGCTTATCCAACTTGAACCCTAAACAGTATCGAGCCTTGTTATGTACCGATTTTAGTGCTCAGTGAATGATTAAGGTGATGTGCACATGCAAATGAATGGATGAATGAATAAATGACAAATGAATGTTAGTAATGAATAGATATGCAAGAATTTTGGTGTTGATTTTAAGATAGCCCCATACTTAGGCATTTCATTAATCAAAAGAGTCCATTACAAAAAGTTTTGCCATCTCTAATTTAACAGTTACACAAATTTTCTAGCCACATCGCCTTGTTTCTTCACTCGTTCTAGGAATTCTTACATGTTTGATCCTTGTCTCGGATGGAATTGGTAATTGAGAGCTTCTACTTCATCTGATAATTGCACGATTTGCACAGTCGCTTCGCGAATTTCATTGATCAAACTGCCGAGATGCATATCTTTTTCTTGGAAAGCTCTTTCGTAGGCACGAATGTTGCTGTCATGCTGACCATTCTTTTCTTCTAAGGTTTTTAGGAAAGTATCCAAATGTTGCTGATGAGCTTGCAGCGTATTTTCTAAATCTCGTATTTTCCTTCTTAGCTCTTGACGCTCAGACTGACTAGTCATTAATTCTGCAGACCCGGTTTCGTATTCAACATTCTTCTTCCTTAACTCTATCATAGCACGCGCAACTTTTTCCTCTTCCTTCTTTGCTTTCCCTCTCCAGAACTCCATCCCACCTTTGATGTTGCTTAGTTCTTCCTTCCATTCTGCCGATGATTTGCCCAGCCCACTATTCCTTATGGTGCCTCTTAATTTCTTATTTTCCAAATGAAGATCCCTTAAGTCATTTATCATAATCTCAGCTTCTTTCTGGACTTTCTCAGTTCTGAATTTTTCAATTTGAACATCGATCTTCAGCTGGTAGTTTTCCTCTTGAAGAGAACTAATATCCCGTAACAGCTTGGCATTTTCACGTTCAAATTCATGTCTTGCCATTTCCAGTTTGGACAACATTTCTTCTGAGAAAGGATTCTGGAAAGTGTAATCTGTTGACGAGATTTGTTGACTATTCACTCGTCGTTGTCTCCATATGTCATAATCTTGATTGATAGTATCGGCATAGAGAGCTAACTCCATTAGGTAAATTTCCTTCCAAGACTTTGCAGTATCTCAGACTTTTTTCATGTAACCTTCACCTGTAAAAGCAAACTCAGACTGTGCCAATCCTCCGGTAGCTGGTATGAACTATCATGAAGCAAACTGCCTTTGAACCATTAACAGTGCATATCCAACTCCTCCACATAATCCGAGTAAAAACACCCAATCTTGACTTCTGCATTTGTATAACAGAACCGAAGGACGGATCGATGGTGCTCTCCAAGTTATATCCTCAGCGCGAAGGTTTTGAAAAACTGAAACCCAGTGCTATTTGGTGATATCCTTTGGCCAATCTTTTCCAAGGTAGGCTTCCAATTGAGAGAATGTTTTCGAAAACATGTCGAAAGGTGTGCGCTCCACTTTCCAGAAGTGGCTCAGAATCCAAACATTAAGTAACTGCGCGCATCCGATAAAACGTCATTCCCCTTTCCTCCTACAACTACTTAGAGATCTAAAAGTCTCAGCCAAGATAGTTGGGACAGGGTTGATTCCTTGCCTCAACTTTTCGAAGAAATCCACTACCGCAACTTCTATATGCCCAAGGACCTTTGGGAAGACGATTAATCCGTAAATGGCCAAAGCAAACAGATCTACTCTCTTCACAATATCTGGATGGTTTTGAACTAAGTCTCGCAGAGAAAATCATGGAACACAACTGACGTCATTCTTTTTCTTTATCTATTTTTCAGCCCATGTATCAGCCATTCCCGTCAACTTCATTAGCTTTTTCTTGAAGGTCATTGGTTTGGGCTCTTTCACATATATATTGCTGAATTGTGCATTGTCAACGCGTAGCAAGGCGGCATACTCTTCTATGGTCGGAGTCATATCTTCCTGATTGAAAGTGAAACATTGGTAAGTTGGGTCCCAGAATCGAACCATGGCTTGAATCAACTGTTCGTCTACGTTGACGGAAATCAAGTGAGCTATATCCTCGTACTTTTTAGTAAAGATGCCCCTAGTGTCTGAGTCACACTGTTTCCAGATCCAAGTTAAGTTTTTGAGGTTATTCTGACGAGTATTCGAAGTTACATGCTCGGGAAGATTGGAGATACATCCTTCCTTTAAACTGTCTCATTTTGCTTTCTGGGTTTTCAAAGACCAGTCTCGGACCACGGCATTTTTCTCGGTTACTTGTGTAATTGACTCCTCCATCAGAAACCTGTTTTTGGCAACCAATCTCTAATCAACACCTTCCTAACAAGATGCCTATGATGCATGATGAAAAATAAAAATAAAAATAAAGACAAATAACCTTGGTTAGTAATCACAACAAATATAAACAGAGAAAAACTATGGCAAATCTAACAAATTAAGCTATTTAGTCGTGCATTTTAGTGAAATTGACCTACTTTTTATTTTTTTTATTTGTTTTATTTGTTTTTTTTTACCCCATCATACTTTACAAAATAAACTTACCCCACATGCTCATCAGATAATCTACCCGATACAATTATATTAAACAGACCTAATTCTCTTGCAAAAACAAATATAAATGTAAAGAAATAAAAAGTAAGAGGCATTTCTCCCATGTACTTATTTTGGTGACTATTCGACGGACGAAGGTATGGCATGGCTTTAGTCGGGTGGCTCATACGGTTCACTATATGTAGTTTCGGTTCTAAAAAGGTACTCGAATTGTCCGTACTATCGCCTACTAAGGCTAGTACAGAGCCTCGGTTATCACCCATCATAGGCTCGCGAGCTCAATTCGAGGGATTACATTTACTTATGCCTATGCGGAGGGACAAGTTAACTCACGAAAGCATAAGTCATATGTAACCCGAAAGTATTCAGCCTGTGCGGAGGGACGAGTTAACTCACGAAGGCATAGCGTTTCCTTCCACTTAAGCGGACGGAGCCCGGGTAGAGAGCTCATGTTATGCAAAAATGCAAGTGCACGGTGTATGGGGAGAAACTCACAAACCTTTTCGTTTTTATTTTAAAACTAAAAAAACTAAAACCGTAAAAACTTAGAGCTGAAAAGCAAAAAGATAAAACAATTTAGAAAAATATTTACAACATGATGCAAATGTATGACTTTTCAAAATACAAATTTAATCATCACGACTAAATATTAATTTAAACAAGGAGTTTCGAAAATTTTGACAACACGCGTTTAATTCGAGACTCGACCCTCAAAAAAGTCCCCAGTGGAGTCGCCAGCTGTAGCGACTTAAAGTTTTAGTACGGGCGCTAATTAAGAAAATTATTGAACATTTGAAAGCAAGGTTTCAATTTTATTAAAAAAGGGAGTCGCCACCGATCTTTTTTTTTTTCTAGGTGTGATCGGACACCTAACAAATCCTCTTTTTTTAAAAAAAAATTATTTTTTGAATTTTCTTAAAAAAAGAGCCGAGTTTAGGTCTACGTCAAAATTCGAGAGAAAATAGGGTCCGAAAGTCGGTTACGCGCGAGGAAGGTATTAGCACCCTCGCGACGCTCAAAATTGGTATCTCGTTAAACGCGTGTTGTCTTAATTTTCAAAAATACGAGTTCAATTTAATATTTAATCGTGATCTATTTAAAAAAACGTGAATTTTTTAAAACGCGAAATTTTTTGAAAACACGAATTTTATGGAAACGCGAGAATTTTTTAAAAACACAAATTTTTTATTTTTTTAAAAAAAACACGAATTTTATGAAAATACGAGAATTTTTGAAAACACAAAAATTTTTGAAAACACGAATTTTATGAAAACACGGGAATTTTGAAAACATGAAAATTTTGAAACACGAGAATTTTTTTAAAACCCGAGAAATTTTAAAAACACGAAAATTTTGAAAAAACTCGAGAATATTTTGAAAACTCGAGAATATTTTGAAACCCGAAAATCTTTAAAAAATACGAAAATTTTTGAAAACGATAATTTTTGAAAACACTAGAATTTTCGAAAACATGAGATTTTTTATAAATTATATATTAACTTATTATACAATTCAAAGATGAAATTTTGATAATTTACAAATAACTACAAAATAAACATTTTATTTTTAAAAAAACTCAAAATTTTTGTATCTTTCAATTTTTCAAAAGGGCGTATTGTATTTAACAAAACCGATGATATTCACCCAAAGATAACGATGAAATCAACGACTTCATCATCAAACCGATCCGTTGCCTTTTTTTTAATGAATTTATTAAAAATTTATAACTAAAATCACAAAATAATACTTCAAAAAATAATAATAATAAAAATACTAAATTAATTAAAATGAAACAACATTTAAATAGGTGGATTAAAAAAAAAATTGGGTTGAGAGTGTACCAAAGCCCAAAGTTATAGGCTTGGGTTGCTGAAATTTGGGCTCTTGTTGGGCTTGTGCACCCTTTTCCTTTTTTTTTTTAAATTTGGGTCTGTTATTTTTTCTCTCTTTTTTTTGATGATGGGTTGCTGCGTCGGGCTTGGGCCTGCTGGGGTCTTCGCGGGTCGGGTCGGTTCGGTCGGGTCGGGTCACGGGTCGGCCCGACTGTTAAATTTTTTCTTTTTTCTTTTGCTTTTTCTTTTCTTTTTTTCTTTCTTTTCTTTTTTCTTTCTTCTTTCTTCTTCTTCTTCCCTCTTCTTCTCCTAGCCATTGCCGCCATGGTCGCTGTCTCCTCCACCCAGGTGTGTGGCGCTCTTCCTCTTCTTTTTCTTCTTCTCTCTCTCTTTCTCCCTTTTCTCTTCTTTTTCTTTCTATTTTTTCTTTCTTTTTCGTGGGTTTTTTTTTTGAATGTTGGGGGTCTCTTTCTTTTGAATCTTGCCCCATTTTTGGGGGAAAAGAACCCCTTTTATGCTTGTTTTCTTGCAGGTAGCAGGTGGTTAGGGAGGAGGGAGGCCATACCCTAGGCCGGTGGTCGGAAATCACGAAAGGTAAGTGCCCCAAATCACCTAATCTGCCAGAAAGACCAAATCGTAAATGCAGTAAAAATTTTGAGGCCGAAGTGTAATTTCGAGAAAAATAAGGGGTCAAGATGTAATTTTGAAAAGTTTTGGGGCCAAAATGTAATTTTAGGAAAGTTTAGAGGTTAAAATGTAATTTTTGAAAAGTTAAAGGTTTAAAATATAATTTTGATTTTTTTGTTTTTTTATTTTTTTTGTTGAAAATTAAACACGAAATCGAGCCGGACAAATTTAGTGCTTACACCTTTTAACTTCGCACAATTCCACCACTACTCAACACGAGGGAGATAGCAACCGAAACGATTCGCTGCTGTAAAAATAATCATTCCTCATTAACGAAGAGTTCAACAAAGTTAAGAACGAATTCAAAGCCAAAAAAACTCGCCCAAACAACACAGGAAAACGCATGCCTTATACGCTTACCAAACGATCACCACTTCGGGTCAAATCGACGAACGTTAATTCCAGCCTCACGATCGACTCCTAAACAGTCAACAAAACACACATTAATCCCTTATCTGGAGTAACATTCGAGTTTAATAAAATGGAAACTTACCGTACAACACAATTGCACGCTTGCACAAAGGGGAAAAGATGAAGAAAGACAAAGAAAATGGAAAGGGAATTCAAAAGAAATTTGGCAGCAAAGATTTATTATTTAGATAAAAGAGGAAAACCAAAAATTGAGAGTGGGAGAGAAGAGAGAAAACGTCAAAAAGGTGGAAAAAGAGTCTGAAATTTGAAAAAAAAAACTAAACAAAAAGATAATGCCTAAAAATCTGGTAACTCATCTCCTTAATTCTCTCCCTAACCTCCCACAACAACTCTACTACTCGAAATTTCAATTTGATTAGGACTCCACCACGCCACACAGCCAAGCAACAAAAATAAGTCCCTTACTCGCGCATGGACTTGAACTCCCGACCTCCCACACGCCAACACACACCTTGGCCACCAAACCAGCAGGCTCATTCTGATATATTTTTACCAACAATCAAATAAAACCCTTCTGAACAAGAGTAAGGCTTAATTCATTCAAAATACCAAAATTTGCCCAAGCGAAGGCTTGAACTTGGGACCTCCCAAACACTCCTAGAACACATAACCACTAAAGCTAATAGCTATTTGTATCATATTTTTTCAATAATAAAATTAGAAATTTTGGGGCGTTATAATTCATCCAGTAAGGTAATTGGTATTGGTACTGTTAAAATTAGAATGCACGATGGGACTATTAGGACACTCTCAGATGTTAGGTATGCACCTGATTTACGAAAGAATCTCATCTCTTCGAGTATTTTAGACTTGAAAGATTGTAGAACCAACATCGAGTTGAGCAGCATTAAGGTGCCTCGTGGGGCTATCATTTTGTTAAAAAGTAAAAGGACAGGCAACCTTTATATTCTGGAAGGTTCTACAGTGACCAGTGAAATCTAACGTCCTCCGTCTATTACGGAGTCGAAGTCAACTCGTTTGGAGCAGAGGCAACTTGGTCATATGAGGGAAAAATTTATGACCATCTCGTTGAAGAGAGGTTCTCTTTTGGATGTAGGTTTTGAAAGTTAAGGCACTGTGTTCGTGAAAATCATACCCGGGTTAGTTTTGGTTTGGTAGTACACAAGTCGAAGGCTAGAAGTCTTTCAACTTCTAAGCACAGATTCGACTCAATTAATTCCCTACATAGTTTAAGATAGGCCCGTGGCAAGCTTTGGCAAAGATGGCATTGTGGAAATATGAGTCAAGGTGGAGAGTTGTTAAGTGTGTCTCACATTTCAGTCAAACAAGAGATTGCTTGCAAGTCAAGTTAAACAGAATATATTTTCTTTCTAGAAGATGTAGTATTTATTAGTATAATATATTTAGCATTTATTAGCATAATTTATTTGACCTACGAATTTAGCCTATAAAGAGGCTCTTTTACAACCGTAGAAAATACACCTATTAGAAATTAGAACTCATAACACTTTTGGAGAATTTTTTATTTATGTTTTGGGGGTTTTCTATTTTCAGGTTTTGGGTTTCGGGGTTTAGTTTTATCGCCATCTTTTATACTGTTCGTTCTTTTTCTATTATAGTAAAATTATCTTTGCCCGTAGTTTTTTATCCTCTTTGGAAGGTTTTTCCACGTTAAATTTGTGTGTTCAATTTCTCAATTTCTTTCACTATTTTTTACTTATTCGTTGCTTAATCAAGTCGATCCCAACATCAATAATAAGTATAGTCTTAATCAATGCCCTAAGAATAATTTTGAGATTACAGAAATGCATAAGATTTTTTACAATTTAGCAGTGGGAAGTCTAATGTATGTTCGAGTTTGTATACATTGGAATATTGTGTACCCTATTGGGATGTTAGGCAGATATTTAAACAACCCTGGTTTGGACCATTGGATAGCAACCAAGAGGGTTATAAGGTATTTTCAGAAAACAAAAATTACATGCTCACATATTGAGGTTTGATTAGTTAGAGATCATCAAGTACACAGACTCTGATTGTGAAGGAATATGGATACAAGATTTTGTCACTAAGGTGAAAATTGTGAAAACAAATTGCAAGCTTTTATTCCAATAGCAATAGGAGCACATCAAAGTCAAAACATATAGACTTTAAGTTCCTCGTTGTTAAAGTAAAAGTTCAGAGTGGTTAGGTTTCTATAAAGCATATTGGGACAAACTCCATAATTGAGGATCCACTTACTAAGGGACTACACCCAAGGTTTTTCATGAACACATTGCTCATATGGGTGTAATGTCATTTAAAGATATTTGGTTTTAGTGGGAGTTTGTACTTTTAAATGCTTTTATGTTATAGACACATCTTCAGTTATTTCAATTTACATATATTAAGTTTATTTTCTACAGAAATAAAGTTTATTTGGTTTATTCACACTTTGGTTTTGGCAATGTTTGATCTCACTAAGGTTTAAGGAGGGTCAATTGGAAATAGACATGTTTAGATCATATTGCATGTAATTTCTATGCTACACATCCATACTTGATCTATGTCATTTGGTTGTGTTAATATATGTGACCAGTGATGGATTTAGTTACAATACATGTAACAAAAGTCGCATTGGTTCTATGTTAACATAATTAATGGACGAGATTATTTGGAATACCTTTTGGATATGATAGTAAAATTTTGAACTCATAAGGTTAAATAATGACACGTAATTATAGAGTAATTAGTATATATATGGTCTAAGTGAGAGATTGTTGGAAATATAGACATCACATATATAATAAAGGTAATTACATGTTATTATTTACTATCAAAATAGGTTAGCCCAGATTAAAAGTGATCTAATTTAGTTAAGGTTTGTTGGGCTTTGATTATTAAATAAATTATGGGTCAAATATGTGTAGATACTCTAGTAACTAATTTCTAATTGATGATGGGCTGATTAGAAATTAAGGCTAAGGTGTCAAAGTTATATATATTAGTTGTTATGGTCCCCAAATTATAAATAATGTAACTTTTCTAATATCCCTTCTTTAGAAAATAGAGAGTTCCCTTTTCTAGATTACTTGTGTGCTAATTTGGAAGATCAAAACCCCAAGATCTTTAGATTTCAAGAAATCGATGAATCCAGGTACGCTTCCGCATCTAATTTTTTTCTTGATTTATTCTTAATGATTTGACATGACAGATCGTAGTTTATAGTTCTAATTTTATATTAGATATTATTTACGATTCTAACAAAAAAATGGTAATTTAGTCCTTTACTTTTTTGGTTGGAATTTTTTAACAAGAAAATTAAATTATTCAACTAGCAATTTATAGCAGGAATCGAAAACACAAATATACTAATAATCCTTAACTGATGAAGGATAAAAAGAGAGTTGTATGAAAAATGTGGGCACCAATTAATTCCATTTGGAGAAATCTTTTACTTTAATTGTTAATAAGAACAAATATCTTAACATTTAAAAAAAAAAAAACCTCTAATTCTCTATTCTCCATCAATTCCATTTGAGAAAAGATATATCTTCGTATTTTGGGAAATTTTTCTATATATAGTTTTCATTTTAGAATTTTAAGGATCTTTGGTCCTTTTCTTTAAATTTTGGGATAAATACCAAAACTATATATGAAATGTGCAATTGTATACTTGAAATTTTGATTTGATCCAATTCTTGTAAATTATTAACATAAATATTGATATAACATCATTTTATGTTTATATATTGCATACATAAATAATTATATTTATCCAATATAAAAATAAATTGATATATTTATTTTATGATTAAATCAAAATTAAAATTTCAAGTACACATTTGAATCATAATTAGAGTTTTATTTATATAATTACACCAAATTAAAATTCATGTATACAATTACACATTAAATCAAAATTTATGTTAATAAATTAGAAATCTGGGTTTTCTTGTCAACTAAAATCTTTTTTTTTCTTCACTTGACCGTAAAATTAAATTTACGAGGGTAAGAGGATTTTCTATTGATTGATTTCAAAGACAGCCTTGATTGTAGTAAGTTCGGATTAATTCTAGTATTACCAAATTGCAACTGTTGTAAGAATTCTTAGAGAAATAGAAGCCAAGGTAGCAACCAATTTTCTCCATTTAGATTGTTGGGAGAAGTACATACATTGCCAATGTTTTGAAAAAGGTGGAGAACAAAGCATACTAATTTATTCATTGATAATTCTATGAATTTATACAACTAGAAAATGGAATGAAATAACAAAAGGATAACAACAATTATTTAAATTAACAAAATAAATAAATTCAAATTATAAATAACAAATAAAAGTGATAGACTAAAATTAAGTGAAGACTTAATCAATTATTCCAACTATTTAAATGACACCCTCGCATTTGGGGTTGTGGAACAACATTTAATTTGGGAAGTTGATGAACAAAGAAAATGTGAAAATAAAATAGAATGTTGGTAACGATAATATATCGCAAAGAAAAGAGAAATAAAATAAAGAATATAAATTTTACGTGAAAATCTTTTCGGGAAAAAAACCACAGGCAGAGACGAAGAAAATTCACTATGTCGAATTCGAATAAATACAAGAGGAATAGACTATGTCTATTTATAGGCTTGTAAAGCCATATTCTTATAAGAGTATAGTAAGATTGAAACACCTTATTCTAATCAATATAAAATAGATGGAGTTTAATAAGGTTTAAAAAACCTTATTCTAAAATAAAATAAAAGAATTATAGTTCTATATAGATTTTACTTTTATTTTATTTTATCACTGAATTTTATTTAAATAAGGATCCAAGTCACTTAATTCTAATAGGAACGTTAGGGGCCTTTGTGAGTGAGCCATCTAGTTGATCCACTGCATGAATGTGGTTGACTTCGAAAGTTTTTCATTCAATGTGATTTTGGACAAAGTGAAGATCAACTTAGAGGTGCTTCATCTTGTCTCGTAGAACAAGGTGATGACAACAATATGTGACTCCAAGATTATCACAAAAAATTTTAGAACGAGAGCTGGACATGTAGTTCTTGCAAGATATGCAACACCTAAAGTCTTTTTGTAGCAACAACAGTGATAACCCTATATTCAACTTCAGTGGAGACTTGGCTACAATTGTCTTTTTTTTTTTTAACGACTAGATGATAGGAGTATGTTTGAAGAAGAGAATGTAGCCGGTGGTGAATGCATGATCTGTTGGGTCCTTATCCCAATCTACATCTACATATATGTCGAAATTTCTTTTTTGAAATCGACTTTTATTTTAAAAACGAAAATTGGGAGTCGCCACCAATCTTTTTTTATGAAGTGTGATCGGATCACCTCGTAATTTGATCGTTTTAACAAAGGTTTGATTTATTAAAACAATGTTTTTAAGTCTATAAAAATCCAAAAAACGGGTTCGGGAGTCGGTTACGCACGAGGAAGGATTAGCACCCTCATTACGCCCAAAATTGGTACCTAATTGATTATTTGATGTCTTTAGTGTCGAAAATTGAAAATTTGAAGATATTTTAAAACACGATCCTTTATTCAAACATTACTAAATTAATGGTCCGTTTGTTTATATGTAAAAAGTTTTACGGAAAATATTTTCTGCATTTTCCTGTGTTTGTTTCACAGAAAATAGTTTGGTCAACAGAAAATGACTTACAGGTCAAGGTAAAATAAGCCATTTTTCCTGTAAAATGACTTACCCTTTTGAAAAGCGTAAGTCATTTTCCGGAAAAGAGCTTATCTATAGATAATTTTATTTTTATATAAAAATTAACTTAAATCAAGCTTAATATTATTATATTGATAATAATTTTTATTTTTATTTTTAAAAATATTTAAAATATTATATTTTTCAATATTATTAAATATACATATTTAATTTTTATATTTAATCATATAATAAATTATTAATATAATAAATATAATTTATTATTTTAATAAATTATTTAATATTTCAATTTTATTTTAATAATAAATTTTAAAAATAATAATTTTAAATAATATTATTCACATATTATTGAAAATATTCAATATTAATATTTTAATAATAAATATTTATTACAATTATAAATATATTAATAATAAATGTTTTGTAGTATAAAGGTAAAATATGTCATAAGTCTATGTACACTTTACTGATTTGTAATTTAATCTTTGTACTTTTATTTTCAAAAATTTAGTCCATTTACTTTTCAAATTTAAAAATCAAGTCCAATTGTTGACATCTTTAATTTTTTTGTCAATTTTGTTGATGTCACATTTTAAATAAAAAATACTCACTTATTAATCATGTAACTAAAAATGGCATTGTAATGAATGTGAATTTAACATAATATTTTTGATATATGCAAACACAATGTAAAATGTAAAATTATAGATAAAAATAAATTCAATTAAACAATGAAAAAATAAGAAAATCTCAATTGTATGTTTGTTTAATTGAAAACAAGTTTTATGAACTATTTTTAAGAAATCTACCAAATAACAGAAAATATTTTACACAGATTCATCCAAACACCAAAAAATATTAGCTTTTCCAGAAAAGTAAATCATTTTTCGGAAGTTATTTTCAGTGAAACAAACGGAGCCTAATTTTCACAAAAAGAGGCTCATTTTAGGTTAATCGAGAAGAAAGGATCATGTCCTGTAAGTTAGGACACAATGCCTTAGATCCTCAAGAACAAAAATGAACGCTATTTAATCATCATTTTAAATCCCGTTTTTATTTTATTTAAAGCAAATGTTTGACTATTTCGATTTTAGAGAGAAGCTATATTCCGTAAGTTAAGAACATGACCTTCCTAATTCCAAAATAATGAACATTACTTTGATTTTTAAAAAAATTCCTTTTTTATGCCTCGTGCAAAGACGAATGCGATATTTAAAATAATGTGTATTTAGTTTATTCGGTACAAGTTAATAATATTAATGTATGGTATAGTGATAACGAAATAATATAAAATGGCTAGATGGGTAGAATATTAGAATAATAAATAATAAGTAAATAAATGAATACTATAATAATAATAATAATAATAATAATAATAATAATAATAATAATAATAAGGTAAATTAAAATAAAAATGGAAAATGCGTAATTAAAAGGATAAATTAACATGACATGAAAATGTCGACAATAATAGAAGAAAGAATAAAATAACGAGAGAAAGAAAAAATAAAAATAAAAATAAAACAATAATGACAATAATAGTAAAAAAATATACACAAATAAAAATATAAACAATCTAATATTTAAGTGTAAAAAAGGAAGTAATAAATAAATAAATAAACAGTATAAAGTTGAAATTAAATAAATAGAGGATTTAATTGAAATCTAAATGAAATTTGGGGGTCTTAAATTGCAAATAATAAAAAATAGACTGGTAATGATCTATGTGTAATGCACTAAAAAAAATAGAGACCGGATAAGGAAATATCCCTTGTCTTTATGTGCATCATTTCCCAGAAGGAATAAAATATAGCGCGCGTGAAAGAACGGGGACCAACTGGGAAACTATTCCTTGTCCCCAAAACGACGTCGTTCTCCAGGGGGTTAAAATGAAATAAAAAAATTATAGGGTAAAATTAAAAAAACAAAAAGGACCAAATTGCAACGCACAACAAAAGCAAAAGGATCGATAGCGCAAAAAACCAATTTGTCCAAAACGCAAGAATCCTCTGAGCGGGTCGGGTCGACACGCAGCTCCTAAGGGCAAAACGACATCGTTTTAGGGTTATGGTGACCAGCCCTAGCCGACGCCGTTTAATGGGCTTATTTAAGTCAATTTTTAAAAAAAAAAATCTTCATTCTCTTCCATTCTTTAAAAAAAAAAAAAAAAATTCTCTCAATCCTCCCTTCCCCTCTCCAAGATTCGGCCTAGATCTGGCCATCGGCCACCATGGTGGCTGCCGGTCGCCAGTGTTGGCGCCGCCGTCTACAGTGGCCAGAAAAACTTGAAAATCTCCTTTTTAACCCTTTTTTCGAAAAAAAACCCAAATCTGGGGTTTAAATCCCTAAAATCTAAACAATGTTTAGCGAAGGCGACGATTCTCGCGTAAGTTTTCTTTTCTTCTTTAGGGTTTCAAAAAAGAATAAAAGATGAAAATAAAAATTCTTTTTCCTTTTTTATTGTTATTTCAAAATAAAATAAGAACAAATAAAATATCACCTTTGCTCTGAGTTTTTTTTATTTTGTTTTTTTTCGTATTCGATTCCTCTGTAAAACATTACGCTGATGAAGGGGGCTTTTATAGCCGATTACACTGTTTTATTTATTTATTTCTATTGTTTCGCTTTGTCCTTGTTACTGTTCTTTTTTGTTCTATTTTGTGCTCTTTGCAAGCGTTGACGGAGGCGGGGAAAGGCGTTTTTTCCATTCTCGTACAAGGCACCAGAGAAGGGGGCAGGTCTCGGGATGAGGCGCGAGCGGCGCGCCCAAGGAGAACGGCACCAGAAACCTTAGGGTTTCTGGCTTTTCTAAAAAAAAAAATTTGTTGGGCCTGTTTAGGTTGGGCTTAAGGTTTTTTTTAATTTAGGCTGTAATTTGGACTTGGACTGTTTCTGTTTTTATTTTGTTTTTTTTAGTGGATCGGGAAAAATAGGCTTATTACAGTTGCCCCTTTTTTCCCATTGCTCGGCTCTGTTCCTTTCTTCTTTGATATCTTGCCGCCATTATTCTGATGTCTTTCCTAGCCCTGCAGTCATCATTGATAAGCGTAGCTTCTTGTAATCTGTTTTTAAATTGTCCAGATATTCTTCGGCCTTATTCTTTCCTTTTCTTAGCTTATTGGCCTCAAACTTCTGAATGTCAACGTCTAGTCCTAATTGCATCTTTTCCTCTTCTAATTGCCCTATCTTCTTTCCTAGCTCCAAATTCCTCTTTTCAAAATCCTACTTGAGCATCTCTAGCTCAGACCGAACCACTTACAGGTGTTCTTCCAATGGTCGAATGGTTTTGATAAACCATAATATGAATATATTTTAATACCACATTTAGCATGTTTTTGGATGATTTATCCCTTTAATTGTGGAATTTGGTGCTCTTAATCCTTTGTTTTCATGTTGAAAAGTACGAGAAACGGGCCGAAAACAGAGTGAATGGGCCAAATAATGAAATCAACACGGCCTGGGCCTAAGCCACACGGCCGTGCTTCCTTAACAAACTCGAACACGGCTTGGCCCCCAAAATACACAGCCATGCCTCTTTCACAGGTTCGACCACGGCCTGGCCTCGAATCACATGGGCGTGTGCCATGGGCGTGTCCCTGACGCAGCAAAGAAGAGTTCTATTCGGAATAGGGTACTTAAAGGAAAAGAAAGTCATTCCAAAAGCCTATATAAACACCCTAGTGGCCAACCTTCAAGAAGGCGTTCAGTAAAGAGTTTAGCAGGGCGTTCAGCAAGGCATTCAGCGGGGCGTTCAACTAGGCCAAAGAGCCAAGCCAGAGGGGCCGAATTGTGGGATTAACTCGAAGGAAGCCAGTTGATTCATCTCAAGAAGCCAGAATCATACTTAAGACTGAGGATCGCTCCTTCAATTCCTTTAGGGGGTTTAGGGTTTTCTTTATGTTTTGTTTTATATTTTCTTCTGAGATGTATTCTTTTATAATTATGAACTAAACCCTCAGATACCTGAGGGGGATGAAACCTAAGAAGGATCTTGTTATTGTTTTCTGAGCTGTATAATAAATACTTGATTTGTTCTTAATTATGTGTTCTTAATTCTTATTTTGATATTTCAGGATATTGATTGAAGTATTGATGTGCTTAGGCAGTGGAGCAAAAGTCCCTGTTTAAGAGTAGATCTAGCATAGTTAAGCGAAGTTGATCGCAACCCTAGAAATAGGATGACGAAAATCTGCAGGATTAGGGTCAAACCTAATATAGGAGTCCATAGATCGAGTTAATGCAATCTTAGGGGTTTTAATTGGAAAGAGATTTCAATTAATCAACCTAGGGTTAGATGTTAGTAGCCTTGAAAGAGGTATTAATATAAATTAGGGAATCCTACGGATCAAGTCAAGTGAATAAATCGTCTGGTTCAGAGTTAGATAACAAGTGAAGTCTAGGTGGATTCTTCCTCGGGTATTGTCTTAATCAATTGGTTTTCCCCCAAGTATTTCCCTAATTCAATCTCTTTGTCTTCACATCTTTAGCTTAGTAGTTAGTTAATTTTAGATTAGATAACAACTCTCTTAATTCTTAGGCTAAATAATAAAAAGAAAGTTAGTATTAGTACTTTTGGTTCTTTTGGGTTCGACAATCCGGTCTTGCCATTGAACTATACTATTGTTCGATAGGTGCGCTTGCCTCCATCGTTGTCTTAGTTAGTTTTTAGGTTAGATCATTCTTTTTTATAAATTTTTAAGACTTTAACACACGATCAAGTTTTTGGCGCCGTTGCCGGGGAACTGAAATATTAAGAAAGCTCAATTTTTATTACTTTAGCCATATTTTATTTTATTTTGCCATTAAATTTTATTTTTCTAATTTTCTTTTCCTGGTAGGTACCTCTAGTTTATGACTAGAAGGAACTCGACAGGACCACTACTTTACGACAGTGAAATTGAAAGCACAGCTCGCAGAAACGGAAGAGAAATAAGGAGAAGCCTACAATACATACAAGAAGAGCACGAAGACAAAATTAATACGAACGAAGAGATGGCTGAGAATAAACTGCTACCTCCAGAGGTGGCCGAAAATCATGCTCCTCAAACTATGTATGATTATGCTAAACCTAATTTAATAGGAACTGAGTCAAGTATTGTTAGACCTGCTATAGCTGCTAATAATTTTAAACTGAAACCTAACACTATACAAATGATACAGTGATTTGTTCAATTTGATGGTTTGCAGGACGAAGACCCAAATAATCACTTGGCAAATTTCCTAGAATTTTGCGATACTTTCAAAATTAATGGCATTTCTGATGATGCCATCCGTCTTCGGTTATTTTTCTTCTCTTTGAAGAATAAAGCTAAACAGTGGCTGAATTCTCTTCCACGAGGATCAATCACTACATGGGAACAAATGACCGAAAAAATTTTATTAAAATATTTTCCGCCGGCCAAAACGGCCAAATTAAGGAATGATATCTCTTTTTTTTTTGCAGATGGATTTAGAAACATTATACGATGCATAGGAGAGATACAAAGATCTATTGAGAAGGTGCCCACACTATGGATTACCTTTGTGGCTACAGGTCCAAACCTTTTACAACGGTGTGAACCCTTCAACGAGACAACTAATTGATTCAGCAGCCGGCGGAACCCTAAATAACAAAACTCCTGAGGCGGCCTATGAATTTATAGAGGAGACGTCACTGAACAACTATCAGTGGCAAGTTGCAAGGACAAGGCCAACAAAAACAGCCGGAGTTTTCAACCTCGACGCAGTCACCATGCTATCAAACCAAGTAGATATGTTAAATAAAAAGATTGATGGTTTATGTGGTTCTTTACAGGTACATTCAGTTATGTAGTACGATACGAATAGAGGATGGATGAACAATACAGAATATTAGCCTTACAACGGAGCGCTGAAAACGAGCAAGTTCACTATATGGGTAACAATTTTAGACCTCAAAATAACCCTTATAGTAGAACTTACAATTTAGGTTGGAGATACCATCCCAATCAAAGACAACAACCCTACCCATAGGAAAAGAAGTCAAACCTTGAAAAGATACTAACAAAGTTTATAGAGGTGTTAGAAACCCATTTCTAAAATACCGAAACGATATTGAATAATCAGCAAGCATCAATTCAAGGGCTTAAGGATCAAATTGGACAACTAACTAAGTTAGTATCTGAAAGGTGACCTGAAAATTTAACTAGTAAAAAAGAGCATGTAAAGGTAGTTACACTTAGGAGTGGAAAGGAGTTGGTTGAAACAAATAAGAAGATACCACACGAAATTGATAAGGCAAAAGCTAAGGAAGCAAATGAGAATGTAATTCTAGTATGTGAAGAAATTAAACCACCAATCCCATATCCAGCAAAGTTGAAGAAAGACCGCTTAGACACACAATACGGTAAATTTCTTGAACTTTTTAAACAATTATATATCAACTTACCTTTTGTTGAAGTATTTCGTAGATGCCGACATACGCAAAATTTCTAAAAGAGCTTCTAACAAATAAAAGAAAGTTTGAAGAGATATCAACAGTGGAACTTCATGAAGAATGTTCAGCCATCCTCCAAAACAAGCTACCAACCAAATTAAAAGATCCAGGAAGTTTCACTATTCCCTGTTTAATTGGTAGTTTAAACATAGAGAAAGCACTAGCTGATCTAGGTGCCAGTATTAATTTAATGCCTTATAAAATGTTTAAGCAACTTGGTCTCGGGGAACCTAAACCCACTAGGATGAGTATTCAATTAGTTGACAGATGTTAAATATCCTAGGGGAATTATCGAAGATATTCTGGTAAAAGTTGATAAATTTATATTCCCTGTTGATTTTGTTGTGCTTGACATGAATGAGGACGTTGACGTGCCTTTAATTTTAGGACAGCCCTTTTTAGCTATTGCTAGGGCTATTATTGATGTAGGTGATGGTAAACTTGCGCTAAGGGTAGGCGACGAAGAAATTGTTTTTCAAATTTACGATGCTATGCGATATTCTAGAGAACAAGATGATTCCTGTTATTTTATTGATGCCATTGATCATATTATTCAAGATTCTTTGCAGGAAATCATACATGACGACACGATGGAACTATGTCTTACCCAAAATGAGGGGGTAGAAAACTACACCGATGAGTTAAATTCTAATACATATTCCTCTAGACAAAAGAAGGAAGAAGGCATTGAAATCAACAATGAACTAAAACAAAAACCTTCTATTGATGAGCCACCCAAATTAGAATTAAAACAGTTGCCAAAACACTTAGAATATGCATTCCTCGGGGATAATTCCACACTACCAATAATTATCTCTTTAGAACTGGAATCCAAAGAGAAAGACGAGCTGCTACAGGTACTAAAGGAGCATAAAAGATTGATAGCTTGGAAAATTTCTGACATTAAAGGGATAAGTCCATCGTTCTGCACCCATAAAATTTTAATGGAAGATGAATATAAACCATGCGTGCAACCTCAAAAACGATTGAATCCAAACATGAAGGAAGTTGTTAAGGTTGAGGTAATTAAACTTCTAGATGCTGGAATTATTTATCCTATTTCTGACAGTACTTGGGTAAGCCCTATGCAAGTTGTTCCAATGAAAGGAGGCATGACTGTCGTAGCCAATGAAAAGAATGAATTGATTCCTACAAGAACAGTCACAGGTTGGAGAGTTTGCATTGACTATAAGAAGTTGAACGATGCTACAAGAAAAGATCACTTCCCTCTACCATTTATTGACCAGATGTTGGAAAGATTATCCAGACATATGTACTACTACTTTCTAGACAGGCTATCTGGCTACTTCCAAATCCTAATAGCTCCTGAGGATCAAGAAAAGACAACATTTACATGCCCATACGATACATTGTCTTATCGTAGAATGCCTTTTGGATTATGTAATGCTCCTGCTACTTTTCAGCGTTGCATGCTGGCCATCTTTGATGAACTTATGGAGGACATTATTGAGGTATTTATGGACGATGTTTCAGTATTTGGCAATTCTTTCCATCTTTGCCTTAAAAATTTTAAATAAGTTCTAATGAGGTGTGAGGAAACGAACCTTGTGCTTAATTGGGAAAAGTGTCATTTTATGGTTAGAGAAGCGATTGTGTTAGGACATAAAATTTCTAATAAAGGGATTGAGGTAGATAAAGCAAAGGTTGAAACCATAGAAAAATTACCCCCTCCTAGTTTAATCAAGGCTATTAGAAGCTTTTTAGGACATGCTGGATTTTATAGAAGATTCATTAAAGATTTCTCTAAAATAGCTAAACCTTTAACGAAATTACTAGAAAAAGATGTACCTTTCAATTTTGATCAGGAATGTTTAGACGCATTTAATATCCTCAAAGATAAATTAACAAATGCTCCAATTATAATTGCACCTGATTGAACTTACCCTTTGAACTAATGTGTGATGCGAGTGATTTTACAGTAGGTGCAGTTTTGGGGCAACGAAGAGACAAGCACTTTCAGCCAATTTATTACGCTAGGAAGACATTAACAGCCACACAAGAAAATTACACCACCACAGAAAAAAAATTGCTAGCTGTGGTTTTTGCGTTTGATAAATTTAGACAATACTTGATACTATCTAAAGTTGTCATTTACACTGACCATTCAGCTCTTCGTTATCTTTTAACTAAATCTGATGCAAAACCTCGACTTATAAGATGGATTTTACTCTTGCAGGAATTTTATTTGGAAATTCAGGATAAGAAAGGAACTGAAAATCTTGCAGCAGATCATCTTTCTAGGCTTGAAAACCCACATATTAAAGAACTCGACTAGAGTGAGATAAACGACTTGTTTCCTGAAGAACAACTCTTTTCTATAACCAACTCTGAGGTACCTTGGTTTGTAGATATTGCAAATTACTTAACTACTAACATCTTATGAAAAAGGTTAACACATCATCAAAAGAAGCGATTCTTTCCTAACGCGAAAAACTATTTTTGGAAGGATTCTTTTCTTTTCCGTATATGTAGAGATCAAGTAATTCGAAGATGTGTTACAAAAGCAGAAGCAAGCAAAATCCTAGAACATTGCCATTCAGGACCTTCAAGAGGACATTACAGCGGGATTAAGACAGCACACAAAACACTCGAATTAGATTTTTATTGGCCTACTCTATTTAAAGATGCCAATAGGTATGTTGCTTCATGTGATAAATTCTAGAGAACAGGTAATATCTCTAAACGCGATGAAATGCCTCAAACATATATGCTATCATGTGAAATATATTTTATGGGTCCATTTCCTAGTTCATTTGGAAATAAATACATCTTAGTAGCAGTAGATTATATGTAAAAATGGGTGGAAGCTCAAGCTTTACCTACTGACGATGCTAGAGTAGTAATAAGGTTTATTAAGAAACTCTTTTCTCGATTTGGAACACCCAGAGCAATTATTAGTGATAGAGGTACTCACTTTTGTAATACTCAATATGGAGTACACCACAGGACAACTACCCCTTATCATCCTCAAACCAGCGGACAAGTGGAAGTAGCAAATCGAGAACTTAAGCATATTTTAGAGAAAACAGTAGAATCAAATAGGAAAGATTGGGCATTAAAAGTAGACGATGCTTTATGGGCCTATAGAACAGCTTTCAAAACTCCCATAGGAACATCCCCATACAAACTTGTCTAAGGAAAAAGTTGTCATCTACCATTTGAGTTAGAGCACGAAGCTTTTTGGGCTATAGAATTTTTAAATTACGATCTTAAAATTGTAGGTGAAAAAAGGATGATGCAGTTGAACGAGCTTGATAAATGGCGAGCTAATGCCTATGAGAACTCACGACTATATAAGGAAGCAACAAAACGACATCATGATGCTTGTTTAAAACAACCAAAGTAATTTGAAGTTGGAGATTCAGTCCTGCTATACAATTCAAGGTTAAAATTGTTCCCTGGAAAGCTGAAATCAAGATGGTCAGGTCCATTTGTAATCAAAACTATTTTCCCCTACGGCACAATAGAGGTAACTCATCCAAATTATAGCACATTCAAGGTAAATGGTCAACGACTGAAAATTTATAATGGTGAAGGATTTAGGGATATAAGAGAGGAGCTTCAGCTCTGTGAACCTTCATTTAGAAACAAAACAGGGAAAGTCTAGCTTAAGACTTTAAACGAGTGCTTCTCAGGAGGCAACCCGAGCACTAACTTTACTAATATTATATTCTCAATTTCTAGCACCTAATTACAAACTAACCAAAAGCACAGGTTTCCCTACCACACGGCCTTGCACACGAACATGGCCGTGGCCGTGTGGATACCACGAATAGGTACATTGGCGTGGCAAAGATGGTTCAGAAACAGGACAATAATTTTCCCCATGCCATGGGCTCTGACTAAACGACACGGCCGTGTAACTTGGTCGTGGTCAAAACTGCCTAAAGACCACGGGCTAAGATAACTCCACACGCCTGTGCACTACGATCGTGGTCGATACTGATTAATTGACACGGGCATGAGACACGCCCGTACCTCCAACCCATGGTTGGTTCTGAGTAAACGACACGGGCGTGTGACACGCCCGTGCCTCAAAATCGTGGCCGACACTGACTTATGAGCACGGGGATAGGACCCTCTCCACAAGCGTGAGAGAAGCAAACGAGATAATACACGGGCATGTAAAATGGTCGTATGGCCCAACATGCCCACGGAACACGGGCGTGTGACACAATTAAAACATGCCTGAATTTAAAAATCTCGAAAAACACGGGCTGAATAAAGGGAACACGGGCGTGGCCCCTGACCGTGTTCCCCACCCCCTATTTAAAGCAACGAACGCCCGTCTCCCTCAACATTTTCCCCAACCCACCAATCCTAGCCGTTTCTCTCGAAAACCACTACCCCATTCCGGCCACCAGCAAATCCTCTCCTTCCTTGACTTCTCCTATCCCTTATATCTCATTCCCTTTCACATACACATAGAAAATTAGTCCACGCTCATGCCGATGGAATACACGCCCGTCTAAAAATGCAACACAGTCGTGTTTCCCCATCTATTTGTAGCACACGCCCGTGCATCACCTCAACGGCCGTGCCCCGACCACCACCCCAACCGCGCCATTTCTCTCCAAAAACTCCACCCCTCATCTCTTCTTTTTACATTTTCCTCCATTAAACTATTTTATCACTATAATATTATTTAGTTTATAGTTAGTTCATTCTTATTGCTTAATATTAGTTATATTCACTATTAGATTGATTTATTCATTTAGTCCTTGTTTAAATAATAGTAATTAGTATTTATGCAAAATATTAGTCTATTCTTATCATAATTTTTATCATTGTTATATTGTTGAGTTCTTAAATGTTATGCAATATGTCTTGGCTGGAAATGTTACTTGAATCATTGAATATCTGTTATTTTCAGGACCATAATGTCATCATCCTGAGGCAAGAAAATCGCAGTCCCTAGTTCCAAAAAATGAAAGGGACTCGGTTTGTCATCAGCCAGCGCATTCGCCGAAGTGCGCCACCCATTCTTACAATTTCCTCCAGGATCCCAGGAGGACCTTTATAAGATACTTCACGCATGACCCCTCGGTGCAGGGAGGTGTATTGATTGGGCCGCTTTAGAGTAGGTCCAACTAGCCGACGCTGTACGGGCTCTCCTAACTACCGATCCATGGGACCAATTCTTCAATATCATCGAGCCCACATATCTAGAGTTCACTTTAGAGCTCTGTTCCACGTTCCACCTTTAGACGGTGATGATACGCCACGATGACCCCAGTACGATCCAATTTATCTCAAAAGCATTATACGAGAACTGAATGTACCGTAATTCGGGGCCACATTGGGACTCCATACTGACGAATTTATGGAGGAACATGATCTTTCGGACCTCCATCGCCATATCCATAACTCCCCAGCAAAATGTTGGTACAATATAGCCCCCAACTCAGACAGTTATGACCCTATTCGCTCCAAAGCGACAGCTCTTGCCCCATCCTTGCGATACTTACAAGCCATTTTAGCTCATACCTTGACAGATACGAGAGAGCACCGGGGTCGTTAACACACATGACGTCTACTTCCTATGGTGCATGACAAACGGACATATTTTTGACCTAGCATATTTCATAGCTCGTACTATTCAACATCAAACAGAGCAACATAGGAGAGGGGTCATATCTATGGGTCCATACATCACACGTTTGGCTCGATATTTCGAGCTCTTCAACACCGCCGCTCAAATCTCCTCACTCACACTGATAGGTCAGATGTCCCCACAGGGTATCCAAATGATGCTACACATGAGGATGATCTAACGTCGACGTGGGATCGATCCTCCCCAATATTGGCTAACACCTACCATCAAAGAGGAGGATCCTGAGGACATTACTGACAATGTCCCACACCCACATGAGAAACCACAACCGAGCCATCGACCAGTTCATACGGCTACTTCACTTTCAGACATCTCTGCACGTCTCACTCAGTTCAAGCATTACTATACTCAACAATTCAATGACACCGCTCGACGATTTGATGGCATTGAGGCGACTCTTCAGCAGATTTGTCATCACTTTCACATATCGCCGCCTCCACCACCTCGCGATCTAGCCGATGACAAGGACCTTTGAGTCAATTTATTTTCTTTACTTTTCAATCTTAATATTTGTTTTTCATTTTTATATTCATTTTTAGTTTATTTTCATTTTTAATTAAAATTTTTACTTTGCTTATTTAAAACTTTTATTGGTACAGTTTAATTTCTTCTATCACTGGCTGTCTAACTCTCGAGTATCTCTAACAACATCCATTAAATAGTACACCCTAAAAATTTAACTGATGACTTCGCAATTTCAAAAGGTACAATGTGCCACTCTAGGAACGAACATATAACTGAAGTATTCTCCACCACCTTCATAGTCATCATATTCATCATTGATCATCCTCAAGGATTCCATCCAAAAAAAATTTCAAAAAGTTTTACTTCTCTCCCTCTCTTTTGATTTTCTTACTATATTGTGAATATTTATCTTTGTACATTGAGGGCAATGTACATCTTAAGTGTGGGGGGTGAATTTTATGCCTAACTTTTTAAATCCCTGAATGATATCTTGTCTTAAGTAATTTTCTCATATCACTAATTAGAATAAAATTCCTGTAATTTATGATTTTTATTGATATGTTTTAGATTAAGTCATAGTTAAATGTGCATTGATAATTTAAACTTTAAGTTACTAGAGAATCAAGCATGATGAGTCTATTTTCAAAAATAAAAAATTTTGTTAGGTTGTCTACCAGAATCTAATTATTACCTTGAAGTTTGAAATTTACAAGGTTGTCATTAAAAACCCATAATTTTTGTGAGATTTTGTGCCTTTTTAGAGCATACATTCTTTCGTGCTCACTTTATTGATTATGAGTGTGTCAACAATGATTTGTTATTCTAGAACTTGCTTCGATTATACATGTTGAGACCACATCATTGATTTGATACACTGAGATGATAAAGGCACCTAGGATTTCACCCACTCACTCCACTAAAAGCCCACCTTCACAATTAACCCCTAGTGAACCCCTTTGAGCCTAACAACCCTTTTAATTGATTCACCCACTAATATTAACCCGAAACCTATCTTGTATTTGTTATCACCATTTTTCTTGACTACCCTTCTATCGAGACTTGATTTGATCAGTTGGCTAATTATTTTATATCAATAGTTGAACTTTTCTTATATTATGTATTTATGGATTTGTTCTTAAAAAAAATCAGAGTATATTCATTATTAGTTCTGTAATTAAGTGAGCTTATACGTTTAAATTCAACATATTTAGAAGAAGCTCGTATTATTAGTATTTCAAGTTTTTAATTAATATAATTATTCAGGATTAGTTCATTTTTCTAGGTAGGTAAATTGTCAATTCAGTCTCGATATTAACCCTTCTAATTCAGCCTTTATCCACACCTTTAACCTAAACCCCGTTACAACCCTTTTAAAGACCTTTTGATTTGTGTATCATCTCATTTTATAGTGGTAGAGATTTGATTTTTAGGCAAGCCTATGGGATTAACTTTTCATGTTGACTGATGAGTGCTTTATTTTGAACCTTAAACACCTTGAGTGATTTGAGTGAATCTTTAGTGAGGATGTCAACTCTTGTCGATTTTGAATTAAAGGTAATTATTTAGATAAGGGGAAACACTTATATTTTTCGTACTAAAAATTATGACTTTGATTGTTTGAATCTTTAGGACTCTTTGAGTTAAATTATCCATGTATAAATTACCTATGAATTATGATGAAACATTATCGATGAATATTATGAATTGAGGACGTTCATTTTAATTATAAGTTGATAATTTTGCTTGAGGACAAGTAAAAGCTTAAGTGTGGGGGTATTTGATAAACCATAATATGAACATATTTTAATCCCACATTTAGCATGTTTTTTGATGATTTATCCCTTTAATTGTGGAATTTGGTGCTCTTAATCCTTTGTTTTCATGTTTTATACTCAAGAGAGCACCGGAGGTTGAAAAGTACGAGAAACGGGCCAAAAATGGAGTAAATGGGCCAAATCACGAAATCAACACGGCCTAGGCCTAAGCCACACGATCGTGCTTCCTTAACAAACCCGAACACGGCCTGGCCCCCAAAATGCACGACCCTGCCTCTTTCACAGGTTCGACCACGACCTAGCCTCGAATCACAAGGGCGTGTGCCATGAGCGTGTCCCTAACACAGCAAAGAAGAGTTCTATTCGAAATAGGGTAATTAGAGGCAAAGAAAGCCATTCCAAAAGCCTATATAAACACCCTAGAGGCCAACCTTCAAGAAGGCGTTCAGCAAGGCGTTCAACAGGGCATTCAGCGGGGCATTCAGATAGGCCAAAGAGCCAAGCTAGAAGGGCCGAATTGTGGGATTAACTCGAAGAAAGCCAGTTGATTCATCTCAAGCCGGAACCATACTCAAGACTGAGGATCTCTCCTTCAATTCCTTTAGGGGGTTTTATGGCTTTCTTTATATTTTGTTTTATATTTTCTTCTGAGATGTATTCTTTTATAATTATGAACTAAACCCTCGGATACCTGAGGGGGATGAAACCTAAGAAAGATCTTGTTATTGTTTCTGAGCTGTATGATAAATAGTTGATTTGTTCTTAATTATATGTTCTTAATTCTTATTTTGATATTTCAGGATATTGATTCAAGTATTAATATGCTTAGGCAGTGGAGCAAAAGTCCCTGTTTAAGAGTAGATCTAGTATAGTTAAGCGGAGTTGATCGCAACCCTAGAAATAGGATGACAAAAATTTACCGAATTAGGGTGAAACCTAATATGGGAGTCCATAGATCGAGTTAATACAATCTTAGGGGTTTTAATTAGAAAGAGATTTCAATTAATCAACCAAGGGTTAGACGTTAGTAGCCTCGAAAGAGGTATTAAAATAAATTAGGGAATCCTACGAATCAAGTCAAGTGAATAAATTATCTGGTTCAGAGTTAGATAACAAGTGAAGTCTAGGTGGATTCTTCCTTGGGTATTGTCTTAATCAATTGGTTTTTCCCCCAAGTATTTCAAAAATTCAATCTATTTGTCTTCACATCTTTAGCTTAGTAGTTAGTTAATTTTAGATTAGATAACAACTCTCTTAATTCTTAGGCTAAATAATAAAAAGAAAGTTAGTATTAGTACTTTTGGTTCCTTTGGGTTCGACAATCTGGTCATGCCATTAAACTATACTATTGTTCGATAGGTGCGCTTGCCTCTATCGTTGTCTTAGTTAGTTTTTAGGTTCGATCATTCTTTTTCATAAATTTTTAAGACTTTGACACACGATTAGGTTTCTTGATTTGGCACGGGGATGTTGTCATTGACTCTTTGACCCCACCACCAACTATATTCGGGGGTCACCATCGGACTTGCAGCCAATCTTTTCATTCGGTGGTTTTGATTCTAGGCGTTAGATGTAACGCCCCTAATTTGGGCCTAGAAGGAAATAGGTTTTGAGCATGGGAACACATAAAAGTTTATGAGTGTAAGAAAATGACACAATTGATTGTTTGCTTCGATGGTTAAGTGATTTAGGAGTGTTTGGGAGTGTCTGAGAAGTCCTGGGTTCAAGCCCTAGCTTTTGCAAAATTTTGGTTTTTGCTTAAGTGAACCTTGGTGTTAGCATGTAGGATTTAAAAGAAATTATGGCGGAATTATGACACAAGTTGAGCTTGTAGTCCCGTGGTAGTCGTGTGTTTAAGGCTGCAAAGGAGCTCAAGTTCGAATCTCATGATGTGCAAAGGAGTATTTATTTTTCATTCTCGCTGTATGAGTAGTAGAGTTTGACTGAAACTCTACAAGATAGAGTTTGAACTGGTCATGGAGAGGTTCAAGGAGGGATTTGAGAAGAGATTTAGGGGAGGAAAAAGTGGAATTTGAGGTGTAGTAAAGTTGTGTCGAAATTGCATAGTAGGTACACAGGAATTTTTGACTGAGCTGTTATTTTCTCAAATTTTCGATTTTGTATGTTCTGTTTTCTTTTGCGTTTTGGTTCTTTATGCCGTAGGTGCCAGAAATTGCCTTTTGTTGCCTTTTCTCTCTTCTTCTTGTAGTGGCTTCTCTCTTGTTAACTATTTCGATTTTGCTTCTTTCCTCCCTCTCTACTTTCTTCGACTTTCTTAGAGTTCCCTCCTACATTGCTGGCCAAATTCTCTTGTAGCCGAATTTCTCTCTATGCATTCGATTAAGGTAACTTGGTTTTCTTTTGGGGTGTCGAATCCTTGACTTATGGCCGAACTTTGCTATAGCTGCCATCTCTGTTTGGATTCACAGTTGTCTTTTCCCTTTCTCTACTTTCTGTCAAAATAATCTTTCCCTCTAACATCATCTTGCCTCTGTTGTTACTGCCAGGGCTGTGATTGTACCATCTCGTGCCTCGGGTTTAGGGGGTGCTTGTGTAGACCGATTACTTCTATCTACCATTCGTAATTCTACGTTCAGTAAGTTGTTATCCGTTTGATTCAAGTTATTTACGTTTATGGTAATAGTTAACAAGATTAGGTTGTAATACAGATTTTTGGCCAAGAATCTTGGAATCAACCTTCGTCAACGGTTTAAGCGGGCTAAAATCACCCTTGTTCAAACAAGGTTTGGTACTCGTGGATCTTAGCACGGTTTCAAAAAATAGGTGTGTAACTGTACCCTGCTAGTGGTAATAGGCGTAAAATCTGGTAAAGTGTGTATTCACACTGTTTTGACTGTAGAACAGCAAAAGCCGAAAAGTCGAAAAGCTAAAAAGCTGGAAGATTGGGCTTTGAGGTCACATGGGTGTGCCAACGCTCGTGTGGTCAAACCGAGCCCATGAATCACGGGCGTATGACTGTAGAGGCCTCCATGAGCATTTTCATGGGCTTAGGCTGTAATGAGCCACGTTGGGCCAAAAAAAAGCGTGTGGGCCCAATGGGCTCGTGGGCCCTACACAGATGAAATCCACAATTTGTGGCAAATACTGGACTGGGTTATGTAGGTCTCATAGCCGTAGCAGAATCTGGGCTGAATGGGCCACACAAGCGTGTGGGCCCACTTGGGTCGAGTAATGGGCCCTGGGCCCATTTACACTGTTATGACCATTTAGGTTACCGGAGTCGCTCGAGGCAACTGCGGACCTTCCGAGAGGTCGATATCTGCACCAAGACCCTATAAGATAAAATGACCGTAATGCCTCTGTAGGGTAGAATGACAGTAATATCCCGGTAGGGTAAAATGATCGTAATGCCCCTATAAGGTAAAATAATTGTAATGCCCCTGTAGGGTAAACCCCTGTAGGGTAAAATGATAGTAATACCCCTATAGGGTAAAATGACCATAATGCCCTTATAAGGTAAAATGACCGTAATGCCCCCGTAGGGTGAAATGACCGTAATGCCCCTGTAGGGTAGAATGATAGTAATACCCCTGTAGGGTAAAATGACAGTAATACCCCTATAGGGTAAAATGATCGTAATGCCCTCGTATGGTGAAATGACCGTAATGCTCCTGTAAGGTAAAATGACCGTAATGCCCTCGTATGGTAAAATGACCGCAATGCCGCTGTAAGGTAAAATGACCGTAATACCCTCAAAGGGCAAAATGACTATTTTGCCCCTCGAGGATAAATGACTGATTTGTCTGTGATTTAAATGATCGATTTGCCTGTGATGTAAATGACTGATTTGTCTGTAATTTAAATGATCGATTTGTCTGTGATTTAAATGACCGATTTACCTGTGATGTAAATGACTAATTTGTTTGTGATTTAAATGACTGATTTGTTTGTGATTTAAATGACTGATTTGTCTGTGATTTGTATGACTGATTTTGAGCATGGCATTCTGCATACACAACATACTATATGGGGTTGGGGTACTGTTACGGAGGAAGATTACTATATTGTTGGGTCGCACTAGTCGCACAAGACGACTGTGGACCCAAGGTCGCACGGGTCTCACAAGATGACTGTGAACTTGCTGATGGCTTGGTGCCATACGTATCACTGCTACTGATGGCTTAGTACCGATTATATTGTCGCTACTGATGGCTTTGTGCCGGTCATATTACTGCTACTGATGGCTTTTTGTCGTTCATATTACAGCTACCGATGGCTATGTGCCAGTCATATTACAGCTACTGATGACTTTGTGCTGATCATATTACAGCTACCGATGGCTCTGTGCCGATCATATTACAGTTACTGATGGCTTTGTACTGATCATACTACAGCTACCGATAGCTTTGTGCCGATCAAATTACAGCTACTGATGGCCTTTTAGCCATCCTATTTATAGCTAATAGCTATCTTATTTATGGCTCTTAGCCATACTATTACTGGCAGCTCTGCTGCGTTATTATTACTGGCAGCTATGCTTCGATATTGGTGTGCTGGCTGGGTGGGTCAATTTTTTCCCTACATGGTGTGTTGGTTGGTACGAGTGGTGTGTTGGATGGATTATGGTGGGTTGTATATTTGCAATGTACTAATACTGTATTGGGCTTAGGCCCACACTGTTACTGAAATGGGCTATGGCCTACAATGCCTTTATTCTTGAATAGGGCCAAAGCCAGTTATTCTTGCATATATTATTCTTGATTAATCGATAGGGATTACACCCGAGTTTTCAGAAATTCACCCTTTCTTTTAACGAGAGACTCGGAGGTGGCCACACGATCGCTGATGTTCTACTTAAGACTTATTTATTTAAATTTTTTATTGGGCTACTGATTTTGTAATAAGGCCTTTTAAACCTAAGTTGTGTTATTTTAGCTTTATTTATTTGATACTTAACTGATAGTGATAGAACGCCTGTTTTCAAAAAGATTAACTATTTTCAAAACACCGCATTTTTGCAACATTTTGGATATTGCTTCTGTAATAAAAAATGTTTTAGAGTAAAGAAGTTTTAATTGGTTAGTAAATGGTTAAGATGTTTTGAGTTTTAACAAAGATATTTCACCTCAGAAACAAATTTCTACCAACAAATCCAATTTTCGAAAGATACATCAACATGACACACCAGATTCGGCCATAACGCCTAGGCCGGGTTTGGGGTGTTACATTAGACATTTCTCGAACTTTTTTCTTGTAGTTATCACCCTTATATGAAAACTCACACTAGGCCAGCCCTTGCATTGCTGGTATGAACTGCATCGATCTATATTGCCTCAACACGAGTAGGGGAGGATATCTAACAACTCCCCAAACCCCAAGTAGAGGAACCCAGTCAAAATCTCCACACCAGTACAGAATCTCATCGGGGATCATCCAAGGGGCTCTACATTCGACGTCCTCATCTTGGAGATTCTGGAGTATAGCCATCTATTTTTCTTCCGAAATATCATCTCACATCTGTGTAGCCACTAATTCTTTTAATGGAGAGTAGTTCTCGAAAAGCACTCGATAAAAAACTTTTTCTACCTTCTAAAAGTGGTTATGAAACCATGCTAACAAGATTTGCGCTCATCCAATGAATCTTCCTTTACCCGCTCTTCGGCATGCATTCAAAGATTAGAATGTTTCAGCCAAAATAACAGGGATGGGTGTGACCCTCTTATCAAGTCTGTCGAACAAATCTGAAACTGCCTCGTCTACATGCCCTAGTGCTTTAGGGAAAACTACCAGCCTATAAATGCTCAAAGCGAAGACATCGACCCTTTTCTTCATATCTGGGTGTGCTAAGATCAAATCTCACAAACTACTCCAAGAGACACATTTTCCATCTCCCTTTTGCTTGATTCGGGCTGTAACCCATTGCTCACTCATTCCCGTGATGTTCATTAGTTTCTTTAGGAAGGCCGGGACATTAGCGACTCTGAAATAAACCCTGTCGGGCCAAACTTTCGGGGAACGAAATAAGGTCGTGTATTCTTCCACAGTAGGTACTAAGTCCATTTTTCCAAAAGTAAAGCAGCTGTAGGCGGGATTCCAAAATTGAGCTAGAGCTCGAAACAAGTGCTTGTCCACTTTGATGTCGAGTAGATAGGGCAAATCACCATAATTACAGTAAAATACATGCTTGATTTCTTCATCCCATTGGACCCATATCTCTTTCAATTCTTGGAGATTGTTTTGGGTTACGCTAATACAAGTGAAGTCCCACAATTCTGATACGTACCCCTTTATCAGACTATCACTTTTCTCTAGTCGCGTTTTCTTAGACCATATTCAAACAGCCGCTTTATCTTCCACTTTATCAAGAAATTTGTTCTCCATGGCAAGCTCTCTATTTAGTAATCAAATGTGAATCAACACTTTTTTATGATGAAAATGTCATGCAATCACAATCAAATCAAAACAAACAAGTCAGTATACAAAGCTAGAATTTGAAGTAAGCAAGAAAAAATAAATAAATCGCCTATTCGAGTAACCACTAGGGTTTGGTGCAGGTCTACCTAGGGTAAGCTCTTAGGGTTCATTACATGCGGTTCGATTCTAAAGTAAGGGTACCTGAGTTATAGGCTCATATGGACCGAGTTCAGTTCAGGGGAATACATTTCCCTATGGCTATACGGAGATGAAAATCTCATGAAGACATAGGTACAGATGTATCCCGAAAGCGTTCAATTATTTTGATTTTAGAGAGAAGCCATATTCCGTAAGTTAAGAACATGACCTTCCTAATTCCAAAATAATGAACATTACTTGATTTTTAAAAAATTTCCTTTTTTATGCCCCGTGCAAAGACGAATGGGATATTTAAAATTCTATGTATTTAGTTTATTCGGGTACAAGGCAAATATGTCTAAATATAATGTATGGTATAGTGATAACGAAATAATATAAAATGGCTAGATGGGTAGAATATTAGAATAATAAATAATAAGTAAATAAAGGAATACTATAATAATAACATAATCATAATAATAATAATAATAATAATAATAAGGTAAATTAAAATAAAAAATAAAATGGAAAATGTATAATTAAAAGGATAAATAAACATGATATGAAAATGTAAACAATAATAGAAGAAAGAAAAAAATAACGAGAGAAAGAAAAATAAAATAAAATAAAACAATAATGACAATAATAGTAAAAATATACACAAATAAAAATATAAACAATTTAATAATTAAGTGTAAAAAAGGAAGTAATAAATAAATAAGCAATTATAAAGTTGAAATTAAATAAACAGAAGATTTAATTGAAATCTAAATGAAATTTAGGAGTCTTAAATCGTAAATAATAAAAAATAGACTAGTAAAGATCAATGTGTAATGCGCTAAAAAAGACAGGGACCGAATAGGGAAATATCCCTTGTCTTTATGCGCATCATTTCCTAGAAGGACTAAAATATAGCGCGCGTGAAAGAACGAAGACCAACTGGGAAATTATTCCTTGTCCCCAAAACGAAGTCGTTCTCTAGGGGGCTAAAATGAAATAAAAATAAAATTATAGGGTAAAATTAAAAAAAGGACCAAATTGCAACGCGCTTCAAAAAGGAAGGATCGATAGCGTAACCCATTCGTCCAAAACGCGTAGATCCTCTGAGCGGGTCGGGTCAGCATGCGGATCCTAAGGGCAAAACGACGTCGTTTTAGGGCTATGGTGACCAACCCTAAACGACGTCGTTTAATAGGCTTATTTAAGTCAATTTTTTTTAAAAAAAAAATCTTCATTCTCTTCTATTCTTTAAAAAAACAAAAAAAATTCTCTCAATCCTCCCTTTCCCTGTCCAAGATCTGGCCTAGATCCGACCATCGGCCCGTGGATGTCGCCGGTCCCCGGCGTCGGCGTCTACGTGGCCGGAAAACTCAAAAATCCCCTTTTTAACCCCTTTTTTTAAAAAAAAAACCCCAAATTTTGGGTTTAAATCCCCAAAATCTAAACGATGCTCGACAAAGGCAACGATTCTCGGGTAAGTTTTCTTTCTTTAGGGTTTCAAAAAAAGAATAAAAGATGAAAATAAAAAACCTTTTTTCTTTTTTGTTGTTATTCCGAAATAAAATAAGAACAAATAAAATATCACATTTGCTCTGAGTTTTTTTGATTTTGTGTTTTCTTTTTTTGTATTCGATTCCTATGTAAAACATTACACTGGTGAAGGGGGCTTTTATAGCCGATTACACTATTTTATTTATTTATTTCTACTATTTTGCTTTGTCCTTGTTACTGTTCTTTTGTGTTCTGTTTTGTGCTCTTTGCAGGTGTTGACGGAGGCAGGGAAAGGCGTTTTTGCCATTCTCGTGCAAGGCATCAGAAAAGGGGGGGAGGTCTCGGGACGAGGCGCGGGCGGCGCGCCCGAGGAGAACGACTCCAGAAACCCTAAGATTTTTGGCTTTTCAAAAGAAAAAAAATTGTTGGGCCTGTTTAGGTTAGACTTAGGGCTTTTTCAATTAGGGCTGTAATTTGGACTTGGACTGTTTTTTTTTTTTTGTTTAATGGGCCGGACAAAATAGGCCTACTACAATATATGTAAAGAATGTTTTTTAATTGTGCAATTTTTTCAAATACCAAAGGATCTGTTTAACTGCTTTCCAATGAGTTTTTGTAAAAGAGTGCATAAATTGAGAAAGCTTATTTATAGAATATAAAATATTCAAATGAGTGACAGAAAAATATTGGAGTTTTCCCAACATTCGCATGTACTATATAGCATCAGTAAGATTGATCCTATCATAAAGAGTCAATTACAGAGAAGAGGCAATTAGAGAGTGCACACCTTTATAGTCTTTGCATATTTGTTTCATTTAACAAAGCAAGAAAACTTGGATTGGGTTAAGAACTCTAATTCCCAAAATAAACTTGAGTGTACTAAGGTTCTTAAGAGGAACCTTTTTAGAGAGAGAATAGATAACCTCTTAAACAACTATTAACATTACTTTTTATGACTATGATATCATCAACATATACCAAAAGATAAATTAGAGACGCTGAAGTTTGTAAAATAAATAATGAAAGATAAAAAAAAAAAAATTAATCCAACTTTTTGTACCATTGTTAGGATACCTACTTAAACCCATATATCACTTTTTTTTAAGAGGCAAATATATGTTCGCCATTTTTAATCTTCATATCAGTATGTTGGACAAAGATGATAAGAAGGAATTTTTATTTAGAATAAAAAATAATTTTTAGGCCACAATGATTTTTTATTTGGAATAAAAAGTAAGGTGCAAAAATTGGGGCAAATATCCCAAAATACCAAAAAAATCAAAATTACGGAAAGGACGGGTTTCAAAATATTGACCTAAAGGGCAATTTCCCCAAAAATCGCGTCCCACGTCGGTCGTTTTTTGGAAAGCGGCTTAAAGCGCGTCCATGGGGAGCGCT
Organism: Gossypium rotundifolium; assembly: GCA_025506655.1. Lineage (NCBI taxonomy): Eukaryota > Viridiplantae > Streptophyta > Magnoliopsida > Malvales > Malvaceae > Gossypium > Gossypium rotundifolium. The sequence goes on from CP106723.1 coordinate 129,860,020, forward strand.
TTAGGCCAACTCAAGAAAACGCTCCCACGAGGGCACGTTTTTCTTGAGGTGGCCTAAAGCGCTCCCTCATGGATGCGCTTTAGGCATTTTAGGGGAATCTTTCCCGTCCACTTGCAATGTGAAAAATGAAATAATTTTTTGGGCAGTAGTCTCCGGCAAAATAATTTTGAGGAGACGTTTCAGAACAAACCGTGGTCGAAAACGCTCTCACGTGGACGCGCTTTTGCTCTGATGGTCTCCGGCAAAATTATTTTGAGGAGACGTTTCAACAAACAAGGCAAAAAACGCTTCAAATAGGTGCACTATTACCCGGAGGCGGTGAAAAGCGCTCCCACGGGACGACTTTTGCTCTGATGCCATGCAAAATTAGGCTATAATCAGCCAAATTGCATTCTCGGTTGGCGTAAAGCATTCAAGTAAAAAGAAAAAAATTGAAAATGAGTGAACGTATTAATGGTGTTATTTACTACGATGGTGAAGTCGTGACACGAAAATGGTGTTGTTTTCTTATCGAGAACACAGTAGCGATTGAGTTTTAATCGAACGTCGATTTGGTAGAACTTCGCAAAAGAATTAGGCATAAAATATTGAACAACGCCAATGAAAGTTCGATCTATTAAGTATAGATTTTGCGCTTGGTTGATCCGGTGAGATATGACGATTCGACATCAAAGGTCCCGGAGCCTTGAGGCAATGGTGGAGACTCATTTTGCCGATGGATCACCCTATCTCGAGTTATATGTAGAATTTTCATCTCCAAGTGATCTCGGTCGCGACCTCAACATCTAGTATCGTTCGAGGGAATACACGACCCAGTCGACACTACTGTAAGTGGGAGGCAAAACACGAAGTGCCCGTGTGCGGTGGTAGTATGGAAAACATAACCCTGCACGACACTTTCGGTTGGTGGATGGGACATGCATATTCGTCAATCGATGTCGAATAACACTATGTGGGAAAAGGACGGGGATGTGGGAGGTGAAGAAGTACAAAGGTCCGCATACATGTCTTATCGGTACAAGACCACTATGTGTTCAATGATTTGAATAACACTAATATTATGTAATGTTGCATTATTTAACGTGCTTGTTGATGTGTAACACAAGATCATCCGAGGATGGATTCGGACATGTTGGTGATTTAATAATCCGACGGTGAAGGCCGATCCCAAAACTACGATCTTTACCTTAATTGGCAATATTCGTAGCCAAATGGGGTACACGCCCTCTTCTGAAAGGCTTGGATAGCCAAGCGATGCGTTGGAAAAGTTGCACGGTCGGTGGGACGCTTCATATAATGAAGTGTGGCGGTGGTGTAAGGTCTTTGGAGAGATATGTCCTAAGCAACTACAAGATATTGAAACGGAACCGGCGACTACAACGATCGTCCGCTTTCGTGGATGCGCAGATGTTCAAGCGCTGATCGGACATTTAAGCAATGCCGAGATGCTTTTACATCCGCAAGCCATTGGTACAAATTGACGGTACCTTCATGTATGGTAGATATACGATCGGCTATTGCTAGTCGTGGCACAAGACGGTACCGTGGAAGAATCCTTCCGATTGCGTTAGCAATAACACCGAAGTCGGTGATGATCGGGACTTCTTCCTATCTAGGTTAAGGAGGCATGTCGCCTTAACCCGACATATGCGTTATATCGGATCGGGGCCTGGAATACTTGCGGCAATAGAACGATAGGGAAGCATGTGGCATCGCACACACCATCGATATTGCACGAGGCATGTGGCATCCAACTACTATGGGCAACACCGATCTAAAAGATGAAGCGGCAAGTGACCGATATGGGTATGAAATTTCTATTAATATAATTTCTTTTGAAATTTTCAATTTATTCGCAATTGAATAGTGGTATGTAATATTCGATATCAACGTATATTGGCGGTGCGAGATCAATAAAGACCGTTTTCACGAGATGTTGGCGGTTATGCGAAGATAACGCCAAGGCGCAGAGTACTGCAATATTCCTTTTGAATAGTGGACACAAGCATATAATGACGGCTACGATATGGTCATATGACCACAAACTGGCCGAATGCATAAATTACATGCTAAAAGGAACCCGTCATCTGCCGATTACTGCGATTTTACGGAGACATATTTTCGTTTAAGCGGCACTATTTCAGAAGAGAGCGGCGAGTTATCAAGGGCGATGCAAGGAGGCCATGTATGGAGCCCAAGGTCTTACAAGAAATTAACCGTGGGAAGGCACGGCGAACACTATGCACACGTTTGTCACGATCGCGACGACCTATGGTTTCGTGTCACGGAGTTTGATGATCGAGCCAAGGTATTGTTGGCGGGCATTATCGTGTACACTTGACAAATAGGACATGCGATTGTGGGATATTTGATGCACCGTTACCCATGTGCTCATGTACTTGCGGCTTGTCATAATCTTCGTCTTGACCCCATGAGCTATGTCGATGAAGTCTACAAATTAGAAAACATGTACAACGTGTGGAGACACGTATTCCCACCGATCCCGATGAGCGTAAGTGGCCATCGGTATCGCTTGCACCGTATAAGTTGCTTCTTGGGATAGAGAATTGAGACGAAACCAAAAGGTCGACCTTCCTCGACTAGAATACGCAACAATATGGATATCAGAGAACCGACCAACCAAAGTCGGCGATGCGGGTGGTGTAGGAACCCGCCATACATCTCGCTCGTGTCCAAATCGGACTAGTTGACCGTGTTCTTAGCTTGTTTGTCTCTTGTCGGCTATGTAATTTCTATTTTTTGGAGGAAAACGGTGAACTTTTGTACAATAACTCAAATTTATTAAATATAAGATAATTAATATTAAATTACAAACACAAATAATAAAACAACTTTTTATTCAAAAATAAAAAATTATTACAGTTTAAAAATAAAATAGCCCGTCATAATCAACGTTGATGCTTAAATAAACCACTTTTATTTTATTCAAGTTATTAAAATTAAATTAAAAATTAAATTAAAAAATTAAATCATTTCTATCTTATCAAAGATATTAAAATTAAAATAAAAAATAAAATACAAAACAAATAAAAGTAAACTCAATTTTTATTATATAAAAAATTAAATTTAAATAAATTAAATAAATTAAATAAATTAAATTACAAAAAAACAAACTCAAATTGTATTAAATATATTACAACTTAATTACAAAAAAATAAACCAAACCTATTTTGTCAAAGTTATTAAAATTAAATAATTTAAAAAATTAAATTACAAAAAAAACAAACTCAAATTGTATTAAATATATTACAACTTAATTACAAAAAAAAAAATAAACCAAACCTATTTTGTCAAAGTTATTAAAATTAAATAAATTAAAAAATTAAATTACAAAAAAACAAACTCAAATTGTATTAAATATATTACAACTTAATTACAAAAAAAATAAACCAAACCTATTTTGTCAAAGTTATTAAAATTAAATAAATTAAAAAAATTAAATTACAAAAAACAAACTCAAATTGTATTAAATATATTACAACTTAATTACAAAAAAAAATAAACCAAACCTATTTTGTCAAAGTTATTAAAATTAAATAATTTAAAAAATTAAATTACAAAAAAAATAAACTCAAATTGTATTAAATATATTACAACTTAATTATAAAAAAATAAACCAAACCTATTTTGTCAAAGTTATTAAAATTAAATAAATTAAAAAATTATATTACAAAAAAACAAACTCAAATTTTATTAAATATATTACAATTTAATTACAAAAATTAAACCTTAATTACAAAAAAATTAAACTCAAATTATAAATTAATTTACAATTACTCAAATTAGGGGTTTAGGGTTTAGTACGGATCTTGGGGTGGGAACCAAGTGCCACACTGAGGCGATCGTGATTCTGTATTTGGATTCCTCCTTCTTCTAGCTTCAAGCGGGGTTGTGGAACCTCGGTGGGAATCCGGTCCCTCGGCGGTGGGTGCAGTTCAGGTGTTGCGATGATGACCCACCTTGATAAAATAATGACCCTGAGGTGTTTGCATAAACCACGGCGGGGTGATCGATCCGTCGGTGAAGGAGCTGGTAGAAAGAATCGCTCCCGACGGCACCTCCTCTAATCCCACACCCGATGTCGGCCTCACGATCGGTGGCTAAAAGGAGTTGTCGGGAAGGGACTCGAACCCGTAGTGCATTCCAACACTGGGGGACTAGAAAAGGAAACATATATGGGTTAGGAGGATACATGTAAGGTGGTACGCACCGGCATAAATCGTGGACGCCTGTGTTATCGGTGTTGTCACCGAATCGATGGGCCGGTGATTGTATAGGCGCCGTTGATGGGCCCGTGGTCGTAGTATTTGTTCTTGGGCCGCCTCATCACCCTTCTCCTTGAATGTAAAGGGGCCCGACGTTCCTTCGCCGCGAATTTGCCATCGCCTCTCTTGGTAGACAACAGATCGACTTGCCATGGATTCTAAACCATGGCATGTACTCCGCACGTCGCTTCTTCAGAACTACAATCGGTTCCCGATTAGGTAAAAAGTCATACCGATTCTCCCACGTCTCGATATGTTCTGACCAAAATATTGGCCAATCCGTGTGCTGCCGCCGTAAGTCCACACTGTGCTCATCATCGAGCACCTCAGGAGCCACGGGAATCGGCTGCCGGCATCCAAATTGTCGCAGAACCCGATCTGACTGGTGCATCTCCACGGTCGCGTAGGTGATTAGCGGGACCTTAACGTGCCAACTGTTCGGATTTTGGAGGAACTCCCCCGGAATTACTGCCCGAATTTCGGGATCCTCGTACGGTGTCCATTGAAACTATATTAACATTACCAAAATATTAGTTATATACATAAATACTAAATTATAATAACGAAATTCGACACTTACTTGTGATTCCGACCGTTGTTCCAATAGGAGCCAGATATCCTCAAGCGAGTCGTATTCCAACATGACTTCTCGGATGGTTCCACCTAATTAAATAAACTTTTAGCATGCAATTATACTATAAATCTACGACATAATTGTAAAATATAATATTAAATTTACCTCGTTATCAATGGGAATGAATATGGCTGGTCGAGTCGGGGACGTAAAAATGGAAATCGAAACCATGCCCATGATCTGCAGAGTGATAGGCAACCTCCGATTTTTGCTTTATTCTAAGACCGTCGCCCAAGACATCTCCGGTACAACCTCGATAGCACGGCGGACCCCAACTCAATTCACTGGTCGCTCGAAATCAACAAGTTTCGTGAGCCATCTCGTGGACGAGGTTTCTAGAGACGTCCGCATCGATAGCCTCCAATTATCTCAAGTATGTATGCCCGTGCATACCGTATTCTTTCATCTTCATCGAATCTTCATTCGGTGCGGGAATGTGTCTCGTAACCAAACCATATCGATCCGACCTCCTTGCAAGTTATCCGGAATGGCACCGGGAGCTCGTAGCATACGGCCATCCAATCGAGAGATGTTACGGACCGGTGACTACGCACGAATCCCACCGGTAATCCCAATCAGAATCGACATCTTCTAAGGTGATGGTACACTCTCGCATGGCGATGGAAAGTGTGCGTCTCGGTCTCCACCTCTCTATCAACGCGCTTATCAAAACCGGGTCCAACTTGAACCCCTACCTATCGTGGCCACGTGCAAAAACCCGCTTCCCGCAGGTAATTCTCGATCAATGGCGATGGGGACCGGGCATGTTGCGAATATAACATTGCAACATCCGATCTACGATCGCTTAAAAATAATAAAATTCAAAATTAAATAAAAATTGCATAATTAAAAAAATTTAATAATATTGAAAAATTAAAATTCAAACTTACCATTTTCAATTGCTCGACGCCAATGTGATTGCTGTCTAGGCGATGTAAATCCCTACCATTGTACTCGATAAAGATTTTTAAATTTTCCAAAAAATAAATATATTAAAAAATTTATAATGGGCTTTTTCGTAAATGGTAGAAGACTATTTCGAAATTTAAGCGTAAATTTCAAGGGCTTTGATAGAAACTTGAGAGAAAATTGAGAGCAAATTGAGAGAAAATTGAGAGAAAAATGAGAAAGGATTGAAGTGTGAAAAAAATGAAGGGTTGGGGGGTATTTATAGTTTTTTTTTTCCCGTTGCTTTTTTGACCGTTGGGGTCCAACGGTCAAATTTTTGATCACTTGACTAAAAGCGCGTCCATGGGGAGCGCTTTAGGCCACCTCAAAAAAAGCGCCCTCGTGGGAGCGTTTTTCTTGGTAACTAAAGCGCTCCCCATGGACGCTTTTTAGCCTTTCCCCAAAAACGCTACCGACGTGGACGCGATTTTGGGAAATTACCCTTTCCGGTCAATATTTTTGAAACCTATCCTTTCCGATAATTTTTGATTTTTTTTGGTATTTTTTGGATATTTACCCCAAAAATTGGGGTGATGAAATCTTTAATGCCGAAGGGAAAGGGCACACTTGTTGGCAACAAGGTATGACAAAGGGGGAGGTAAAGTTATGCCACACGCAGAGTCCATCGTTGCTTTGACCATAAATGAACTGCTGTGTTCATGAAATTAGATCATTCTCTAAAAAATTAAATGGATGTTAAGTTACCCTTATAAAACTAGAAAAATGAGATTTTGTTTAATTGAAGTAACACATAATGTATTGAAAAGTTTAAAGGAAGAATTTAATACTTCAACATTAGCGGTATCAATATGGGTAATGAAATTATATTATCATCTTCGTTTTAAAATCAAACACCTGATCAAACAATTTATTGATTTAATTGTCAAAAATAAGAAAATAAAAAAAAAGTTCATGTAATATTTTTAATAAAATGCTTAAAATATGCCTGACTAATATAACTGATAAATTGAAACATACCAAAAAATAAAAAAATAAGAATGTCACTTAACTTTGAAAAATTTTAAAATTTTCTCATAAGATAAAATACAAATTTTATTAATTTTAACAATTAAATGGCTGCTCTTAGTGGCATGTTTTGATTATTTTCTTTGTTTTGGTCTATGTTGTTTCGTTCTTCGTTGACTTTGCTTTGAGAGTGGTGGTTCATGGAGGAAGGGATAGCAGCGTTGACTATAGATGAGGGTGAGGAGGAGCCATGGAAAATAAATACTGGAGATGAGGGTACGCCGATCTCGGTTGAATATAGTTTGGTTGGTTGTTTTCTGACAGCAAGTGTTATAAACTTCCAATCTATGAGGAATACTTTTGTAACTTACGGCATCCGATTGGAGGGGTTACAATATTGGATCTGGGGGAGAAGCGGTTCCTCTTTAAGTTCTATTACGAGGTTTGATAGAGCGATTGATGAGGGTCCTTGGACTTTTAACAATCACCTCCTTGTTTTCCAGAGTGAAGGAAGGTGATGATCCTCAAAAACTCCTGCTCTTCTTTGTGAACTTTTGGGTACAAGTGCATGACTTGCCAAAGGGATTAATGTCCGAGCAAATGGTAACTCAATTCGGTAATTTTGTGGGGAGGTTCGTAAGTTATAATGCTAAAGCTGGTAGTAAGGGGTTTATACGTATCCGGGTAGCTATAGATGCTCCAAGTGCTGTTGAAGAGGAGAAAGAAGATTTTGCTGGCCTCAGGGTCTCAGGCATATGCTTGGTTCCTCTATGAGAGACTTACGCTTCTTTGTTTCTTGTGTGGGAGATTAGGCCATTTAGTAAGTTTTTGTCATGTACGTGCAATACATGGTAAGAAGGAATTACCGCTGGAGTAGGGTACATTTCTGAAAGCGCCGAGGAGGAGGTCATCGCCGGTTACCAGCTGTTGGTTACGTGACGAAGGTGATGTCTACGAAGAGCAAATTACGGGGGGATAAGGATGGAAAGGGAAAGATTATAGATGATTATTCTAATTCCAATCTCATAAATCAGTATAGCGCCAGTTTAGGGATTAATTTGGCTGGCAATTATCAGATTGGTAAAGCATGGATTTCTTTTGCGCATATCAAGGAATATGAGGATATGTGGGCAGTTTGAATGAGGACAAGACCATTAATATTATGGACGGTAAGAATAGGCCTAGGATGGGTGTTGAGAAAGGGACTAATGGGCTGGGCAATGACCAAGATGAATTAATGGTGGGTGAGACTATTATTGGTAATGGAAAATTTTATCGGTGGGATCCGGTCGCCGGGCCTCCCGGCAGCCATGAAAATTTTAAGCTTAAACTGTCGAGGTCTCGGCAACCTCCGGGAAGTTCGTTCCCTTCAAGAGTTGATCCGTCATCATAGGGCGGATTTTATGTTTTTAGTAGAAACTTTAGTTTATGGTGGGCGGTTAACTGTTTCGGGGTGGATCGTTTAGGAAGAGGAGGTGGGCTCACAAAATTGTAGGATAACAGAGTTGATATTCGGGTGATTAATTATGCCCCAAAATTTATCAACGAAGCTTGTAAAGTGGTGGATGGCTTGAAATGGAGGCTGACTTGCTTTTTTGGGTTTTCGGAAAGGAGTCGTAGGAGGCAGTCATTGGAGTTACTGAAATCTTTGGTGTCGTTGGGAGGGGAGCGGTGGGTTGTGATTGGCGATTTTAATGATATAGCGAGCATGGAGAATAAGGAGGGGGAAGCCGATCACCCTCATTATTTAATTGATGGTTTTAGGAGAACCTTGGATGACTGTGATCTTCGTGATGTGTGTTGGAGGGGTTATAGATTTACATGGGAGAGAGGTAGGGGCTCAGCAGCATGGGTGCAAAAGAAGTTGGATCGAGCAGTGGCTAATAGTAGTTGGTTCAATTGTTTCCGGAACTCATAAGTGTGATCAGTGGTGGCTACGACATCGGACCATGCACCAATTATTTTGTAAACGGAGGTTAGTTTTGAGCAGTGGAGAAGGAAACGTTTCCGATTTGAAAACAAGTGGTTGGGGCATCAAGAGTTGTGACTAGTAGTTGGCATGGAGGGCAACGAACGTTATAGGTAGTAAATCAGTGTCACGGGAAGCTAACAGAGTTGGGATTGACTATGGATCAGGTTCATTATCAGAGGTGAAATGGTAATATTGCTCTCCGGGATGAATTGAACAAGAGGTAATGACTTCTGGATATTTTCTACTCTAAAAATATTATTGGACTTGCACATTTGCCAAAATGAATGAAATAACATGACTGTAATGGAGTAGCAAACAGCTTAAGATAGGGTTTCTGAAAAAGGAAGACAGAGAACAAAAACCCACACTTGATCTTTCACCTTCAGCAGGTTCATATCCAGTTCTCAACCAACTCCAATATTTGACACTGATAGAAGCAAAACGATGCAAGTAAAAGCCATCTTAGGCTATTGAAAACTTTCTTCTCTGAACTACCTGCATGAATGTACGTCAACGTGAAATGCGATAGAACCAAGTGATTTAACATCCATGTTTGGAAACAAAATGGAGATGGGTTTAGAATGTTACTTAATCGGAGATAATTGTTCCTAATGTTCCATTCAAAATCCCAGTGCTTTCTATCATTTTTGAGTGTCCAATAAGCCCACCCAAAGGAAGCTGCATTATACACCTCTAACTGTGCCCTTCCAAAGTCTTGATACTCTGATTGAGAACCACTTGTAACATTCCACTCATTCACCCACTCACCTGAAACAAACAAAACCCTAATCATAGAACATAATGTTTCAAGTCGAACACTGTTTAGCTGGGAAAAGAAATGGAACTTAGTTACCGATAAAAACGAGGGGACCATTGGCACCATTCAAAGCTTGTAGCTGAGCTTCCCTGCTCTTATATATGAATTGGATATTATCTATAGCACTCAAGTTAACAAAGAAAGTATCAAAGAGATTGTAGTAATGCAAATCCACAACTAGGTTGTGTGAGCCTATATCAGCTTGATAAAGTTCCAGTGGATCTGCACTGCCAATTCTTTGGCAAATTATCACATACGCTGATGGAGAGTATTTCCTCACCACTTCATAGCCTTGTTTGTAATATGAAACTAACGTGTCCAATGGAACTTCTGCAGCAGAGGGTTCGTTTAATAGCTCAATTCCCAGGAAGGCAGGATGCTTTGCATACCTGCAGTAAACAAGATGATTCAATGGAATAAACTTGCCACTAATCTTAAAAGAGTCAAAAGATAATGATTGGCTTGTTAGGATTGGAAGGACTTTCTTGTTCAGTTACGAGAACATTTCAACGGACGCTAATATCACTAGAACATTTCTTTTCAACCCTCATTATAGCTAATATCACTTTCAGGCGCAAATCCTATACTTTGTGGCAGTTACCTGGAAGCTAGAAAATCTATAACATGCAATGTCTGCGAAATATAATCAGAGGATGTAGGCCAGCCTGTTGTGCCATCTCGACTAGCACTATGTTCCATTCCATTTTGGGAGCCAGGTGCTGCATGAAGGTCAATGATGCACTTTATGCTATAGTCTCTGCATCAACATATTTACGTACTTATCAAATGAAATGAAGAGCTAAAATCATAGCACCCGTAACAAATAATAATTAAAAAAGAAAAAAAAAAAAGACTTACTCTGCCCATGAGAATGCATTATCAAGAGCTTCTAATGTCCCTCCAATGAATGGGGCTGGAGGATCAGGATCGTAAGCAATCCACCAACCAACAGGGATCCTTACAGTATTTATTCCATGTCTATATAGAAATTCAAAATCCCCTACGTTGAGAAAAGTATTTCTGTGCTTCTGCAGTTTCACCCAACAAGCAATAGTTAAGGAAACAAAAGATTGAATTTGAGCCTAGTGCATATAATCTCTGCAACCCTTAAGAATAAACGATGGTAGTATAACACCAAATGATATGTATCTGACATACTTGAGTGCTAAACCAATTGGACATGATTCAGAGTGATTGATGAATGTAATACGTTTTAGCTGTGTCTCCACCCCCTCCCATGAAAAAAGAGAAAAAAAGAATAGAAAGAGTGTTTATGTTACCTCAAGAACCTGTTTTGCCTTATTATGTCCATATCCATTTGCAAGCTGATAATCTCCATGCAAGTTATTAGCTACTATTGTCATTTCAAATGTGGCTGCATTATCATCCCATCCTGGGGTTCCTGGATAATCTGCTGTCAGCTGATTATCCATGGTGGCCTACAATATAAAAACATTTTCATCAAGTTTTACTGCTTCAAATTTTGGCATCATGAACCTGGGAAAGACACACCGAGTAATCTTATATGTCATATGCCAAATCACACATTTTGGTCATGCTACAATTTGATAGCTTTATTCTCCATAGCAAAACCGTGATTAAAGAAGTTTGTCTTAATCTTTCAAATGTGACAATTAAACCTGGCTCAATACACACCCACTACAAGCAATACTGAGACCTTAATCCTGTGATTAACCAGCAATATATGCTAAAATATTGGGTGTTAGAATATTTTAACCATATTATTCAAGAGGCAGTGGCAAAAAAACTGTTTCCAGCATTATTTGCAGCCAACATACTGAAGGGTAATAGTTGATTCATCAAGACAAACATGAAGAGCATTGGTATCATACCTGCAGATACGTTCCACTCTTTATTTTGATATGAATTTTACCGTTGTTATTTCTGTCAATTTGAAATGTTTCAGTTGAAGAAGCTGATTTTGCTGTTGCAGATACAGAGCATCCATTACCATAACATGTAAGGAATTGACCTTGTGTGGTGCGGAACTGAAATTCCAATTCAGAAACTCTCCATAACTGCATGACAAGAAAACTATTTAGATGATAAATTTCACTGCAGACTCTTATGGTACCAGTCAACAAAACATGAATGACCATTTTCACTATCATTAATCGCGACTGATAAATGACATGAAACTCTACAATGCTTAACTTATTAAGAGAAGTAACAAAAATGATGCGCAACTATCCGTTTCACAAAAAATCACTTTCCACTACATTCATAGAGAATTGAGGAAAATGAAGGCATGCGGTTGTAAATTTGTAATAGACTTTCATTCATCGAGGTAACCAGGAAACCAATTTGTTAGGATGAGACATAGATGAGTTTTAGTATATGACAATCTTGAAAAGCCTCACTCTGCATATTAAACCAGAATAAAACAATGTAATAGCCTGCATTAGACATTGCTAAGTAAACAGGAATAGATAATGGTTTCACTTACTATAATATCCGCAAGCAAGCATAACACCAGTAGGTCCAAACAGTCAATCAAGCTCAAGTTTAGCATACAAAACATGATCAAATTGTGAGATAAAGACCAGCAAAATTTGATCGGCTTCTTACCGTAAAGGTTTCCCATGAAGATGCATCATCTCTATCAACTGAAATGTCCATCCCACCTCCATTCTCGGCAGAAACATATTTCTGCAACGTCACCGACTTGAATTGAACTTGTGTTCCATCCTACATTTCAATATCCATTAACATATGATTAGAATTTTCATGGAAAAAAACTAAGAAAACCCCATAAATCATCAAAAAATCAAAGTTTAATACTCACAAGCATATCTCCATTGGGAATGCCATCAAATAGAGAAGGTTTGATCCAACCTTCTACAACCAACCACCCTCCTAAGTTCACCCCTCTCACTTTAGAACCTCCATGCACTCCCTCCACTTACAAAATTAAAAGAGAATTTCTTTAACAATTTTGGTCTTCTACACAATTAAGCATTTTCGTTTTTTTTTTTTTTTTCAAGATACAAGAAGTAATCCAAGGAAAAGAAAACCAAGCTTTAAGCTGACCTGCAACTGCTATAGAGAAGATTAGCCAACAACAGAGTGAAAATACAAATACCCATTTGCTAAAGACAAGTTCCATGAAGAATGCAGCCTCTTAACTGCATCAAACAAAAGCTAAAACATGGAATCCATTAAATCCAACAGAAAAAAAAAAAGGAAAAAAGGAAGAGAGAGGGAGAGATTAAGCAAAAACCTCCCTCTCCCTGGAAAAAAAGAACCATCCACTTGGGAGAGAATATTATATAATCCCCTCCTATCAACCAATCTATACAAAATCCAACCTTGTAAACCATAATATTTAATTATTTAACATGGGTTTTGCATAAATATATTGCATTGGTATCAAAAACTCAATCTTCTCCCCATATCAAGACAAAAAAAAAAAAAGGAACCCCATTAAAAATATTTAACAGAAGAAGAAAAAAAGAACAATTTTCTACAGCTGCCAATGAATAAAAAAGAAGAAGGGGAACCTGAAAGCTTCTCTTGGTATCACATTTTTTAAAGGTACAAAACCCAAGAAAAAGGGGTTAGAAAGGAAGCAGCCTTTGCTTAGATTTGGAGTTAAGAAAAAAGGTTGGTCTTTTAAGCACAAAAGATTACAGATTGAAGTTGAAAACGTCTTTAAAAGAGTAAAAAGATAAGGCAGTTGGTTCCCACCACTTCCCGTTATACATTCACATAGAAAGGAAGAGTTCCTATTTTCTATATTTATGTTTTCTTCTCTTCCTGTTGATGCCCAGAGTCATTAAACCCAGTCATTAAAACCCAGTCTTAACTATTATCCAGTTATATTATTTTCATACAGCAGGAGAATGTGATTTTGAATACACTTGTAGGCATTATCTTCTTGTAAATAGATTGAAAGGGGCTATGCATATTAAAAAAAAATTTAATGTTAAAACAATAATAGAAACAAAATTTATTGAAAACCCTTTTACCAAATTTTAAATATTGTCAAATTAAATATATATTTTTGGAATTATCAAATTATATTTCTAGACTATTTCTTTTTAATTCATACGAAGACAAAAAATTCAAATTAGTGAAAATCATATCTATTATTAACTCTAAATGTTACACTTGTAAGATCCGCACATTATTGTTTATGAGAAAAAAAAGAGCTTGAATAGCCCTTGGTTTAATGGAGGTTTGGCTGAGTTAAAATATTTGTTTTAAGAGATAATATTAAAATATAAATTTTGAAAAGTTAAAAATTAATTTTTTATTTTTAAACGGATTAAATTAAATATTTTTAAAGGGATTAAGTATAATTTTATAATATATTAACTTCTAATTATAAACTTTTTAGGAGATTAAAAGGCGAATAGTCTATTTTGAGAGGATAAAGTCGCTATCTCTCCATAAATTTGCATGTTTGAAGAAATTTGGGATTCAAATTTAATTTGATGTAAATTATAAGTGAATTTTTTCGTATTTCATTTGATGTAAATTTGCATGTATTAGTATATAAGTTAACAATAAATTAATTCAATTGTTAATATTTCGTCACTCTCATGACTTATTTTAATATAGAGAAAGAAAACTTTTGCTTTAGTTTGAAGAGGTTTTATTTTTACACAAATTATTACTTATCTTTCTAATTTCAAGTTTAAAATTGTACCAGCTATTCTTTATTTTATGCCTAACTGTTATAATACATATGTAATAAATAAGTTTCTTCCTCATGTTATTACACTAATAACCTAACAAGGCATTAATGTTTCTTATGTCATAGTTATGTTCATATTATTATATTTTAATGGGTAACGTACTCCATTAGTCACTCTAAATGGTAATCGTTCTTACTTTGGTCATCCCTTTTTTTCTTTTGTTTATTTGGTCACTCTAAAAAAAGAAATTGATCAAATTGGTCACTTTAATAGAAAAAACTAACGGTGCATTTTTACATATTGTTTTGGGCTGATCAAAATAGGAACAACTCTTATTTAGACTGACTAACTAGTAGTTTACCCTAATTTTAAAGTGACTAACATGAAAACGTACAATTAGCATTACGTTACCATTAATTGGTGGAGTGACCAATTTGATCAAAATCTTTTTTTGAGTGACCAAATTAATAAAAAAAAATAGAATGACCAAAATAGGAACGACCCCTATTTAGAGTGATTAACGAAATAATTTATCGTATTCTAATTTTTAATTCCTTTATAATTATAATTATTTGAAGCTTAATTATGTATACCTATAATCATACTTAATACGTTACTTTGTTAAAGGGGAATGGATTGAAGGGCAAAAGGAATCTTATGCAACCGACCTTTTTTGACACCAAATTATGTCGATAATATGGGCGGTCTATCCTTTTTGCTTATCTCTCTTTAAAGGTCTCGACCCATCTTTTATTTAGAAATGACAAATTTGGATACTATTCAAACATTTTAAACGAATTGTGAGAAAATGTTTTTTAAAAATGCTATTGAGAGATTTTATGCGTTTAGAAATTTGAAATGGTTTTAATTCGATTTTAATTCATCAACTTTTGATAAATATAGGGTATTAAAATCTGACATATTTTAAAAAAAAAGATAATAATGATGCTAACGGCCTGGATAAAATAATCCACGATAGGAGGGTTGGCTTAGTTTTATGTAATTAAATTGTTTTATTTTCTTTAAAAATGTAAAATATAAAATAATTTAAATTAAATGTAAATTTATTAATAATATGACATAAAATTTTAATTTTAAATCTTTTAAACAATTAATATTAATTATACGATATTATAATAGCATATAAACATAATTGTAGTAAATTTAATTAAAATTTTCATAAGCGATAGAATATTTGTTTATCCAATAAGTGCTGGAATAATTTACTGAAATATAAAGTATTTATGTTTTCCCATATCTTTATTACTATTATTACTATCATGTTATTTGGTATTGATTTATATTTTCCCAAACTAGATTTTGGTTTAGCTTGAAAAGTTAATTTGAAAATTTAGTTTAACTTGAAAAGCGATCTACTTACAATTATTTTTGGCTTAAAAATTGATTTAACTTGAAAATTATTTTCAATCTTAATATTAAACACACTCTAAGTAGAGGTGTTCATGGTCGGATCGAGTCAAGTTTAAGTTTAGATATTATATGGTATTAACATAATTTTTGTTTATTTAAATCCGGGTCAATTTGAAATATGTATTTTAAACTCGTTCATTTCTTTAATGACTAACCCAAATCATTTTAGGTCTAATAATATATTAAAAATTTGAAAATAATAATTTATGCTATTTTTAATTTAATATTTAATAGTTTTATATGTTTTTACTTTCATTATAAATTTGAACTCAAAAACTTAATATATCTTTAAATCTTTACAATATAATCTTATATACTATTATAGATTTAATTTTCTTTATGTGATATAAACTACATAATTTATAAAAATATGATAGTGTATTTGCAATACTAAAAACAAGCTGATCGGGTTGGATTGAGGCCTTGAATGTTGAAGTTCAAATCTGGTTTTTATTTTAAAGGGTCTAATTTTTTTACCCAAGTTAATTTTGCGAGCCTAATATTTTAGTCTTAATCCTCTCAAATATTGGACCACACTTCAAGCTTGAGTAGTAGTTTGACCATTAAATAAGGTTTTGATCAACTTATTTCGAATATAAGAGTTTTTATTTCAAGTAAAGATTTAAGAG
The DNA here is from genome assembly GCA_025506655.1 of Gossypium rotundifolium. Taxonomy (NCBI): domain Eukaryota; kingdom Viridiplantae; phylum Streptophyta; class Magnoliopsida; order Malvales; family Malvaceae; genus Gossypium; species Gossypium rotundifolium. The sequence goes on from CP106723.1 coordinate 129,876,364, forward strand.
GTTCTCGTGTTTGAGTATGCCCAAAAACTAATCATAAGAATATGATAATAACATATTAATTTATTAATAAAAGCATTATCATTATTACATTCAGTCTTTACTTTTATGTATTAAATAAACTAATTAATAATAATAAAGTCGCTTGAATAATATGATTATTATTAAATTATCTTTAGTTGAGTTTTATTGTGGGACGGAACAATAATAATACGTTGAGACTAATGTCCAGTTGATTGAGGACAAGATGTTGTCATGGGTATAAAAGGTATGGAGCCAACAGAAGGGTACATGTTAGAAGAATAATGTGCTAGACTGATCCACTATTAGAATACTTCTTAGATTATTGTGTAATAGTTACATCAATTCTCGTAGTGATAATGGTGTATGTGATCCTTAAACCTGAGGTCACCATGGTTTTTGACATTGAAAGTCATATGTTTGACGCAAATTGTATTCCATAATAGATATGATGAAGGCTATTGTTGAATATACCACAAACTGTAGTGGAATATGAATGATCAATATAGGATTTGTCTCTATTACATAATGGGAGTGGTGTCTTACGCCCTCTAATAGAATTTGACTAAATATATGCATGTCTGTACTTAATTAAGTTGATATGAAATACCAGACTCATATGTATAACTAAGTTTATTCAAGATTGAGGAAATAAAAGATTAGGCTATACAAGTATAATTGTTCCTTCACTTGTGTTTTAATCTAAATATCATAAAGAAAGGGATAGATTGCACAGTAATATTATCACATAAATGTCATGTTGAACCACAACTTCCTGCAACTTAGGTAATAATGATGAATTACTAGATGTCATTCACTATTTAGTGTTTCAATATCATTGCTGATATTACAAAATCTTATAGACTCACACCCAATAATTAAACGATTGGCATCCTAAAAATATTGAGATTATGTTTAACCTATCACATATGTTAAATTATATAGAAATATTTATATAATTAATTTAATTTGTTAAGATTCAATTTGAACACAAACGTGTGCATGACGTAAAATTAAAAGGGCCAATTAAATTATGTTGAAGGTATATTTCTTTACTCAAAAAGAAGTTGAGGTATATTTTGAACATTTATCATCCTAGATTTGTTATATTGTACACAAATCTATGGTGTGAGATTGTTGGATTTTAAATTATGTTGTGCCAATCGTTTTTCGATGTCCCAACACTTCACATAGTTTAGTTCAATTTAATTTCTTAACGAAGCAATTTAGTTTCTAAATAAAAAAACAATGGAAGATGTTAATTATTTATGTTAATAACTATAGGGGTAGTCAACAATTTAGCCCTTCACAAAATAAATGAGATAATTTAGTCTATGTTGTATTCAAATTTTAGCTAAAAATTGAAGATGATATTAAAATATTTGTTAATACAAGTAACATGACAAAAAGATAAATACAATTGTTAAAATGGATATGTATGAGTTCATAATTGGTTGAATTTAAAAAGGTATAGAGAAAAACCCAAGTTAACTATCAACTATTCTGTAACGTCCCAAAATTTGAGTTTTAATTACTAAGTTGTGTCAGTGAATATGTGTCTGCTTCTGTGGCTATGTGTTCTATTTGCTTACTTAAGATTTGATGTTCAAGTTGCGTAAATTTTGGTAAATTCCTTATTTGAGCATTTAGCATAGGTTCCTTGCTTAAGTTTAATTATGTGTCTTTTGTGTTAAGGATAAGCTTGCTGGTTCATTAGTTAAGTATTTGCTTATTCTCGGTTTTGTGTTCAAGCCTTTGCAAATACATTAAGAATTTATGTTTTTGAATTCTTCTGTGAAACTATTCTGAACTTTGAATGCTCTTTTCTTTTAAATGCTTTAGACATTATTTTTCTTTGTTCTCTATTTTTTTATTTGCTTGCGTTCGTCTCCAAAATCCTTGCTTAATTCCGTTTATCCTTCATAATTGCTACGTTGATTCACGATATTGTATGCTCTAATGTGTCTTAAGGTAAATCGGGTTCACTGTTGTTATTTTGTCGCTGTGCAAATTGGGAAAACTGCTAAATTTTCGAGTTGTTGTTAATTTGGTTATTGTCACGTATCGATACGTTAGGGGGAACTCAGCAGACGCATAATGCATCTCGTTTTGCCTAGAAATCAAGCGTGTGCTGGGAATTCGCAATAAGTTAATTTCATTTGTTTTGCAAAGTGAGCCGAAGGTTTCGACGAAATTGGTTGTTGTTATGTAATTACGAATGTGTTTTTGAATTGGACATTGGAACTTGTTTTAGGCTTGGAAACTGCATTGTGGTGCTTCTACAGCATCGGGTAACAAGTGGGTATTGAAACCCCTTGCATTTTTTACATATTTCTTCATCGAAAACGAGGCTGTCGACGACACACGGGCTACCACACGAGCGTATGTGTAAGCCGTGTGGGTCACATGGCCGTACGAGAGCCCGTGTGGTAGGTCATGTAACTCCTTGAGTTCAAATTTGGGGCCACACGGGTAAGTCACACGGGCGTGTGTTAGACCGAGGTGCAGAGGTTACACGGGCAAGACACACGGGCGTATGCCAAGCAGTATGAGGTACACGGGCTAGAACACGAGAGTGTGCCTGAGCCGTGTGACTCACTGATTTGATAAATAGGGCACACAGGTAACCACACGACCATGTTCTAAGCCGTGTGGAGTGTAACAGTCCTCCGTTTGGACGTGTGAGCCCAAATCGCCAATGTTGGTGATGCCGTAGTTATAGTACGGGAAAGTGTAAACTACTTATAAGATAGGTAACACTGTATTGAGCTGTATGATCTGCTTATTGTGACTATACACCGATTCTATTTATACTCTGTTATACTGAAATGTGTGATTGTATCTGCATCTAAACTACGTATTGATATATGTTATCTGTTCTGCACCTGCATGAGGCAGGAGTTATGGTTTTAAGAAAGTATTCTATAACGATCTGGTGATCAAACCACCCATGATATTATATGATATGGCGATGAGACTGTTAACCTTACAACATGTCATATTGACATTATGAGGTGTGTAAGGATGGATGGGTACTATATACCTATTGGTGTGTAGGGTGGATGGAGATGGTGTGTAGAGGATAGAATAGGAATGTGCATCTATGTATGTATTGTATGATATGTGCACCTAACTGTATTGGTGTTATACGTGCATATGTATCAATCTGCTACGTATCACGATTGTCGTGCCTGGATCCGATCAGATTATTGATCTGTTTAAGAATATCGAATTGTTATATAAATAATCAATAATGTTTGAATTCTTGTAGATAGGCTAATTTGCTTATGTTAAGTTTTTACGATGCAACAGTAACTACTTGAATAAATTTTAGGAAACTTTCAAGAATAAGCGGTCGGCGGACGTGGAAATCGGTCATCAATCAGACTATTATTTATATGTGTGTGAATCTATGTTTTTAACTTCGTAGTTTTAAACTACTAGTATTTGAATAGGTTTCAGGTACTTGATGTTATAATTTAACAATGGTTAAGTAAGATAGTGTTTTGGTAGGACAACGTGGGTTAGGGTGTTACATATTCCATGAGGAAGGAAGGGTTGTTGGGAAAATGGTGGGATTCTAATTTTTCCATTTCAGAGGTATACAAAGAAGAGAAAGGTAAAAATGTATTTTGGAATAATTACATAGAGGTCTTTAGGCTTTAGTCAAAAAGAGTGTCACATGCCACTCAATTGGATAATGTGCCACGTCAGCAATCCATTAGTGGATTAACAAAATTTTTAATGACAGTGACCAATTTAAACAATTATCTTAATTAAAGTGACTATTCCATGAGGAAGGAAGCGCTGTTGAAAGAATTGTGGGATTTCGATTTCTCTATTTCAAAGGTATACATAGAAGAGAAATGAAAAAAATATCTTGGAATAATTACAGATAGGTCCTTAGGCTTTAATAAAAAAGAGTGTCACATGTCATTCAATTGTATAATGTGCCATGTCAACAATCCGTTAGTAGATTAATAGAATTTTTAACGACAGTGATCAATTTAAACAATTATATTAATTAGAGTGACAAAATTAACAAAAAAAATTAAAATGACCAAAATAAAAATGACATTTTTTAAAATTAACTGCAATATAATTAATCTTTTTTTTTTTCTCATTATAAGTTTTGATCATATCTACTTTTTTTGACACAATGCCTAAAAGTATCTAGGAATATAATGCGCTTAGTACACTCGAACCCACATCTTCCTACATTAACAATAATATACATACCAATCAAACTAAAACTCAATCACGACATTAGCGTTTTAAAACCAGAATGATTGTGACTTTAATTTTCTTGATTTGTTAAATTTTGAATACTATAAGGAATTAAATTGCGTTATTTATTTTGACAGTCATTGAATTGGCATTTACCCTATAAATTATTAACAATAGTTAACATCTTTTATCAATATTTTTATTTGCTCATTTTGTAATAGTGTATGAACTTTACCTCTCCATTCTTTTTAACAATAAATTACTTTTCACCCTATAATTCTCTTCTCTTTATTCCAACTATTTATTTTATTCCTTTCCATCCTTTTCGGTTTTTTAAATTAACATCTTACCTCAAAGCATTTTATTTTCCGTTTATATTTTTAATATAAGATATATATATATTACTCAGCCTATAATAATATAAATAAATTTATATTAAAATTATGTTTATAAACAATTCTTAAGGAGATTTACTTAATTGAAGTGATTTTATATTCTTTCATAATTTTTATATGATTAATATTTTAACAAACTAACCGTCATATTTGATACTCTATTCGCTTAAATCATGTATGTTAAATTTGATATAAATTAAAATTTCTAACTGTTTGTTTTTTATAAAAAATCATCTCTTAAATATATATTAATATAGATAATATTTTAGATCGATATATTAGAGATATCAAATCGGTTCGAAAACTTACATGCACGAAAAGTATAGATATATTGAAAAATTCAACGGATGAACTGTTAAAACATTAATCGATAAAAATTATGAAAAATATTAAATCACTTAAAATTTTACACGGGTGTAGATGAATCCTTTCTTAAATCATAATATATTTTTATTTAAATAAATTAAAACAGAGCATAGCGAAATAGAATGAATTGATTATAAATATAACCATAAAAATTATAGATAAGACAATGTCAGTCTCTAACTACAATGATCAGTACTCTCATCCATCACCTATACATTTGTATGTAGTAGTTTGATTTCCATTTTTTCTCAGACAGGATTAATATAAAAACGTGAGCTAATTTTTTAAATAATTTCTAAATTACTATTTTTCATTGTGTTTGCCGTTTTAGGTGTGACCTAGTTTTAAGTCGTATTAATTACATTTATTATTCAGATTTTGTCCCGTTATTATAATTAAAAAAAATAAAGTGTATTCTCTTTTCCTTTGGATGATATTAATTGGATAAAAGAAAAAATAACGTTGGTCGGGCCAATTTGTGTAGGTGGGATCAATAGGCCCAAATGAGTAGCATGGCCTAGTTTATAACTAGGACATTGTCTATGGAACTCCCATTTCCATACATTTAAACTTCAACAAAAATACAACCCACACTGGAGGGGAGAAAATGATCTCACATTCATTAATTAGTACTAAATATGCTCATGAGTTGTGTTAAAACCTAAAGGTTTATTTAAAATATGAGAGGATTTAGACAAAAATATTAAGTTTGAAAAATAAGCTTGAGCAAGAAAAATAGATCTATTTAAAATATGGAGCGAAATCGAGGCTTAAACATTTAAGACCTGAGCCTACCTTATTTTTTTTAATTTGTAATATTTTATACCATGTTATTTATACATATTATATAAATTTCTAACACATAAAAATTAAATCTATAATACTATTATAACCTAAATATTAAAAAATGTTAAGATTATTATATATAAACTTTAATAAATAAAATTATTGAATATTAAATTAAAAATAATATAAATATATTTATTAATTAAAAATAAAATGGACTTTAGTTAGCTTTACAAATTGACAAGTTTAGGCAAAATGTTAGGTCCATATTTCAAGTTAAACAGATTTGAATAAACATAAAATATGTTAATATCATGCCTAAACCTATCCGTACGACCTAATTCAATCTATGATCACCTCTAATTAAAAGTTTTTTCTTTTACAAGACAAAATTGTAAAATTTATTTTAATTTTTTTAAGAAAAGCTTAAAATAATGAGATTTAATTCCTAAATATTACAAGTCATACAATTAAATTAAATATTTTATTATATGATGGCTATATTTACTGGTTGGACCAAAGACATAAAAGATGTATCAAATTGAAAGAGCATTAAATTAAAGAGTTGTAATCTAAGATGAAATGCATGATGATTAGTCTCAGTTGTGCAACCAGAATAAACTAATTTTGCACACCACATATGGCATTTAAAAATGACCTTATATTTCTTATTCATTAGTTTCATTAATTAAAAATTACTCCAAATTGGATACTAACATAATAATTAAGTTTCTTCACTAATTTCTTATTCATAACATAAAATTATAATCTTGGTATTGCAATTTGTTTACATTTTTATGATTCTTTTGGAATTGTGAATTTGGGTTATTCAATTCAATTATTTGTTAATTGAGTTGGCATTTGCATTGTTGTTAGTACTGAAAAACATGGAGAACTACCCATAACCTCTCCCGGAAGATAATCCGCTTCAACACACTCGAACTTATAGTCTCTTGCATCGACAACAATGTCGATATCAATCGAGTTAAGACTCTATTGACATATATTTTTATATTTTAATTACTAAATCTTGTAATTTAAAATTTTACAAATTATATAAAATTAATCAAAATTGTGATATAAATTCAAATCCAAATAATAATTTTCTAACGTGAAAATTTTTAAATACTCTAAATAAATATTTTAATTTTAAAATTTTAAAATTAAGAAATTCAAATTCAAATTTAAATTTTCAAGCATTATATTAAAAATTATTAAGGGTATGCTTGCACTTTGAACCTTACAAAGTAATTAAATGAAAGTATAATTACTAAAGTAGTAATTATACCATATTATAATAAGAAGAAATTTTAATTTCGTAGACATGTTAGCTGAGGCGGATCCTTTTGGGTCTACCCCAAATTTTGGAAAATCTTGATTTTTTTAAAAAAATTTTAGAAAATTTTTATTAGCCTCTCCAAATTTATGGGAACTTTCATTTCTCCCTTAAAGATTTTAGAAAATTTTAATTAAGCTCTCTTAATTTTTTTTTAATTTCACAAAATTTAATTAAACCTTCAAAATTTTTAAAAATTTCTCATTAAAATCCTAAATTTTTGAAAATTTTAATAGGCTCCAAAACTTAGTCTCAAGATCCACCACTGTGTGTCAGTTGATAGAGTGAAATTACATCATAATTCACTATGCCATGTTTGGTAATATAAATTGTAATTACTCAACTATATAAATTTAAATTCCAAAGAATAAACAATATTAATTGCTATAAAAATATCAATAATACTTAAAAAATTTCCATAACAAAACTCAAAATCAAATTATTGTTATGATTACTAATAAAATTAACAAAAAAATATTTTATGTAATTTTAGCTAGTTTCTATAACATTTCATTTTTGTTAGGTTAATTGTTCACTCTCTAACATCAAACATATGCTCGGTATAAATAATTAATATTAAATACTTTGTAATTTAGGTAAAATAAAATATATAAGTCCTAAAATTCGCTACACCAAAACAGACTTTTAGCGGCGTTTTTAGTGGTATTTTAAAGAAAAACGCCACAAATATTATACAATAGCGGCGTTTGAAGGAAAACGCCGCAAAAAAATGAGCAATAGCGGCGTTTATTTCTAAAACGCCGCTAAAAATGATAAATAGCGGCGTTTTTTCCTCAAACGCCGCTATAAATCAGAGCATTAGTGGCGCTTTTGAAAAACGCCGCTAAAGACCGGAGCATTAGCGGCGCTTTTGAAAAAACGCCGCTAAAGGTCTGAGCATTAGCGGCATTTTTTTACAAACGCCGCTAAAAGTTTTTCATATTTTTTCCTTATTCTTGCTTTGAATTATATTTTATTTTGATAAATTCAATTATAAGCAATGAGAAAATTTCATTTTAGTTACTTAATTATGAAAAGTTACAAATTGCTAACTAAACAATTTATAAGTTTTCATTTAAGTTACAAATTAAGCTATTAAAATTGATTTAGGGTTTAATGTTTAGTATGTTAATTTCATGGTTTAGAGTTTGTTATTTTAGTGTATGGGTTTAGTGTTTTAAAGTTTGTTGTTTGGGTTTATTGTATAGTGTTTAATATCTTAGTGTTTACCGGTATTAAGGTTTAAGTGTTAGTGGTCAGGGGTTTAGGTTTAGGGTTAGGGGTTTAAAGAAAAATGGTTAATGTGTTAGGGTTTTGAGTTTAGGGTTTATGGTTTATGGTTTTAGGGCTTGGGGGAAATGGTTAATGTGTTAGGTTTCTAAGTTTAGGGTTTATGATTTAAGTTTGGGATTTTAGGGTTAAGGGTTTAGGGTGTTAGCTATATGACCCAAAATCCCGAAACTGAAATCCCTCGTGAAGGATTTATGGTTAATGTGTTAGCTATTAAAATATATGTTTTGTACTACACTAACATTGGCCACATGAATTCCCAAAAAGTTGGTCTCGGATTATGGTTTAAGGTTTGCAGTTTAGAGTTTAAGGTTCGAGTTTTATGGTCTAAGATTTATGGTTTGGGGTTTTGAGTTTGAGGTTTAGGTTTTGATGTTTGTGGTTTAGGGTACAATTAGGGTCTATGGTTTATGATTTAGGAATTAATCTTAGATTTTTAGAATATAAATCAAAATAAGATAAATGTAAATTATTATTTTAAAAATATATATATCAAAATGGGTTAAATCCCAAAAGCATACATGAATAATGGTTTAGTGTGCAATTGTATACATGAACTTTAATTTGATCCAGATCTTGTAAAATATTAACACAATTATTGATATAATTAACATAATTTTTATTTATATATTGCATACATAAAATTTATATTTATTCAATATAAAAATATATTGATGTATTTATATTTTAAAATAATGTGTATGATTAAATCAAAATTAAAGTTTCAACTTTACATTTAAACCACAATTAGAATTTCACATCTAGAATTACACATTAAACCAAAATTCATATATAATTACGAGATGTATCTATATCAAAATTTAGGTGTATATATATAATTAAATGCCATTTATATAAAATCTAAACAACTAATGCAGACTATACTTAAAAGAATAATGTTATCTTGTAAAAAGAAAGAAAAAGAAATTCATAAAAGAGTTGATAATGGTAATTAAATTTTAAAATTTAATAATAAAAATTAAAAACTTAAAACTTAAAAACTTAAAAACTTAAAAATTTAATATTTAATATTTTTGTTAAAAAGTTCAATACTCAAAATATAAAAAATAAAATTTCAAAAAAAATAGTAATCTCAACACAAAATTTTGAAAAAAATAAAAATATAAGTTAAAAATAAAAAAAAATTAAAATTGCATAATAGTGGCGTTTTTGTAAAAACGCCAAAAAAATGGAGCTATAGTGGCGTGTATTAAAAACTCCGCAAAATTATCCCATCAATCAATGAGTTAGGGTTTCAACACAACAGTCGCCCAAGTATAAAACCATATTTTTCCCAAAATTTTATTTTTCCTCTCACAATCCAAAAACCCTAGTTATTAATTGGCGGAAGCAGCCATGGTCAGATCTTCATTTCCTCTCCACTTTGGCTTTTTGGTCTTCATCAAAACTTAATCTTTTTCACAAATTTGTTCACTCTGATGATATCTTTTATTGTTTTGTAGACTTTCAAACGTAGGAATGGTGGCCGCAAAAAGCATGGCCGTGGCCATGTCAAATTCGTCCGCTGTTCTAATTGTGGCAAATGCTGCTCCAAGGTATTTCAAATTTTGCAATCTGTGTTTTTCCTCAGCCGATTCTTTCGCTTCTTCTTTTAATTTATGCTAAATTATTGTTTTGTTTTTGGAATATAAAAGGATAAGTCTCCGGTACCGATTCTCCTAAACTCTCCTTCGCCGTTAAGAAAGATATCTCTCAGATCCACTCTCTATGCGCCGATATGATCACTGATTTAATTTTCAAATGTTTTTATATTGCCACTTTCCTTAGGTTGCATGTAAAATTTTTATTCTGTGTTTTTGAAGAAAGTTATAAAGAAGAACGATAGGGGAGATCATTTCCCGTTATATGCCATTTGTTTGGGATTTGAACTTTTAACAATGATTATCAGCGAAGTAAGCACCTCACATTATCTAACATTTTTTTATCTGTTTCCTTTTAAAAAAAGGAAAAAAAATTTATATTCTTCAGGCTTTTATCTGTTTATATGACTTTTCTTGATGTAGTTTTGTTCACTATTGTGGACTTTCTCTACTAATATTCATTCATGCGTCAAGGCAAAATGACAAAATGAGACGTTTTTAAATTTCTTAATTTAAGGAACTCTATAATTTCCATTTGTTAGAGATTACTGTTGGCCTAACATGGTTAAGTAATGGCAACTCCTCCATGTTCACCATATTGTGAAAACTGCAGAATTTGATCTGTTAGGATGTCATGGTTACCTTGTTTGTGGCATCCAAACCAATGGTTGACCTTGCTGGAAAACATTTTCTAATGGATTTGAATCTCAAAATCTTACCTACTGTTCTTTATAAATCACTTCATTTCAAGTTAGCTTAAATCTTCCCATGTCTACTATATCCAATAACTTATTTTACGTATGGATTTTCTTTGTTGAATTATAAAAAATTTAACAAAATCTTATTTTAATGAATACATACTTTTTTTCTTCTTGCTGATAGGACAAAAATATTCTTGAACCATTTTCTGCATCAAATCAGGCCTCTAGTCTCCAATTTGTGGAAAATGTTAATATTGAAGGAACAGTATTCCAAAGGTACAAAGCCTTTATTACCTTTCATGGTACATTAGTATTGTTTGATTTTGGTGCCATTTTCTATTGATGCTTTTGCTCGATTTTACATTATTATCCTTGGAGGATTAAGTATTTTATATTTCAAATATGTTTTGCTGGTCGCATTAGATGCTTTATAGGAAAGTTCACAACATCAACATGTTGAAGTAACAAAAGCCTCTCTGTATCTACTGCTAAGAAGGAAAGAGGCTTGTAATACATATGCGCTTTATGTTCGTCGAATGATCTCTCCATTTCACTATTTGAATAAGGACTTTATTGCATGAGGATAGAGAAAGGAAGTCAACTAGTTGCAAGAGATTTCCTGAAGTTGTTCTTCAGGTTAAATGACTACCATAGCTTAATATTTTGTGTGAAACTTTGGTACTATGGGCTTTCCACTTTTCTTGTTAGCTTTTGCTTGCGCCGTAGGCACATGGAAATGAATTGGTACGGTAACCAGACTTCACCTGAAGCTTTTAGTGAAGACCATAAACAAGTTTAGCTTCCTGATTAGTGTCATTGAATTTGTTCTTAGTTGATTGAGGAGAGTTCTGAACTTCAGAGTTACACCTTTGATAAATAGCAATAGTTGAGCACAGAAATAAACCTTAGTTTCCTGTTTGCTTTATCATCAAAAGGCTTTATGAATGTTGTAGGTATATCTATTTATAATTTCTAACCTTTCAATCGGTGGCATGTACAAGCCCAATTCTGCTCGGGGCCCAATTTACATACCCAAATTTAAGCCCAAACCCGAAAGGCCCATTTACCCTAGCCCACTAAAAATCAGAAACAAACAAAAGAAAAAAACCCTAGGCGCCGCACCTAGGGTCTTCTGCTCTGACCCCTAACCTTCTGACGTCGCCCCTCTGCCACCGCGGTCATGTCCACCGCCCTTCCACCGCCTCTGACCTGCAAACAATAAACGGGAAAAGATAGAAAATAGCAAGTTGTAAAAAGGCAAAGGCTATAAAAGCTGATTTATTTTCTTGTAAAAGGGTCTTTTTCGATCAATAGAATACCAGAAAAGAAAAGTTTTTTACAGTAGAATTTCAAGCACAATATAGACATAGATTAAACACAAACAGAACTAGAGAGAAATAGAAGCAACATGCAAAGATTCAAGACAAAAAAGGGGGGTAAACAGAAATCGAAAAGGTGAATTTTTTACCATTTTCAATTTTTTTGTTTTCACCCTCTCTTGTTTTAACACACACATACATACATATTGAGTAAAGAAAAGAAAGACAAAAATAAAATAAAATTTTTACCTTTTCCGCCACAAGGGTGGTGGCGGAGCGACAATGACGGAAAAGTCTCAGGCGGCGACTCACGAGTTCCCCTAGGCTCTACAGAGAAAAAAAAGACAGAGAAGAGTGTTTTTTTTTCAAAAGAAAGATCGAATGATTTTTTTGGAAAATTTGGGCCTTAAATAGCCCCCTGAAATGGCGTCGTTTTGGGGGCTGACCTTTAACCCAAAAACGACGTCGTTTTGGCCTTGACTCGATCCGACCGACCCGACCCGCCTCAGGATCCGCGTGTTTTTTTACAAAGGGGTTTATTGCACTTTCGATCCTTCCGCATTTTTAGCTTTTAAAATTAGGTTTTCTGTTATTTTCAATTTTGGCCCAGAGATTTCGCGCAGTTTGTAATTTGGCCCTTTAAAACGCTACGCTCAAACCACTCGGGGAAAATAGCGCTCCGCGTCCCTCATTCTTTCGCACGCGTTGCAATTCAGTCCCCCTATTATTTATTTATTTACAATTTGTCCTAAAAAACTTCTGTTTTAATGCGATTTAACCCATTTTTAATTATTTTGCAATTTTATCATCATTTTATTTTATTGTCTACTATGGATTATCTATTATTATTATTATCATTATTTTATTGCCACAATCACCATTTTACTTATTTATTAGTTTGTTTTATGTTTTTGTTTTACTATTATTTTGCATATTATTTTCTATTATTATTATTACCCTATTATTATTACTATATCTCTACTATTATTATTATTATATTATAATATATATTTGCTTACTCTTTTGCATACATTACATTATTTATTTATTAATGACTATTACTATTATCATTTTATCTTTCGTTTTATTTTTCATTACTATTTATACATTATATATTATTAGTATTATTTATATTTTCATTGTCATTGTTCTTTATTATTATTTTTACTATGTTATTATTATTGTATTACCGTTATTGCTAGATTATTATTTTACTATTACTACTACTATTATTATTATTATTATTATTATTATTATCATCATCATCATCATCATCATTTGTATATTATTATTACTATTATATCCTTTTCTTTATTATTATTAGCATTTTACTATTATTATTATTATTATTATTATTATTATTATTATTATTATTATTATTATTATCACTTATATTATTATTCTCACCCCATTACTATTATTTTATATATTACTATTTTATTATTTAATTATCATCATTATTGTTATTTTATTTTCATTATTATTGCTATTACAATTATTTGTTATTATCAATATTCTCATCGTTCGTCTCACTAATCCTTCCCAACATCTCAATTTTTATAACGACCAATATTTCCATGTTAGCAATTTGGGAGAATCGAGCCCTAACTTACTGGGTTCCGGTTTTTCTCATTTTAAGCTAAACAACAGAATATCCCTTTTAAAAAAAAATCACAATTCAAATTTTAAACAAAACACTTATCTCGAAAATTCGAAATGTCGCGCCCTAACTTACTGGACTCGATATTTAGGTACTTCGAGATAAGTTTCTTTTCTTTCTGCTAAAATAGGGGCAATATTCCTAATTTAGATTTTCGAGAAATCGGGCCCTAACTTACTGGGTTCTGGTTTCCCGTTCGACAAATGACGGAATATCCCTTCTTAGTATTAAAACCAAGTTTTAAAAGGCAAGCTTTGTTTCGGGAGCCTAAAGTATCGTGCCCTAACTTACTGGACATGATGCTTTGTCTCTTCGAAAATAAGAGAGTCTTAACGTCCCTTCCGATCCCTTCAAGTTTTGGAAATCAAAAGTATCTATTTTCGAATCATTTCAAAGTTTTCAACATTAGGACATCGATCAATCAATTTGGTACCAATTTTGGGCGTATCGAGGGTGCTAACCCTTTCTCGTGCGTAACCAACTCCCGAACTCGTTTTTTGGATTTTGTAGACCAAAATCGTTGTTTTGATAAATCAAACTGTTTATTAAAAACAACTATTTTACGAGGTGGCCCGATCACACCTTATCAAAAAAGGTTGGTGGCGACTGCTTTCTTTTTCATTTTCAAAACCCGAGTCGACCACGTCGTTTTCTATTTTATCAAAAAATGGTTACGACAGCTTGGCGACTCCACTGGGGAACTCGAGGGTCAGGCCATAGATTGATTGATTTTTGTCCTTTTGATTAAAATTGGAAAATGGTTTCGAAAAATCATGCTTCTTTTAATGCACTTTCAATATTGGGTCTCGTAAATACTTTGGCATTGCATTGCATGATCGTTGTGGTCACACCTTTAAGTGGGAGCGAGAAGCTATGCCTTCGTGAGGTTTTCACCTCCGCATGGGCTAGCGAATTGCATTCGGGATACATCTGTACCTATGTCTTCGTGAAGTTTTCACTTCCGCATGTCCATAGGGAAATGTATTCCCCTGAATCGAACTCGATCCGTATGAGCCTATAATGGGTGAGGATCGAGGAATCTGCTGGTTTGGGTACCTTAAACTTTAGAACTCAACCACATGTAAAGAGCCTAAGAACCCACCCCGAGCCGAACTATGCCAAACCTTAGTAGTTACCCATATAGGCATTTGTGTATTTTACATGCTTTATATCTTATTCTATGGTACTAATTGATGATGTTTTATTTCCTCTGCATGTCATTTCCATTTTTAAGAGACATCGATTCACGGTCAGTTTCTGAGTTAGAAAGCTGTTTATGGAAAGCGAATTCCTTGATAAAGTGAAGGACAATGCGGTCGTCCGCACATGGTCAGAGCAAAGCCAATTAGAAAGAGGGGATAGCTTAGTTGAGGGATTTGTGTCAGAATTACGGGATTTCACCAATATCAGTGTCACGCAGAATGAACTCCAGGAGTTGAAAGAAATATGGAACCAGTGGGATGACGAGGCAAAGTAGTTGTTTCATAATACCTACAGCGATCTACCATACCTGCTTGATGTCAAAATAGATAAGCACCTATTCCGAGCAATGACTCAGTTCTGGAATGCTGCTTATAGCTGTTTCTCATTCAGAAAAGTAGATTTGGTTCCCACGGTAGAGAAATACACGACCTTGCTACATTGTCCGAGAATTCAAGTTGATAAATCTTATTCTAAAGCAGTTAATAGCCCGACTTTTGCGAGGAAATTGATGAATATCACGGGAATGAGTGAACAATGGGTTTCAGCTAGAATGCAGAAGAAAGGCGAGGGTAAATGCATACCTTGGATATATTTGAGGGACCTGATCCTAACGCATCCTGATGCAAAGAAAAAGATTGACGTCTTGGCCTTGTGTATTTACGGTTTGGTAATCTTCCCAAAAGCTATAAGACACATTGACGAAGCAGTTATTGATCTATTCGGCCGATTAGAAAAAGGGGTCACGCCTGTTCCCGCTATCTTGGTCGAAACGTTCAGATCCTTGAATGCATGTCGGAGAATAGGTGAAGGCAGGTTTATTGGATGTGCGCAGTTGTTATTGGCCTGGTTCCATAGTCACTTCTGGAAGGTGGATAAAGTGTCTTATCGGTTTTTGTCGAAGAATTGCTCCCCGTTAAAAGAGATAGTAGCTACGCCTAGAAGAGAAGACATGTCCAAAGAAAACTGGATAGCGCTCCTCCAAAACCTTCAAGAAGACGACATCGAGTGGAAGGCTCCTTGGATGATTCCCGATAAGGTCCTTTATAGTTGTGGAAACTTTGAATGGGTTCCTCTACTGAGAATTTGGGGTGCCACTGTATATGCTCCTTTGCTGGTCCTAAGACAGTATAGTTCAAGACAGTTTGTACCAACGACATACGGGCTAGCTCAATGCGAGTCTCATATGAAGGGAGAGCTATAAAAAAAGGTTAAAGAGATCTCTAGTGCATGGAATCAGATTTATAGAATGAGAAGATTATCCGCAGGCCCGAGGATGACCCCGGAATACAGTGAATGGAGGGCTAGGAGAATCAATGATAACATCTCCAAGCCAAATCCAGAGGGCGCCCGATCGAGAGAAGAATGCTTGCGAGTGGTCCCGTTAGAATTAGAGATTGTGAAACAAGATTTTAAACGGATGAGTTCGGAGCTTGGAAAAAGGATAGAAAAGCTGAAAGAAGAAAAGATGCTCCTCCAATTAGAGGTGGACGGTAAAAAATCGGAGGCTAAGAAACTTAGAAAAGAAAAATGAAAGGTAGAGGAAGACCGAGATAACTTGAAGACAGAATACAATAAGATGCGTCTGACGATAAAAAAATGCTAGATTAGGGAAAACTTCGGAGCAGTGGCGACAGGAGATCCGAGAGGAAAAAGCCAGAGTTAGCAATTGGGAGAAAAAGTTTCAAAAAATGCAAACACAAAAAGAGGCCTTAGAGAAGGGCATGACAGAAAACCAAAAGGAGAAAAAGGGACTAAAAGCTATAATAGCTGAGTTTGGGCGGTCTCTGCACCACTATCGAAGTCAAGACTCGGAAAGCAAACTGAAATCAAGTCTGAACAGAATCGAGGAAATGAAGGGTAAGGTTGAAGAGCTAGAATCGACATTACACAGTAGTGAGCTCCAGATTGAGCTTCTGGAAACAAGAGAAAGGTGTTGGGAGGAGGAGCTTCGCCATTCTTGCGAGCAAGTTAGAAGCCAGAATTACCTCATGGGTGAAGCGATAATCCAGATTTGAGAGGTAGCTGATCACCTACAGACTTTGGCTGCGGAAGCTGACATATTGAGCATGAGATATGAGCTATCGCCGGGTTATAATCAAGAGCTAATCTCTTTGCTTGGGAAAATCAAAACCTTAGGCCTTAGGGTGAAAGCATATTTGTAATCTGCTTTATGTAAAGGGTTTTGCCTTCTAATAAAGTTTTCTAAAATAAACTTGATCAGAATCGATGTCTTCTTCTTGCATTCATGCATTGCATCATATTACATGCATTTAAGTTTATAAAAATGGGCCTAATTAGCTAAAATTATCAGAAAGAGAGAGAGAGAGAGAGAAAAAAAAAGGAAGTGAAAGGAGAAAATCTAGAAGCGGAACATCACTACAGAACACGTGCTAAAACCAGGAAAATGGATCAAAGGTTCGAACAATTCTAGAAAGAAATACAGGAACAAATGCAAGAGCAAATGTTAAAACTCCAGTAGGAAATGAGAGACCAAATGTTGGAGGCCCAGAGGAATATGATGGCCCAAATGGCCCAAATGATGAACGGGGCAATGGATAAGGGGAAAGGTCCTATGCCTCTGGTCGAAGAAAGTAGTGAAGGCATCCCCTCGGGTTTTACCCCGCCACACGCAAGAACAAGGCCTGAGGAGTATATCCTAAGGCCACCAGTTGCGATCAGGCCCCAACAAGGGCAGGACAACGCTAGACCTCCCATGAGCTTCTACGTAGGCTCCGGATCCCAACCAGGAGATAACCCGATCAATCCTATTGTACCCAATTTAGATATGGCAGAGAAAATGCGGTCGAGAGAAGAATCTTCAAGGTAGTTAGAGGATCGTTGCAAATGGCTGGAAGAAAAATTCAAGGCGCTAGAAAGTATCGATCATCATCATGGGATTGACGCAAAAGATTTAAGTCTGGTTCAAGATTTGGTGCTGCCTCATAAGTTTAAAATACCTGAATTTGAAAAATACAGTGGGACTAGCTGCCCGGAGGCCCACATCACTATGTTCTATAGGTGAATGGCTGGCTACGTAAGCAATGATCAACTCTTAATCTACTATTTCCAAGAAAGTTTAGTGGGCGCAGCTACTAGATGGTATAACCAGCTTAGTCGGGCCAACATTAGTTCTTGGAGAAATTTGGCTCAAGCATTTCTGAAGTATTACAGCCACGTCACAAATATGACACCGGATTGAATTACTTTGCAAAGTATGGAAAAGAGAAAAAATAAAAGTTTCAGACAGTACGCGCAGAGGTGGAGGGAGGTCGCCATGCAGGTCCAACCACCCCTCTTAGAAAAGAAAACTACCATGCTCTTCATCAACAACCTGAAGGCTCCTTTCATAACCCATATGATAGGGAGTACGACTAAAAGCTTTGCCGACATAGTAATGGCGAGAGAGATGATCGAACATGCCAGAAGGGGCGGCAAGATCGAGGCAGGAGAAAGCGCTAGGAGGGTTGCTCCTAAGAAGAAGGACGGTGAAGTAAATAATGTGAACACACACAAGGCGATAATGGTTAATCGGCCAAAGGCAGTCACCTCTGGACAACAAGGTCCGGCAAGACAGGAATCGAGAACCAGATCGAATACCGAAAAAATTTAATTCACGCCAATTCCAATAACGTACAAGGAGCTATACCAGACTTTGTTTAACGAGCATATCGTGTCCCCGTTCTATTTGCAACCATTGCAACCTCCATACCCAAGTGGTATGACTCTAACGCTCACTGCGATTACTATACAGGGGTAGCGGGGCATTCGATAGAGAATTGCCTCGCCTTTAAAAAGGTAGTCGAGAGGCTAATAAAGATGGAGGTCATAACACTCGACAATTTGATAAAAAAGGGGAACCCACTACTCAATCACGAGAATAGAGGGGTAAACACGATTGGTGAGAAAGTGGTGAGAAAAATCAAGAAGGACGTCACGGAGGTGAAAACCCCATTGAGAGTAGTCTGGGAGGAAATGGCAAAGAGAGGATTGAAAGATTCAAATTCTGCGAAAAATTAGAGGTATATAAAAAACTACTGCAAAATTTATAAAACAAAAGGGCACGAGATTCAAGAATGTGCCCAATTTAGAATCTTGGTGCAAAACCTTATGGACAACAAGGAACTAGAGTTTTATGAAAAAGGAGTAGAGGAAAGGAATGTATGTGTGACCAAGGAAGAATTGATGAAGCCTGGAGTCAATTACCCTAGAATCATCATCTCACAAAACACAGAAGGTGGGGTGCGGGGAAGGCCAAAGATTATAATTCAGAGACCTGCTTGTTTTCCCTACAAAGACAGTAAAAAGGCACCCTGGGACTACAATTGTAATGTGATGATATCAGGGGTGGAAAGCTCCACTAGCATTTCTGAGGAGGTCAAGAATGAAGGGTTCTATACGCGTAGTGGGAAGCGTTACGACCCTAAGAACAGAG
This sequence comes from Gossypium rotundifolium, assembly GCA_025506655.1. Taxonomy (NCBI): domain Eukaryota; kingdom Viridiplantae; phylum Streptophyta; class Magnoliopsida; order Malvales; family Malvaceae; genus Gossypium; species Gossypium rotundifolium. Next base: position 129,895,698 of record CP106723.1, read on the forward strand.
GAGCGGAACTAGTGAAACTGAAAACTGTGCTGATTGGGCAGAAAAAAAAACCCGAAACCCCTATCAATGAACCCGTAAAAGAGCAGAAGGCCAAAGAATTCTTGAAATTCTTGAAACACAATGATCTGTAAATGGTAGAACAATCACAAAACAATCACCAAGATATCCGTATAGCCTATTTATTAAGCTCAGAAGTGCACCGTGAAGTACTGATAAAAGTACTGAATGAAACTTATGTTACTAAGGATATATCCGTTAATAAGTTGGACCGTCTGGTTAGTAACATAAGTGCTGACAATTTTATTTACTTCAGTGATGATGAAATCCCACCAGGAGGCATGGGATCAACAAAAGCCTTGCACATAACTACTCGTTGCAAGGATACACTCTTCCGAGTGTGTTAATAGATAATGGATCAGCTTTAAATGTCTTACCTTTGGCTACACTGAGGAGGTTGCCTATAGACGACTCTCACATGAAAGCATGCCGTAACATAGTGAGAGCGATTGATGGCAAAAAAAGAAGAGTGATGGGAAGAATGAACGTACCATTATTGATCGGGAGTAACACATATGAAGTAGATTTCCTAGTCATAGACATCAAGCCCTCTTACAACTGCTTGTTGGGAAGGCCCTAGATTCATTCGGCAAGTGCTGTGCCCTTGTCACTGCACCAGAAATTGAAGCTAGCAATAGAAAATCGACTGGTAACTATAAACGCTTAAGAAGACATCATAGCAACTGTTACCAATGAAGTACCATATCTAGAAACAAGTGAAGAGGCCGTTGAATGCTCCTTTCAATCCTTAGAGTTCGTAAATGCTACTGTCATCTCGAAGGGAAATGAAGTCCCAGTGCCTAAGCTATCCAAGACCACAAGGATGGGCCTACGAATGATGATAGGAAAAGGTACTCTACCAGGAAAAGGATTGGGCAAACATCTCCAAGGGAAAGTTTAGATCCCGATGCTGAAAGAGTAGAGAGACCGTTTTGACTTGGGTTTCAAACCAGATGCAAAACAAATGAGGAGGGAAATAGAGAAGAAATAAGAAAGGAGAAGGGCAAGGTTGAACAGAGAGGACGTCAAGTGGGAATCAATGACATTCCCCCACATATCGCGTACCTTTGTGTCAGGAGGAATAATCTACCCAGAGAATCTTCCTCACATCAATGCCATACACGACGAGAAAACCGATCAAGAAAACCTGTTGGGCATTTGCCCATATGAACCTGGAAGTGTTCTGAACAATTGGACTGCAGAGAAATTTCCTGTAGTTTTAGAGATTATACAGAGTAATATTTAGAATGCACTCATTGTTTTAAGCCTAGAAACAATGAGATTTCTTTTGTGAAATAGGCTCATGTTCGGATATTTTGTTCCAATGAAATACATCTTTAATTTTAACAAATATTTTCTCATTTCTTGTTCCCATTCATATCATATGGATAGTTATCCTTCAATTTATTTATTCTGTGTACATCCTTTGATACCCATCACAGGTCCCTAGCCATCAATGATATGAGCAACGATACTACATATTCAGAGGTCCGTTTTGAGCAAGACATGTGTTTAGAGGAATCTCAGGATTTTGAAAGTGACAGAGAATGTGATCTGCCTCCAGATTTGTTGAGAATGGTAGAGCAAGAAGAGTCAGTGGAAATGGTGAACTTGGGAGAAGGACAAGAAGTGAAGATCGGAGCTTGTATCACGGCAGAGACCAAGCGAGACCTCATCGAGTTACTCCAAGAATTCAAGGATGTATTCACGTGGTCGCATCAAGATATGCCCAGATTAAGCACTGATATCGCAGTACACTGGTTGCCCATAAAAGAAGAATACAAGCCCGTCCAACAGAAGCTTCGAAGAATAAGACCGGATGTTTTGTTAAAAATAAAAGAAGAAGTCGAGAAAGAATTTAACGCCAGATTCTTACAAGTGGTTAAGTATTCAGATTGGGTGGCTAATATAGTCTCTGTCCCTAAGAAAGATGAGAAACTGCGAATGTGCGTAGACTACAGGGATCTAAACAAGGCTAGCCCGAAAGACAATTTCTCGTTGCCTCACATCGACACCTTAGTAGACAATACGGCGGGCTATTCATTGTTCTCCTTCATGGATGGTTTCTCAGGATACAACCAAATAAAGATGCATCTTGAAGACATGGATAAGACAACATTTGTGACCATGTGGGGAACATTTTGTTACAAGGTGATGCTGTTTGAGCTAAAAAATACGGGAGCGACATATCAGAGAGCCATGGTAACCCTATTTCACGACATGATGCATAGAGAAATTAAGGTTTACGTCGACGATATGATCGCCAAGTCCCGAACTGAAAAAGAACATGTGCAGGTCCTAAGAAAACTATTCTTGAGGTTAAGGAAATTCCAGCTAAAACTTAATCCAGCAAGGTGTACTTTCGGAGCTCGATCTGAGAAGTTGCTTGGATTCATGGTCAGTAAAAAGGGGATTGAGGTTGACCCAGACAAAGTCAAGGCCATACAAGAGTTGCCCCCACCACATACCCAAAGTGAAATTAGAGGTTTCTTAGGAAAGCTAAATTACATCGCTCGGTTCATTTCACAACTGACTGAGAAATGTGACCCCATATTTCGTCTTCTTAAGAAATGCAATCTGGGCACGTGGGATGAAGAATGCCAGAAGACCTTTGACAAAGTAAAGCAATACCTGTCCAATGCCCCAGTATTGACACCGCCTCATCCAAGTAGGCCATTAATCCTTTATTTGACAGTGCTCGATAATTCAATGGGATGTGTGCTTGGTCAGCACGACGAGTCGGGAAAAAGAGAGAAGGCAATATGCTACCTTAGTAAAAAATTCACTGAGTGTGAAATAAGGTACTCACCAATCGAGAAACTATGTTGTGCCTTGATTTGGACAGCTCGGAGATTGAGGCAGTATATGTTGTATCATACGACATGGCTCATCTCAAAGCTAGATCCTCTAAAATATATGATGGAGTCTATCGCTTTGAAAGGAAGGATGGCCAGATGGTAGATTCTGCTTTCTGAATTCGACATAGTTTATGTGAACCAAAAGGCAGTAAAAGGGAGTGCAATAGCGAACTTTTAGCCAGTAGAGCCTTTGAAGATTACGAGCCTTTAGACTTCGATTTCCCTAACGAAGATTTGATGTATGTGGCAAACAATGGAGAGGGTGCCTCAGAAGATCATCCTTGGAAGCTGAATTTTGACGGAGCATCAAATGCCGTGGGCAATAGAATTGGGGCAGTTCTGATATCCCCAAAAGGAGACCATTACCCATTTGCTTACAAACTGGATTTCGATTGCACTAATAATATGGCTGAATATGAGGCTTGCATCATGGGTCTCCGTGCCACTATCGAACACAAAATCAGAGTATTGGAAGTGTATGGAGATTCTACTCTGGTAATCTATCAACTTAAAGGGGAATAGGAAACCAGGGATCTAAAGCTAGCCATCTACAAAAGATTGGCCCAAGATTTGATCAGAGAGTTTGACGACGTCACTTTCCGTTATTTACCCAGAGACGAAAACCAAATGGCTGATGCTCTGGCCACCTTAGCCTCCATGGCCCGAATAAACGAAAATGAGGATATGAAACCTATACGAATGAGCATTCATCAGGACCCAGCCCATTACTATAATATTGAGGAAGAAGAGAAAACTGGCCTACCATGGTACCACGATATACTGCGGTACGTGAAAAATAACCAAGCAACTGAGAACGATAAAAAGACGTTGAGAAGACTAGCTTGTGAATACGTCCTGGATAGAGAGGTCCTATACAAGAAAAGGAAATATCAAGTGCTGCTGAGATGTGTGGATGCCGCTGAAGCTAAGTTAATCCTGGAAGAAGTCCATGAAGGCGCCTGCAGAACTCACGCCAATGGTTTCACAACGGCCAGACAAATAATAAGGTTTGGATATTATTGGTCCACCATGGAAGGAGACTGCATCAACTATGCCAAAAAATGTCATAAATGCCAGATTTATGGAAACAAGATTCATGTGCCTCCTTCACCTTTACACGTTATGACTTCCCCATGGCCATTTTCCATGTGGGGCATGGATGCCATTAGACCAATCTCACCGAAAGCTTCAAATGGGCATCGGTTCATCTTCGTGGTTATCAACTACTTCACCAAGTGAGTAGAGGCCGCATCATATGCTAACGTCACTAAGTCAGCGGTCAGTCAGTTCTTGAAGAAGGAAATTATTTGTCGATATGGAATGCCTGAGAGGATAATATTAGACAACGCATTGAACCTAAACAATAGTACGATAGTGGGAGTTTGCAGCCAATTCAACATTAAACACCACAATTCGTCTCTGTATCATCCAAAAATGAATAGGGTAGTGGAAGCGGCCAACAAAAACATCAAAAAGATAGTGGGGAAGATGACCGAGACTTACAAGGATTGACATGAAAAATTACCGTTCGCGTCTATGCTTATCGAATGTCCGTCCGAACCTCTACTGGGGCAACGCCTTTCTCATTGGTCTATAGGATGGAGGCAGTTCTACCTATTGAAGTGAAAATACCTTCTCTTCGAGTATTGTCAGAAGTGAAGCTGGATGAAGCTGAATGGATCCAGGCTCAATATGATCAGTTGAACTTAATTAAAGAAAAGAGATGGAGGGCTATCCGTCACGGTTAGATGTACCAAAAGCGAATGATGCGATCTTACGACAAAAAGGTTCGCCCAAGGGAATTCCACAAGGGGGACCTCGTGCTGAAAAAGATCCTTTCCATGCAAAAGGATTACAGAGGAAAATAGATGCCGAACTGGAAAGGACCGTATATGGTAAAGAAAGCTTTCTCGGGGGGTGCACTGATTTTGACTGAGATAGACGGGAAAAGCTTGCCCAATCCCGTGAACTCAGATTCAGTTAAAAAATACTTTGCTTGAAATGGAAGAGGCCAAGGTGAAAACCCGCAAAGGGCACTTTGAGACTTTAAAAAAAAAACGGAGAGGCCAAGGTGAAAACCCGCAAAAGGGTACCTTGAGACCAAAGGGCTTTTGAGTTGAAAACCCGAAAAGGACGGCTCGAGTTTTGAATGGACACGTTGTGATCTTGCAGTACTAGAATCAACAGAAGAGGAAGCACGTTGCATATCGGGGCATCGACAAAATACTTTGAATCTTCTAAACACATGACATGCTCAAAGCAGTCTTCTTGAAGTTTGTATATAGAAGCCCAATTGGTGATGTCTAAGGCATCTGATCCATGTTGTTTATTTTACTATTTTTGGGTTTTTTTTCTCTGTAAAAAAGGGATATGTTCCCAGTCAATTTTTCTTCTTTCATAGATAATTCATTTTAACTCTCTTTGAAATCGACCTACTGTTACCCATCATTAACATGCTGCATTGAAACAGTAATTGATGAACCAACAATTTCACAAAGGAAAGTTCCATGTATTACTTTGGAAATCTCTAGATAAAATAGAAAACCGAGATAGGACAATTGTTTAGAATTTTCACGAACATAGGATAAAGACATTGGGGAAAGGGGGTCTTAATGGAGACCATTTCTTCAAAGTTTCTCGCCTGATTCAGTAATCGTGGTAGGGTGAATAATGTTACTTGGTCACTTAGAAAAGGTATGACAGGCCAATTTTCGATAAAGAAAGATTCAAAAACCCTAAATTGCTGAGGAATGAATCCAAAATGAACCAAGTCAGGTATTCTTCGAGTAGGAGTTGTGACTCCCGTGGAAGACAGTTAGAAGTCAATGCAGGCCTGTGTTTCGAGGCCTAAAATGGGCTTTGAAATTTCCACAGAGGCAAGTCATTCATGCGAAAACGGTTACTGTAAGGGAAACGAAGATAAAACCTTGACAGATAAATGCGTGATAACACCTTAAATAGGAATCATACTCATAACATTTTGACTCATTCCAATCATGGCATCCTAATCATTACGCATGAGCATGTACTCATTCTTCAGGTTATGTCCTTAAAAGGACACTATAGGAACAGATGAGGGAATGGCAGATCTTGTCTCCCTGAAGTTGTAAGAAGCAGATCGAAGATATCACCGTGGTCCCCGAGTTTGCGGGGATCGATTGAAGATAGCGATTTGACCTTCCTAAAGTTGCGGAAGTAGATCAAGATATCACCGTGGTCCTTGAGTTTGCAGGGATCAGATTAAGGACAACAGATTTGACCTTCCTGAAGTTACAGGAAGCAGATCGAAGATATCAGTCTGGTGGTCCCTAAATTTGTAGGGATCAGATTGAAGATAGAAGATTTGACCTTCCCGGTTACTGAAGCGGATCAAGATATCACCGTGGTCCCTGAGTTTGCAGGGATCAGATTGAAGATAGCAGATTTGACCTTCTTGAAGTTGCAAGAAGTAGATCGAAGATATCAGTCTGGTGGTCCTTGAGTTTGTGGGGATCAGATTGAAGATAGCAGATTTGACCTTCCCGGTTACTGAAGCGGATCAAGATATCACCGTGGTCCTTGAGTTTGCAGAGATCAGATTGAAGGTAGCAGATTTGGCATTCCTGAAGTTGCAGGAAGCAGATCGAAGACATAGATCTTGTCTCCCTAAATTTACAGTAGAGCAGATCGAAGATAGAAAGTTTGGCGTTTCTGATGTTACAGAGAGCAGATTGAAAATAACAGATTTGGCGTTCCTGATGTTGCAGGAAGCAGATTGAAGATGGCAGATCTTGTCTCCTTGAAGTTGCAAGAGCAGATTCAAAACAAACCTTATCTCCCTGAAGTTGCAGTGGAGCGGGTTGAAGTTGCAAGTCTTATCCCCCTGAAGTTATAGCGGAGCAAACTAAAAATAGCGAATCTTATTTCCCTGAAGTTGTAGTGGAACAAATGGAAGCTATAAATAAATAGATCTTATCTATCTAATGTCGTAACCATTTTTTTGGAAAAAAACGGGGTTCGACTTTGGTTTTTAAAACGAAAAAAGACAGGGAGTCGCCACCAATCTTTTTGTTGAGGTGTGATCGGGTCACCTCATAAAACGGTTGTTTTTAATAAACAGTTTGATTTATCAAAACAACAATTTTGGTCTACAAAATCCAGAAAATGAGTTCGGGAGTCGGTTACGCATGAGGAAGGGTTAGCACCCTCGATACGCCCAAAATTGGTACCAAAATGATTAATTAGTGTCTTAATGCCGGAAGTTTGAAAAGGTTTTAAAATACGGATCCTTTAAAAGGTATTAGGATATTTGAGATTTTTTTGTTCCGAGAGGGTACAAACATCACATCCAGCACGTTAGTACATGATATTCTAAACCTTCGTAATCAAAGCTATCTCATAATTTTACGAAGTTTATCAAAAGGATGTTTAGTTATCTAGTCAAACGGAAAATCGCAACCCAGCACGTTAGGGCACTATTCCCCGAATTCCTAGATACAAAACATTGCCTTTATTTTAAAACCTTTAAATAGAGTGTAGCAATTTTATGAAATGCATCGTATCGTATCAAATTAAAGAAAAGGCTCGAGTCAAAACTTGAGATTTCTTTGTCCCGAAAAGATATAAACATTACATCCAGCACGTTAGGACACGATGTTTTAATCTCTCGTAATCAAAGTCGTCTCGTGATTCGCAAAACTTCGTAAAAGGGATGTTAAGTAATTTAGTTAAACGGAAAATCGCAACCCAGCACATTAGGGCACTATTTTCCGAATTCCTAAATACGAAACATCACCTTTATTCTAAAACCTTTAAATGAAATATGATGATTTTCAAAATATATTTTGTGTAGTAATGATATGAAATTAAGAAAGATAAACGTAGATATAAATATAGTAAATATAATAGTACTAATAATAATAATATGATAATGATATAAAGCAATGATAATACTATACCAATATGAATAATACATATATATATAATATTAGTGGTAAAATAGAATAATAAAATTATAGTAATGAAAATTAAACAATAAAATAATAAAATATAAGATAATGGTAATAATGTGAAAATAATAATATAAATGATAATCAAGTGAAAATAAAATAATGAATTAATACTAACAAATAATAATAAAACAATAATAATAATAAAATTGATAATAATATTAGTGATAGTAAAAAGATATATAATAGTAATAACAATAAACATATAAATAATAATAATAGCAAAATGATAATAATAATAATAATAATAATAATAATAATAATAATAATAATAATAAGTTTTAGCTAAGTTAAAAATAGTGAAAATAATAAAAAAGGACTAAATTAAATTAAAAAGGAAAATTTCGGGGCAAATTTAAAATAAAAGAATGATTAGGGGCCTATTTACACACGCGAAAGGACTGGAGGGACCAAAGAGGTAATAAACCCCTTCAGCCAAAACGCGCAGCAGCACCAGGGACTAAATTGCGAACTGGAATAGATCATAGGGTCAAATGTGAAAATAAAAAAAGATCTGATTGCAAAGGTTTGAAAAAGCGGAAGGGCCAAAATGGCAAATAACCCATTGATTTAAAAACGCGCGGATCCTGAGGCGGGTCGGGTCAACACGCGGATCCTGGGGGGCAAAACGACGTCGTTTGGGCATTAAAACCGACCCAAAACGACGCTGTTTGAGGGCTATTTAAGGCCCTAAAGTCGGAAAAAAAATCATTTTGAGCTGAGTTTTAAAAAAAAATAAACCTCCCTCTCCCTTTTTTCTCTGTAGGGCCGAAGGGAGAGTGGGGATTCCGATGGCCGGACCACCGTCCTCTGTCGTCGACGCTGTCGCGTCGGCCACCGCGCACGGTGGTCAGAGGAGGTAAAAGTTTTATTTTTTTCCTCTTTTTTATGCGCTTTAATAATATGCATATATATATGTCGAAAGGAAAGAAAGGGAAAGAAGATTTCGGAAATAATAAAAAGGGAAAAGAAATCACCACCTTTGCCTTTGTTTTCGATTTTTAGTGGGTAATCTTTGTTCTGCAAGCGTTTGTATCTTCTGTTTGTGTTTGAAAATATTGTTTCTTGTAAAAAAGATAGCCGAATCTCTCTCTTTTTATTCAAAAAAAAATCCCCCTTTGTTTGAATCCCCTTTTGTTTTCTTTTTTTGATTCAATGATCTCTTTTTAAAAAAAAAACTCCTACATTCGCCTTGAACCCCTTTTATATCTCTCGAAATGTTACAATATATTAGTATTTCTCCGCTTTTGCTTGCGTGTTGTGTTGCTTCATCTTGTTTTGCGGTGTTTGGGCGGTGGAGCAGGCCTGACGGTCGATGGCGGTGTCGAGAGCAGAGCAAGTGGATGTCGAGAGAGGGCGGGCGGGTGGCGGCGGCCAAGCTAATTTAGGGTTTTAGAAACCCTAAATTTTTTCTGAAAAATATTTTGGGCCTGTTTGTAAATTGGGCCATTCAGGTTTGTAATTGGGCTGGGCAAAATTGGCCTGTAAGCCCGGGCAAAATTGGGCTATGACAGCCGGCCCTCTTTGTTCATTGTCGTGTAACGAGAATGGAGCAAAGACATTTAAGAATGACCAATTTTGCCCGGCCTTGCCGAGTCTTAACTTCTTTGGTGTTTCTCTTCTTCAAGTAGCTTCATTCTAGTCCATCGCATCTTGTTGCTTTGATCCATTCCACCGCTACTTCAGAGAGATAGGATCTGTAGCTTTAATTTGCTCCTGTTGCAACTTCGAAGGGATGAGACTTGTTTATTTTGAATTGCTCCACCGCAACTTCAAGGAGATAGATTTGTATCTTCAGCCCAGCTCTATTGCAACTTCAGGGAAATAAGGTTTGGAATCTTCAGCTTGTTCTATTGCTAGTCAAGAAGACAGGACGATTATGTTCCACTACTGTTTAGGGCAACAGGATCGACGATCTTGACCTATTCCACTGCTGGTCAGGGCAATAGGATGGTGGCTTAAATCGTGTTCCCCACTATTTAGAGAGACAGGATTTGCCTTCGTTCTTGCCCCACTATTGGTTAGGGCGACAAAATCTACAATTTTTGACCTATTCTACTGCTGGTCAGCGGCAATAGGATGGTGGCCTAAATCATGTTCCCTACTGGTTAGGGAGCCAAGATTTGCCTTCGATCTTGCCCCACTACTGGTCAGGGCGACAAGATCTACAATTTTTGACTTATTCCACTGCTGGTCAGTGGCAATAGGGCAATCTTCAACCTATTCCACTACTGGCTAGTGGCAATAGGGTAATCTTCAACTTATTCCACTGCTGGTTAGTGGCAATAAGACAATCTTCCACCTATTCCACTGCCGGTCAGTGACAATAGGACGGTGGCCTAAATCATGTTCCCTACTGGTTAGGGAGCCAAGATTTGCCTTCGATCTTGCCTCAATACTAGTTAGGGCGACAAGATCTACAATTTTTGACCTATTCCACTGCTGGTCAGGGATATAGGACGGTGGCCTAAATCATGTTCCCTACTGGTTAGGGAGCCAAGATTTGCCTTCGATCTTGCCCCACTATTGGTTAGGGCGACAAGATCTACAATTTTTGACCTATTCCACTCTCGGTCGTGACATAGGACGGTGGCCTAAATCATGTTCCCTACTGGTTAGGGAGCCAAGATTTGCCTTCGATCTTGCCCCACTATTGGTTAGGGCGACAAGATCTACAATTTTTGACCTATTCCACTGCTGGTCAGGGACATAGAACAATCTTCCACCTATTCCACTGCTGGTTAGTGGCAATAGGATAATCTTCAACCTATCCCACTGCTGGTCAGCGGCAATAGGATAATCTTCAACCTATTCCACTACTGGTCAGTGGTAATAGGACAATCTTCAACCTATTCCACTGCTGGTCACTAGCAATAGGACAATCTTCTACCTATTCCACTACTGGTTAGTGACAATAGGATGGTGGCTTCACCAGTGTTGCTACACCGTCCTCTGGGGACATATCCTGTAGACTCGATTTTATATGCTTGTGTTTATGCCAAATGATGCGGATGCTATGATCGGAATGACTCAAATGCTCTTAACTACGTGTGATATAGATGACATTTACATGAATGCATGATGTCATGAGAATGATGATTTTTCATTAAGATGCAATAAATTGAATACTCCTAACTAAATGATATTATGGAGGACATTTGCATGAATGCAGGATGTTGTGAGAGTGAACTCTTTTTTTTAAAAGCTTAGGGCTGTAATTGCTCGTTCGCTCATCAAGGTCACGGCACGGACGCAATATCTCATTTGATATCTTTGACAGAGAATCTGGAGAAATAGCCATGATTTTAGACTCCTCTTCCTCGAACGTTTCCAACCCCTAAGTGTGGTGGTTCCTAGACAACAGTCCTGTTTCAGGTTCCTGCGCTGTTTAGAGGCTTCTAGAGTAATAGGCGGGACTCCTTTTATGGAAGCATTATGGGTCCATGGGTCATTATTTCAATTGCAAACAGCTTAAAGATTTAAAATAACAATGGAATTTATGAAGAATGGAATTGGATTAAATCAACAAAAGTAAATGTTATTGGAGTAAAAAAAATGGGTAAAAAGAAAAGTAGGTGCCCTAGATATTGCGGCCTGAGCTTCACCACCGAATCCTTCCGAAGATCATTTTGAGTTGAATAGACGTTGGGAGATCTGCAGTGCTTTGTAGATGTTCTGAGGTGTAACATTCCTCCTTTCTGTTAATTTCGAGAGAATAAAATCGTCACATACTCTTTCTCTTGTCAGAATTTGATCCGCCCTTGTCGGGTTTTCGACTCAAAACCCCTTTAGTCTCAAAGCGCCCTTTTCGGGTTTTCGCTTTAGCCTCTCCGCTTTTTTTTTTAGGTCTTAAAGCGCCCTTTGCGGGGTTTCACTTTAGCCTTTCCCTTCTTCAAACATAATACTTCTTAACTGAATCTAAATTTATGGGATTGGATAGATTTTTCCCATCCATCTCGGCCAAAATTAGTGCCCCTCCAGAAAAAGCCTTTTTCACCACATAAGGTCCTTCCCAATTTGGCATCCATTTCCCTCTGAAATCCTTTTGTATGGGGAGGATCTTTTTCAAAACTAAGTCTCCCTCGTGGAATTCTTGGACGCACTTTTTTATTGTATGCTCGCATCATTCGCTTTTGGTACATCTGACCATGACGGATAGCTTTCAGTCTCTTTTCTTCGATCAGATTCAACTGATCATATCGAACTTGGATCCATTCTGCTTCATCCAATTTTAGTTCAGACAATACTCGAAAGGATAAAATTTCAACTTCAATGGGTGAAACAGCCTCTATTCCGTAAACCAATGAGAAAGGAGTTGCCCCGGTGGAGGTTCTGACCGACGTTCGATAAGCAAAAATGGGCAAATGGTAACTTCTCGTGCCAATATTTGTAAGTCTCAGTCATCTTCCTTACTATCCACTTGATGTTCTTATTAGCTGCTTCTACTGCGCCGTTCATCTTTGGACGATACGGTGATTTAATTGTGATGTCGATCTTGAATTGCCTCTGACTTACGCAATCATGTTTGTTGTTTAAGTTTAACGATTATCGATATGATCCTCTCGGGCATTCCATATCTACATATGATTTTCTTTTTAAGAACTTGTTGACTGCTGATTTTGTCACATTAGCATATGAAGTGGCCTCCACCCATTTAGTGAAGTAATCAATTACCACGAAGATAAACCGATGTCCATTGGAAGCTTTTGGAGAGATTGGTCCAGTAACGTCCATGCCCCACATAGAAAAAGGCCATGGGGAGGTTATAACATGTAAAGGTGAGGGTGGTACATGAATCTTGTCCCCATAAATTTGGCACTTATGACATTTCTTAGCATAATCAATGCAATCTCTTTCCATGGTAGACCAATAATACCCGAATATCATGATTTGTCTGGCCATTGCGAACCCATTGGCATGTGTTCCACAGACACCCTCATGGACTTCTTCTACGATCTTCCTAGCCTCGGCGCCATCCACACATCTCAATAGCACTTGATCCTTTCTTCTTTTGTATAGGATCTCTCCGTCTAAGACATAGTCACAAGCTAGTCTTCTCAACATCCTTTTGTCATTTCTGGTTGCTTGATCAGGGTATTTATGATCTTTCACGTATTGTAGTATATCGTGATACCACGGGTGATCATTTTGCTCCTCTTCTTCCACGCTGTAGCAATGGGCTGGGGCCTCATAAATGCTCATTTGTATAGGCCTCATATCCTCCTTGTTGTTTGCTCGTATCATAGAAGCTAATGTGGTTAGAGCATCAGCCATCTGATTTTCGTCTCTTGGTAGATAACTGAAAGTGATGTCATCGAACTCATTAATCAGTTCTTGGACCAATCTTTTGTATTCGACCAATTTGGGATCTCTCGTCTCCCATTCTCCTTTAAGTTGATAAATCACTAGTGCAGAGTCTCCGTATACTTCTAGCACCTTAATTTTACGTTCTATAGCGGCACGGATACCCATGATGTAAGCTTCATACTCTGCCATATTGTTTGTACAATCAAAATCCAATTTACAAGTGAATGGGTAATGATCTCCGTTTGGGGACACCAGAACTGTCCCAATTCCATTGCCCACAGCATTTGATGCCCCGTCGAAGTTCAGTGCCCAATGACGATTTTCTGGGGTACCTTCTTCGGTGGTTGCCACATATATTAGATCTTTATTAGGGAAATCAAAGTCTAAAAGCTCGTAATCTGGCAGAGTTTTACTGGCTAGAAAATCCGCTATTGCACTCCCTTTCACCGCCTTTTGGTTTACATAAACTATGTCGAACTCAGAAAGCAGGATTTGCCATCAGGCCATCCGACCATTCAAGGCAGTCGATTCCATCATGTATTTCAGAGGGTCTTGCTTCGAGATAAGCCAAGTCGTATGATACAGCATATACTGCCTCAATCTCTGAGTTGTCCAGATCAAGGCGCAACAAAGTTTCTCAATTGGCGAGTACTTCGTTTCACATTCAGTGAACTTTTTTATTAAGGTAGTATATTGCCTTTTCTTTCTTTCTTGACTCATCGTGTTGGCCGAGCACACATCCCATTGAATTATCAAGTACCGTCAAATAGAGGATTAAAGGCTTATCTGGATTAGGCGGCGTCAATACTGGAGGATTAAACAAGTATTGGTCTTCTGACATTCCTCGTCTCACACATCTGGATTGTGTTTTTTTAAGAAGATGAAATATGGGGTCACATTTCTCAGTTAGCTATGAAATGAACCGATCAATGTAATTTAATCTTCCTAAGACCTCGAACTTCTTTTTTAGTGCGTGGTGGAGGCAGTTCTTGTATAGCTTTGACCTTGTCTGGGTCAACCTCAATCCCCTTTTCACTGACTATAAATCCTAGCAGTTTCCCTGATCTGGCTCCGAATGTACATTTTGCTGGGTTAAGCTTTAGCTGAAATTTTCTCAACCTTAAAAATAATTTCCTTAAGACTTGGACATGTTCCTTTTCAGTCCTGGATTTGGCGATCATGTCGTCGACATAAACTTCAATTTCTTTGTGCATCATATCATGGAATAGGGTTACCATGGCTCTCTGATATGTTGCTCCTACGTTTTTCAACCCAAATGGCATTACCTTATAGCAAAAGGTTCCTCACATGGTTCTGAACGTGGTCTTATCCATGTCTTCAGGAAGTATCTTTTATCTGGTTGTATTCTGATAAGCCGTCTATGAACGAGAACAATAAATAACCTGTCGTATTGTCCACTAAGGTGTCGATATGAGGTAACGAAAAATTGTCTTTCGGGCTAGCCTTGTTTAGATCTCTATAGTCTACACACATTCGTACTTTCCCATCTTTCTTAGGGACGGGGACGATATTGGCTACCCATTCTGAGTACTTATCCACTTGCAAGAAACCTGCATCAAATTGCTTCTTGACATCTTCTTTTATTTTTAGTAAAACGTCTGGCCTCATTCTCTGAAGTTTCTATTGGACTGGCTTGTATTCTTCCTTTATGGGAAAACGGTGTACCACGATATCAGTGCTTAACCTGGGCATGTCTTGATATGACCATGCGAAGACATCCTTGAATTCTTGGAGTAACTCAATGAGGTCTTGCCTTGTCTCTGTGGTGATACCGGCTCCAATCTTCACTTCTTTCTTTTCTTGTCCATCTCCTAGGTTCACTATTTCCACTGAATCTTTGTGAGGTACGATTTGTTTCTCCTCTTGTTCTACCATCCTTATGATTCAGAGATAAGTCACGCCTTGGTCATCTCCAAAATCCTGAAAATCTTCCGCACCCATATCTTGCTCAAAAGGACATTCTGAGTCATCGGTAGCATTACTCAAATCATTGATATTTGGGGACCTGTTATGGAGATGAATAAAGGCTCAATAGAATCACATAATCTAGGCATGCTTATTGGTATCATAAATGAAGAATAGAAATGTTTAGAAGAATATCTAAAGAAAGAATAATGATGATGAATGAAATAGAAGAAAATTTGCTCAAAAGACGGCGGAGATGCATTTCATTGAAAATAACGATGCCTTATACAAAATCACGCTTCACAAAAGGGACTCTTATTACTTCTAGACTTAAAGCAACAAGTGTGTTCCGAGTATTACTCTGAATAAGTTCTAAAAACACAGGGATCTCTTCCACAGTCCTATTGCTCAAACTCTCCCAAGTATATAAGGGCTTGAAAACTTTTATTCCCCAAATTCCCTCTTCAGATATGTCATTCAAACTTTTCGATATTCCTTCCAGGCTCTTGTCTTATTCAATGCGTCGCAACTCTCTTGCCCTTCTCTTCAACTATCGCATTTATTACTTTGTCAGAGCGATTAGGTTTTGAAGAATCGTCGAACTTTACAATCCTATTTCAATGAGCTTTTCGACTAACTTTTTGAAAGTAAGGCAGTTTTCTATTGAATGTCCTATAATCCCCGCATGATACTCACATTGAGCTTTTGTGTTATACCATTTGGGGTATGGAGGCTGCATTGGTTTTAATTAGTAAGGAGACACCACATGCGCATCAAATAAATTTTGATAGAGCTCCTTATATGTCATCGGGATGGGTGTGGACTGGAGCCTTCCAGTGTTAGGCTTTGAGTCAAAATCCTGCCTAGGGGGCCCTTGATGGCTGGTAGTCACCATCCTTAGCAGGCTTACTGTCATCGGCTTCGAATGGCCCTTGTCATCTTTACTCGTACTACCCGCTTCCTTTTCCTTCTTCTTCGGGGCTTTCAAAGTCCACTCTCTCCTTTCCTTTGTCTCTGCCTGAACAATCGATTTGGCACGATCATCCTCAGGGTTAAAACATGAGCCCATCGGGAAGTTCAACAAGGTTGAGGTATTAGTCTGACATTGGGGTTCGATAATGGTGGGTACCCTATACAACTGCGCGTCTGGTTGAGTCTAAATATTTATCAGGGAGTAAATAATTTCTTCATCATCCACACTACTAACCATTGAACCACGTTTTTTCAAGTCCTCCAGTTAGTAACTGGGTTAACTGGCCTATGATATTCATTTGATCTCGTATATCTTGTTGAATTTTGGCCAACTGCTCTTGCATCAGTATTTACCTTTGCTCTAATCTCTCCAACCTTTGTTCCATGTCTTCTAGGTTATTGAAATAACTTCACCTAATTAGGGTCTTTCTACAAATTTTAATGCAAGTGATATAATGCAATGCAAATGCATGAAATGCAATGCAAATGCATGAAATGAATGTACAAAGAAAGAGAGGCGTTGATTATGAATTCAATTTCATTAGAAGAACTTTTCTAGAAAATACATTTCTTTACATAAAACGGATTGCATATACGGCTTTATCTTCATAGTCCAGGTGAAAACACCAATCCTCTTCTTCGTATCCGGATGTTATGGTCGTGCCTCGTGAACTTTCTTAATAGATACCTCTTCTAGCTCCTTGTTGCTTGGTCCAGGCCGTACCTCTTCGCTCATTTATCTTTCATGATGTTCATAAGCTTCTTTTAGAAAATGGAGACATGATGACTCTCGATAATCTTTGTCGGCTTGAATCCTCGGGCAAAGTCTTGTATTCTTCTGTGGGCTATCAGTCCTCTCTCGTTGTTTACCTGGACTATGTTCGAACGACCGTATTATAATCCACTTTATCAAGGAACACATTTCCTTATGATAAACTCTTCTATTTAGCAATCGAATATGAATCAACACCTCCTTTCTAAGATGATGCGGTGCGATGCAATGCAATGCAATCACAAACAAAACAAAACACGTTAGCACAGGAGAAATAAAATAGAGTACCTATCCGGGTGACTACTAGGGGTTTAACATAGTTCTACCTAAGGTGGGCTCTTAGGGTTCACTACATGTGGTTTGGTTCTAAGGTAAGGGTACCCGAACTAGCAGATTCCTCGATCCTCACCCATTATAGGCTCATATAGACCGGGTTTAGTTCAGGGGAATACATTTCCCTATGGCTGCACGGAGATGAAAATCTCACGAAGACATAGGTACGGATGTATCCCGAAAGTGATCCACTATCCTGCACGGAGGTGAAAACCTCACGAAGGAGTAGCTTCTCACTCCCACTTAAAGGTGCGACCACAACGGTCATGCAATGCAATGCCGAAATTAAAACAACATGCAATAAAAGGATCGTAATTCTCAAATCGAACTTTCAAATTTTGACAAAAGATGAAGTAATCAATTTATGGCTTGACTTCCTAAATCAATCCCAAAGAGAAGTCGCTAAGTCGTCAGAACCATTTTTTGGAAAAAAAGGGTTCGACTTTAGTTTTAAAACGAAAAAACAGGAGTCGCCACCAATCTTTTTGTTGAGGTGTGATCGGTCACCTCGTAAAGCAGTTGTTTTAATAAGCGATTCGATTTATCAAAACAACGATTTTGGTCTACGAAATCCGAAAATGAGTTCGGAGTCGATTACATACGAGGAAGGGTTAGCACCCTCGACACGCCCAAAATTGGTACCAAAATGATTAATTAGTGTCTTAATGCCTAAGTTTGAAAAGGTTTTAAAATACGGATCTTTTAAAAGGTATTAGGATATTTGAGATTTCTTTGTTCGGAGAGGTACAAACATCACATCCAGCACGTTAGGACATGATATTCTAAACCTTCGTAATCAAAGCTATCTCATAATTTTATGAAGTTTATCAAAAGGATGTTTAGTTATCTAGTCAAACGGAAAATCGCAACCCAGCACGTTAGGGCACTATTCCCCGAATTCCTAGATACAAAACATTGCCTTTATTTTAAAACCTTTAAATGGAGTGTAGCAATTTTATGAAATGCATCATATCGTATTAAATTAAAGAAAAGGATTGAGTCAAAACTTGAGATTTCGTTGTCCCGAAAAGATATAAACATCACATCCAGCACGTTAGGACACGATGTTTTAATCTCTCGTAATCAAAGTCGTCTCGTGATTCGTGAAACTTCGTAAAAGGGATGTTAAGTAATTTAGTTAAACGGAAAATTGCAACCCAGCACGTTAAGGCACTATTTTCCGAATTCCTAAATACGAAACATCACTTTTATTCTAAAACCTTTAAATGAAATATGATGATTTTCAAAATATATTTTGTGTAGTAACGATATGAAATTAAGAAAGATAAACGTAGATATAAATATAGTAAATATAAGAGTACTAATAATAATATGATAATGATATAAAACAATGATAATACTATACCAATATGAATAATACATATATATAATATTAGTGGTAAAATAGAATAATAAAATTATAGTGATGAAAATTAAATAATAAAACAATAAAATATAAGATAATGGTAATAATGTGAAAATAATAATATAAATGATAATCAACTGAAAATAAAAATAATGCATTAATACTAACAAATAATAATAAAATAATAATAATAATAAAATTGATAATAATATTAGTGATAGTAAAAAGATATATAATAGTAATAACAATAAACATATAAATAATAATAATAGCAAAATGATAATAATAATAATAATAATAAAAATAATAATAATAATAATAATAATAATAATAATAATAATAATAATAATAGTAATAAGTTTTAGCTAAGTTAAAAATAGTGAAAACAATAAAAAAAGGACTAAATTAAATTAAAAAGGAAAATTTCGGGGCAAATTTAAAATAAAAGAAAGATTAGGGGCCTATTTACACACGCGAAAGGACTGGAGGGACCAAAGAGGTAATAAACCCCTTCGGCCAAAACGCGCAGCAGCACTAGGGACTAAATTGTGAACCGGAATAGATCATAGGGTCAAATGTGAAAATCAAAAAAGATCTGATTGCAAAGGTTTGAAAAAGCGAAAGGGCCAAAATGGCAAATAACCCATTGATTTAAAAACGCGCGGATCTTGAGGCGGGTCGGGTCAACACGCGGATCCTGGGGGGCAAAACGACGTCGTTTTGGGCATTAAAGGCTAGCCCCAAAACGACGTCGTTTTGAGGGGCTATTTAAGGCCCTAAAGTCAGAAAAAAAATCATTTTGAGCTGAGTTTAAAAAAAAAATAAACCTCCCTCTCCCTTTTTTCTCTGTAGGGCCAAAGGGAGAGTGGAGATTCCGATGGCTGGACAACCGTCCTCCGTCGTCGATGCCGCCGCGCCGGCCACCGCGCACGGTGATCGGAGGAGGTAAAAGTTTTATTTTTTTCCTCTTTTTTATACTCTTTAATAATATGGATATATATATGTCGAAAGGAAAGAAAGGGAAAGAAGATTTCGGAAATAATAAAAAGGGAAAAGAAATCACCACCTTTGCCTCTGTTTTCGATTTTTAGTTGATTTTAAGTGGGTAATATTTGTTCTGCAAACGTTTGTATCTTCTGTTTGTGTTTAAAAATATCGTTTCTTGTAAAAAAGATAGCCGAATCTCTCTCTTTTTATTCAAAAAAAAAAATCCCCCTTTGTTTGAATCCCCTTTTGTTTTCTTTTTTTGATTCAATGATCTCTTTTTAAAAAAAAAAAAACTCCCTACATTCGTCTTCAAACCCCCTTTTATATCCCTCTGAAATGTTACAATATATTAGTATTTCTACTGCTTTTGCTTGCGTGTTGTGTTGCTTCTGTCTTGTTTTGTAGGTGCTAAGGCGGTGGAGCAGGTCGGGCGGTCAGTGGCGGTGGCAGAGACAGAGCAAGTGGATGTCAGAAGGCAGGGCAGGTGGGGCGGCAGCCAAGCTAATTTAAGGTTTTAGAAACCCTAAATTTTTTCTAAAAAATGTTTTGGGCCTGTTTGTAAATTGGGCCATTCGGGTTTGTAATTGGGCTGGGCAAAATTGGCCTGTAAGCCCGGGCAAAATTGGGCTATGACATCTAAAGTTCCAGTACAGCAGATCAAAACAAGTCTTATCTCCCTGAAGTTGCAGTGGAGTAGACTGAAGACAGTTAATCCTATCTCCCTGAAGTTGCAGTGGAACGGATTAAAACAACGAATCCTATACCTCTGAAGTTGTAGTAGGTAGGACTAAATCAATTACAACTACAAACTTCATCTTTCAAGGTTGCAGTAAAGTAGATCAAAGCAACAAGATGTGGTGGACTGGAATGAGGCTACCTGAAGAAAAGAGCACCAAAGAAGTTAAAGCCCAGCGAGACCGGGCAAAATTGGTCTTTCTTATGTCTTTGCTCTATTACATATTACGAAAATGAGCAAAGAAGGGCAACAGACAAGCCCAATTCGCACAGGGCCCAATTTACATACCCAAATTTAAGCCTAAACCCGAAAGGCCCATTTACCCTAGCCCCCAAAAAATTAGAAACAAACAAAAGAAAAAAACCCTAAGCGCCGCAACTAGGGTCTTCTGCTCTGACCCCTGACCTTCTGACGCTGCCTCTCTGCCACTGCGATCATGTCCACTGCCCTTCCACTGCCTCTGACCTGCAAACAATAAACGGGAAAAGACAGAAAACAGCAAGTTGTAAAAAAGGCAAAGGCTATAAAAGCTGATTTATTTTCTTATAAAAGGGGTCTTTTTTCGATCAATAGAATACCAGAAAAGAAAAGTTTTTTACAGTAGACTTTCAAGCACAATATAGGCATAGATTAAACACAAACAGAACTATAGAGAAATAGAAGCAACATGCAAAGATTCAAGACAAAAAAGGGGGGTAAACAGAAATCGAAAAGGTGAATTTTTTACCATTTTCAATTTTTTTGTTTTCACCCTCTCTTGTTTTAACACACACATACATACATATTGTGTAAAGAAAAGAAAGTCAAAAATAAAATAAAATTTTTACCTTTTTCGGCCACAGTGGGGGCTGGCTGAGGCGACGACGACAAGAAGTCTCATGCGGCGGTGACTCGCCGGAGTTCCCCCTTAGGCTCTGTAGAGAAAAAAAAGAGAGAGAAGAGTGTTTTTTTTTTCAAAAGAAAGATGGAATGATTTTTTTGGAAAATTTGGGCCTTAAATAGCCTCCTGAAACTGCGTCGTTTTGGGGGCTGAACTTTAACCCCAAAACGACGTCGTTTTGGCCTTGACTCGATCCGACCGACCCGACCTGCCTCAGGATCCGTGTGTTTTTTTACAAAGGGGTTTATTTTGCTTCCGATCCTTCCGCATTTTCAGCTTTTAAAATTAGGTTTTCTGTTATTTTCAATTTTGGCCCAGAGATTTCGCGCAGTTTGTAATTTGGCCCTTTAAAACGCTGCGCTCAAACCACTCGGGGAAAATAGCGCTCCGCGTCCCTCATTCTTTCGTACGCGTTGTAATTCAGTCCCCCTATTATTTATTTATTTACAATTTGTCCTAAAAAACTTCTGTTTTAATGCGATTTAACCCATTTTTAATTATTTTGTAATTTTTATCATCATTTTTATTTTTATTGTCTACTATGGATTATCTATTATTATTATTATCATTATTTTATTGCCACAACCACCATTTTACTTATTTATTAGTTTGTTTTATGTTTTTGTTTTACTATTATTTTGCATATTATTTTCTATTATTATTATTACCCTATTATTATTACTATATCTCTACTATTATTATTATTATATTATAATATATATTTGCTTACTCTTTTGCATACATTACATTATTTATTTATTAATGACTATTACTATTATCATTTTATCTTTCGTTTTATTTTTCATTACTATTTATACATTATATATTATTATTAGTATTATTTATATTTTCATTGTCATTGTTCTTTATTATTATTATTACTATGTTATTATTATTGTATTACCGTTATTGCTAGATTATTATTTTACTATTACTATTATTATTATTATTATTATTATTATCACTTATATTATTATTCTCACCCCATTATTATTATTTTATATATTACTATTTTATTATTTAATTATCATCATTATTGTTATTTTATTTTCATTATTATTGCTATTACAATTATTTGTTATTATCAATATTCTCATCGTTCGTCTCACTAATCCTTCCCAACATCTCAATTTTTATAACGACCAATATTTCCATGTTAGCAATTTGGGAGAATCGAGCCCTAACTTACTGGGTTCCGGTTTTTCTCATTTTAAGCTAACAACGAAATATCCCTTTTAAAAAAATCGCAATTCAAATTTTAAACAAAACACTTAATCTCGAAAATTCAAATATCGCGCCTAACTTCATCGGACTCGACATTTAGGTACTTCGAGATAAGTTTCTTCTTTTTCTAAAATAGGGCAATATTCCTAATTTAGATTTTCGAGAAATCGGGCCCTAACTTCATCGCTTACGGTTTCCGCTCGACAAATGACGGAATATCCTTCTTAGTATTAAAACCAAGTTTTAAAAGGCAAGCTTAGTTTCGGAGCCTAAAGTATTGTGCCCTAACTTACTGGACATGATGCTTTGTCTCTTCGAAAATAAGAGAGTCTTAACGTCCTTCCGATCCCTTCAAGTTTTGGAAATCAAAAGTATCTATTTTCAATCATTTCAAAGTTTTCAACATTAGGACATCGATCAATCAATTTGGTACCAATTTTGGGCGACGAGGGTGCTAACCCTTCCTCGTCATGTAACTCTCGAACTCGTTTTCTGGATTTCGTAGACCAAAATCGTTGTTTTGATAAATCAAACTGTTTATTAAAAACAACTATTTTACGAGGTGGCCCGATTACACCTCATCAAAAAAGGTTGGTGGCGACTCCCTTCTTTTTCATTTTCAAAACCTGAGTCGACCGCGTCGTTTTCTATTTTATCAAAAAATGGTTACGACATGGCAAAAATGAGGGATTTTAAGCTGATTATTTGTAGTTTGGTCCAAGTTAGTAGTAGAATGATATTTTTACAAACTTTCTGCTTAGCCCAACCTGGTTGACATCTATTATGTGAGAGCTTATCTGATTTCTTATAGTCAATGTAATTATATGTTCATTGCTTCACCAAGGCCACACTTCTACAAACTTGATAGTTATTCTCTTTTGCCGATTTCCTCCAAATTTGTCAAAAAGCTTGGCATGATTGCCTAGTCATTCAAAACCATCGTGTGAGTTTCATGGCTCCTTTCATTAATAATTTAAATTAGTTGCACAACTTTTGCTTCATTGAAATTTGCAGCTTAGGTTGTATTTTTTTTCATTTTTGGTATTAAATATTTGGTTATTTGGTCAACTAACAACCGGTTTGAAGGTCAAGGAATATGAGCTTTTGAGAAGGAACTTTAGTGATATTGGTTTGCTTTGGATTTGGCATCCGAGAGCACATCGATCTTGGAATCAAGTAAGTTTTGTTTTTTTTTGTTTTTGTTTTTGTTGTACATCTTTATCAATTTTTGTAGTGTAATTGATGTATCTTATCTCGATCATCGCATTCTCATCTAATGGATTTTAATTCACACTTGGCAAGTCTAAGTAATAGAACTAAGTTTGGAATCATTAATGGGTTTAGGGCTGGTTTTCGTTGGAACTTTATGATAAAAATATTATTACTACATGAATAGGTACATACATTATGTCCGGAAATGTTGTTTGGTTTAATTTTAGGGTCTAAGAATGCACTACTTTTTCCAATTACTCATTCTTTGGGATAGTGTTGTGAGATAGCAATACAACTTCCGACCAAAGCTAATGTGTTTTGGTTTTCTTGTTAGAGTTAGTGTGGTGCTTGGAAACTAGCCAACCCAGTTCAAAGTTAGGCTTTACTTTATTCAATCACTAGTGGCACTTACATCAAAAACCAAAAGGAAAAAACATAAAGAGAGTTGTAGTACATGCACAAAGACTAACTAAGTAGCTTCATTCTCCCAAATGCCTAAATTTAAATTTCTAAAATTATCGTTTAGATTTTAAGGTATACTATTAATTATCAAACTATTATGGTCTTTCAATTTTAGTATTTTTATTTTACTTATTAAATTATAAAAATTTTCAATTTCAAGATTCTTGTTTAGTTATGTTTTAGTCATTTTATTCTATAATAATATATTTAATACTTAAATACTTACACATTATATCAATTTGGTTCTAATTTTAAATAATATAATAAAATTAACTCTACAAGTTATCTCATTTAATACTCAAATGCATGAAAAGAAAAGCAAACAAAGGAATTCTTTTTTCCATTTAAGTTCATTATTTTCCAATAAAATATGATTTCCAATATTGTCTATGATTTCTTTGTTTACTGTTAATGTTTTAATATGCTTTCCAAACAGGGATTCATTAGTACTTTGTAGTTTGTATAAGTGACATTTCTAATATTGTCTATGATTTCTTTGTTTACTGTTAATGTTTTAATATGCTTTTCTCTTGCCTTCTATCATTTTCCCCTTTGGCAGGTAGCTTTTAGTTTGGAGAAGGTCGCATTATCTGACGAATATTTTACTAAGAGGAAGCTTTATCCAAATGTTAATCAGATTAAAATGTAAAATAGGCTTTACTTTATTCAATCAGCTAGTGTGTTATTTGCAATCAGCTAGTGCCTAAAATAGGCTTTACTTTATTCAATCAGATTAAAACGTATATTGGAAATTGACATCTAATAGTCATTTTAATTTGTGGGAATGGATTTGTAGTGTTTTTATAATATTTTATTTTTTTTTATTTTTCATAACCTTTAGCGGCGTTTTTAGGAAAAGCGCCGCTAAAGGTCATGTTTTTAGCGGCGTTTTAAGTAAAAGCGCCGCTAAAAGTAATGTTTTTAGCGGCGTTTTTAGGAAAAACGTCACTAAAGGCTATGTTCTTTAGTTGCGTTTGTAGGAAAAGCGTCGCTAAAGGTTATGTTCTTTAGTGGCGTTTTAAAAAAAAACGCCGTTAAAGGTCATGTTTTATACCTGCGTTTATAGAAAAAGCGCTGCTAAAGAACATGACCTTTAGTGGCGTTTTTTGAAAAGAGCCGCTAAAAGTCATGACCTTTAGTGGCTTTTTTTCTCATAAACGCCGCTAAAGTTTGCGGCGTTTGTTTTAACGGCGTTTTTAGAAGCGCCGCAAATAGTTTTAGTGGCTAATATACTATTGTTAATGTTTAAAAACAATATCTTAAACGAAAATCATGTATAACTATGTTTGGAATGCCATATGATAATTGGATTTAAATCTAGTTGTTTGTTATTATTCGTATAATTACTCTAATTCTTATCTTCCCTTAAAAATTAGATAGTGCAATTGAGATACTAAAATTGCAGAGGAGCCACTAATTATAATGATTACCTAAATATGATGTACATATGTAATTACAAGTAATAATACTAACATCTAATCATGATTGGATTTTCCAAATGCATCCTAAATTCATATGTACATCATGATATTGCAATATTATGATTATGAAATTGACAACGATAATTGATTTTTCTAGAAGTTACAAGTATAATCACAAATGTAATTACAAATATCACATATTTAAATATATAAAACCATTTTAAAGTAAAATTAAACTTATAATTAGATTTAAATTTAGATCAAAATAAATTTAGATAAGACTTAAAATATAATAAATCTATATTGAAAATTCACACACAAAAGGTGGAACATTATGAGCCAAGGGCTTTTAGCTCCAAAATTTTTGAAAAATATTTATTAAACCCCTAATTTTATTAAAAAAAATTAAAAATTTTAATTCAAGCACATAACATTGAAATTTGCCATTAAATCAAGGAACTAAATCAATCATTGGTGTTGGGTGGTTTTCAAGAAAATTGACATCCACTAGCAATATATATGTATGTTCCTCATTTTCTTTATTTATTTTCTTCAAACTTGGAGCTTTATTTAGATGCAAAGTATGGGTGAGATGGAAAAGTAATAAAATAAATGGAAACCCCAACATCATGTTAATTAATTAACCAATAACCAAAGATCTCCACATTATCTGTCCTAATAAAGAATCTAACTAATGCCAACATTTGGGACAATCCTCATATAAAATATGCCTCTACTTCAAACTCCGATCCATGCTATTATTCCAAGTACTACTCTTACATCAAAACAATCAAATCATTCTATCGCCCATAGTTTTGCTTCCAAGACCTTGAGGGAACCAATAAGAAAAACATTTGTAAGAAATCAAACACAATATTCATGACGGATCATCCAGATTGAATTATGATTACATATAGTGATTTTCCAAAGTACAAAATTGTGCAGTCAATCTTCACTTTTGAAGCAGGTAATACTTTCACACAGGCATAGTATCTTGTTTTAAAGAACTCCTCCTAGATTCATTTAATTCTTGAAAAACAAAATTCACACTCCTGTCTAAGAAGAAGTGTTGGCATCTCCAAATATATTGCAGAGAAGTTGATCCAACTTTAATTTAATTGTCATTACTACCATTGCTATTTATCCCTTTAAAATCAAAATTCACACTCTTATCTAGGAAGAAGTATTGAGATACCAGATATGTTGTATTTTTTATTTTCTCACAATATATTTAGAGAGTTTATTTAAAATTTAACTCAAATGGCATTGTTACTATTGCAATAATTAGGAAAACGTGGGCTTGAGCAGAGGTGGCGTTAGGGGGCTAGCAAGGGCTCCGGTCCCCTAAAAGTGTAAGTTTTACAAAATTTTAATTTAGTAAAAGGTAAATTTACACTTTAACTAAATTTAATTTAATCCTTTAAAAATTATAAAGATATAAACAATCAAAATTTTAAAATTATATTTTAGCCCTCATAAAAATATTCAACTAAATCCCGATCTCCAGAGAACTATTTTGGCTTCGTTCCTAGGTTTGACGGCATTTAATCGCATTTTCTTCTATATTACAAATTGAGAAAAAATTATGGGTAAAATTAAGTATTTTATAGAAAAAGAAAACATATTTAAAGAGAATATAAATTACACTGTATGTACGATACCAATATACAACAATCTTATCAATGCAACTGTGAGTTTGTTGGCAGATACATTGGAGCTACGTCAATGGCTTCCATAACATTAAAATCCGGCTAGGTGGTGGCTGCTTGTTTTGTTGATGACCCATGGTTACCTATAATGAAAGATGGATTTGGTTGATGTCATGGTGTGGGTTTCATTTGTCATTTGGGGCAAATGACAAATGACAAAACGAGGGAAACATTTGGGGCAAATGGCAAATGACAAATGACAAATGACAAATGCCATGACGTCGTCATAATGGCATGATGTGACGAAAAAACCTTTTTTCTTTGGGGGGTATAAAACAGGAGGCTTCAACAGTCAATACCACTTTTCAGTTTTATGTTAGGGGTTATATTTTAATGATATTTTTAAGGTTAATTAATATGCCTTTTCTAGTATCTATAATAACATATAATTCAACAATATAATTAAAAATATTAAACTACATATTTGGACATTTAATTAAAAGAATTATAATTTAATTATTAAATTGTTTGAAAGTTTTTATTTAAATTACTAAGTTGTTAAGTTTTTTATTTTTAAAGTTTCACTAATGAGCTCTAAGCGACAATTCAACGATCAATATGATAGATCAATAACCATCAATAAATAGAAGAACATACCTTAAATCTAATTCGATTTGATGATCAAAGTTGGAGATAGAAGAAAAAACTATTTGAATTTTAATTTATAAATTCATAACGCTCAAAGTTATTTTATGAAAAAAATTGACTAGTGTTATAGTTTACCATTAAAATATTACAGTTTCAATTAAAATAAATTATTATAAGTGGAAAACTAAAATTTGATGTTATTTTTAAGGTTATTTAATATGAGAAAAAAAACCATCCATAGTCATAGAGAGGAATTATACAGGCATAATAACTTATTTAACCTTTCAACTTTATAAAAAAAAAGAAGAAGAAGAAGAAGTCATTTTCGCTTTCATTTAAATTTTCACCTTTTTAACTTTTAAATTTATATTTTTGTCAAATTACTCCAAAATAAATGAAAAATTTAACTTTTTTTAATTTTCGACATTACATACACTTGGATTGCTACATGGATGACATATCAATATTTAATTAATTTTTAAAATTTAAAAATTCAAACAAAAAACTATTTTTAAAATTTAAAAATTAAAAAAATATTTTTAAAAATTAAAAATTATTAATAAAAAATATTCTTTAAATTTAAAAAAATTAATTAAATGTTGACGTGCCATCTATGTAACAATCCACATAAAATTTCTTCTAAAATTATACAATTGAAGTTTCTTCTAAAACCTCGCCACCCACAAATCTATACTTTCAAGTCCTATACTTCCAAGAACGTTCGGGATACTTAAAAAAGATATTATAGAAATCCTTCAGTTCATTCAATACCTCGAACAATATTTTCCAACCTTGTTTGTTGCATTATATGGCCAAGCCATAGTATCATCTAGCCATTGCCCATTATTTGGGTAACCCTATAAAATCTTTTTTCACATCTATACCATTTTGACTTTTCCCTCTAAACATTAAAGGAAGACATTTCTTATGCTTACTGTTCCTTCAATCATTAAGCTATATTGTTTGATTCTAATTTGGCTAGAAATTGACAATGTGATATGTTTTATGATTATTCATAGATAACGACAACACTGAATCGTCGAAAGGGAAAAGAAAAGTGAAAATCGTCGACGAGTAAGATGATTACAGTTATGGAAATGTTTATATATATAATTGATGCCCATGTGAACTTAGTAAAAAGTTAGGATATGATTGACATGCCAATAAGGTTGTATGCGCGCTTGTACGAGATATGTGTTTGTACGGAGATCATTACAGGTTATACCAAGATCTAGCATTTGTTGCAAACCATCGAGTATAATATGGTGTTGTGGAGGGATGTATTAGTATATGGATATGCATTTGATGCCTTCAGGCTTTGCACTTCGGTGCCTTGGTATGTTGTAGTTTAAGCTCTACGAGCTATCTGGTGTGGTGTAGTTTACCCGTGTATCTGAGTCCATTTTACTTGTAACATCCTAAATTAGGGGTTATGCGTTTGTGCATAATTCATGAGTAGTAGGTTTTGGCAGTGTTTGGAAGTGAATTAAGGGTTTTTAAAATCCTAGGATGGAAGAGAAAGCTTTGGACAATTATTGGTTTTAAGTTAAAACAAGAAGTGATGTGGAAAAGTGGCAAGGGCGCCACCTAAGGTGCAAGGGTTATGGCATCAAGTGAAGTACTTTGAGGAAGAGGTTCAATCCCATTGTGTGCATTTTGCTTAATTTTATGAAATAGCATGTTTATTGTGATATGTGGTGTGCATTTTAGAACCTTGGAAATGCTTTAGAAAATATTAAGTCTTAAGAGGAAATATAAGGAAATGTAAGGAAATGAAAGGAAATGAAAGGAAATGTAAGGAAATGAAAAGAAATGTAAGGAAATGTAAGGAAATGTAAGGAAATGTAAGGAAATGTAAGGAAATGAAAGGAAATGTAAGGCAATATAAGGAAATGAAAGGAAATGTAAGGAAATGAAAGGAAATGTAAGGAAATGTAAGGAAATGTAAGGAAATGATTTAGAAATGTTAAGTTTCAAAAAGAGGAAAGTTAACATTTTGGAAACCTAAGTAAAATAGGAAAGTGAACATTTTGGAAACCTAAGTTAAAAGAGGAAAGTGAACATTTTGGAAACCTAGGAAATGTCAAGTTTAAAGAGCCAAACGAAAATTTTTGGAAACTTAGAAATGACTTAGAAATGTTGACTTTTAAAGTTTAAAAGAGGAAATTAAGGCAAGGTGGCCTTAAGAGAAAAAGTATGTTAAATTTGACACACAATTGGGCTTGGAAAAGTGGCTTGGAGATGCCACTTAGGGCCTCTGGAAATGGCACCACATGCAAGTGTATTTGGGCCAGGGATCGAGTCACTTAGAAAGCAAATAAAAGAAGTTTTATTTTGCTACAAAAAGCAGAGAGGTGGACGGCATGTGGGCTCTTAAAGAGGAGTTTTATTTCCTTTAGAATTTCGCTAATTAGGAGATAATTGTTAGATTAATTCTTTTAATAAAGTGATAATTATCACATAGGAAGAGTGGTGGCCAAGTAGGGACTCTAGCCTAGTAATTTCGGCTATAAAAGGGAAAGAAGGCCATTCATTCATTCATTCACTCTTCCTTTGCCAAATTTCTTAAGCGATTCTCCTCTCTCGAAATTCCTAGCTTTTATTCTTCCTTCTCTTTCTTTCTAATCCTCCAAAAGCGAAAGTTGTGAGAGCATCATCTAGCCATAACCGAATCTCTGAAGGTTGAAGTGAAGGTGCAATCGATTTCTTCAAGTAAAGATAAGATCTCATTCGGTTTCATCCTTTTTTTAAGATTTGCAAATCTAGGACTAACCCCATTAATATCTTGTTGCCAAACTTTGAAGAGATCTTTTCGGATTTGTTTAAGTCAACTAAAAGAAGGAGAAGTTCTTTTCCCGAAGGTACACCATAGGCCGCGTGTTCCCTAGTTATTCGGTGAATTTTGGGATTTAAAATCCACAAGGTAAGCACATAGGTATGTTCGGTTAAGGCCTATTTTGGATATCTAGATCTATTTCATAATTGTTGAAAAGCTGAAACTAACCTATGTAGAGATCCAGTGTTTGGCCGAATACAAGGAGAAGAATAACAAAGTTTTCGGGATTTGAGTAATAAGCAAATCGATATTAAGGTAAGTTTTAGTACACAAATCCTACTATGATTTGGTTTTATGGCCAAATGAGTTTTTCATTAAATATTTAATATGGGCCGGATGTAGGGAGTTAAAGATCTAAGATTGGAATTCGGGATTTCAAGTGACATCGTTAAGCGAATCAGGTGTGTACCCTACCCTAAGTTTTAATATGTTCATGGCTATGTTTTAAATTAAATGTGTTATTAAGAATGTAAAAAGCATGGCTAAGGTACCGTGTGTACCCCACACTAATCTTAATAGATTTATGGCTTAAACTTGATATATGTGTTAATATGAAAGTGTAAGAATGTGGTCAAAGTACCATGTTATGGCACAAAGTACTCAGGTACGTTTTCCTACTCCCACTAGGATTACGAAATATGTTATACTTAACATGTGAAAAGTGACATGAATGTGAATTTAAGTATGATATGCATGATATGAATAATATGGGGCATTCGGGTTATTTGAGAAAGGGGAAGTGAATGTGATGACTTCGGTCTCACTATCTGAATGTGGTGACTTCGGTCACATTATTTGAATATGGTGACTTCGGTCACATTATCTGAATGTGGTAACTTCGGTTACATTATCTGAATGTGGTGTCTCATGACACAATTATCTGGTGGCTATGCCACGAATTTTATATGGGCGATGAGCACGTCGACTGCAGTGACTGCCTTCGATGGTGTGTAGCGGATGGAGGGTTGACTTAGTAGTCCCCACGGTGTGCAGGTTGGTACGGGGATGTGTAGCGGATGGCATCTAGGTTTGGGTTTGGGTTGCATCATTATCTTGAATCATTAAATGTGAAATTATGATACGTATGAATATGATTTGTTATGCCTGAATTTGTTAAGACTTAGTGTTTGTGTACACATTGAGTCTGTTTGACTCACCCCGTTGTGGGAACATGTTTCAGGTGACGATCAGTGATGGACCGGGTTCGGCAGATGCTTAGTGGAGGCCATGTGAAGTTCAGATTTCTTTTATTTGGACTATTTTACTTTAAGTATTTATGATTTATTTAAATTTTGGGAATTATTTGATGTAATAAGGCCTTAGTAGGAATATTTTATTCTGTTTTTATTTGTTAAGCTTACAAACCTCATTTTATTAAAAGATTAAGTAAATCATTTTTTTTAAAAACAAAGCCCAAATGTTTTGTCACCTAAAGTAAAGGATTTTTAACAATGAATTAAACTTGTTTTCAACTCAAGCCCAACCCAAAACGATCTTTCTTCCAAATCACACAAATTTTTCCTAAGTAACAAAAGAATTTGAAATGGTTTACACCGGAGAACATACCAGATCCGGTCAACGCAGGGGTAGGGTTTGGGGTGTTTCGATTTAGTATCGAGCCCGCTTTTAAACTCTCTACCTTGGGTTTAAGGCCCAAAATGTTTTCAAAGTTAAGCCCAAAAAGAAATTTTGTGAATTAAGCAGGTTTTTCTGGCATGGCCCACTAAGTCTCCGACCCACAGTCCACCAGGCAAGTACTTCTGACTTCTGAAGTGATTTGAATATTACTCAAAAACACAAGTACATAAGACTTAAGGACCATTAGACAAACCTGTGATTAAGTCGCCGAGCTAGGGTGTGGTAACTGTTGTGCGCATGTTTAGGAGTGGATTCAGTAAGAGCTTGGTATTTAAGCAGTCCTAGCGACTCACCTCCTCTTTACACGAATCCTACCTGGTGCGTTGCTTCGGTTCACCCTAACCAAGAGGACTTATACACGGGCTAAACCCCTAACTAAAACCCGAAAGGGACTAGCCGTATTTTATGGAAACCCTAGTTTTAAAATTTCTAAATTATCCTCTTGATTTGAAAAAGATTATTTTTATAAAATTTTCTTGAAATATTTCAGATTTATAAAATTACAAAAATACCCCTAATGATAAAATTACAAAAATGCCCTTGGTTTATGAAATTTTCAAAATATCCACAGTTCCTATCAAAATTTCATTACGTCATAAAATGTTCAAAAACCCTAATTTGTAAAATGACAAAATACCCTGATTTAAAAAAATTTAAAAAATTACCCCTACCCTACAAATTACCGAAATACCCCTGAGTTACAAAATTACCAGAACGACCCCCGATCTTCAAAAATTTTTGCAACAACACTGATTTGGAAAACAAATTCTCAAAAACAACCCTCAAGTTTTGTAAATTCCAAAATATCCGTAATTTATTAAGATTTACAAATTTACCCGGGTTAATTATCGAAATACCCTCGGATTTCAAAATTTCCCACAATACCCCCGGGAATAAATATTTACCAAAATACCCTTATTGACAAAATACCAAGGAACCTTATTTTGGCAAATTACGAAAATACCCCTGTAGGGAAAATTACGAAAATACTCCTGGGTAGTGGAAAAACAACAACAATGAAAACTACAACATTTCTCTGAATGAACGAAAGTTCATAATTGATTGATGGATGTATGAATGTAAAGACTGTGTGCATGTATGAATCTGAAAGAACCACTTCAAAAATTCTTTCCATAAAATTTTTCATGGTCAATCGCTGAAACAAAATTTTTTAATACATAAAACTTCTTAATCGATTAAATCGCGACGTTAGAAATGAGTTCTAAGGGCGTGAACTTAGAGATTGTGCCCGGAAAGTATGATGGTTCTATTAAGATCGAGTCTTGCAGTAGTAAGCATAGTCGCGTGAGAAGGATTGTACGATCATTAGTAAGTAATTTCAAGGACGAAATTATTTTTAAGGAGGGTAGAACTATAACATCCTAGATTAGGGGTTATGCGTTTGTGCATAATTCATGAGTAGTAGGTTTTGGCAGTGTTTGGAAGTGAATTAAGGGTTTTTAAAATCCTAGGATGGAAGAGAAAGCTTTGGACAATTATTGGTTTTAAGTTAAAAACAAGAAGTGATGTGGAAAAGTGGCAAGGGACGCCACCTAAGGTGCAAAGGTTATGGCATCAAGTGAAGTACTTTGAGGGAAGAGGTTCGAATCCCATTGTGTGCATTTTTGCTTAATTTTATGAAATAGCATGTTTACTGTGATATGTGGTGTGCTTTTTAGAACCTTGGAAATGCTTTAGAAAATATTAAGTCTTAAGAGGAAATATAAGGAAATGTAAGGAAATGAAAGGAAATGAAAGGAAATGTAAGGAAATGAAAGGAAATGTAAGGAAATGTAAGGAGATGTAAGGAAATGTAAGGAAATGTAAGGAAATGTAAGGAAATGAAAGGAAATGAAAGAAAATGTAAGGAAATGAAAGGAAATGTAAGGAAATGTAAGGAAATGTAAGGAAATGATTTAGAAATGTTAAGTTTCAAAAAGAGGAAAGTTAACATTTTGGAAACCTAAGTAAAATAGGAAAGTGAACATTTTGGAAACCTAAGTTAAAAGAGGAAAGTGAACATTTTGGAAACCTAGGAAATGTCAAGTTTAAAGAACTAAATGAAAATTTTTGGAAACTTAGAAATGACTTAAAAATGTCGAGTTTTAAAGTTTAAAGAGGAAATTAAGGCAAGGTGGCCTTAAGAGAAAAGTATGTGAAATTTGACACACAATTGGGCTTGGAAAAGTGGCTTGAGATGCCATTTAGGGCCTCTAGAAATGGCGCCACATGCAAGTGTATTTGGGCAGGATCGAGTCACTTAGGAAGCAAATAAAAGAAGTTTTATTTTGCTACAAAGAGTAGAGAGGTGGACGGCATGTGGGCTCTTAAAGAGGAGTTTTATTTCCTTTAGAATTTGACTAATTAGGAGATAATTGTTAGATTAATTCTTTTGATAAAGTGATAATTATCACATAGGAAGAGTGGTGGCCAAGTAGGGACTCTAGCCTAGTAATTTCGGCTATAAAAGGAAAGAAGGCCATTAATTCATTCATTCACTCTTCCTTTGCGAATTTCTTAAGCGATTCTCCTCTCTGCCGAAATTCCTACAGCTTTTATTCTTCCTTCTCTTTTCTTTCTAATCCCTCCAAAAGCCGAAAGTTGTGAGAGCATCATCTAGCCATAATCGAATCCCTGAAGGTTGAAGTGAAGGTGCAATCGATTTCTTCAAGTAAGGATAAGATCTCATTCGGTTTCATCCTTTTCTTTTAAGATTTGCAAATCTAGGACTAACCCCATTAATATCTTGTTGCCGAAACTTTGAAGAGATCTTTTCGGGAATTGTTTAAGTCAACTACAAGAAGGAGAAGTTCTTTTCCCGAAGGTACACTATAGGCCGCGTGTTCCCTAGTTATTCGGTGAATTTCGGGATTTAAAATCCACAAGGTAAGCACATAGGTATGTTCGGTCAAGGCCTATTTTGGATATCTAGATCTATTTCATAATTGTTGAAAAGCTGAAACTAACCTATGTAGAGATCCAGTGTTTGGCCGAATACAAGGAGAAGAATAACAAAGTTTTCGGGATTTGAGTAATAAGCAAATCGATAATAAGGTAAGTTTTAGTACACAAATCCTACTATGATTTGGTTTTATGGCCAAATGAGTTTTTTCATTAAATATTTAATATGGGCCGAATATAGGGAGTTAAAGATCTAAGATTAGAATTCGGGATTTCAAGTGAAATCGTTAAGCGAATCAGGTGTGTACCCTACCCTAAGTTTTAATATGTTCATGGCTATGTTTTAAATTAAATGTGTTATTAAGAATGTGAAAAGCATGGCTAAGGTACCGTGTGTACCCCACACTAATCTTAATAGATTTATGGCTTAAACTTGATATATGTGTTAATATGAAAGTGTAAGAATGTGGCTAAAGTGCCATGTTATGGTGCAAAGTACTCAGGTACGTTTTCCTACTCCTACTAGGATTACGAAATATGTTATACTTAACATGTGAAAAGTGACATGAATGTGAATTTAAGTATGATATGCATGATATGAATAATATGGGGCATTCGGGTTATTTGAGAAAGGGAAGTGAATGTGATGACTTGGTCTCGCTTATCCGAATGTGGTGACTTGATCACATTATCCGAATGTGGTGACTTGGTCACATTATCCGAATGTGGTAACCGGTTACATTATCTGAATGTGGTGTCTCATGACACAATTATCCGTGGCTATGCCACGAATTTTATATGGGCGATGAGCATGTCGATTGCAATGACGCCTTCGATGGTGTGTAGCGGATGGAGGGTTGACTTAGTAGTCCCACGGTGTGCGAGTTGGTGCGGGGATGTGTAGCGGATGGCATCTAGGTTTGGGTTGCATCATTATCTTGAATCATTAAATGTGAAATTATGATACGTATGAATATGATTTGTTATGCCTGAATTTGTTAAGACTTAGTGTTTGTGTACACATTGAGTCTGTTTGACTCACCCCGTTGTGGGAACATGTTTCAGGTGACGATCAGTGATGGACCGGGTTCGACAGATGCTTAGTGGAGGCCATGTGAAGTTCAGATTTCTTTTATTTGGACTATTTTACTTTAAGTATTTATGATTTATTTAAATTTTGGGAATTATTTGATGTAATAAGGCCTTAGTAGGAATATTTTATTCTGTTTTTATTTGTTAAGCTTACAAACCTCATTTTATTAAAAGATTAAGTAAATCATTTTTTTTAAAAACAAAGCCCAAATGTTTTGTCACCTAAAGTAAAGGATTTTTAACAATGAATTAAACTTGTTTTCAACTCAAGCCCAACCCAAAACGATCTTTCTTCCAAATCACACAAGTTTTTCCTAAGTAACAAAAGAATTTGAAATGGTTTACACCGGAGAACATACCAGATCCGGTCAAGGCTCGTGGGCCGGGTTTGGGGTGTTTTAGTTTGGTATCAGAGCCCAGTTTTAAACTCTCGGCCTTGGGTTTAAGGCCCAAAACATTTTCAAAGTTAAGCCCAAAAAGAAATTTTGTGAATTAAACAGGTTTTTCTGGCATGGCCCACTAAGTCTCCGACCCGCAGTCCACCAGGTAAGTACTTCTGACTTCTGAAGTGATTTGAATATGTGAAATGTATGGGCTTTTATGGCAATGTAGATTAGTGAACTAGGATCTGTTGAACCCTAGGACTAGTCTACTTAAAAACACAAGTACATAAGACTTAAGGACCATTAGACAAACCTGTGATTAAGTCGCCGAGCTAGGGTGTGGTAACTGTTGTGCGCATGTCTAGGAGTGGATTCAGTAAGAGCTTGGTATTTAAGCAGTCCTAGCGACTCACCTCCTCTTTACTCGAATCCTACCTGGTGCGTAGCTTCGGTTCACCCTAACCAAGAGGACTTATACACGGGCTAAACCCCTAACTAAAACCCGAAAGGGACTAGCCGTATTTTATGGAAACCCTAGTTTTAAAATTTCTAAATTATCCTCTTGATTTGAAAAAGATTATTTTTATAAAATTTTCTTGAAATATTTCAGATTTATAAAATTACAAAAATACCCCTAATGATAAAATTACAAAAATGCCCTTGGTTTATGAAATTTTCAAAATATCCACAGTTCCTATCAAAATTTCATTACGTTATAAAATGTTCAAAAACCCTAATTTGCAAAATGACAAAATACCCTGATTTAAAAAAATTAGGAAATTACCCCTACCCTTCAAATTACCGAAATACCCCTGAGTTACAAAATTACCAGAACGACCCCCGATCTTCAAAAATTTTTGCAACAACACTGATTTGGAAAACAAATTCTCCAAAACAACCCTCAAGTTTTGTAAATTCCAAAATATCCGTGATTTATTAAGATTTACAAATTTACCCGGGTTAATTACCGAAATACCCTCGGATTTCAAAATTTCCCACAATACCCCCGGGAATAAAAAATTACCAAAATACCCTTATTGACAAAATCACCAAGGAAACTTATTTTGGCAAATTACGAAAATATCCCTGTAGGGCAAATTACGAAAATACCCTTGGGTAGTGGAAAAACAACAACAATAAAAACTACAACATTTCTCTGAATGAACGAAAGTTCATAACTGATTGATGGATGTATGAATATAAAGACTGTGTGCATGTATGAATACGAAAGAACCACTTCTAAAAATTCTTTCCATAAAACTTCTTCGCGATTAATCAGTGAAACAAAATTTTTTAATACATAAAACTTCTTAATCAGATTAAATCGCGACGTTAGAAATGAGTTCTAAGGGACATGAACTTAGAGATTGTGCCTGGAAAGTATGATGGTTCTATTAAGATCGAGTCTTGCAAGTAAGCATAGTCTTGGTGAGAAGGATTGTACGACTGTTAGTAAGTAATTTCGAGGACGAAATTATTTTTAAGGAGGGTAGAACTGTAACATCCTAGATTAGGGGTTATGCGTTTGTGCATAATTCATGAGTAGTAGGTTTTGGCAGTGTTTGGAAGTGAATTAAGGGTTTTTAAAATCCTAGGATGGAAGAGAAAGCTTTGGACAATTATTGGTTTTTAAGTTAAAAACAAGAAGTGATGTGGAAAAGTGGCAAGGGACGCCACCTAAGGTGCAAGGGTTATGGCATCGAGTGAAGTACTTTGAGGGAAGAGGTTCGAATCCCATTGTGTGCATTTTTGCTTAATTTTATGAAATAGCATTTTTACTGTGATATGTGGTGTGCATTTTAGAACCTTGGAAATGCTTTAGAAAATATTAAGTCTTAAGAGGAAATATAAGGAAATGTAAGGAAATGAAAGGAAATGAAAGGAAATGTAAGGAAATGAAAGGAAATGTAAGGAAATGTAAGGAGATGTAAGGAAATGTAAGGAAATGTAAGGCAATATAAGGAAATGTAAGGAAATGAAAGGAAATGAAAGGAAATGTAAGGAAATGAAAGGAAATGTAAGGAAATGTAAGGAAATGTAAGGAAATGTAAGGAAATGATTTAGAAATGTAAAGTTTCAAAAAGAGGAAAGTTAACATTTTGGAAACCTAAGTAAAATAGGAAAGTGAACATTTTGGAAACCTAAGTTAAAAGAGGAAAGTGAACATTTTGGAAACCTAGGAAATGTCAAGTTTAAAGAGCCAAACGAAAATTTTTGGAAACTTAGAAATGACTTAGAAATGTCGAGTTTTAAAGTTTAAAAGAGGAAATTAAGGCAAGGTGGCCTTAAGAGAAAAAGTATGTGAAATTTGACACACAATTGGGCTTGGAAAAGTGGCTTGGAGATGCCACTTAGGGCCTCTGGAAATGGTGCCACATGCAAGTATATTTGGGCCAGGGATCGAGTCACTTAGGAAGCAAATAAAAGAAGTTTTATTTTGCTACAAAGAGCAGAGAGGTGGACGGCATGTGGGCTCTTAAAAGAGGAGTTTTATTTCCTTTAGATTTTCGGCTAATTAGGAGATAATTGTTAGATTAATTCTTTTGATAAAGTGATAATTATCACATAGGAAGAGTGGTGGTCAAGTAGGGGACTCCAGCCTAGTAATTTCGGCTATAAAAGGGAAAGAATGCCATTCATTCATTCATTCATTCACTCTTCCTTTGCCGAATTTCTTAAGCAGATTCTCCTCTCTCTGCCGGAATTCCTACAGTTTTATTCTTCCTTCTCTTTTCTTTCTAATCCCTCCAAAAGCCGAAAGTTGTGAGAGCATCATCTAGCAATAACCGAATCTCTGAAGGTTGAAGTGAAGGTGCAATCGATTTCTTCAAGTAAGGATAAGATCTCATTCGGTTTCATCCTTTTTCTTTTAAGATTTGCCGAAATCTAGGACTAACCCCATTAATATCTTGTTGCCGAAACTTTGAAGAGATCTTTTCGAGATTTGTTTAAGTCAACTACAAGAAGGAGAAGTTCTTTTCCGAAGGTACACCATAGGTCAGCGTGTTCCCTAGTTATTCGGTGAATTTGGGATTTAAAATCCACAAGGTAAGCACATAGGTATGTTCGGTCAAGGCCTATTTTGGATATCTAGATCTATTTCATAATTGTTGAAAAGCCGAAACTAACCTATGTAGAGATCCAGTGTTTGGCTGAATACAAGGAGAAGAATAACAAAGTTTTCGGGATTTAAGTAATAAGCAAATCGATATTAAGGTAAATTTTAGTGCAAAAATCCTACTAGGATTTGGTTTTATGGCCGAATGCGTTTTTCATTAAATATTTAATATGGGCCGAATGTAGGGAGTTAAAGATCTAAGATTGAAATTCGGGATTTCAAGTGAAATCGTTAAGCGAATCAGGTGTGTACC
Source organism: Gossypium rotundifolium (assembly GCA_025506655.1). NCBI lineage: Eukaryota > Viridiplantae > Streptophyta > Magnoliopsida > Malvales > Malvaceae > Gossypium > Gossypium rotundifolium. Next base: position 129,935,717 of record CP106723.1, read on the forward strand.
CTACCTTAAGTTTTAATATGTTCATGGCTATGTTTTAAATTAAATGTGTTATTAAGAATGTGAAAAGCATGGCTAAGGTACCGTGTGTACCCTACACTAATCTTAATAGATTTATAGCTTAAACTTGATATATGTGTTAATATGAAAGTGTAAGAATGTGGCTAAAGTACCATGTTATGGTACAAAGTACTTAGGTACGTTTTCCTACTCCTACTAGGATTACGAAATATGTTATATTTAACATGTGAAAAGTGACATGAATGTGAATTTAAGTATGATATGCATGATATGAATAATATGGGGCATTCGGGTTATTTGAGAAAGGGGAAGTGAATGTGATGACTTCGGTCTCACTATCCGAATGTGGTGACTTGGTCACATTATCCGAATGTGGTGACTTGGTCACATTATCCGAATGTGGTAACCCGGTTACATTATCTCAATGTGGTGTCTCATGACACAATTATCTGGTGGCTATGCCACGAATTTTATATGGGTGATGGGCACGTCGACTGCAGCGACTGCCTTCGATGGTGTGTAGCGGATGGAGGGTTGACTTAGTAGTCCCCACGGTGTGCAGGTTGGTACGGGGATGTGTAGCAGATGGCATCTAGGTTTGGGTTGCATCATTATCTTGAATCATTAAATGTGAAATTATGATACGTATGAATATGATTTGTTATGCCTGAATTTGTTAAGACTTAGTGTTTGTGTACACATTGAGTCTGTTTGACTCACCCCGTTGTGGGAACATGTTTCAGGTGACGATCAGTGATGGACCGGGTTCGGCAGATGCTTAGTGGAGGCCATGTGAAGTTCAGATTTCTTTTATTTGGACTATTTTACTTTAAGTATTTATGATTTATTTAAATTCTGGGAATTATTTGATGTAATAAGGCCTTAGTAGGAATATTTTATTCTGTTTTTATTTGTTAAGCTTACAAACCTCATTTTATTAAAAGATTAAGTAAATCATTTTTTTTTTTTAAAAAACAAAGCCCAAATGTTTTATCACCTAAAGTAAAGGATTTTTAACAATGAATTAAACTTGTTTTCAACTCAAGCCCAACCCAAAACGATCTTTCTTCCAAATCACACAAGTTTTTCCTAAGTAACAAAAGAATTTGAAACGGTTTACACCGGGGAACATACTAGATTCGGTCAAGGCTCGTGGGCCGGGTTTGGGGTGTTTCATTACTGGGGTTCCATCGGGCATAACAACCTAATTAGAATTGAAAAAAAAAACTTGAATATGTAAAGAAATAGATTGGCAATATGATACCAAAATAAATAAAAATGAGTCGATAAACTCCAGAAATGAGTTTGGATGGTATGAAAACAAGATAAATAATATAAATGCCATGGAACATGAATAGTATAATGTTAATAGCATATAAAGATGTGTGATATATGTTTGATAGTGTTAGCTAATAAGGTATGAAAAATTGGTAATTGTCAAATGATGTGTAATCAGTCCAATTTGTTCGGGCCCATTTAAACCAAAAAATAATAAAATAATAAACAGTCCATTTTTTTAACAGTCCATTACAGCCCAATTACAGCAGCCCAAATTTATAAACCACTAACCCTAATAACCCAGGCCCAATGTTGAATAGGCTCAAATTAATTCTAACCCTAAGGCCCAAATGGCCCAAAAAATGTTAACATTTTCAGAAACCCTAGGGTTTTTAGATTCTTCTGGCACCGCTCCCCCACACGCGCACCGCAGCCCCCATGCGTTTGGGCCTTCACGTCACCTCACGATCGGTTTCTCCTTCCACGGTGGTTTCACCTGCAAAACAAAAAAATAGCACAGCAAACAGAAAAAAAAAGATGGTATTTCATTTTTTTATTTTATTTTTCGATTTCAACTATAAAAACCGAACGAAAATCTGTTGTAGCTCTCTCTTTTTTTACACACAAAAATATCAATACAAAGAAAGCAAAAATCAAAGCAAAATAGAAAGGTTCTGTTCATCTTCTTTTTCATTTTTTTGTCTTCTTTTCTTTTCTTCTTTGAAAACTGTTTGGGTGTAAAACGTTTTTTTTTTCTTTTCTACTACTACTCATATGTTTTAAAATATAGTATAAAAAATACCTTTTTCGAGCTCTGGCCGCCGTGCATGGCGGCGGACCACGGCGGCCGATGACCGGACCTGTGGCCAGAAATCGCTGAGAGAGAGAGAAAAGAGAAAGCTTTCAATTTTTTTTTTTGAGAAAAAGGAAGAATGATTTTTTTGAAAAAAAATTTAGTTTGTATAAGCATCTAAAACGGGACCGTTTTAGGGCTGGCTTCAATAGCCCCAAAACGACGTCATTTTGGCCCTTAACCCGCGCGCGACCCAATTAGCCCTCAGGATCCGCGTGTTTTTGCCGTGAATGGGCTATTTGCGTAGGCAGTCCCTCTACTTTGCGACGCGTTGCAATTTGGTTCTTTCTTTTTTTTTTTTAAATTTTATCGTATAATTTTATTTGAGTATCATTTTAGTCCTCAGATAAAACGCTGCGCATAGATGGCCAGGGATATTTTCCCTTTCGCCCCCTCATGTTTTTGGCTCGTTGCAAATTAGTCTATTATTTCTTTTTTATTTCGAATTCTTCCCCCAAATTCTATTTAGGTTTCAATTCAATCCTTTTTCACATCCTTACATTTTTTTATTTAAATTCAGATTCTAAACTTCGTTTCAATGGCAATCAAGTCCTTATTTATCTAATTTGGACTCTTTAATTTTTCTTTTCTACTTTATCTTACTTATTTATTTACCTATTATTATTATATTTTATTTTATAACTTATTTATTTATTAATTATTATATTACATCATTAACTTTGTATTATTATTACTATAATAATTAATTTTCTTTTGTGCGTTTTTACTTATTATTATATTATTAATCAATCTAGTATCATCCTTATAATTATTATTATATTTCTACTTATGTTTATTTACCTATGTTTTATTAAATATATTTATTTCATTATACCGATTATTATTTATTTATGTATCATTTTCTATAATTTTAAAACCCTTTTATTATTATATTATTATTATTTATATCATCATTATTAATGTTATGATTTTAAATTTGTGTTACACTATACTTGTTATTTATTTGTTTAATATTTGTTCATTCGTTCTAAATTTTTAGTTCTTTTTAATTATTATTTTCATTTATTTTGGCTTGATATTTTGTCTTTGTCCTTTATATTGTCATGCATTAATGCATTTATTATTAGCCTGTTATGCATATTAGTATCGTAATTCATTTTTTACATTTTACTTTAAAATTGTGTTACATTAATAGGTGTCCGATATAAATTTTTTTATTAAGCAATTTTTTTTTGTAATTCGACACCCGAGAAATCGTACCCTAACTTACTGGGTTTAAAATTTTCTCGTCGAGCCTAAAGAACCAACTATCCTTTTTTTAAATCAAAGCATACGAGTGAAATAAAAACTTATTCTCAGGAATTCAAAAATGTTGTGTCCTAACTCACTGGACGTGACATTTTGTTATCTCAAGGTAAAGATTTCTAGAAAAACAAAGGCAATATTTTGTATTTGGAATTTTGAGAAATTGTGCACTAACTTGCTAGGTTCCGGTTTTTTTCATTTGACCCAAATAACTGAATATCCTTCTTAAATTTTAATGCATGAGTTTTGAAAGTCAAAAGACAAGCTTAGTTTCGAGGATTCGAAATGTTGTATCCTAACTCACTGGGCATGACATTTTACTTCTTCGAAATAAGCGGGTCTCAGCATCCCATTTAATTTATTAAAGTTTTTTTTAAAATAAAAAGGATCGTATTTTAAATTCTTTTCAAATTTTATACATTAAGACGTTAATCAATCAATTCGGTACTAATTTTGGGTGTTACGAGGTTGCTAATCCTTCCTCGCGCGTAATCGACTCGCGGACCCGTTTTCTTGAATTTTGTAGGCCAAGATAATTGTTTTAATAAATCAAAATGTTTTAAATGATCAGTCTCAAGGTGATCCGATCACACCTCAAAAAAAGATTGGTGGCGACTCCATTTTCGTTTTTAAAGTTGACCCCGTTTTTAAAAAAAATGGTTTCGACAATAGTGTTAGCTAATAAGGTATGAAAAATTGGTAATTGTCAAATGATATGTATAGATTATTTGCCTTGCAAATATTGACGAATGCATTAGTTATTTTCCATATTCATATACTCCCTAGTATCTAAAAAGTGATATTGTTAGATTGGTAGATTATAACTTGGCTAAATTGTGTAATTGTGTTATGCATGATCAATGTAAATGTTTATGTTATCTTGCATCATGAAAGTACCATTGAGCTTTATTGCTCAGCGTATGGTTTGTTTATCCCGTGCGTGGGTACAAGTAATCTCAAAGCCTCAGAAAAGTGAAGTTAGCATCTGGACCACAGCTTTTGACTCAACTAAATTTGAATAGCTTATCGCATTTTGGTCAAATGGCATGTACCTAGGTTTTACTTGTTTCAAATGGTTATTTTGAGAATTGGTATTGTAAATGGTTAGTAATTATGCATGAAAGTGGTGTTGAGGTTTTGCTAAATGGTTGTTAGCATGTTGAAATTTTTGAAATTGATCAATTGAAGCCTTAAAGGCATTCATGTATGCTATATATGCTAGATGGACAATGTATAGAATTAACTTGTGGAAAAACAGGGGTCATGTTGTGACATAGGTTCCTCAACGTCACAATAAGGGCAAGACAGAGAGTCACGTCGCGACGATGTAATCTTAACATCTCGACGAGCCAAGATAGTATGTTGCATTGCGACAAGGAGCTCTCGTAGTCACGATGTCAGCCCCACATTTTGGAAATTTTACATTTTGGTCCATAATGACCTCGAGTTAGCAAACGACCTTCCATAAGCTTGTATAAGACTCGGAAATGATTATATATTGTTTAATACACATGATTTATTTGTAAATGAATCTATATTAGTGCTAAATTGAATGTTATAGATTTCAGTTGCTCAGGTAATGAATGTGACATCTTGTAGCTAAGATCCGACGATTGGGTCGGGTAATAGGGTGTTACATTTTTACCATAATTTAATTCATTAGTACAACTTAAGCACATGGGTCCATCAGAGATAATAAATTTGACTTTGGGGTTCTCTCGCTCCAATCCCTTATTGCGAGTATATGCCTCAGAAAATCAAGATTGGTGTAGCATTCAAAAACATCTCCTTCAATGGGGACACCAACATCTTTATGTTTCACCCTGCATGTCTACTACATCAAACCCTTCTCTTTTATCTTTTCACATTCCTTCTACCTTTACCCTCCACTCAATATTTCGGCCCCTAACCATTTTATGTACAATTTTGCAATTTATTCACAAACATCCAATTTTAAAATCACAAAACTACAATTAAAATTTCCAAACCTACAAACCTTAAAAAACTTAGAAGAAAACTTACCAAGATTAAACTTCCTTAATTGAACAAATCCTTTGCCAATTGAAAATGCACTAGAAAAGGTCGAAGGAATAAGCACGAAAACACTATTACAATGGCAACTAAAATTTTCTCACACCCTCTACAAATTTATACCCTTTTCATAATGTTTCTCAAAGGACACAATCCTATGTACTGTTTCATTTGCCCAATCCAAATACGACATGCATTCACAACGTAAATTTAAAGTTGCCATAAAAAGACTAAACGTGGTTCCATTTTTGTGGCTTACACATGCAACTTTTACATATATCCTAGCATTTCCCAACCACACATACATCTCATACGTGACTTTCCACTAACTTAGTCAATACTTACACAAACACTCCATAAACTTGGCTCAAATTGAATCCCACCCATAAAAAGAAAAAGGAAGAAGAAAAAGAAGTATTTTTTAGTCTTAGGGAAGGTCACTTTATAACCTTCCTCTCAACTTTGGGGGGATTATTATACGCCTAAAATCCACTCTACCTCACTTCAATGAAATCGTGCTAGATGTCTACCCTACAAAGATTCATCACCTCACTGATGATAGGAACCCCGCAATGTACTACTGTCTACCACTTGTAAAGTATAGTGACCCATCATCTTGCAAACTCATAAGTCTTTATGACGTCACACATGGCTTAGGAAGCAAATCTTAGGACATGGTCAACAGAACCACATGACTCATATCGCGAATGTTGGCATAAAGACACTTGTCCGAGAACATTTATATATGTCCCTACTTACTAGGAGAAAGGGAACTCTCCTTTATCTTTCTAAGCTCTCTACACAAGCATCCTCGTGTGAACCTCTCTTGATATCCCTCTCTCCAATCTACTCAGGGGCGAAGCCAAGACAATTTTTTAGGGGGGTCGGATAAAATTTTAATTTTTTATAGTTTATATCTTTATAATTTGTAAATGATTAAATCAATTTTTTATAATTTTAGGGGGCCAAAGTGCAATTTTAACTTTACTAATTTAAAATTTTTTAAAAAATTTAAGGGCCTAAATAATAATTTTACTTTTTAGGGGGCCGGAGCCCATGCCAGCCCTCCTGACTTCGCCCCTGAATCTACTCCTTTTACCCTCGTTCCTTTCCATCTTACATCAACACTATTGTTTATAAAAACAATAATCTTATTATATGATAAGTTAAAAAGTATTCTATTAAAAAATTAAATTAAAAAGTACTTTTAGCATTTTTTTTTAATTCCTCCTATAATTTAACGTATTAATTATTAGGTTAAAAAAGCGCTTTAAGTCCTTGTACTCAGGGGTCGTAACTAGGGTTGGTAGAGACCTCGACTCCTCTAAAATGGAATATTTTTTATTTAGGCCTTTTAAAAATTTCAATTAGTAAAGGTAAAATTTCACTTTGGCCTCCCCTAAAAATGATAAAAATTTGATTTAATCCTTTTAAAATTATAAAGATACATGCTATTAAAATGGTGAAATTGTATTTTTATTATTGTAAAAATTACAATTTAAGTTCGTCCCCTAAAATAATTATGGTTTCGGTACTCTTTAGGAATTTAGCTTTGTTACTCTTTATATTTCAAAATTCAAGACCGATTGTTAACATCGTTAAAATTTTTTTTTTAAACTCATTGGTGTGACATATTGAAAAAAGATACCCGATAGCCATGTAACAATATATGGCGTCATAATAAAATTGAATTGAATAAAAAAATTTAACGGTGTTAATAATTATATTTATATTTTTAAATCTAACAAATAAAAGATTAAAATATTGAAATAAAAATAAAACTAAAATTTAAATACACAAAAATATAGATACTTTAAGCATATTTTAAGGTAATTATTATTTTAGATTCAGCCAACACATTTTTCTATTATATATATGATTTCAATTGAATATTGAGAGATTGCCCCAGTGGCCAACCCAGATAGATCCTGAGGGTAGTTTGCAAGCCACGAAATTAATTCAAAGATTTCCTTGACATGCTAAAATTATTTAATCAAAAAAATGAAAAAGAAAGAAATTATAAGATAAATCAAGCTGTTAATTTTCAACCATTTAAATAAATGAAAAAAAAACTATGCTAATATAAAATGATGTGTCAAAGAAACATATTTGATTGTATTAAAAAAAAAAAACCAAAAACAAAACAGGTTCGCATATATTTTATCGAATTTCAGATTAGTAAGCATGAAAATGGTTTATTATCAATTTTGTCCCTCAGCCTTTTAGTTATATAAAATGGTCAAATTTTAATTTCGATGTTAAATTTTGATATTTAATATTTATACTTGAATATTTTATATAACTTGATACTGCAATGTTTATAATGTCATTAGTTGCTCCAAATATTTTATTCTAATTAAAATATTGACATAAATTCAAAAATTGTTAACATCGTTAATTATTTTTTGTTAAATTCAAGTCCATTATAATATCGTACTTTGTGACATGATTATCGAGTGAATATTTTTAAAATTTTTGTATGTCACACCAACGGACTTAAATTTTAAATTTAAAAATAAATAAACTAAATTTTTAAAATAAAAATTAAATATTAAATTTTAAATATACAGAGAACTCAGAAATTTAGAGCATATTTTAATCTTTAAATTTTAACAATTTAATCCAAAAATAATTAACCCAAGCATGGGTCGAAGCCCATACTAATATTTATACTTATAATTGGACCTTCCTTCTTTGACATGTGTCACGTTTCCCTTTTTTTCCTTTTATTTTTGCAGTACATAAAAATGGTAAAATTTCAATTTTAGTCCTTATGCTATCCTCACCTATGTATAATGTGTCACTTTCCTTTCCCCCCTTTTTTACGTTATTTAGAAGAATGATAAATTTTCAATTTTAGTCCCTATGTTACCCTCAAATTTAAGATTATATAATGGTCAAACTTTATTTTTGGTCTATGTGCTACACTCGAGTTTAAGATCAACTATTTATACTTCAACTTTTTAAATTTGGTACCTCAACTTTCACAATGTCATTTATTAGCCTATGTGCTTTATTTGATTAAAATTCTAATATAGCTTTTAAAAGTTGTAAACACTATTAATATCATTTGTTACATTCAAGTCCATTGCAATGTTTTTTTTTTTTTGTTACATGGCTATTAAATGAGTGCTATTTTAAAATTTCAAAATGTCACACTAATGAATTTAATAGAAGAATTTAATAGTGTTAACAATTAGATTTGAATTTTAAATTGAAAAATAAAGAGACTAAATTCTTGAAAATAAAAGTAAAAAACTAAATTTGAAAAAAACTATGAAGGCTACTAAGACATAAAGTCTATTTTAATCTTCAAATATTTACTCTATAATTTGTCTTAAAAGTTAATTAACCCAACGCAAAGCGTGATAGGAACCATACTAGTTCTAAATGAAAATCCTTACCTAAGAAGGGGTGTTGATTAAATTATTTTAAAATAAGTAAAAGTGTAATGGAGGGTCTTGTACTAGGAGTCAGATTGACTAAAAAAAAATGGGCAAACTAGACATTGAACATTAGATTGTGCAAATTGGTCCTATTAAAATTTAGTTTTTATAACCAACAAGTGGTTGGGGATATGAGGTGCATAAAAAAAAATTTAGTTTCAATACGTCAACATGAGATATACGTAACACATCATATGTTATTATTTAGTTATTCTGTCAAGCACAACAATTTTTCTCGTTGAAGTTTTCAATCAAAAATTAAAATATGCAAGTAAAGATCTGAAATCTGAATTCAAGGCCCGGCGCCGGTACATAATTCTGATGCAGTTTTTTAGAAAAATATAAAGAAAGTAACCTCTTGTTAGTTGCCATTACAATTTATATTAGCGGTTTGTTGTTTAGAAAAATTTGAGAGAAATCCATGGTTTTAGTAATATTCCGGTTTTTTCATGAACAAACAACAATGAGTCCCTCTAATTTTGCTTCTAAATAAATGAAACTATTGTTTAATTATCGTTTTATAAAATATTTGTGACACAAAACCTCAAACTTTCCTCTTTGGGATATGAAAACAGATGAAGCAATGTATAGCTTAGCAAGGAAGGATAATAATAAAATAAAGGTCTAACTATGTTGGTTGTTTTATTTACTTAAAATATTGTATATTTAATTATATTTATATTTGTTGTATTTAAATATTTTCATTCTAGTCATTAGATTTTATTATTAAAAAATTACAAGTAAAAGAAAAACAAAAATGATCGGATTAACAAGATTATTTGTTAAAACTCAATGTTGGAAATTAATTCCTTCTAAGAATTCTAAGGATAGTCATTATATGGTTTTAATCGATATAAATGTATATATATATTGATAATTGAATTTCATTTATCCAAGAAGCAATCAACTTCTAGAGTCAAACAACATTACAACAAAACTATCAACAATAACAAAAGAAGCAACCAGAACAAACCAAAAGAAAATCAGGTGAAACCGCAATTAGAACTGATTAAAAGGTTAACTGAATCAACTCTGTTAAACAATTTCCCTCTTATACGAATTTGAACCATACTCTTAATCCTCAAAACAACAGCATCAAAAGACGAGGGAGCATGACCAAACACCTGAGCATTACGCTCACACCAAATTGTGTGTAGGAAGACAATCCATGCAAGCTTCAAGACCCCAACAATCAAGGTATACCCTCTAAGCTTTAAAAGAGTCCAGGCAAACTCCTGCCTCCAAGTGCCAACAACCTTCTCAATACCACACAAGTGAATAACCTTTCCTCAAATAGCTTTAAAAAGAACATCCAAAAAAGAGGTGGTCACGCGACTTAGCATCATCAGAATAGAATAAGAAACTACCAATCACACTTATACCAAAGGAAATTAAACGATCACAAGTAGCCAGCCTATTAAGAATAGTCACCCAAGCAGTTAAAGAGCATTTAGATATATGCAAAGGAAATCAAATGAGCCTTTTCCAACAAACCTTGCGACCCCTGGACCTTATTTCTCCCTACAATTTTGAAGCAAAGTCCCTACTACCAGAAGGGAATCGATGCAAGGTTGCACCAGCAAGTTCCCTAAGTTTCAACAACCTCCTCCAGTGCCAGCTGCAAGTGGCAGATGGGGCCACTTCCTAAAGGGTACGCCTATTAAGGACATACTCCTTAATCCAAGCCACCTAAAGTGATTCCTAGCCAAAATAGCTTTGATTTGCTAAAGGACACAAACCTAGTTCTATTATCCCAGATCCTTTAGACCAAGTCCCCCTTCAGACTTAAGGGAACAAATTTGTTTGTAATAGTCCAGTTTTGACCCTAGTCGGAATACTGGTTTCAGGACCATAAATCCGAGTCAAAAAAATATTTTAATGTTATTTTCTGTGTCTATTGTATGTGAATAAGCATGTGTTAATTCTGTGAATTAATTTGTCCGTTTGTGTGCTTAATTTGAGAAAAGGACTAAATCACATAAAAAGTAAAAGTGTCATTTTATATGTTAAAGTGCTTAATTGAGTTGGATTTTGAATGAGAGGGCCTTAAAATGAAATTAGGCCATTTACATAATGTATGGACGGTAGTGGACCTTAATTTTAAAGGTTATGAAATGTTTTTATTAAGGGTAAATATGTAAATTAATTAATAAGTTTATGTTAAGTAAAATAAAGGCATAAAATATGCCATTTTGTCTTTTTTTTTGGCCGAATATCAGAAAGAAAGAAAGAAAGAAAGAAAAGAGATCAAGCTTCATTCGGCTAGGTTTTAGCTTGATTCAAGGTATGTTTTGCTTCGGTTTTTGATAATTTCTACGTTTTTTGTAATCGTTGCTTAGTGTTCCTCAAAACCCATGCTTCAATTTTGTGAATGATGATGATTTTGAAATGTGCCATTGATGAAATCATAGGTTTTGTGATGTTTGAAGATGAATTATAAAAGATATGCGATAGATTAACATAGTTTGTCTTTGGATTTTTTATGAATTTGAGTAATTTAGACTTAATTGAGAAAATAATATTTTGAAGGACTAAATTGTAAAATAAATGAAATGTATGGATTGGTATGATTGTAGTGTATATTCGGCTAAGCATGGGTACAAGCAAATTATGTGTATTTTGTGATTTTGTGAAATAGGGACTAAAATGTCAAAATGTGAAAATGTGAGAGCTAATTTATAAATTTCCCTAAATATGTTAGATTTAGATTGCGAAAAGTCGAAAGTAATTAAATAGTCGAATCCGATCGTTTACTCAAATTCGAGGTAAGTCTATATACAAATAAACGTATTTACATTGATATATGTATGTTCATATGAAAATTCCCAATGATGAATGTATATGAGATGATGAGTACATGAATTCTGATATAGTATCGACATGGTGTCAACATTCGAAAAAGTCCCATACAAACCTAGGATTAGATAGGATTGCATATGTCATGACATAGGTGTTCGATATGTGATATCGTGTAAGACTACGTCTAGGACGTTGGCATCGATTTGAGATTTACGTCTATGACTATGTTTGGGACATTGGCATCGTATTGATTTGTGTAAGACCCTGTCTGGGATAGTGGCATCAATATCTGGTACATTGGCATTGCACGACCATTCTGAGTATTCTGAGCTTCCTATTTGATTTCGAATGGTTCAACGAGTAAATCCGAGAAATGAGAGACTATGTAAAATGTATAAGCGAAACATGTACGTTTGAATTGTACACTATGTATGTGTATGGAAGGTAAGTATATTTATGTGAACTTACCTAAGTGAGATTTGTGCATAGCTTTATAGATATGAAATATGATATATGTATGACCTTGATATGAGTAAAAGAGATGTTTTGAGATAATATATGTTGGTGAACTATGGCTAACAAATGAGCCAATGAAAATGTTGTGAATTTGCCATTTAGAAACTTAAATGACATTGTTTTAATATGATTATGTGCAACTCATGTTAAGTTTATTTGTATATGGCTTACTAAGCTTTTGAAAGCTTACTTTGTGTGTGTTTGCTTTGTTTTATAGATCGTCAAAGCTACAAAAGGCTCGGGAATTGTCGAGGATTGTCATCACACTACTCAAATCATATTTTGGTACCTTATGATCATGTATATATTAAGTATGGCATGTATAGTCTAGTTGAAATGGATTATGTTTATGATATGTAAATAGCCATGTGATATGGCTAGATAAATGTTGATGATATGTATGAGTGATCAAGCTATATGATGCTTAGTTTGATATGGTTTGTTAGCTAAAGAAATAGTCATGGTAATGGTAAGCTTGTGATGCAAAATTGGTATATATTTGATGAGAGGATGTCTTATAATATGATGTTAAATTTGTGAATGAAACTTGCTTAGAAATGTTTGTCATTTAGTTGAGCTAATTGTTGCATAAGATATTATGCTTGAAATGCTTATGAATGGTTGGAAAATCTGGTTATTTATGGCATGGATTGAATTGGTATGATGCTTGTAGGGATAGCCCATAATGTGGGTGGCGTTTTGGCCATGAAAATGGCCTATAATTGCCCATACGGTTGAGCACACGAGCGTGTGGCTCGACCGTGTCCTTCGTGGTTGTGTTTCAAAACAAGTCAGACTTGACCACGGGCTGGACATGCGGGCATGTGACTGGCCGTGTGGTGCAAGTTAGTAGCGACCACGGGTGGGGTACATGGGCGTGTCCACGGCCGTGTGGACAAGTCAGTATGTATGCCCTGTTTTGACATGGCTTAGACACACGGGCGTGTAGAAAATTTTTTAAATTTATGAAAATTTTTGTATGTGTTCGATTTAGTCCCAGCCCCTTTCTAAAGCATGATTAAGGTCTTGTAGACCTATTTAAGGGACACTTTGATGTGATTTGTCAAATTATATTATGAAATGTTTGTAAAAGTTTTTGATTGTCTGGTAATGCCTCTTAACCCTAAATCGATGATGGTTACGGGTTAGGGGTGTTACATTGTTTCTACCTAATCCTTGCACCACCAGTATTAGCATCACTCCCTTTCAAAAAGAACCGAGTGGAGAGCTGAGCAACACGATTCAACATAGACTTAGGCAATTTTTATTGCCTATTCTAAAAGGCCTGGATACTAAAAAGAATAGACTTAATGAGTTGAAATCTCCCTTCAAAACTTAAAATTCTACCCGTCTAGCCACATACTCTAGAAAGTAGAGGGTTATAATCATTAATAGTTAATTTCCTGGAAACCAGAGGTAATCCCAAGTACCTAACATGAAGCTTACCCAACTTAGAACTTGTGATACTAAGCATAGCAGCTTGGTCCTCAGTAGAGACCCTAGGCATAAAAATTTCACTCTTGTTAGAATTCAACTATAGCCCAGAGAGCAAGTAAAAGTCCTACAACACACACCAGATACCCGCAATAGAATCAAATTCCCTTTAGCAAAAAACCAAAATATCATTAGAAAAATGACAGACGGGTAAGTTGCACACAATGACACTTAGGATGAAACTGAAAGACTACTTGCTAAGCTGCCACATCTAGAAATCTAGGTAGCACATTCATGGCAATCACAAACAGATAAGGGGACAAAATGCCCCCTTGCCTAACACCCCTGCCACCTGGAAATAAATGTATATTTATAACTGTGATATATATGGTAAAGTGAGATTTTCATGGCAACAATTTTAAGTGACATGTTTAATTGTTTGTCATATGTCATATTTAAATAGTTGACACCTCATCAAATTCAATAGATACAATAAATATTGAATAAAAATAATTGTAAATTTTGAATTGACGGGTAATATTTATTAACTATGTTTATTTAGAGAAAGATATAAGGGGTAGACAGTGACTTTAGCCAACCAACGTAGTAAAATTATCCTTTTAGTCCCAATACAGCAAATTAAGCTTTTAGCGGTGTTTTTACTGACGTTTAGATTGAAAACGCCGTAAAGGTCGAACTTTTTTAACGACGCTAACTGAAAAATGCCGTAATAAGTCGTTATATAGTGGCGTTTGTGGAATAGCGCCTTGTAATAAAAGCGCCGCTAAAGATCATGTCCTATAGCGGCGTTTACCCACATAAATGCCGCAAATTTTAACGATGCTATCTATAGCAGCGTTTTTTGCTGCGCTTATTAAAGCGCCACTATAGGCTAAAAAAATGCCTCTAAAAACCTGTTTTGCTATAATGTCTCTTTAAAATTTATGTAATTATAAATTAATATAATGGATAAATTTGTACTTTTTCCTTCAAATATTATTCATTTTGGCCTCTTAAAACAACAGTCTAGCTTCGCTTGTGTTTAACGGAATTGATTATGCAATTTAGGTATATTAACTTTGACTGTTCTATATCCATACAATCCTTAAAAGTATGGGAAAACTATAGAAATAGTCACCTAATTATGTCTTTGGTTCTATTTTGGTCATCCAACTATTAATTTTTTCAATTTAGTTAGTAAACTTTTTGAAATTAATATTTTAGTCACTCTCTTGTTAGTTGTTGTTAGATAAGTCACTACACCAAAACAGACTTTTAGCGGCGTTTTTAGTGGCGTTTTAAAGAAAAACGCCGTAAATTTTATACATTAGCGGCGTTTGAATGAAAACGCCGCCAAAAAAAGAGCAATAGTGGCGTTTATTTATCAAATGCCGCTAAAAGTATGGCCTTTAGCGGCGTTTCCCAAAAACGCCGCTAAAAGTCTGGCCTTTAGCGACGCGTTACCAAAAACGTCGCTAAAAGTTCAGTCGATGGCGGCGCTTTACCAAAACGCCAAAAAGTCTGCCTTTAGCGGTGCTTTCCCAAAACGCCGCTAAAAGTCTGATCACTAGCGGCGCTTTCCCAAAACGCCATTGAAATCAACCTTTAGCGCTTTCCCAAAACGCCGCTAAAATCAACCTTTAGCGGCGCTTTCCCAAAAACGCCGCTAAAAGTCTAGTCACTAGCGGCGCTTTCCCAAAAACGCCGCTAAATGTAATTTTAAAGTTTAGGGTTTAGGTTTTAGGGTTTAGGGTTTAGGGTTTAGGGTTTAGGGTTTAGGGTTTAGGGTTTAGGGTTTATGGTTTATGGTTTATGGTTTAGGATTTAAAGTTTATGGTTTAGTGTTTAGGGTTTAAGATTTTAGGGTTTTAGGGTTTATTAGGGTAAGTTTAGTGTTTAATTTTTTGCCTTAGTGTTAAAGGTTTAGCATTTAGTGTTTAGTGTTTAGGTCATAAGGTTTAGGGGTTAATGTTTATAGTTTAGGATTTTAGTTATTTAGAGTTTATAAAGGTTTATAGTTTAGGGTTTAGATTTTGGGGTTACGTGTTTAAGGTTTTATAGGTTTTAGGGGTTTGGGGGCGCTTAGGGTTTGGACGTAAACAAACTAGTGTTGATAAAGGTTCGGGGTTAATGTTTATAGTTTAGGATTTTAGTTGTTTAGAGTTTATAAAGGTTTATAGTTTAGGGTTTAGATTTTGGGGTTACGTGTTTAAGGTTTTATAGGTTTTAGGGTTTTAGGCCGACTTTAGGGTTTGGACGTAAACAAACTAGTGTTGATAAAGGTTCGGGGTTAATGTTTATAGTTTAGGATTTTAGTTGTTTAGAGTTTATAAAGGTTTATAGTTTAGGGTTTAGATTTTGGGGTTACGTGTTTAAGGTTTTATAGGTTTTAGGGTTTAAGGGCCGACTTAGGGTTTGGACGTAAACAAACTAGTGTTGATAAAGGTTCGGGGTTAATGTTTATAGTTTAGGATTTTAGTTGTTTAGAGTTTATAAAGGTTTATAGTTTAGGGTTTAGATTTTGGGGTTACGTGTTTAAGGTTTTATAGGTTTTAGGGTTTAGGGCCGACTTAGGGTTTGGATGTAAACAAACTAATGTTGATAAAGGTTTAGGGTTAATGTTTATAGTTTAGGATTTTAGTTGTTTAGAGTTTATAAAGGTTTATAGTTTAGGGTTTAGATTTTCGAAAACTCATGCAATACTCTTTCATCCTCTTGATCTATTATTATTTATTTATTTTTATATTGATTAATTAATATAAAATTTATTTGTAATTTACTTTTTAAAATATTAAAATTTATATATTAAATCGGTCTATTATTATTTGTAATGTAGAAAATTGAACCAATAACATTTAAAATAAATGTTAAAATGAAAAAATAAAATACTATTATTTACAATATATTTTAATTTTTTTTGAGTATATGAGTAATTGTATTTTAATTTATATATTAAATAACTTTAAATTTTAAAAATTTCAAAATTTATCTAATTGTTTTAAATATTACTTAAACTTTAAAATAAAGAAAAAATTTGATTAAATCTTTAAAAATATATTAGTATCAAGAATATTAGCGGCGTTTGTAATTTAAAACGCCGCAAAAGGAAATAAATAGCGGCGCGTTTCAAAAAACGCCGCAAATAATCATTTAATTTTAGTTAAAAACGGCGCCGTATTGTTAGCGTAAAATTGATTAACCTTCTTCCCCCATTTTTTGATTTCCCGAAATCCCTAAGTCGAGTATCCCGAAATCCCGAAATCCCTAACCTTCTTCCCCCATTTTTTGATTAACCTTCTTCCTCTGTTTTTTTCTTCTTCTTCGCATACAAATTCAGCAAACGAGAGCCATAAATCTCATTTGCAGCAGGAGCAGCCTCTCTTTCTCATCTTGTAAGCCACTCTCTCTATCTGGATTTCATATTCATATTTCGGAGTTTTAAATTTATCTAAATTTTATGTTATTTGGATGTTCTAATAAGCATTCAGCCACTCTTATTTCTTAATATTAACGTGCTTGTTGTTAATGTTTTCCTAAATAGCAATAGTCTAGTTTGTATTATGGATTACTTCTCGTTAGACAATGAAGTCATTTGACATTCGGCATATGTTTTGCATTAAACCGATGTAAGAAACCTAGTTAATTTAGATCCGAAAAATCATTATAGTTATGTTTTTTATTTGAACACATAAGAGGGTGTTTTATGGCTGGTTGAGTGCTATTAATTTGATAAAATATTGATTTTTAATTTAGGCTCGCTTTAAGGTCTTAAGGGAAACCGAGGGTTTCGTCGATGTCTTTGCAATAGTGTGAAAAATAAGGTGTGGCTTCTAACTTGTTAACTTGAATGTTTAAATAATATTTTTATGTGATCTAAATGTTTATTAAGCTTGCTGGTCGGGCTTAGTTAATTGAATAAGTGAATGTGTTAAAGTGGCTAAATCAGGTAAGTTACTAGCCTAAACTAAATGACATGTTTGCAAAATTGTTTGGTTGACTGAATAGTTAATTGTTTAGGGTTGATATGAAAGGCTTGTTGATGTAATGTGTGATTGATTGTATGTATAGCATGTGTTATTTTTGAAATAGATATTGAATGCCTGAAATCTTGTTGGGTAAAATGCCATGAAAAGTATTGAATGAAAAACTACTATACATGCACTGGAAATATTTTCCTATAGTGTTATTGAATGATGGTATGTTAAAATGTCACCATATTAATGGTGAAATTGAATGCTTGGTATGTTTACGTTATAATGTTGGCATGTAAACTATGCTACTGAAAGAATACATATGGTACGTGCATTTGATTGAAATATTGTATGACATGTTGCACGTGCATGAGATGAGATATTTTGGTTGACGGAGGAGTTTCGTGGAGTACTAGTGGCATATTAAGTCTGCATTTATAAGTAGTCAGTGCACTACACTGGGATTACTATGGAGATTGACAACTTTGTCACATTAAATGTTAAATTGCAGAATATCTACATTATGTTTATATGCTAGTTTAACCACATCAAGCTTTGCTTGCCTTTGTTTGAGTTTGGAAGATGAGTTTTGGGGGAAACTCGTGGTGTGTAGCAGATGGTTGGGGTAGGAGTTTATTTTTTCATTATGATATGTCCATGACTTGGAGGGTTGTAAATGCTTGTTAGGTTATTTACTAACATATTTGATTGGCAACGAGTAAATAATTATTTGGTTGCCCTCGCATTTTATCTCTGTGGCTTGGTAATCTTGAGCCATTGCCCTGCATTTTATCGTTGTCTTATGGTTATAATTATTTGTTCGATGATGTGTGTTCAACTGCTTTCATCCGACCATTGCCGCTATTGAATTTGTAACAAAGTTGCTAAATCGAATGTTTCTTCCTGCCTCTATCTGATGCGCACCGTGTGAAGGTTAGGTTTGCTTTGATTTCTTTTGATTGGAATTATATTTAGTAGGCACTTTTATCATTCTTGTTATTTGTTCTTGCTTATTGATAAAATCAGCTAATTTCTGACATATTATTAGGAAATAAGAACCATTGTTTTGAGCCAGCAGTGAAAAAGTCCATAGGAAATTGTTGAGGGCTTGTAGTGTCTCACTCTTCCGTTGTTCCTAAGTTGGGGTTTTAAAAAGTTTAGGCAGTGCCTTAGTTAATATAGATACTACCTGTAAACTTAGAGAAGAGATGTTAATATTGTGTGAAATATTAATTATGCGTATTGTACCTGCGGGGATTGAAGCCTTAATTAAGGCTTAAATGTCTTAACTTTGCATACTTGATACGATTTGGCTAGCCAATACCTCTTGTTGAGGGAGTATAAACACTATTTTCGGCTTAAGGGATTTTAAGGATGGTACACAGTAACTAAGACTCATGCTAAGTTAATCCCCTCGATAAATATTTCTTATACCAGAACAAAAGATATGAGATATATCCTACATAGCATAGCCTATACTCTTTTCAAATATGATCTCAACACATTAAACCATCATTTTCAATTGCTTTTAGCACTGTGAATCACATTTATTTTAATAATTGTGTACAATTTATGTAACTTAATTGTTATGACAAATATATATATCTTA
The DNA here is from genome assembly GCA_025506655.1 of Gossypium rotundifolium. NCBI lineage: Eukaryota > Viridiplantae > Streptophyta > Magnoliopsida > Malvales > Malvaceae > Gossypium > Gossypium rotundifolium. The sequence continues at coordinate 129,954,938 of CP106723.1, forward strand.
ATTTGAAAAATAAGATGAGTTTATATCAATACTTATGATGCCCTCGGGTCTAGTTTACAAGAACCACATTTATATGTAGTTCAAGATTTGAAGTTACACTTCCATATGTATATATTATCTATTCTTGGCTTTTCTTAGATATTAATATTTAGTAGTTGTTTAATTAGGATTAGTTTTTATTTTGCTTATTTAAATTGGCATGTGTTATAATCATATTTTTATTCGTTGAAATATAAAAGTCTTGTAGTATGTATAATATTATTGATGATTAAGTTTAATGTCTCCAATTAAAAACATTAATTTAGTTAAAGCCTATTATGAAAAAAGTCGATGTTTCTAAAAAGTCGATGTTTCTAAACAAAATATAATAAAAGTCGATGCCTATTTGAGAAGTTACTTGATCACATATATTTGAGAATATGGTTAAATTGATGGCTGTTTTAGGTGTTTGTATTATGAAGTAAGTTTGTGTTCTGAACCTTGTATACATCATTGCGGAGTCATTATATGAGCGCTTATTAGACTTCACGAAAAAGCCTTAATTTATCAAGGTATATGCGAAAATTCCATTGCTTACTATCATGTTTCACCTTGCGAACTAATATTTAGTACTTTCTGATTTGATCATAATTGTCTATCTTCCTCCTTTGTTTCAATAAAGTTAGTAGACAAGGTTTCTTCTGGACAAGCTTTCTTTTGGACTTCAAGTGCAGTATATGCGTTTATTAGACAAGCTTTCGTTTGGACTTGAAGTATATAAATCAGATATTTAACTTGCTAAATTCTTTGTACAAAATTGCGGATTATTATTGTTTTTTATTATTGTTTGTTTATTATTAATTTATGCCTAAACTCACATTTATTATTGCTGTTTATTATTATTGCTGCTTATTATTGTTTATTTATTATTGTTGTTTATTATTAATTTATGCCTAAACTGCTGTTTATTATTGCTGTTTATTATTAATAATGTTTGAACAACCTCCAATTTGCTATCTACTCATGCCGCTCAGATTTTTACAAGCTTAGTATATTATTTTTTAAAATTTAGGTGTGCAGTACGATATAAAAATAACATTAACAAAATATAAAAGTAAATTGTTAAAGTATGTTATAATTTTTAACATAAATGTCATATTTTAATAAATATTTGCAAGTTAAGAAGATATTAACATATTTTAATACAAACTGTCATTACATATATTATATATTATATTAAAGAATTTTTATTACTTTATCTTCCCTTAAAAGTAAACAATATTTTTTTAAGAATACTTACATTTATATGGCTTTTAGGCTTATTACTAATTAATAATTACTAATTTTTATATTACTAATGTTTGCTTTTAATATTTAATATTTTCAATGTTTTCCAAAATGGTAATAATATTTTGTTATCGATAATAATATTGATCATTACTTAAATATGTTTTAATTACAAAAAGTAAATTATTTTTATAAGAAGTGATTTAAAACTTTTAAATTTAATATTGTTATCAATATAATAATATAGATCATTATTGAAATATGTTTTAATATAGAAAATAATTTTTTTAATAGAAGTAAGTTAAAAACTTTGTAAACTTAATAACATCACAAAGAAATTTCAATTATAAAAACCATATAATAACATTTTCCAAATTTTAACTTATTCTTGATTTGAAATTTTAGTTTAACTTACATAATTCATAATACATAACTAACATAAAATTACATAACTTACATGTACATAACTTACATAACTTACATAGCTTTTATCACATTATTTAACTTACATAATACATAACTTACATAATACTTGTATAGAAAAAAAAGAGATTCAAAGTATATAGGTTGGAAACTCGACGGGTTCTTAGTATATCTCATTTATTAGATATAACGGATCCTCCCTAGGTGTAACAATGCCACGTATGTTGAATCTTAAAGAATACATAACTTACATAATATATAACCTACATAATACATAACTTACATAATACTTGTATAGAAAAAAAAGAGATTCAAAGTATATAGGTTTGAAACTCGGACGGTTGTCGTATATCTCATCGTTAGATATAACGGATCCTCCTAGGTGTAACAATGCCACGTATGTTGAATCTTAAAGAATACATAACTTACATAATATATAACCTACATAATACATAACTTACATAATACTTGTATAGAAAAAAAGAGATTCAAAGTATATAGGTCGAAACTGACGGGTTGTCAGTATATCTCATCGTTAGATATAACGGATCCTCCTAGGTGTAACAATGCCACGTATGTTGAATCTTAAAGAATACATAACTTACATAATATATAACCTACATAATACATAACTTACATAATACTTACATAGTACTCGCTTATATATATGAAATTATCATTACTTACGTAAATTATAAATTAACACTTTAGCCGTGTAATTTATTGTCAACATTAGACTTCAACAACTACGAAATGGATAGGACTTGGATGAATTTGTTAAGGGTAAGCAACGGTTATCGAAATGGAGTAGAAACTTTCCTAAATTTCGCATTTCAAAATGCAAGCCAAGAGAATATGATTCTTTGCCCGTGTGAGAAGTGTTGCAATACCAATTGGCATTACCGTAAAGTTGTCTATGAACATCTAGTTGTTGATGGCTTTGTTCGGGGGTACAAAAAATGGATTTTTCATGGAGAGTGTACATCTAGTGGAGCATCATCATCGATGAATCTAGGTTATCCTCATAGTGCTTACAATCAGAATGTTAGAGATTATAACATGGAAGGCATGTTGCGGGATGCTTTTAATATGCATGTGATGGTTTCGGTCATTTCCACGACATGGGTGCAACCGATGATTATAGTTTTGGTGGAAATACTTTCACCGAAGGGGAAGAACGATACATGATGAACAACCAAATGAAGAAGCGGCAAGGTTCTACACGTTACTTGGTGAAATGAATGAAGAAGCGTATGAGGATCAAAATTTTCCAAACTGTCTTTCTCGTATTCGTCTTTTCACTTGAAATGTTTGGGAGGATGGACCGAAAACTCGTTGACAATCTTTGTTAGAGTTTACGCAAGAAATGTTCCGTTTATGAAAATCCTAAATCGTCCAAAGACATGAAGAAACCGATAAAGGATTTGGGTCTTGGCTACAACAAAATTCATAGTTGTCGAAATGATTGCATGTTGTATTGGGGCGACTGGATAAACCAACAGTGCTGTCATGTCTGCGGTGAATCTCATTGGATTAAAAGAAATGCAGAGGATGGTAACGATGATGAACAGGATACACATTCAAGGAAGCAGCCGGTTAAGATTTTGCGGTATTTCCCGCTAATACCAAGGCTTCAAAGGTTTTTCATGTTGTCGAAGACAGCTGAGTCAATGACGTGGCACCATGATGGACGAACCGATGATGGATTGTTAAGGCACCCCGCAGATTCTTTAGCTTGGAAATCATTTGACTCAAAATTTCCAAGCTTTGCACGCGATCCTCGGAGTGTTAGGCTTGGGCTAGCATCAGATGGATTTAACCCTTACAAACTCATGAGCACAGCGTATAGTACTTGGCCGGTGGTGCTTGTTCCTTACAATTTACCTCCATGGGTTTGCATGAAATAGTCATCTTTTATCTTATCTATGATTATACACGAGAGAAAGGGCAGGAATGATATTGACATATATTTGCAGCCACTTATTGAAGAGTTAAAACAACTATGGGTTGGTGTTGAGACATACGATGCAATGAGAAAAGAGAACTTTAACTTACGTGTAGCTTTGATGTGGACTATTAATGACTTCCCGGCTTATGCTAATTTATCTGGTTGGAGTACTAGGGGCGTTATGCTTGTCCTTGTTGTCTTTGCAGACATGTTCGAAATGGTTATATAATGGAAAGAAGTTCTCTTATATGGGGCATCGTCGGTGGTTACCAGAAAATCATAGATTTAGATATCAGAGTGCTCAGTTTGACGGTACTGAAGAGTTCAAAGAAGCTCCATCGCAGACCAGTGGGTCCAAAATATTATTCATGTTGAAAGATATAAATTTTATTTATGGGAAGATAAATCAATCGGCCAAGCCGAAAAGAAACTGGAGAGAAAGAGATGAATCTGATGATGAATCTGACGAAAAGGATGATCCTAATGAGGCGGAGTTGTGGAAAAAAAGAAGTATTTTTTTTGAGTTGCCTTATTGGGAGCATCAGATATTACGCCATAATCTTGATGTCATGCACATTGAGAAAAATGTCTGCGAGAACATCATTGGGACTATTTTGAATGTCGATGGAAAATCAAAAGACAATCTTCAAAGTCGACTTGATTTAGTTCACATAGGAATTCGGCGTGAGCTTCATCCTCAAGCACTTCCGAATATGAAATATCGATTACCGCCTGCTATTTATTCAATGTCGAAGACGGAAAAAGAAGTGTTCTGTACGGTGTTGAAGGATATAAAGGCCCCGAATGCATATGCATCAAATATATCTCGATGTGTTAGTCTTAAAGATCGAAGACTATATGGCTTAAAATCGCATGACTATCACATCTTGATGCAATACTTACTGCCAGTTGCTATGCGGTGTTGTATGTCAAAAAAGGTGACGTCTTGTGTAATTGAACTGTCCAACATAATGAAAGGCATTTGTGGCAAAGTTTTGGACGTTCAAGAACTCGAGACACTACAAGATCGAGCCATGACCGACTTTATGCAATCTGGAGAAGATCTTCCGCCTTCCTTCTTCACAATTATGGTGCACTTGTTAATTTATCTCCGCGTGAAGCGATACTTGGTGGACCGTGTTCTATCGATGGATGTATCCCATTGAAAGGTCTTAATTTATTTGTAAATTATTCCTTCATTCACCTAAATGCCTTTAGTTCCAACTTTTGATAATGTTCTATTCCATGTTTAGGTTCCTCTCCAAATTGAAGTCTTATTGCCGCAATAAACGTTATCCGGAAGGATCAATTGCGAAGGCTACTTGGCGAAGAATGTATGACTTTACATTCAAGGTATTTGGAAGATGTTGAAACAAGAATGAATGCACCAAGTAGAAATGTTGGGCTCACAGATCATAACTTGGCGGAACTTATTTATTTCAAAGTTTGGAGAACCGATCGACAAAGTCGAAATTGCGAAATTAGACTGACGGATCATGGGTCTAAGCACATCGATCGTTCTTTTTCATCACGATTCAATGGAACCATTTCTAAGTAAGTTCTAGAATTTGATAAATACTCATCAATTATAATTTGTTTGTCTTTTAACAAAGTAACCATTTTTAACATAGTGAATACAAACAAGTATTGAGAGCTCGTTCACGGTCCGAAGGTTACATCGACGAAAATTAATAAGATGTTCACAGAATCATTCCATGAATGGTTAAGCCAAATGGTATGCAATTTAAGTTTTCATTGACAAGTAATAATGTTTTCTAATAACATTTATAATTACTCGATTTACTTTCGATTCAATAGGTTTGGAGTTGAAATGAAGTTAATGACGAAGTTAAATGGCTTTCATAAGGTCCAAATCGAATAGTGAAAAGATATAGTGCATTCCTCATCAACGGATACAGATTTCATACAAGGTATCGCGAGAGGTTGAGGAGAACTCAAAATTGTGGAATTGTTGTTAATTCTTCAATTACGAGTTATTCTAGTGCTAGGGACAGTAATCCTGTCGAGGGGAATCTGGAGTATTACGGACTTATTACTGACATCATTGAGTTGGATTATTACGGTAAATGAAAAGTTGTCTTGTTTCGAGGTGAATGGGCTGATGTGAATACGACTCGCGGAATTAAAAAAGATCAATATGGTTTTACAATGGTGAATTTCTCTCGATTGATTCATACCAGAGAACAATTGATAGACGAGCCGTATGTGTTTTCTTCTCAAGTGAAACAAGTTTTTTACTCGGAAGATCCAACTGATGAGGGTTGGTATATTGCACGTCGAAATACTCCTAGAGACTTGTTCGACATGGGAAGTGGAAGTAAAGATGACATCGTCGAAATATCAGAAACTCTGCCTTTTCTAGAACAAAACTTAAATGAAAATATCCCTAGTACTAGTGCACAATTTCAATGGGTTCGTCAGGATGTGGACGAAGATATTTACGAATTATGATGTAGTAAGATTTTACTATTTTTTATTTATATGTAATACTATAATTTTAATCATGGTCATTTTATGTAATTTAAATATTTTATATGTACCATTATTGTCATTATTTGTTACTAATATTTCAACTATTTTATGTGTATTGCAGGGAAAATGAGTAGAAGAAGAATGCGAGATTTAAATTGTAATATCCCGGGTTAAGAGCCATTTTATTTTGGCTTTGCTGCATGTGCTTGATGTGTTATGTTGTTATTTCGATGTTGTTGGGGCTTAGTTATAAGCTAGGTGTAAGCTCGAGTGGTAGGAGAAATTTTTGTTTTTGGGCTTTATGTGATAAGGGCTGAAGGAGCTGGGTCTTATGTATTTTATTTGGTGAATTGTTGCACAAGTGAAGAGCTAGCATAGTGGCAAAGCATGCACCACTTAGAGCTTGTGTGTGGCGTCAAGTGTAAGGGAAGATGTCCTGGGTTCAAGCTGCGAAAATCCCACATTTTTGTTCCATTTTGACGGCATGGAGGGGAGGAGTTGTAGGCAGTTCAAACTCTGCCTTGGACTAAGTCTTCCTATTTGAATGGTGGGTGGAGAGCAAATTGTGGAGGAGGACTTGGTCAAGGTAATTTGAATTGGTGGCTTGGGAGTGTTTGGGGGAGCTTGGCCGGATTTTGGAGAGATTTTGGGAGGGAAATGAGTGGCAGATTTTGGTGTTGTAGGAGTGTGCCGAATTTGCCTTTGGTAAGTGTGCATTTTCGGTCACAAACTCTTTTGGGAAGCCAATTTTCTTTTAGTCAAAAGCTAGCAAAAACTTCTTCTCTTTTTCTCCTTTAACCGAATGTTCAAGTAGCTTATTGCCAAAATCGAAACCAACATTTTGCTTTCTCTTCAACTTGAGCCGAAACTAGCTTCTTTGACTCTCCTTTTCTGCTCATATTTTTCTTTTCTTAGAACCGAAAACCCAAACACTTGTGTTGCCAAAATTTTGCCTTGTTTCTTCTTCTCTCTTTCTTCATTTGAACAAAGCCGAACCTAGCATCCCACTTTCATCTCTTTCTTCTTTTGAAACCTTGATAGTCGAAAGTCTCCCCAAAGCTTTCTACTCCATTTCCTTTTCTTTTCCAAGAAAAACCGAAGGTGCTTCTCTCTACTTCTTCTCCTTCCATTTCGATTCCTGGCCGAATATCAACCCATTTCTTCTTATCTATACTCTCTTTTCTTTTCACACAAAGCCGAAAGTAGGAGTGTTAACATCTAGGCCAAATCTTTCTTCTCTCCTAGTGGTGTTTTGTTGGCCGAATATTGGTTGTTGTTGGGTGCTTGTTTTCAATCGGCTGGTAGTGGGCAAGAGCTTGGCCGAATGGCCATTTTTCCTCTCTCTCGTTCATATATATTGTGGCTTAGATAAAGGCCGATTTTGTTATTGGTTGAAGGGTATTAATCTATTGTGTAAACCAATTTTATGATAGGACATCCGGATTTTGGAAACATTTGAGAGGAGCCTTATTTCTCTGACAAGCAATCGGTAAGTGGTGGTAAGAGTAGTTTCTTTTAGTCTATTCATTTAGTCTTCGTTAAGTCAAGCTGTTAAGGGATTAACCATTTTCTTTCTAGGGTGAGGCCGATTGTCGGAAGAACCATTGTTGGTTCCGAAATTGGTAGAAAACCAAAGCAAGTTTAAGGTAAGGGTTAATCGATATACCCTTTGGTTTAAATGGTTTTGGCCGAATGGTTTAAGTGTTAATCCCTTGTTGGCCGATTGTAGGATCAGGGTTGTCGAGGTGATCAAGGGACGTAGACCGATTCTTAAGATTTAAAACCTTCGCTATTTCAGGTGTATACGCTAACACACTGATTTCTTAGTAATAAGTTAATAACCTGTGTTGTAACAAGTGAAACAGTGATGATTGTCATGATACCCGATAGGGTATGTTCACGGATTCGGGTAAGTCCGTAGCATTACGAGTTTTATTGTTGATACGTCTAATATGATGATCCATTATTTATGTGCTATAAGATGCAATATTGGACATGTTGGCATGAATTACATGATTTGCATATTGTACATGAGTCAGTATGACATGTATGGGTAATATGAGAGGAGGGGGAGTATGATATCCATGTCTTTGGGACACTGTGTCTTTGGGACACCAGAGGTTTGGCACCTCCAGTGGTTTGGTACCACAGATGATATTTTGTGACTTTGGGTCACCACAGGTTTGGCACCTCAGCGTGTCGTCCCAGTGGCTTAGCACCACGGTGGGTTGGCCCCACAGTTGATTATACGGGATTGACGCCAGTGATTTGGTATCACACGATGGGTTGGCCCCATCATCGGATTTGTATTGCGGTCACCGTGATTTGGTATCACACTTGTGTCTTTGGGACACTAGAGGTTTGGCACCTCATTGCGACTCGTCCACGTGGTTTGACACCACCGTGGGTTGGCCCCACTTATGAGATACGAGATTGTCGCTAGTGATTTGGTATCACACGATGGGTTGGCCCCATCATTGGATTATCGTGACTTGGTCACCGGTGGTTTGGCACCACATTATGGATATCGTGACTTTGGGTCACCGGTGGTTTAGCACCACCAAAGGTTTGGTACCACACGGGGTAGAAAGGTGTAATGGATGGTTAGGAGCAGTGCATTAATTGTATTACTTTGCTATGATGTGTGTTAGCATGTTGTATTATCTGGAGGGATTTACACACCGAGTCTTGCGACTCACTCTCTCCTTTGACATTTCGGTGACACTTAGACGTGGACATGGAGCCGGGATGGACTCGAGGTGCTCATGCCATGCTTAAATAAGGATTTGCTCAGACTTTTATAAAATTTGGTACTTAAGCTTATTTATTACTATTTGGTTTTATTTGGGTTTGTAAATGGCCTTTTAAAATTATGTTTTGCTATGTGTATGTTTAAAGTAGATTTATAATATGCCTTAACAAGTTAATTGGGTTAAAATTTGCTAAAAACTTGGAAGGACAACGATTTCAAAACTACAAAAGTGATATTTTGAACTATACCATCGGGTATCACACCATGATTTGGGATAAAGAGGACTCAAATATTTTTCTAACTTAAACTTGATTTTCTACTAAATCAAAATGTTCTAGTAACAATCCGAACGACTTGAATTTCTAAATGAAATAAACGTGTTTTAACTTCATAACCGATGAAGTTTTCAAAATTTTGGAGTCTTCAAACAAACCATCAGTTTCCAAACAATTATGCCCAAGATTTCTGCAAGTATGAAATTTACCAAAGGGTTTTATCAAACTTTTAAACGGAAACCTATCTTCACCAAAACACGATTTCTCTCTGTAACATACCGGATTCGGTCGTGGTGTATTGACCGGGTTTGGGGTGTTACAATTGTGGTATCAGAGCTAAGTTCAAAGGCTCGGCTTGGGCCCGAAGCCCAAAATATTTTAAAATTCTGGTTTTTAAGTGTTATGTTTTAAAAAAAAGTATGGTGGGAAAGGCATGGCACCGAGTCTCCGGCACCAATCCGCCCAGGTAAGTACCCCTTACTGTTGTTTGTGATAATGATATTGATGAGATGTGACTGGATGGCTAGTGATAGTAAGACTACTTTAGAAACTAAAACTGATAGGACTGAGTGGACTCGCGAAAATAAAGCTCCTTTAATATTCGTAAGACTTTACTTTAAAACAGTGGAATAATTACTGATGCATAAAATTCTTTAAATCGATTTAGATTTAGTCATGAGTACCGAGGTGGGCGTGGTAGGATGGCAGTTTCAACCCGTAGGATCCGGTCGGGTCGAAAATGAGATCTGGGATTACGCCACCAACTGGAGGTGGTGAGTTTCAAGATCAGACCAGGGATGACGAATGTCACAAAGCGATGCTTCGAGTTTTAGAAAGGGTAGCTGGAGTAGGTGGGGGCGCAAGAGTTAGGAAATCGTGCTGGCGACTTCGAGCAAGCGGGTCGAATTCTTTCGGTGTCTCGGGTGTTGCTCTAGCACGGTGAATATTGGTGGAAGCGACAGGCGGATCATGGACGATCTAGACTGATCGCTGAAGAAAAGTTAAAGGGATAGTATCACTTCTCGAGATGAGTCATACCGATGGTGGCTCACGATTCGGAGACGGCCTTCTGACGAGAAGATCGACTTGGGACTATTTGAGTGCGCCATCGGAAAAAATACGTTGGAGCTAACTACATTAATGAGCAACGGAAAGCATTTACGAGGTTAGTTCGAAGTAAATCGTCGTAATCGAGTCTGAGGCGAGTTTATGAAATTTGAGTCGATGTATGCGGGTATGGTGGCTCTTGAATATGAGAGGTGCGTTCGTTTGAGGATGGCTGCGAGATGAATTAAGGTTGTTGATTGCGCCTCGGCGAGGCGTGAATTCTTTGCTCGGTTGAAAAGGCTAAGGTAACCAAGGTATTAAGAGTCTGTGAGGCAAGGCATGGATAGGAACCGACATAAGAGGAGTTTTGGATCTTACGGGTCGTCCGGTAATCCATGAAAAGGGCTAGATCGAGTGGGCGAATCGATCGAATGCGTTTGTTCTTTGCTAGTCGGGGACCGCCGTGATGTAACCGTTGTGGAAAAGTTCATTGGGAGGATGTTGGATTTGGTGGTAGAGGTTTGTTTTGAGTGTGGCTCATTGGACCACCGTGTGAGGGACTGTCTGCGCAAGTTGGCTAGGATTCACCGAGAGTCGGGGGTACTCGATCTGAGAATAACGGACCACCACCGCAGAGGGACCGAGGTAATGGCAGAGGAGGTAATGGTTCTGGTCGGGGCCGTAGAGCACCGGGTAGAGGTGCAGGTAGTGCTGAGGCCAGACAGTCGGGGCTAGTGTATGCGGTGAGGCGTCGAGAGGAGGCGGCCTTGCCGGACGTCATAATCGGTACATTTTTAATCTTTGGTTCTCCATTTACTGCTTTGATTGATGTGGGTTCAATACACTCATATGTTGCAAGTAGCATAGTGAAGACCATGGATTTAGACTCTGAGATATCTTCTAGGCAGATGACCGTACTAAGCCCTCTAGGTCACTCTGTAGTTGTAGATAAGCTGTATAGAGACGTACCTCTAGAACTCAAAGGGGTAGTGTTTGTGGCTGATCTGATGGAACTGTCTTTTGGGCGATTCGATCGATTCTCGGGATGGATTGGTGGTTAAGTACCGGCGAAGTTGGATTGTGACTAAGCGCATGGTTACAACAGTAAGGGTGATGAGGTAGTTACGATCGGTAATAGGAGGAATTATCATCCAATGTGGTATCTCGCTCTGGCCCGAAGATGGTCGAAAAGGGTCATAAAGCATATGTGGTTCATGTGTATGCCTTGGAGGCTAAAGAGTACGCTATGGAGCAGTTGAGCGATTAGGAATTTGTTGATGTGTTTCTTGAGGAGCTTCGGGTTTGCCACGGATCGTGAGGTAGAGTTCGGGATAGATCATTGCAAAATCGCTGCGCCGTATCTATAGCTCCGTCTGAGGATGGCGCCTAAAGAGTTAGTGGAGCTTAAGGCTCAAATCCGGGAGTTGTTGGACCGAGGATTTATTAGGCTAAGTGTTTACGCCTTGGGGCGCCGGTACTCTTTGTCAAGAAGAAAGAGCGGTACTATGCGGATGTGTATAGACTACCGCTAACCGAATAAGTGACGATCAAAAACAAGTATCCATTGCCTCGAATAGATGACTTGTTTGATCGGTGAAGGTGCGTCGGTTTTCTCGAAGATTGATTTAAGGTGCAGGTATCACCGGTTAAAGGTGAAGGAAGCGGATATCGCAAGACGGCATTTCGTACTCGGTATGGGCACTTTGAGTTCTTAGTTATGCCGTTTGGGTTGACTAACGCTACCGTGACCTTCATGGATATGATGAATAGGGTGTTCAATGATATTTAGATCGATTCGTAGTGGTTTTATCGGCGACATCTTGGTATATTCAAGGGCGAGGAGGAACATGATGCGCATTTGCGGGTGGTATTGCGATTCTAAGGAGAAAGCGACTTTATCGAAGTTTAGTAAATCGAGTTTTGGCTTAGGGAGGTGGCGTTCTTGGGTCATGTAGTGTCGGTGAGGGGATTAGAGTGGATCCTCAGAAGATTGAGGCGATTTTGGATTGGAAGCCGCCTAGGTCAGTAGCTGAGATTCGGAGTTTTCTGGGTTTGGCAAGATACTACCGAAGATTTGTAGAAGGGTTTTCGTTGATCGCAGCGCCGATGACTAAATTATTAAGAAAAGGGGTTCCGTTCATTTGGACTGAGAAACAGCAGGAGAGCTTCGATAAGTTGAAGAAGATTTTGTGAAGCTCGGTTACGATTCAACTTTGGTGGTAAGGAATTCACAGTGTACTGCGATGCATCACACACAGGTTTAGGTTGTGTGCTGATGCAAGAAGGGAAGGTTGTGGCTTACGCATCTCGGCAGCTGAGGCCACATGAGTTCAATTATCCAACGCACGATCTGGAGTTAGCGGATGTAGTCTTTGCCTTGAAGATTTGGAGGCATTACTTGTACGGAGAGAAATCGATAGTCTACACGGATCACAAGAGTCTGAAGTACCTTCTGACTCAGAAAGACTTGAATCTGAGACAGCGCAGATGGATTGAGTTGCTGAAAGACTACGATTGCTCAATTGAGTATCATCCGAGCAAGGCTAATGTTGTGGCAGACGCGTTGAGCCGTAAGGTTGTTTCAGATCTAAGAGCGTTGTTTGCCCACTTGAGTTTGTATGACGACGGGAGTATTCTGGCAGAGCTGCAAGTTAAGCCTACTTGGGTTGAGTAGATCAGAGAAAAACAGTTGATGGATGAGGTTTTGAGTGCGCAGAGGACACAAGTGCAGAATGATGGGTTGGAGGGATACAGTGTGTCTGGTGATGGAGTGCTGTGTTTTCAGGGGAAAGCTTGTATGCCGAGAGACACTGAGTTAAGGCAAAAGATTCTTTATGATGCACATAGCAGCCCCTACGCTATGCATCCTGGAGGTAGTAAGATGTATAGGGATCTCAGAGAACGATTACGGTGGTAAGATGCGAAAAAGGAAGTGACGAGTTTGTAGGGAAGTGTCGACATGTCGTGAGTCAAGGTGAGCATCGATTGCCGTCGAGGTTGCTTGACCGGTGAAGATTCCTCGATGGAAATGGGAAATGATAACTATGGATTTCGCGGTGGATTCTTGCTTACACCGAGCAAGAAGGATTGATTTGGGTAATTGTGGATCGATCGACTAAATCACTCACTTTATTTCGGTGAGGTGGATTACTCACTTGAGAGGTTGGCGAAGTGTATGTCGAGAGATAGTGAGGCCGCACGGGTGCGATGTCGATCATCTCGGATAGGGATCCCGATTTACATCAAGGTTACGAAAGCGTTGCATCGAGGCTCTGGAGTGCGCGGTTGGATTTCAAGACCAGATTTCATCCGCAGATGACGGCGATCGGAAAGGGTTATCTGATCTTGGAGGACATGCTACGAGGTGTGTATTAGACTTGAGGTAGTTGGGAGGAGTATCTTCCGTTAGCTGAATTCGCCTACAACAATAGTTACCAAGCAAGCATCAAGATGGCACCATATGAGGTGTTGTACGGTAGGAAGTGTCGCTCACCTACTTATTGGACGAGTTAAGTGAGCGTCGGTTGTTAGGACGAGTTGGTTCTTTGAGACCAAGACAAGGTTAAGTTGATTCAGCCCGATTGAAGGAAGCTTGGACCGGCGAAGTCTTATCCGATCTTAAGCGAAGAGATATAGAGTTTCTTGTGGGGATCAAGTTTTTACGAAGGTCTCGCCGTGGAAGAAAGTGTTAAGGTTGGAAGGAAAGACAAGCTAAGTCCGAGGTTTATTGGGCGTTTAAAATCTTGAGGCGAGTGGGACCATGGCGTATCGACTTGAGTTGCCGGTGAGCTAAGTCAGATTCACGACGTATTTCACGTTTCGATGCTTAGGCGATATCGCTCCGATCCATCACATGTGGTAGCAGTGGAGGAGATCGAGGTAAATCCAGATTTGACCATGGAGGAAGAGCCTGTGCAGATTTTAGATCGGGATGTGAAGGTTCTGCGAAGGAAGTCTGTGCCTTTAGTTAAGGTTCTTTGGCGGAATCATGGCGTGGAAGAAGCTACGTGGGAACCCGAGGATATGATGAGACAATGATACCCTCAACTCTTGATCGATCGTAATTTCGAGTAGAAATTATTTTTAAGGGGTAGAACGTAATATCCGGGTTAAGGGCCATTTTATTTTGGCTTTGCTACATGTGCTTGATGTGTTATGTTGTTATTTCGATGTTGTTGGGGCTTAGTTATAAGCTAGGTGTAAGCTCAGTGGTAGGAGAAATTTTTGTTTTGGGCTTTATGTGATAGAAATTTGAAGGAGCTGGGTCTTATGTATTTTATTTGGTGAATTGTTGCACAAGTGAAGAGCTAGCAAAGTGGCAAAGCATGCGCCACTTAGAGCTTGTGTGTGGCGTCAAGTGTAAGGGAGGATGTCACAGGTTCAAGCCGTGAAAATCCCACATTTTGTTCCATTTTGACGCATGGAGGGAGGAGTTATGGCAGTTCAAACTACGCCTTGGACTAAGTCTTCCTATTTGAATGGTGGGTGGAGAGCAAATTGTGGAGGAGGACTTGGTCAAGGTAATTTGAATTGGTGGCTTGAGAGTGTTTGGGGGAGCTTGGCTGGATTTTGGAGAGATTTTAGGGAGGGAAATGAGTGGCTGGTTTTGGTGTTGTAGGAGTGTGCCGAATTTGCCTTTGGTAAGTGTGCATTTTCGGTCACAAACTCTTTTGGGAAGCCAATTTTCTTTTAGTCAAAAGCTAGCAAAAACTTCTTCTCTTTTTCTCCTTTAACCAAATGTTCAAGTAGCTTATTGCCAAAATCGAAACCAGCATTTTGCTTTCTCTTCAACTTGAGCCGAAACTAGCTTCTCTGACTCTCCTTTTCTGCTCATATTTTTCTTTTCTTAGAACCGAAAACCCAAACACTTGTGTTGCCGAAATTTTGCCTTGTTTCTTCTTCTCTCTTTCTTCATTTGAACAAAGCTGAACCTAGCATCCCACTTTCATCTCTTTCTTCTTTTGAAACCTTGATAGCCGAAAGTCTCCCCAAAGCTTTCTACTCCATTTCCTTTTCTTTTCCAAGAAAAACCGAAGGTGCTTCTCTACTTTTTCTCCTTCCATTTCGATTCCTGGCCGAATATCAACCCATTTCTTCTTATCTATACTCTCTTTTCTTTTCACACAAAGCCGAAAGTAGGAGTGTTAACATCTAGGCCGAATCTTTCTTCTCTCCTAGTGGTGTTTTGTTGGCCGAATATTGGTTGTTGTTGGGTGCTTGTTTTCAATCGACTGGTAGTGGGTAAGAGCTTGGCCGAATGGCCATTTTTCCTCTCTCTCGTTCATATATATTGTGGCTTAGATAAAGGCTGATTTTGTTATTGGTTGAAGGGTATTAATCTATTGTGTAAACCAATTTTATGATAGGACATCCAGATTTTGGGAACATTTGAGAGGAGCCTTATTTCTCTGACAAGCAATCGGTAAGTGGTGGTAAGAGTAGTTTCTTTTAGTCTATTCATTTAGTCTTCGTTAAGTCAAGTCATAAAGGATTAACCATTTTCTTTCTAGGGTGAGGCCGATTGTCGGAAGAACCATTGTTGGTTCAAATTGGTAGAAAACCAAAGCAAGTTTAAGGTAAGGGTTAATCGATATACCCTTTGGTTTAAATGGTTTTGGCGAATGGTTTAAGTGTTAATCCCTTGTTGGCCGATTGTAGGATCGGGGTTGTCAAGGTGATCAAGGGACGTGAAGCCGATTCTTAGGATTTAAAACCTTCGCTATTTCGGTGTGTACGCTAACACACCGATTTCTTAGTAATAAGTTAATAACTTTGTGTTGTAACAAGTGAAACGATGATGATTGTCATGATACCCGATAGGGTATGTTCCTGGATTCGTAAGTCTCAGTAGCATTACGAGTTCTATTGTTGATCGTCTAATATGATGATCCATGATTTATGTGCTATAAGATGCAATATTGGACATGTTGGCATGAATTACATGATTTGCATATTGTACATGAGTCGATATGACATGTATGGGTAATATGAGAGGAGGGGAGTATGATATCCGTGTCTTTGGGACACCGTGTCTTTGGGACACCGGAGGTTTGGCACTTCCAAAGTGGTTTGGTACCACAGATGATATTTTGTGAGTTTGGGTCACGAGGTTTGGCACCTCGGCGTCTCGTCCCAATGGCTTAGCACCACGGTGGGTTGGCCCCACGCTTGATTATCTGGATTGACGCCATGATTTGGTATCACACGATGGGTTGGCCCCATCATCGGATTTGTATTTGCGGTCACCAAAGATTTAGTATCACACTTGTGTCTTTGGGACACTAGAGGTTTAGCACCTCATTGCGACTCGTCCACGTGGTTTGACACCACCGTGGGTTGGCCCCACTTATGAGATCTGGGATTGTCGCTAGTGATTTGGTATCACTCGATGGGTTGGCCCCATCATTGGATTATTCGTGACTTCGGGTCACCAGTGGTTTGGCACCACATTATGGATATCGTGACTTTGGGTCACCAAGTGGTTTGGCACCACCAGTGGTTTGGTACCACACGGGTAGAGAAGGTGTAATGGATGGTTAGGAACGGGTGCATTAATTGTATTGCTTTGCTATGATGTGTGTTAGCATGTTGTATTATCGGGAGGGGGATTTACACACTGAGTCTTGCGACTCACTCTCTCCTTTGACATTTCAGGTGACACTTAGACGCGGACATGGAGCCGGGATGGACTCGAGGTGCTCATGCCATGCTTAAATAAGGATTTGCTCAGACTTTTATAAAATTTGGTACTTAAGCTTATTTATTACTATTTGGTTTTATTTGGGTTTGTAAATGGCCTTTTAAAATTATGTTTTGCTATGTGTATGTTTAAAGTAGATTTATAATATGCCTTAACAAGTTAATTGGGTTAAAATTTGCTAAAAACTTGGAAGGACAACGATTTCAAAACTACAAAGGCGATATTTTGAACTATCCCATCGGGTATCACACCATGATTTGGGATAAAGAGGACTCAAATGTTTTTCTAACTTAAACTTGATTTTCTACTAAATCAAAATGTTCTAGTAACAATCCGAACGACTTGAATTTCTAAATGAAATAAACGTGTTTTAACTTCATAACCGATTAAGTTTTCAAAATTTTGGAGTCTTCAAACAAACCATCAGTTTCCAAACAATCATGCCCAAGATTTCTGCAAGTATGAAATTTACCAAAGGGTTTTATCAAACTTTTAAACGGAAACCTATCTTCACCAAAACACGATTTCTCCCTGCAACATACCGGATTCGGTCGTGGTGTATTGACCGGGTTTGGGGTGTTACATAAATATTGTACATGATACTATAAATTCCGGAGAGGGCAATAGTGAACAGCGAACAGTAGTTAGATCCTCTAATGTGCCTGACATAGATGATGAGCTTACAGAATTACAAAGTAAAATTAAATTATTTTACATGGATGTTGACTTTTTTATTGATTTATTTTTCAATTTTAATATAACAATAATTTATCATTGGTCACCGAGAATGGTGGGACGCATAAAGGTCGCGGACGTTACGCTAAAGGTTTATCTGAATTAAATTTCGCTGATCGTGTGAAAGTAAGGAGAAGCGATTATGGCCACCTATTGGCCTGAAGCTCGAGTTCTAGCAGTTATTTGGGCATTATTGCACTAAATGCAAATATGTTGCCCATCAATTACGAGTCATGGCATCACATGCCTAACGCAAACAAAATCAAGCTCGGAGAACATTAAGGTAACAAAACATGAATGTAATTTATAATACTTTGGTTGAAGTTTCATTTATATTTACTTTTTAAATTTATGTTTTTTAGGAGAGGTTTAATTTGGAGGTCTCCGATGACTATATAAAAAGACATTGGGAAAAAATGGAGAGACAACAAAAGCATATTGAAAAAGAATATTTTAAGAAAGAAATAAGCCTCGAGGATAAATGCGGAATGTCCCAAAAATGTTGAGGCATCAATGGGAAGATGCGATTAGATTCTCGAACTCAAAGAAAGGAGAGGTATTACCTACTTCTAAACTCTTATAAGTTTTTCTTGTATAGTATTTACTATATACGTAATAATAATATCATTATGTAGGACCGTGAGCGTGTCGGAACAAGCGCAGTAGAAACAAAATTCACGCACATGGCGGGATCGAGAAGTTTTGCTTCAGAATGAGGCCGAGGTATTATAATTTATTAATTACATCAAATATTAATGACTTTATACCGTTAAATTATATTTGTAATACAACAACGTAGGAACTCTCCACCGGTCAAAAAGTTGGACGCGTTCGACTTTTTGACATTACACATAGGAAGAAGGATGGGTCTCATGACACCAAGTGGAGAGATTATGGTATATTTACTTAATAAAATTTGATTTATTAAAAATGGATTTATAATGTTTACTTATAATAGTTTAATTCTTCGTTAGTAGTTTTAAATTAATAATGTTAAGTTATGATGCATTCCTTATTATTGTATATTTCGTTTCTAACTTTTGATTAATTTATTAGGAGAAACTAAAGGAGAAGAAGACACTTTATGAAGCGGTACCGCTCGAGTGATAGTTCTGTTCATCTTGAGGATGTCGATAATGTAATTATTACCGATGTTTTGAGTCCCGAAAGGTACGATCTGTTGCTTGATCGATAGTTCATTAATCTTGAATATATTTATAACAAAATTATCACTAATGTTTTGGGTGTTGAAAGGTACAGTGGGTTCGACTTCAAGGATCCGTGTTACTCGACCCAATATTTTGGATCCGACTCCCAAAAATATATGCCTTCCGGAGTCAACCTCGTCTTTGAAGTTCGAGGCTAAAAGACCAGATAACTCAAATGCAAGCTAGCACGGTTGAGCAAATTTCTCAACTTAGAGCCGAGGCAAAGAAAGAGGAGGCCTAGGCAAGCGAGTGAGGGAGGCAGAGCAAATTTCTCTACTTAAAGTGGAAGCGGCAAGAAGGGAGGCGAGCGAGCAGAAGTATGAAGAACTTCACTCTGACTTGAGTTATGATGAAGATGTTGCAACAATCATGAACATCGCCATCTTAGACATTTATGTTCTTATTGTAAGATGATTTTAACATTGTTACATTTAACATTTTTTAAGGATATTTTATGCGATATCATATATTTTTATTTATTTTAAAATAACATTTAGAATTAATGTAGTTGGTGCAATTTTTTATGCTACATTCGTTATTTGGGTTGAAATTATATATTATATTTGTTGTCATTGGTTGGTTTTAGTGCAGGAGGCGTATGATATTGGATAAATTGAATATTTTAAATATGCACAAGTTAGCGGCGTTTGTGGGAAAAAGCGCCGCTAAAAGTCAAACCTATAGTGGCGTTTGTGAAATAAGCGCCGGTAAAAAGTCATTGTTTTTAGCGGCGTTTTAGAAAAAAGCGCCGCTAAAAGTCATGTTTTTAGCGGCGTTTTAGGAAAAAGCGCAGCTAAAAGTCGCCACCTTTAGCGGCGTTTTAGAAAAAAGTGCCGCTAAAAGTAAAGTTTTTAGCGGCGTTTTAGGAAAAAGCGCCGCTAAAAGTCATGTTTTTAGCGGCGTTTTAGAAAAAAGCGCCGCTAAAAGTCATGTTTTTAGCGGCGCTTTAGAAAAAAAGCCGCTAAAAGTCGCCACCTTTAGCGGCGTTTGTGTGAAAGCGCCGCTAAAAGTCATGGTTTCTAGCGTTTTTTCACAAAACGCCGCTAAATTTTATGCGCCACATTTAGCGGCGTTTTTGTGGCGTTTTCAAAGCGCAAGCTCTATTAGTGGCGCTTAAAACGCCGCTAAAAGCCTAAAAAATGCCGCTAAAAGTCATTTTTTTGTAGTGAGTGACTGGAAAGACGCGTTGCCTTTTTTTTTTTTAATAGGTCTAATAATAAATTTAGCTCGCTAATGTTTACATATTCTATCATTTTAATCCTAAATATAAAAATTTAACAATTTTAGTCCTTAATGTTTACAAAATTTATCAATTTAATTCAAATTTTAAACAAATCAAAAATTTAACCTTAACATTTGCAATCATAAAATGATTGTTTTTAGAGAGCGTGCTATATATTTATCTAGTTCCTTTACTTATTCTTTTATTTAATGTATGGGTTGTGAGAAACCATTTGCTACAGGGTTTTGTCAAAATGATAAGGGAAGATTGTTGGAAAATTGAAAATTGCAAACCTATGTTGCATTCAGTGTTGCAACATGTTATTCATCACAAAAATTCAACAATTAATATATATATATATATATATATATATATATATATATATATATATAACTTATTTACTTGGCATTTTGACTTGTGTTTTTGTAAGAAATTATTTTGTAATTCAGAGATAGGTAACAAATGTAGGAAATATTTGTAAATAAAGAACTAGATTAAAATATAATTTTTTTAATAATTTGGTAACTAATTTTGAAAGTTTTGGGGAGTTTAAGTCATACAAAGACTCTTCTACTCCAAGGGGATCGACTCACCAACAAGGAAGGATTGTAAGGGACTTATCACGTTTTGAAATTTAAGGATAATCTGATGACTGATTGAAGGAAATTCAAGTTTAAAATTCAAACTAATTAAATATATATGATGATCTAGCTAAAAGTCGGCATTTACAAAGCCTTTATAAAGGCTATCGACTGGCTTTGTTAGCATGTATGTTATGGGAGCATATTCTGGGTATAGTTCTAGCTTTTACTGCCGACTAAAATTTACTTGTATGCGAGGTTACTTTGGAGGAGAGTGAGTGAATACAAATTTATACGGTGAGGCTACTTTTAGCTTGAGTTTTCAGGTACTTTAGGGCTTTAATGTTTGAGTGTACTATCATAATTTTTTTAATATATTCATTCTTTAAACCAATCTCCACAAAGATATGATAATTATCTAAATTATATAAACAATTACACCGATAATCGAATTTATTCGATTTTTCAAATCAACTCAAATACATAATTTAATTTTTTTTTTAGTTCAAGTCGAGTTGAATTTTATAACTTTAATAATTTAAATAACTCAAATAACATATTCAGATAAATACCCTTGGGTCCCAACAATTTTAAAATGGGCAAATTAGTCCCTTAAAAAATCAATTCTAAAATTCAAAATACTTATACTAATTTTTTCCAAAATTATATATATATATTCAAAAATAAAAAATATTAAATATCTAAAATATATGAAAATGTTAACTTATATATATTAAACTTTTCAATATGATAATTTTGAGGCATTAAATAAGTAAATTATCAATTTAAGTTTATCATAGTAATTATTTTATTTTTTATTTTGTTTTAAAAGAATTTTCAAACATATATATGGTATTTATGTTCTTTAACTTGGAATTTAGTCATATTGTCAACAACTTTTCAATATGGTTGTTTTAATTTTTTTTAATTTCACTAGAATAAATGTATTCGCCTGGATTCGAAAAAATTTAAAATCGAGTTAGGATGATAAAATAGGACTTGTCAATTCAAAATTTTTTCACCCTATTCAATTGAGCACTCGCCCTTAATCTATTATATAATGTCAATGAGAGGATATCATCTACCTTTTATTGGGATATGAATTCCACTATTGTAAATGAAGCTCTGTTATGTAGAAATCGGATACCCGATGTACCAGCTTTCGGCTCTATTACCAATTAAACTTAGACTTTCAATATATCGAATAACACATAAATAGTCCGCCACTAACTCATAATTGAGGTAAGTCATACTATGAATGTCAAAAGTGAATAAATTTATAAATGGATCTAAACATTATTCTACTTGGATCTTGTCCAATGTATTTCAATCCAAACAATCACATCTATATTTTTATCTTCTAGAAGTTATCTGCTCCAAAACCCAAGACAAGAAATCTTCTATTTGGACTTGATAGATGTCATATTAGTTTTTTAATCAATTTGCTCAATTCCAATTAGACTACGAACTTTTTAGATTACCTAATAACATAAGTTGTCTTCTCACGTTATGATCTGACCACATAATACAACTTAATATTTTTTTTATAATAAATTACTGGATTTTCATAAATATGGGCCAAAACTACAAAGTCAAAACAAAATCAAAACAGAAAACAAACTTAAAAACAAAACAATCCCAAAAACTAAAGATCCAAAGCCCAGATCAAACACAATAAAACAAAACTTAACAGACAAAATAAAATTCAGCCCAAATCCACAAAGACCAGCATCAGATAAACAATGGGGTTGTTATAGGGAATTTGCGTCCCAGCTGTTGTCCACATTTGCCCCACCTTGAAACACGCAAAGAGTGCTGGAGAAGTTATCAGCACCACATTTAATGGCTATCATCATTTCCGAGCAGAAACCCCCAGAATTCAACAGTCTCTTTTCGAAAATTTTCAAAATGTTTCAGCAAAGAAATCTCCTAAACACCATCATTATCTCTCACAAAACACCTTTCACCTTCTTCTTCGAACATCGTCGCCTTGTTTCCTCTTACTCCTCTTCCGTTCACCTGAAATCTTCCATCACTGTCGATTCAACACCAGTCGAAACTCTTCTTGTCAGATAAGAACTTTCTCTCTTCTTTAATCCCTCTGAGGCTATTTTATGCGCAACCTCAGTTGCTTCCCTATTTATAAACAGGAAAACACAATTTCTGAATTGCATAGCCATTTCCTTTGAATCTTTTATATAAGTCGCGATTTCTAATCTGTCTTCCTCCTTTTCTTGCAGTTTTCTTATCACTGTCCTGGCATCTCCTTCGATTTCCACCTCTTGTAGCCCAAGTTGGAGTCCCAGTTCGATGGCTTGAAGACATGCTAACGCCTCGGCAGCAAACGCAGAGGTATATTCTTATTCATTATGAACTTTGAGTATTAATTAAACATTAAGTAATCAATGAGTCAATATTTATTTGTCCATTTTACTTTTGGTGTAAAAAATGTTAAGAACAAAAACATTCAATACTAATTTAAATGATAAAATTTTATTAAATCAATCATACGAAAAACTACATTAACAACACAATATCCCCAAAAAAAAAAAACAACTATGGTTCCTATTGTGTTTCATTGGTAAGATGAAAATGGGTAGGCAGAAATGAAGTGGTTAAACTCCAAGAAATATTATTGTTGTCCAAAATTGGTGCTTTATTTTGGTGGAAGGCAGGCGTTGGAGGCTACTAGAAAGTGTGAATCAAAAAGAATAGAAGCACTAACAGTAAACACTAATCAGAGATTTCTCTTTTATTTCTGTGTTTGAATCTATTTTCAAAAGCCTACCTCATACATTCGTTCATTTGCTTTTATATAGAGTTACACCAACTACTCTATTAACAAACTCATAACCACCTAACTGACTAGAACAATCCTTTGACTAACTCTATTGACTAAGGTAACACTGATATTCTATCATGCACCCAGCTTCACTACTTGTGAGACACACAAAAGATTTCGGAATCGAGTAAAACTAGTTACAGACAATGGTTTCGTAAAAACATCAGCAACTTGATCACACACAGGAACTTCACCAACCAGAAGAGACCCATCGGCAACCTTTTCACGAATAAAAAACAAATCTAGTTCGACATGTTTGAACTTGGAGTGTAAGACAGGATTAGCCACAACAGCCACTGCACTTGAACTATCACACTAGAGAGCAGGAGTATCATCAGACACAATGTGCAATTCTTGAAGCAACGAAAGTAACCACGTCAGCTCACTCGTTGCCACAGTAAGACTCTGATACTCAGCTTTAGCTGTGGACCGAGAAACAACTTGCTGCTTCTTAGATCCCCACGAAACTAGAGTCTGTCCGAAGTAGACACAGTGTAACATCCTAGATTAGGGGTTGTGCGTTTGGAGCATAACTCAAGTGTTAATAGGCTTTAAGTGTGGCTGGTGATGTTTTAAAGGTTTTTAAAACTCTAGGATTAAAAGGGGGATGTATTGGAAATTTTTGAAAATTTAAGTTAAAAGGGGAAATTAAGGCAAGGTGGCCTTAAGAGAAAAAGTATATGAAATTTGACACACAAACAGGCTTGGAAAAGTGGCTCAAGATGCCACTTAAGGCCTCTGAAATGGCGCCACATGCAAGGGTGTTGGGCACGAGTTCGAGTCACATGGGAAGCAAATAAAAGAAGTTTTATTTTGCTTCCGTAAGCCTAGGTGGACGGCAACAAGGCTCTTAAAAGGGAGTTTTATTCTCTTTAAAATTGCTAAATAGGGATAAATGATGATTTATCTTAAGTATTTTAAAGAGATAAATAAGGGATTTATTTATCATTATTCCCATGAGATAAGCGTTGGATTAAACTCTTTTATTTTATGATAATTAAAGGATAAAGCTATCAAATAGAAGAGTGGTGGCCAAGTAAGGATTCCTTAGATGATAATTTAGTCTATAAAAGGAAGGAAGGAGGGCTACTCATTAATTTTCTTCCTTCTCTTCTCTCTCTTAGAAATTCTTAGGGTTCTCTTCTATTCTCTTCTCTTCTCTTTTCTTTTGTCTAGCCAAATTCCCTAGCCTCCTCTCTCTTTTATTCAAAATCAAAAACACAATCCAACTTAGTCGAATTCTTCATAGCACCAAAAGCCAAAATTCTGCCAAAGCTAAATCTTTGTTGTGACAGAAGGGTGTTGCCGATTTCATCCAAAAAGGTAAGATCAACTATTATTTGATTTTCAATCTCTCTTTAGCCGAAATATAGGAATCTAACTCCTTTAGAATTTCATGGCCGAAATTTGGAAAGTTTTCTTCGGGATCTAGTAGTTGTCGACTACAAGGAGCGGTTTTGGGATTTAGATCCGTAAGGTAAGGCAGTAATGATTTTTGGCCATAGGCCATTTTGGTATATAATGTTAGCCGATTCTAACTTAGGTGGTGTAGGAAGGAGTTCTACAATCGCAAAGGTGCAAATCGTTAGACGTGGGTTTCGGGATTTAGTCAATTGTGCTAATCAGGTGCGTAGTTATCGCACTATTCTCCTGTTATTGTACGTTGTTAAGTGTGTTTGATTATGATGTGTATGTTATCCTGAAATAATGGCTAAGATGGTCGATACCGTAGTGGGTAATCGATTAATCGTGTCGATGCTCTATTTTGCCTATGATATATGTGTGATATTTGTGGTGAGCATGTGATAAATATTTACTCGATTGTTAATCGACATGATACACATATATGCATGGGACTTGGGATGTGAAAATTGAAGGAAAGGGTGTACATCATTATGTACGTGGTCTAATGCTAGCCTCGTGCTACATTAGCGCTTGATGTTAGCTATGTGCTTCATCAAGGGAGGTGTTGGCTAAGTGCCCATCTCGGCGATTGATAGTCTGTGCATCACCGTGGGTGATTGATATGTGGGATCCCTAAGGGATCGGTGGCTCACCACGACCTTGAGCAACAAGTCCGCCAAGGTAAGATATGTGGATCATTATGTGATCGGTGGTGGATTAGCCACGGCCTTGGCGGGGTCCGCCAAGGTAGGTGTAATGGATGGACCCTAGGTTGGGATGGGCTACATAATTGCATATTTATGTGTATAGATCGTGTGGATATGGGCCAAGCCCATATGTGGAGATATGTGAAATGACTATGCCTTTGAGTCGGTTTGACTCACCCAATATTTGAAACCTTTCGGTGATGCGTAAAGCTTGGACCGGGTTGGAGTGGATACAAAGGTGGCCATGCAAGTAGATTTTCATGCGAAAAGATATTTTTAATTAATTAAGCATTTATATCTTGATGCTTTGATTATTCAATTATTGTAATAAGGCCCTATAAGTATTTAAAGTCATTTAAGTGTTTCTCATTAAGTTTATTATTGTGTTTTATTATGGATTGACAATTGAGGAATTATTTGCAAACGATTTTATTTAAATCTATATATACTAAAGTTTTAATCCGGATATTTTTATAAACACCACACCTTACTTAAGAATTTTAATGAACACTTTTTCTAAACTTAACAAAATTTTCGTGTTTTATCCTTAAGTTCAAATTTGTTTCAAACGTTTTTAGCGTGGCATTTCAAATTGATTAAGTAGTGAATGGGCCGGGTTTGGGGTGTTACAAATTGGTATCGAGCAGGTTCAAAACTCGACTTGAGGTTGTGGGGCCCAAAATGTTTTCAAAATGGGCTTTTCAAAAAATGGGCTTTTAGAAATTTTTCAGTTATTCTAGCATGGCACCTAAGTCTCCCAATTCCATGATCCACCGGTAAGTACCCGAACTATCTCGTGATTATGTGAATTATAAAAGGGTAGAAAAGGAATGGAACGTAGAATAGCATGATAGGAACTTGAACCCTAAGATTAGTCTACTCAAACACAAATACATAAGACTTAATGCACTAAACAAACCCATGGCTAAGTCAATCGAGTTAGGGTGTGGTAACCATGGTACGCATGTCTAGGATTGGATCCGGAAGAGCACGGTATTTAAGCGCCCTAGTGACTCACCTCCTCTTGCAGAATCCTACAGTGCGTAGCTTCGGCTCACCCAACCCGAAAGACTTAGTGGGTGTGGCAACCTCTGTGCGCATGTCTAGGAATGGTTTGATGGGAGCTTGGTATTTAAGCGATCCGTGTGACTCACCTCCTCTCCACACGAATCCCGCCTAGTACGTAGCTTTGGTTCACCCCGACCAAGAAGACTTCGGGTCAAAGCTAAACTCAATAACTAAAACACGAAAAGGAACTAGCCATGTTTTTTTATAAGAACCCTAATTTTAAACTCTTAAAATCATTTTTCTTTAATTAAGTGGAAACTATCTTTTCTACACAATTTTTCGAAAAACTTTTGATTTATAAAATTATTAAAATACCCCTAGTGGTAAAATTACAAAAATGCCCTTAGTTTATAAAAATATCTAAAATACCCACAGTTTTAATCAACATTATTTTATAACAAGTTGAAAAAAAAAACATAATTTGCAAATTAGCAAAAATACCTTGATTTTAGAGAACTACAAAATTGCCCCTAACTTATAAAATTACCAAAATGACCTTAATTTCCAAAATTTTTGCAACTTCATCGTTTTGGAAAATAAATTTCTCAAAAAGAACCCTCAAAGTTTTACAAATTTTGAAATATCCCTGAATTATTAAACTTTACAAATTTACCCTGGTTTATTACCAAATTACCCTCGAAATTAAAAATTACTGAAATACCCCTAAAATTTCCAAATTTACCAAAGAACCCCGAGACTATAAAATTTCTGAAATACTTTTTGATAAAATTATCAAGGAACCTTATTTGACAAACTACAAAAATATCCCTGTAGGACAAATTACGCAAATACCCCTGGGTAGTGGAAAAACAACAACAATAAAAATTACAACATATCTCTGAATGAACGAAGGTTCATAATTGGTTGATGGATGTATGAATGAATGAAAAGATCGTGTGCATGTGTGAATACTGAAAGAACCACTCCTAAATTCCTTTTCATAAAATTTCTTCGGGTAATCAAGTGAAACAAAAGTACAAATTCATAAAACTTTCTCAAATCAGATTAAAGCGCACGTTAGATATGAATTCTAGAGGGCGCGACGCAGATAGAGGAAGAATGACTAGGTCGAACCCGTTGGATCGGGTCAAGGGTCCGATAATGAGGTACCACCGCCCCCACCACTCCCAATTTGTTGGTGTGGGCAAGAAAGCTCAGACGGGGAAGATCTTGTGTCCCAGTCAGTTATGAGTTCTTGAGTTGGTGGCTAGTGCGGAGGAAATTCGGGAGCTCAAAAGTTCAGCCGAGTGACTCGAGCCAACGGAGCTGAGGTGTTTTGGGGCGCATCAGGTGTGGCACCCAGTACGGCTGAATATTGGTTGGAAGCAACCGAGCGAATTATGGATGAGCTCGATCTGACCGCTGAGGAGAAAGTGAAAGGAATAGTGGCGCCGCTCATGACGATGTATATCAATGGTGGCTAACGATCCGGGATAGTGCCACGGCAGAGGATTTCACACAGAGTACGTTAAGGCGTGCGGACGTAAGAAGTATGTTGGTACTCATTATATTGATGCGCAGAGGAAGGCGTTTCTGGGGCTGGTTCAAGGGAACAAGTCCGTAGCGGAATACGAGGCTGAATTCTTAAAGTTAAGTCGATATGCTCGAGGGGTAGTTGCTATGGAGCATAAGCGATGTGTCCGGTTCGAGGACGAATTAAGGGACGACCTGAGGTTGTTGATAGCTCCTCATCAGGAACGGGAGTTCGCTGTGTTAGTCGAAAAGGCTAAGGTAGCTGAAGGGATTAAGGACTCGGTGAGACAGAATAGAGATAAGGATAGGAATCGGGATAGGAGGAATTTTGGATCGTCTGAATCATCTGAGGGTCTTCAGAAAAGACTGAGGGTTGAAAATTCTGTTCGTGTTGCTAAGCCAACTATGGAAAATTTGGACCGTCCGTGTGTTCAGTGTGGAAGGTATCATGTCGGCGAGTGTTGGAACTGGGAACGAGAATGTTTTAGGTGTAAGTCTAAGTCTCACCTGATTAAGGACTGTCCTTAGGATTCGAATAGGGCTCGGACAATAGGCCAAGGTTATGTGCAGCCGGGTAGAGATGGTCAGCAAGCGACAAGGGGTCGTGGTCCGAACCATAGAGGAAATGGTTCAGGCCGAGGTCGTGGAGCACCAAACAGAGAGGCTGAAGGTGCAGATGCAAGGCAGCCAAGGTTGGTTTATGCAGTCGGTTGTCGCGAGGGGGAGATGTGCCCGAGGTGACAACGGGTAAGTTTCTTATTTCTGGATTATCCTTCATTGCTTTGTTCGTTATAAGGTCAGTTCATTCCTATGATTGCTAATGAAGTGTATGGAACCTTGATTGCGAACTTAGAGAATGTGCCTAGGTAGTATAATAGTTCATTAAGATCAGAGTGCGCAGCAGTGGAGTAAGTGGGGTAAGTTAGGATGCACGGATGCTCGTTAGTAAGTAATTTCGAGGACGAAATTATTTTAAGGAGGGTAGAACTGTAACATCCTAAATTAGGGGTTGTGCGTTTGAAGCATAACTCAAGTGTTAATAGGCTTTAAGTGTGGTTGGTGATGTTTTAAAGGTTTTTAAAACTCTAGGATTAAAAGGGGATGCATTGGAAATTTTGAAATTTTAAGTTAAAAGGGAAATTAAGGCAAGGTGGCCTTAAGAGAAAAAGTATGTGAAATTTGACACACAAACAGGCTTGGAAAAGTGGCTGAAGATGCCACTTAGGGCCTCTGAAATGGCGCCACATGCAAGGGTGTTGGGCTGAGTTCGAGTCACATAGGAAGCAAATAAAAGAAGTTTTATTTTTACTTCGTAAGCAGAGGTGGGCGACAACAAGGCTCTTAAAAGGAGTTTTATTCTCTTTAAAATTGCCTAAATAGGGATAAATGATGATTTATCTTAAGTATTTTAAAGAGATAAATAAGGGATTTATTTATCATTACTCCCATGAGATAAACGTTGGATTAAACTCTTTTATTTTATGATAATTAAAGGATAAACCTATCAAATAGAAGAGTGTTGGCCAAGTAAAGGATTCCTTAGATGATAATTTCGTCTATAAAAGGAAGGAAGGAGGGCTACTCATTAATTTTCTTCCTTCTCTTCTCTCTCTGCCGAAATTCTTAGGGTTCTCTTCTCTTCTCTTCTCTTCTCTTTTCTTTTGTCTAGCCAAATTCCCTAGCCTCCTCTCTCTTTTATTCAAAACCAAAAACACAATCCAACCTAGCCGAATTCTTCATAGCACCAAAAGCCAAAATTCTACCAAAGCCGAATCTTTGTTGTGATAGAAGGGTGTTGTCGATTTCATCCAAAAAGGTAAGATCAACTATTATTTGATTTTCAATCTCTCTTTAGCCGAAATATAGGAATCTAACTCCTTTAGAATTTCATGGCTGAAATTTAGAAGGTTTTCTTCGGGATCTAGTAGTTGTCGACTACAAGGAGCGATTTCGGGATTTAGATCCGTAAGGTAAGACAGTAGTGATTTTCGGCCATAGGCCATTTTGGTATATAATGTTAGCTGATTCTAACTTAGGTGGTGTAGGAAGGAGTTCTACAATCGCAAAGGTGCAAATCGTTAGACGTGGGCTTTGGGATTTAGTCAATTGTGCTAATCAGGTGCGTAGTTATCGCACTATTCTCCTGTTATTGTATGTTGTTAAGTATGTTTGATTATGATGTGTATGTTAGCCGGAAATAATGGCTAAGATGGTGGATACCCATAGTGGGTAATCGATTAATCAGGTCAGTGCTCTATTTTGCCTATGATATATGTGTGATATTTGTGGTGAGCATGTGATAAATATTTACTCGATTGTTAATCGACATGATACACATATATGCATGGGACTTGGGATGTGAAAATTGAAGGAAAGGGTGTACATCATTATGTACGTGGTCTAATGCTAGCCTCGTGCTACATTAGCACTTGATGTTAGCTATGTGCTTCATCAAGGGAGGTGTTAGCTAAGTGCCCATCTCGGCGGTTGATAGTGTGTGCATCACCGTAGGCGATTGATATGTGGGATCCTATGGGATGGGTGGCTCGACCACGGCCTTGAGCGACAAGTCCGCCAAGGTAAGATATGTGGATCATTATGTGATCGGTGGTGGATTAGCCACGGCCTTGAGCAAGGGGTCTTAAGGTAGGTGTAATGGATGGACCTTAGGTTGGGATGGGCTACATAATTGCATATTTATGTGTATGGATTTGTGTGGATATGGGCCAAGCCCATATGTGGAGATATGTGAAATGACTATGCCTTTGAGTCGGTTTGACTCACCCAATATTTTAAACCTTTCGGTGATGCGCAAAGCTTGGACCGGGTTGGAGTGGATACAAAGGTGGCCATGCGAGCGATTTTCATGCAAAAGATATTTTAATTAATTAAGCATTTATATCTTGATGATTTGATTATTCAATTATTGTAATAAGGCCCTAAAAGTATTTAAAGTCTGCTTAAGTATTTCTCATTAAGTTTATTATTGTGTTTTATTATGGATTGACAATTGAGGAATTATTTACAAACGATTTTTATTTAAATCTATATCTACTAAAGTTTCAATAAGGATATTTTTATAAACACCACACCTTACTTAAGAATTTTAATGAACACTGCTTTTCTAAACTTAACAAAATTTTCGTGTTTTATCCTTAAGTTCAAATTTGTTTCAAACATTTTCCATGATGGCATTTCAAATTCGATTAAGTAGTGAATGGGCTGGGTTTGGGGTGTTACACACAGTAACCCGAGGTAGAGCGTCGGTCGTCAAAATCAAGCCCCCAGTTGGCATTGACAAACTAGAAAGTGTGAACCAAAAAGAATAGAAGCACTAATAGTAACCACTAATCAGAGATTTCTCTTTTATTTTTGTGTTTGAATCTATTTTCAAAAGCCTACCTCATACATTCGTTCATTTGCTTTTATATAGAGTTACACCAACTGCTCTATTAACAAACTCATAACCACCTAACTGACTGGAACAATCCTTTGACTAACTCTATTGACTAAGGTAACACTGATATTGTATCATGCACCCAGCTTCACTACTTGTGAGACACACAAAAGATTTCAGAATCGAGTAAAACTCGTTACAGACAATGGTTTCGTAAAAACATCAGCAACTTGATCACACGCAGGAACTTCACCAACCAGAAGAGACCCATCGGCAACCTTTTCACGAATAAAAAATAAATCTAGTTCGACATGTTTGAACTTGGAGTGTAAGACAGGATTAGCCGTAACAGCCACTACACTTAAACTATCACACCAGAGAGCAGGAGTATCATCAGACACAATGTGTAATTCTTGAAGCAACGAAAGTAACCACGTCAGCTCACTCGTTGCCACAGCAAGACTCCGATACTCAGCTTCAGCTGTGGACCGAGAAACAACTTGCTACTTCTTAGATCCCCATGAAACTGGAGTCTGTCTGAAGTAGACACAGTAACCCGAAGTAGAGTGTCGGTTGTCAAAATTAAGCCCCCAGTTGGCATCGACAAAACCAACCAAAGACAAATGACTAGAGGACCGAAACACTAAACCAAAATTTAGAGTGCCAGACAAATACCGTAATATTCACTTTAGAGCCACCATATGAGTCATGGTAGGACGATGCATGAACTGACAGATCCTATTAACAGCATATGCAATGTCTGGCCTAGTCAAAAAAATGTACTGAAGAGCACCAGCAAGACTCCTGTACTCAGTTGGGTCTTCTAGAGGCTCACCATCAGACTTAGACATGGTTGACGAACTCACCATCGGGGTATGAACTCCCTTTGCATTGAGCATTGAGCACCGTCCAAGAATTTCACGAATATACTTCCATTGGCATAAATGAAGACAGTCTGTCGTACGAGTGACCTCGAGCCCAAGAAAATAATGAAGAGCACCCAAATCCTTAAGCGAAAACTCACTATTTAGCAACTGAACAAATCAGTCTATAGATGTGGACAAGTTGCCAGTGACTATAATGTCATCTACATAAACCAGAACATAGAGAGTGGAATCATCTATGATACGCACAAACAACGACGAATCAGACTTGGAAACTATAAACCTCAATGAGACTAGAAACTTTCTGAGCTTCTCAAACCAGGTGCGAGGGGCCTGTCTAAGCCCATACAAGGCTTTCTTTAGGCGGCACACAAGAGGTTGTCTATTAGTGCCACACTGCTCATATCCAGGAGGCTGCTGTATAAAAACTTCACTATCAAGCTCACCATTCAAAAAAGCATTGTTGATATCGACTTGCCTCAACTGCCACCCTCTCGAGATAGCAATGGTCAAAACAACACGCACAGTAGTAGGTTTGACCACATGACTAAACGTGTCTTTGAAATCACACTTAGGAACCTGAGAGCAACCCTTTGCTACCAGACGAGCTTTTCGACGAGCCACAGTGCCATTTGGATTTCTTTTAATCTTGAAGAGCCACTTACACCCAATAACCTTGCGATTTTGCGGTCGCAAAATAAGCTCTCAAGTAGAGTTCCGAATAAGCGCATCGTATTCTGCCTGAACAGCAGCCAACCATTCAGAGAAACTCAATGCTTCGTCAATAGTAGAAGGTTCAATAGCCTCGACAGACAGAGCTTTCAGTTTGAAGATGCTAGCCTTCGACCGAGTCACCATTGGGTGAATATTATCTTTACGTAAACGAGATGCCAGAGTGTCAGAAAAAGAACTAAGGCTTCCTTCAACTGGAAGATCAGGCTGAGGGGAGCTATGAGGGTCGCGATCAGACCCAACCTCAGGTTGAGCAAGAACAGGAGAAGACGAGAACGAATGAGTACCTTGGTGGGAACATATAGGAGAAGAACCGCCAACCGAAGGCTCTGCAGAACCAGACACACCAGATCGCACCACAGGAATGAAAGTCGAAATAGGCTGGTTGGCAATTGGCAAGGACGGCTCCGATGGTGCGAGAAATTTATTCTCAGCAAACACCACATGACGCGAAACAATGATCCTGCCAGTGGGTAACAAACACAAATACCCTTTATGTTGCGAACTGTACCCTAAGAAAGTGGAAGGTTGAGACCGAAACTCAAGCTTGTGAGGCAAAAACGGCCGTAGATATGGATAGCAACAATAGCTAAAAACACGCAGATGATCATAGGTTGGATCGTTCCCATACAGAGCTTTAAATAGAGATTGTACTTTTAAAATAGGAGTAGGGAGACGATTTATGATATGTACAGCGCAACAGAAGGCATAGCCCCAGAATCGCATGGGTAACCTCGCTTGAGCCAGCAACGTGAGACCCATGTCAATAATATGACGATGTTTGCGTTCTGCAACACCATTCTGCTCAGACGTATATGGACACGTCAGACGATGAGTAATCTCCTGAGATGCCAAAATATTAGTAAACGCTCTATATTCACCGCCGCCATCACTTTGAAACTGTTTGATGTTCTTCCTAAACTAAATTTTCACCAAGCGTTGAAACTGAACAAAACACTGCACAGCCTGAGACTTCTGCCGGAGAAGATAGACCCACGTAAATCGAGTACACATATCTACAAAGGAAATATAATACCAACTATTTTCGCAAGAAACAGAAGCCGGACCCTAAAGATCAGAGACAACTAAATCAAATGGACTTGTATATTCAGTAGCAGACGAAGGAAACGGAAGTTTATGAGATTTCCCTTTCTGACAGGCAGAACATATACCATCTATACATGTATCAGATGGAATAGCAACATTACACTTATTCAAAACAGTTTTGACAATAGTACTAGAAGGATGACCAAGCCTATTATGCCACAACTTCAACACATTACAAGCATCAGTTTTATTTTGATGTAAAGTAGAAGTAATAACCAGGGCTTTAACAGTCTGGGCAGACAGATTCGGTAGAGAGAACCGGTACAATCCGTCATGTATGTGGCCTTTCAGCAGTGTTTCCCGGGTCATTAGGTCCTTAATAACACAATACGTGGGGTGAAATTCAAAAAACACACCATTGGTGTTAGCAAACTGTGATACAGATAACAAATTTTTTCGAATTCGAGGCACACACAAAACATCTGATAAATGAAGTAATTTTGAGCGTGTAGGTAAAATGCCATGACCAACGGAAGAGATCGGGGTAGGTGTCCCGTCACCCATCAAAAGAGAGGACTTACCTAGATACGGAGTGGTGTGCTGAAGCGCCGACTCGTCGCAACAAACATGGTTGCTTGCGCCAGAATCAGGATACCATGATGCCAAACCCACTGGCACATGTATATATGAATCAGTGTCTGCATCATTCGAACCATACTGAGACGTATTAACATGCGAGGCAGACGAATTTGAATAACCAGATAAATCACCAACACGAGGAAGCCCGATACAAGGGTCAGATCCGGAGTAAACACGGGCTCGCGGCTTAGTTAGCCAAGGAACATGTGAAACGGGCTCAGGCCCATGCTGAATGTAATTTGCAGTGGGGCTGACATTATCAAAGTTACTAGGTCCATTAGCAATTCCAACTCCACTAGGCCGTGGGACAAAATTCGGCCTAGACTCACTGGAGTAAAAAGCATATTCTAGTCTATTTGAATAATGAAATGGTCTACCCATATTCAACCCAGGCGCATAAGGAGCATATCCACTCAAAAAAGGATTTGTGAGCCCAGCTACAAGATGCTATCCAGATGCATAATGAGGCCGAAAATCCCTTACAGCTGGAGACCATGATACATGTTGATTTTGACCAAGGGCACTCCAATTTTGACCATGTGGTGGCCCCCAATCTTGACCATAAACCTTCGTATACCTCAGCCGTTGTGAAGGCTATTCAGTGCCTTCACCATTTCCGTCAAAGGGCACACCATAAGAAGGCTTCAAGGCCGGCGACGATCGAGCGATGTCAGATGACAACGAATTAGATCGCGGCCCATCAAACTTACGATTGAACCGATAAAAGCATTTCTGTGCGACATGGCCAAATCGACTGCATGTTTGGTATTGAACTCGCGGCCTAAAACCTCGCCCACTACCGCCGGATGGAGAACGACCACCACGACCACCGCCGACAGATCCTTCTTGATCTTGTAGCGGTTGTGTTGCAATGAGATTCGCTTGCATAGGAAGCTCTTGTACAGCCTGCAAATGACGCTGTTCACAGTCGAGCAAAGTTTCAACCAACCTCTTAAACGGTATCGGCTCCGATGATAAAGAAGCCAAAGAAATCACGGCGTCAAATTCAGGTGATAGTTCCGCAAGCATGACCTCCATCTTCTCCGTCTCCGAGACATGTGCGCCAGAAGCCACAAGAAGATCACAGATGTGTTTGGTTCGATCAACATAAGCTTTGACGACGAGTTCCTTCTTCAAAAATGAAGCTCATGGTGAGCTTGATTGTTTAACACCGGTTATCGCGACAAACAAACCGATCGCGATGAGCCAAACATCCGTCGACGATCGAGCATCTGTAAAAGAAGATAGAAAAGAATTGTGGATCGTGGACAACAACCACGATGCAAGAAGACGATCTTGACGAGAAAACACAAGCGCGGCCGAATTTGGAACAAGAGAACCATCCGCCGATTGAACAAACCTCGCTGGAGGAGGTAAGGTACCATCTATGAAACCTAACAGATTGTAACCACCAAGAACTAACCGTACCTGTTGTTGCCACTGCAGGAAGGTCCCTTCGTCGAGCTTGACCATGTCATGACGAGGAAATGAAGTGATGACCCTCTCGCCGGTGAACAAAACACCACTACCATCAACAGAGCCGGATTCCGGAGAGTGCGAAGCCATAGGTCCTAGAATCGTTTGGCGACTGATAGCATGCTAGAAAGTGTGAATCAAAAAGAATAGAAGCACTAACAGTAAACACTTATCAGAGATTTCTCTTTTATTTCTGTGTTTGAATCTATTTTCAAAAGCCTATCTCATACATTCATTCATTTGCTTTTATATAGAGTTACACCAACTGCTCTATTAACAAACTCATAACCACCTAACTGACTGGAACAATCCTTTGACTAACTCTATTGACTAAGGTAACACTGATATTCTATCAGAGGCCATTCACCTCATTGATTTCTAAGATTATATCTATGTTTGTTAATAGAGAAATTAATCGTTGGGTGATGCCAAGAGAGAGTCAATTTGGTGGTAATTCTTGGAAATAGTACCCTTTGCGCCTATTATAGTATTATTGAAGGGGAAATAAAAATATGTTACACATTCAACCAAATATAAACACAAAAGCTTTATATATGACCAACATTACCTTTAAAACCTTACAGATTAAAAGTTATATATATTCCAAAAACCGAAATCGAATAACTCAAACTACACTCAACATTCCTTCTCTATTATTAGGTTACAACTCAAACATATTAATTAATAAAAACCAAAAAATGAAGGGATGTTGTTGGAAGTTAGTCTTTCGGGTATATGATTGCAGAGACAGTCTGTTTAAACAAATGGGTTAGTGAAAGTCACATGGTGATGGTCGTGCATGGATTCTCCCAAACCCTGCCACACTCAGTCAGCGATGTCTTAAAACACATCTCTCACTTGTGTCTTAAAAAAAAGCTGCCACTATTTGCCACGTACAACAACAAGACTGTAGTCTTTTCCCAGGGTTTTTTCCCTTTCTGTCATTTATGACGAAATCAAACAAAGGCAGCAACATGCCATGCAACATTCTCGAGACCCTGCCTGCAGCTGCCCTGAATTACATATTTGTTATTACCGATGAAAAATGAATGGATTATATCATCCATCTCTATTTTATGTCTATTTCTTCAACAAATCATTCCTTTTAAACCCCATGAATAAATTTACCAACCCCACCTCTGTACAATTCACTGATAATTAAATGTAGTTTACTCAACAAGTAAACCCCACTATTTGGCCTAAAACAAGTACACTTCACTTACAGTTGCAATTGATAAGTTTCCGAAAACGTTTACAAATTGATTTAATAAGATTTAAATTAATGGTAAAATTAAATGAATAAAAGAAAATTAAATCTCTATGTATATTTTTCATGGAGTCTGAAAAATAAGAAAATTATTTTTCTCAGTTAACCTTTCAATAATGAGTACGACAAAGAAATAATTTTAATATTTAAAAAACAATAATTTAGAGAATCTCTCTGTCTCACCGTCTTTTGTCTCTATTTCTCTCTCACTTCAGCCTCTCACAAGATCCGTCTCGTGCAACTTGGTTTCGTTAATGAATATGATTATTACCTGATTAAAACCCTTTATAAAGGGAAGAAATTAGCAAGGGATTCTCACTCAGATCATACGAAACACCCTAAAATTATCGTGGTTAAATGCTTCTGAATCCTTTGTTGAGAGCATAGCCAAATTCAAAACAGTGTGTTTGGCAAGAAAGAAATTTGTTATCATGGCTTTAAAAGCTGTAGTGTTTCAGCAAGACCCTTTCTGCTATGGCGGAAGTGGACCCTGCAACACCTATGGCGTTGGTTTTCAACAAGAAGAAGAAAAAGCTAATGACAATAACAATGGAGAAATCGTTTCCAAAAGTGAAGGAGGAGGAACTAGGGGGTCTTCATCGTCTTCTTTCATGGTGCACCAAACCTTAAAGGAATGGCCATGGGATTTCAACTCTTCTTCTTCCCCGGATATTGGCTTTACCACCGGTGGACCGATATTCTCTCCGACGGAAGCACCAGCAATCGACACCCGGTCTTGCCGACGGAGGAGACGGCGACCCAAAAGTGTCAAGAACAAAGAAGAAATAGAAAATCAAAGGATGGTTCATATTGCTGTGGAAAGAAATAGGAGGAGACAAATGAATGATTATCTTGCTGTTCTTAGGACTATGATGCCTAACTCTTACGTTCAAAGGGTACCCTTTCTTCTTCTGTTCTTTGAAAAAGTGGTTTGATAAAAAATTAATTTAATGATTTGGAAGTGTCTTTTTTTTTCTTCATAGGGGGACCAAGCATCAATCATTGGGGGAGCAATTAATTTCGTAAAGGTGTTAGAGCAAATTCTTCAATCTTTAGAAGCTCGAAAAAGGATGGAAAAAAGATCAGACAACACCACTTTTTCATCACTCTTCTCGGATTTCTTTTCCTTTCCTCAGTACTCAACCAGTATCCAGACGGAGACCTCCGGCGAGTCCACGGCGGAGAAAGCGTTTCCGTCGTGTTCTTCATCATCCTCAGTTGCGGATGTTGAAGTAACAATGGTGG
Organism: Gossypium rotundifolium; assembly: GCA_025506655.1. Lineage (NCBI taxonomy): Eukaryota > Viridiplantae > Streptophyta > Magnoliopsida > Malvales > Malvaceae > Gossypium > Gossypium rotundifolium. The sequence continues at coordinate 129,993,769 of CP106723.1, forward strand.
ATAGCCATGCAAACGTGAAAATACTATCAAAAAAACACCCAAAACAGCTCTTTAACATGGTATCCGGGCTTCACTCACTAGGCCTATTCGTGCTTCACCTTAACGTCACATCTGTTGAAAATAGGGTCCTTTATTCCTTGAGTGCCAAGGTAAATCTTTTTTATTTAAAATCATAATGAATTGTCAGTCTGTTCTCCATTTTTAAATGGAGCAATTATTTGAGATTTTAATTGTTATGTGGAGAACAGGTTGAAGAGAACTGTCAGCTAAATACGGTGAATGAAATTGCAGCCGCAGTTTATGAAATGGTGGATAAGTTTCAAGAAGAGGCAGCTGCTTAATTCCTGTTCAATCAAGTTTTAGGTTTTCACCATAAATTCTCAGGTTGTTTGTAGTTTCTTGATTATTTTACGTTAAATTTTGGATAATTAATATTTTTTGGTGGCTCGGACTCGGATAATGATTGGTCCTAAACATAAAATATAAATTTAATATTTATGAAATTTATAATCAAATTTTTATTATTTAATAACAATTCAAGTGGAATTAAAAAAAAAACATATTATCCTTTTTGAGTTAGTCAAAAAGTGGTGATCCACTACATTTTCTTAACATCAGTAAATATTGTGTTAAACGTGGGACCAACTAAGGTGTTTATGGGTCAGGTCAGGTCAGGTTGAGTTTGAGTCAGATTTAAGTACGATATTGCATACTTCATATTTGCTCAAGTATAGCTCGACTAGAAATATGTACTTAAAATTTTACTTAAATTATTCATATTTGTAAAAGATTAACTTAAGCCCATTTTAAGCTCGTTTTTATTATTTTTTTAATTTTTTATATTATATTACTTTAATATTTAATAATTTTATACATTTATTTATTTATTGATTTAATCATCTTAACATTATTTTAATATTTACATTAGAGTAGTATTATATATTTAGTATAAGTTTATTTTTTTAATGTGTTCTAATTTACATATTATATCCAAATAACATAATATAAGTATTACAAACTTAAAAACAAGCTGGGCTCGGGCCTGAACATATTTTAAAGGGGCCAAATATATTTGTCCAATCTCATTTTTCGAGCTTAATATTTTTACCCAAACTCTCCCAAATTTCGAACAGGCCCTCGAGTCTGGACAAATAACCCGACCGATGAGCAAGTCTAATAACAATTCTAATTTTTTTTATTCATTATTCTCTTTTGAGTTATTTAACCCTAAAATGGAATACTGCTGTATTGATAATCTAAGTCTTTTTAGTACCTAAAACCACATTTCATACCATATCTTCTCATTCATCTTTGTAAGTAGCATTGCACTTTTAACTTCTTGCTTTAACTTTAATAAAACCTATCTGCTTAGAAATAAAAAGTTGTTTGTTTCACCTAATTAAATTTCAATCAAATAATTACAATTTCATCATAAGATAGTATTCTATTATTCATGAAACAAGTAGAGATTAAGTGTAAGATTGATGTTAAGTGATGATGATTTGAATATAATTCCTTTTATCGCGCTCTAATTATGCTTTATTCGAATTAAAAATTTAAATAAACCTCGACAATAATTTCTTTTAAAATCAAATCAGACTTAACTCTTAACTATTTTAACATGTGACATACGATGCCGCTCGCTAGAAAATTTTCCCCATAAAAAGATAACTTTCACTTTTGGAAGTTAAGATTCAGTCATATAATTCTTTTGATATTAATTTGATTTTGAAACTATTTTTATTAATTAATTGATTAAGTTTTTTTAAAAATGTGTATAGTCAAAACGACATGTTTACGATGAAACCGCAGCGGGGGTACTCAGTGGCTGGGCCAGCTGCCTCTTAATGGAGACTTTACTCAAAAGTCATTGGCAAACCCTGTTTTATCTTACTGCGCTAATTAATTATCTTTGCCTGCACCTATATTCTGATCATTCAAGTTAGTTTATATGTTTATTGTACCATAATTTGTGTATGATATTTTGCAATTGTATAAAAGTTTGGCATTTTAAGAATCTATACCATATAGCTTTAGGTTTTGTCCAAGTTATTGGTCTAATGACATTAATTTGAGTGGGTTAAAGTTTTATTGGCATGAAGTTTAAGGTTTCATCGCTATACATGTAATTTTTTAATGTAAATTTTGATTGTATTAAAAAATTGTAAATTTTATATATTCATACCATATTTGTATTATACTTTTTTTTTTTTGTTATACAAACTTAAGGGTGGGTTTAGATGGATAATTGAGTGTGGTGCGGTGCAGTGCGTTTAGTTTACTTTTTTGTATCACGCTATAGTATCTAATCTTACCGTCATCGCTATTTTTACACTAATCGCAAGCAAATACACCGTCCATTCAAACCCACCCTAAATCTTGTTACCTGATCATAAGTCAAATCCTTTACCAAGTTTTTACACTCAATAATTACAACTCTAAAGCCCTAAACCTCTAACTAAACACAAGCCCATAAGAATTGTTTGGGTCCGGTCATGTTCAAATTGGGTTTATATATATAGGGTTATTATTATCAATCGAAAGTAGAGTTTTTAATTCCACAAATAGAGTTAAATGAATTTGTTTAGTATATTACACGTGTCTGTTTTAATTTATTTCTAATTCTCTCAAGACACATGACAACATTTCACTCCTGCTTAGTGCACCAAATAATATGTAACGCTCTAAACTTGATTCTTAAGGAGGATCCAAGAATGGCATGTCACTATATTACAATCATTAATTTTATATTATTTTTGGCGCAAACAAAATTAAATCATTTGTCATTCAAGACTAAATAAAATGGTACACTTTTAAAATCATAAATACTTGACTGTAATTTCATTAAATTCATAGTTTCGTAATAATAAGTCTGAATGCAATTTCATCCTTCAAAATTAAACATCCTGACGTCACCTCCATGTCATGCATAGTACAAAACACTAGATATCTCACGACAACAATTGTCCTTTAGCACAGTCCAAGCACTTCCTTTACTTCAACAATTAAGAAGGAAATGTAACTAGGTAAGTTCAAAAAAACTTAGTGAGTTCCAGACGAAAACATTACAATGGTCATTAACAATTCAAGCAATTTCTTTGAACTCAAACACAGTCACATAGTTCGTCAGTTGGCGAGTACCAATCACAAATAGACTATACGCTGATTTACTATTCCTTTGGCGTATACATTATGCCTGTCGAAACTATTTTTTGTTTGGAAAACGGGCCAACTTTAAAAAGGAAAATGGAGTCGCCACCAATCTTTTTTGAAGTGTGATTGGGCCACTTTTGAAAACGTTTTGGTCTACGAATTTTAAGAAAACGGATTCGGGAGTCGGTTACGCACGAGGAAGGATTGGCACCCTTGCAACGCCCAAAATTGGTACCATATTGATTGATTAATGTCCTTAATATTAAAAATTAAAAAAAGATATTTTAAAATATGAATCTTTAAAAATGTTTAGATAACTCGCATTGGATATCGAAACTCTCTTGTTTCGAAAAGTTGAAATACCACATCCAGCACGATAGGACACGATGTTTCAAACTATCGATACCAAGATCATTTCATGATTTCCAAAATTCATGTCGTGCAATTTAAAAAGGGTATTTCACTATTTGGCCAAACGAAAAATCGAAACCCAGCACGATTGGGCACGATTCTTTGAATTTCCAATCATGAAATATTTCCTTTATTTTCGAAAAACACGATCAAAATCTTTAAAGGATATTTAGTGATCTAGACGAACGACAAATCAAAACCCAGCACGATTGGGCACAATTTTTTGAACTTCCAAATACTGAATATTACCTTTGTGAAACCTTTTTTAAGTTTTTGGAAAAAAAAGAAAAAATAAAAACATGGAAATGTAGACACGATTAATAGGAATGATAATAATGAACACAAAAGGAGAAAAATAAACAATAATAATAATACTACTAATGTTATATAACACTAATAATAAATAATTAATAATGAATATAAAAATCATGGTGATAATATTAACATTAATAAAAAATAGTAAAAGAAATAAAGGTATACTAATAATAAAAATAATAGATGTAAAAGAAATAATATATAATAAGACAACTAAAGTAAACCATAATATATATAATGATAGATATAATAGTATGTAATAAAATAATATGATGATAAATATAATAATAATAAATATAGTATAGTAATAATGGTATATAATGATAAATACAATAATAAGAATAATAATATATATTAAAGATAACTAATTTGAAAATAAAACAAAATAGGTAAAAAAGCTGAATTGAACCTAAAATAAGAGTTTGGGGCAAATTAAAAAACAAATGGAGGCAGGAGGGACCAAATCGTAACGTACGCGCGATGTAGAGGGACCAATGCAGAAATTATTCCCACCACCTGAAACGCAGCGCTTGGGTGCGGACCAAATTGAAGTGGCGAACAAGATTTAGGAAAAATTTTAAATAATAAAAAAACTGTAATAGGATGCAATTAAAGTGGCGCAAACTAAAAGGACTAACCGCGGAATTTACCCATCAAGGGTGAAATTGCGCAAATACACCTGCTGAAGCAGGTAATCACGTGGGGCCTTCCCCCCTTTAACGGCACCGTTCCCTTTTAATCTTTAAAACCAAAAAAACACCCATTTTCCTTCCATTCAACTCTTTGTTTCAGAAAACCAAAACCAAAATCCCCTTTTCATTTTGTTAGGGTTTGGGTTTCCCTTCATGGCCGCATCACCGCCGGTTAGGCGACCGTTCGCGCTCACATACAAGGGCTTGGTAAGCTTCCTCCCCTTCTCTTTGCTTTCGATTATTTTCGAAAAAACATGTAAAAAGAAACTTATACAAATAGATAAAATGGGCAAAAATTACCCCTGAAAAACTTATTCCCTATTCGAATGTATACCTATCTTTTACTAAATGTTTACTTCAACTGAGATTGTGTATTGGGATTTCTGGAAACTTGTGGGTATATTGCTTTTAAGTATAAAAATTACGTACAAAAAAAGGTCCCTGTTACTGACTCTGATTTGGCTTTTTATAGCCTATTATTTACAATAATAAAATAAAATCATAGCCGGGTTTTCTGCCACCATCCTCTTCTGTTTCTTTCCTGTTTTGTAGGTGGACTACTGGAGTAGTGGATCGTTTTGGACTTGGGGACCTTGAGACATGCGACTTTGGAATGTTCTTGTGTTGGCGAGAAACAAGATGTCTAGGGTTTTTAATTTCTGTTTTTTAGGTTTTGGGCTAAAAATTTATGCCTGTTGAGTTTTATTGTAAATGACCTGGACTGTTTTTTTATTTTTTGGTTTTACTTTGGTTTTGCTTTTTGGCTAAAGTTGGATAGTACAACTGCCCCTCTTTGCTTGTTTTCGTGTAACGGGAACGAAGCAAAGATTCTAAAAGAGCCAATTTTTACCCGATCTTGCCGAGTATTGATTTTTTGATGCCTCATTTCCTCAGGTAGCCTCACTTTAACCCACTGCGTCTCTAAAGGCATAGGAGTTTTGTTTCAACCTGCCCTACTACTGCTTATGATTTATAATTTTTAGCATGTTACCCTACTACTTGGGGGTTAAGGCTTATCATCTTCGGTCTGTCACCCTACTGCTTAGGGAATTAAGATCTGTAATTTTTGGCCTGTTACCCTACTGCTTAGGGGTTAAGGTTCATCGTCTTCGATCCGTTCCACTCCTGCTCATTGGGATAAGATCCGTATCTTTAGCCTGCTCCACTCCTGCTCAGTGGAGATAAGGCTTCAACCTTTTGATCTACTCTACTCCTGCTCAGTAGAGATAAGATCTGTTGTCTTCGATCTGTTCCACTCCTGCTCAATGAAGATAAGATCTGCTATCTTTAGCCTGCTCCACTCCTACTCAGTGGAGATAAGGTTTCAGTCTTCTGATCTGCTCTACTCTTGCTCAGTAGAGATAAGATCTGTTGTCTTTGATGTGTTCCACTCCTGCTTAGTGGGATAAGATCTGTATCTTTAGCCTGCTCCACTCCTGCTCAGTGGAGATAAGGCTTCAGTCTTTTGATCTACTCTACTCCTGCTCAGTAGAGATAAGATCTATTGTCTTCGATCTGCTCCACTCATGCTCAGTGGAGATAAGGCTTCAGTCTTTCGATCTGCTCTACTCCTGCTTAGTAGAGATAAGATCTGTTGTCTTTGATCTGCTCCACTCCTGCTCAGTGGAGATAAGATCAGCTATCTTTAGCCTACTCCACTCCTGTTCAGTGGAGATAAGGCTTCAGTCTTTCGATCTGATCTACTCTTGCTCAGTAGAGATAAGATCTGTTGTCTTCGATCTGCTCCACTCTTGCTCAGTAGAGATAAGATATGCTATCTTTAGCCTGCTCCACTCCTGTTCAGTGGAGATAAGGCTTCAGTCTTCCGATCTGCTCTACTCCTGCTCAGTAAAGATAAGATCTGTTATCTTTGATCTGCTCCACTCCTGCTCAGTGGAGATAAGATCTGCTATCTTCTGTAACTCCCATCAGTTTTGCTGCATTGTCCTCTCGGGAACCTTCCTGTAGATTTAATTTCATGGGGTCTATGCTTATGTCAAATGATTAGGATGTCATGAAAATGCTCCTAACCATATGTATTATGACTGAATGGATGCATGGAAAATGTCATGAGTATGATCCAATTTTTTTTAACCTTTTGGGTTATTATTGCTCGCCGCTTGTTAGGGCAATATTCCCGTTGTATGCCTTCTTGCTCAGTTGATACTTCCAACAGAGAATCTGCCAATGTTGTTACTATTTAGACCCTTATCTTAAATGCTCTGAGCCCTTCAAGCCTGGTGAGTTTCGAATAATTGTCCTATTTCGGATTCTTGTATTATTTAGAGACTTTCAGAGTAATACGCAAAACTTCTTTTGTGAAAGTATTATTAGTCCACTAATCGTTATTTCAATGAAAAATACTTGAAAACGATCATAATAATGGACAAGAAATTAATTAGGAGCATAGCTCGAAACAAATAAGTCAAAAAAAGATAACAAATGCAATAAAGAAGGAAATTTATTGGTAGTGTATTTTGAAACGAGCAAATTCAGGATGGGTAAGATGGAAACTAGGTTACCCAGATATTGCAGCCTAAGCTTCTCTGTTCAAACTTCTTGAGGACCATTTAAGCTCCATATGTGTTTAGGGGATCCGGAGTACTTTATCGATGCCCCAAGACGTAACATACTTCCTCATTATTAATTTAAGCGTAACGAAACTACTATATGCCCCATCACAATTTGATCATAATTTGAGCCACCCTTTTCGGGTTTTCAACTCAAAGCCTATTTGGTCTCAAAGCGCCCTTTGCGGGTTTTTGCTTTGGCCTTTCCATTTTTTTTATTTTTTTATTTTTTTTACGGAAAACCTTAAAGCGCCTTTTGCGGGTTTTCGCCTTAGCCTATTTCCTTCTTAAACGAAGTGTTTCTTGACTGATTCCGTATTAACTGGATTTGGCTGACTCTTGCCGTCTATCTCGACTTGTATCAATGCTCCTCCAGAAAAGGCCTTTTTTTCAAAATAGGGTCCTTTCCAATTAGGCATCCACTTTCCTCTGAAGTTCTTTTGCATAGGGAGGATCTTTTCAGTACCAAGTCTCCTTCATGGAACACTCTGGGGTGGACTTTTTGTTGTAAGCCCGCATCATTCGCTTTTGGTACATTTGACCATGACGGATGGCTCTTAGCCTTTTCCTCGATCAGATTCAGTTGGCCATGCCGAGATTGAACCGATTCTGCTTCATCCAATTTTAGCTCTGACAAAATTCAGAGAGAAAGATTTCAACTTCGATAGGCAAGATTGCCTCCATCCCATAAACCAGTAAGAAAGGTGTTGCCCCGGTGGAGGTCTTGGCCAACATTCAAGAAGCATAGAGGGTAAATGGTAACTTTTCTATGCCAATCCTCACAAGTTTCAATCATCTTTCAAAATCTTTTTGGATGGTTTCCTTCTTTTCTTTCTTTTTCCTTTCTTTTTTTTTTTTTTGGATTCAAAAAAGAATTTGAAATTGAAATTAAACTTGATGGTGGTTGACTTTGTAACTTTTCCATAGGAACTGACCTTCACCCTCTTAGTAAAATAATTGAAAATCACGAAGATAAATAGGTGTCAACTAGATGCTTTTGACGAGATCATCCCCGTAACATCTATGCCCCATGTATGGGAAAAAGTAGATGAAGCACCTAAGTCTTGTCCTCCTATATTTGGTATTTATGGCATAACTGATGCAATCTCCTTTTCATGGTAGACCAACAGTACCCGAACCTTATAATCAGCCTAGCTATCGAAAAACTATTAGCATGTGCCTTTTCAAACACTCCATAGCCTTATCGTGCCTAGACATATCTTGATGCGATCATGTAAATACATCTTTGAATTCTTGGAATAACTCAATCACATCTTGCTTTGTTTCTGTGGTGGGCAAGGCTTCGATCTTCACTCCTTTCCCAGACTCGCAATGTCCACTGACCCTTTTGTATGATAGAGTCTATTTTTATTTTGTTCTACCATCCTTAACAAATCAAAAGATAAGTATAATCTCTGACATCTTCAAAATCCTCAGATCCTTTTAGACCCATATTTCACTCAAAAGGGAGTCTGTAACAGCGTTGCTCATGTCTTGATATTTGGGTACCTATTGTAGGTACGAAGGAAAATTCTGAAGAATAAATGATTCTAAGGATGATTATTTATGGTATGATTATGAATGAAATGAGAAGGTAAAGAGATATTTACTCAGCATGAAACATAAAAATGCACTTTTTATTGAAAATAAAGACATTTGAACATGAGCCTATTTCACAAAAGATTCTTATTATTTCTAGGCTTAAAACAACAAGTGTGTTTTGAACATTACTCTTTGTTAGCTCTAAAAACTACAAGAGTTTCCTTCACAGTCCAGTTATTCAGAACACTTTCAGGCTCGTAGGGGCGAATGCCCTCAGGTTTCTTTCATTTGACTCCTCTTCAAATACGGCATTGATGCTCATAGTTTTTTAACATGTCTTCAACCGTTTCCTCATTCATGTTTTCCGGTCCTGGATAGACAATTTCGTCCGATAAGAATGCATTAGATATATATGGAAAACTCATTGATCCCCGTTTGACCTCTGTGTCTTTTTCTACCAACTGTCCTCCTATGGTGCACACGTTTTCTCCTTTAGAAGAGTCAAGGAACTCCAGCTCTTTGTTTTCCATTAACCCTTGCACTAGGGCCCTGAATTCGCTACATTGCTGGATCTCGTGGTCCTTCTTATTGTGGAACTCATAGTAGTTCCTCGCATCTCGAGATTTGCTCCCCAACTCTTGCTGAACTAGACCTCTTTTCCGTATTTCCTTCCAAACCTCCCTCAATGGGATTCTTACCTCAGCAACATTTTGTTTGATTCTCCTCCCCATGTTCTCGACTATCGCATTTACCCCTTTCTCGATATGACTGGGTAACGAATTTTCCACACTTGGTGTGTCGTTGAATTTTACAGCACTCGTCTTAATAAGCCTTTCGACTAGCTTTTTGAAAGGGAAATAATTCTCTATCGGGTGCCCCACTATCCCCGCATGGTATTCACATTGAGTGCTTGCATCGTACCATTTAGGATATGGGGGTTGCAACGGTTTTAGATAAAATAGAGACACCACATGCGCGTCAAATAAACTTTGATATAGCTCATTATACATCATCGGGATTGGCGTAAATTGAAGCTTTTCAGAGTTTTACTTTGGAGAAACTTGGTCGTTGGTAGTTATCGTCATTGGCTGGTTCATTGTAATTGGCTCCAAATGGCTCTTGTTATACCTACCGGTTCTTTTTTACTTCTTCTTCAGCGCTTTTGAGGTCCATTCTCCTCTTTCTCTTGTCTCTACCAGAACAACCGATTTGGCTTGATCATTGTTCAGGTCAAAATTTGAACCCATTGGGAACTTCAACAAGGCCGAAGTATCAGCCTGACATCGGGGTTTAATAATGACGGGTCCCCTATGCGAATGCGTATCTAGTTGATTCGGAACACCTTTTGGGGAATAAACGATGTCTTTCTCATCATCCACGTTGTTGACTACTGGGCCTCTCATTTTTCCAATTCCTCCAGCTAGTAACTAGGTTAGCTGGCCTATGATATTCCTTTGAAATTCCCGCATTTCTTGTTGAATTTCAGTCAATTGCCCCTGCATCTGTATTTACATTTGCTCTATTCTTTCCAATCTTTGTTCCATATTTTCCAAGTTAACTGAAACATTTTACTTAATTAGGGTCCTTTTTTAAAAATCTAATGAAAATGATGCAATGTAATGCAAATGCATGAATGCAAAGAAAGAGAGGCATTGACTCTGAATTCAGTTACATTAGAAAAACTTTACTAGAAAATAAATTTCTTTACACAAAACGGATCGCATACACGGCCTTGTCCTCATAGTCCAAGTGAAAACATGAATCCATTCTTCGCAAAAGTCAAGTCTTGCAAAATTCTAATAGATACTTCCTTTAGCTCCTTTTGCTTGATCTGGACCGTTACTCCTGTTCACTTGTTAGCTTCTTCAAGAATGCCGAGACGTAGTAATCTTCGAATAGTCTTGTCAACTTGAATCCCTGGGTGATAAGGTCTTGTATTCCTTCACGGACTATCGGTCTTCTCTCATTGTATTCACTTGGGCTATATTCGAATGACCGTATTATAATTCACTTCGTCAAAAAATTCATTTTCTTATGACCAACTTTTTTATTTAGTAATCAAATTTGAAATCAACACCTCTTTTCTATTATGTGAATGCAATGCAATCAAAACAGAATAAAACCCATTAGTACAAGAAAAATAAATAACATAGAACCTATCAGGGTGACCACTAGGGTTTGACATGGTTCTACCTAGGGTAGGCCCTTAGGTTTTCTACATGTGGTTTAGTTCTAAAGAAAGGGTACCTGAACCAGCAGATTCCTCAATCCTCACCCATTATAGGCTCATACGGATCGAGTTTAGTTCAGGGGAATACATTTCCCTATGGCCATGCGGAGGTGAAAACCTCACGGAACCATAAGTACGGATGTATCCCGGAAGCAGTCCCCTAGCCCATACGGATGTGAAAACCTCACGAAGGCATAGCTTCTCGCTCCTACTTAAAGGGTGTGACCACAAGGGTCATGCAACATGAATACAGAAATATCCTATGGGTCTCAAACCACAACAAGCATATGACGCAACACAAACTCATGCAATGAAAGAAACGAAGTTAAAACATTTTATTTTCGATAAAAGGACATTAATCAATCAATTTTACGGCTTGACTCTCTTATTGGTCCCCAGCGTAGTCGCCAAGCTGTCGAAACCATTTTTTGTTTGGAAAACGGGCCGACTTTAAAAAGGAAAATGGAGTCGCCACCAATCTTTTTTGAAGTGTGATTGGGCCACTTTTGAAAATGTTTTGGTCTACGAATTTTAAGAAAACGGGCTCAGGAGTCGTTTACGCACGAGGAAGGATTAGCACCCTCGCAACGCCCAAAATTAGTACCGTATTGATTGATTAATGTCCTTAATATCAAAAATTAAAAAAATATTTTAAAATATGAATCTTTAAAAGTGTTTAGATAACTCACATTGGATATCGAAACTCTCTTGTTCCGAAAAGTTGAAATACCACATCCAGCACGATAGGACACGATGTTTCAAACTATCGATACCAAGATCATTTCATGATTTCTAAAATTCATGTCTTGCAATTTAAAAAAGGGTATTTCACTATTTGGCCAAACGAAAAACCGAAACCCAGCACGATTGGGCACGATTCCTTGAATTTCCAATCATGAAATATTGCCTTTATTTTCGAAAAACACGATCAAAATCTTTAAAGGATATTTAGTGATCTAGACGAAAGATAAATGAAACCCAGCACTATTGGGCACAATTTTTCGAACATCCAAACACTGAATATTACCTTTGTGAAACCTTTTTTAAGTTTTTGGAAAAAAAAGCAAAAATAAAAACGTGGAAATGTAGACACAATTAATAGGGAATGATAATAATGAACACAAAAGGAAAAAAATAAACAATAATAATAATACTAATGTAATATAACACTAATAATAAATAATGAATAATGAATATAAAAATCATGGTGATAATATTAACATTAATAAAAAAATAGTAAAAGAAATAAAGGTATACTAATAATAATAAAAATAATAGATGTAAAAGTAATAATATATAATAAGACAACTAAAGTAAACCATAATATATATAATGATAGAAATAATAGTATGTAATAAAATAATATGATGATAAATATAATAATAAATATAGTATAGTAATAATGATATATAATGATAAATATAACAATAAGAATAATAATATATATTAAAGATAACTAATTTTAAAATAAAACAAAATAGGTAAAAAAGTTGAATTAAACTTAAAACAAGAGTTTAGGGCAAATTAAAAAACAAATGGAGGCAGGAGGGACCAAATCGTAACGTGCGCGCGATGTAGAGGGACCAATGAAGAAATTATTCCCACCACCTGAAACGTAGCGCTTGGGTGCGGACCAAATTGAAGTGGCAAACAAGATTTAGGGAAAATTTTAAATAATAAAAAAAACTGTAATAGGATGCAATTAAAGTGGCGCAAACTAAAAGGACTAACTGCAAAATTTACCCATCAAGGGTGAAATTGCGCAAATACACCTGCTGAAGCAGGTAATCACGTAGGGCCTTCCCTCCTTTAACGGCACCGTTCCCTTTTAATCTTTAAAACCAAAAAACACCCATTTTCCTTCCATTCAACTCTCTGTTTCAGAAAATCAAAACCAAAATCCCTTTTTCATTTTGTTAGGGTTTGGGTTTCCCTTCATCGCCGTATCACCGCCGGTTAGGTGACTGTTCGCGCTCACGTACGAGGGCCTGGTAAGCTTCCTCCCCTTCTCTTTGCTTTCGGTTATTTTTGAAAAAAGTTGTAAAAAGAAACTTATACAAACAGATAAAATAGGCGAAAATTACCCCTGAAAAACTTATTCCCTATTCGAATGTATACCTATCTTTTACTAAACGTTTACTTCAACTGAGATTGTGTATTGGGATTTCTGGAAACTTGTGGGTATATTGCTGTTGTCGTAACCATTTTTTTGTGACAAAACGGGGTTCGACGTTGGGTTTTGTAAATAGGAATAAAACGGGAGTCGCCACCGACCATTATTTGGTGTGATCGGATCACCTTTATTTTAATAAAACATTTGGTTTTACTAAAACAGTGTTTTTGGTCCGCGAAGTTTTAAAAATCGGGTCCGGGAGTCGGTTACGCACGAGGAAGGGTTAGCACCCTCGATATGCCCAAAATTGGTACCAAAATGATTAATTAGTGTCTTAATGTCGGAAGTTTTAAAAGGTTTTAAAATACAGATCCTAAAAATGTTTGGATAATTAGGGCCAAAATTTTGAGATTTCTTTGCTCCGAGAGGATACAAACATCACATCCAGCACGTTAGGACATGATGCTTTAAACCTTTGTAATCAAAGCTATCTCGAGGTTTCACGAAGTTTATCAAAAGGATGTTTAGTTATTTAGTCAAACGGAAAATCGCAACCCAAAGACGTTAGGGCACTATTTCCAATTCCTAAATACAAAACATTGCCTTCACTTTAAAACCTTTGAGCAGTGTAGCGACTTTTCAAAATCGTCGTATGGGATTGAATTCTAGAAAAGGCTTGAATCAAAATTTGAAATTTCTTTGTCCCAAAAGATATAAACATCACATCCGACCGCGTTAGGACACGATGTTTTAATCTCTCGTGAGCAAAATCATCTCGTGATTCGCAAAGCTTAAAAAAGGATGTTAAGTTATTTGGTCAAGCGAAAAATCGCAACCCAAAGACGTTAGGGCGCTATTTCTCGAGTTTCCAAATACCAAAACATTGCCTCATTTGAAATCTTTTAGATGAAATGTGATGATCTTATGAAAGATGTTTTGTTCAAAATATAATACAAAACAAAGATAATAAATATGGATGTGAATATTATAAATAAAAATACAAATAATAGGAATAATAATAACAATATTATGATAATTCAAAGTAGTAATAAAATTGAATAAATAAATAAATGAAATGACGATGGCAAGATAGTAAAGACGATACTTAAAATGAAAACAATAATAATGATAATAAAAATGATGGATGCTAATAAAAATAATACATACAACATAAATAAACAAATATATATACATAAAAATAATAGTATTAATAATAAAATGATGGCGATAATAAAAATATACGAATAATGATATAGTCATGATAATAATAATATGAACAAATAATAGTGAAAGTACAACCAAGATAACAAATGATAACATGTTATAATAAATAAAAGTAATAGAATCAAATAATACGAAAATACTATCGAAATAAATAATAAAAGTAATAAAAATAAAGTTAGTGAAATGTATTAATAATAAAATATCAAAATATAATAATGATAATAACAATATTAATAAAATTAACAAAAAGACTAAAAAATTTGCACAATAATTAAATCGATTGATTTGCATTAAAGATAAAAATTTTGGGGCTAATTTGAAATAAAACAAAAGGACGGGGACTTATTGAGCAGCGTGAAAAAAGAGGATCGAAACAGCAATTCTCCCATAAACCAAACGCACATTTAAATGGGGACTTAATCGCGAACCATAATAAAATTATTGGGCTAATTTTGAAATCTTGAAGAGTTTAATTTTAAAATATTAAAACGCGGAAGGACCAATCGCAAAATAGACCATCCTTTCGCAAAACACGCGGATCCTAGGCGGGTCGGATCGGGTCGAGTTGCTCGGGGTGAAACAGCGTCGTTTGGGGCTTTGGGCCCGACCAAAGCGGCGTCGTTTTGAAACCTATTTAAAGGCCAAAATCTGAAAAAAAAAGGTCGATGCTCATTTTAAAAAAAATTCTTTTCCTCTCCCATTTCTCTCTGCGGAAGAAGGGAAGGCGATTCAGGAGGATTAGGCCATCGTCCGGTCTTGCGTGCCGAACTCGACCACCGTCCACATGGTAGGAAAGGTAAAATCTCTCTTTTTTTATATATATATATACCTTTATTTTGTTTTTTTAGATTATAGATGTTTTGAAAATAAAAAATAAAAAGAAAAAGAAGAAAATAAAGTTTGAAAAAGGTCACCTTTTCAACTTTACATTAATGAGATCTACCTTCTTTTTATGTTCTTTGACTCTCTGTTTGGGTGTGTTTTTTTGGTTCAAACCCTTTTTTTATGAATCTTTTCTCTTTTTTTTTAAAAGATCTAGTTTTTGCTTGAATCTCTCGCCTTTTTTATTGATTTACGCATAAAAAAACCATCTTTTACAACGCTATTCTTTGGCCTTTTATAGCCGATTATGTGTTTTTTATTTTGTTGCTTGTGGCCCTTGTTTACATTCATCTTGTCTTTTCTTTGCAGGCGTGGGGAGCGGATGGGCGGTGGCGGAGGCGACGGTGTCGAGAGGTAGGTTCGTGGTGGGTGATGTCGAGCCAGAAGAGTCGGTGGGGTTGGTGGCTAGGGTTGCGGCGCTAGGGTTCTCGAAACCCTAACTTCTTGAAAAGAGGAAGTGGGCTGTTGGGCCCGTGGGTTTGGGTTCAATTGGGCCTTTTTTATTTTGGGTTTGTTGTTTTTTTATTTTGGGTATGTAATTGGGTTTATTTTAGTAATTAGGTTTATTTTAGTAATTGGGTGCGGATTTGGTTGGGTCTAGGTCATTGGTTTATTTTGGTAGGCGATTTTGGGCTTTGTCTGTTGCCCTCTTTGCTCATTTTCGTAACGAGAATAGAGCAAAGACTTTAAAGCCAACATTGCCCGCCTCGCCGAAGTCTTGGCCTCTCGGTGCTCTCCTTGAGTGGCGTCGCTCGCCTCTGCATCTTGTTGCTTGATCCACTCCACCGATATGTGGCTTCAATCTACTCTTCTGCGACTTGATGGGATGCGACTTGTTTATTTTCGATCTACTCGTGTAAATTTAGGAATGTCTAAACTGCTATCTTCAATCGATCCTTGCAAACTCAAGGATCACCGGTGATATATTCGATCCGCTTCGCAACCGGAAGGTCAAATCTGCTTTCTTGATCTGCTTCTTGCAACTTCAAGAAGGTCAAATCTGCTATCTTTGATCGATCCACGCAAACTTAAGGATCACCAGATGCGTTTTGATCCGCTTCCTGCAACTTCGAGGCGTCAAATCGCTATTTTCAATCGATCCTTGCAAACTCAAGGATCACGGTGATATCTTGATCCGCTCCCGCAATTTCGGGAACGTCAAATCTGCTTTCTTCAATCGATCCCAAAAACTCGGGATCACGGTGAATCTTGATCCGCTTCCGCAACCGGGAAGGTCAAATCTGCTTTCTTCAATCGATCCTTGCAAACTCAAGGATCACCAGTGAGTTCTTGATCGCTTCCGCAACCGGAATGTCAAATCATTATCTTGATCCGCTTCTTGCAACTTCAAGAACGTCAAATCGCTTTCTTCAATCAGATCCCAAAAACTCGGGGATCACGGTGAATCTCTAATCTTTTTCCTGTAACCTCAGGAACGTCAAATCTGATCTCTTTGATCTGCTCCACTGCATGCTCAGGGAGACGAGATCTGCTCAACTGTGCTGTCCTTTTTGAGGACGTAACCTGTAGAATGAATGCATACTTATGCCTAATGATTAGGATGCCATGAGTATGATGAGTCAGAATGTTATGAGTATGATTCCTATTTAAGGTCTTATCACTCATTTGTCTGTCAAGGTTTTATCTTTGTTTCCCTCTCAGTGATCGTTTTCGCATGAATGGCTTGCCCCTGTGGAAATTTCGAAGCCTATTTTAGGCCTTAGAACACAGGTCTGTCTTGACTTCTAGCTGTCCTCCCCGGGAGTCACAACTCCTTCTTGAAGAATGTTCAACTTGGTTTTTTAGATTCGTTTCTCAACAAGTTAGGGTTTTTGAATTTTTCCTTATCGAAAATTGGCCCGTTATACTTTTCTAAATGACCAAGCAACATTATTCACCCTGCCACAATTACTGAATCGGGCGAGGGTCTTTGAAGAAATGGTCTTCTTGAGACCCTTTTTCCAATGTCTTTATCTTGTGTTCGTGGAAGTTCTAAACAAATGTTACATTTTGGCTTCTGTTTTATCTAGAGATTTCCAAAGTGATCGTGGAACTTTCTTTTGTAAAATCATTAGTTCATCAATTTGTTTTAATGCATCATGTTAATGATGGATAACAGTAGATCGATTTCACAGAGAATCAAAATGAATTTATCTATAAAACAAAGAGAATTGATTGGGGACATATTCCCTCCTTTTTTTTTGGGGAACAGGACTCAAAAATGGTAAAATAACAACATGGATCAGACGCCCTAGACATCGCCAATTGGGCTTCTATATACAAGCTTCAAGAAGACTGCTCTGAGCGTGTCATGTGTTTAGAAGACTCGAAGTATTTTATCGATGCCCCGATATGCAACGTACTTCCTCTTCTGTTGATTATGGCGCTGCGAGATCGCGACGTGTCCGTTCAAAATTTGAGCCGCCCTTTTCGGGTTTTCAACTCAAAATGCCCTTTGGTCTCAAAGTGCCCTTTTGCGGGTTTTCACCTTGGCCTCTCCGTTTTTTTTTTTGAAGTCTCAAAGTGCCCTTTCGGGTTTTCACCTTAGCTTCTCTATCTTAAGCAAAGTATTTTTAAGCGAATCTGAGTTCACGGGGTTGGGCAAGCTTTTCCCGTTCATCTCTGTCAGAATCAGTGCACCTCCCGAGAAAGCTTTCTTCACCACATACGGTCCTTCCCAGTTCGGCATCCATTTCCCTCTGTGGTCTTTTTGTATGGGAAGGATCTTTTTCAAGACTGAGGTCCCTTCGTGGAATTCCCTTGGCGAACTTTTTGTTGTAGGCTCGCATCATTCGCTTTTGGTACATCGACCATGACGGATAGCCTCAATCTCTTTTCTTCAATTAAGTTCAATTGGTCATATCGAGCTGGATCCATTCACTTCATCCGTTTCACTTCGACAATACTCGGAGAGAAGGTATTTCCACTTCAATAGGTAAGACCGCCTCCATCCCATAGACTAATGAGAAAGGCGTTGCCCAAAGAGAGGTTCTGACGGGCGTTCGATAAGCATAAAGTCTGACGGCAACTTCTCATGCCGGTCTCTATAAGTCTCGATCATCTTTCCCACTATCTTTTGATGTTTTGTTGGTGCTTCCTTTGCCCCATTCATTTTCGGCGTCGGTGATGAATTGTGGTGTTTGATGTTGAATTGGCTACAAACCCTGCTATCGTGCTATTGTTTAAGTTCGGTAGCGTTATGCGATATGATCCTTTCGGGCATTCCATATCGACAAATGATTTCCTTCTTCAAGAACCTAAACCGCCGATTTAGTGGCGTTAGCATATGAGGCGACCTCTACCCATTTCGTGAAGTAGTCGATGACCACAAAGATAAATCGATGCCCATTCGATGCCTTCGGAGATATTGGCCCAATGACGTCCATGCCCCACATGGAAAATGGCCATGGGAAGTCATAACATGTAAAGGTGGCGGGGTACATGAATTTTGTCTCCATAACGGCACTTATGACATTTTTTGGCATAGTTGATACAGTCTCCTTCCATGGTGGACCAATAATATCCGAACCTCATTATCTGTCTGGCCATTGTGAAACCATTAGCATGAGTCCCACAAACACCTTCATGGACTTCTTCTAGAATTAGCTTAGCTTCGGTGGCGTCCACACATCTCAGCAGCACTTGATCTTTCCTTTTCTTGTATAAGACTTCTCCATCCAAGACGTAATCGCAGGCTAATCTCCTCAGCGTCTTTTTTTCATTCTCAGTAGCTTGATCAGGGTACTCACGATTCTTTAAATACCGCAATATATCGTGGTACCACGGTGGGTCAGTTTTCCCTTCTTCCTCGACATTGTAGCAATGGGCTGGGTCTTGATGAATGCTCATTTGTATTGGCTTCATATCTTCGCCTTCATTTATTCGGACCATGGAAGCTAGGGTGGCCAGAGCATCAGCCATCTGATTCTCGTCCCTGGGCAGGTAATTGAAAGTGATGTCATCGAACTCTTTGACAAGTTCTTGGGCCAATCTTTTATAGATAACCAATTTTGGATCCCTGGTCTCCCATTCTCCTTTGAGTTGATAGATTACCAGGGCAGAATCTCCATAGACTTTTAATACCCTGATTTTGTATTCGATAGCAGCGCGGAGCCCCATGATGCAAGCTTCATATTCAGCCATATTATTAGTGCAATCGAAATCCAGTTTGCAAGTGAATGGATAATGGTCTCCTTTTGGGGATATCAAGACTGCCCCAATTCCATTACCCACGGCATTTGATGCCCCGTCAAAATTTAATTTCCAAGGATGGTCTTCGGAGGTACCTTCTTCAATGTTTGCCACGTACATCAAGTCTTCATTAGGAAAATCAAAATCTAAGGGCTCATAGTCTTCAAGGGCTCTACTGGCTAGAAAGTCTGCTATCGCGCTCCCTTTTACCGCCTTTTGATTTACATAAACGATGTCAAATTCGAAAGCAGGATCTGCCACCTAGCCATCCTTCCATTCAAGGCGGTAGATTCCATCATATACTTAAGGGATCTAGCTTTGAGATGAGCCATGTCGTGTGATCTGATGTATTGCCTCAACCTTGAGTCGTCCAAATCAAGGCGCAACATAATTTCTCGATTAGCGGGTACCTCATTTCACATCGGTGAACTTCTTACTAAGGTAGTATATTGCTTTTCTTTCTTCCCGATTCATCATGTTGACCCAAAGACGCATCCCATCGAATTATCAAATCTTGTTAGATAAAGGATGAGGGCTTGTCGGTTGAGGCGATTATCTAGGGGCTGAGATAGGTATTGTTTTACTTTTTGAAGGTCTTTTGGCACTCTTCATCCCACGTTCTGGGTTGTGTTTCTTGAGGAGGCGGAATATAGGGTCACATCTCTCGGTCGGTTGTGAAATGAGCCGAAGCGATGTAATCGACCTTCCTAAGAAACCTCTAACTTCTTTTGGAGTGCGTGGCGAGGTAACTCTTGTATGGCTCGACTTTATCCGGGTCAACCTCAATCCCCTTTTCACTGACTACGAACCCGAGCAACTTCCCGGACCGAGCCTCGAAGGTACACTTTGCCGGGTTAAGCTTCAACTGGAATTTTCTCAGCCTCAAGAGTAATTTTCTCAAGACCTGCACGTGCTCTTCTTCAGTTCGGGATTTGGCGATCATATCGTCGGCGTAAACCTCAATTTCCACATGCATCATGTCATGGAATAAGGTTACCATGGCTCTACGATATGTCGCTACCGCATTGTTTAGCCCAAATGGCATTACCTTGTAGCAAAATGTTCCCCACATGGTTATAAGCGTCGTCTTGTCCATGTCCTTAGGATGCATTTTATTTGGTTGTACCGAAAAACCATCCATGAAAGAGAACAACGAATACCTGTTTGTATTGTCTACTAAAGTGTCAATGTGAGGCAATGGAAAATTATCCTTGGTGGCCTTGTTCGGTCTCATTAGTCCACGCACATTCGTACCTTCCGTCTTTCTTGGGGACGGGGACAACGTTAGCCACCAATCCGAGTACTTGACCACTTGTAAGAACCCGCATTAAATTGTTTCTCGACTTCTTCTTTTATCTTTAACAAGGCGTCTGGTCGCATCCTTCGAGCTTTTGTTGGGTGGCTTGCATTTTTCTCTTATGGGCGATCGATTGTCTTTGCAATATCGATTTAGTCCGGGCATATCTTGGTGCGACCATGCAAACACATCCTTAAATTCTGGAGTAGTTCGATGAGGTCCCTTTGGTTTACTGCGATAATACAAGCTCCAATTTTCACCTCTTGCCCTCTCCTAGGCTCACCGTTTCTCTGAGCTCTTTATGGGGTAAGATCATTTTTCTTCTTGCTCTACCATTCTCAACAAATCCGGAGGCAAGTCGCGTTCGTGTCATTTCCAAAGTCCTGCGATTCCTCTGAACACATGTCTTGCTCAAAGCAAACCTCTGAATCTGTGGTATCATTACTCATATCATTGATGTCTAGAGACCTGTAATGGGTATCGAAGGGTGTATAAAGAATAAATGAATTTGAGGGCAATTATTCACATGATATGAATGAGAACAAAGAATAAGTGATAAAAATGTAAAATAAGAGAATATTTAGTAAAATTGAAGATGCATTTTATTAAAACAAAATGTCCGAACATAAGCCTATTTCACAAAAGAAATCTCATTGTTTCTAGGCTTAAAAACAACAAGAGTGTTAGAATATTACTCTGCAAAATCTCTAAATACTACAGAAATTCCTCTGCAATCAATTGTCTAATGTGCTTCCAGTTCATATGGGCGGATGCAACAATCTTCTTTGATCGATCTCCTCCTCGTGTATGGCATTGATGTGAGGACATTCCCTCTAGGAGACTCTTTTTAGGGTAAATCATTCCTCCCGATCTGAAGGTCACGAGATATGTGGGAAATGTCATCGGTTCCCACTTAACGTCTTCTCCATTCACTGGCATTTCTCCTTTCTTGTCTTTTCTCTATCTCCTTCTTCATTTGTTTAGCATCGGTTTGAAACCTAAACCAAAGCGATCCCTTTTTCCTTGACGCCGGGCTGGACTTTCCTTGGAGATATTTACCCAATCCTTTTCCGTAGGGCTCCTTTTCCCATCACATTTGCAATCCCATCCCGGTAGTCTTGGATAGTTTAGGAGGCGGGACTTTATTTCCTTCTGAAATGAAAGTCGCATTCACGAACTCTAAGGACCGAAATGAACATTCAATGGCTTCCTCATTCGTCTCTAGGTATGGCGCCTCATTGGTAACAGTTGCTATGATATCATCTTGAGCGTTTATAGTTACCAGCAGATTTTCTGTTACCAATTCCAATTTCTGGTGCAGTGATGAAGGTACAGCCCCCATTGAATGAATCCAGGCCTCCCTAGTAGCGATTGTAAGAAGGCTTGATATCCATGACCAGAAAGTCTACTTCATAGGTATTAGGCCCGATCAATAATGGTATATCTATTCTTCCCATCACTCTTCTTTCGGTGCCATCGAACGCTCTCACTATGTTTTGGCAGGACTTCATATGAGAACTATCTATTGGCAACCTCTTGAGTGTGGCTAGTGGTAAGACATTTAATCTTGACCCATTATCTATCGGCACACTTGGCAAGGTGTATCCTTGCAGCGGGTAGTTATGTGTAATGCCTTTCTTGACCCCATACCTCCGGTGGGATTTAAATCATCGGTGAAGTAGATGAAATTATCAGCACTTATGTTACTAATCGACGATCCAACTTGTTGGCGGATATATCTTTAGTAACATAGGTCTCATTCGATACTTTCATTAATGCTTGCGATGCACTTGAGCTTAAAGTAGTGCTAACACGAGATACGGGCTGGTTGTTTGTGCAGGTTGTTCCACCACATTGTATTATTTGTGTTTCAAAATTTTAAGAACTCTTTAGCCTCTTCCTCTTTTACGGGCTCATTGATAACGGCTTGGGTTCTTTTTCTGTCCAATCGACCACGATCTTGATTTAGCGCTCCGTTCTCCTATTTTCGAGGTCATAACGTTTTCCACTTGGCGTATAGGAACCTTCGTTCTTGACTTCCTCCAAATACTAGTGGAACCTTGCGCTCTGGTGTTGTCACATTGCAATTATAATTCCAAGGTACCCTTTTACTATCTTGGTAGGGAAAGGAAGCGGGTTTCGAATTGTGATTTTGGTCTTCCTCTCAGACTACTGTGTTCGCGAAATGATGATTCTCGGGTAATTAACTCCGGCTTTGTCAATTCTTCCTCGATCGCGCATATTTCCTCTTCCTCCACTCCTTCTTCATAAAACTCCAGCTCTTTGTTGTTCATGAGGCCTTGCACCAAAATTTTAAAATCGGCACATTCTTGGATCTCGTGCTCCCTCGTCTTATGGAATTCGCAACAATTCTTCATATGTATTTTGCTTCTGTAGAATCGACTCTATCAATCCTCTTTTACCATTTCCTTCGGACTAATCGCAGCAGGGTCTTCACTTGGCGACGTCTCTCTTGATCTTTCTCACAATCTCTTCACCGATTCGTTCACCCTTTTCCTCATGATTAGGTAATGGGTTCCCTTTCTTACCAAGTCATCAAGCGCTATAACACCCATTTTGATTAGCCTCTCAACTACCTTTTTGAAGGCTAGGCGCTTCTCTCATCGAATGCCCTCTATCCTGCGTGGTAATCGCATTGGCGTTTAGGTCGTACCACTTAGGGTATGGGGCTGCAATGGTTGTAAGTAAAAGCGGGGACACGATGTGCTCATTGAATAAAATCGGTATAACTCTTTTATGCGTTATCGGAATCGGCGTGAATTGGATCCTCTCGAATTTGATCTAGTTCCGATTCTGTCTTCTTAGGCCTCAGTTTGCCGGTTATAGCGCTTTGGTTGATTAATCTGCGATCGCCTTTGGGTATCCTCTATTATATGTACTCACATTATTGACCTCCTTGTCTTTCTTTTTAGGGCGACTCTCTGGTGCTTTCTCTGTCTCGATTTTGCCACCCCTTATAGCATGCTCGATCATTTCCCTGCCATTACTATATCAAGAAAGCTCTTAGTTGTACTCCTATCATATGAGTTATGAAAGGGCCTTGAGTATTAATAAAAAGCATGGCGATCTCTTTTTCCAAAAGCGGTAATGAACTTGTGTGGCCACTTCCTCCATCATTGGGCATATTGCTGAAACTTTCGTTTGGCTTCTTCTCCATGTTTTGGGCGTGATTCGATCGGCGCTATATCGACTATGTGCCGTATTGTTTTAGGAAGGCTGTGCTAGGTCCTTCCATGACTTGATCTGAGCACTACCGAAATGATTGTACCATTTGGCGCATGGACCCGGCCGGTATCTTGAAAGCAGTGAATCGTGATTGATCGTTGTTAACATACCCGCCATCCTTGACGAACATTGTGATGTGCGTTTGAGAACAACTGGTCCGTTGTATTTTTGAAGTCCAGGGTCTTGAATTTTGGAGGAAATACGAGATCCGGGACTAGGCTCAAATCTTTAGCGTCCACCCGTGGCGATGGTCGCAGATCTCTATTTCCTAAATTTTTCTTCTAACCATTTGCAACGATCTTCAAGTTGTTTGGGAAGGTTTGCTTTTGCCTTATCCATTTCAGCCATTTCATCAAAATCGGGGACTATAGGGTTAGCCGGACCTTCTCCGGATTAGTACTGAACCGATCGGAAATCTTGGCGGCATTCTGATCTCAACTCGCACTTTGTGGCTTGATAACAACGCGTCCTTTGGGGGCATATTTACGGTGGTGCTTGGGTATTTGGCGGAGTAAATCCGGGAGGGTAGCGAGGTCATCATTATTCCACGAGCTAGCAATGGCGCCCTTTCCTCGTTCATTGGCCAATAGTTGCGCGGTGACTTATCATGTTGTTTTGGGATTCTTGCATCCGTTCCATCATATCTTCTTTGGAGCTTCATCATTTGCTCTTGCATCCGTTCTTGCATTTCTTTACTAAATTGCTCAAATCTTTGATCCATTTTTTGGTCTTAGTACGAGTCCGTAGCGATGTTCGGTTCCTGATTTTCTCTTTTCTTTTCCTTTTCTAATAATTTTAACGATTAGGCTTCTTTTTATAAACTTTAATGTATGTAATATGATGCAATGTAATGCTAATGCATGAAATGTATGCAAAAAAAGGCATTAATTCTGATTCAATTTCCATTAGAATAACCTCTCTAGAAAACAAGTTTCTTTACATAGAATGGATTACATATAAGGCCTCGCCCTAATGCTTAAGGCCTTGACTTCCTCAAAAGCCTAGCTAACTCTTGTCCTTGTTCGACTTTGATTCATAAAATAAACTTAGTACATCAGCTTGGACTCCTAAGGTTTGCAAATGCTCCGCGACCTCTCGCACTTGAGCCACGGCTTCCCCCATGATATAATCCCGATCCCTGACTTGATTTTGGGAGTGATAAAGTTGTTGCTTCCAACGCTCTTCATTGACTTCCAGCGCTCCACCGTGGCTCGCAACCATGTAAAGCGGACTCTAGCTCTTGATTCTCGCTTTCATTTCTTCAATTTTACCAGGCTAGCTTTTAATTCTCTGCGAATTACAGCTACGATCTTGATCTGAGGTTCTTTCCAATTCGCCACCCGAGCCTTTAATTCCTCTTTCTCGCCTTGGGTTTTGCGGACTTCTTTTGAGTATCTTCCGAGCTTGAGTATCTCGGAGTTCTCGTTCCCATTGGCTAGCTCTATTCTTTTCCTCTCGAGTTCTTGACCCCATTGTTCGATGTTTTTCCTAATCCGAAGAAGCTTCATTGACCTTCGCACTTCTTATAGTCATGCTTCAAACCGCCCAAGTCTTCCTCGACTTTATTTTCCCTTTTCTCAACTTTTGACCTCTAGCTTACGAATGTCAACGTCCAAACCCAGTGCATCTTCTCTTCTTCTAACCGTTCTATCCTTTTCCCCAATTCGCATTCCTTTTCTCAAAATCTTGTTTAATGATTTGAGCTCGATGGGATTACATAAGTATTCCTCCATTGATCGAAGCGTCTTCCGGCTCAAAGGGAATGTTGTCGTTGATTCTCCGGCTTCTCCATCGGTCGTATTCGGAGTTGTCATCGGGTTTGCGGCAAACCTTTTCATTCTATGAGTCGACTCAAGCACTTGCTATTTCACGAACCCTTTTCTTACAATGATCCCTTTGTATTCAAATTCACCTTGAATTAGACCTTGTGTTGCGGGTATAAACTGTCTCGATCGGTATTGTCTCAACACAAGGAGAGGAGCATATCCAACGACTCCCATACTCCCAATAACGGAACCAGTTAAAATCTCCACATCGATATAGTATCTCATCGGAACCACCAAAGGAGCTTTCCATACCATATCTTCCTCTTGCGGGTTTTGCGTAATTGTCATCCATTTTCTTAGTAAGATCCTCTCGCCTTGGTATGGTGCTAATTCCTTTAGCGGAGAATAGTCCTCGGAGAAGATTCGACTGGTGCCTTTTCCACTTTCCAAAATGACTGTTGAACCATACTAGCAAGAGTCATGCGCACCCAAATCTTCCTTCGCTTCTTGACGCAGCGTTTAGAGACACGAAAGTTTCAGCGAGTGCGAGGAGCAGGCGTGACTCTTCTATCCAACTTTGTCGAATAGATCTCGAGGCGCCTCATCTACATGCCCTAGAGCTTTAGGAAGATGATCAATCCATAAATGCTCAAGGCAAAGATGTCAACCCTTTTCTTCACATCCGGTGTGCTATGATCAAGTCCCTTAAATTTCTCCAAGGGATACACTTACAATCTCCTTTTGTTTTATCCGTGTGCGCGACCCACCGCTCACTCATTCCGTAATATTCATCGACTTTTTCAAGAAGGTGGGAACGTTAACAGTCTCGTATAAACCTTGTCGACTTGAATTTTCGAACAGCGAAGTAAAGTCATGTATTCTTCTATAGTAGGCACTAAATCCACTTTCCGAAGGTAAAAGCAACTATAAGCGGGATTCCAAAATTGGGCCATAGCTCGAAATAGGTCTTTGGTCTACCTTGACGTCGGCGGATGTGGCGGATCTCCGTAATGATGATAGAATAATTGCTTGATCTCATGATCCCACCGACCCCATATCTCTTTCATCTCTTGAAGATTGTTTTGGGTGACAACGTCTGCGTGAAGTCCCATAATTACGATCGTACCCTTCTGCGAGGCTATCACCTTTTTCTTCTCTGCACGCTTGCGGTCTAAGCCCAAACCCGGACGGCGCGTTGTCTTCCACTCTATCAAGAAACCCCTTTCCATGACAAAGCTATCTATTTGGGCAATTGAACGTGAATCAACACCTTTTGATGAATATGCCATGCAAAAACAAAAATAAAGCAAATCGATATTTCATACACGTGAGGCAAAAAAATAAAAGTACCTAATTAGTTAACCACTAGAGTTTGGCATGGCTCTACCTAGGGTAGGTTCTTTAGGGCTTACTATATGAGGTTTAGTTCTAGGGGGGGATACCTGAACCAGCAGATTCCTCGATCTTCACCCATTATAGGCTCATATAGACCGAGTTCAGTTCAGGGGGATACATTTCCCTATGGTGCGGAGATGAAAATCTCACGAAGATATAGGTACGGATGTATCCGGCGATCCACTATCCTCGCACGGAGGTGAAAACCTCACGAAGGAGTAGTTTCTCACTCTCACCTAAAGGTGTGACCACAACAGTCATGCAATGCAATGCCAAAAGCTGAAACAACACGCAATAAAAGATTGTAATTTTCAAATCAAGCTTTCAAACTTCCGACAAAAGATGAAAATAACCAATTTATGGCTTGACTCTAAATCGATCCCAGTGGAGTCGCCAAGTCGTCAGTAACCATTTTTTGTGACAAAGCGGGGTTCGACGTTGGGTTTTGTAAATAGGAATAAAGCGGAGTCGCCACGACCATTATTTGGTGTGATCGGATCACCTTTATTTTAATAAAACATTTGGTTTTACTAAAACAGTGTTTTTGGTCCGCGAAGTTTTAAAAATCGGGTCCGGGAGTCGGTTACGCACGAGGAAGGGTTAGCACCCTCGTTACGCCCAAAATTGGTACCAAAATGATTAATTAGTGTCTTAATGTCGGAAGTTTTAAAAGGTTTTAAAATCTGAGATCCTAAAATGTTTGGATAATTAGGGCCAAAATTTTGAGATTTCTTTGCTCAGAGGATACAAACATCACATCCGACGTTAGGACATGATGCTTTAAACCTTTGTAATCAAAGCTATCTCGAGGTTTCACGAAGTTTATCAAAAGGATGTTTAGTTATTTAGTCAAGCGGAAAATCGCAACCCAAAGACGTTAGGGCACTATTTCCAATTCCTAAATACAAAACATTGCCTTCACTTTAAAACCTTTGAGCAGTGTAGCGACTTTTCAAAATCGTCGTATGGGATTGAATTCTAGAAAAGGCTTGAATCAAAATTTGAAATTTCTTTGTCCCAAAAGATATAAACATCACATCCAAAGACGTTAGGACACGATGTTTTAATCTCTCGTGAGCAAAATCATCTCGTGATTACAAAAGCTTAGTAAAAGGATGTTAAGTTATTTGGTCAAGCGAAAATCGCAACCCAAAGACGTTAGGCGCTATTTCTCGAGTTTCCAAATACCAAAACATTGCCTCATTTTGAAATCTTTTAGATGAAATGTGATGATCTTATGAAAGATGTTTTGTTCAAAATATAATACAAAACAAAGATAATAAATATGGATGTGAATATTATAAATAAAAATACAAATAATAGGAATAATAATAACAATATTATGATAATTCAAAGTAGTAATAAGAATTGAATAAATAAATAAATGAAATAGCGATGGCAAGATAGTAAAGACGATACTTAAAATGAAAACAATAATAATGATAATAAAAATGATGGATGCTAATAAAAATAATACATACAACATAAATAAACAAATATATATACATAAAAATAATAGTATTAATAATAAAATGATGACGATAATAAAAATATACGAATAATGATATAGTCATGATAATAATAATATGAACAAATAATAGTGAAAGTACAACCAAGATAACAAATGATAACATGTTATAATAAATAAAAGTAATAGAATCAAATAATAACGAAAATACTATCGAAATAAATAATAAAAGTAATAAAAATAAAGTTAGTGAAATGTATTAATAATAAAATATCAAAATATAATAATGATAATAACAATATTAATAAAATTAACAAAAAAGACTAAAAAAATTTGCACAATAATTAAATCAGGATTGATTTGCATTAAAGATAAAAATTTTGGGGCTAATTTGAAATAAAACAAAAGGACAGGGGACTTATTCGAACGCGCGTGAAAAAAGAGGGATCGAAACAGCAATTCTCCCATAAACCGAAACGCAGCATTTAAATGGGGACTTAATCGCGAACCATAATAAAATTATTGGGCTAATTTTGAAATACTGAAGAGTTTAATTTTAAAATATTAAAACGCGGAAGGACCAATCGCGCAAATAGACCATCCTTTCGGCAAAACACGCGGATCCTAGGCGGGTCGGATCGGGTCGGGCTGCTCCGGGGTGAAACGACGTCGTTTTGGGGCTTTGGACGCCCCAAAAGCAGCGTCGTTTGAAACCTATTTAAAGGCCAAAATCAAAAAAAAGGTCGATGCTCATTTTAAAAAAAATTCTTTTCCTCTCCCATTTCTCTCTGCGAAGAAGAAGGGAGGCGATTCGAGGATTAGGCCATCGTCCGGTCTTAACGCCGAGTTCAAGCCACCGCCCACGGTGGTAGGAAAAAAAAAAAATCTCTTTTTTTTTTATATATATATATACCTTTATTTTGTTTTTTTTTAGATTATAGATGTTTTCGAAAATAAAAAAATAAAAAAGAAAAAAGAAGAAAAATAAAGTTTCGAAAAAAGGTCACCTTTTCAACTTTCTGTTAACAGATCTACCTTCTTTTTATGTTCTTTGACTCTCTGTTTGGGTGTGTTTTTTTTTGGTTCGAAACCCCTTTTTTTTATGAATCTTTTCTCTTTTTTTTTTTTAAAAGATCTCGTTTTTTGCTTGAATCTCTCTGCCTTTTTTTATTGATTTCTGCAGTAAAAAAAACCATCTTTTACAACGCTATTCTTTGGCCTTTTATAGCCGATTATGTGTTTTTTTATTTTGTTGCTTGTGGCCCTTGTTTCTGTTCTGTGCTGTCTTTTCTTTGCAGGGCGTGGGGAGCGGATGGAGCAGGTGGCGGAGGCGACGGTGTCAGAGGGTAGGTTCGGCGGTGGGTGATGTCAGAAGCCGAAGAGTCAGTGGGGGTTGGTGGCTAGGGTTGCGGCGCTAGGGTTCTCAGAAACCCTAGCCTGCTGAAAAGAGGAAGTGGGCCTGTTGGGCCCCGTAGGTTTGGGTTCAATTGGGCCCTTTTTTATTTTGGGTTTGTTGTTTTTTTTTTATTTTGGGTATGTAATTGGGTTTATTTTAGTAATTAGGTTTATTTTAGTAATTGGAGTGCGGATTTGGTTGGGTCTAGAAATTTGTTGGTTTATTTTGGTAGGCGATTTTGGGCTTTGTACAATTGTCAAGTATAAAATTGCGTAAAAAAAGGTCTCATTCTGATTCGATTTGGCTTTTTATAGCTTATTATTTACAACAATAAAATAAAATCATATCTGGTTTTACGCCACCATCCTCTTCTGCTTTCTTTCTGTTTTGTAGGTGGACTCTTTGGAGTAGTGGATCGTTTTGGACTCGGGGCGCGAGGCGTGCGACTTTGGAATCTTGTTTGTGGGCGAGAAACAAGATGTCTAGGGTTTCTAATTTCTATTTTTTAGGTTTTGGGCTAAAGATTTGGGTTAGGGTTTAGATTTGGGCCTGTTGAGTTTTATTGTAAATGACCGGGACTGTTTTTTATTTTTTGGGTTTACTTTGGTTTGCTTTTGGGCTAAAATTGGGTAGTAAAATGCCCATTTGACCAAACAGACAACCCTCTTCATGCTAGCCACATACCCAGGTCCTTTGTCCTAGTCATTTCATTTACTTCATTCATATTCCTTTTTCATGATTCGCCAATCTAGTTTACAACATACTCTTGCCGTACCAGGGGCTGCACAACCATTTTCATGTATCGCGATTTGCCAGTTCAATGCTTATTCCATTGAAGGCATCACCATGAGTTTATTTCTATTTTTCAGGCCATATTATCCTTGTCAGAAGCAGCGGATAGTGGCTTAAGCACGAAAAAGGGTTCTTACTCTTTAATACTGAGATACCATCACCAGACTCACGACTCCGAACGACCACCTTTCATGTACAAATGTTTTATCCCTTCGGAGTATGAATAATTACCTCAAATAGGGTGTAAAGAAAGCTATTATACACACATGAAAGTAAGAAAAAACTCACCAGAAAATACAAGAAGTCTAAATAATAGAACCTTTTCCCTTATCACGGGGACCTTGAAGATTGTTTTGGGCTAAAAAATGGATAGCCAAACTTATTAGATCGTTATTCCATAAACTAAACATGTTTGCAAGATAAAACCCAGAACCAGGAGTTTCCTTCCTTGCACTAACACATGCAACACTAATATCACGTAAATAACCATGAAAATAACCTAAGGTTCATCGATAAATACCAGGGAGCTAAAACAAGTAAAGGAGTTGGCTGAGTACAGCTAACCTAACTCAAGCAGATTTTCGATCTTAGGTTTTAAAAAAGAGTGAGTGTAGAGAAAATTTTGAAAGAAGATGAATGCCAAGAAGATGTGAAGATTGCTCAAGAAGTCACTACTTATACACCTTAACATGAAAACTAGGTTTAGTGAAAAAGTCAAATCATCTCACTAACCTTTCCTCGTTTCCCGTAACAAGTACTCATAATAAATTCCAGTCTTATCAACTACAATAACTTAGTTCCATTCTAATCAGTTCTCGTTCGATTAACTAAATAGTCTTTACCAAAATGGCACAAGTTCTATTAAACTACAAACTTTAACAAGAACGTCTAACCCAATGGCGTGGTGTATACTCCACAAGAGAGTCCGCCAAACCACCAAGCTCGCCAAAACACAGGATTCATTGATTGTTGCATTCACAAAATCTTATACTTAGTCATCTCTAATATCTTACTCCCTCGTAATTCACTCTAAGCACCATATCTCAATAAACAGTAATCGAATACTAAGACTTCGCTAGACAAGTTGTTACATAATATCTCATTTTAATTAATTTTTATTTTCTTAATATTATCTATTAGGGACACCATAACAGAGACAAAGGATGGTTTATACAACAATGACATGTTGTATTCATCGGAAGCTTGCACCAATATTAGGAGATATTCAACGACTCCAACACCAAATAAGGATTGTGTTTACTTGTGCTCTCTATCCTAATCAATTCATTGGTGGTACATTTAGCATTGCTTAAAATTGTTGTAACATCGAGCCTACCAACCATGGACTAATAATACCAGGCCGATAGCAAAATCTATGAATTGGAATCGTCCAACATTTATCTGGGTTCTTTGCACTAAGCCCAATATTATATATAGAGCAAAGTTTTCACAATTTCTGGGGATATTATTATATATAGCAGGTCATCTTTTGCTGGCAGCAGTTAAATAACCTTAATTATAAAAATTATGAGTGACAGGTTAATTACCTTTCTTATTTATTTCCAAAGGTAAGTGGAGGATGTGGAAAAGGAGGTAATTGAATCATTGGTTGTACCCAACAAACCTAAATCTTAAGTCAAAGTAAAATATATTTACAATTTTTACGTGTGGATTAAAAAAGTTACGACATTTTTGGTACTAAATATGAAACTCATTTTGTAATGGTGATTAGAAAAAGTAGAACGTCTACCAGTAAACAAATATCTGCCAAACTTACTTGAAAACTTTGCTTCATTTTCCCAACAAATTCTGGCATATAAGAATAATATTTCTTGATTTGTTTCACTTTTTTCATATAAAATGTATTTTAGATTTAAATGGATAAGTTAGGAATTGAATATTGAAACTACATAATTTTGGGATAATCACTTAAAATCATCATGCATCTTTATTGTTGGAAGATATATATTTATTTAAATTTAATCTCCAATAAATCCAAACTTTATATTCCTACTAATTAATATAAAACCAAACCCTAAAATCCTAGGCATGAATACACCTAGGCTGCAAGATAATTACTATAAATTTATGTTTGCTGCAAAAATTTTGTTCTTTCCTTTTATATAAAATAAAAAGAAATTGTGATCCAATCCCTACTTATCCTTCTAACAAAATACACACATCATTACATCAATTTTAATGTGAGGAGAAAAATTAAAGAGAAAAACATGAAAATGATTTGGGCGTTTTAGATTGAGATATCTGGAGTATGTAAAATTCAATTCCCTTCCCAATAATTTTTTTTAAAATTTCAATTTTCATAACTTCTTTTCCGTTCAATTATGAAAAGTTTTAAAATAATTAACTATTTGATTTATGTTTTGGTCACCAACCGTTAAATTACTAAGGTTAAAACACTTTATTCTAATCAACATCAAGTAAAGGTAGTATACTTCTATACGAATTTTACTCCCGCCCTCGACCTTTGCCCTCGAAGATCCCCTATCTTGCTACTTGTATTTTAATTTAATAAAAAATTGGGTCACATATCTTTAACTTAAATTAAGTAGATAGATGACTAATTTGGATGGGGTTGGCAATTACAAGGACATAGAAGGGTGATGGTGGGATGGCAGTGGAAATCCTCAAAAATGGGTACTGTCATGAATTGAATCAGCTCTCACTTGCATGGGATATAGGGGAACACTGCAATCGACAATGAGGAATTCGTGTACAGCAACATGTGTATGGTGGGGGGGGGGGGGGGGGGAAGAAAACCTGGTTAATTGCTGATTATGTTGCAACCCAAACTAGGGATGTAGCCCTCCACCTCCTCACTTACCAAAGCCCTCAGCTTGGATTTGTGAGTTGTTAACGAGGTCACCTGTGATTATAAAATATAATATATTTAAATGGATTATTATTTGCTATATTACAAGCGATTAATTTCATAAACATATTTGAGATAATGATATGTATCTTTTAAAATGTTTTTGAATTTTAGAAAAAAAATGAACTTTTTGAAAGAAAAAAAATTCATTAGGAGGGTATATAATAATAACCCTATTTTAAATATGATAAGCACATTTAATACTATTGATACAAAATTTTAACAAGGAATATTACAATGAAGAAAAAATGGTAGGGGTTTGAAACGATTCACATGCGTAGAATAAAGAGCCATCAATGATTGAGATAAAAGGAAGAAGTAATGGACAGTCCTCATTGTGGAAGAAAGAGCTAAAGAGATATGTATTGTGACTAAAGAATGGAGTAGAGGAAGAATCCCCCAAATTAAAGACTTCCTTTTGCCCTAATCCCAAGAAGTGTATATAAAAGGGTCCTTGGTGGAATCCACATTGTAGGCAAGATATTTATGTATAACAATTGTCTTCTCCTAATCGAAGGGAGGATTATAAAGTGACCTTGCTCCCCTCACCACACTAATTGTTGATATTGGTTCTCAATAATGAGGAAAAGGTGACGAAGATAGGAATACTGGTTCACCTATGACAGGCAAAAAGCTGGGGTTAAGGTATTCAAGGAGAGGAAAGAGAAGAAAGGGGAGGAAAACGAGGAGGTTGGGCTGATACTTAAACTTTTCTTGTGGAGGAAGGAGATCCTTAGTCTCTCGCGATTCAGGGCATATATAGGGGGATTACCCTTTGTCTTGTAGTACCACGTAGCTGACAATATGAAGGTAGGAATAATCGTGCATGTGGGGAGGAAGGAGACCCTTAGTCTCTCGTGCTTCAGGGCATATATAGGGGGTTACCCCTTGTCTTGTAGTACCACGTAGCTGACAATATGAAGGTAGGAATAATCGTGTAGTCAACTAGGTGGCAGAGTCGTTCCAAGTCAATTGTCACCATATGGTGTACTGTATGGTCTTGCTTTGACGTTCTCCACTGTCAAAACCATTTTTTTGAAAACAAAAGTCGACTTTGATTTTGAAAATGAAAACAAAAAACGGGAGTCGCCACCAATCATTTTTGATGAGGTGTGATCGAGTCACCTCGTAATTCAATCATTTTAATAAAAGTTTAAATTTATTAAAACGATGATTTTTGGTCTACAAAATCCAAAAAATGGGGTTTAGGAGTCGGTTACGCACGAGAAAGGATTAGCACCCTCATGACACCCAAAATTGGTACCTAATTGATTATTTGACGTCTTTATGTCGAAAGTTAAAAATTCGGAAAGAATTTAAACTACGATCCTCATGTTATTTTTATTTAAAATTTGCTTGAAATGGGTCAAAATATTGGAGACCTTCTTTTCTCGAGGCAACTAAACGTCATATCCCGTACGTTAGGACATGACACTTCAAATCCTTGAGAATAATTTAGCCTTTTCGCTTGAAATCTCACGTGTCTTAATTTTTAAAAGGTTATTCAATTATTCGAATTCAACGAAAAGAATCGAAACCCCGTAAGTTAGGGCATGATTTTATCGAATCTTTCGGATATCGAACATTGCCTATTTTTCGAGAATTTTATTGACGTATTTTGGTAAAAATTAATGATATTTGAAACTATACTTATTTGGGTTAAAAATGCGTAAATATGTTTAAACATGGTTCACAACATAATTACGAGAAAATGAAATTGATAACATTAACAACTCAAATATCGAAAATGTTGATAATAATAAAAACACCAAATGAGTAAACAATGACCATACACTAATATGATAATAACAAGGAAAAATAAATAATGTTGATGTAGAATAACGAAAACATAAACATCATATATACATATATCTTATACACGTAAAAGCGGACGAAGGATAATAGGTTGATAGATAACGAGATAATGTATTAATTCTAATATTAATAATCAAAACCCAAAAATATAATAATAATAATAATAATAATAATGTATATAAAAAAACAAAAAAAAAACATATACAATATAAATTTATTACGTATACAAAAAAAGAGGGTAATAAATAAATAAACGAATATATGATAGTAAAATAATAATGAATAAATAGGTAATAAAATTAATGGAAGCATTACTAAAACAAATAAAGAAAATAAAAAGAAAGCATAATAAACATCTATATATGAGGATTAAAAAATAAGTAAATAAATAAATCAACAATATATGAATGGCAAAATAAGTAAATAAACAAATGAATAAAATAAAAGAATAATATATAGGTAAACAAGTAAATAAATAAATGAATAAATAAAAGAGTTAAAGTAAAAAGGACTTGATTGACATTAAAAGAAAATTAAAAGGTATAAATTGAAAATAAAAAGAGACTGACAAGGACTAGAATGTAATACGCTAAAACTAGCGAGGACTACATGGGAAAATACTCCTGATCCTTGTGCGCTGCGTTTCAGCTAGCAAGGCCGCGGATTAAATTAAAAATAAAATAAAATTAAAGAGGCAAATTTAAAACAAAATTTAGGACCAAACTAAAAGGCGCATAAAGGAGAGAGGACTAAATGGGAAATTATCCTTGTCCTTCGAAACGCACAGCATTAGTAAGGACTAAATTGAAATCGAAATAAAATCTGTGGGGCAAATTTAAAAGAAAAGAAAAAACTAGATTGAAACAAAATAAAAATACGGAAGGATCAAAAGGGTAAATAACCCCTAAAACAAAAAACACGCCGTTTCACCCTTTCTATATAATTCAATTTTTTTTAAATGCATTTCTTCCTTTCTTCTTAAAAAAAACAAAGTTTTCTCTTCCCTCTCTCTTTTGGCTCAATCAAGCCACACTCCGGCCATCATCGGTACCAAGCAAACCATCGACGACAAGCCTCGTGCACGGTGGCCAAAAATTGCCCCAAACCCCCTTTTCGTTCTCTTTTTCATATAAAACCGATTTTAGAGCTTGAAAATTTTAAAAAGGAAAGAAAAAAATAAAATAAAAAGAACTCTCGAGAGGAGAAGGCCTTTCGGCTCCCCACCGTTCGCTGTCGCAGCCTTTGGCCGGATCCAAGAGAATCTAGCGGCCTTGTGAACCGACAGTGGCTTGGTGACTCCCCGACATAACAACAGATAAAAAAAATTTACTTTCTTTTTATGTTTTTTATTTATTTTTAAAATACGAGGAAAAAAATATAAATGAACCACCTTGTATTTGATTTCTTTTTTCGTTCGAATATCTGTGTGTTCGTAAAAATACATTAGGTTCCTTCATGGCTTTTATAGCCGAAGAAAAAAATTACAAATATCATATGTTTTTACTTTGTTACTATCATTTGCTATTTTTGTGCTACTCGTGGTTCTCTTTTGCAGGTTTGCTAGGAGTCAACGGGGCTGCTTTGGCCATTCTGGTGCAAGAGCACAGGCAGAGCCGAGCCTTGGGCAGTGTTCATACTGAGGGCGCACATGGAGGAGGTATGGCGCCTTGTGGCTAGGGTTCCAGATTTTTCTTTTTCTGAAAATGTTACAAATGTGGGTTAAGGTTTGGTTTGTTGGGTTTGGGCCGTTTGGAATTGTAATTGGGCTGATGGCCTTTAATTATTTTATTTTGGTTATTAGTTTTGGTTTGGGTTTTGATTGGGCCCGGGCAAATTGGGCTTGTACAGCTGCCCCTCTTTACTCATTGTCTTGTAACGAGAATGGAGCAAAGACTTTTAAGAAGGACCAATTTTGCCAGGTCTTGCCAAATCTCGACTTCTTTGGTGCTCCTTTCTTCAAGTAGCCTTAATCTATCCCACTGCAACTTCAGAGGTATAAGATTTGCGATCTTCAATCCGCTCCACAGCAACTTTAGGGAGATAAGATTTGAGGTTTCACTTCACTGTAACTTTAGGGAGACAAGGTTTGTAAGTTATATCTTTAGTCTATTCCACTGCAACTTCAGGGTATAGGACTTGTCACTTCAATCTGTTTCACTGCAACTTCAGGGGTATTAGATTTGTAACTTCAATCTACTCCGCTACAACCTCAGGGAGATAAGATTTACCATTTTTGACCTATTCCATTGCAACTTCAGAGAGATAGGGTCTATAGCTTTAATCTGCTCTACTGCAACTTCAGAAAGATAAGGTTAACTATTTTTAGTCTGCTCCACTGCAACTTTAGGGAGATAAGACCCGTAACTTCAACCTGCCCCACTACAACTTCAGGGAGATAAGGTTTGTGGTTTTAATCTGCTCCACTATAACTTCAGGGAGATAAGATTCGTAACCTATCTTCAATCTAGTCCACTGCAACTTCAGGGAGATAATATCCATAAATTTGTAGCTTTAATATGTTCCACTGCAACTTTAGGGAAACAGGATTTGCTACGACAACTGCTCCATTGCAACTTCAGGGGGATAAGGCTGATGGCTTCAATCTGCTCCACTGCAACTTCAAGGAGATAAGATTAGCCATAATGGCTATGATTTGTCCCACTGCAATTTTAAAAGTATAGGATTTGTGGTTTCACTGATCTGTTGCACCGTTATTTGGGGAACATGACCTGTAGAATCCATTTCATGGGCCTATTTATGCTTAGTGATTAGGATTTCATAATTAGAATGAATCAAATGCTCCTACCTAGGTGCGTATGAATGATATTTGCATGAATGCAGAATGTCATTTTTCGAGAATGATCCCTTTTTAATGTTTAGGTTGTCATTGCTCGATGTTCATCAAAGTTCTATTACTGATGTGTTCACATGCCTTCTTGTTCAGCTGGTATCTTTAACAGAAAATTCGAAGAAATAGTCATCATTCAGACTATTTGTTCTTAAATGTTTCCAACCCCTGAGTTTGGTTAGTTCTTGAATAGTGGTCTCGTTTTTAGATCCTTGTACTATTTTAAAAACCTTTTAGAGCAATATGCAGAACTTCCTTTACTTGAATATTATTAGTCCATTAATCGTCATTTCAATGTAAAAATGCTTCAAAAGATTGTAGTAATGGACAAGATCGAAGTTTATTAGGAGCAAGGCTCGAAATGAATAGATTTATCAACATAGCAAATTTGTTTAAATACAAAGTGAATAAGACAAAAATAGGTGCCCCGGATATCATAGCATGAGTTTCTTTGTACTGACTTCCCGAGGATTCTTTCTAACTTGATATGTGTTTCAGAGATCCAAAATACTTTGTGATGCCCTAAGCCGTAACATCTCTCCTTCTTGTTATTTTAGGGATAACCAGACTACCACATGCCCCATCCTTGATCAAGATTTGAATTGCCCTTTTCCTGGGTTTTCAATTCAAAACCCCTTTGGTCTCAAGGCGTTCTTTGCGAGTTTTCACCTTGGCCTCTCCCATCATTTTTTTTAGGTGAAATATTTTTTGACTGAGTCTGAATTTACAAGATTGGGCAAGCTTTTGCCATCCATCTCAGTCAAAATTAGTGCTCCTCCAAAAAAGGCCTTATTTACCACGTAAGGTCATTCCCAATTTGGCAACCATTTCCCTCTAAAATTCTTCTGTTTGGGCAAGATCTTTTTCAATACTAGGTCCCCCTCATGGAATTCTCTAGGACGAACCTTTTTGTTGTAAGCTCGCATCATTAGCTTTTGGTACATCTGACCATGACGGATAGCTTTCAACCTTTTCTCTTCGATCAAATTTAGCTGGTCATATTGGATCTATTCTGCTTCATCCAGCTTTACTTTTGCCAAAACTTAAAAAGAAGGAATCACCACTTCAATGGGTAAATCCGCATCCATTCCATAAACCAAAGAGAAAGGCGTTGCTCCAGTTGAGGCCCTAACAGATGTTTGATAGGCATAGAGGGCGAATGGTAGCTTCTCATGCCAATATTTATAAATCTCAGTCATTTTCCCCGTGATTTGCTTGATATTCTTATTTGCTGCCCCCACTGCACCATTCATTTTTGGGAGATATGGTGATGAGTTATGGTTTTTAATCTTGAACTGACTATAGACTTTTGATATCGTGTTGTTGTTCAAATTTAATGCGTTGTTAGATGTGATCCTTTCTGGCATTCCATATCGACATATGATCTCATTCTTTAATAATTTGCTGACTGCCGATTTTGTGACATTGGCATATGAAGCGGCTTCTACCCACTTGGTAAAGTAATCGATGACCATAAAAATGAATCGATACCCATTAGAAGCTTTAGGTGAAATTGGCAGAATGACGTCCATGCCCCACATAGAGAAAGGCCATGGAGAAGTCATAACGTGAAGAGATGAGGGAGGTACATGAATTTTATCTCCGTAAATTTGACACTTGTGGCATTTCTCGGCGTAATTGACGCAATCTCCTTCCATGGTGAGCCAATAATACCCGAATATCATGATCTGCCTGGCCATTGTAAAACCATTAGCATGTGTTTCGCAGACACCCTGATGGACTTCTTTCAAGATTTCCTTAGCCTCAACAACATTTACACATCTTAGTAGCACCTGATCCTTTCTTCTTTTATATAGGATCTCTCCATCTAAGACAAAGTCTTTGGCCAACCTTCTCAACGTCCTTTTATCATTCTCAGTTGCTTGGTCAGGGTATTCACGATTTTTTACGTATCGTAATATATCGTTGTACCAAGGGTGTCGTCTTTTTCTTCTTCTTCTTCGATGTTGTAACAATGAGCCGGAGTTTCATAAATACTCATCTAGATAGGCCTTACATCTTCTTGTTTGTTCACTCTGACCATCGAAGCCAAGGTAGCCAAGGCATCGGCCATCTGATTTTTATCTCGTGGGAGATAATAAAAGGTGATATCATTAAAACCCTCAATTAACTCAAGAACCAACTTTCGATAATTGATTAACTTAAGATCTCTTGTCTCCCATTCTCTCTTGAGTTGATAGATTACCCATGATGCATGCTTCGTATTCTGCCATATTGTTCATGCAATCAAAATCCAATTTACTAGTGAAGGGATAATGATCTCCATCCGGGGATACCAGGACTGCCGCAATTCTATTACCTACAGCGTTTGAGGCACCTTCAAAATTTAGCTTCCAGGAATGACTTCCTTGCGAGTCTTCTTCAGTGATTGCAACATACATCAGATCTTTATTTGGGAAATCAAAGTTCAAATGCTCGTAATCCTCTAGAGCTCTACTGGCAAGAAAATCTACTATTGCGCTTCATTTGACTGCCTTCTGGTTCACATAGACTATGTCAAATTCAAAAAGCAGAATTTGTCGTCGGGCCATTCTTCCATTTAGAGCAGTTGACTCCATCATGTACTTCAGGGGGTCCAGCTTTGAGATAAGCCAAGTCCCGTGGTACAGCATGTACTGTCTCAATCTTCAGGTTGTCCAAATCAGGGCACAACATAACTTCTCGATTGGCGAATATCTTATCTCATATTCAGTGAATTTCTTACTAAGATAGTATATTGCTCTTTCTTTTCTTCTTGTCTCGCTATGTTGACCAAGCACGCATCCCATGGAATTCCCAAATACTACAAGTACAGTATCAACGGCTTATCCGGGTTAGGTGGCATTAGCATTGGGGCATTGGACAGGTAATGTTTGACCTTATCGAAAGTCTTCTAGCACTCCTCATCCCAAATGCCTAGGTTGTGTTTCTTAAGGAGATGGAATATGGGGTCGCATTTCTCAGTTAGTTGTCAAATGAACTGAGCAATATAATTTAGTCTTCCTAGAAAACCTCGAACTTCCTTTTGAGTGCGCAGCGGAGGCAATTCTTATATAACCTTGACTTTGTCTGGGTCAATTTCAATTCCCTTTTTGCTGACTACAAAACCTAGCAGTTTTCCTGATCTAGCCCCGAAAGTACATTTTGTTGGATTGAGCTTTAGCTGAAATTTTCTCAACCTCAAGAATAATATCCTCAAAACTTATATGTGTTCTTTTTCTATTCGGGATTTTGCAATCATATCGTCGATGTAAACCTCAATTTCCTTGTACATCATGTCATGAAACAAGATTACCATGGCTCTTTGGTACGTTGCTCCTACATTTTTTAATCCAAATGGCATCACCTTATAGCAAAAAAGTTCCCCACAAGGTCACGAATATGGTCTTTCCCATGTCTTCAGGATGCATCTTTATCTGATTGTATCTAGAGAAGCCATCCATAAAGGAGAATAGTGAGTAGTCTGTCGTATTATCCACTAAAGTGTCAATATGAGGTAATGAGAAGTTATCTTTTGGGCTGGCCTTGTTTAAGTCTCTGTAATCTACACCCATCTGTATCTTTTCGTCTTTCTTAGGGATAGGGACAATATTGGCTACCCATTCTGAATATTTAACCATTTGTAAGAACCCAGCATTGAATTGCTTCTTGACCTCCTCTTTTATTTTTAACAAAACATCGAGCCTCATCCTTCAGAGCTTCTGTTAAACCAGCTTGCATTCTTCTTTTATGGGGAGTCGGTGTACCACGATATCAGTACTTAACTCGGGCAGTCTTGATATGACCAAGAGAAGACATCCTTAAATTCTTAGAATAATTCAATCAGGTCTTACTTCGTCTTTACGGTAATGTAGGCTCCTATCTTCACCTCTTTTTCCTCTCTTAGGCTCACAATTTCCATTGACTCTTTATGAGGCAAGATTTGCTTCTCATCTTGTTCTACCATCCTCAACAACTTAGGAGATAAATTATAGTCTCGATCATCTTCAAGATCTTGGGAATCTTCTATGCACAAATTTTGTTCAAAAGGAGATTATGAATCAGTAGTAATGTCGCTCATATCATTGATATCTGGAGACCTGTTATAAGGATGATGAAAAAAATCCACAGAACAAAAGAATCTAAGAATAATTATTTGTATGGTATGTGTAGGGCCCAAAATTTTCCCGGGCCCATTTTATAATTAAAAACCAAAAATAAATCAAACAGAAATAACAGTCCAATACAGTCTCTTTTACAAACCCAGACTTAAAGCCCAAATGCCTAAAACACTTCCCAATTAAAAACCCAAATCAGATATTAGACCCAACTACAACTGGCCCAATTTTAAGCTGTGGCCTAACTACCTCAATCTCAGAATTCCAGAACCTTCAGGCGCCTTCTTCGCAACCATTCCCTACGCTTGACCCTTGGACTACCGCGTGCCCCCAC
The DNA here is from genome assembly GCA_025506655.1 of Gossypium rotundifolium. Classification (NCBI taxonomy): domain Eukaryota; kingdom Viridiplantae; phylum Streptophyta; class Magnoliopsida; order Malvales; family Malvaceae; genus Gossypium; species Gossypium rotundifolium. The sequence goes on from CP106723.1 coordinate 130,036,436, forward strand.
GTGTGACTATTGGACTACCGCGTACCTTCACACACGCGACCGTTCGTGTCTCGCTCATGCGACGCGTTCCACCCACGCTCGCCACTATGAGCTCCACCCATGCGCAGTTTCACCGTGGCAGCGTCACGTCTTGCCTTGGAGCATCCAATCGTCGACCCTTGCACCTTGGCCACGTCTGTACCTGCAAATGAATGAAAAAACAATGAAAACAACAGCAAATAGAGAATAGAAAAGGAATAAAAGAAAAAAAGCTTGTATTTTTTGATTTTTTTGGATCGGCTATAAAAAGGGCCGAGCCACAACCACTGTTTTTTTACGCACGCATAACAGAGCAATACATAAAGCAATAGCAGAGAAAAAGGTTATTTTTTTTAATTCCATTTTTTCGATTGTTCTTTGAATCCATTTTTCTGTATTTTTTTTATATATACAACAAAGAGAAGAGAGGAAAGCGAGTTTACCTGGGCCGAACACTCGATCCGCATCTTTTTCGTCGCAATCGGAGTTAGATGCAGGTGAGTGAGTGAGGTTTTTAAAATCGGCATCTTCAAAATGAATCGGGGTACTCGTACACTGCCTTTCGCTAAGCATGATAGCGATTTGGTGGTGAATAAGAGGTGGGTTTTCTCATGCGTGCACTGCTTCCATTCGCGTTGCTCTTCGTCGGTCCCGATGGCAATAGGGTGATGAACGAGAGAGTATTTCTCTCTACGGTTGAGAAAAAAAAAGAGGAGGTTAGGAGAGTGTTTAGGGTTTTGATTGATTAGTTAGAAAAACAGGGATTAAGTTTAGTTTGGGATTTTATTGAGGCATAGGAAATGACACCGGTTAGGGCCTGTTTCAGTGGCTCTAAAACGGTGTCGTATGGTCTGACCCGATGGCCCGATTCGTATAGGATTAAGGTCCGCGTGTTTTTGTGGTAGTGGGATATTTGCATATTCAGTCCTGCTGTTTTCAGATGGCTATTCAATCAGATTTACTGCATGTTTTCTTTTATTTCTTAATTAGTCCCTGTAATGTGCGTGTTAATTCGTTTTAATCATGTCTGTGTATTGCGTTTTGAGCCTCAGGGATATTTGCTAGATCATTCCCTAACTACTTGAGTGTATTTTAGTATAGTCCTTGATTTTGTTTAAATTTTTATAAAACAAATCATTAATTTTACTATTATTTTAATTAAGTTTTTTTAGTGTATAAAATTCATTCATCATTTATTTGTAGAAATTACTTTAACAAATTATTTTGAACTCTTTTATTAATTTCATAATGTTTTAATTGATTTTAACTTTCAGATATCTTATATATTTTCTATTTTATCATATGGATATTTGATTTCAAACCTCTTATCTCAGTATATGTTATTAATTTCATACTAATTTTTTTACATCAATTTGTTTAAATTTATTTATTGATGGATTTTAGTTCATTTCTTATAATTAGTTATGTGCTATTTTGCTCTATCATTCAATTGTTAATTTCATTATATGATTAATGCTAGCATATGAATTGTAATTTGTTGATTTGAGACTGTTATTTATTTGTGATTCATTGTTATAATGTTGGATGTATGGGTCAATATATTGCTTGGTGAATTAATATTCCATTGTATTTCATTAAAAGATGTAGTATTTTAATGTCATTTCGGTTTTAAAATCATAAGCCAATGCTCGTGTTTAGAGATTTCGAGAAAATCATGCTCTAACTTACCGAGTTTCGATTCTCTTTGTTTAAAACCTAGTAACCGAGTATCCTTTCTCTCTTAAATCAAAATGCACGATATTTTAAATAAAAAACTTATTCTCGGGAAGTTGAGATATTATGCCCTAACTTACTGGGTGTGATATTTTATTATCTGGAAATAAGAATTTCAAAAGAATAAAGACAATATTCCGTATTCGGAAATTTTGAGAAATAGTGCCCTAACTTACTGGGTTGCGATTTTTTATTTGACCCAAATAATGGAATATCATTCTTATTTTTTAAATGTACAAGTATTGAATGTCGAAGGATAAATCCAATTTCGAGAATATAAGATGTCATGCCCGAACTTACTAAGTATGGCATTTTATTTCTCCGAAATAGGAAGCTTTGGCATCCAATATGATTTTGTCCAAATATATATATTAAATAAATGGATCGTAATCTAGAATCTTTTCAAATTTTCGGCATAAGACATTAATTAATCAATTCGGTACCAATTTTGGGCGTTACGGGGGTGCTAACCCTTCCTCGTACGTAACCGACTCCCGAACCTATTTTCTCGAATATTCGTAGACCGAAAATACTATTTTTAGTAAACCAAAATGTTTTACTAAAACAAAGGTGACCTGATCACACCTCATCAAAAAAGATTGGTAGCGACTCCATTTCCATATTTTTTAAAGTCGATCCCCGTTTTTTTTCCAAACCTTTGATAAAAAAATGGTTTCGACAGCTTGGCGACTCCACTGGAGACTTTCAGAAAGAGAGCCAAGCCGTAAAATTGATTAATTTCTATCCTTTTGTCGAAAATTAAAGATTCGATTTGAAAAATTATAATCCTATTATCGCATTCATATTGTTGTGATTACTAAATCTTGTAAAATATTTTTGCATCATATTGCATGACCGCCGAGTCACACCTCTTAAGTGGGAGTGAGAAGCTACTCCTTCGTGAGGTTTTCACCTCCGTGCAGGATAGTGAATCGCTTTCGGGATACATCCGTACCTATGTCTTCGTGAGATTTTCATCTCCGTGCAGCCATAAGGAAATGTATTCCCCTGAATCGAACTCGATCTATATGAGCCTATAATGGGTGAGGATTGAGGAATCAGCTGGTTCAGGTACCCTCAAATTTAGAACTCAAACCACATGTAAAAGACCCTAAGATCCTACCCAAGATGGAGTTGTGATAAACCCTAGTGGTCACCCAATAAGTGCTTGAATGTTTTTACATGCTTTGACCTTCATTTATATCGTACTGAATATTTGTTTTGTTGCTTTGCATGCATTTTCATATTAGAAGAAATGTGTCGATTCGGGTTCGGTTGCTAAATTTGGGAGCTCGACATGGAAAATGACTTTCTTGATAAAGTGAAAGATAACGCGGCTGTCCGAATTTGGTCAGAAACCACTCAATTAGAACAGGGGGATAGCCTGGTTGCAGGATATGAGTCGGAGTCATGGGACTACACCCGTGTTAGTGTTATGCAAAACAATCTCCAAGAGTTGAAAGTAATATGGGATCAATGGGATGACGAGGCCAAGAGGTTGTTCTATCATAGTTATGGGGACTTGCCGTACTTGCTGGATATCAGAGTAGACGAACAGTTATTTCGGGCCATCACTCAATATTGGAACCCTGCATATAGCTGTTTTACCTTTGGGAGAGTGGACTTGGTGCCGACCGTGGAGGAATACACCGCTCTATTACATTGTCCAAGAGCCCAAATGGATAGAATTTATTCGAAAGCCGCTTATGTACCAGCCTTTTGGAAGAAGCTAATGAGCGTTACGGGAATGAGTGAGCAATGGATAACAGCCAGGATAAAGCAAAAAGATGAGTACAAGTGCATCCCGTGGAGGAACTTGAGGGATTTGATTTTAGCTCATCTTGATGAGAAAAAGAAAGTCGATGTATTTGTATTGAGCATTTACGGATTGATGTTGTTTCCTAGGGCTTTAGGATATGTAGATGAGGCGGTCACAGATCTATTCGACTGACTCAGCAAAGGGATCATGCCAGTTCCCGTGATCTTGGTCAAGACTTTTAGGTCATTAAACGCCTGTAGAAGATTCGGAGAGGGCAGGTTCATAGGATGTGAACAGTTGTTACTAGTTTGGTTCCACAGCCATTTCTGGAAGGTGGATAAGATCTCTTGTCGTGTCTTCAGTGATAGTTATTCTCCATTGAAAGAAATAGTCACAACGCCAAGAAGAGACGATGTGTCAGAGGAAAATTGGACTACACTTCTCCAAAATCTTCGAGAAGAGGATGTTCAATGGAGAGCTCCTTGGTTGTGCCCAGTGAGATTTTGTTCCGATGCGGAGGTTTCAATTGGGTTCCTTTGCTCAACGTTTGGGGAGCCGCAGGTTATGCTCCTTTACTTGTACTAAGACAATACGGGTTAAGGCAGTTTGTACCGATAACTCATGGCCTAGCGCAATGTGAGTTCATATTTAAAGGAGACGATTACAAGAAGAAGATCAAAGAGATCTCTACTGCTTGGAACCAGACTCGCCGTATGAAGAGATTATCAGTAGGTTCTATGACAACACCTGAGTATAATAATTGGTTCAGCCAAAGAATTAATGATAATATACCTGGACCAAGTTCAGAGGGTGCTCCATCGATAGAGGATTGTCTACGAGTTATCCCGTCCGAATTGAAATAATAAAACAAGACTTTGAAAAAAGGAATCGAGAGCTGGAAAAGATAATAGAGCAATTAGAGGAAGAGAAGATGCATTTAGGGTTGGATGCTGACATTTAAAAAGCAGAGGCAGAGAAATTCAGAAAAGGAAAAGAACGGGTTGAAGAGGATCTCAACAGCTTAAAGACTGATTATAAGAAGATTTGGCTATCAATGAGGACTGCCGGTTTAGGAAAAACTCCAGATCAATGGCATCAGAAAATTCAAGGCGAAAGGGTTAAAGCTAATCAATGGGAGGAGAAGTTCAGAGAGGCACAAAAACAAAACGAACTTATGGAAAAGAGCCTCTTGGAAGGCCAAAGTGAACAAAACAAGTTAAAGGTTAGAGTCGCAGAACTCGAGAGATCCTTTCATCATTATCGAAGCTGCAACTCGATGAAAGAATTAAGAGCAAGTTTGAGCCAAATAGAGGAAATGAAGAAAAAGATAGGAGAATTAGAAATGGCCTTGCTAAATTGCCAAGACCATATCAAGTCTCTAGAGGCAAACGAAGAACGAAGGGAAGAAGAGCTTCACCATTCCCAGAATCAAGTCAGAGATAGAGATTACCTTATGGGGGAAGCTATAACCCAGATGTGAGAGATAGCCGAATATTTACAGACCTTGGCCTTACGAGTTGATATATTGAGCATACAGTTTGAGACATGGTCAGATCGTGGACGAGAATTAGACTCTCTACTTACAAAAATTAAAGACTTAGGTGTTAGAGCAATGCCGTATTTGTAATCCACTTTATGTAAAGAGCTTAGTTTTCAAATAAAGTTTCCTAAATGAAATTGAATCAGAATCGACTTCTTTCGCATTTGTCATTCATTTCATTTATATGCATCAAAAGTCATTAAAAATTCTAATTAAAGTAAAAAAAATTATTTCAGTATTAACCTGGACACCGGCAAGCATCCCTACGGTACCCGAACTAATACGAAAAATATGGATCAGAGAATAGAGAAACTTGAACAACTCCAAAAAGAGATGCAGGAAAAACTTTAGTTGCAAATACAAGAGCAGCAAGCTAAGATCCAATAGGATATGATGTATCGAATGATGGAATCACAAAAGAGTATGATGACTCAATTAACTCAACTATTGGCAGGAGGAGTAGACAAAGGGAAAACCTCCATGGTTAACACTGTTGAAGATAGTGAGGAACGACTATATTCCCCGGGTTTTACCCCGACATATCCTGAGGTGCATCCACGGAAGACATCTGTCATAATTAAACCTCAACAAATTTTAAGAAGGTGTTTCGACGCCGCTAAATTTCCAAGCTGGATCGAGTTCTAATTTAGGGGATCATCCAATTAATGTTGATATTCCCGACTTGGATGAGGCAACAGAGAGAGAAAGGGCAAGGGCTGAATTGCCAAAACAGTTAGAGGAGCGATGCAAATGGTTGGAAGACAAATTTAGAGCCATGGAAAGCGTTGATAAGCAATATGGAATTGACGCTAAAGATCTGAGTTTGGTGCCAGATCTAATGCTTTCTCACAAATTCAAGGTGCTAGAATTCGAAAAATACTATGGGACTACTTGCCCAGAGGCTCACATAACTATGTTTTGCCGGAGAATGACTGGGTACGTTAATAATGACCCACTGCTAATTCATTGCTTCCAAGACAGTCTGGCAGGAGCAGTATCTAAATGGTACAATCAGCTGAGCCGTACCGAAATTGGTTCTTGGAGGGATTTAGCACAGGCATTTATAAAATAGTATGGTCACGTAACAGATATGACCCCTGATAGATTTACCCTGCAAAATATAGAGAAGAAGCCAAGCGATATTTTTCAGCAATATGCACAAAGATGGAGAGAGGTCACCATACAGGTTCAGCCACCTCTTCTAGAGAAAGAAACCACCATGCTCTTCATCAACACCTTGAAAGCCCCATTTATCAACCATATGTTGGAGAGTGCCACGAAGAGTTTCTCGGACATAGTAATGACCAGTGAAATGATCGAAAACGCTGTGAAAAGCGGTAAAATAGATGTGGGGGAAAGTGCCAGAAGGTCATCCCTAAGAAAGAAAGAAGACAAGGTAAATAATGTGGGAGCAGACAGTAAGGGTTATTCAAAGCAAGTTACTGTGGGATCACCAAGGTTGACAACTACAGACATTCAGACTCCTTCAAAGAATGAATCTAGGCAAAGGATGAATATAGAAAAGCTTCAGTTCACTCCTATTCCAATAACGTACTGAGAGCTATATCAAAAATTGTTTGATAAGCACATAGTATCCCCTTTCTACTTGGCACCATTGCAGCCCCCGTACCCCAAGTGGTACGATGAAAATGCTGAATGTGACTATCATGCGGGAGTTTCGGGGCATTCAATAGAAAATTGCCTTGCTTTTAAGAACGTCGTGGAAAGACTCATTAAGCTGGGTGTTGTCAAAGTGGCTGATATGTTAAATGTCAATAATCCGTTACCAAATCACACAGTAAATACGATTGATGCTGAAAAATGTACACATCAATGCCATACATGAAGAAATCACTGAAAGGGGGACCTTGTCGGATATCTGCCCTTACGAACTTAGGAGCGTTCTGAATAATTGGACTGCGAAAAAATTCCTGTAATATTTAGAGCTTACTCGGAGTAATGTACAAAACGCACTTGTTGCTTTAAGCCTAGAAGCAATAAGATTTCTTTTGTGAAATAGGCTTGTGTCCAGAATCCTTATTTCAATGAAATGCATCTTTTTATTTATAGATTCTCTCATACTTTGGATTACTATCCAAATATTCTTTCATTATTTATTCATGATTATACATACAAATATTCATTCATAAGTTCATTCGTTCTTTCCATATTCTTTTGAACTTACAATAGGTCTCCAGATATCAATGACATGGGCGACGCTGTTACTGACTTCCTTTTTAATGAGATATGGATCTGAGGGATCTAAGGACTTTGAGGATGACAGAGATTGTAACACATCTTCTGATTTGTTAACACCAAATGAAAAATAGATCCTACGTCGCGAGCCAAGGAGGGAGATGAAGATCAAAGTTTAGCTCAATGCAGAAATAATATTTCCTATATGTGGGGCATGGATGTTATCAAGCCAGTCTCATCAAAAGCTTCTGGCCAATGTCGATTCATTTTCGTGGATGTCGGTTACTTTACTAAGATGGTAAAAGTCACTTCATATGCCAATATTATAAAGTCGATAATCATCAGAACAAAAAAGGAAAGAAAGAAAAAAAATATTGACACAAAAAAAAATCGAAAAGATTATGTTTAACCGCACAATGTCAAAAGTTTGCGGCCTGTTCAAAGATCAGTTTCCACATCACAATAAAGGCAGCCAAAAATAAAAACAAAAGATCAAAAAAAAAAAGACCGAGACTTTTAAATATTGGCATACAGAAGTTACTATTTACCTTCTATGCTTATCAAACATTGGCCAGGATGGTCATCAAGGCAGCACATTTCTCATTGGTTTCACCCATTGAAGACAAATTTCCTTTTTCCGAGTCTTATCAGAACTAAAGTTGGATGAGGCAGAACACGTTTAATCTCAATGTGATCAGTTGAATTTGAAGAGAAAATGTTAAAAGCTATTTATCACGGTCAGATGATGCGAGCTCACAAAAAAATGATTCGTCCTAGAAAATTTCATGATAGGGCTTTGAAGAAGATTCTTCCCATGCAACAGGGACTTCAGAAGAAAGAGAATGCCAAACCGGGAAGGACCTTAGGCAGTAAAGAAGGCCTGTTCTAGGGAAGCACGAATATTGTCTGAGATAGATGACAATGACCTACCCAATCCAGAGAATTCAGATTCAATAAAAAAAATTCAAAAAAAAAAGAAATTTTCAGCAAAAAAAAAAGAAATAAAAGGAGAGGCCAAGGCGAAAACCCGCAAATGGCGCTTTGAGACCAAAGGGGATTTGAGTTGAAAACCCAAAAAGGGCGGCTCAAATTTTGATCAAGGGGGGCATACAGTAGTCTTGCTATGAATTAACAATGAGAAAGTATGCTACGTCTTGGGGTATCGACAAAGTAATCCAGATCTCCTAAACACATATTGAGCTTAAAATGGTCCTCAAGAAGTTGGAACAGAGAAGCTTAGACTGCGATATCTGAGGCACCTAGTTTCCATTTTACCCATTTTAAATTTGTTATTTGTGATTACATTATTCCTTTCAAAATATGTTCACAATAAATTTCTTTCTTAATTGCGATTGCTATCTTTGCTTAGCTTATTTGTTTCGAGCTATGCTCTTAATTAATTTCCTTCTTGTCCATGGTTATGATCTTTTTCAGGCATTTTGCATTGAAACAATGATTAGTGGACTAATAATATTTTCATAAAATGAGTTTCACATATTACTCTAGAAATTTCTAAATAATACAATAATCTGAAATAGGACTATTATTTAAAACTCACCAAGTTTAAGGAAGAGTCTAAATCGAGGTTATCTCATTGGATTTTCTGTTAAAAATAGTTGGTGATACAATCTCAACAAAAATGGGCAATGTTAACCCAATGGTAAAAATGGGAATCACTCTCTGGAGAAAAACTGATATTCTTCATTCACGTGAGCATCATGCATACTCATCTGGTTGGGTCACCCGAAGAGTGATCAATTGACGAAACAAGCTACAGGCCCTATACCCTCGAGTTATAGTGGGATAGATGGAAGATAATACGGATCCTATACCTTTGAATAGCAATGGGAAAGGATTCAGACCCTATATCCCTAAGTCACAATGAGATAAACCTTGAAGTTACAGTGGGGCAAATCTGTTGAGCAAGATACTTATTTTCTCGGGTTTTCTGTCAAGAATACCAGCCGAACAAGAGGGCAGCATATTACCCTAATGAACAATGGGTGATGACAACCTTAAACAGGAATCATTCTCATGAAATTATGTATTCATGCAAAACATATTTAGTTAGGAGCATTTGATTCATTCCGATCATTGCATCCTAATCATTACAAGAAATCATTCTCATGACATTCTGCATTCATACAAATGTCACTCATAAGACACATTGAGTTAGGAGTATTAGATTCATTCCGATCATAGCATCCTAATCTTTGAAAAGGATCATTCTCACGAAATTTTGTATTCATGCAAAACATATTTAGGAGCATTTGATCCATTCGGTCATTACATCCTAATCCTTATAAAAAGACTATTCTCATGACATTCTGCATTCATACAAATGTCGTCCATATCACATTTAGTTAGGAGCATTAGATTTATTCTGATCATTACACCCTAACCATTTTGCATAAGCATAAACACGAAACTGATTTTACAGCATAGGTCCACTGAAGGATGTTATCACAACATCAGTGAATTCGAAGATCCTGCCTTCTTGAACGAAGTGGATCGAAGATAGCAGATCTGACAATCCTGAAGTTGCAGGAACAGATCGAAGCCAAACAATTTCTATCTCCTCGAAGTTCCAGTAGAGTAGGTTGAGGCTACAAATCCGTCCTCCTTGAGTTTACAATGAGGATCAGTCAGTATTCCTTTAAAGTTTCAACAGAGAAGATTGAAGTTACAAATCCCTTCTCCCTGAATTTCTATCTCCTCGAAGTTCCAGTGGAGTAGGTTGAGGCTACAAATCCCTCCTCCCTGAGTTTACAATGAGGATCCGTCAGTATTCCTTTGAAGTTTTAACAGAGAAGATCGAAGTTACAAATCTCTTCTCCCTGAATTTCTATCTCCTCGAAGTTCCAGTGGAGTAGGTTGAGGCTACAAATCCCTCCTCCCTGAGTTTACAATGAGGATCAGTCAGTATTCCTTTGAAGTTTCAACAGAGAAGATTGAAGTTACAAATCTCTTCTCTCTGAATTCTCATCACCATGAAGTTTCAACGGAGTAGATCGAAGCTAGGAAATTACATCGAATTGGATCGAAGCGTTAGTTTTCATGCCCTTGAAGATGTAGTGGGATGGAACAAAGCTACTCAAGGAAGAAAAGCACCGAATGAAGTCAAGATTCAACAAGACCGGACAAATTTGGCCCTTTTAAAGTCTTTGCTATATTCTCGTTACACGAAAATAAGCAAAGAGGGCCAGCTGTAGGGCCTAAAATTTGTCTGGGCCCATTTTATAATTAAAAACCAAAAATAAATCAAACAGAAATAACAGTCCAATACAGTCTCTTTTACAAACCCAGACTTAAAGCCCAAATGCCTAAAACACTACCCAATCAAAAACCCAAATCAAATATTAGACCCAACTACAACTGGCCCAATTTTAAGCTGTGGCCCAACTAGCCTAATCTCAGAATTTCAGAACCTTCAAGTGCCTTCTCCGCAACCATTCCCCATGCGTGACCCTTGGACTACCGCATGCCCCCACGTGCGACTATTGGACTACAGCATACCTTCACGCACGCGACCGTTCGTGTCACATTCGCGCCACGCATTCCACCCACGCTCGCCACTATTCGCTCCACCCACGTGCAGGCTTTCACAAGCTGCGACGATCGCTTTTCAACAGATCCGAAGTCGTGACGACCCTTTGTACCATGGCCACGCGTCAGTGCACCGCAAACGAATGAAAAAATGACGAAAACAACAGCAAATAGAGAATAGAAAATGAATAAAACAAAAAGCTTGTATTTTTTTATTTTTTCGGATCGGCTATAAAAAGGGCCGAGCCTAACCACTATTTTTTTACGCACGCATAACAGAGAAATACAAAAAGCAATAGCAGAGAAAAAGGTTTTTTTTTTATTCCATTTTTTCGATTGTTCTTTGAATCTATTTTTCTGTATTTTTTTAATGTATACAACAAAGAGAAGAGAGGAAAGCGAGTTTACCTGGGCCGAACACTTGATCCGCATCTTCTCCGTCGCAATTGAAGTTAGATACAGGTGAGTGAGTGAGGTTTTCAAAATCGGCATCTTTGAAATGAATCGGGGTACTCGTACACTGCCTTTCGCTGAGCATGATAGCGATTTGGTGGTGAATGAGAGGTGGGTTTTCTCATACGTGCACCGCTTCCATTCGCGTTGCTCTTCGCCGGTCCCGATGGTGATGGGGTGATGAACGAGAGAGTATTTCTCTCTGCGGTTGAGAAAAAAAAGAGGAGGTTAGGAGAGTGTTTAGGGTTTTGATTGATTAGTTAGAAAAATAGGGATTAAGTTTAGTTTGGGATTTTATTGAGGCATAGGAAACGACACCGTTTAGGGCCTGTTTCAGTGGCTCTAAAACGGTGCCGTATGGTCTGACCCGATGGCCCGATTCGTATAGGATTAAGGTCCGCGTGTTTTTGTGGTAGTGGGATATTTGCGTATTCAGTCCTGCTATTTTCAGATGGCTATTCAATCAGATTTACCGCGTTTTTTCTTTTATTTCTTAATTAGTCCCTGTAATGTGCGTGTTAATTCATTTTAATCATGTCTGTGTATTGCGTTTTGAGCCTCAGGGATATTTGCTAGATCAATCCCTGACTACTTGAGTGTATTTCAGTATAGTCCTTGATTCTATTTAAATTTTTATAAAACAGTCTGTTAATTTTACTATTATTTTAATTAAGTTTTTTTTAGTGTATAAAATTCATTCATCATTTATTTGTAGAAATTACTTTAACAAATTATTTTGAACTCTTTTATTAATTTCATAATGTTTTAATTGATTTTAACTTTCATTATATCTTGTATATTTTCTATTTTATTATATGGATATTTGATTTCAAACCTCTTGTCTCAGATATGTTATTAATTTCATACTAATTTTTTTTACATCAATTTGTTTAAATTTATTTATTGGTGGATTTTAGTTCATTTCTTATAATTAGTTATGTGTTATTTTGCTCTATCATTCAATTGTTAATTTCATTATATGATTAATGCTAGCATATGAATTGCAATTTGTTGATTTGAGACCTATTATTTATTTGTGATTCATTGTTATAATGTTGGATGTATGGGTTAATATATTGCTTGGTGAATTAATATTCCATTGTATTTCATTAAAAGATGTAGCGTTTTAATGTCATTTCGGTTTTAAAATCATAAGCCAATGCTCGTGTTTAGAGGTTTCGAGAAAACCATGCTCTAACTTACTGAGTTTCGATTCTCTTCGTTTAAAACCTAGTAACGGAGTATCCTTTCTCTCTTAAATCAAAATGCACGATATTTTAAATAAAAAACTTATTCTCGGGAAGTTTAGATAATATGCCCTAACTTACTGGGTGTGATATTTTATCATATTGAAATAAGAATTTCAAAAGAATAAAGGCAATATTCCGTATTCAGAAATTTTGAGAAATAGTGCTCTAACTTACTGGGTTGCGATTTTTCATTTGACCCAAATAATTGAATATCCTTCTTATTTTTTAAATGTACAAGTATTGAATGTCGAAGGATAAATCCAATTTCGAGAATATAAGATGTCATGCCCTAACTTACTGAGTATGACATTTTATTTCTCCGAAATAGGAAGCTTTGGCATCCAATATGATTTTGTCCAAATATATATATTAAATAAATGGATCGTAATCTAGAATCTTTTCAAATTTTCAGTATTAAGACATTAATTAATCAATTCAGTGCCAATTTTGGGCGTTACGGGGGTGCTAACCCTTCCTCGTACGTAACCGACTCCCGAACCTATTTTCTCGAATATTCGTAGACCGAAAATATTGTTTTTAGTAAACCAAAATGTTTTACTAAAACAAAGGTGACCCGATCACACCTCATCAAAAAAGATTGGTGGCGACTCCATTTCCATATTTTTTAAAGTCGATCCCCATTTTTTTCCAAACCTTCGATAAAAAAAAATGGTTTCGATAGTATGATTATGAATGAAAAGAATAAAAGAATATTTGCTCAAAATTATAGGCAAAAATGCATTTTTTATTGAAGTAAAGATTTAGGACGTAAGCCTATTTTACAAAGGACTCTTATTGCTCTTAGGCTTAGAACCACATTTTGAACATTACTCTGTATTAGCTCTAAAAACTACAGGAATCTCTTCCACAGTCCAGGTACACAGGGGCAGATGTCTAATAGATTCTCTCCCCCGATTCTTTATTCGGATATGGCATTGATGTTCAGGTTTCCTAACATTTCTTCTGCAGTCTCTTTTCTTGGCGTTTTTCTTTCAGGGTGAATAGTCCCTCCTAATACGAAAGTCTTGGATATGTGGGGAAAGGTCATCGGTTCCCACTAGACCTCTTTCCCGCTCAATCTTGCTCTGTTCCTTTCTTATTTCTTCTCCATCTCATTCTTCTTTTACCTCGCATCTGGCTTAAATCCTAAACCAAAGCGGTCTCGTTTGTCCTTCAATATAGGTGCCTCAACCTTTCCTTGTAGGCATTTTTCGAGTCCTCTCCCAGGCAAGGCTCCTTTACCCACTGTGAGTTGTAGGCCCATCTTTGTAGTTTTGGATATTTTGGGCATCTGGATCTTATTCCCTTCGACGATGAAGGTTGAATTCACAAATTCCAATGATCGAAATAAACATTCTATCGCTTCATTGTCTGTCTCTACATATGATGCGTCGCTGGTTACGGATGTAATAATATCCTCTTCCGCATTTATCATCACCAGTCGACCCTCAGTTACCAACTTTAACTTCTGGTGTAGCGAGGACAGCACTACCCCAGCTGTATGAATCTAAGGCCTCCCCAATAAACAATTATAGGAGGGCTTAATATCCATCACTAGAAAGTCCACTTCGTATGTGTTTTCGCCAATCAAGAGGGGTATCTCAATCCTTCCCATCACCCTTCTTTCAATTCCCTCGAATACTCTCAATATGTTTTAACATGTCTTCATATGAGAGCTATCTACAGGTAACCTGTTCAGGGTGGACAGGGGCAGGATGTTTAATGCAGATCCATTATCAATCAACACCCCCAATAGCGTATACACTTTGCAACGGGTAGTGATGTGTAAGGCTTTTGTAGATCTCATGCCCCCTGGAGGTATCTCATCATCATTAAAGAAGATGAAGTTATCGGTGCTTATATTGTTGACCAAGCGGTCCAGCTTGTTCACGGAGATATCGTTAGCGACATAGGTTTCGTTTAGCACTTTCATTAACGCCTCACGATGTACCTCCAAACTTAAAAGTAAAGCTAGCACTGAGATACGAGCCGGTTGCTTATGTAGCTGTTCTACAACACTGTACTCATTATGCTTTAAGAATTTCAAAAATTCCCTAGCCTCGTTCTCAGTTACTGGCTCTTAACTGACGATTTCAGCTTGACCGTCTTTTCCTTCTTTTGTTCAGCCATTGGGGTCTTTCCTTTAATAGGTTCAGCTTCTGCATTCGATGGATCATAACGTCTCCCACTGCGTGTGTAAAAACCCACCTCTTGACCTTCTTTTGAAGCACTAATGGGGCTCTCTTCTTCTAGGATCGTCACATTGCAGTCATAAATCCAGGAAACCTTCTTGCTATCCTTGTAAGGAAAAACTACAGGTTTCTGGATTATAACTCTTGGTTCCATTTGCACTCCAGCTTCATTGCTTCTTGGTCGTGAGATGATTACCACCGGATGATTGGCCTCATAGACCCTCTTTGTCGATCCTCTTTCGAAGGTGCACACCTCTGCTCCTTCGGTATTCTCAAAGAATTCAAGCTCTTTGTTGTCCATTAGACCTTGTACTAAAGCCCCGAATTCATTACATTTTTTAATCTCATGATCTTCTTCATCATAGAACTCACAATAATTTTTTACTCCTCGGGACCCGTTCCTCGAGTCTTTTATGATTAACCCTCTCTCTACCATTTTTTTCCAAACTTCTCTCTACCTCGGGACCCGTATTCTCGACTGTCGTATTTACCCCCTTATCAGCATGGTTGAGTAATGGATTTTCTGCACCAGATAGATCATCAAATTTTACGATGCCCATTTTGATGAGCGTTTTAACTAATTTTTTGAAAGCGGTCCAGTTTTCTATCGAGTGCTCTGTGGTTCCCACATGGTATTCACATTGGGCATTTACGCCGTACCATTTAGGGTACGGGGGTTGCATTGGTTTTAGGTAGAAAGGAGATACAACATGTACATCGAATAAACTTTCGTACAACTCCCTATACGTCATTGAATAGGCATAAACTGGAGTTTCTCCGTATTCAGCCTTTGATTGGATTCCTGCATTGGAGGGGCCTGAAGACTAGTGGTTATCGCCTTCGGTGGGCCGACGGTAATTGGCTTTGAGTAGCCCTTGTTGTATGTGTCCACATTGTTTACCTCATTTTCCTTCTTTTTTGGGGCTGACCTTTTGGCGCTTTCCCCCGCATCTATCTTACCGCTTTTCACCGCATTTTCGATCATTTCACCAGACATTACTATGTTCAAGAAGCTTTTCGTGGCGCTCCCCAACATATGGTTGATAAACGGGGCTTTTAAGGTGTTGATGAAAATTATTGTGGTTTTTTTTTCCAGAAGAGATGGCTGGACTTGTGTTGCCACCACTCTCCATCTTTGGGCATATTTCCTGAAGCTTTTATTCTGCTTCTTCTCCATATTTTGCAGTGTAATTATTCCGGGTGTCATGTCCGTCACATGACTATATTGCTTCAGAAAAGCTTGTGCAAATTCATTCCATGAATTGACTTTGTCACGACTCTGCTGATTGTATCATTTGGCTGCTGACCTGATCAGACTATCTTAGAAGCAGTGGATCAATAGTTGATCATTATTAACATATCCTGTCATCCTTCGACAGAACATGGCAATGTGAGCTTCAGGACAACTTGTCCCATTATATTTTTTGAACTCTAGAATTTTAAACTTCGGAGGGAGCACTAAATCTGGGACCAAACTCAAGTCCTTTGCATCAATTCTGCAGTGGTAATCAACATTTTCTATTGCTATGAATTTTTCTTCTAACCACCTGTACCTATCTTCGAGTTGTTTTGGTAGTTCCACTTTTGCTTTTTTAATTTCTGTCACATCATCTAAATCGGGGACAACGGGTTTGGTTGGGCTATCCCCTGGATTAGAGCTCGAGCCTGTTTGGTAGTTCATCAGCGTCGAGGTACCGACTTGATACTGTTGGGGTCTGATTGTAACGGTTGCCCTTTGCAGGTACGCATCTGGTTATGCCTAAACTTTCATCGGGGTAAAACCCTGGGGGTAAGTAGGATCCTCATTATCATCCTCTGAGTTGACTGCCGTGCCTTTCCCTTTTTCGCATTCTCCGGCTAGCAACTGTGCCAATTGATTCACCATGCTTATTTGGGATTCCAATATTTGATCCTTCATCTCCTGTTGCACCTTCACTAATTGTTCTTGTAGTTGCGCTTGCAACTGGTCTTGCATCTCTTTTTGCATTTGTTCTAGCTTTTCCAATCTTTGATCCATTACTTTAGATTTGGCGCGAGTACTGTAACGATGTTCGATTGGTTGATTCTTATTGGTTTCTAGATTAAATTAAATAATTTCATTTAATTAGGGTCTTTTTCGTGAAATTTAATGTATATGATGCAATGCAATGCAAATGCATGAATGCAAAAAGAAGCATTAGTCTGATTCAATTCCATTAGAACAACTTTACTAGAAAACAAATTTCCTTACATAAAATAGATTACATATACGGCTTTGCCCTAATGCTCAAAGCCTTAACCTTCCTAAGAAGCCAAGCTAACTCTTAACCCCGATTTGATTCTGATTCATACTTCAAGCTTAGTACGTCAGCCTGAACTGCTAGGAGTTTGCAAATGATCGGCCACTTCTCGTATTTGAGCCACAGCTTCACCCATTATAAAGTCTTTATCCCTGACCTGACTTTGAGAACGGTAAGATTGCTCTTTTCGCTGCTCGTTACTTGCTTCAAAGAGTTTAACTCAGAGTTCACAATTTTGTAACGTGATCCTGAGCTCTTCTATTTTTCTTTTCAGCTCTTCTATCTTGTTTAAGCTTCCTTTCAGCTCAATTGTGGAATTGCAATTACGATACTGATGAAGTGACTTCTGCTACCCTGGTTTTTAATCTGACCTTTCTATTTTGGCATTCTAATAGGTCTTTCTCTAAGGAATTTCTTCGAACCTGGGCGTATTGGTATTACTTTTCCCATTGCTCGGCTCTGTTCTTTTCTTCGTTGATCTCTTACCCCTATTGTTCTGATGTATTTCCTAATTCGGAAGTCCTCATTGATAAGCGCAGCTTCCTGTAATCCGTTTTCATACTATCCAAATCTTCTTCAGCCTTATTTTTTTTCTTTTCTCAATTTATCGGGCTCTATCTTTTGGACATCAACATCTAGTCCTAATTACATCTTTTGTTCTTCTAATTGCTCTATCCTCTTTCTTAGCTCCGAATTCTTTCTTTCAAAATCTTGCTTTATGATCTCTAGCTCAGACGGGACCACTCACAGATATTCCTCCATTGGTCGAATGCCTTCTTGACTTGGCCCAGGGACATTATCATTGACTCTTTTACCCAACCATCCCTTATATTCGGGGGTCGTCGTCGGGCCTGCGGCCAATCTCCTCATTCGGCTGGTTTGGTTCCAAGCATTGGACATTTCTCGGACCTTTTTCTTGTAGTTGTCCCCTTTATACAAAAACTCACCTTGAGCCAGCCCTTGAGTTACTGGTATGAATTGTCTCGATCTATACTGCCTTAACACAAGTAGAGGAGCATATCTAACAGCTCCCCAAGTCCCAAGCGGAGGAACCTAGTCGAACTCTCTACATCGGTATAGAATCTCGTCAGGAACCATCTATGGGGCTATCTATTCGACGACTTCGTCACGCAAGTTTTGGAGAATCATCATCCATTTCTCCTCTGTAATATCATCCCGTCTCGGCATAGCCATTAACTCTTTTAGCAGAGAATAGTTTTCAGAGAAGATTCGGTACGAGACCTTTTCTACTTTCCAAAAATGGCTATAAAACCATGCTAGTAAAAGTTGTCCGCACCCAAATGAATCTCCATTCACCCGCTCTTTGGCATGCGTTCAGGGACCTAAAGGTTTCAGCCAGAATTGCAGGAGCGGGTGTAACCCTTTTATCAAATCGGTCAAATAAATCAGAGACGGCCTCATCTATATGCCCCAAAGTCTTGGAGAAGATCACCAATCCATAAATGCTTAACGTGAAGACATTGACCTTTTTATTCACGTCGAGATGTGCTAGGATCAAATCTCTCAAATTTCTCTAAGGGATGCACTTACTGTCACCTTTCTATTTGATTCGGGCTGTAACCCACTGTTCGCTCATCCCTGTGACGTTCATTAACTTCTTTAAGAACGTTGGGACATTGACAGCCCTAGAGTAGACCTTTTCGGTCTAAATCTTCAGGCAACAGAGCAAGGTTGTGTACTCTTCCATAGTAGGTACCAAATCTACATTTCCAAAAGTAAAACAACTATAGGTAGGGTTCCAAAATTGAGTCAGAGCTCGAAACAAATGCTTGTCTACTTTTACATCGAGTAGGTAAGGTAGATCACCATATTTACTAGAAAATAACTACTTGATTTCTTCATCCCACTGGACCCATATCTCTTTCAATTCCTGAAGATTATTTTGGGTCACGCTGATATGAGTGAAATCCCATAATTCTGATATGTACCCTTCCATCAGGCTATCACCTTTCTCTAGTTATGTTCTCCCTGACCATATTCGGACAACAACATTATCTTCTACTTTATCAAGAAACCCGTTCTCCATGGCAAGCTCTCTATTTAGTAGTCGAATGTGAATCAACACCCTCTTTTTTATGATGAAAATGTCATGCAATCAAAGCAAAATAAACAAGTCAGTATACGAAGCAAGAATTTAAGGCAAGCAAGAAATAATAAAACGCCTGTTCGGGTAACCACTAGGATTTGGTGCGGATCTACCTAGGGTAAGTTCTTAGGGCTCATTATATGTGGTTCGGTTCTAAAGTAAGGGTACCTGAACCGGCAGATTCTTCGATTCTCACCCATTATAGGCTCATACGAACCGAGTTCAGTTCAGGGGAATACATTTTCCTATGGTTATACAAAGATGAAAATCTCACAAAGACATAGGTACGGATGTATCCCAAAAGCGATCCACTATCCTATACGGAGGTGAATACTTCACGAAAGAATAGTTTCTCACTCCCACTTAAAAGGGTAAAAATCGATCGATTATGCGATGCAATGTGCGGAGATACATTATATTCAAAAGACTCGGACCAACAAAGCAACCAAGATAATGCAGACCACGAAAGTGAAATGCAAAAAAAAAAGATCGTAAATTTAAACCAAATTATCAATTTTCAACAAAAAGACAAAAAATAATCAAATAGTGGCTTGACTCTCTTATTTGGTCCCTAGTGGAGTCGCCAAGCTGTCGAAACCATTTTTTTGAAAATAGAAGTCGACTTTGATTTTGAAAATGAAAACAAAAAACGAGAGTCGCCACCAATCATTTTTGATGAGGTGTGATCGGGTCACCTAGTAATTCAATCATTTTAATAAAAGTTTAAATTTATCAAAACGACAATTTTTGGTCTACAAAATCCAAAAAACGGGTTCGGGAGTCGGTTACGCACGATGAAGGATTAACACCTTCATGACGCCCAAAATTGGTACCTAATTGATTATTCGATGTCTTTATGTCAAAAATTAAAAATTCGGAAAGAATTTAAACTACGATCCTCGTGTTATTTTTATTTAAAATTTGCTTGAAATAGGTCAAAACATTGGAGACCTTCTTATCTAGAGGCAACTAAACGTCATATCTCGTAAGTTAGGACATGACACTTCGAATCCTTGAGAATAATTTGGCAGTTTTGCTTAAAATCTCAAATGTCTTCATTTTTAAAAGGGTATTCAATTATTCAAATTCAACGAGAAGAATCAAAACCCCGTAAGTTAGGGCACGATTTTATCGAATCTTTTGGATATAGAACATTGCCTATTTTTCGAGAATTTTGTTGATGTGTTTTGGTAAAAATTAATGATATTTGAAACAATACTTATTTGGGTTAAAAATGCGTAAATATGTTTAAACATGATTCACGACATAGTTACGAGAAAATGAAATTGATAACATTAATAAGTAAAATATCGAAAGTGTTGATAATAATAAAAACACCAAATGAGTAAACAATAACCATACACTAATATGATAATTGTACGAGCCCAAAATTGCCCGGCCCACTACACCTTAAATCAGACAAGCAAAAATAAAATATGTCAGCAGCCCAATACAAACAAGCCCAATTTACAAGCGGCCCAAAAGGCCCAAAGGATTAAAAAAAATTCAGAATGCTAGGGTTTCTGAAAACCCTAACGCTGCAGCCTTCTAACGTCTGTCCCATCATCAGCGCAAGTGGCGCATCTGACCACTACCAAGCTAGCCTTCGGCGCATCTGCCACCACCGCCCACGTCTCATCAGCACCGCCCATGTCCTGCAAAGAAAGGGCAGACACGCAAGAGAATAGAAAAATGAACAGCAAAAGATTGTAAGAATCGACTATAAAAGCCGATCTAAACCATTTGTAACGAGGGGACTCTCTTTTTTTCGATTGATGAATATAATCAAGAGAAAGTTCAAACAAAACAAAAAATCAGAGAATAGCAAGTGTTGATTAAACAAAAAGGCAGAGATTAAACAAAAAGAAAACCTCAAAAAAACCAAGAATAGAAACCGAAAAGAGGTAAAATTTTTATCATTTTCGAATTTTTTTCTCTTCTCTTTCTCTCCTTTTTCAGCATACACATATACTATATTTTTTTTTTAAAAAAAAGAGAGAAAAAAATCAAATTTTACCTGTAGAGAGAAAAAAGAAGCAGAGGATTAGTTTTTTTTAATACAGGAGAAAAATGAAATTTTCTTGCAAAAATTTGGCTTATATAGCCAATCGAAATGACGCCATTTTGGCCGGCATCCTTAAGCCCCAAAACGACGTCGTTTCACCCTGGCCCGACCCGATCCGACCCGCTCCAGGCCCAGGATCCGTATGTTTTCTTAAAAAGGGATAGTTATGCGCGCAGTCCTCTGCCATTTTATGACTTCGCAATCAGGTTTTTTTGGGTTTTCAATTATACAGTAATTTGTCTTTGCGTTTACATTTAGTCCTCGTGGTAACGACGTCGTTTTGGGCGAGGGAAATATTTTCCCTTTTGCCCCCTCCAGCTCTTTCGCGCGTATAAATAAGTCCTTTCCTTTTTTTATTTCATATTTTGCCCCAAACTTTCGTTTAAAATTCTATTTAGCCCCCAATCCCTTATTATTATTATTATTATTATTATTATTACCACTTGTATTTTAGTATTATTTCTTTTTGTTATTTATTCTTTTTATACTTTCTATTGTTGTTTTTCATTATTTTTCTTATTAATATGTTATTATTTTCCATTTTATTATTATTATCATTATCAATATTCATATTAACATATTATTATTATGTTCATTATTATCATTATTATTATTATTATTATTATTATTATTATTATTATTATTATTTTGTTATTGTTATATTTTTAATATCTTTTATTATTATTATTTCACTATTACTACACTATACTATTATTATTAGTATTATTACTCTTATTTTATTCATTATTACCATTATTTTATTTTTATTTTATTACTTAATTATTATCACTACTATTATTTTACTTTCATTTTATTGTTATTACTATTATATATCATTATTTTTACACTTTTATTATTACCATCATTTATATTATTGCTTTATGACCACACTACTATTATTATTATTATTATTATTATTATTATTATTATTATTATTATTATTATTATTATTATATTTTACTATATTTACATTTATATTTGTTTTCTTAGTTTTATACTATATTAAACAAAATACATTTTGTAAAATTATCATGTTTCATCTAAAGGTTTTTAAAATAAGGCAATGTTTTGTATTTAGAAATTCGGGGAATAGTGCCCTAACGTGCTGGGTTGCGATTTTCCGTTTGACTAAATAACTAAACATCCTTTTAATAAGTTTCGTAAATCATGAGATAGTTTTGATTACGAAGGTTTAAAATATCATGTCCTAACGTCTTTGGATGTGATGTTTGTATCCTCTCGAACAAAGAAATCTCAAATTTCATTAAATTATCCAAACATTTTCTAAAGGATCCGTATTTTAAAATCTTTTCAAATTTTTGATATTAAGACACTAATTAATCAATTTGGTACCAATTTTGGGCGTGACGAGGGTGCTAACCCTTCCTCGCACGTAACCAACTCTCGAACCCATTTTCTCAAATTTCGTAGACCAAAATTGTTGTTTTGATAAATCAAACTGTTTATTAAAAACAACCATTTTACGAGGTGACCCGATCACACCTCAACAAAAAAAGATTGGTGGCGACTCCCGTTTTATTTTCGTTTTCAAAACCAAAGTCGATTCCCGTTTTTTAAAAAAAATAGTTACGACAATAATAATAAGGAAAAATAAATAATGTTGATGTAGAATAACGAAAACATAAACATCATATATACATATATCTTATACACGTAAAATAGGACGAAGGATAATAGGTTGATAGATAACGAGATAATGTATTAATTCTAATATTAATAATCAAAACCCAAAATATAATAATAATAATAATAATAATAATAATAATAATAATAATAATAATAATAATAATAATAATAAGAAGAAGAACAATAGGTATATAAAAAAACAAAAAAAACATATACAATATAAATTTGTTAAGTATACAAAAAGGGGTAATAAATAAATAAACGAATAATGATAATAAAATAATAATGAATAAATAGGTAATAAAAATAATGGAAGCATAACTAAAACAAATAAAGAAAATAAAAAGAAAGCATAATAAACAACTATATATGAGAATAAAAAATAAGTAAATAAATAAATGAACAATATATGAATGGCAAAATAAGTAAATAAACAAATGAATAAAATAAAAGAATAATATATAGCTAAACAAGTAAATAAATAAATGAATAAATAAAAGAGTTAAAGTAAAAGGACTTGATTGACATTAAAAGAAAATTAAAAGGTAATAAATTGTAAATAAAAGGAGGCTGACAAGGACTAGAATGTAATGCATTGAAACTAGCGAGGATTACATGGGAAAATACCCCTGATCTTTGTGCGCTGCATTTCAGCTAGCAAGGCCGCGGATTAAATTAAAAATAAAACAAAATTAAAGGGGCAAATTTAAAACAAAATTTAGGACCAAAATAAAAGGCACCTAAAGGAGAGAGGATTAATTAGGAAATTATCCCTGTCCTTCGACAAGCACAGCATTAGTAAGGACAAAATTGAAATCGAAATAAAATCTGAGAGGCAAATTTAAAAGAAAAGAAAAAACTAGATTGAAGCAAAATAAAAATGTAAAAGGATCAAAACGGAAATAACCCCTAAAATAAAAAAAGCGGATCCTTCCTTGGTGGTTCAAGTCGGGTCGGTCCGACCCAGTTCAAAACGACGCCGTTTTAGTGTTGGATCCCCCAGGGTGAAACGACACCGTTTCAGCCTTTCTATATAAGTCAAATTTTTTTTAAAAAATTTCATTTCTTCCTTTCTTCTTCTTCAAAAAAAAAAGTTCTTTCTTCCCCTCTCTCTCTTTGGCCTGAACTCCGGGCACACTCCGGCTCATCGGCCTCCGCGCTGGCCACCGGCGACAGCGTCGCCGGTCACGGTGGCCGAAAATTGCCCCAAACTCCCTTTTCGTTCTCTTTTTCGTATAAAACTGATTTTAGAGCTCGAAAATTTCAAAAAGGAAAGAAAAATAAAAAATAAAAAGAACTCCCGATGGAGAAGACCTTTCAGCTCCCCACCGTTCGCCGTCGTAGCCTTCGGCCGGATCCAAGAGAATCCAGCGGCCTTGCGAACCGACAGTGGCCTTGGTGACTCCCCGGCGCAACAACAGGTAAAAAATTTTTACTTCCTTTTTTTTATGTTTTTTATTTATTTTTAAAATACGAGGAAAAAAATATAAATGAACCACCTTGTATTTGATTTCTTTTTTCATTCGAATATCTTTGTGTTCGTAAAAATACATTGGGTTCCTTCATGGCTTTTATAGCCGAAGAAAAAAATTACAAACATCATATGTTTTTACTTTGTTATTGCCATTTGCTATTTTTGTGATGCTCGTGGTTCTGTTTTGCAAGTCTGCTAGGAGTCAACGGGGCTGCTTTGGCCATTCTGGTGCAAGAGCGCAGGCGGAGCCGAGCCTTGGGTGGTGTGCGCATTGAGGGCGCACATGGAGGAGGTACGACGCCTTGTGGCTAGGGTTCCAGATTTTTCTTTTTTTGAAAATGTTACAAATGTGGGCTAGGGTTTGGTTTGTTGGGTTTGGGCCGTTTGGAATTTTAATTGGGCTGATGGGCTTTAATTATTTTATTTTGGTTTTTATTTTTGGTTTAGGTTTTGATTGGGCCCGGGCAAATTGGGCTTGTACATCCACCGTGAGGTTGTTCGAGGTTATTGTGTATCGGTGGTCCCCGTGATGGGGGATGTAGCAAATCGTTTATGAGGTGATTCAACTAGGATATGTGGAGGGTTTCTACAGGTCACCCTAAGCGAGGGGTCATCGCGAATGGTTCCCAACAGAGGATTGTGTTATTCTCAACGGAAGGTCATTTGCGGGTTGTTCCATGTTCTACCACATGTCCTACTCTTGTAGGGGTATAACATGTACAATTTTTTATTACACCTAAAATAACAAATGACCTCTAAAAAAACAAATGGGATCCGCCTAAATCAATTTGTAGGTTTTTTACTTCACTGATGATGTATTGATAACAATCTTATATTTAAAGTTTTGACTTGTAACAAATAAAAAAATTATAATTTATAATATTTAATCTTGAGATAGCTATTTTATAACAATCCTACCCAAGATTTTCAAAACAAATTGGTTGTTGAATTGGTTTGATTCAATTAAATAAATTATTAAAAATTAAAAAATATTTAGAAAATTAGATTCAATTGATTTTTACTTAATTTAACTAGTCTACATTGATTCTTGAGTCAACTGATCTATTGGCCTTCTCTAAACCGATACCTCAATTATTCATGGTTCAATCAAATTTAAACACTATTCATTGGACAAAATTTTAGCACCAACAAAATAATAGAAATTGGAATAACTCCAATGGAAAAATAAAATAAAGGTTAAAATAGGTAATATATTTTATGCTCTTTATAAATTTAAATTTGTCATTATATTTTTATTTTAGAAAAAATTTATCTTTCAAATTTTAAAATTTAAATTTAATTGTTAATCCTATTAAATATTTTATTAAAAATGAGTGATGAGACATTTTAAAATTAAAAAAAACAACTCGTGTAAATGATATTATAATGAATATAAATTTAATAAAATAAAATTAAGAGTTGTAGCTAAATATTAAAAGCAAAAAAAGTACAAGAAAAGCTAAATTTGAAGAAGAAGATAAGGAATAATTGCAAATATGAAGGTAAAATAAAAGGCAAAGCTTTGCCCCAAGTCTTGGTAAGCTAAAACATTGAAGTGTATTTGGGAAGTAATAGTGAATTATAATATTGGACAATTGGTGGGGTGGAGGCTTCACCAACCCCAAAACGCTACATACAAACATATATTGCAGCTTACGCCAAGTTTAAGCACGCAAGTAACGAATTTCAACAATAAAAAAGTTATACACCTCTCTCTCTCTCTTCCACCAACTTTTTTTTTTTTGGTCCACAGCTATTCTGATCGAAACCAATTAAAGGAATCGCAGGTGGGACTGATAGACGTTTGTGTATTGCCTGTATGGAGACACCCGCCATGGCTACGCAGGCACCAAAACTTAATCAGAAATTGAATTATTCCATGGTTGGTAAAGAGAATGATATGATGATGATAGGTGGTCTAATTTCTAAGAAGTCTGGTATTGATTTGATGCAAAACTGTGATCTCCCTCCACCTCTCAAGGTGTTTGCTGGGTTGGATAAGGCGGTGGAGTTGATGTCGTTGAATAACAGGGCGGGTTATAGCATCATGGGACAAGAGGACGATAAAAACGATGGTGGGAAGTTGGAGATTTTCAGGGCTTTAAGGTTGTCGCAAACGCGTGCGAGGGAAGCGGAAACGAAGGCGGCGGACTTGGCGGAGGAGAAACAACGGGTATTGGATGCTTTTATGAAAGAATCGTTGCAGTTGTTTGCTTATCGGCAATGGGTGAGATTGCTTGAGATTCAAGTCTGGGTTCTGAAATCACAAATGGTGGAGAAAGATAAGAATTTTTGTGATAAAACAGAGAGACAAAGAGTGGTAGAAGAGGGAATTGAGGGTGAAAACAATAATGGGGATGAAATGTCATTCATTGTTGCTTTGGCTATTTGCCTTGGGATTGCCAGTGTTGGCTTAGCATTTGGTTGTAGATATTTGTTTTGAATGATAAAAGGAAGAAAATGGGTATTTTCATCTGTTTTTCTCTTCTTTTTTTGTCATTTATATATATATATATATATATATAGATGAATGATAATCCCATTCTAGAAAGAACATCATTTCGAAAGTCAATTTCGATGATATAGAGTTTATAATAACATTAACAGAGAAGCAGGCATGGGTAGGAACTGTGAAATGGTTTAAATCATTTACTGGAGCCGCAGCACCGGCACCAATCTGTTTGACATGAAAGATCTATTTGTCTGTATCTAGATGTATCTCTATTTAAATTGTATTACTGTAACCGAGTTTTAGATGATCGCCATGTGAACAGCCCTCAAATGGTTATAACAATCATCACTGCAGGTAAAGACCTCTAAACAGGCCCAGCAAACATGTCTTCCACACTTGCATTCGATATGGTTACACCCATCAATCTTCTCGATTGTATATCCGCAGACGGGGCAAGTTTTTACCTGCTCTTTCCCTTTGCACCACTCTTTCAAAGATAAATCTGGATCTTCCTTGAACTCCCGGTACTTCTCACATGACAGATAAGGATGATACTCCCCATGGCACCTAGTACAAGTCTCTGTGTAACATGCTCCACATACAAATAGCTCACCAGGAGTCTCGGGATCAGCAACACGATAAACTGAAGGGCAATCGGGAGACGGGCAAAACCTGTATGTGCCTTTACTGGATGCAACAAATGCCCCTAAAGAAGCCCGAAAGAGTTGCTCCAACATCTCCGACAAAAGGAGAGACTTCAAATCAGTAAGCAATATGGGAACATTACATCCTTGGTGCGCACAGCATATAGGGAAACTATCCAAGTTTCTGATTGCAGACTCGCATTGCTCCACCAAACACGGACGGCAGAAGAAATGTGAACAACCTTCAAGCCAGTAGCCATCTTCTACTTCACACAAGCAAATGGGGCAGGTAGTATCACCATCAGATTTCTTGGCTAAATCTTCACCTGTCTCTGCAATGTCAAGGACAATCAATTCAACCTTTCTCTTTGTTTCTTTGTCCCCATGGATTGAAATAACATGATGCCTGGAGTCAAGTGTAAACTCGGACCCAGGTATCTTATCTTTCAGCCCATGAAGGTCTGGCCCGAATTTCTTAACCACTTCCTTCATCAAGTCAGGTGGCAGACCTGGACCACGAAGGCAGACCTCAAGCTGCTTGCTCTCATGGTACGACAAAAGAGATTGAATCAATTTTTGCTCCGCTACAGCAGCAGCATCTGGAGAGCCAAAGATTCTTACACCCAGACTATGCCTGTAGAAAGAAATGTAGGTTCTTGTCTCCCGTTGCAATGACCTCATAAGATGAATGCCATCTCTAGAGAACAAATGCTGCAATATAGAAGGGGTGAGGCCGGCATGTTTTATGGTTCTACCATTCATTAGCTCTTCAAGTGGCCTTCTCATCTCTGCAACAGTTTTGGTGGCATTGGCAGATATTCTCACCCGATAGGAACCATTTCCATTTGCCTCTATGGAGCAACCTGCACCTGTAAAAGATGTATTTCATGCCCATCAGCCTTTGACAATTTCAGAAGAAAACAAACAAACTCCTTAATTATACTGCTGAAATACTTAGTTGTCAAAAGGAACATGCAACCTCCAGTCTGTTACCGTCATAGGAGGGAAGTGGTTAAAAATTTTAAAAATAAACCTTTCATCATAAAATCAGCACAGCAGCAGTAAAAATCCTAAAGTTTATGGGATTGAAAATAATCATTTAAATCATTAAACGTACACAAAGTAATATGATTAAGTACTTCTGTTGGTCACCATTAACAGGAGGACCAACATTTGACACTAACACGGCCAGCTTTTGCTTTGGTTGTCACCTATCTCATGATATGGTTGCTCATGTCAGCATTGTATCTTTTATCCAAGCTTGAATTAGTACTTATAACTAGAGTCTCGTAAACAAACGCACATATATCTATGTGTTACCACTTTGCAGAAAGTGGAAGGAAACATAAAATAATATAACTGGAACATGAAATACAGAAAAAGCATTTCAATGACGAGCTCTGGCCACCAACACGCATATCTAGAGACCCCAGCACAAGGAGAGTTATGCAAATATGGCCAAGATGAACTTGTACATGGTTGTTAAATGAAAATTTTTAAATAAATAAACAAATAATAGTGCTGTCAGTATGAGTACCTTTTACACGTTTGAAGCTTGCAAGTAATGAATCTAGCTGCTTCTTAATAACAGCATACACAAACGAGGAGCAGGATATATAGCTATGAAACAGTCGCTGGCACCTTATCTTTTGCCATGACAGACATCCCCGTAACACTTTCCCCTCTAAATGCTCTAAAGCTTTTGCAGCATCCAAATGTAATCTTCCATCAAAGGTGATCATGGCCTTCATAAAAGTCTCCTTTGGTTCAGGCTGGAAAACCTGAACCCAGCAACAATTTTTATGGGGATTCCTTTTAGGCATAAAGTGGGATATTTCTCTGTGGAGTGCCTCTTCACAAGCTCCACAACTTGGATTTTCCACAGCATCTCCTCTCACCAGGAAAAAATTATGGATTTTTCTGTTTGTTGCCCCCTGTAGGGTATCCCAAATTTCAGCTTCAGAAAGCTCTTTATCAATTCCACGTATCAGTATGGCATCATCGGATTTCGAGCTAACATCACAATGAATAGTTTTACTCCCTACTACCAGATTATCGAGATCATCAATAATGAAACCAACATCAAGTAGATCACACTTAACAAATCCAAACCCTTTACTCTGTCTGCGAGGCCAATAAACTTTTGCTTTGACAGCAGGGAAGGAAATCATCTTATGATCACCTCCGAAGGGTGTTCTTGAAGGAAGTACCTTTAGTGCAGAGCCAGCAAAGTCAACTCCATCCAGCTCAGCAGCTTTTTGGGCAGCATCAGGAGTTAGGAACGTTATCTTGCCCCACTTTTCCTTGTCATCACTCTCCTGTCCATTGGCTTGAGATTTATGAACAGAGCAAATACTGCCATTTGAATATCTCTCAAAGAACTTCAAAAGCTCCTTATCATCAAAGGTATCAACATTTGAATGGAAAACATCAATGGTCAAACATCTCTTTTCAACTTCAAGATGCTTAATCTCAGCTCCTGCTCCAAAAAGTGCGATAGATGATGAGGCATTCGGCCCATGATATAAAAATTTCTCCATGCATTCATTAAACAACCATTTCCTTTCACATTCCAGCACCTCATTTACAAAAGCCAGAACCTTCTGCATGTCCACTGACGGGGCAAACAGTCGAATCTCATTATGATCAAAATTGACTTCAATACCAATTCGTTCATCCATACAGGCAGTCCTAATCCGTGACAGAAGTGATCGAAGATTATGGTTGGATTTCCCACAAATTTTTTTTAGCAGGGTACTGCCAAAACCAGCCATTGCCTTTACTTGCAGCTTCCGGCTTTCCATCTTAGATGCATCAAACATGGGCGGAGGATGGAGAATGGCTAAAGATTCAAAATCAAAAGCTGTTACACAAACCAAGTATTGATTAGTTACTGATAAAATTTCACCAAAAACAACCCAATGTGGTTTCTGACCAAATATCAACAATGAACAAGAAGGATGTAACTTAATATGTTGTCCAGTCAATGCCACTTCATAACCAAGTTGGTCATATCCAGAATACATGGCTACATTTTCGGAAAGGGAAGAAAGTATAATTGCCTTCAAGCACTTATCATGCTCAGTAGTCTTATGAGGATCCCATAACCAGTAACTTGGAATAACAACAGCAAGCTCCTTTTGCAGACAAATTTCCAATTCAGTGACTGTGTCTTGGCATCGCCGCATTGATTTAGCATTTATACTGTTCTCCCAGCACCATTTATTTTTTCTATTGGCCGGGAGGGCTTCCCATTCCTTGTACACAGAGAGCAGAGTAAAGAGATCACCATCTCTGTGGCAAAATTGCACCTTAAGACAATCAGCTTTTACCTTATCACGATCATTTCCCACCCTGCAAAATATGCTACTAGCATTTGCCATAACAGCAGCAAGAACAAGACCCTCTCTACAAAGACCATAATGGAAGCAACTGAGAATCAGTTTACCAAGACGAGGCTCAATCCCCAACTTTACCAAGTACCGCCCTTCCTCAGTTAATTCAAAAACTCCATTATTCTCCACAATGGCTCCCAACTGGATAAGATTCCTAATGGCCATGTCAATGGCTTTAGAACTAGGTGCATCAACAAAATCAAAACTCTGAACCTTTTTGACTCCCAAAGCAAGGATCCGCAGAACTGCAACACCAAGATGAACTCTGCGAATCTCAGGCTCTTGATTGGAGGGCATTGACTCAAAATCACTTGCTGCATATAGTCTGTAGCATCTTCCAGGTTCTGTCCTCCCAGCTCGTCCAGCCCTCTGATTGGCAGAACTCTGGCTGATCCAGCGCACTTTGAGAACATTCATTCCAGTGCCAGGTTCAAATTTACTCTCCTTCACCAAACCAGAATCAATCACATACTTTATCCCAGGAATAGTAAGTGATGTCTCTGCTATATTTGTTGCAAATACGACTTTCCGTTTCCCAGGGTAGTTCTGGAAAACACGAAATTGTTCTTCAAAGGATAGCTTTCCATGCAATGGTAAAGCAACTGCATTTGGAGCTTCAAAATTCTCAGAAGCCCATTCAACTTCAATCTTTGATGTCAAAAATGCAAGAATGTTCCCCTCTCTCTCCGTTTTATGAACCTTAGCAGCCATCCTCAAGACATCAGAAACATATGGAGCAACCATACCAGAACCAGAAGTTCCCTCAGTTGCACAAGGAACATATTGAATATCAACAGGAAAGTTTCTCCCAATCACATGAAATATCGGACAACAACAAAAGTAGTCTGACAGTTGATCTGCATTAGCCGTTGCAGACATTATTACGAGCCTTAAATCAAGTCTTCGACCAAGTAAATCTTTAACCAATGCCAAAAGAAGATCAGTATTTAAACTTCTTTCATGGGCCTCATCAACAATGATGCAAGAAATTCCTGACAAATTCCTATCATTCATATAATGCTGCAGTAAACAATGGTCAGTCATATATATTACCTTGGAATCAAACTGCTGAGCAGATGAAAATGTTGGATAACATGTTACAAAATTATCATCATAACACCCAGAGCTTTCTTCTGTGACTCTTTGTGCTAATGAGACGGTGGCAATCTTCCTTGGCTGAGTACATACAATAGACTCATTAGCAGCAATTCCTGAATCAGCAAGAAACTGAACCAGCTGCGTACTCTTTCCAGAACCAGTCTCCCCAATCAATACAATTATCTGATCATTTAATAGTTATTAGAGACACATTGAAAAATACTACATGTAATTAAAGTTAAACACTCAAGTAGTATAGGAACAAAATAAATAAAATAGCAAAGAGAATTTCCTAATCATCTTGCAGTTACTATATACTAATTGCATGGGACAATAAAAGTCTTTTTTTTAATTTCTTTCTAAGGTAAAAACCATCGGATTTAGTTTAGGCCTCTCTACCAATTTAGCTGCAGCTCCCTACTTGCTCATTTGCAACGACTAGCCTATGTTAATTTTCAACCTTTATGGTATCTCAATGTTCAAATCCACTTTATCCTAAATCACATTTCAAGCAATTGAACAGCCTCGTTAATTTCTCAGAACACTAGGGAAAAAGATAAATAGACGAAGCCTATCGAAAGCTAGTAAATTTCTTTACTTGCAATTAAATGATCGCGATACTTATTATAAACCCAACTATGGATAGGTGTGTATCACCTTATTAACCATTATTGGAGAGTCTAAAAACTCCACCAACAATATTTAAAATTTCTCTTTTAAAAATGAGTAGTCAATGACAAGATAATAATTCTTCCATGGTTTTACAAGGCGAGGATATGAACTTACTTTCACTCTCTATTGTACTTGAAGTGTACTTAACCTACTCTTCAAGTTATTGAACTCTAATTACATGGTCTCAATATAATATGATAATCCTTTAAATGACAGCAACTCATGCATATAAAAGTGTTATGTATTTCTAATTACCAACCAAAGACCCAGGCATAATCCGAATTACCATCCAGCGACCCGTACATGGGCCCTACCAGTTGATGCATGAAGTCTAATGTCAATTCTATGAACAGTAACCTAGTAAATAAATAC
Source organism: Gossypium rotundifolium (assembly GCA_025506655.1). Lineage (NCBI taxonomy): Eukaryota > Viridiplantae > Streptophyta > Magnoliopsida > Malvales > Malvaceae > Gossypium > Gossypium rotundifolium. Next base: position 130,069,329 of record CP106723.1, read on the forward strand.
CCTATTATCCTCTTCAATAAGACACAGCAAAAACACTCAAACAAAACGTAGTGCTTTTAATCTCCAAGATATATGAGTATAACCAACATTTCAAGTTTTCGACTTGTATTACCAAGTAACTATACTGCACTCCAATATATAAGATTAAACTCATCTTCTAAACTACATCATAAAACCCTAAAAGGAGCTGAATATAGAACACAAATGAAGGGGTTTTAGGAATAAATTTTCACCTGTTCACCATGTATTCTAGTGAGAATCTCTTGCCTGTGAGCATAAATAGGCAAACTATCGGCCAATCTCCTACATTCCCTCAAAATCAGCCGATGAATTCTCTCCCAATCAAGCTCTCCATCAACCCTGAAAACATCGACACTTTCCTCTTGTTCCTCCTTCCCGATTTTCTCATCTTCCAAACACCGCAGCAAACTCCTCATCCCTCCCTTAAACTCATTCAACCGCTTCGAGATCATCAGGCTCTCTTCATTCAAAGCTTTCTTCTTGTCATTCAGCATGAAAAACCTTCCTATCGAATAATGCCTCTTACCCATTTGTCCCGATACTTCAGCAATCTGATCAGACTTCTCATCGATTTTTTTCTGCCATTCCTTAACCAATTCCCCTTCGATCAATCCCTTTATATGGTTCGAGAAAAGGGTTTTCAGGTCTTGTTGGAGTTCCAGATTGTCGGAAGGTACGAGGACGTTGGAAATAAGGTTGGGAGTGCAATTGTGAGACCCCTCAAGGCGGGAACGCCAGAGTGAAATAATCGAAGAGAGGGTTGTAGTCCATTCCTGGAAATATAAGGAAGCAGCGATTTTTCCAGTAGGGTCAATGTGAAACTTTTCCGGGGATGGGTTGAGTTGAGAAAGTAGAGTTTGTAGGTTGCTGGGTTCTGATCGGAAGGGAGGAGAGTCCTTTAAGAGTTGAATCATGAAGTTTGGGGGTCGGAGAGTGTTGTTATCGGTGGAAGAAACAGCAGTTGATGGCGAACGAGGGTATCGGTTATTGACAGCCGGACATGTGGGTTTCTGATGGTTGTTGTTAGAGTAGATGTGGAGCTCGAAGGATTTATGACCATCCGATGGAGACGACGGGTGGCGGTTGTTGGAGGATGAAGTGAGATTCATCATGGCATAGAGAAACTAATAAAAATCAAAAGGATAAAAAGAAAAGACTTGGTTGCAGAGAAGAGAAGCGAAGAGAAGGACAGTTAAAGAGACGATAAGCAAGTAAAAGTGTAGGGAACATCGAACGTAGCGAGTCTTTATATATTTCTATTGTGAGCTTTTATAATTTTAATATTGGTGTTTGAACTTTAACGGGTAACTTCCACCGCAAGTAATGTAACTGTCCTTGTTTTTTTTTTTTTCCATTTAAAATAGTTACCCTTATTTTTCTTTCTTTTTTAATTTGACATGATAAAAAATTTAGTCGTAAACAATTATATATTATATTAATTTAATTATAATAGATATTATTAATTAATAAAGTATTTATCATTTTGCTGTTCCTTCTAAAACTGAATTAACTGGTAATAATCCATCCATCCAATGGTGCGAGAACTCTTATACATGATCATGAAGAAATTGGACTGTTGGCTGCCATTACTTTCTTGGTTATCCAATGAATATGATTGTAAGTTCTTGGTGATGATTTATCTTTGGCTAAATATTTAAATGTTGATTTTATCACATGTCAGCTATCATTTTCTTTAATTTCAGCAGTTTATACCGTTAGTTGCGGATTACAAAACTATATTAACGATCTTTCGCCGTAATCAGCTAGTCTATGTATTTCGAGAAAGAAGTCGATATATTAATACTCTACAACCCCTACCATCTTCAAAACTTTCTTTCTCGTGATGCCTCCCTTGACTTTATTGCTTTTTGTGAACTTTCCTAATTTTATGGTTAATTATGGTTAATTTTATTAATTCTGATTAGGCTGGCATATCGGCCCTATTTGTAAATTTCCTTTTCGAGTCAACTTACCAAAATATAGTGAATATACTAATACATAAAATTTTAATCATTCGCAAAGTATGATCATAGAGAATATATAAAACTTTATTAGCAAAATAAAAAAAAGTAAAAACATGTCATGGAATAAATATGGTAAACCAGCATTTTTCAGTATGGTTGTTTGTCATCAGCCTCATTGTATGAACACCAAGATCTCTTACCAGCTGCACCAAATACAACCCCAAATTCAATAATATAAATTGATACGAAACAACTTTTAAAAATAAAAATGAAATGATGAGAAAATGTGAAAAACAAAATTCATTCTCGTATCTCGATATATGTATTTATTGATATATTTTTATTAATATCATTTTATATTTGTATGTATCAATATGTATCCGTTGATACAATATAAAATCATGCGAAACATCTTTCAAAATAAAAAAATAATAATGCGAAAATGCAGGGAACAAAAATCATTCTCGTATCTCGAGATATGTATTTATTGATATGTGTTTATCAATATCGATTTATATCGGTATGTATCGATCTGAATCCGTTGATACAATATAAAATTATGCGAAACCTCTTTAAAAAAAATGATGAGAAAATGCAGGGAACAAAAATCATTCTTGTATCTCAAGATATGTATTTATTTATATGTGTTTATCAATATCGATTTATATCGGTATGTATTAATCAGTATTCGTTGATACAATATGAAATAATGCAAAACATCTTTCAAAATGAAAAAATAATGATGAGAAAATGCGGGGAACAAAAATTATTCACGTATCTCAAGATATGTATTTATTAATATGTTTTGATCAATATTGATTTATATCGGTATGTATCAATTTGTATCCGTTGATACAATAAAAAATCATGTGAAACATCTTTCAAAAAAAAATGATGAGAAAATGCAAGGAGCAAAAATCATTCTCGTATCTCAAGATATGTATTTATTGATATGTGTTTATCAATATCGATTTATATCGGTGTGTATTGATCAGATCCGTTGATACAATATAAAATGATGCATAACATCTTTCAAAATAAAAAAAATGATGAGAAAATGCCGAGAACAAAAATTATTCTCGTATCTCAAGATATGTATTTATTAATATGTTTTGATCAATAACGATTTATATTTGTATGTATCAATCTGTATCCATTGATACAATATAAAATCATGCGAAACATCTTTCAAAATAAAAAAAATAATAATGCGAAAATGCAGGGAACAAAAATCATTCTCGTATCTCGAGATATGTATTTATTGATATGTGTTTATCAATATCGATTTATATCGGTATGTACCGATCTGTATCCATTGATACAATATAAAATCATGTGAAACATCTTTCAAAATAAAAAAAAAATTGATGAGAAAATGCGGGGAACAAAAATCATTCTCGTATCTCGAGATATGTATTTATTTATATGTTTTGATCAATATCGATTTATATCGGTATGTATCAATCTGTATTCGTTGATATAATATAAAATGATGCGAAACATCTTTCAAAATAAAAAAAATGATGAGAAAATGTAAGAAACAAAAATCGTTCTCATATCTCGAGATATGTATTTATTGATATGTTTTGATCAATATTAGTATGTATCGATCTGTATCTATTGATACAATATAAAATGATGCTAAATATCTTTCAAAATAATAAAAATGGTGAGAAAATGCGGGAACAAAAATCATTCTCAGATATCGAGATATGTATTTATTGATATGTTTTTTCAATATCAATTTATATATGTATGTATCGATATGTATCCGTTGATACAATATTTTAATATTTCAAACCGCTTTTAATTTTTGTCTTAATTATTTAAAAGAGTTTCGATAAAAAGGACTAACAATTGAAAATTAAATATTAGTTATTAAGATTGTTATAAAATAAAGAAAGATGAAGAGAATAAAGAACAAAAATATGAAAGCAACAGAGAATGAACTTTATTGATCAAAATGGAGATCTAATTCTAATAACTATTAGAATTTAAAGTATATCAAAGTTTTATATTTATCATGGTGGACATCCATTTAATAAGATATTCATAACAAAGATATTATTATTAAATATTATCTTTTATGAATATCTAAATATATTGTATATTATTATATATTTTTCCATATGTTTAGGAATATATTATATATTTTCCTAGTTCTATGTGACTACGATAGTTAGGCATAAGATAACGAACAATTAGTATAAATTTAAACTTGAAATTAGAAAATGATCATAAGTAATAACTCTTGTAATAAGTAAAACGTCTTTAAAATAAGCAATATTTTAACCTTCTTTCTACTAAAAGCAAGTTATAAGAGTGGTTAAATATTACCAATTGAATTAGCTTATTGTATGATGCGAAACATCTTTTAAAATAATAAAAATGATGGGAAAATGCGGGAATGTAAATCATTCTCGTATCTCGAGTTATATATTCATTGATATGTTTTGATCAATATCGATTTATATTGATATGTATCGATCTATATCCATTGATACAATATAAAATGATGTGAAACATCTTCCAAAATAAAAATGCTATGAAAATGTGGCAAACAAAATTACTCTTGTATCTCGAGATATGTATTTATTGATATGTTTTGATCAATATCGATTTATATTGATATGTATCGATCTATATCCGTTGATATAATATTTTAATATTTTAAATCAATTTCTAATTTTTTGTCTTAATTATTTTAAAAAGAGTTCCGATCAAAAGGACTAACAATTGATTTTTTTTTTTTTGAAAAGTAAATTCATTAATTCATTTAATGAATGGAACCATACAATTTAGGAGAAAATAACAAACACTGGTTGTAAATGGTGAAGAACAAGCTCCATCAACACAACAAAAGCTTTAACCTCAACATCAATAGAACATCATGGCACGTTGACAATTGGCTTTCTTACAACTCAAGCACGACATATCTGAAATGATTGCAAGCGCTTAATACAGTAAGGAAATCAACCCCGGATGGTTCAAAGCGGTGAGCAAAAATCAACAAAAGAGTTAAGCAGTCACCAAACTAGAGAAGACAACAACGAAACCATCCCTAAAATCACTTGTAAAACTAAGGTTACATGCATAAGCAAGATTAAAAAACGTGTTACAAAAGCAGGCAAAAACTTCTAAAACTGAAAACTTATTAAATAATGGAAAAATAAACAAAAAAAAATATAAAATTAAGACAAGATAGGTCCAAATTGACTCATGAAATCATTAATTATTATCAAATTCTTTTAAAATAGAAATAGATTAAGAAGCTGACGAGAGCCACCCACTTTCCAAGAAAAAATACTAGTGGCTAGTGGAGTTTTAATGAACGACGGGTGCTATCATATGTCCATTATAACTTGTGAAAATAATAAAGATACTCACAAAATAGATCTGCAAGTTAAAAAGATAGAAACATATAGAGTGAATGAGAAGAAGACAAAAAGAAAGGGTTAATAGGAGGCAAAAAAAAGCTGGCGATAGCCCGCGCTAAGATTAGTACCGCCACTTAACAATAGAAAATTAAACATTAGTAAAACGAATCATATATTATTAAAATATTATTATGATATATTATCTTTTAAGAATATTTAAATATATTGTCCATTATTATATATCTTTTCAGATATTTAGAAATATGTTTATAAATATATTATATATTATGTGACATTATGTATATAAATAAAATTAGAAGTGATTAAATTTCAAAATTATAAAGATGGGCAAATAAGAAGAAGATATAATGCACATTAAAAATTAAAAGGGTTTTAAAATCCATCAATTTAATGATTAATAATTGAATGGGTCTAATTTACTTAATTTTGAAATTAATGTCACCTTGAAAAGGTATTTAAATAATAATTATTATAAATGAAAGTTATGGCTCAATTTTTCTAATTCAAAATTGGCAGGGACAGAATTGTGGAACAGTTTCCTTTTAAGAAGCTACCAATTTTACTATTTTCTATTTTTGGATTTTTCATTAATTTTAGTTTTCTTTAAACTATATTTTTAGGTCATTTTTTTTTGAAACTTTGGGATTATTTCTTGCAAGAAATTTTCATCTCGTGCATACTCATTCTTCCTATATATCTTTTTTATATTATGTAACAAAAAAATTTATTTATTACGGATGTAATAGAAATGAGGATAATATACTTCAACACACTCGAACTCTTGTCCTCTTACTTTAAGAATAATACTCATGCCAATCTAACTAAGATTCAATGGGTTTCTCAATTATTTAAAAAAAAATTATGCAGGAATAAGATTTAGACCTTTTTACTAAGATTAAGAATGTGTTTTAGGTATGATTATGTCGCCCATCTTGGATTAATTTGGTTAAGTTTAAACTTAGTTTTATTGTTGGATTTTGTAGGCCATTAATGATTATGTGGAGGACCAATCCTAAATGTATTGGGCATCTTGGGAGCCTACAATGCAAGACAATTCGGTCTCAATAAGCCCAAAGAGTGGCCAGCCATAGACGAGCTTACTTAGCCCAAGAGTGGGCAGCTTAGTAAAAGGATTTTTTTTTTTTTATCATTCTCAATTCAATATTAAATAAATTTGTCCCTCTAAAAAGAACTTCTATTCGTTTCGAAGGTGAGTAACTAGAGAAAATTAATCACAACGGTAATATATTTTATTAATTGTACATAATTTTATTGGTATAATATCAAATGTAACTCTCAAAGTTTACACATTTTATCAATTTGATTTTGATTTAACAAATTTAGCTTGTAACATTTACACATTTTTTTAACTTGATTATTGTTTAACAAATTTAGCTCACAATATTTATACGAAATATATAAACATCAAGAGCTAAATTTGTGATTATATCAATAAAATAATGTACAATTGATGTAAAATTACTAATACTTTAATTAATTGTCTTTAATTACTCAATTTCAAAATTGAGATGAATTAAATTACTCCGATCATTTAAAAAAAAGACTATTTTGCTCCATATTAAAATCGAAAGAGACTAGAAAATTCTTCTTATTTTTCATTTTTTTTATGCAATTTAGCAAATTTTTAATTTTATTTTTGGGCTGTTTTCAATGTTGGGCTTTAACGTTAGTCATGATGGGAGCTGCCTCAGTTTGCTTCATTGCTCCTACAATCACATCAAATATGCGGGGCACTCTGAGTGTATAAACAACTTTTTCTCCTTTGATTCCAACTTCCTAAAAACCAATCTCAATAGCTAAAAAATTGCATGTTCAAAGCTTTTATTTCATCCTTCTTCAATATAGATATGTATCTTGTATAAGTATTTAATTAGTTTTTTCATATATTTAACATATCATAAAAGTCGATGCATGATATAAGTTATTGATTAAGAATGAAATATGGAATATGAGTTAGAAAACAGTTGAAAGGTCAAAAACTCTGATTTTATGATCGCAAAAGAACAAAAACCTAGATCTTAAGCCCAACATGGGACTCCATTAAAACAAGCACTTTGAATCAAACTGTCTGTGTTTTCTTTTTCTTTTGTGAAATTCTATGATGTCATTGGACTGTTGGGAGTAATCAAGCATGAATTCATTGTCAATTATCAAGTATTTAAAATCTAAATTTAGCTACCAAAGTGGGTTCACTTTTATCATTTCACATTATTTATGTAATGATCTATATCCATATGTTTGCTTCTCTATGATAACTGATCTATATCCATGTAATGGGATTTCTTAACTTCTTCCTTAGAAGCCGTTAGTTGGATATTGTATGTCGAGTTTGAGATCAAACATCTTGCAAAATGAAGGGTAAACCATAAAAGCATTGGACTTCGATTCTAAAATTTGTGAGAGAACAATAATCATCAAGAGAAAAAGAAATTTTAATAAAATAATATTAAAATGAAAGAGAGGACAGATATAAAGGTGTAGCTAGATATTTTTGTAAAGATTTCAAGCTACCAAAGAGCTACCTTTGCATAAGGGTGCATGGGAGTAAGGTTGCCCATGCTTCTTAATTTAAGTTAGTATTTTTATATATTGTTGAGAGTTAAAAGTTGTTTGTTGTGTTAAGTGTTACATTTTACGTCATACTAATTGAATATTCATAGAGTTCAAGACGTTAGGTTTTTTATATTCACCGTTTTTTTTTAAATAACATAATACGTTTATCTTTTTTTTTTTAGTACAAGAAAAAAACTGTAATCACAACAAGAAAATTATAGAAATTGATATTTGAATTTCAAAATTAGAAATATATATTGTACAAAGATAACTTAGCCTTTTCCACTTAAGTAAGTAGAAATTCACTTTCCCAAACTTCATCAACTTAGCTTTTAGAGAGCACCCACAAAACATAAAAGAAAGCAAATGAGGAAAAGCTGCCTACCATTAAGGGTACACTACCCTCTTAATTTCTAAAAAGCTCATCCACCCATTCAACCTTTTCTTCCATCTTTGGCCCCTCATATTCCTTTTCCTTTTATTTTAAATTTTTTTTTCCCTATTAGATTCTGTATACAGTTGTTCATATAGCCCATTTGGACTTTATAGGTAGCAATCCGAAGACAAAAAGACCTCTCTCTTTCCTACTACTCTCTAAAGTATGCAAAGAAAACAAACCCAATTTTCAAGTGCCTCTTTCCTGTCACTTTTTGAACATCTTATTCAACTCGGTTATCTATCACAAAAGGCCGTGTGGGTATGGTCGCATCTGAGTTTTGGGTTAATTCTCTTAGTTTTTTGTTCATGACTATGTTGTTGCAAGGTTTGGTCGTGAGGGGGGCCTTGTATAGATGGTGGTTTTAGTGGTGAGCTGGTCGTGGGTCTCAACGAATAGTTGTTTTATTGTGTAAGACGAGTGATAGAGTCAAATGAGGTGTTGGTAAGGATATAATAGGATGTGACCATATCTTCTTAGAATGTGATTTATGTCGTAGGTAACTTGTTATAAAGTCTTTGTGATGCATGTGAGTGAACACCAATGCCGTGAGGTTTTTTGGGAGGTCGCTAATGATATCATGGTGATTGAAGTAGGAAAAAAAGACTTGCTTCTTTGGCGATTAGGGGAGCTTTGTATGAGTAGTGGTTTTAGTGGTGAGTTGATCAATGTTATAGTATAAGTCACATGTGATAAATTGATGTTAGCATTCTGTTAACATTCTGTTATGAGCTAACAGATTGTTTGTTAGTGTTTGTTAGGCATGTTGTCTATATAGTCTTTGTATCAAGGCATGATAATGATAAGGATTCATTCTCATAAACAACAACATTGATTCTTAGATATAGAATAGCTTTATCTTCTCTCGTAACCTTTTTCGCCTTTCTAGCATGGTATCGCCTCTCAGAATCGATCTTGGTGTGCACATCATGTCAACGCCTACTATTGATCCTACTACGCATCCTGCTGATTCCGTTCTCGTTGATTCGTCTGATTCCTCCTTCTCTGGTGATCGATTAGTTAGCTTGTTTCCTCGTCATAACATTGTCAAACCGATGGCGACGACGCTCTTCAATGGCAAAAGTAGGTTCGTCTTATTCTCACCGGTTACGGTTTAGACGGTTTTCTTGATGGATCAGTCACGGCTCCTGCCAAATATGTCTACATAACTGATGGCTCTTGACTTATCAATCCAGCAGCTCTAGCCTTCAATAAGTAAAACAGTTTACTTACCTCGTGGTTGCTATCTACCATTAGCATCTCGCGTTTTCCATCCTTCAATCATGTTGAGATGGCAGCAGATGTTTGGACGACGACCACAAAGCTCTTCGCTGCTGATACTCGCGCCAAACAATCACGGTTACGTCTTGAACTTCATTCGCTTCGGAAAGGTAGTCTATCGATTTCTGATCTTGTTGCTAAGATGCAGAGTTTATGTGCTCTTTTGGAGGCATCAGGATACTCTGTTTCCGACGATGACCGGACCGATATTCTCCTGGCAAGCCTTCCTTCTGAGTTTGATGCCATAGTCTCGTCGGTTTCTCTATCTCCAATCTCATTGCCTCTTGAACGTGTAGGTGGATACTTTGCTCGAGTTTGAACAACATCAAGCCCGTGCTATCCACAACGTCCTTCTTGCGGCGAATATGGTCGAGCGTCCCTCCTCTGACACGGCAGATGTTCTTGGTCGTGGCGGTCACTCCTCTGTTCGTGGACGGGGTCGCGGGTTTTGTCCTCGTGTCCAGTGCCAGATCTGTAGTCGTTATGGCCATTTTGCACAACGGTGTTTCTACTGGTACCGTCGTGATGGTTCCCCTCCTACCAATCCAAACACTTGGTGTGGCGATGAGTCGAACTTTGAAGAGAACATTTTTAAGATGGCCACTAGAACGGTCAAAATTGGGGAAGGAATGGTGCTTTAAATTCAAGAGGAGGGTTCGGTTCCCAAGGAGATTGGCCGGTGATGAAACAAATAGCTTCACGTGGGCCCATTTTACTTCAAGTAGACCGTTTGGTGCTAGACCTTCTTCACGTGGTTTTCATCCTATCAACAAGCCAACCATAATTATGGTGGGACCTATGGTGACTCAAGGCGTGACTATAGTGGAGATTTTAAGGCTCCATTTTCTAATTCATTTCATAGGCAATCTGGTTGGCCTTCTAATGCGCATGTTCATGCCAATTTTCATGGACAATTTGGGCCGCATGGTCTAATCTTCATGGACCGCATGATTTTGAGAATAATTCGGTGCCTTATGGACCGGTTCAATCACGGCCTTCGACTGAACAAAATTATTCTACACCTAATGCCTATTGTGCTACTATTCATCCGTCTAAGGATGTTGGTAGTCGTGGCACACGAAACTCGAGAGCTCGAGTTTTTCCTGTTGATTCTTCCCATACGATTCGTCTCAATTTGTTGGGTTGCCTCCGCGGGTGTCTGATTTACGTGCCTCTGATTATTCTGATGCCACAGCTTATGATTCGAATTTCAACCATACAAGTTCTTATGATTCACCGGTCAGAAGAAATGCGACCGGTGCCCGCACTCGGTGCTACTCATCATGTGTGTCGGATACTTCGGCTCTCAATTCCTCCAACCCGTATACATGTATATCTCTTCACTTGAATGGGTAATGGTGCCTCTACTAAAATTGATCCTATTGGGAATTGATGCTTGCTACAAAAAAAAGTTTTACACTTATCAAATGTTTTGTGTAATCGAGCATTCGCAAGAACTTGCTCTCTGTGTCTAAGTTTGTCACCGATAACAAAGTATTTTTGAATTTCACCTTCATATTGTGTGGTTAAGGATATCCGACGCAGAAATATTGATGCGAGGTCGAGTTCGTGAAGGACTTTACTATTTTTCACCAAATTTTTGCAGGATGAACTTCTAGTGGTGTATAATGCTCCATTCGAGACACTAGTTTGAGTAATAATGTGTTTACATTGTGGCATAGGAGACTCGGTCATCCTTCTTCATCAGTAGTGAGAAATGTTCTTAGTCAATGTCACATTCGGTTAAATAAAATTGTTCGATGAAGTGTGTAGTAGCATGTCGCAAGGGAAATCGCATAAACCATCGTTTCACATTCACTCACTAAGTATGATGAGTTGTTTGAGCTTGTTGTTTCGATCTCCGGGGACCACTTCGCTTCCTCTCGATGGCAATTTTACTATATCTCTTTCATTGATATGTGCAATGTTTCACGTGGATTTATTTGATTAAACGTAAATCATGTGCTCTTGATTGTTTTATACGCTTTAGACAGATGGTTCAGACTCAATTTGGGAAGTGTATTAAGAAATTTCAGAGCGATTGGGGTGGTGAATTTTGGACGTTTACCTCTGTTTTAGCTAGTCATGGTATTTTTCACCGATTATCGTGCCCTTATATGTTGGAACAGAATAGGGTCGTTGAACGTAAACATCGGCATATTGTGGAAACTGGTATTACCTTGTTAGCTTAGGCTCATGTATCGATGAACTACTGGGGTTATGCCTTTCGCAGTGCTGTGCATATCATTAATCGACTACCCATATCAGTCTTAGGTGATCACTCGATTAACGCTTGTATGGTCACCCACCAGAGTATGACCATTTTCGAGTTTTTGGATGCTGTTGCTTTCCTTGCTTACGACCGTTTGTTCGACATAAGCTTGATTATCGCTCTCAACCTTCTACTTTTTTGGGTACAGCTCCCAAAGATAAAGGTTATTTCTGCTACTACCGATGGGAAAGTCGTTATTTCTCGTTATATGATTTTTGATGAACAAAAATTCTTGTTCTCGTCTTCGGGTTCTTTTTCTGGTCATCAGCCTCCACCTGTGAGTCATCCTACATATGTTCCCGTTCTCAGTCGGCTGGTTCTTTCACAGAGTGCAGTGTGTTCCGGCGATCGTGGACCCCCATCTGTTGATTCTATACATGCCCGAGCACCTACCAACACTACTAGTGCCTCATCACCAACCTTCAATTCTTCTCCTGACGACCATACCAATGTTGTACGCACTGCCTCTAGCTCTTCCGCAGATGACTACCCGGCTGACTTATCAACTCTTACCGGTGTTCCTCCTGTACGAGAACGTGAGGCTGTTAACACTCATTCAATGGTCACTAGGGCTAAAGCAAAAATATTTAAGCCAAAAATGTTATTCGTTGATACAGTCAATTTTGAGCCTAACTCGGTTGAAGAGGCTCTTGCTCATCCTGACTGGCGCAAGGCAGTTCAAGCTGAATTTAATACTTTGTTAGCCAACTCCACCTGGGTTCTTGTCCCTCTTCCGTTTGGTCACAAAGCAATTGGTTGCAAATGGTTGTTTAAAGTAAAAAAGAATCCTGATGGATCCATTGATCGGCGGAAGGCAAGATTAGTTGCCAAAGGCTGCTCTCAAGTACCGGGGTGTGATTTCACAAAAACATTCAGTCCCATGGTCAAACCAGCGACTATACGAGTTATTATTTCTATTGCTGTGTCTCGTGGGTGGTAACTCAGGCAAGTTGATGTCAATAATACATTCTTGAATGGCGATTTAACAAATGAAGTTTTCATGCAGCAACCCCCGGGGTTTGTTCAATATGGTTCGCATGGTGAACAACTAGTGTGTCGTTTAACTAAAGCTCTATATGGCTTACGACAGGCACCTCGTGCCTAGTTTGACAAGCTGAAGACATATCTTGTTGATACTGGATTTACGGTTTCTAAGTTTGATGCTTCGTTATTTGTGAAGGTTCTTGACAAGGTTACGTTATATGTTCTTGTTTATGTGGATGACATCATTGTCACTGGAAATTCATTTGCTGAAATTGCTAGCTTTATTCAACAACTTAATGATAAATTTGCTCTTAAAGATTTAGGTGAGCTTCATTATTTTCTGGGGGTTGAGGTGAGCAAATCTACACCGATGGTTAGTTAAAGAACTTCTGATGTCTAAAGATGAAAACTGGCGAACGTTAGTTAAATTGGTGATGTCTAAAGATGAAGTCGATCCCACCCACCGAGTATCGAGTCTAGTCGGTGCTCTTCAATATGTTGTCCTCACTCGACCGGATATTTCATATGCGGTGAATCGGGTCTGTCAGTTTATGCATGCTCCCACTACAATACATATGATAGCTCTAAAGCGTATTTTGCGATATCTCTGTGGCACACTATCTCATGGTTTGATTTTTAGTCCGTCTGATAGACTTTCTTTGGTTGGCTATGCGGATGCCAATTGGGGGCTTGATTTTGATGATCGTCGATCCATAACAGGGTATTGTGTATATTTTGGGACTGCTCCTATCTCGTGGAGTTCCAAGAAATAGCAAGTGGTCTCGCGGTCCACTGCTGAGGCCGAGTATCGGAGTTTAGCTGCAACCACTAGTGATATTGCATGGCTCGTTTCTCTTTTGTCAGAGTTAAAACTCACTTCTAATGATGTTCCTACTGTATGGTGTGATAACACTAGTGCTGTTGCTGTTGCAGCCAATCCGGTTCTTTATTCCAAGTTCAAGCATGTCGAACTTGACTTGTTTTTTGTTCGTGAAAAGGTGGCAAATGGCGAGTTAATTGTTGGTGAGGTTCCGGCCAATGACCAGGTGACGGACATTCTTACTAAGCCGTTATCTGTAACATTGTTCACTCATTTTCGTCGTCTTCTTCAGATTGTACCGTTAGGAGAAGCTCGGTGAATGTTATAGTATAAGTCACATGTGATAAATTGATGTTAGCATTCTGTTAACATTCTGTTATGAGCTAACAGATTGTTTGTTAGTGTTTGTTAGGCATGTTGTCTATATAGTCTTTGTATCAAGGCATGATAATGATAAGGATTCATTCTCATAAACAACAACATTGATTCTTAGATATAGAATAGCTTTATCTTCTCTGTAACCTTTTTCAGTCTTCTAGCAATCAAGGATCTCGATAAATAGATGTTTGTAGAGAGTCAAATGAGGTGTCTAATTAAGATGTGATAAGTTACGACAAAATTTTCTTAGAATGTGATTAACTATGTTATAGGTAGTCGGTTGCAAGATCTTCGTGATGTATGTGATGGGACATAAAAGATGCGAAGTTTGGGGGTCCCTAACGATATTCTAGTGGTTGAAGTAGGAAGACAAGACTCCCCTTCTTTTGGTGATGAGGAGAGCCTTGTATGAGCAATGGTTTTAGTGGTGAGCTGATCATGGGTCTCAACAAATAATTATTTATAGAGTCAAATGAGGTGTTCGGTTAAGATGTAATAAGATGTAACTAAATTTTCTTAAAGTGTGATTGGCTATGACAGTCAATCCTAAAGTCTTTAGGATGCATGTGGGACACGGAGAATGTGATGGTAAGTTCCCCAAGCAAGTGAACCTTTGGCCAAGCGACTTTTTGGTCTAGATCAAAGTGATTAAGTTTGCAAGGGCAAACCAAAAAAAGGTGTCTCCATGCACAGTAGAAGAAAAGGCTAATTCGTTGTATCTGCTATTATAAATCTTCAACATCCTGTTTCCCAAAAAAACATGAACCCTTTTTACAGGTTTCAAAATTAATTGAAAATAACAGAGAAACAAAAAAAATGGAGATCATTGTAGGATCTTGTAAACCAGTAAAGATTATTTTTACCCATTCTTCAGTTCTAAAACAGTTCCACATTGACATTGGTCCATATGCTTATAAGGTTGAGCTGTTTAGGGAGATAAGGTTGGGCAAAAACATGAGCAAGTAGATGCCCCCATTCTCATGTGTTCCTGTTTTGGATATGCACTGATAACTCAAATGACTCGTATGATTAGACTGCAAGTTATGGTCACTTGCACAA
Organism: Gossypium rotundifolium; assembly: GCA_025506655.1. NCBI lineage: Eukaryota > Viridiplantae > Streptophyta > Magnoliopsida > Malvales > Malvaceae > Gossypium > Gossypium rotundifolium. The sequence continues at coordinate 130,084,516 of CP106723.1, forward strand.
GTACCATATTCTCTTAAGGGGGCAGATTTAATCAATAGCACCAGTCATTTTTTTCCTTCCCCCTTTTTGTAACTTTCTTCAAAGGAGTCCTCATTACCCAAATCAAGAAGCTTTTCAACAACAGCTCCTTCTTGTCATAATGTCCATGCATCAATGATGAGGGTATGAATCCCAACAAAATTCTCTGAAATTTATTATTATTTTTTAACACCAGTCACCCACACCAATCAATGTGCCCAATACCTTAATCTTTCCCCATACTGGCGTCCAAATATATAAAAAAGAAGTGTCAAAAACATATCATTTCCTGTTTGATATAGGATTTCTCATTATTTTCTTCATCAAGGTTTCCTTCAACTCTTTGATTAAATCTTTGAAAACAGAGAGGGGTTGTATAGATGACGAAGAACCATCTTATAGGATCATAGCAGACAGCCTTTCTTTTCTGATATGCTTTTGTTTCCCTGGAAACAGGGAATTTTTTGGTTTTTTTCACACCAAAAATTCCAACTTTTTTTTTTTTTTTTAATGCACACAACTATCATTTTTTCTTCTTTGTGTGGGTTTCCTTGAGAACCCAAGAAAATATAAAAACCTAACTCACACGTGTTGTTGTCATCAAAGAAATAATTCCTTCGTCCCCACTTTTCTTTTTCATGGTTTTTCATAGATGACCATCATGGTTTTTTGATAAATTTATTTTAGGGGGTGGGAAAGCTGATATACGTAGTGAAAAGATTGACAAAACAAGTGCCTTTCAATGACAATAACTCATCAATTCGTCTTCACCACAAATGGATCAATTGGATTCAAAACATATCCCCTCTGCTTTGAACATGCATTCAACAAAATAGTGAATCCTTTTAAAAAAAATTGCTTTGATTCAGTTCAGACCCTGTATGTGAATTGCTGTTTTCACCAATGAAGAAAAGGGTTTTCGTTTTACCAGATGTTATGCTCTGAAATTAATGATAAATGATAAAATATCCAATAATTCTGCGAGTCTCATCAGCTTTTTTTTATTAATCAGGGCCTAGCTTTTGGCTTCACTTTAACTCAGTGAGTGCAGTTCTCATGATTTTGATTCTTTTTGGTGGCCCTATGGTGAAACAACTCTTGAGTTTTGTGTGTTCATTGCTGTAATTCTTCTTTTGCTCTTTCACGTCTTAAAGGGAGTTTCTTAACCATCTCCATCTACAGGTACCAACTTTTGAAAGAACTAATGTTTATGAATTATAATCAAAATACCTTCATGTTATATAAAAAAAAGACCAAGTATTAATCCAGCAGACTGCACTCATTTGTATGCTGAGTTTAATTCATTGAAAGTGCATCTAATAATAGCAAAACCTTTATGACACCAGCTCCATGGCTAATGGGCTAATTCCAGTCATCACAAAACAATTAATCTCATTCATCGACATGTTTATGTTTCAATTACAAATTATGATTTTTTTTGGGCTAAACTAACTTTTGTTTGCCTAAAATTATATTTTAGTTATTTATGTTCAAAATGTTACGTTTTAGTCACTTAGTTATCGTTTTGTTACAAAATTCTACAGTTAAACTCCTTTGCCTCCCTAACGGCAGTCCAAATGGGTTTTAAATGCCAACTTAGATGTCCAGTTGGGATGAAAATTGGTTTTTAATTAAATAAATTTAATTTGGACGGCCATGTAAGGACATCCAAGTTGGCATTTAAAACTCATTTAGACTGTCACGTAGGATCGCCGTTATAGAAGTAAAGTAGAGTGATCACTTCGTAACAAAATAATAACGTAAGTGATTAAAATATAACATTTCAAACATAAATGGCTAAAATGTAATCTAAGGCAAACAAAAGTGAATATTGATAAGGGTAATTACGAACTCGAAAGAATTAATAATTATAACTAGTAAAAGTATATAAAAATATATTAATTATACCCAAAAAAAATGAAAACAATCCAAATAATATAAAAATTTGTGTAATATAAATTACATTTTGATATGTCATAATTTTATAATTCAAACTCCATTTTTCTTAAAAAATATTCTAAACATTGAATCTTAATAATATAAATTATTAATATATGAAAAATTATCTAAATATAAAATATATAAATTATATAAATTTTGAAAGACATACATTTCAAATGAAATAATTAAGAAAAAAATGAGACCAAAATCTTCGGGAGAGTCTCCTGCTTAGAGTTAAGCTATAAGATTGATGACTTAATGGAAGTGGGCAAGAAACACGTTGCACAAACATATTGACTATTTGCCTTCCAGGAATAAGAATATATATATATATATATATATATATATATATATATATATATATTGCTTGTAAATTATGTATCAACTTAGATTTTAAAAATAGTTGCAATAGAAAATATAAAAGGAAAATAATATATAAACTTTAATTTAATTTATATCAAATGAAGATGACATTTCAACAAATATATAAGCAACAAAATGTATATAATGATGTGTTTACTTGTGCAAACGATATCGGAAGTGTAATTTCGGGTTTGGTTCTGCCTTTGAGAGCCATGCAAGTAAAAGTATTTTACACATGTGCATACGATCTCTTTTTTTTAATTTAACCCTTAAATTTATTTATTTTTTTAAAGTAAATTAAAAAATATTTCATATCATTTTAATTTTTTTTATTTTACATCCATATATGATAGCTCAAGTGACCAAGTTCACAAGTAATATAAACAAACCATTCATATGGACCCTTAGACTTACAATTTGTCTGATAAATGGATTTACCCAATAATTATCACACGAGTTCTTAACTATTACAACTATCTAAGGTAGCCTAAGGCATGTCATAGTCTCACTCTCCCTAAACCTATGACACTAGATCATTTGCCTTTTACCTGACAATAATAACTTGACATGTGGCACCTTAGGATAAGGGACGACATATATATAAGGCTTGAGGCCTAAGGATAAGACTAAGCAACTTGCCTCTCCTATCCTCCCAACTTACTTGTAGCATCCTCATCTCCCTCTTTTTATTATAATTATCTTACCCAACAACTCTCGACTCAGTCATTAGTAGGGTAAATCATTCATCTCTATCACTTACTTTCTCTTGTATCAATAATTTTATTATAAATACCTATCGTAGTGTTAGGGACAGTGTCGAAGGTTGACAAAGGCCTTGACTCCTCTAAAATAGATAATTACATGTTTGATCTTATAAATTTTATAAAATTATAAATTAATACATGATAAAATTATATTTTAACTTTCAAAAATAATATTTTTTAATCCTTTAAAAAATAAATTTATAAACTAATAAAATAGAAAAACAGCAATTTAACTCAAAAAAAAAAAAAAAACCTTGTAACTTAGTCCCCGTCCCAAAAAAAAATTTTGGTCTGTAGTGTTTTTGTGTACTTTTTCTTTGTCCTCTAGAAATTGACATTTATATTTGTGCCCTAATTTTCTTTTGGCTGAAATATTCTTTATTTGAATTCATTTCAATATATATAAAATTATGAAGTTTTTTGTTTATATATTCAAAAGTTAGTCTTTCGATTTTAATTTATTATAATTTGATTTTCATATTTTATAAAAATTAAAAAATTAATCTAATCATCATTAAATCATTAATTTAAAATCAACAATTAATTAAAACCAACCATTTAATAAATTATATGAAATAAACTAGAGAAAAAAATAACATTACAAGTATAAGAAACTGTGATCATGGAATCAAAGTTCATATAATCTTTTTCTTTGACCAATAACTGCTTGAGAAAAAAACATATTCTTTAAATGGTAATACTTGATACTAATCATTGGTTGTTTAAAATATTAGAAAATAATTTTAGTGAAGAACCACTAAAATTATGGAAAAATAGTCCTAGATATTGTACCATAAAATTGGAAAACCCCAATAAAATTATTAGAGTAAAACCTATGATCTATACTAAACAAGATATAGATGAGTTTGAAATACAGATAAAAGAGTTATTAGAAAAAGGATTAATAGAAGAAACTACTAGTCCACATTCTAGTCCTGCCTTCATGGTAAGAAACCATGCAGAAATAAAAAGGGGAAAAGCTAGAATGTTCATTAATTATAAAAGATTAAATCAAAATACTATCTTTGATGGTTATTTTATTCCAAGAAAGGAAGTTTTAATTAATCAAGCTAAACAAGCAAAGCATTTTAGTAAATTTGACTGTAAGTCGAGATTCTGGCAAATCATGCTAACAGAAGAATCTAAACCATTAACGGCTTTCAGTGCTCCCAATGGATATTATCAATGGAAAGTAATGTCATTTGGATTATGTAATGCTCTGCAAGTCTTCCAAAGATGGATGGACTCTATATTTAAAAAACATAAAAAGTTCTGTGTTGTGTATATAGATGATATTTTAATATTCTACGATACATTAGAAAATCATAGAAAGCATTTAAATATCATATCTAGAGAATTTATAAAACATGGAATTATATTAAGTCCTAAGAAAATCGAATTAGAAAAACTGAAATTGAATTCTTAGGATTAATATTATCTGCTGATGGTCTTAAACTCCAAGATCATATTATAATAAAAATATGGTAAAAAACATAAACAATTACAGAAATAAATATACCAATATTATAAATAGATATTTCCGGGGTAGGGACTGGTGTGTTCCAGTGTTCCAATGTCTCTCGATCTCATTGCTAACGGATAATCTTGAGTTCCATTTCCACTATTTTTGTTAATAACGAAATGACTTCTTCATCTCTTTCGATCTGGGGTTTTCCGGTATCGTAAGATAAAATTCTTCTGCCATCGGTCCAGAACTGATAAGTATCTTGATGTAGAAGATGCTGGGCCATGGTCATGAGATCAATTCCGGCTTGGACTTGATAATTTGAAAAATTTTTATAACACTCGTCAATTGTTTTTGCCAAGTGTTGTTCATCTTCTTGTACTGATGAAAGGGCGTTTCCCGAAAACATAGTACTTATATTCCAAATTTGATATGGCTGATAAAATTTTTCTTTTTTAGCTATACCAATAAGGCTATTTATTTCAATATGAAAATAATAGACAAAATCATCGATATCTATAAAATTTGATAATCGAGATTTGACTATTGTGGAAAATCTTTTAATAAATTAAAAGAAAGATTTTGGACCGTTATTTGTTTAACAAATCCCCATTCAATCTTGGTTATATCAAATGGATCATGATTTAATTGAAATTTGATAGTAGGAATTTTTCTCCTATATCATTTGTAAAAACATAAGATTGAAGAAAATATTTAGAAAATGATTACGAAAATTGAGCTTCTTTGTTGCAAATAGCTCGATTTATTTTGAAAATATATCGGGGTAGAATTTGTCTACACTTGTTATATGACATATTCTAAACATCTTATTAATAATAGGAGTGTTTCTCCGTTATTAATAAAATCTTGGAATATATCAAGAAGATTGTTTATCTCCTTAATATCTCATATTCGATTAGGATTTCATCCCAATCTCGGTATAAAATAGATTTTAATAATAAATCATCGGATATATTTTCTTTAGTTGTTTTTTCAACTAAGAAATCCGAGAATTGTGTAAGAGCTTTTGGAAGTTTCCTCTTTGACCGAAATATGGTTTTCCATATTCATTTATAAAGAATAATAATCTAGGGCGATACGGATTATAAAAATCTTTAATTTGGAATTGAGATTTTGTTATTTTTCAATAAATCCTCTCAGTATTTTGATGATTTCGAATAGCTTTTTGATATTACGAATATGGATTTTGAGAGAATTCAAAATAACTCACGAAGTTGGTGATTGTGATCCAAATGGTTGGTTTACCATTGGATATGGTACATAATATCCCCGGTTAGGATAAAATTGTACTTGTGTTGGTGCGACCATAAATCCTGCTTAGGACTTACTTTTGCGGTGCAAGAAAGATATCCTTGTTTAGGACTTGCGAGTGCGAGAATAAATCCTGTTTAGGACTTATTGGTGTTTTTCCTTATTGGGTTTTTATTGACAATGGTCCATTCTCCATATTTTTCAGAGGCTTTTACCTCTATCCATAAGGTCTATTAAGAAAATCAAAGAATCATATTGTTAGTACCCTTTATGTATATAACTTCGAAATTGTACTGGCATAATTCATTATACCATCTAATTATTCTAGGTACCGTTTCTAAACTTTTGTTAGTTAGAAACTGTTTAACAGCTTGATTATCGATTTTGATAATAAAATTTTCTGGTGCTAAATATATCAGGAATTTTTTTATTCCTTTTTTTATGGCTAATAGTTCTTTTTCATAAATAGCATAATTTATTTCGTTTGGTTTAAAATTTCCGAACTATAACCACAAATTAATTCTTCATTTTTATTGTTTTTGCTTTTAACACACATCCCAGCTTTTTTTTGAGGCATCTGCTTTAGAATTAACTTATCACCTTGTTTAGGTAAATAAACTTTAGGAATATAATTTATTTCGGACTTTATATGTTTTATAATGTACGAATCTTTTTAGACCATTCAAAAGGTTTTTCCTTTTTAGTTTTTCATATAACTCATCTAATTTTTAGATAAGTTAGGAAAGAAATTTCGCCATAATTAACAATTCCTAAAAATTGTTGAAGTTGTTTCTTTATTTATGAAGAAGAAAGTAGATAATTTACAAAAGATTTACAAAAGGTTTCTTGAAGAGAGCAATTATACAAAAGAGTTTGTATATTGCAGAATTCAAGAAGAAAATAAAAAACTATCTAAAACTCGAATGCCTTCTTCAGGCTACATCAATGCCTATTTATAACAAATTTTCTAAACTATAATCTAATTACAATTGAAGTCCGAATAGTGTTTGGATAAGAATCAAAAGAATTAAATTATAATGAATTAAAAAATAGAGTCCGAATAGTATCCTGATAAGGATGCTTTCGGTGTCAGCTTCATGGTTACTTCCACGTAGCTTCCTTGTTTGTCTGGTAGCAATCATGGTTGCTTCCACGTTGCTTCCTTTTTCATCATGGATGCCGTCATAGTTTTTTCCACGTAGCTTCCTTTTTCGTCATGGATGTCGTCATGGTTTTTTCCACGTAGCTTCCTTGGATGTGACGTTTTGTCTTCATCCTTCCTGGATATTTCTGAGATTCATCTCTTCAATTACATCCAGGTGTAGTGATTCCGGGGTAGGGACTGGTATGTTCCAGTGTTCCAATGTCTCTCTGATCTCCGCTGCTAACGGATAATCTTTGAGTTCCATTTCCGCTATTTTTGTTAATAACGAAATGGCTTCTTCATCTCTTTCGATCTGGGGTTTTCCAGTATCGTAAGATAAAATTCTCCTGCCATCGGTCCAGAACTGATAAGTATCTTGATGTAAAAGATGCTGGGCCATGGTCATGAGATCAATTCCGGCTTGGACTTGATAATTTGAAAAATTTTTATATCACTCGTCAATTGTTTTTGCCAAGTGTTGTTCATCTTCTTGTACTGATGAAAGGGCATTTCCCGAAAACATAATACTTATATTCCAAATTTGTTATGGCTGATAAAATTTTTCTTTTTCAGCTATACAATAAGGCTATTTATTTCAATATGAAAATAATAGACAAAATCATCGATATCTATAAAATTTGATAATCGAGATTTGACTATTCTTTGGAAAATCTTTTAATAAATTAAAAGAAAGATTTTGAATTTATTATTTGTTTAACAAATCCCCATTCAATCTGGTTATATCAAATGGATCATGATTTAATCGAAATTTGATAGTAGGAATTTTTCTCCTATATCATTTGTAAAAACATAAGATTGAAGAAAATATTTAGAAAATGATTACGAAAATTGAAATTAGGGATAAAGATATAATTCATAAAAGATAGATTTGAATTCCTTACCATTAATAAAATATTACATAAAATGTGATATTATTTGAAAAAAAAATCAGTAGCCTTGTGAATCAATCAATTAATGGAATAAAATTAGAAATAAAGAGGTTTTGAGTTTCAAAATTATTCACAGACACACAAGTTTCTCCATGAAATTATAATTTTATGAAACATCTTATGATAAGTGAGAAATAATCATTTATTTATGAAAATAAAATGGTAAAAAAGATCGGCGATTAATCGCACCGACCCGACTAGCGAGGGCCATGATACGCTGATACCAACCAAATCTTTTAAGCTCAAAAAAAAAAAAAACAGCGCCAAGCCGTAATAGGAGCCGAGCCGTACCACCGCTTGCCAATTTCGTAGTAGTTTTTTTTTTTTTTACTTTTTACCCACCAAAAAAAATAAACGGTCGAAAAACCGGGTACGCCAATAACCTGTAAAGGAAAAACAAAAATTGTGCATTTGGAATGAATTTTATGTTAATTTGCATTTTGGCCAACTGTGGGTACCTAACCCCAGTCAAATTCTAACCCAAATGTGACCCCTCTTTTGTTTTATTTAAAGTGATGGGAACTGGCAATGACCCCTGCTGGGTTCTTCTCCTTTCTCAATACTCAATTGCTAATATCTATTCTTCACTTCTTCCATTTCAACGCACTCTCAAACTATATTCTAATTTTGAGGTTGTGTACTGATGTAAACACAAAAAACAAAAAACAAAACATATTGTGGGGAGTTGTTCATATTACATGTTTTTGGGGTTTTCTTGAAAGCTTTGTCTTGTTGGGTTTTGTGTTTTGTTTTTGGATGGGAACTGACAGAAGTGAAGAAACTGTGTTGAAGAAAGATAAGAAATACAATGGTGGGGAAAGTGAGAGAGGGCAATGGTTGTTGTTGTGCAGTTGTAAATTTCTACAACCTTGTACAAGTTGGTCTTGTTTTAGACAAGGGTGTTACTCTTTTTACAAGTGATACTACAACCATCCTGCAGCTCTTAAATCTTGTATAAAAACAAAACATCTGTCCCAAAACAATACACAATTAAGGCTCTCTCTCTTTTTTCTTTTTCTTTTTAATCTGTTTGAAATTTACCTAAGGTTGATTCAACCATGAAGAGGTCACTTGGCAGCTCAGATTCTTTGGGTGCTTTGATGTCTATCTGTCCCACAACAGGTTTAATACAAATCCCAATTTTGAAACTTTATTTATTTCTCTCGGATCTACTCTAACTACGACTGCGGTATGAATGACTTGTGTTTTGGTGCAGATGAACATAGTCCTAGGAACAACCATGTTTACAGCAGGGAGTTTCAGTCGATGTTAGATGGATTAGATGAAGAAGGGTGTTTAGAAGAATCAGGTCATGTTGCTGAGAAGAAGAGAAGATTAAGTGTAGATCAAGTTAAGGCCTTGGAAAAGAATTTCGAGGTTGAAAACAAGCTTGAACCTGAAAGGAAAGTGAAGTTGGCTCAAGAGCTTGGTTTGCAACCAAGACAAGTAGCTGTCTGGTTCCAAAACCGACGTGCTAGGTGGAAGACCAAGCAATTGGAAAGGGATTATGGCCTTCTTAAAAGCAGTTATGAAACTCTTAAGGCCAATTATGAAGCCCTACAACATGACAATGAAGCTCTTCTCAAAGAGGTAATAATTAATAATTAATAATCCAAAGTGTTCAATTTTCCTACATCTAGTTTGAACATGGAATGATTTGTTGCAGATAAGAGAGTTGCAGGCAAAGCAAAGTGGAGAAAGCACTGAGACAGAGAGCAATGTTTCAGTGAAAGAAGAAGTGATTGTATCTGAAAATACTGATAACAAAACACTTGAACAAAGTGATCCAGCTGCAGATCTCAACTATGGATCAGTTGTTGTTGGTGCAACCCTTTTTCCAGACATGAAAGATGGATCATCGGACAGTGATTCCAGTGCTATCTTAAATGAAGACATCATCATCAACACCAACACCAACAAGGACAATAGCCCTAACAACGCGGCTTTTTCATCATCTGGGGTGTTAGATCTAGACAGCCAACACCACCTTTTGATATCATCTTCTTCGTCACCAACATCCTCCATGGATTGCTTCAATTTCACAAAAACAAGCTATCAACCCCAGCAGTACGTGAAGATCGAAGAACAAAATTTCTTGACTGCAGATGAAGCTTGTAATTTCTTTTCAGATGAACAAGCTCCAAGTCTTCATTGGTATTCTCCTGAACAATGGAACTAAAATGAAGCTCCAAGATTTTTGTAAGATGGGAATTATGTAAGAAGTTAAAAACTAGTACCCAATACCGATCTTCAGCCTGTGATGGAAGTCAATAATGCAGAAAAGAAAAGAAGGGAATATGGAGAAGAAGAAGAAGAGGGGGGGGGGGGTTCACGTGGGATGGGGGCAAAAGGTGACAAACACCAAAAAGAAGGGGCGTGCGGGAATGATTAGATCGTAATTGGGACCTTTTAATTTCTCTCTTCTGCTGTAAATGGAAAATTCTCCATAATCCATTGGTGGAAAGTGAAACTTCCTTTAATGGAGAGAAGCTGAACCCATAATAATAATAATATTATTAATAATGAACATTAATCATCATTGTTCCTTAGCTTTGTTTTTTTTAATCTTTTCTATTTCTTTTTCTTTCTTAGTTTCTTTGTGCAGAACCCAGATAATGGAGGGATCTTTTAAGACATGATATTCACCTGGCAGTCAAAGAACATAGTTGTGGTTTTTCCTAGCATTTTTTTTTTTGTTTGTTTAAATCTGCTCTGAGTCCTTCTGCCTTTTGAACTTTTAAAATTTAATTCAATTTAATCACTCTAGTTACCTTATTTGAAATCTAAAAGTTCAGCTTATACCACTATTAATAAATTTTCATTAAATTAGTAACATATTTAAATTTAATCAGTGTTATCAAATTTAGAATTAAAATTTTGAATTTAAAAATAGAGCAAATAATTTTTGAAGGATAAGTATATAGAGTCTAAATATTTTATTGGATGAACGGTTGAGTATTTAGTTTACTTTTTTATTTTACGTTATAATATCGTTATAATATTTAATCTTACCGTAATCACTTATTTTACATCAACAACAGATAAACACAACATTCATTCAAATATAACTAAAATTTTTCTTCTTCAAAGAAACGAATGTCTATTTGAAAAAAAAAAAACAATCATCCTACGAATTGGTTAAAATGACTGGTTTTACCCAAAATTCTAATGTTGCGGAATATTTGCTTTACATGAAAAGGAGTGCTTGTTTTGACAAAAGTTTCGTTTTGGTAGATTTAATTTTAGATGGTTTCTTTTTTATTTTCTTTTTGTTGAAGAAAATAAAAAATTATTTTATTTTAACCTTTGTAATAAAATTTCACTTATAACACTAATATTCATAGTTATAAATTACATTCTTTATTAAATTAATTTATTTATAACAACATATGGTCTAAAATTTTAAGTAAAAGTATAGCTATTTCATATACGTAAGTCTATTAATCATTATTTATTAAACGAAAATGATCTTAATTAAAATATTATTTCAATAAAATAATTAAATTTCATGTGAAGAAATCTATTAATTATATTTTATTAAATGAGATGATCTTCAATGAGTGAAATTAAAAAGGGTAAAATACCCAAATATACTAAAAAATTTAAAAAATTACGGAATTGGGCCGATTTCTAGAAAATTTACGGAAAATGGCCGATTCCCCACAAAACGCTACCGACATGGACGCGCTTTGTGGAAATGGCAAGAAGGGCGCCTGGGACGCGCCATGTGCTACATCAAAAAGCTATAAAAACCCCCAACCCTTTTATTTTTTCACACTTTAATCCTTACTCAAATTCCTCTCAAATTTCTCTTAAAGTCCTTCAAACGTCCTCCTAAATTTCAAAATAGTCCTTTACTATTTACAAAAAGTCCTTTTCAATTTTTTAATATTTTTTTAGAAAATTTTAAAATTTTCGATCAGACATACAATGGTCGGGAATTACTTGTCTAGACAACAAGCACATCTCCGTCGATCAAATGCAAATGGTAAGTTTTAATTTTAATTTTCAATATTATTTAATATTTTTAGGTTTATGTAATTTTAATTAATTTTATTTTATAATTTTTAAACAGATCAGATCGGTGTTGCAATGTTATATTCGCAATATGCATGGTCCCCCATCGCCGTTGATCGAGAATTACCTACAGGAAGCGGGTTTTTGACACGTGGCCACGATAAGCCGGGGTTCAAGTTGGAGCCGCCTTTGATCAGTGCGTTGATAGAGAGGTGGAGACCCGAGACGCACACTTTCCATTTTCCATGCGGAGAGTGTCCCATCACTCTGGAAGATGTGCATTGCATTCTGATTGGGTTACCGGTGGGCCGCCCAGACTCACCGGTTCAACTTTTGTCGATTGGGAGTCGATGCTACGAGCTTCGGGTGCCATTCCTGATAACATTCAAGGAGCTCGGATCGAGATGGCCTAGTTACTTAGACACATTCTCGAGCCGAATGAGAGTTCGACCAAAATAGAAAGAATACGGTAGATGTGGAATACCTACCTCGCTTGAAGATATACGGCTTATTGGACCAACAATCGGAATCACAAGTAAGTTTCAAATTTCAGATTTATAATTTAGTATTTCAGATTTAGTGTTTAGTATTATGTATATAACTAATATTTTGGTAATGTTAATATAGTTTCAATGGACACCGTCGAGGATCCGGCAATTCGGCAAGAATTCAAGGAGTTCTTGCAAAATCCAAACCTTTGGCACGTGAAGGTCCCATTGATCACCTATGTGACCGTGGAGATGCACCAGTCAGATCGGGTTCTGCGACAATTTGATTACTAAGAATCGATTCCGTGCCACCTGAGGTGCTCGATGATGAGCACAAAGTGGACTTACGGCAATTGCACATGGATTGGCCAAGATTTTGGTCAGCACATATCGAGACGTGAGAGAACTGATATGACTATTTACCTATCCGAGAACTGATCGTCGTTCCTAAGTTAGCGTGCGTGCCGAAATACATGCCATGGTTTAGGATTCATGGTAAGCGTATTTGTTGTCTGAAGAAGAGAGGCGACGGAAATTTCGTCAACAAAGGAACGTCGGGGCCCTTTAAATCCAATGAGAAGGGTGATGAGATTTGGCCATCAACAATTGCGACATATTATCGGCCCATCAACAGGCCCATACAATCCGAGCCCATCATCGATTCGGTACCGACACCGACATCACAGCCTTTACCCTTTATGCCAGGTGCATACCCTACCCTTATATGTATCCTAACCCATATATGTTTCCTTTTCCCATCCCACCCTGTTGGAATGCATGGCGGGTTCGAGTCCGCTTCCGACTACTCGTGACCGGCCACCGATCTTGAGGTCGTCGTCGTGAGGATCACAGGAGGCGCCTGTCGGGAGCACTTCTTTTACCACCTCCTTCGCCATACGGATTCAGCACCCCATTGTGGTTTATGCAAATACCTCCGGTCGTTATTTTTCAAGGTGGGTCATCCTCGCAACACCCACAACTGCACCCACCGCCGGAGGAACCAAATCTCACCGAATGTTCCACGACCCTTCCTAAGCTAGAAGGAGGAATTTAGCAGAATTGCCACCGCCCCATGTGGCACTAATTCCACCCAAGCATCAACATTGATTTGGATGGGTTTTTATTTTTAAATTGTAATAATTTTTTAATTAAAAATTTATTTTTATTTGTGTTTGTAATTTAATTTTAATATCTTCACTAAAATAGAAGTTGTTTATTTTTTTGTATGTAATTTAATTTGAATTTTTAATAAAATAAAATTTTATTTTTTATTTTTATATTTTATTTTTGTAATTTACTTTTAATATATTTAATAAAATAAAAATTGTTTAATTTTTTATTGTAATTTAATTTTAATATATTTAATAAAATAAGAAGTTTTTTATTTTTATTTTATTGTAATTTAGTTTTAATATATTTAATAAATAAGAAGTTTTTATTTTTATTTTTTTAATTTAGTTTTAATATATTTAATAAATAAGAAGTTTTTATTTTTTTTTTAATTTATTTTAATATATTTAATAAATAAGAGGTTTTATTTTTATTTTTAAATATTTTTATTTTTGTAATTTATTTTTAATATATTTAATAAATAAGAAGTTTTTTTATTTTTGTAATTTAGTTGTAATATATTTAATAAAATAAGAAATTTTCTTTATTTTTATTTTTTGTAATTTAGTTTTAATATATTTAATAAAATAAGAAGTTTTTATTTTATATTTTTTGTAATTTAATTTTAATATATCTAATAACATAAGAAGTTTTTATTTTTTATTTTTTGTAATTTAGTTTTAATATATTTAATAAATAAGAATTTTTTATTTTTATTTTTTATTTCATAAAATAATAGTTGCTTTTATGTTTTGTAATTTAATTTTAATATCTTTTATAAAATAGAATTTTTAAATTTTTTAAATTTAATTTTTAAAATAAATATCCAATATTTGAGGAAAGGGAGAGAGGCATCGAGGGGCGCTTTGTGCCAAATCAAAAGCGCGCCCACGTAAGAGCGCTTTTGATGATTTGGCACAAAGCGCCATCCCTGTGGGCGCTTTCGCGCATTTCCCACAAAACGACCGACGTGGATCGCGTTTTGTGGGAATCGCCTTTTCGTAAATTTTCTAGAAACATTTCCCACAAAACGCACCGACGTGATACGCTTTTGTGGGAATCACCTTTTTTCGTAAATTTTCTAGAAACAGGCTCAATTCGTAATTTTTTAATTTTTTTGGTATATTTGGGTATTTTACCCAATTAAAATATCAATTCAATAAACTATTAAGTTCTCTAATTAAATATTCTACTATGAATTTGGAATATCATAAACTTATAAATTGATTACTTGAATTTAGTAACTCACGATAAATTAATTAATTAATTAATTAATTTTTATAACTCATATTGATTAATTGAACTTGTTATATTCATGAACTTTATAATTAATCATGTGAAATAATGTAAAATAAAATATACATAAAACCAATAATGCATATACCTGTTGTATGTCTTTTAATTTTGTTTATTTGATTCTAACTTTTTTATTTGATGGAAATTTACAATATGAATTTTATGGTAAGTTTACAACGATTATCTCTATAATGGCATGTTGTTATATGTGTATAACAACCATCCACATTTCTATAACAGCAAAATCAAGGCATAAAAAGAGATTTATAGAGAGGGTTGATCAGAGAGGTGTGCATGGTAAAGGTGACCCACTTCTCAAGGCCCCTTGAAATGTGGGAGGGTTTGGGCAAAAATATAGGCACGAAAATGGGCTTGGACAAAAAATAAAGCCTGCTTAAAAATGGGCCGGCTTAGGTAAGGTATTTTTGTCGGGCACGGCCCAAATTCATTAAATGAAAAAAAACTATTTTTTAATAATATTTTCTTATTGTTTTTCTCCTTATTTTACTACTATTTTACTATTATGTTTCTATTATTTTGTTGTTATTGTTTAGATATTATATAAAACTTATTTTATTATTAATTTTGTTATTATTTTAAAGACATTTGTTAATTTTGTTATTATTTAAGAGACATTTGCTTGTTAAGTTGCATCTATTTTAGTGTTATTTAAATCTACATATTTTTTAAAATTTATTTTCAATTTGTTGAAAAATATTTATTTTGATTTTTAGTATTTTGATGTATTATATATATTTAAAAATTATATAAAATATTATAAAAATTAATACTATGGGTGCTTGCCAAGCTTGGCAAAATTTTAGGCCCATTTTTGGGCCCACTTGTCTTGAGCCTAATGAACGGGCTTAAATTTTAGTTGGGCCGGCTCAAACTCGCCCTACCAAATTTATGCACACCTTTAGTTGAATGTAATTTACAATGATTAAAACATTTAACATTGGTTGTAATTTTGGCTATATTAGAAGGTGAGTGCCATTTTTTTATATACATCATGTTATCTTATTCAAAAGTAATCATGTGTAACACCTCACACTCGGCCTAAACGTTATGACCGAATCTTAAGGAATTGCATTACTTGTTTTAAAACTTCAGATTTAATCCTTGATAACGAATGTTTCAAAAGCATTACTTTTAGCAAATCTCTTACAAGTTTTTACAAAAATGTGCGTAGAACTTATTTATTTTATAGGAAAACACTTAATTTGTTACTTAATTTTCCAGCGGAAGTTTCAAGTTTTTAGTTTGAAAATCGTGATTCCAGTATGTGAAAACATGTAATTTGCAATTTAACAAAACCAAAATCCAGCAGAAAATCCAAAAAGAAACTAAACAATAATGTCTAAAACATTTATACAGCCAAAAAGTCCATAATTAAGTTTAAATTTATAAACTATCTTTTTATTTAGCTAAAATCCAATCTGAGCTCGCGTATGCCGTCCAATCCTAAGTTCGCTGATTACCTGAGAAGATAAATTATTGGGTGACCTTCAAAGCTCAGTGTGCAACTCAGCCCATATACAAAACCAAGATAACATATAGTCATACAGAAATCAATAACCGAGCAGACACGGATGACATGGCATATCATGCGATACAATATAACAAACAAATCAAATACAAATGACATGGCATTTTATGCAATGCAACATAACAACCAAATTAAATCATACCCCCATCCGCTACACACTATCTCCATCCCACACAACACACCAATTAGGGTAATTAATACCCATCCAACCCCACATGCCAAATTAGTGATCGTATGTCACTATACAGAATTATACTATCAAGCTGCTATATATAATGTGAAAATTTGCCAGAACATATATATGCAGTGTTTAACTACTAGATAAAGAAATTTGCGATGTTACAGCCAAAAATTGCAAAACATAGTCTGCTAGAACTTCTTTTGTCACATATCTTATCCTATCCCAATGCACATGCAAAGACATACCATATGCACAGATTTATTCAGACTATACATGCTTATTTATTAACTTATCAGATCAGATATGTGCTTTTAATGCATACAGCATCACAGACCAGAATTATGCACAACAGCGAAATCAAAGATACAATATAGACATGCTTACCCAAATACGCATGCAACAAATATATAGTTTTAATATATTGCTTGTACTCACGAAATGTTTGCATTTAATCATCATGCATAACCTAATGGTTTTAACCGATTTTCAATATGACCACTTAACCGTTATGGAATTTTACTGAACCACGCATTTGAACCACTTAATCCACGAAATGGGCCCACATGCCCGTGTGGCCCACACGCCCTCAATGTCCAGCTTGTGTGGCCGACGTATCCAGACACACGGTCATGTGACATCGAGTAGCAGATTCAATTTTATGCAGTTTCACAGTTTAATTAAGTTCGAGTCACACACCTGATGATTTTTAGAACACCAACACTACAACACACTTCCAGACCCTATGAATGACATCTAGAATAAACCGATCAGTAACAATGCACCAAAACATCACTTGTTCGACCTAAACAATAGAGCATTCGGCCCTGGCTAAAAAAAAGTCCATAACTCAATATTCAAACGCTTACCCCAAGAACAATTCAAAGGCCCTCAACTCATCGGGGGAGGGTGCGCCTTACTGTAACACCCCTAACACGTATCCGTCACCGAGTAGGGTTACAAGGTATTACCGATTAGTACACATCATTTAATATATATAATTCATACATTTATGCATTCATACTCCAATATCCTTTAATCACAATCACATTGTCCCTTATAAGGGCCTACGATGTAACACCCAAAAATTTAAGTCTTTAATTTTTGCATGATTTGACACAAGTTACTTGTTTGCTTTAATGGCTAAGTGATTTGGGTGTGTATGAGGGTGTTTGAGAAGCCTGGGTTTAAGTCTTGGCTTTTGCAGAAATTTTAGTTTTGCTCTTAAATGAATCTGGACACTGACATATAGGCCTTATAAATAATAGTGCTTGTTTTATGACACAAAAAGAGCTTGTGATCTAGTGCAATGTGGCGTGTTGTGTAACTGTGGGGTTTGAGGTTCAAGTCCTGGGTTACACAATTGAGTGTTTGTTTTGCTGCTTGAGCTATGTAGGTAGTGGAGTTGGACTGAAACACAACTAAGAGGGTTGAGGAGGGATTTTAGGAGAAAATCAAGGAGATGAGAGGGGAGGGAGTTTGTACCGAATTGGGACTCTGGCACTCAAGATTTCGGCCAAGAGAGGTATATTGCTCATTTGGGTTTTTCCTCTCTCTTTGGCCGAATGTGGTAGGTTCTTTTAGCATTTTGTCTCTGCTCACTTTTTCCTTTTTATATTGTTCTTTCTTTTCCTCTACCGAATCCACTATTCTCTTCCCCCTTCTCTTTGCTGTTTTTTTTCTCTCATCTACTTCCCAAACCTTGACCGAATAGTATATCCCTTTTTTCCCTTCTCTATTTTTCTTTCGGTGTTCTTCTGTTTTGGGTTTTGGCTGACTGTCTCTGTACTTTGCTGTGGTGTTGTGGTTTCGGTCTTACAAGAGTTCTGACGAATCGGTAGGAACTCATAAGTTCCCTCATTTGATTCTCTGTTATTTCTTTATGTGTTCAAATCTATTTTCTTCTATCTTTTTTGAAAGCCGAATGATTCTTCTTACATGTTCTAGCTGCGATTCTTGTCTTTTCCTTACGATGTGGTGGTTGTTGGGTGCTAGGTATTTTAGTGGAGTGAAGGGGTGCAAGTGACTAAAGCAATCAAAACCTTTTCGTTCATCGTTCAGTTAAGGTAAAAGCGTTATCTCGGTCTTTTTGAGCATAGGTCAATATCCCTATGTTTCTACAAGTTTGATATTCATGGATTTAGCCACTTGTGAATGATTCTACTTGATGAGATCTGTTGTTATTATAGTAAGTCGACAAGTAGCATTCGATCGTTTTGGTCAACGATTTAAGAGGAGTAAATCACATATTACTCAGTCAAGGTTGGGTGCGTGAAAAACTTGGAGCGGTTATATAAACAGGTGTGTATTCACCCTATTTTGACCGTCAAACGGCAAAAGCCAAAAGCCGAAAGATTGGGCTTTGAGGTCACATGGGCGTGCAAACGCTCATGTGGTCAAACCAAGCCCATGAATTATGAGCGTATGAATGTGGAGGCCTCCATGAGTATTCTTATGGGCTCAGGTCGTATTGGGCCGAAATGGGCCATGTGGGCCCCACACGGATAAAATCCACGATTTGTGGTAAATACTATGCTGGGCTATGTAGGTCTCATAGCCGTGGCAAAATCTAGGCTGAATGGGCTGCATGAGCATGTGGGCCCACTTGGGTCGAGAAATGGGCATTGGGCCCATTTACACTGTTATGACCATTTAGGTTACCGGAGTCGCTCGAGGCGACTGCAGACCTTCTGAGAGGTCGATATCTGCACTGCGACCTTAAATTAGTAAAATGACCAAAATACCCCTAAAAGGTAAAATGACTATTTTACCCCTAATAGATAGAAATGACTGTTATACCCCTAAAGGTAGGTGGACTGATGTGCTCATGATTTGTATATGACTGTTATTGAGTATGAAATTCTACATATACATATGATTTATGACATGACATACTGCATGGGGTTGGGATATATATAGAGGAAGTATATCAGATTGGCGGCTTTGCCACATATGTTGTTATTGGCGACTTTATCGGCATCGCGACTTTGTCGCGACATCATTATTATTGGCGCCTTTCTTTGTGATATTGGTGTGTTAATTTGGGTGGGTCAATTTTATCCCCACATGGTGTGTTGGTGGTACGGAATGGTATGTTGGCTGGATTGAGATGGGTTGCATTATTGCACTGTACTAATGTGGTATTGGGCTAAGGCCCATACTGTTACTGTATTGGGCTAAGACCCACACTATATCATTCTCAATAGGGCTCGAGCCCGGACTATTACTTGCATGTTGTGATGACTAATCGATAGGGATTGCACACTAAGTTTTCGTAAACTCACCTTTTTCCTTTAAACTGTACATAGAAAATCCTCAGCCATAGGCAATTTGGTGCTGTGAGGGGCTCGGAGATGGCCACACAACTGCAGCTGTCCTACACTTGCTTTCTTTTAAATTTAAAGTTTACGTTGGGTTTTGTTTATATAATAAGGCCATTATGTTTGTTTAAATTTTTAATTGGGGTTGTTTACTTATTTTAAACTGCTAGTTTAGGAGAAGACAAATTTTTAAAATAATTATTGTTTACAAATACACGAAATTTAAACATTAGAGTTTTCAAAAGCTTCCGCGATTTTAAATTAACCTACTATAACTAGAGCAGATAATAAGGCAAACGTTTTGACTGGATGATTTGTTTAATAATAATAAAAGGGTTTTTTTAAACTTAGAAACGAATTTTTACCAAAAAGTCAAATTTTCGAAAGACACATCAATGTGACACGCCAGATTCGACCATAACTTCTAGGCCGGGTTTGGGGTGTTACATACGAGGCCTTAAACATGCTTTAGAAGTGGTTCGGGACTAAACCGATAACTCGGGAAATTTTTGGAAACTTAGAAAAATTTTCAATCATTCAGAGGTCACACGCCCGTGTGAACAGGCTGTGTGCCTCACATGGCTCCAAACACGCATGTGTCTCATGCCGTGTAGAAACAGGGCATACATACTGACTTTGTAACATCCTGAAATTGGGCCTAGTAGGATTGAGCCCAATGGGCCTTAGGCATAGTAGCGCCATTTAAGGGTAATCTACTTACCTATTCAAATACCTATCAACTCATCTTGCTTTACAAGACATAATTCACATCTATGATTCATTCAATAAAACCATTCCAAATATGCATTATCAATTCAACCTCATTCATTCATTATAGGTCAAATTACCTAATTCAAAACAAAGCCATTCACACATCTTTATACATTAACAAAATCATCATCACAAGTCAACTTAAATGGCCCAAAACACATGTTCATCAAGCATATCAAAATGACTCAAGCATATACATGTCATATACCATATATACACAACTCAAAAGTACCAAAATAGATGTCCAATAGTGCGATGAAGTTCCTAATGATCCCCGGTTCCGAGCTAGCTTCGATTTACTATAAAACATAGAAGAAAAATAAACAAAGTAAGCTATATGGCTTAGTAAGTTCGTATGTATATATGAAATAATCAACATCATTCTTTATCACTTCCAAATAGATACATAATTTGCAATTAAAACCTCAATCAATAAGATAATTATAAATTTTTTTGAGAATAGAGATCGCTTATGCCATAGTCCAACTTCTATAAAAATTCAAAATTAACTTATTCAATCACATATTCTTTCAATTTAGTCCATATCACACTTTAAAGCACTTTTACACTTTTTCCCCAAGTATTTCACAACTTTTACAATTTAGTCCTTATTTCACAAAACACAAAATTCACATAATTTTAATAAAACCCATGCTTGGCCGAATTACATATAGGTCCATAGCAGCCAAAAAATTTCATTTATTTCACATTTTAACCACTAAATTTGCATTTTTCATAATTTAATCCCTATTATGCATTTTCATCGAAAATCACTTAACAAAACATGTAAAACTATCATCAAGCTTTCATATTTCAACATTAAACATTAAAGAACACATAGATTCAACAATGGAAACTCTCAAAATCTTTAAAAATTTTAAAATTAAAGGTGCAGGGCTAGCTAGATTGAGTCGTAACGATTAAAAAATAAAAATCATAAAAATCGAGCAAAAGCGGACTTACTATAAAGCTTGCATGTGGCGAACCCTAAAATGGACAAAATGGCTTTAGATTTGTTTTTTTACTAAATTACCAATTTAACCTTAATTAATAACTATCATAACACCTTAATAAATGTCCAGTGATTTTGGAAGGTTTTAAATAAATTTTGGGGCTTCTGAAGTCACTTTTGGATCAAATATTAGCTTTGGGGAAATTTTGGTTTTAGGTGAAAAAACCCTAGAGGTTGGCGGGTAGGCCTTAAGAATAAAATGTGGAGGAAAATGACATAAGTGGAGTGTGGTGTAGTGGCAAAGAGTAGTATAAACTAACCATTCTTGCTAATATACCAATGTTTTAACATTCAAACATTAAAAGCTGGATAATTTATACCATTAACATAACACATGATAAACTATCATAAACCAAATCATTGTTATATTAACATCTCATGTCAAATAGTCAAAAGAATAATACTCATTCAAGTCAACTTTAAAACTTTAACCGACTCACGATGTTGCTCACACAAGCTTGAGTATCCATTGACACATGCAGGGATCTCAAGCCATTGTTACAATCTATATCACCGGTACATGGTACGTACCAAATAAATCACTAGCTTAAAGCCTGATAAATAACCACTAGCTCAAAGCCTGCTAAATAAACACTGACTCAAAGCCTGCTAAATGACCAACTGCTCAAAGCCTGGTAAATAATCACCGGCTCAAGGCCTACTAAATAATCACCGGCTCAAAGCCTACTAAATAAAAACTGACTCAAAGCCTGCTAGATAATTACTATATTCATTTACTATTTATCCCATAATCATTCAATAGATAATAAAAAATTAAACCTAATTATAATAAAGTATATGATAAGTAAAAATCATTATAAACATAGGACTAGTAGTACAAACTTACCTCAAGTACAACAGTTGTTACGGCAAAGTCGAAAACTAATCTTAGACTTTTGATTTCCACCGGTTCAAATCTGATTGATTCTTTTCTTGATCTAAATAATAATTTCATTCAATTAAATAATTCAAATAGCTTAATATCCTTAATTCTAACTTATAACCCATTTTAATGTGAAATTAAAATCACCTAACATTTTAACTTTTATGCAAATTAGTCTTTAAACTGACATTTACAATTTAACCACGTTAACAAAATTTCATGCTACACGATTTTTATAGGGTTCCTTAACAGCCTATATTTATCAAAATTTCACATTAACTCCAATGAATTTTGCTATTTAAACAATTTAATCCTTAATACTCAAAATCACTAAAATCTCTTAACAAAATAAGCTTATTCCTCAATCAAACTTAATATTGTAACACCCTTTCGTGTTCAAGCGGAACAGGATATGAGGCATTACGTAACTTAACTTTCATAAACATAACACATCGGCTATAAAGCTTGATTCAACTTAAAAATTTCTATTTAAACTCATAACACCTTATCCTAGGCCTACAAGGCCTTACACCTACTTTGGAAGTTTACTGAATTAAGCCGGAACTTTTATGCATAGAAAAATTTTGCCTAAATAGGGTCACACACCTGTGTTGCTCGAGGGACACGCCGTGTGCCCCACGAGACATGCCTAGTTTCCTCACCGTGGTCGAGGATGACTTATTTCACATGGCGGACACACGCTCGTGTCCACGACCGTGTCCTTACACCTCGACACGCCTGTATCTCACCTCTTATGCCAAAACCTTGGCATTCTATTTATAACGTCAACACTTCACTATGGTCACACGCCAAGGCACACACGTGTCCTTAGGCCGTCTGTCGAATTAAATTATTAACATTAGGTGTAGACAAGAGAAGTCCGAACATGGCGACCATGATTCACAGTCGTACCTCATCAATAGGCTCGCCTGCTTTGCCTGGCCACAAACACTGCAGGCGTGTGCCCATGAGGCGTGTCATCCTGCATGACAAGAAAAGTTCTACTCGGAATAGGGTACTTAGAGGCAAAAAACACATTCAAAGCCTATTCAAACACCCTAGTAGGAATTCTACTTGAATTAGGATATGTAGAGGCCAAGTAAAGCATCTCAAAGTCTATATAAACACCCTAAGGGCAACTTAAGGGAGTTCATGAAAACCTTGCGAGCCATCATTAGCTAGGAAGGAAGGAGGTCCAAGGTTCTAGTTGTAGCGTTTGCATCTGCTTTTAGATTATTTTATTAAATGAATTTAGACCTTGGCCATAGGGTTATATTTAGTTGCATGGTTTAAGATACAAGGAGCTAGTTGGTAAAGTGGCTAGCAGCGTGGATTATGTTATAAAGGAGCTCGGTTCAATCTCATGAGAAGCAAGGAATATTTATTTTATGAGTGGACGGTAAGAGTTTCAGTTGAATTTAAACTCATCGATTTAAGGAAGGATCCCACATCGGAAAGATACAAGGAATGAAGGTGAAGAGCTAGCTATATAAAGAGCATGCCAGAGAAGGGTTAACATACCTTGGTGGGCGTTGGGCACAGGAGTGGTCGCAGCATGTTTAGCACCGAGTCCTATCGTGTGTAACTCTCTACTCTAGTTGTAGAAAGCAATGCCGAAGTGCAGTCCACGGTAATAGTAGCCACACGAGCATGCGAGTGCACGTGTGGGCTTCGACGCGATAGTTGAGGCCATCAAGAGTATTCTTGTGGGTTGGGGCTACTTGGGTCGCGATGGGTCAAGTGAGCCCATGGGCTCGTATTGCCCAATAGAATAAATTGTGTGATGATGCGTATATAGTGAACTAGACTAGGTGGAACTTATATACGTGGATAGATTTAGGTTAGGTGGGCCACACGAGCGCAGGGGCCGAATAGGTCAAATCGAGTTTTAGCGTAAACATCCAGAAAGACCTAAAATGGTAGTTGAGTCGCTCAAGCGACATCGGGCCTTTAGAAAGGCCATTCCAGTACGTAAATTATTGAAATACCCTTGGTGGGTAAATTACTTAAAATACCCTTGGTAGGTAAATTACTAAAATACCCTTAGTAGGTAAATTACTTAAAATACCCTTGGTGGGTAAATTACAAAAATACCCTTAGTGGGTAAATTATGAAAATACCCTTGGTGGCTAAATTACAAAAATACCCTTGGTGGGTAAATTATGAAAATACCCTTAGTGGGTAAATTACTAAAATACCCTTAGAGGTAAAATTATGGTTATACCCTTGGGGTTGATTAGCATGATTATGTTGTTTTATGTCTATCCGATTATGATGATAATTCATGTTATACTTATATTTGATATATGTCTAGCATACATGACATAACGCATAGACTAATTATTATGTCATATTACACGTGTATGATGAGAGGAGGGGAAGATTGATATCTGTGACTTTGGGTCACTAGTGGTTTGGCACCACCGTGGTTTGGTACCGATATGTTATTCGTGACTTTGGGTCACCAGAGGTTTGGCACCTCATAGCGACTCGTCCCAGTGGCTTAGCACCACAAAGGGTTGGCCCACATTTGATAAAACGGATTGTCGCCAAGGATTTGGTATCACAACGGGTTGGCCCACATATGAATTATTCGTGACTTTGGGTCACCAGTGGTTTGGCACCACATCATTATTGATATCGGTGACTTTGGGTCACAGTGGTTTGGCACCACCAAAGGGTTTGGTACCACATGGGGTAGAATCGGGAGTTTTGATGGTTAGGTTTTGGGTTGCATGACATGCATATTTTCATATGAAATTGTGTAAGGGTTTAACACACGTTGGATGGGATTTACACACCGAGTCTCGACGACTCACCCTTAGTTAAATTTTACAAGTAATCATTAGATCGCAGATTTGGGAGTCGAGGTGGACTCATGAGGCCATACATATGTTTACTCAGAATTCATTTCTTTTATTTGGACTTATTTTTATTTGGGTTTTGTTATGTAATAAGGCCTTGGTATTTTATTTGGTTTTAGCGCTTAAATTGGTCACCGCTACTATTAAATGTTTAATGCGGATTTTCCTAAAATATTAATAACCCATTTCTTATTCAAAATTACTCAACTCAATTTTCACAACAAATACAATTTTACAAACTAATAACAACTTTGTAAATGGGCATTAAATGAATCAGTTTTATATACAAACCATGAAACGTGGAGTTTCAAAAGAATACGAACTTTTTAACGAACGTATAATTTTAAACATTCCTTTCATGTGACATGCCGATCCGGTCGTAACGCTTAGGCCGAGTTTGGGGTGTTACAATTATGGTATCGAGCCGGGTTCAAAACTCTACTGTGGGTTTGGGTTCAAAATGTTTTCAAAGGATGGTTTAGAAAATATATATATCTCTTTTACGTAAGTATGGCACTTTAGAGTCTCCTGCAGACCCGAGTCTCCGGCACCAAATCAGAAGTTTCCTTTTTACTATATTTCATTATATGTCAATGATTGTATTTATTCTCGATGTGTAGATGTGATATAAGAATTGTATGTATGTGTGAAAAATATATGTTTGCTTTTGGTAGATAGTTTGGTTATGTGAAGGGTTCCAAGATTTAATTAGAAAGTATATTAGTTTTATTAAGATCGAGTACGCAACAAGAGCGTAGTGTGGTGGGTTAGGATGTGATCAGTTAGTAGTTGGAAATTTCGAGACCTAAATTTCTTTAAGGAGGGTAGATTTGTAACATCCCTAAATTGGGCCTAGTAGGATTGAGCCTAATGGGCCTTAGGCATAGTAGCGTTTAAATTGGTCATTGCTTACTATTAAATGTTTAATGCGGATTTTCCTAAAATATTAATAAACCGCTTCTTATTCAAAATTACTTCAACTCAATTTTCACAACAAATACAATTTTACAAACTAATAACAACTTTGTAAAATGGGCATTAAATGAATCGTTTTATATACAAACCACTTAAACGTGGAGTTTCAAAAGAATACTAACTTTTAACGAACGCATAATTTTTAAACATTCCTTTCATGTGACATGCCGATTCTTATTGTAACGTTTAGGCCGAGTTTGGGGTGTTATAGACTTGGTCACACGGCCAACCACACACCCGTGTGTCTAGTTCGTGTGCCCTTCGAAGTAGCCATATATGTCCGTGTGCTAGACCGTGTGCTAGGCCGTGCCAAACCTATAGGGTATACTGACTTATGCAACGCGACCAAGTCACATGTCTGTGTGATAGGTCTGTGCCATTTAAGGGGTATACTGACTTGTACCACACGACTAGTCACATGCCCGTGTGTGAGACCGTGTGGAGCATACTAACTTCAATTCAATTTCAACACCAGGGGATACATGGCTGAGATGCACGCCTGTGTCTCTACCCGTGTGGACAAAAATAGGCTATTTACCAAACCAATTTGCCACCGATTTTGCACATACCTATACAAGCTCAATTGGTACCAATTTAAGAAACAAATATGTAGCCAAAAATAATCAACCAATGCACAATGATACTATATCCATTTCAACCATTCCAATACTCAATTCAATGCCACTTACCTTTTCAAATACCTATCAACTCATCTTGCTTTACAAGACATAATTCACATCTATGATTCATTCAATAAAACCATTCCAAATATGCATTATCAATTCAACCTCATTCATTCATTATAGGTCAAATTACCTAATTCAAAACAAATCCATTCACACATCTTTATACATTAACAAAATCATCATCACAAGTCAACTTAAATGGCCCAAAACACATGTTCATCAAGCATATAAAAATGACTCAAGCATAAACATGTCATATACCATATATACACAACTCAAAATTACCAAAATAGATGTCCAATAGTGCGATGAAGTTCCTGATGATCCTCGATTCCGAGCTAGCTTCGATTTACTATAAAACATAGAAGAAAAATAAACAAAGTAAGCTATAAAGCTTAGTAAGTTCGTATGTATATATGAAATAATCAACATCATTCTTTATCACTTCCAAATAGATACATTATTTGCAATTAAAACCTCAATCAATAAGATAACATAAAGTTTAACTAAAAAGCAACTCATAAGTTCTCATCTTCTTATAATTCATCATTCGAACAGTTTTCTGTACATACTTATACCGATACATATCTATTCTCGCCAATTCGTTTATCGGTTCACTTCAATTTTATAAATGCTTACGATATACGTACGTCGACTTTCCGATGCCATAGTCCCTACCGTGGTCTTACACATACATTGCCAAGGCCCTACCGTGGTCTTACATTCACATGCCATAACTTGGTTATGGTCTTATTATCCAATTTGTCATAGTCTAACTATGGTCTTATTCAGCAACTCGTATGTTTAAACCGTACATTTAAATTCAATATCTCCAAATTTAACTAATAGAATACATAAAATTTCAATTATATCCATCAATTAAACAAATGCAAAATTAAGTTCAATTATACGAACTCACTCGTATACAGAAATGACAGATCAGGTCGACTACTCGATAACTTTGCTTTTCCCCCGATCTAAATCCGAATTCTTTCTTTATTGATCTATAAAAATTCAAAATTAACTTATTCAATCACATATTCTTTCAATTTAGTCCATATCACACTTTAAAGCACTTTTACACTTTTTCCCCAAGTATTTCACAACTTTTACAATTTAGTCCTTATTTCACAAAACACAAAATTCACATAATTTCAATAAAACCCATGCTTGGCCGAATTACATATAGGTCCATAGCAGCCAAAAAATTTCATTTATTTCACATTTCAACCACTCAATTTGCATTTTTCACAATTTAATCCCTATTATGCATTTTCATCGAAAATCACTTAACAAAACATGTAAAACTATCATCAAGCTTTCATATTTCAACATTAAACATTAAAGAACACATAGATTCAACAATGGAAACTCTCAAAATCTTTAACAATTTTGAAATTAAAGGTACGGGCTAGCTAGATTGAGCCGTAACGATTAAAAAACATAGAAATCATAAAACCGAGCAAAAACGGACTTATTATAAAGCTTGCATGTGGCCGAACCCTGAAATGGACAAAAATGGCTTCCTTCCTTGTTGTTTTCGGTTTAAGATGAAGAAATAAATATGATAGCAATGTTTTATTTTACTTAATTTGTTTTATTAACTAAATTACCAATTTAACCTTAATTAATAACTATCATAACACCTTAATAAATGTCCATATATGTCCACTCATACTATTAATGGTTTAATTACCACATAAGGACCTTAAATTTAAGGTTCTATAGCTATTAGACAGCTTTAGCTATTAGAACTCAAGTTTTACGCTTTATGCGATTTAGTCCTTTTTATCAAATTAACTATTCAAACAATAAAATTAGCTCACGAAATTTTCACACATATCAAATAACATGGTGTAAATACCAAAAATAATATTTAAATAAATTTTTGACATAGAATTTGTGGTTCTGAAATCACTATTCTGATTTAGCTAAAATCGGGCTGTTACACTTACGACCTTCTCCTATCAAAAACACAGACATAATTAGATCACTCCAATCGAAAACTTGTAACACCATATACCTGGTCCGGTCACTGTTTCGAGCTATAAGATATTATAGCTATAAAACTTTAACACAATTCAAAATTTATAGTCAAACATAATCAAAATACTTCATCACCAATAATTTCCATGCTTTTCGAACAATTTGAGACCTAAATTGAGCTTGCAGAACATTTAAAACAAGCCAAGATCAAATCTAGATTAAATTGAAACTTTTACAAAATTTTAAGTGAAAAGTGAATACAAGGGTCATACGACTATGTGACCAAGCTACATGAAAAAGGTTAGCCCGTGTATGGCTACCCCCACATATCCGTGTGTTGAAACCGTGTAACTAACTGTGCCCATGTTCTTCAAGGTCACACGACCGTGTCCTCAGGCCGTGTTACTCACTGTGCTCGTGCAAACCACCCTGCAATGGAAGATAACAATTCATACGGTCGTGTGACTACTCACATAATATACCTTCAAATGCATTTAAACAAGTTCAAAACACAGCAAAACATACAACCTAAGTGCCAAAACATTATTGCCTAAACGACACCATAATTCAATTACCAACCAAAAATCACATTACATATCAATTTAGTTTGCATACAACAATTCTCAAATACATTCATTTCATCCATTTAAGTAACATGAACCAACAACATATTCAACAGTCTTGACATCAAAAACCAAGTACCACTACAAAATGACTATTAACATACATTACTAAAACCAAAAGGTCATTTTTAACAAAACACATATCAACTTTACACATTAGTACATTTACAATCAAAACAACAAAACATTCACTACTTTAAAAAACAATATCCTTGTTACATGCCATTTTAAGGACCAAAATTAACATATAACTACAAAATAGAGTGCCGGATAGTGTGATCTCCAAAACTTCCAATCAACAGCAAAAGTCTGACAACCTACAAGGAATACAACCAAAACCAAGAAAGCTTACATATAGCTTAGTAAATTCCTATAATAACATCACATACCTTTTACTAGAGTATAAAACATACAAAGTATAAACTAACCATTATTGCTAATATACCAATGTTTTAACATTCCGAAACATTTAAAACTGGATAATTTATACCATTAACATAACACATGATAAACTATCATAAACCAAATCATTGTTATATTAACATCTCATGTCAAATAGTCAAAAGAATAATACTCATTCAAGTCAACTTTAAAACTTTAACCGACTCACGATGTTGCTCACACAAGCTTTAGAGTATCCGCAACAAATGCAGGATCTCAAGCCATCGTTACAATCTATATCACCGGTACATGGTACGTACCAAATAAATCACTGGCTTAAAGCCTGATAAATAGCCACTAGCTCAAAGCCTGCTAAATAAACACTGAATCAAAGCCTGCTAAATGACCAACTGCTCAAAGCACGGTAATAATCACCGCCAAGGCCTACTAAATAATCACCGCTTCAAAGCCTTCTAGATAAAAACCGACTCAAAGCACGCTAGATAATTACTATATTCATTTACTATTTATTCCATAATCATTCAATAGATAATAAAAAATTAAATCTAATTATAATAAAGTATATGATAAGTAAAAATCATTATAAACATAGGACTAGTAGTACAAACTTACCTCAAGTACAACAGTTGTTACGGCAAAGTCGAAAACTAATCTGAGACTTTTGATTTCCACCGGTTCAAATCTGATTGATTCTTTTCTTGATCTAAATAATAATTTCATTCAATTAAATAATTCAGATAGCTTAATATCCTTAATTCTAACTTATAACCCATTTTAATGTGAAATTACGAAATTACCCTAACATTTTAACTTTTATGCAAATTACTCTTTAAACCCGACATTTACAATTTAACCACAGTTAACAAAATTTCATGCTAGACGATTTTTATAGGGTTCCTTAACAGCCTATATTTATCAAAATTTCACATTAACTCCAATGAATTTTGCTATTTAAACAATTTAATCCTTAATATTCAAAATCACTAAAAATCTCTTAACAAAATAAGCTTATTCCTCAATCAAACTTAATATTGTAACACCCCTTACCCGTGTTCGAAGCCGGAACCGGATATGAGGCATTACGTAACTTAACTTGCATAAACATAACACATCGGCTATAAAGCTTCGATTCAACTTAAAAAATTTCTATTTAAACTCATAACCTGCTTATCCTAGGCCTACAAGGCCTTATACCTACTTTCGAAGTTTACGGAATTAAACCGGGAACTTTTATGCACTTAGAAAATTTTTGCCTAAACAGGGGTCACAGACCCGTGTTGCTCAAGGGACACGCCCGTGTGCCCCTGAGACATGCCCGTTTTCCTCACCCGTGGTCGAGACTGACTTATTTCATATGGCCAGACACACGCTCGTGTCCCTGACCCGTGTCCCTTACACGGCCTCGACACGCCCGTATCTCAGCCCTTGTGCCAAAACCTTGGCATTCTATTTATGACGTCATCACTTCACTATGGTCACACGGCCAAGGCACACACCCATGTCCTTAGACCGTGTGTCAAATTAAATTATTAACATTAGGTGTAGACTTCTGATAAACCGTAAAAGTAATATATTTTAATCCCACATTTAGCATACTTTTGGATGATTTATTCCCTGAATTGTGTAAAAAGGTGCTCTTAATCCTTTCTTTTCATGTTTCATACTCAGGAAAGCACATAGGGACGAAAAGAATGAGAAATGGGCTCAAAACGGACCAAATAGGCTATATCACGAAATTAGCACGACTGGACTTAAGCTTCACACACTGCCTCTTAAGAGAAGTCCAACACCGCCTCGACCACGATTCACACTACCAGTACCTCATCAATAGGCTCGCACAACCGCTGGCCACAAAACACACTGCAGGCAGCCCATAGGCATGTCCTCGCCATGCCAAGAAGAGTTCTACTGGAATAGGGTACTTAGAGGCAAAAAAATACATTCCAAAGCCTATTCAAACACCCTAGTTGAAATTCTACTTGAATTAGGATATGTAGGGGCCAAGTAAAGCATCTCAAAGTCTATATAAACACCCTAGGGGGCAACTTAAGCGGGGAGTTCAGCAGAAACCTTCTGCCAGAGCTAGTGGTTAGCTAGGCCAAGGAGCCGAGCCAGGAGGTTAGATTTGTGGGAATCACTCGAAGATAGCCAATTGATCCATCTCAAGAAGCCAGGATTCTACTCAAGACGGCAATCTCTCCTTCAATTCCTTCAGGGGGTTTTAGGGACTTCTTATGTTTTGTTTTATCTTTTCTTCTGAAATGTTTTCTTTTATCGTTATGAACTAAGCCCTTCAGATACCTAAAGGGGATGAAACCTAAGACGGATCCTATTATTGTTTTCTGAACTATATGATAAATACTTGATTTGTTCTTAATTATGTGAGCTTAATTCTTGTGTTAATATTTCCGGGATATTGATTCAAGTTGAATGTGCTTAGGTGGTGGAGCAAAAGTCCCTGCTTAAGAGTAGATCTAGCATAATTAAGCAGAGTTGATCGCGCCTAGAGATAGGGTGACGAGATTTTACCGGATTAGTGTGAAACCTAATATGGGAGTCCATAGATCAAGTTAATGTAATTCTAGGGGTTTTAATTAGAAAGAGATTTCAATTAATCAACCTAGGGTTAGACGTTATTCGCCTCGAGAGAGGGTTAATATAAATTAGGGAATCCTACGAATCAAGTCAAGTGAATAAATCATCTGGTTCAATTTTAGATACTAAGTGAAGTCTAGGTAGATTCTTCCTAAGGGTATCGTCTTAATCAACTGAGTTTTCCTAAAGCTATTTCCCCAATTCATTCTTTTTGTCTTTGCGTCTTTAGCTTAGTAGTTAGTTAGTTTTTGATTAAACAACCAATCACTTATTATTTAGGCTAAATAATAGAAAGAAGGTTAGTATTAGTACTTTTAGTTCCTTTGGGTTTGACAATCTGGTCTTGCCTAAGCTATACTACTATTCGATAGGTGCACTTGCCTTAAGTCATTGTCAGAGTTAATTTCCAGGTTCGATCATTCTCTTTATAAATTTTAAAACTCGACAAAACAATGATCAACTTCACACGGCCTGGGAACACGCCCATGTCCATGGTCTTGCCTTCTACACGGCTGAGACACATGGCCATGTCTTTGCCCGTGTGTTTACTATCAAGGATACTAACTTGAAATTTTAACATACAAGGGACACACGGCCTGGTCACACACCTATGGGACTGACCATGTGTCACACACGGCCTAGACACACGTCCGTGTGCCTACCTGTGGACAAGAACAAGGCTATTTACCAAGCTCTTTTCATCACCCTAACTCATACATTCACAATCACATTCAATCATTCACTAAGTAACTTAATTAGACAACATACACTTTCATAAATAACCTCATCTTTTTATAAATTAACAATATTAAGCCATCATCTATAGCTATATACAAAAGAGTTAATCTTTAAAGCAGCCATCACATACTTGGCTCAAACAACAAAACATTTCACTAAGTCTAGCCTCTATACATGCCATACTCAAAATGTTAAATCTAAATATACCGAGATGAGCTAATAGTATGGGTGATCTTCCAATTATCTTCATATCCCGACCCGGCTCTTTGACACTATAAATCAAAGGAGAAGAAAGGGAGTAAGCTTTAAGCTTAGTAAGTTTACATGTAAATAATAAACATCATAACATATGCTAATCAATAAATGGCATTACATACTAAACAAGATCAATCCACATTCCATATCATGCTTACTCATTTCATCCCTTACCACTTTCCAACCATCTCACAAACATAATATTCACATTTATTAACATACATCCCTGCCTACATGATCGTATGAGACAACACTTAACAATTCCACAATAAACCATTCAAAATAATACCAAAAACTCGGTGGTTTCGCATGTAGCCCACCATTAATATTTAATAGTGTGGTATCGCACATAGCCCACCAAATGATGACATAAACAATGGTATCTGATAAACCTCAATTTATACATATTTTAACCCTATGCTTGGCTTATTTTTTGGATGAATTTTTATTAGATTTGATGAATTCGATGCTCCTAAACCCTTAATTTCATGTTTTACACTCTGGAGAGTTTAGGAAGTCGAAAAGAACAAGAAATGGGCCAAAATGGGACAAAATGGGCCTACCTTAGGAATCAACATGGCCTGGGCTAACAAACACGATCGTGTGATGCGATCAGGATCAAACATAGCCTGGATCAACGTACAAAGGCAGACCACACGATCGTGTGTGGAGAGCAAAATCGAGCACGATCTAAGGAAACGGACACGAGCGCGTCCCTGCCATATCAAAGTGTAATTCTATTCGGAATAGACCACTTGTGGGCCAGGGGAGGTGTTCCAAAGCTTATATAAACACCCTAGGGAGTAACCTAAAAGTGGACGTTGAATATAAGGTAGATAATACTATAAGACAGCCGTCGGGAGTAGTTCG
The DNA here is from genome assembly GCA_025506655.1 of Gossypium rotundifolium. NCBI lineage: Eukaryota > Viridiplantae > Streptophyta > Magnoliopsida > Malvales > Malvaceae > Gossypium > Gossypium rotundifolium. Next base: position 130,119,051 of record CP106723.1, read on the forward strand.
AAAGAAGGATCTCCATCAAGACTGAAGATCTCCCATCAAGTTCCTTAAAAATTTTTTTGGGTTTTCTTATGTTTGTTGTTTTCCTTATTTTAAGATGTTTCCCCCCATTAGTATTAACTAAATCCCTTAGATACCTAAGGGGATGAAACCTATGACGGATCTTATTACTATTTGATTTATAAGATAAATATTTGTTCTTATTCTTAATTGTGAGTTCTAATTCTTGTTTTGATAATTCAGGTTATTGATTCAAGTCGAATGTGCTTATTCAGTGAAGCAAAAGTCCCTGTTTAAGAGTAGATCAACACAATTAAGCGGAGTCAATTGCAACCCTAGAAATAGGGCTACAAAAATCTACCGGATTAGAGTCAAATCTAATAAGGGAATTCATAGATCCAGTTAATGCGACAATAGGGGTTTTAATTCGAAAGAAATTTCAATTAATCAAACTAAAGTTAGCTGTTTTTATTCTTGAAAGAGATATTAACATAAATCAGTGATTTCTACGGATTAAGTCAAGTGAATAAATCATATGAATCAAAAGTAATAAGTGAAGTCTAGGTGGATTCTTCCTTAGGTATTGCCTATCTCATATAAGTTGTCTACAAGTGTTTTCCTAATTCTTTCGTTGTCGTTTTTAATTAAGTTTTAGTTTAAAAAGAATTCACTCCAATTCTTAGGCTAGATAATAAAAAGATAGTAATTACTAGTACTATTGATCCTTGTAGATACGATATTACCGGTCTTTCCATAACTATACTATTGAACGATAGGTGCGCTTGCCTTTATTGTGATCGTAGTTAGTTTAAGACCACACCAAGTTTTTGGCGCCGTTACCGGGGACTAAGATATCAGGAACGCTAAATTTTTATTACTTTAGCCATTTTTTTTACCTTATTTGAAATTTATTTATTTTTTATTATTTTCTTTACTAAATTTTTTCCTTTTATTTGTTTCTGGCAGGTAACTCTAGTTTATGACTAGAAGGAACCCTTTAGGACCAATACTTTTTGACAGTGATATAGAAGGTACCACTCGCAGAAATCGAAGAGAAATAAGGCAAAGCCTACAATACATACAAGAAGAGCAAGAGGATGATACTTATAATACCGAAGAGATGGCTGATAATAATTCGCTACCCCCTGTGGTTGCCGCAAACCTAATGAATCAAAATCCTGTTCCTCATACTATGTATGATTATACTAAACCTAATTTAGCAGGAACAGAATCAAGTATTGTTAGACCTGCGGTTGCTGCAAATAATTTTGAACTAAAACCTAACACTATTCAGATGATTCAACAATTTGTTCAGTTTGATGGTTTGCAGGATGAGGATCCAAACAATCAATTGGCAAATTTTTTGGAATTCTGCAATACCTTCAAAACAAATGGCGTTTCTGATGATGCTATTCGTCTTCGGTTATTCCCCTTCTCGTTGAGGAATAAAGCCAAACAGTGGTTGAACTCGTTACCACGAGGATCAATCACTACATGGGAACAAATGACCAAAATTTTTTTACTTAAATATTTTTCACTGGCTAAAACGGCTAAGTTGAGGAATGATATCTCTTCTTTTGTGCAGATGGATTTAGAGACACTTTATGATGGATGAGAGAGATACAAAGATTTACTAAGAAGGCGCCCTCACCATGGGTTACCTCTGTGGCTACAGGTTCAAACCTTTTACAATGGTGTGAACCCCCCAACTAGGCAGTTGATCGATTCAGCCACCGGTGGAACCCTAAATCCTCTAAAACGGCTTATGAGTTTATAGAGGAGATGACACTAAATAACGATTAGTGGTAAGTTATGAGGACAAAGCCAACAAAAGCTGCCAGTATTTTCAACCTCGACGCAGTGACCATGCTATCAAACCAGGTAGAACTGTTAAATAAAATAATTAATGGTTTGTATCGTTCTTCGCAGGTACATCCAGTAATACAGTGCAATACAAATGAAGGAGGGACGAACAATATAGAATACCAACCTTACAACCCTAGCATAGAAAACGAACAGATGAACTATGTGGGTAACAATTCTAAACCTCAAAATTACCTTCGTAGTAACACTTATAATCTAGGTTGGAGAAACCACCCAAACTTCTCATGGGGTGGCCAACGAAATCAGAGACAACAACCCCCTCTAGGCTTTCAACAGCAACCCTACCCACAAGAGAAAAAGTCGAACCTTAAGGAGATGCTAATAAAATTTATCGCGGTATCAAAAACCCATTTCCAAAACACTGAAACAGCACTCAAAAATCAGCAAGCATCAATTCAAAGGCTCGAGAACCAATTAGGACAACTTGCTAAGCTCATATCTAAACGACCATAAGGTAGCTTGCTAAGCAACACTGAAACTAACCCAAAGGAGCAACTTCATGCCATTACTGCTCACGTTAGTGAAGGGTTAGATGAACCAAAATTGAGGCAAGAGAATGTGGTAGAGTAAGGCAAGGTTGAGATAAGCCATGATAAACCAAAACTGGTAAGTACAGAATACCAACCTCGTGTGCCATATCCCAATGCGACAAGGAAAAACCACACAGATGAACAACTCGGTAAATTTCTTAAACTCTTAAAAAATTACATATTAACTTATCGTTTATTGAAGCTCTTACGTAGATGCCCAATTCAAAAAAAATTTGAAAAGAACTTTTGACAAACAAACGGAAGTTAGACGAGGCGTCGCATGTGGAGTTAAAAGCAGTGTGCTCAGCAATCTTACAAAATAGACTACCACAAAAGTTAAAAGATCCAGGGAGTTTTACGATTCCTTGCTTAACTGGTAGTTTATCTGTTAATAATGATTTAGCAGATTTAGGGGCAAGGATCAATGTTTTTCTTATAAAATGTTTAAACAACTAGGTCTCGGGAAACCCAAACAAACTAGGATGAGCATTCAATTTGATGATAAAACTATTAGAGTTCCTAGGGGTATAATCGAAGATGTACTAGTAAAAATTGATAAATTTATATTCCCAATAGACTTTGTTGTTTTAGACATGGATAAGGACACTAAAACTAGAATTAATGTTGGTACAGGTGAGCTCATACTTCGTGTAGGTGACGAAACGATCACTCTCCATGCTCTTGACTCATCTAAGACATTGATTAATAAAGGTGAGAACATAAATTCTATTAATAACCATTTGGTTCAACCCTCTTTTCAGGAAGCACCACGAAATTACACAACTGAGCCATACCCTAGACCTCGTGCCAACAAAGAAATAACTCACAAGGAGTGAAGGCTTCAGATCGATGACCTAGACGAGTGGAAGACACATGTAAAGGAGAAACCAAAAACACAAGAAGCAGAACCGAGGCAACTCCATAAAGGACTTAAAGATAAAGGAATTGACTTCAAGGTTGGAGACCGAGTTCTAATGGATAATACAGATCCTTGTGCTGCCACTTCTGAACCTAATGGAATAATTCCTTTCACGGTACTTAATACTTTTCCATATGGTATAGTCGAGGCAACTCACTCTCAATTCGGCACCTTCAAGGTAAATCGTACTAATCTAAAACCTTATTTTAATACAATTGATAGCAAGAATGAGGAGTCTCAACTCCTCAAGCCACCATGATTATGCGAATGAAAGGTTAGTCTAGCTTAAGACTTTAAACGAGCGCTTCTCGGGAGGCAACCCGAGCACTAACTTCACTAATGTCATTATTTTTTCTATTTTTAGTACCTAACTAAAAACTAACCAAATTAATAAAGCGCAGGTTTCCCTACCACACGGCATTGTACACGAGTGTGGCCGTGGTCGTGTGGATACCACAAATAGGCGCATCGGTGTGGTAGAGACCGTGCGAACCAAGGACGAAAATTTTTTCCAAAAACACGGGTTGCGATTAAACGACACGCCCGTGCTTTTAGGCCGTGGCTGACACTGATTACGCAACACGGGCGTGGAAAACTCTATACAGGCGTGGGAGAAACAAACGAGGTAGCACACGGCTGTGTGATACGACCGTGTGACCTAACACGCCCAGGGCATACGGGCGTGGGCAGCAACCAGATGCCCTAATTTCTATTTAAACCCCCTTCTTCTCACCTTCTTCCCCAATTCTTCTTCTCCCAAATCGTACCTACTACACCCCTTTCTTTTTTCCATTCTTTTTTCATTTTCCTTTCCTTATTTCCTTTATTCTTTCTTTACACCACCATCCTTGCCACCATACACAATGAATAATACTAGAGGCAAAACCAAGACCACCATCCCCATGTCGAAAAAGTGATCGTGTGTTAGATTCTTAAAAATTTATATAATGAATTATCTAGCCTAAAAACTAACTGTGACAATGACTTGAGGCAAACGCACCTATTGAACAGTAGTATAGTTCCGTGGCAAGACCGGATTGTCGAACCCAAAGGAACCAAAAGTACTAATACTAACTTTCTTTCTATTATTTAACCTAAGAATTAAAGGAATTGTTGTTTAACCTAAAATTAACTAACTACTAAGCTAAAGATGCTAAGACAAAGAGAATGAATTGGGGAAATCGTTGTGGGAAAAACCAATTGATTGAGATAATACTCGAGGAAGAATCCACCTAAACTTCACTTGTTATTTAACTCTGAACCAGACGATTTATTCACTTGACTTGATCCGTAGGATTCCCTAATTTATATTAATACCTCTCTTGAGGCTACTAACGTCTAACCCTAGGTTGATTAATTAAAATTTTTTTCTAATTAAAACCCCTAGAATTGATTTAACTCGATCTATGGAATCCCATATTAGGTTTGACCCTAATCCGGTAGATTTTCGTCATCCTATCTCTAGGGTTGCGATCAACTCCACTTAACTATGCTATGTCTACTCTTAAACAAGGAATATTCCTCTTCTGCCTAAGCACATCAATACTTGAATCAATATCCTGAAATATCAAAACAAGAATTAAGAACACATAATTAAGAATAAATCAAGTATTTAGCATATAGTTCAGAAAACAATAACAAGATTCATCTTAGGTTTCATCCCCCTCAGGTATTTGAGGGGTTTAGTTCATAATTATTAAAGAATACATCTCAGAAGAAAATATAAAACAAAACAGAAGAAAATATAAAACAAAACATAAGAAAAACCCTAAAACCCCTTGAAAGAATTGAAGGGGAGATCCTCAGTCTTGAATATGACACCGGTTTCTTGAGATGAATCAACTGGCTTTCTTTGAGTGAATCCCACAATTTAGCCTCTCTAGCCCGGCTCCTTGGCCTAGCTAAACGCCCCCTTTAAGGTTGGCCTATAGGGTGTTTATATAGGCTTTTGGAATGTGTTTCTTTACCTCTAAGTACCCTAATCCGAATGAAACTCTTTTTTGCTGCGGTAGGGACAAGCCCAAGTGGCACGGCCGTGTGTTTCGGGGCCAGGCCGTGTGAAATTCGTACTTTGGCCTACTTTCTCCATTTTCGGCCCGTTTCTCATTTTTTCATCTTCCGGTGCTCTCCTAAGTATAAAAACATGTAATTAAAGGATTAGGAGCACCAAATTCCACAATTCCTGGAATAAATCATCCAAAAATATGCTAAATGTGGGTATGTACATATTACGGTTTATCAAAAAGCAAAAGGATTCTAGCACGGTTTCCCCTTGCGCGACCACTCTACATAAGTTCATGAGGGCCTCTTCATTCCCTTGACAGGACAAGGACCTTTGAGTCCATTTATTTTTTCTTTTTCTTTTATTTTCATTTTTAAAGTCTTTCTCTTTATCTTTCCTGTCCTTAATTTATATTAATATATTTTGATTTCTTTAATTTAGGTTCAAGGGGCCGTTAAGGAACGACCACACCATCACCGAGTATCCACCTCCTCTGCCCAACTCTATACATATTTCTTTTCTTCGACTCCATCCAAAATTCAGGAAGTTTCACCTTTCTCCCTATCTTATGATTTTCTTATTATATTGCCATTATCTATCTTTATACATTGAGGACAATGTACATCTTAAGTGTGGGGAGGTGACAACAATACTGAATTATGCCTTGTTCTTAAGTAATTTTTTCATAATTATAATTAGTATGAAACTTCTATTGATATATAATTTTCATTGATATGTTTTGAAGTAAGTCATAGAGAATTGTGCGTTGATGGTTTAAACTTTAAGATATTAGAGAATCAAGCATGATAGGTTTATTTTCAGAATTAAAAATTTGGTTAGGTTGTTTCCCTAAATTTAAATATTACTTTGAAGTTTGAAATTTGCAAGGTTGACATCAAAAACCATAATTTTTGTGAAATTTTGAGCCTTTAGAGCATATACTTTTCTTGTTCACTCTATTGATTATGAGTATGTCAATAGTGATTTGTTATTCTAGAACTTGCTTCGATTATGCATGTCGAGACCACACTTTTGATTTGATATACTGAGATGATAAAGGCACCTAGGATTTAACCCACTTATTTCACCAAAAAGCCCACATTCATAATTAACCCCTAGTGAACCCCTTTGAATCCTATTAAACCGTTTCTTAATTTACCCTTAATGTTAACCCAAAACTCGTTCTTTTTGATTCATTAAGAATTTTCTCTATTTGAATTAACCCCTTTTTTGTCGAGATTTGATTTGAATAGTTGCTTAACTATGTTCTCTATTTCAGTTGTTAAGTTCTTTCTTATTATTGTAAGTTCTTATATTAAAAAAAAAAAAATAAAAATTTTCACTATTAGTTCTATGTTATTTGAGCTTAAAACAGTTAATTTCACATCTTTAGAAGAAGCTCGTGATATTACAATAAGTTTTCAATTGATATAATTATTCAAGTATTAGTCTATTATTTTAGTTAGGAAATTTGACAATTCAATCTCGATTTTAACCCTTTAATTTAGCCTTGATCCACATCTTTAACCCAAGCCCCATTACAACCCTTTTAAAAGACCTTTTGATTTGTGTATCATCTCATTTTATAGTGGTGGAGATTTGATTTTCATGCAAGCCTATGGTAATAACTCTTCATGTTTGACCTTTAAGTGCTTTATCTTGAACCTTAAATACTTTGAGTGATTTGAGTGAATCCTTAGTGGGGATGTCAATCCTTGTCGGTTTTGAATCAGAGGTAATTATTTAGGTAAGGGGAAACACCTATGTTTTCGTGCTACAAAAATTTATGACTTAGATTGTTTGAATCTTTAAGACTCTTTTAGTTAAATTATCCATGTATGAATTATCTATGAATTATGATGAGACATTATTGATGAGAATTATGATTTGATGAAGTTAATTTTAATTGTGAGTTGAGGATTTTTCTTGAGGACAAGCAAAGGCTTAAGTGTGGGATATTTGATAAGCCTCAATTTATACATATTTTAACCCCATTCTTGGATTATTTTTTGGAAGAATTTTCATTAGATTTGATGAATTCGATGCTCCTAAACCCTTAATTTCATGTTTTACACTCAAGAGAGTTTAGGAAGTTGAAAAGAACGAAAAACGGGCCAAAACGGGACAAAATGGGCCTACCTTAGGAATCAAGACGGCCTGGGCTACCAAACACGACCGTGTGATGCGATCAGGATCAAACATGGCCTGGATCAACGTACATGGACAGACCACACGACCATGTGTGGTGAGTAGAATCGAGCACGGTCTAAGGAAACGGACACGGGAGTTTATTGCCATATCAAAGTGTAATTCTATTCGAAATAGACCATTTGTAGGCCAAGGAAGGTGTTCCAAAGCCTATATAAACACCCTAGGGGGCAACCTAAAAGGGGACGCTGAATAGAAGGAAGATAATACTCGAAGACAGTCGTCGGGAGCAGCTCGGAAGAAGGATCTCCATCAAGACTGAAGATCTCCCATCAAGTTCCTTAGAAGTTTTTGGGTTTTCTTATGTTTTGTTATTTTCCTTATTTTAAGATGTTTCCCCCCAATAGTATGAACTAAATCCCTTAGATACTTAAGGGGATGAAACCTATGACGGATCTTATTACCATTTGATTTATAAGATAAATACTTGTTCTTATTCTTAATTGTGAGTTCTTATTCTTGTTTTGATAATTCAGGTTGTTGATTCAAGTCGAATGTGCTTATTCAGTAGAGCAAAAGTCCCTGTTTAAGAGTAGATCAACACAATTAAGTGGAGTTGATTGCAACCCTAGAAATAGGGCGACGAAAATTTGCCGAATTTGAGTCAAATCTAATAAGGGAATCCATAGATTGAGTTAATGCGACAATAGGGGTTTTAATTAGAAATAAATTTCAATTAATCAACATAAAGTTAATTGTTTTTAGTCTTGAAAGAGATATTAATGATAAACCATTTTAATCCCATATTTAGTATGTTTTTGGATGATTTATCCCTTTAATTATGGAAATAGGTGCTCCTAATCCCTTGTTTTCATGTTTTATACTCAGGAGAGCACCGGAGGATGAAAACAACGAGAAATGGGCCGAAAATAGAGAAAATGGGCCAAGTACAAATTGCATATGACTTGGCCCCCAAAATACATGGCCGTGCCTCTGTCACAGGTTCGACCACGGCCTGGCCTCAAATCACACGGGCGCGTACCATGGGCGTGTCCTTGACGCAGCAAAGAAGAGTTTCATTCGGATTAGGATACTTTCAGGCCAAGAAAGGCATCTTGAAGCCTATATAAACACCCTAGGAGGCAACTTAAATGGGGAGTTCAACAGAAGCCTTTTGTCAGGGCTTTTAGCGCGTTCAGCTAGGCCAAAGAGCCAAGCCAGAGGGGCCGAATTATGGGATTAACTCGAAGAAAGCTAGATGATTCATCTCAAGAAGCCAGAATCATACTCAAGACGGAGGATTTCTCCTTCAATTCCTTCAAGGGGTTTTAGGGTTTTCTTATGTTTTGTTTCATAGTTTCTTCTGAGATGTTTTCTTTTATAATTATGAACTAAACCTCTTAATACCTGAGGGGGATGAAACCTAAGACGAATCTTTTTATTGTTATCTGAATAGTATGATAAATACTTGATTTGTTCTTAACTGTGTGTTCTTAATTCTTGTTTGGTATTTTCGGGATATTGATTCAAGTACTGATGTGCTTAGGTGGTGGGTCAAAAGTCCTTGCCTAAGAGTAGGTCTAGCATAGTTAAGTGGAGTTAAACGCAACCCTAGAAATAGGATAACGTAAATCTACCGGATTAGAGTCAAACCTAATATGGGAGTCTATAGATCGAGTTAATGCAATTCTAGGGGTTTTAATTAGAAAGAAATTTCAATTAATCAACCTAGGGTTAGACGTTAGTAGCCTCGAAAAAGGTATTAATATAAATTAGGGAATCCTACGAATCGGTCAAGTGAATAAATAAATGCAGTTCGAGTTAGATAACAAGTGAAGTCTAGGTGGATTCTTCCTGGGTATTGTCTTAATTAATTGGTTTTTCCACAAGTATTTCCCCAATTCATTCTCTTCATCTTTGCACCTTTAGCTTAGTATAGATTAGACAAACAAATCCCTTAATTCTTAGGCTAAATAATAAGAAGAAAGTTAGTATTAGTACTTTTAGTTCCTTTGGGTTCGATAATCTAGTCTTGCCACTAAACTATACTATTGTTCGATAGGTGCGCTTGCCTCCATCGTTGTCTTAGTTAGTTTGAAGGTTCGATCATTCTTTTTATAAATTTTTAAGACTCTGACAACGATCAATTAACATAAATCAAGGATTTCTACGGATTAAGTCAAATGAATAAATCATATGAATCAAAAGTAATAAGTGAAGTCTAGGTGGATTCTTCCTTAGGTATTTCCTATCTCATATAAGTTGTCTAAAAGTATTTTCCTAATTCTTTCATTGTCGTTTTTAATTAAGTTTTAGTTTAAAAAGAAATCACTCCAATTCTTAGGCTAGATAATAAAAAGATAGTAATTACTAGTACTTACTAGTACTCTTGGTCCTTATGGATACGATATTACCGGTCTTACCATAACTATACTATTGAACGATAGGTGCGCTTGCATTTATTGTGATTGTAGTTAGTTTGAGACCCCATCAGTATCACACACATCCCATCGTGAATAAGTAAAAAGGTGGTATCACACATAGCCCACCAATCAAGAAATAATTAAGGTGGTATCGCACACGGCCCACCATTATTTACTACGAATAATATTCCACACTTACTTATCAATTTTAACGTTCATACGAGAATTATTCATTATCTATCAAGTTCAATCCATTTAAATCATGAATGATCTCATTCATACAATGCACCAATAAGTAGTAATATATGTATTTTAGATGTATCGATTACACGTAAACTTACCTAGGTGCAAAATGTGTTAATTTGTGGTTTAATCTAAACCTTGCCTTTTACTCGGTCAAGGTTAATTCCGCGCTCTTCTTGATCTATAATACAAAATTCACTTATTCAATCCTTTTATAATCATAATGCATCATAATCTCTACTTAGGCAAAAATGACCATTTTGCCCTTAAACTATGGCAAAATTATGATTTTGCGCCTAGGATCGTAAATCATTTTTCATCACATTTTCTCATTAAACAAGCCTAGCTGAACATTTATTTCTCCTACAACTACTCACAAATCCAACTATTTTATGCATTTATTACTAAATTACAACATTTACAACTTGGTCCCATTTAGGTGTTTTCATGATAACACCTTTCACAAAACTTGTTTCTCATCTCATTAACATTCATTTTCTTCCATAAAAACTCAGCAAACAACATAAATACTCTCATGGAAAGTTCCTAAACTTTCAACCATATTGCAAATTAGTCCTCTCATTAGCTAGCTTAAGCTTTAGGGGTTCTAAAAATACAAAAATCATCAAGAAAGACCTCTAAAATCACTTACTTGCAAGGAGATAGCTTGGCTGAAAGTTTGAACTCCAAAAACTCTATTTTCTCTTCAATTTTCAGTGGAAAAATAAGAATGGAATGGTGAAATATGATATCTTTTCTTTTTATCTTATTTTATTCATCTTTTATCACCTAATTTCACCAAATTTTGACCAAAAATTAAATGCCCTTGTCTCCTTGTCTCTATGGCCGGCCAACACACCTCTAATGGCCTAATTTCACTTTAAGGACCTCCAATTTGATATTCTTTGGATATTAGACACCTCTATCTTGCATAATAGAACTTTTGCACTTTATGCGATTTAGTCCTTTTTCACAATTAAGCCTTAAATCACTAAAATTAATGCACCAAAATTTTCGTGCATCCTTATAATCTTGCTATAACACATAAAATAATGTCAAAAATAATTTTATTCAACCTCGGGTTAGTGGTCCCAAAACCACTGTCCCGACTAGCCCCAAAATCGGGTTGTTACAAATATTCTATCAACCAAATTCATAGACACATGTAACTCATTCATGAAAAGTCCCTAAACATTTAACAGTTTTACAAATTGACCCTAGGCTAGCTAGATTAAGCTAATACAATCTCAAAAACATAAAAATTACCAAAAAGGAAGCTCAAAAACATACCATGCATGAGAAATATGCCTTGACCGAAGCTTCCTCATTATATTTCAATCGTGTTTGGTTTTCACTTAAAAAATAAGGAAGATGATTTTAGCTTACTAAATTTTATGTTTAATTACTAACTTACCATTTTACTATAGGTGTAAATGGGCCGGGCAAGGCCCCAAAAACGGGCCTAAATTTTTCCCAAGCTTACTAATATAAAATGCTAAAACTCGAGACTACTACCATATTAAAATTTTATATTATTTTATATACTTTTTAAATATATATAATACATCAAAATACTAAAAAATCAAAATAAATATTTCCCAACAAATTGAAAATAAATTTTAAAAAATGTAACTTAACAAGCAAATACCTCAAAATAATAATAAAATTAACAAATGCCTTTAAAATAATAACAAAATTAACAACAAAATAAGTTTTATACAATATTCAATCAATAACAACAAAATAGTAGCAATATAATAGTAATATGGTAGCAAAATAGGGAGAAAACAATAAGAAAATAACATTCAAAAATAAAAAAATAGCATATTTTTTTTGTCATTTAGTGAATTCGGGTCGGGCCCGAGCCAAAAATTCCTTACCTAAGGTCTGACCCATTTTTTAAACGGGCTTTATTTTTTTTCAAGCCCATTTTTTGGGCTTACATTTTTGCCCAAACCCTCCCAAATTTCGGTCGGACCGGGTCGCCCGGCCCATGAACACCTCTATATTTTACCCTTGTTAATAATTAAAAATTTCAACTAAACCTTGTCCATAACTATCCACTAACATATTACATGGTATACTTACCATATAAGTCCATTAGATTAAGATTCCACATCCATTTCATCCTTTTAACTAATAGAAATCAACTTTTTCAACTTTTTCAATTTAGTCCTTTTTACTTAATTAACTATTTAAACCTAAAAATTTCTTAACAAGAATTGAATATGATCCTAATATAACCCTATAGAAATTAAATTAACGTCAAAATACTAACTCACTCATTGGAATCGTGGTCCTAAACCACTATTTTTGACACCACTGAAAACGAGTTGTTACACAACTACACAGAATACTAACTATCCACGAGAAAACACGTCAAAATAGAAATCACCAACTGAAAATAAACTATACTTACCAAATATTTCCACATAGAAACTTAATACTCTGACCAACACGTAAGAAAAAGGAACACAAAACAGAGCGACAGAGAAATAAAAGGTGCGTAAACATTGGTTTAATCAACAGAATGATAGGGTGACGGTAAATGATCAAACAAGGTGTTTAATGGGAAAAATAAATGAAGGGATAATTGCAAAAGAGAAATGATAGAGAAAGAGAGTTTCAGTAACACAAAAAGAATTTGAGAAAATGAAAAAGAAGAAAAAAATGGAAAATAGAGGGAAAATGATGGAAACCGTATATAGGGGAAGCGGGAAGAAAGAGGGCGACAAGCAAGTAGACTTTTGGGAGAAATTTTCTCAAAATTCAAACAAAATAAATCTGATAGCATCCCCACAAATCAGGTTAATTGCTATCCTATTAGGCTGACCAGAATTTGAATTAAACCACCTTTTACTGCTTTGGACGGCACAACAAAAAGGAGCTAAAATAATTCCTCTTTTGCACTCAGTAGGATTCAAACTTGGGACCAAAGGGTAAGTTAAGACCTTACCATTGAACCAGTAGGCTCATTCTTGTTAAAAACATTCAAAATTTAAATATAAGCCACATATTCTAAATCAGGGGTTGGGATAAAAATAGTAAAAATTCAAGGGAAAAGATTTGAACACAAGACCTTAGGCACAAAAACAAAACTCTTAACCACTAGAATAGATTAATCACTTGACATAATGTAACAATCCAAAATTAAGAATTTGGGGCATTACAACTCTCTCTTCCATAAAAAAAATTTCATCCTCGAAATTTACCTGACTCAAGCAAATGTGGATATTGTTGTCGAATTGAGTCTTCCGGTTCTCAAGTAGTTTCCTTAGTACCATGATCCCATCACAGAACCTTAAATAAAGGGATATTTTTCATTTTCAAGACTTTTACCTCTCGATCCAGAATCTTCATTGGCTCATCCTTAAACGTCAAATTCGACCTCACCTCAATTTCTAAAATCAACACAATGTGAGATGGATTAAATCGATACCATATTAACATAGAGGCATAGAAAACATCATAGATGCGATCCAACTTCGAAGGTAACTCCAATTGATGCGCAACTAGCCTTATTCACATCAAAACTCAATAAGGCCCAATGAACCTAGGGTTCAACTTGTTATTACGTCCAAACCTCAATATCCTTCCTTTTAAGATCTACATAGGATTTCTGTCTACCATTTTATACTTTAATTATCGTGTATCATTCACCTTTTTAATTAGTGGAAACTGATCTTTGAGGACCAACTCTATGTTTTTGTTATGGCTTTCAATATTACATCTCATTTTTTAACTATATTCAAGATATACATGGATTTTTGTTTTAAAGTCAAATGCTTTTTAGCCTTTCTACAATTCAAAAAACACGTTGAGTTAAGCCTTAATCACAAAATTAAGGAGTTGCAAACTTATGGTAAGGGTGTTCTCAACTTTGCTTCATGTCTTGGTAATTTGGTATATGTCACAAAGTTATTGTTGCTCACATGCTTGAACAAAATGGAATTATGGAACAAAAATATTGGCAAATAGTGAAACTTGGTTTAATATTATTTACTCAAGCTTCTTTACCCTTGTCACATTGGTATGATGCATTCTATTCTACAATTTTTTACAAACATATTATCCACCAAGGTGTTGAGTGGTATGTCTCTATTAGAGAATGTATTAACGACGACTTAACTATAAGTTCCTTAATATGTTTAGAGGTCTCTGCAATCCTTTTCTCACATTTTATAATAAAGACTAGTTGACCTTTTGTTCAACTCCATGCATTTCTATTGGATATAGTGAGCAATACAAGGGTTATAAATTCATGGATGCCAAGAGAAGAAATTATGCCACCAAGCTTGTATGTTTTGAGGAAAGAGTGTTTCTTTTTTCTTTTTTTTTTTTCTTTTTTTTTGCATAACCAACAATTAAATTTCAGAGATACTTCTACTACCAAGGTTCCTTTTATTTCTACCCAACTGCTTATTATCACAAAAATTAGAGTTAGGTCGTCCCATACTATTCATACTTAAGAGCAATTAATGTCTGTACAGAATCATACATTACCTTATGGAAAATCACAGTGTAACACCCTTTAACCTGACCTGATCGGTGGATCCAAGTTACAAGGTGTCACATTCATTGTTGAAGCAACTACGAACAACTTACATTTAGTTACAAACCGTTAAACATTCAAATATAAATAAAATAAGTGTATAAATTGATACATAATCATTTTCGGTCTTATACAAGCTTATGAAAGCTCTTTTGCTAACTTGAGGTTGAAATAGGACCAAATTGTAAAATTCTTAAGATTTTGGGTTGACATCATAACGTTGGGGGTTCCTCATTCGTCGTGATGCAAATTTCTGTTTGGTGCTCGTCGTGACCTTGAAGCAACTGATGTGTCACGTTACTAACTATATTAAGGTAAGTGCACCTATCAATTAATAGTATAGCTACGTGAGCAAAGATATCGTCCCTACGAAGACTAAAAGTACTAGTAATTACCGTCTTTCTATTATTTAATAGAATAATTGGAGTGATTGATTAAAACTAAAATTAACTAATTTAATTACCTAACGAACACGACAAAGAACAAATAACAAATATAATCGATTAACAACCACGAAGAGAAACAATACCCAAGAAAGAATTCGCCTAGATTTCATATGTCACTATCAACCTAAATTGCGCAATTTCTTTACTCAGTATCTTAATCCGTAGAAATTCCTAAATTTTGCTAATATATCTTTTGGGCATAAGAGCAACTGAATCTAGGTTGATTAATTGAAATTTCTTTCTAATTAAAACCTTTATTATCGCATTAACTCATACTATGAATTCCCCTATTAGTTTTGACTCTAATCTGGTAGATTTATGTCATCCTATTTGTTGGATTGCATGCAACTCCAGTCAACTATGCACGATCTACTCTTAAACAGGGGATTTTTAACCACCTATTTAAGCACATCAAACATGGATTAATAATCTAGAAATATTAAACCAAGATTTAAGCACACATAATTGAGAATAAGAAGCTAAGTATTTATTGAGTAAAACAAAAATCAAATGACATAATTCATCTTAGGGTTCATTTCCCCTAGGAATTTAGAAAATTAGTTCATGCTTAAAAAAATATCCACAATACAATATAATCAAAAGAACTAAATAAACTCATGATAACTTCCTAAGAAATCATATGGGAATATTCAATCTTGACAGAAATCTACTTCTAAGTTAGCTTCAATGGTGTTTTTCGAGTTGTTTTCTTGAATATTCTATGACGGCTCACTCCTATATTCTTATTTTTGTCATATATACGTTTTAGAATGCTCAAAAAACCTAAAATTGTGATTTTTGCTACTCGGTGTGAAATTTCGTGAAACCGACAAGACCTATCACACAATTGTGTGGAATGGTTCAACCCGTGTGGCTCTTGTAGCCTACTTTGATGCTCTTATTTTCACTCATTTTTAACTCATTTTGCTCTATTAAGCATTAAAACATGAATTTAAAGGATTAGGAACATAAAATTCACAATTAAAATTGGATAATCACCTAAAAATGCATTAAGAATGAGGTTAAAAATGTTACTTTTAGCACGTATCAGTGACGGTGTCGCCACATAGATTTTGCTTTGTTTCTCATCACGACGTCAATGGTTCATTGTCGTGACGTGACTTACTATTTTCACATGTACCAAATTTGTACAAGTTTAAAAGACTTGAAATAATTTATATACAAATTCCATACAACCATATTAGCTATATACTAAAGACTCAATACAATTAATGCAAAATTGGCACTTCCAAATACCATCAAATTACCAATTTCTAACTCAACTAATCAATCTAACTTATATCATTCATATGTTCAAAAACTAATCAAAATTCATTTATGGTCTTAAGGCTTAAAACTAACTAGATGAACACATCCTACACAAATTCAAAGCATTAACATGAGATTATATCATGTATAACTTGACCATTTGAGACACTATCCTTAGGTACATGCAACAAAAATGAAACATATGAACTATACAAACTTTGGTGAGTTAAAAACGTCGGTCTGGATGCTAGGTTCAATTCCTAGGGCTTCGAGAGGTACCTAAACCTATGCACAGAAAAAACAAATTGTACTCTGAGTAATAGGGCTCAATGGCACATTTATAATTTAAAGCATATAACATAAACATTAGCAAAACATTTCAATTTAATACATGTATATCTATATGCATATAAAATCCTACTAACTTACTCTTTTAGATACCATACTTTTTATGAACAATCTATAAACCTAAGTATGCATATACCCAAATATTAATCCATCCCAATTCAATTACAACATTAATCATTCAAATATAAGTCTTTTCTACAAATCACTTCATGACACATAATTCACTAGTTTCTGGAGTCTATTGACTCATTCGTATTCATTTTGGGCCCCAAGGCTCGATTTCATTTAATTTGTATACTCAATTTTATGATTTCAACATTTCTTTAATGTTTAAGTACAATTCATTCCAATGGTATCAATTTATACACAATCGTATCATCCACCAAGTTACATTTTGTAACCCCTATTAACCTGACTCAGATTCAAATGGATACTCGGATCGTCCAACCAACACACAAAACTGGCACTAAAGTGCATAACTGGATAAACTAAAATAGGGTAAACTGTCACTTATGTGCATAGTGGTGCACGAAGAGAATCTTGGCACACAAAGCATAAATCTGGCACACGAAGTGCATCCTGGTGCACAAGCGCATAACCTTGTACTCAGCATGCCAACTATATCCGACTCAGCCCAACTACTTAATAGGTTATCAATATTCAATTAATTTTTACAATTTAATACACATATCATTTCCTAATCATTTTCACTATCAAAATCCAATTCAATAAAAAATCACATATATCACATATCATTCCATACATTTCACACAATTTCCATAGCACATGTCATATTTATAGTGAATCATGCTATTTTTACATTTTATTCAATTTAGTCCTCTATTTCAAAATTTTACTTTCAAGCTTAGTCCAACAATTTATATTATCACTATACACTTACCTTAATACTTTTGTATGCAAGTAACATGAAAATGTGATAAATTTACATGACTTTAAATTATAAATGTGCAAATTAGAATTTTCGGCTACTCGTTGACCACTTTCATTTTTCCTTTCCTTCTCGATGGTTCTGTGTCGATGTTAGCTACGGATAGTCATAAAATAGAAAATACTATCAGATTCTGGCCAATTCACAAGCAATTATCATTTCATGTAAAATTTTTAATTTAGTCCCTAAAAGTAAGACTAGTATAATTTTGGATCTAAAGCTTTGGATTAAAATTTAATTTCTTCTAAATTCATTTCTTCTGGTAATAGAGAAAGGCAAGATTGTGTTCAATTGATCACTGTTGTTGTGCTATTATTGTGATCATTTGTTGTTGTATCTTAGGAGACAGACGCCCAACATTACTCAAAGCACAGAGGAGAGGTTGATTACAATAAATTTTTTTTTCTAATTTTCAACTCTGTTTGATTACAAGTATTCTGTTGTGTTACTGCTACTGCATTGTATTGCATTATCATAGTTACTGACATATTAATACTACATATAATATTATATATTCTTACAATCTTAAGACATATTACTTGTTGTAGTTTTAATCTAAAGCGTACAGATTACCATCGTAACTAATTTAAAATTGATCTATATTTCTATTTTGGACTTTTATTTATTTATAGATTTTGGTTTTTCATTCTAATTATAGGAAAATGTCTTATACGTCAAACAACTCATCTAATTTAAAGACTGAGGCGATTATCGCTGTTCAGGCTCAAGTTGCTAGCGAAACGTTACCTATGGCTATAAGTCATAATGAAAGACCTGCAAAATTCACTGG
This sequence comes from Gossypium rotundifolium, assembly GCA_025506655.1. Lineage (NCBI taxonomy): Eukaryota > Viridiplantae > Streptophyta > Magnoliopsida > Malvales > Malvaceae > Gossypium > Gossypium rotundifolium. The sequence goes on from CP106723.1 coordinate 130,137,551, forward strand.
AGAGAATTTTAAAACATGGCAACAGAAAATGTTATTCTATTTGTCCATGTTGAATATGGCAAATTCTGAAGGAAGATCCTCCTACTTTTATAGAGGATGAGGATGATGCTATTACCGCCTTCAACATTGTCGAAGCATGGAACAACTCTAATTTCCTCTGTTGTAACTACATTTTGAACAGTTTACTAGAGAAACACAGGAATGTATTTTAAAACATGGCAATAGAAAATGTTATTCTATTATATTGTAAGGTTCCATGTTGAATATGGGTAAATAGCACTTTTAGGGATTTGAAAATCACAAGGTATGTGTTTAAGACATTTGGCCAAGGCCTATTTTAAGTGTTTGGATTTATTCTCAAAAGCGAAACATTAAAGTGACATAGTAGTGGATCGATTTCAAAGGGAGCATAACAAGGTCTCGAAGGAAGATCCTCCTACTTTTATAGAGGATGAGGATGATGCTATTATGTATGGTATGCCTAAATCTATTAAATTTTAGTGTTGGTTACCGCCTCACCCGTTCAACATTGTCAAAGCATGGGACAACTCTAATTTCTTTAAATATTTTGTCTCTTGAGCCCAACCCACAAACAAACTATCTTCAAAACACATAGTTTTCAAAGTAACAAAAGAATTTTAAACCGGTTTACATCGAGGAACATACGAGATCCGATCCGGGCTCGTGGTAGGGTGTGGGTGTTTCAATTTGGTATCGAGCCAGTTTTAAACTCTCGGCCTATGGTCAAGGCCCAAAACATTTTCAAATCGAGCCCAAATGAGTTTTATGGAAGTATTTACGAAAATAGGCGGTTTGATGGCATGGCACCTAAGTCTCAACCATGATCCACTTCTGTGTGATTATGTGATTTATAGAAGGTAGAAAAGGAATGGAATGTAGAATAGAATAATAGGTACTTGAACCCAAGACTAGTCTACCCCAACTACTACATAAAACTTAAATGCCTAACAATTTATCTAATGAACTTTATGAAAACAACGAGAGGTAATGGTGTTGGCGGAGGATGTGGAACACAAGGCGAGATGTCGCTAACACCGAGGCAAAGCGATCGGGTATATGTTGGATTAGAAACCACCTAGGTCCGTGGTGAGATCAAAGTTTCTTAGTATCAAGAAATGGGTAATAGTGGACCGTTTGACTAAGTCCGCACTTCATTCTCGTAAGAGCGGATTATTCCTTGAAGTTAGCCAAATTATCGTGGCGAGATTGTAAGATTACACGGAGTGCCGGTGTCAATTATTTGGATAGAGACGACTAAGGAATCATGGGAATAGATAGACTATAAATACAAAACTAAAGATGCCAAAAAATTAACAAGTAAGTGACATAGTGCTAAGAAATTCTTAGGAATTAGTTAAGCAAATCGCCAAGTTTTAAACTTTGTAATGGTTTATTCTAAAGTTGTTGTAAATTATCTCGAATGTGGTGTCTCATGACACAATTATTTAATCTGGTGGCTATGCCACGAATTTTATATGGGCGATGAGCACGTCGACCGCAATACCCGACTTGATGGTGTCTTAGTAGTCCCCACGGTGTGCGAATTCTAACGATGATCATTCATGGTATTCTCTATAAATACAAAACTAAAGATGCGGTGCTAAGAAATTCTTAGTACCAAGAAGGGATGGTATTCTCATGAAGGATGGATATAAGTGAATCCTTTCAAATGGAGGCCCTTATTGAAAAACTTCCCTCTACTTGGAATAACTTCAAGAACTATCTTAAGCATAAGAGAATTGAAATGATAGTGAAAGATTTGATTATCAGACTTTGAATTGAAGAAGACAATCTAGGTGTGGCTGAAAGGATAAACAAAGTAACCAATCTTAACTTTTCCAAGGCAAACATAGTGGAAGTCAAGAAGGACTTCAAGAAAAGAAAACATTCTCAGACTAGGTCTAAACTAGGACCAAAATGTGGTGTCTTCAAGAAGAAAAAATTTCAAGGAAAATGCTTTAATTGCAATAAGATGGGACCCAAGTCATCCGATAGTAGGCTTCCAAAAGGGTCAGAACAAAGGAGGTCAATGCTGTGGAAAATATTTCAAAGGAAGTATCTAACCTTGACCTCTTTGCTAGTGACTTCTAAAGCCAGCTTGGTTGATTCAAATCCAAGAGAATGGTGGCTTGATACTGGTGCCACACGTCATATTAGCTATGACAATGACTCCTTTTTTGAGTTAGTTCCTTGTGAGAAAGGGGAAACTCTATATAAGCAACGTTTCAACTTTCAAGATCAAGAGGAAAGGCACTATGATTTTGAAGTTGACCTTTAGCAAAGAGTTGAAACTTTGAAATGTGTTGTATGTGTCCGACATACGTAAGAATCTTGTCTCTAGGACCTTTTAAGTATGCAAGGCTTTAGGATGGTATTTGAATCCCAGAAGTTAGTTTTGTCAAAAGGGGGAACATTTGTGGGAAGGGGATATGTATTAAATGATATGTGGAACCTCAATGCTATCTCTATAAAAACTAATATTATAAATAAGAATGATGCTTCTTCTTCTTTTTATATGCTTGAGTCAATTAATTTATGGCATAGTTGGCTCGGACATGTTAATTCTAATACTTTATGTAGATTAATTAACTTAGAGAACGTTCCTTCATTTCACAGTAATTATAATAAAAAATGTGAAACGTGTGTTGAAGCAAAACTAACAAGGTCTTCATTTCAATCTGTTAAAAGAAATATTGAATCACTTGATCTAATACATAGTTATATTTGTGACTTAATGTTTATTCAAACGAGAGGAGGGAATAAATATTCTATTATCTTCATTGATTATAGCACAAAATATTGTTATGTATATTTACTTAAAAGCAAAGTTGAAGCTATAGAGAAATTTGCTCTCTATAAGTAGGAAGTTTGAAACCCAACTTAATAAAAGAATTAAGAGGGTAAGAAGTGACCGTGGTGGTGAATATGTTGAACCATTTGGTAAATTTTGTGCACAACGGTATTATTCATGAAGTAACACCATCATACTCTCCTTATCCAAAGGAGTAGCAGAGCGTAAAAATCGAACCCTAAAGGAAATGATGAACCTCAATGCTAGGAAGTTCTGGGTTGTCACAAAACATGTGGGGGGAAGTTGTTTTATTAGCGAATTACCTTTTAAATAAGGTTGTAATAGCCCGGTTTAGACCTGAGTCGAAACAGTGGTTTCGGGACCACAAATTTGAGGTCAGAGAAATAATTTAATATTATTTTTGATGTTTATGGTATGTGATAAGGTATGTGTGAAAGTCTCGTGTGGTAATTTTACCGTTTGTGTGCTCAATTAAAGAAAAAGGACTTAACCGTGAAAAATGCAAAAGTTGTGTACTAATAGTTAAAAGTGTTTAATGGCTATGGTTTTTAAACCAAAGGTCCTTATGATGATATACCTTTAATAAGGTTAATGGTCATAAATGGGCTTGTATTAAATGGTTTTCATGTTAATTCATTAAGGATAAAATAGTAATTGATGTTTTAATGTTAATTAAATTAAAAGAAAACATGAATTAGTGGCCATTTTGTGTCATCTTGCCGAAAATACAAAGAAAGAAAAGAAAAGAAAGCTAGCTAGGGTTCAGCTAGAATTTTACTTGATTAAGGTATGTGTTTTAATCCGTTTTCGATAATTTTTATGTTCTTGTGATCGTTGTTTTGTGTTCTATCAAGCCCATGCTTCAATATCTGAATTTGATGAAGATTTTGAGTTGTGTCATTGATGAAATTGTGAGCTTTGTGATGTTAGTTGATGGAAAATGAAAGATATGTGTTGGGTTAACATGTTTTGTATTTGGATTTTTGATGAATTTGAGTATTATGGGCTAAATTATGAAAATGAGAAATTAAGGGATAAAATATAAAATAAATATGAAAAATGGGTTGTTAGGGACTAGTATGAAATTTGGGGTATGAGTAAATTATGTGTATTTTGTGTAATTGTAAAATGCAAAATTATAAGGGATAAATAAATTGTTTTGGATGATGATTTTGTGTAAAATGGTTGTTGTATGTATATAGATGAATTGTTTTGGATGAGGATGAAATTGAATGAGTTGAATTTGATATTATATAGATCGAGAAAGAGGGACCTAGATCGAGGCAAAAACAAAGTGTTGATTCTGCTAATCTCGCTGTTTCTAAGTCCGAGGTAAGTTCGGGTGTTGTTTAATCAATGTTCATATATGATGAAATGAATGGAAATGTGATTGTGGAGTTTAGTAATGCGAAATGTGAGTTCAAAGATGTAATATCCTGAAAATGGGCCTATGCATTTTGATTTAATTATCTGAAATGGCATGTCTTATGTGTTATGAATGTATGGTGAACATTTTGGAAACTTGGACATGTTAAGTTTAAAAGGAAAGTGAACATTTTGGAAACTTGGAAATGTTAAGTTTAAAAGGAAAGTGAACATTTTGGAAACTTGGAAGTGTAAGGAAATGTTTTAGAAATGTTAAGTTTAAAAGGAAACTAAAACAAGGTAGCCTTAAGAAAATTAGTAGAGAATTTGACATACAATTAGGCTTGGGAAAAGTGGCTATAAGGCTCCACTTAAGGGCTAGCATGTGACGCCACCTACATTTGCAATTGGGCTTGTGTTCGAGCCACAAGGAAAGCAAAAGAAGTTTTATTTTTGCTACAAGGAGCAAAGGAGGTGGGCGGCACTAAGGAACTTAAGTGAGGAGTTTTATTCTCTTTAAAATTTGGCTAAAGGGTGTGCTCAAGTGTGGACTAAATTGCTTTTATTTTAAGTGGATAAAAGAAGAGATAATTGTGGATAGAGAGAAAAACTAGAAAATTGATAGAGTTGGCCGATTGGGGGGCTCCCTTTGGTGATAATTTCGGCCAAAGGAGGAATATAGGCCATTATTCATTCTTCATTCTTTTCTAAGTCTCTGTCAATTCTCTCTTTCTCTGCAAATCATCATCCTCTTTTCCTTTTGATTCTCCAAAAGTCAACCTTCAACATCAACCTACTCTCCTTCTTTTGCAAATTCAATCAAAGTTGAACCTCAAGGTAACCATTAGCCGATTTCTCATTAAGCCTTAAGAGTCAAATTGTGATCCAAATCAAGGCCATAGTGAATATCCTTGAGGAGTCTTAAGCATAGGTCTTTGTCGATTTCTTCAAGTAAAGGTAAGATCCATGATTATTCGATCTTTAGTCTTTTCCTTATTTTAGCCGAAAGTTAAGAATTAATCCCATCAATATCGTGGATCTGTCAAACTACATAGGATCTTTCGGGATTTATCGCCATTGTCGACTACAAAGGGTGAAGGATATTTCGGACTTATAGGATCTAAGGTAAGAGCTTAAGACATTCGGCCATAAGCCATTCTATTGTGATTTAATGATTAGAAAATTTGATCTAACATGTGGCCATAGGTATTTTGACATCTCTACAACAAGTAGTATTTTGGGATTTAGATCCACAAGGTGAGTCCATATGTACATTCTACCAAGGCCTTAATTGTTGATTAAGATCTATTTTTGTTTAAAAAGGTCAAACTAATCATTAAAGTGATTTAAAGCTTGGTAGAATACAAGAAGAGTATGGTGAAGATTTGAAATTTGACACCAAGGTAAGTTTTAGTGTACTAATCCTACTAGGATTTGGATTTATGGTAGAATGGCTCTTTACTAAGTATTAAATGATTGATTAAATGTAGAGATTTAAGATCTAAGGCATTAGATCAAGTTTTGAGGATTTGGGTTGGAAACCTTGTTTAATCGGTGTGTACCCACACTATTTCTTAATAAGTTTTATGGCAATGTTTAATATAAGTATGTGTATAAGAATGTGAATATGGCTAAGGTACCATGTCATGGTACAAAGTACTGTGTCGCTTCCTACTCCTACTAGGATTATGTTAAATATCATTACGACACACATATGACATTATAAGAATGTGAAATAAGAATTTGGCATGTTAATGCATGATATGTATGATATAGGGCATATGGGTTATATGAAAAGGGAAGTGAATGTGGTGACCTAAGACCACGATATCGAATGTGGTAACCTAAGACCACGATAATCGAATGTGGTGACCTAAGACCACGATATCGAATGTGGTGACCTAAGACCACGAATTTTATAAGGGCGATGAGCACGTCGATTGCATGATTGCCTTCGATGGTGTGTAGCGGATGGAGGGTTGACTTAGTAGTCCCCGGTGTGCGCGGGATGGTACGGTGATGTGTAGCGGATGGCATATAGGTTTGGGTTTGGGTTGCATCATTATTTCCTATTTGTTATATGAATATGCATGTAATATGTGAACATATGCCTAAATTGTTAAATTTTAGTGTTGGTTACACATTGAGTCTGCTTGACTCACCCTTGTGGGATTACTTTTCGGTGACGATCGGTGATGGGCTAGGGTCGGCGGGGAGCTTAGTGGAGGCCATGTGAAGTTCATATTTTTCTTCGTTTTGGACTCTTATTATTTTAAGTACTTTGAATTTATTTTGAGAATTATTTGATGTAATAAGGCCATAGTTGAATTATTTTATTTTACTTCTACTTATCCTGCTACAAAATAATATTTTTAAAAAAAAACTAAGTGAATTTATCATGAACTAAACCTAAATGTTTTGTCACCTAAAGTAAAGGATTTTAATAATGAAATAAACTTGTTTTCAACTCAAGCCCAACCCAAAACAATCTTTCTTTCAAAACACACAAGTTTTTCCTAAGTAACAAAAGAATTTGAAACGGTTTACATCGGGGAACATACCAGATCCAGTCAAGGCTCATGGGCCAGGTTTGGGGTGTTTCAAAAGATATGTGGCACTAAGTGTGCGTAAATAGAATTGTTACAGTGATGAATGGCACTAAGTGTGCGAGGATAAGAAAGTATTGGCTATATTATTTGGCAATACGTGTGAGATACTGAGACAACTTCGATTTAATGTGATGGCACTAAGTGTGCATATTATTATAGCTTCGGCTAATTAATTGGCACTAAGTGTGCGAGTTCATCGGATGTTTAAGGAGGATCGAATGAATTATGGCTTCGAGCATTGAGTAGTAAATGTGATAGATAAATACATGATGGTACAGGTATGTATAGAACCTATGTGGTTGATGAAATTATGTATGAGATAGGTGGAAGATTATGTGAATGAATGATGAAAAGGGTTGGATTGAGTAGCATTATAAATGCTTGTACATGAACCTATAGATATGGTATGAAAGTGAGTAATAGCCATGGGTGAGATTGAGTAGTGATGCGATTAAACTAAGTGATAGTTAATTTTTGCATATTGAACTTGAATTTTTTAGTTAATTGTGTTATATTACAAACTTACTAAGCTTTAAAGCTTACTGTGTGAAATCTTTCTCTGTTTTACAGTGGTAAATAAAGCTAGCTCAGATTTGGGGATCGTCAGCGACTCATTCACACTATCGGACATTTATTTTGGTACCTTTTGGAAGTGATATTTATGGTTTATGGCATGTATAGGCTAGTGAAGTTGTGGAACATTTTGAGATGTATCCATGTGATATGGTTTAATAATGGATTGATTTTGGTATATATTTTGCTATCTGAAAATGATGTATGTGATGTGTATATATGGTCTTAGGTGAATGGCCATTATGATATGCTTTGGTGAAATAGAAATGGTATGTTTCATACTTGATTTGGTATTTGAGATGGTGAATGATCTGTATGTTTTGATATTGGAATTGAACATGTAGCGATGACCCAAATTGGGTGGCAATTTGGCCTTGTAAATAGCCTATAATTGTTCACACGGGTGAGCACACGGGCCTGTGTCTCGACCGTGTCCTTCACTGTCCCAATTCGAAGCAAGTCAGTCTTGCACACGGGCCAGACAAACGGGCATGTGACGGGCCAAGTGACCCTAGTCAGTGTTGCACACGGGCCAAACACATCGGCGTGTGACAGGCCGTGTGACCCTAGTCAGTGTTGTCCATGTAAGAGTATGCCCAAAGATCAATCATGAGATGATTGTAATAACATACTTGATTTACCATGTTTATTAATATAAAGCGTTGTCATTATTATTTCAGTTTTTCCTTCTGTGTGTACAAATAAACTGTTTTATAATAATGTCCTAAGAATAATATGAATATTCTTAAAAGATCCTTAGTCAAGTATTATTGTTGACTAGGACAACAATAATGCATTGAGACTAACATGTAGTTGATTGATGATAAAGAGTTGTCATTGATATGGAGTGTCAAAATTAATGCATGAATATGTGTGTTAAAGAACAACATATTAGACTGACCCGCTATGAGTATGTTTCTTGGATTATTATGTAATTGTCACAACATTACTCATAGTGATTAATATGTATATGATTCTCAGACTTGAGATAATCATTATCCCAACATCGTGAGTCGAATATTTTGATACAATCAAGCGTACAAATAATCGGTTGTTCTATAAAGGCGATGTTGGATATTCCACAATCTATGTAGAGGATATTGTTGATCAATATAGGATAAGTCCCTCCCACATAATAGGAGTAATATCTTAGGCCACTTGATTGAGTGATACTAGAAATGCATGGCCATGCTCAAATAAGTTGACATGTCATACTAATTTGTATATCATAGTCTACTCAAGATATCAAGAAACATGGGATAGACTATACAAGTGTGACTATTCCATGACTTGTGTCCATTCTAGAGATAAAGGACTTAAGGATTAATACATGAAAGGTTAATCACAAAAAAAAGTTATGTCGAATCATGACTTCTTGTAACTTAGGTAGCAATGATGCATTGCTAGATGCCACTTTTGTTTGTGACATTATAATCGTTCTAGTATTACTGCTAACGTTACAAGAACCTATAGGGTCACACCCTATGGTTGAAATGAACATAATAAAAAATAGTTGGTATTGTATTTGATTGTCACATGAATTAAATTAATTAAAGAATTAATTTAATTGGGCAATCAAATATTGAATATATTATATGTACAAGGATGTTGTACACATAATGAGAATTAATATATGAGTTTGGTTCAGTATATAAATTTAAATAAATATAGTTTACCAAAATCCATGTTATAATTAATGTAATTATAACTTTTGGGTATAATTAATGTAATTATAATTTTCGGTTAAAACATTATTATATTTATTTAATTTTATAATCCATTAAAGAGATACCGATTATAAAAGGTAATAAGTGATACAAAACTTATTAAGAAAACCCTAAGAATTTGCTTGAAAAGTCTAGCGGTAGTCAAGCAAATAAAACCTCTAAAACATTTTTGGAGATTTACGCGTTCATAGTCAAACCGGTGGATTACGTGAGGCCGACATCGTAAAGGTTGCGGCTTGGTTCGACAGTAGATCGAACTCTTGTTGCCGAGGCGTCGCTGTCTACTCAGATTGAAGTTTTGATAACTTCGAAACCTTTATTTCACCTCGATTCGTTCCTCACACATGGATTCATGGTTTGGATTGGCGGGAATAATTTTATTTTGCTGCGCCATGGGGGTACCGACATTCAACAGTCCATGGGGTAAAACATGGTTTAAGGCATGGCACACGGGCGTGTGCCCTGTTTTGAAAGAAAAATTTTCTAAGTTCAGCAAAGTTTCTGTATGAGTTTGGTTTAGTCTGAACCTTCTCTAAAGCATGTTTAAGGTCTTGTACATCTTCTAAAGGGACTTTGTGTTATTGATTAACTATAAAATGCTTATGTGTGAGCCATGGTGGTTTAAATGTTATGATTCGACCGATAACATCTCGTAACCTTATTCGGGGATGAATACGGGTTAAGGGTGTTACAAAGGTGCCCCGCAAGAAAAAGATCAATACACCATATGAGTTATGGAAGGGCAGGAAACATTTATACAACTACTTGAAAGTGTGAAGGTGTCTTGCAAAGGTGTTCCTTTGCCGAAGCAAATGAAAATAGGTCTTAAAACGATAGATTGTATTTCTATTGATTATGCATGCTACAACAATGCATATCGGTTTCTTGTATATGAATCAAACAATCTTGAAATTCATAAGAATACGATATTGGAATCTAAAAATACCTTATTCTTTGAAAATATATTCCCTTATAAGACTAGGAAAGATGGGCCAAGTTTAACAAAACGAACTTCAAAGACTATTGATAGTCAAGACTTTCAACAAGAAGTTGAAGTCGAGATAGAACCAAGAAGAAATAAAAGGGCAAGGGTGGAAATGTCCTTTGGATCATATTTTCTGACCTATATGCTAGAGATGAACCTCAAACTTATAGTGAAGATATATGCTCATCTGAAGGCATTTTTTGGAAAGATGCTATCAAGAGTGAAATTGATTCCATCATGAAAAGTCATATGTGGGAATTAGTGGATCTATCTCAGGGAATTAAACCACTAAATTCTAAATGGTTTTTCAAACAAAAAATGAATGCAGATGGAATTGATAAGTACAAGGCCATATTGGTCATACAAGGTTATAGACAAAATGAATGCATTGATTACTTTGATATATTTTCTCCTGTATCAAGAATAACTTCTATAAGGATGTACTTGCTATTGTCGCTTTGCGGAATCTAGAAGTTCATCAAATGGATGTTAAGAAACGTTTTCTAAATGGAGATATTTGGTACCAAAATGATTAATTAGTGTCTTAATGTCGGAAGTTTTAAAGGTTTTGAAATCTGGATCCTCTAAAAAATGTTTGGATAATTAGGGCCAAAATTTTGAGATTTCTTTGCTCCGAGAGGATACGAACATCACATCCAGCACGTTAGGACATGATGCTCTAAACCTTCGTAATCAAAGCTATCTCAAGGTTTCACGAAGTTTATCAAAAGGATGTTTAGTTATTTAGTCAAACGGAAAATCGCAACCCAGCACGTTAGGGCACTATTTCCCGAATTCCTAAATACAAAGCATTGCCTTTACTTTAAAGATCTTTGAGCAGTGTAGCGACTTTTCAAAATGCATCGTGGGGATTGAATTTTAGAAAAGGCTTGAATCAAAATTTGAAATTTCTTTGTCCAAAAGATGTAAACATCACATCCAAGACGTTAGGACACGATGTTTTAATCTCTCGTGATCAAAGTCATCTCGTGATTCATAAAACTTACGTAAAAAGGATGTTAAGTTATTTAGTCAAGCGAAAAATCGCAACCCAAAGCGTTAGGGTACTATTTCTCGAATTTCCAAATATCAAAACATTGCCTCATTTTGAAATCTTTTAGATGAAATGTGATGATCTTATGAAAGATGTTTTGTTCAAAATATAACACAAAACAAGGATAATAAATATGGATGTGAATATAATAAATAAAATACAAATAATAGTAATAATAATAATGATAATACCAAATAGTAAAAATGAATAAACAACTAAATAAATAAAGTAAGAAATAACAATGACAAAAATAATGATGATTCTTGAAATAAAATAATGATGATAATATGTAAAAGAATAATATGAAATAATATATATAAAATATATGTACATAAAAAAATAATAGAATGGGAGTAACAATATGGACAAGGTAATAGCAAAAATAGATAGTAACAATAATAATACAATGATCGTCTCAATCATAATATTAGTAAATAAATAATATAGTAACATGTACAATTGTTATAATAGATAATAGTAACATGAACAAATAATAGTGGAAATGCACCAAAATAACAAATAATAACATGTTATAATAAATAAAAGTAATAGAATCAAATAATAATGAAAATACAATCAAAATAAATAATAAAAATAAAAATAAAGTTAGTGAGATGTATTAATAATAAAATGTCAAAATATAATAATGATAATAACAATATTAGTGTAATTAACAAAAAAGACTAAAAAATTGCACAATAATTAAATTAGGATTGATTTGCATTAAAGATAAAAATTTTGGGGTTAATTTGAAGTAAAACAAAGGAAGGGACTTATTTGAGCAGCGTGAAAGAAAGGGGATCAAAAGCACAATTAATCTCTTTTGTCAAAACGCATAGCAGCAAATAGGGACCCAATCGCAAATCTGGGAAAAGTATTGAGCTAAATTTAAATTACAAAGACTTGATTGCAAAATTATAAAAATGCGGAGGGACCGCGCGCGCAAATAGACCATCTTTTCGACAAAACACGCGGATCCTAGGCGGGTCGGATCGGGTCGGTCGCTCAAGGGTGAAACGCGTCGTTTTGGGGCTTTGGGCGGCCAAAAGCAGCGTCGTTTGATAACCTATTTAAAGGCCAAAATATGAAAAAAAAAAGTTTGATGCTCATTTTAAAAAAATTTTTTTTTCTCCCATTTCTCCATGAAGAAGAGGCGATTTAGGGATTAGGCCATCGTCCGTGGCCGTGGTTGAGTTCGACCACCACCACGGTGGTAGGAAAAAGGTAAAATCTGTTTTTTTTTAAAACTATATATATTTTTAATCTGAGATTGTGTGTAAGTTAAAACGATCTTTTGAAAAAAGAGTCACCTTTTCGTTTTTTGTTTTTTACTTCTGACGAGTCTTTGTTTTTTTCTCTCGATTTGGATCTGCTTTCTTTTGTTATGCCTTGAAGTTCCCCTTTTGGTATATTTCGAAAAGAAAAGTAAATAAATAAAAACTTTTGCTTCAATCTTTCTGTATTTTTTCTATTGATTTTCAGAGAAGAGGAAAAAAATCCCCTTTACTGACTTTCCATTCGGTTTTATAACAGAGTATGGAAGAAAAGAAAATACATCGTTTATTATTTTTTTGCTATCTTGTTGCCTCTGTTTCTTGACGTGTTTGTCTTCTTTTGCGGGGCATGGGCGTGTGATGGGGCGGTGGCGGTGGCCTCGGTAGGTGGTCGCAGAGGTGTCGAGGTGAAAGGTCGGGGTAGGTGAGGGTTGCTTGGTGTGAAGGTCGGAGGACGAAGCTAGGGGTGGCGGCTAGGCTAGAGGAGATTAGGGTTTCGAACCCTAATTTGGATTTTAGACCTATTGGGCCTCCCGGGTTAAAAGGTGAGGATTTTTAATTTGGGTCTAGAGTGCAGGTGCATTGTCTTTATTTTTTTTTTTGTTTTGGGTTTGTTTGATTTTTGGTATTGGGTGCGTGTGTTGGGTTGGTTTTAATTGGGCTTGTAAGCCGGGTGAAATGGGTGCATGATGTTGCCCTCTTTGCTCATTGTCGTATAGCGGCAATGAAAGCAAAGACATAAGAAAGACCCATTTTGCGGTCTCGATGGGCCTTAACTTCTTTTGGTGTCTTTTCTTGGTGGCGTCATTTACGCCCGCATCTTGTTGCTTCGATCCACTCTCTTGATATGTGGCTTCAATCTACTCTTTCTTTGCGACTTCAATGGGATGTGACTTGTTTATTTTTCGATCGCTCTTGCAAATTTAGGAATGTCTAAATCTGCTTTCTTCAATCGATCCTTGCAAACTCAAGGATCACCAGATGAATCTTCGACACCTTCTTGCGACTTTAGGAAGGTCAAATTTGCTTTCTTCAATCGATCCTTGCAAACTCAAGGATCACCAGATGAATCTTCGACTTGCTTCTTTAGGAAAGTCAAATTTGCTTTCTTCAATCGATCCTTGCAAACTCAAGGATCACCAGATGAATCTTCGACCGCTTCCCGCAACTTCGGAAGGTCAAATTTCTTTCATCAATCGATCGGCAAACTCGGGATCACGGTGAATCTTCGACCTGCTTCCTATAACTTTAGGAAGGTCAAATTTTCTTTCTTCAATCGATCCCGCAAACTCGGGATCACGGTGAATCTTGACTGCTTCCTATAACTTTAGGAAGGTCAAATATACTTTCTTCAATCGATCCTTGCAAACTCAAGGATCACGGATGAATCTTGACCTTCTTCCCGCAACTTCGGGAAGGTCAAATTTGCTTTCATCAATCGATCCCAAAATCGGGGATCACGGTGAATCTTGACCGCTTCTCGCAACTTCGGAAGGTCAAATTTGCTTTCATCAATCGATCCCAAAAACTCGGGATCACCGGTGAATCTTCGATCTGCTTCCTACAACTTTAGGAATGTCAAATATGCTTTCTTCAATCGATCCTTGCAAACTCAAGGATCACGATGAATCTTGACCTTCTTCCGCAACCGGGAAGGTCAAATTCTTTCATCAATCGATCCCAGCAAAATCGGGATCACGGATGAATCTTCGACCTGCTTCGCAACTTCGGGAAGGTCAAATTTGCTTTCATCAATCAGATCCCAAAGAAACTCGGGGATCACGGTGATTTCTTTGATTTACTTCTTACTTCATGGAACTTGAAGAAATAAGAATTCGGGAGAAGAGATTCGTAGTCTCCATCTTTTCTACCAAAACTTCAAAGAAATAAGGGCTTAACCACATTGTTAACTTTCGGAGAGGCGGGATTTGTAATCTCATCCTACTCCACAGATGCGTCGAGGAAATGGAATTGAAATTTTTCAATTTGCTTCCTTACTATCTTCAGGAAGACTTCAATCTTCAGTCTGCCCCACTACCATCTTGAGGGAACGAAATCTGAACTTTGATATTGCTACACTATTCTTTGAGGATCCCATCCTGTAGAATATGTGCTTATGCTTATGCAAATGGTGAGGACGCTCTGATTAGAATGACCCAAAGCCTCCTAACTACATGTGTTATGAATGACACTTACATGAATGCAGAATGTCATGAGAACGATGATTTTCCATTAAGATGCAATGATTGTAATAAATCGAATGCTCCTAACTAAATGATATTATGGAGGACATTTGCATGAATGCAGGATGTCATGAGAATGATTCTTTGTTAAAATGTATAAGGATCACGATCGCGATGATTGCACGCTCTAATGATGATGAATGGATGTAAAATGAAATGACCCTTTTTATGCTTAGAGTTGTCCTTTGCTCGTCGTCCACAGTCGTACAACCACGATATCTCGCTATTGCTTGATACCTTTGCGAAACTCAAAGAAACAATCATATTTTGCTCAAATAGTTTGCCCCAATGTGACTTCAAAGGCGCACTCCACGGTATATCTGAGGACTTTAAGGCCTATTCTATCTTGAGATCAACCCATTGTGCCTTAAGGGTATAGAAATTGTATCATCTTCAATCGATCCCTACGACTTAGGGGTGTAGAATCTATGTCATCTTGATCAATCCCTCTCGACTCGGGGTATAGAATTTGTTGATTTGATGCATTGCACCTTTTCATTCCTCGTAGATCGTGACGGTGTGCACTCATGATAGTTGTGTGGATACAAAATCGCTCTTTGCACGAATGATTCCCATTTATATATCCCCTTTTATCGAGATGATACTTTTACGTAATACCTCGTCATTTGTTCAATCACCGTTTTCAATTTGAAGAGGTAGCCTCGATTCGAATTTTCCTCCACCATTATTCTTGTCCTCAAAACTCGAGGAGTTTTAAGCAATGGTCTGTTTGAGTTTAGATACTACTTAAAAGTTTCCTAGAGTAATATGTGAAACTCTTTTTGTGGAAGTGTCGTTAGTCCATTAATCGTTATTTCAATGCAAAATGTCTGAAAGAGATCATAACTATGGATAAGAACGAAGTTAGTTAGGAGCATAGCTCGAAACCAATGGGTTAAGCAAAAATAGCGTGTGTAGTCAGGAAAGAAATTTATTGGCAGTGTATCTGGCAAAATAGAAATTAGGTGCCCAGATATCGCGACTGAGCTCTCTGTTCAAACTTCTTGAGGACCATTTAGGCTCAACATGTGTTTAGGGGATCCGAGTACTTTGTCGATGCTCCAAGACGCAACATACTTCTTCATTGTTAACTCAAGCGTGGTAAGACTACATGCCGCCTTACTTTTGATCAAAATTTAAGTCGCCTTCCGGGTTTTCAACTCAAATCTCCTTTGATCCTAAGCGCCTTTCGGGTTTTCGCCTCGACCTCTCTTTTCCTTTTTTCTTTTTTTCGTTTTTTGTTCTTTTCACTTTTTTCACCTCTTTTTTTTTTCTTTTTTTTTGCAAAACTCTTCTTTTTTTTCAACTCCCTTTTTACTTTTTACTTTTTTTTGAATTTGAACTCACCGGGTTGGGTGGTCCACCATCCATCCATGTTTCCCAGAACAAACTTTTTTGTATTTACTTTTCCTTTTAGAGTCCTCTTGAATCTGAAGGACCCTTCTTAATCTGGTCTTTCTCTGAAATTCTTTTGAAGCGAACATTTTGTCATAAACCAAGGGTAAAGATGCCGGTGAAAGTCTGGCCAACTTTTAAAAACCTAGAGGGTAAATGGTAACTTCTCTATGCCAATGTTTACAAGTCTCAGTCATTTTCCAAAAATTTTGAATGGTTTGGCTATCTTCTTTGCCCGGCGTGGTGTCTAATCTTTGGACGGACTATAAATTAGTGCTTCTGCGTTTCTTTTCGGCATTCTTTATCGCCATTCTCTCTTTATTCTTCCTTTTCTTCTTCTTCTTTTCTTTTGTTGTGCTTCTTTTGTTGTTTTTTTTATTTTTTTTTGCCTTTTTCTGAATTTGAAGTTGAAGTTGAAGTCAACATTTCTTGACTTTATAATTTTGACATGTGAAGCGGCCTTTACCCTCTTAGTAAGGTAGCCAAAGGCTATGAATATGAACCGATGTTAGCTCAAAGCTCTTGAGTAGGCGGCTTGATAGCGTCCATGCCTCATGCGAGGAATCCACGTTTGATGGCCTTAATGTGTCTAACTGTGATCATCGATAATTTCTTGCCTTATTCTTGCGGTGAGCTAAGCTTCCATTTTCATCTCCTTCATTGGCTTGCGGTGTTGGCTAATATCTCATAAGGTAGGTTACGCCATTTTAACAAATTAGGAAGTAAGTTGCAATCTCATCATCTTCTAAGTCCTTAGATTCTTCTAGACACATATCTCACTAGAAAGGGAGTTAAGTAACGTCGTTCGGTCATTGATATCTGGGACCCATATCCGGGTATGAAGGCAATTTCGGAGAACGAATGATTATTTATGAATGAAGAATAAAAGAATGTTCAATAGAATGTATAGCATGGAAAAATAAAAATATTGGTCCAAAAGATGCATTTTATTGAAGTAGTAATTGAACATGAGCCTATTTCACAAAAGAGATCTTATTGCTTCTAGGCTTAAAGCAACAAGTATACTTCACACATTATTCTAGGTAAGCTTCTAAATACTATAGGAATTTCTTAGTAGTCTCATTGCTTAAAATGCTCTTAGGTTCATGCTTACCTTTTGGTGCGTCGCCTATCTCCACAACACCCATTTTGACAAATTTTTCCACTAACTTCTTGAAAGTCATGCAATTTTCTATCGAATGTCCTGTAACTCCGCATGATACTCACTGGACATTTTGGTTATACCATCTTTGGGTATGGAGGCTGCAGTGGTTTTATAAAATAAGGAGCTACAATATGTATATCAAATAAGTTACGGTATAACTCCACATGCGTCATGGGAATAGGAGTGAGCGAGGTTTTTCGAATCGCTCTGGATTGGGTTCTTGCTTTGGTGGGACCGGGTGTTGTAATCTTGCCTTCTTTGGTGGGCTTCTTTGTAAGCGGCTTGAATAACCCTTAGTATACACACTCGTCTTACCCATCTTTACCCTTCCTCTTGAGTTTGTTGAAGCCCTTCTCCCTTTTCTTTGTCTTTGGTAGGCCAAAAACAACGCGATTGGCTTGCTCATTACGGGGCCCATTGGAGAATTTAGCGACCAAGTATTAGTCCTATATTGAGATCCAATAATGACGGTATCACGCGAGAATGTGCATCTGGTTGAGTTGGGACATTTATTGGGGAATAAACGATGTCTTCATCATTATCCACATTGTCGATCCTTGGGTCACTCTTTTTCAAGTCCTTGACTAATGGCGAGTTAGGCGGCCCATCGTGTTCTTTTGAAAGTCTAGCATTTGCTCTCGCATTTCTTGTTGAATTTGGATCAATTGTTCTTGCATCTGTATTTTCCTTTGCTCTATCCTCACCAACCTTTGTTCCATGTTTTCGAGTTAAGCTGAAATAACTTCACCTTATTAGGGTTTTCCACAAATTTTAATGCACGTGATATGATGCAATGTAAATGCATGAAATGCAATGCAAATACATGAAATGCAAAAAGAAAGAGAGGCGTTGGTTATGAATTCAATTTCATTAGAAGAACTTTTCTAGAAAATACATTTCTTTACATAAAATGGATTGCATATCTGCCTTATCCTCATAGTCCGGTGAAAACACCAATCCTCTTCTTCGTGTCCGGATGTTATGGTGGTGCCCGTGAACTTTCTCAATGGATACCTCTTCAGCTCCTTGTTGTTTGGTCGGTAGTACCTCCTCGCTCACTTATCTTTCGCGATGTTTATGGGCTTCTTTAGAAAATGATGACTCTCGAATAATCTTTGTCGGCTTGAATCCTCGAGGCGAGTCCTGTATTCTTACGTGGGTTATCGGTCCCTCTCGTCGTTTACGGACTATGTTCGAACGACAGTACTATAATCCACTTTATCAAGTAACACATTTCCTTATGATAAACTCTTCTATTTAGCAATCGAATATGAATCAACACCTTCTTTCTAAGATGATGCGGTGTAATGCAATGCAATCACAAACAAAACAAAACACGTTAGCACAAGAGAAATAAACAAAATAAAGTACCTATCAGGGTGACCACTAAGGGTTTAACATAGTTGTACCTAAGGTGGGCTCTTAGGGTTCACTACCGTGGTTTGGTTCTAAGGTAAGGGTACTGAGCTAGCGATTCCTCGATCCTTACCCATTATAGGCTCATTTAGGCCGAGTTCGATTCGAGGGAATACATTTCCCTATGGCTACCGAGATGAAAATCTCACGAAGACATAGAATGCGGATGTATCCGGCGATCCACTATCCTACACGGAGGTGAAAACCTCACGAAGAGTAGTTTCTCACTCTCACTTAAAGGTGTGACCACAGCGGTCATGCAATGCAATCTTGAAATTGAAACAACATGCAATAAAGATCGTGATTTTAAAATAATCTTTCAAACTTCCGACAAAAGGCGAAAATAATCAATTTATGGCTTGACTCTCTTTAAGGTTTTCCCCGATGGAGTCGCCAAGTCGTCGTAACCATTTTTGGAAGGCGACAAAGGGGTTCGACGTTGAAAATAAAAAAAGAACGGGAGTCGCCACCGACCTTTATTTGGTGAGATCGGATCACCTTTATTTTAATAAAACGTTTTGTTTTACTAAAAGCAGTGTTTTGAGTGCGTAGTTTTGAAAATCGAATCCGGGAGTCGATTCACATACGAGGAAGGGTTAGCACCCTCGATCGCCCAAAATTGGTACCAAAATGATTAATTAGTGTCTTAATGTCGGAAGTTTTAAAAGGTTTTGAAATCTGGATCCTCTAAAAAATGTTTGGATAATTAGGGCCAAAATTTTGAGATTTCTTTGCTCAGGAGGATCTGAACATCACATCCGACCGCGTTAGGACATGATGCTCTAAACCTTCGTAATCAAAGCTATCTCAAGGTTTCACGAAGTTTATCAAAAGGATGTTTAGTTATTTAGTCAAACGGAAAATCGCAACCCAGCACGTTAGGGCACTATTTCCCGAATTCCTAAATACAAAGCATTGCCTTTACTTTAAAGATCTTTGAACAGAGTGTAGCGACTTTTCAAAATGCATCGTAGGGGATTGAATTTTAGAAAAGGCTTGAATCAAAATTTGAAATTTCTTTGTCCCGAAAAGATGTAAACATCACATCCAGCACGTTAGGACACGATGTTTTAATCTCTCGTGATCAAAGTCATCTCGTGATTCGCAAAACTTCGTAAAAAGGATGTTAAGTTATTTAGTCAAACGAAAAATCGCAACCCAGCACGTTAGGGTACTATTTCTCGAATTTCCAAATATCAAAACATTGCCTCATTTTGAAATCTTTTAGATGAAATGTGATGATCTTATGAAAGATGTTTTGTTCAAAAATATAACACAAAACAAGGATAATAAATATGGATGTGAATATAATAAATAAAAATACAAATAATAGTAATAATAATAATGATAATACCAAATAGTAAAAAATGAATAAACAACTAAATAAATAAAGTAAGAAATAACAATGACAAAAAATAATGATGATTCTTGAAATAAAATAATGATGATAATATGTAAAAGAATAATATGAAATAATATATATAAAATATATGTACATAAAAAAAATAATAGAATGGGAGTAACAATATGGACAAGGTAATAGCAAAAATAGACATTAACAATAATAATACAATGATCGTCTCAATCATAATATTAGTAAATAAATAATATAGTAACATGTACAATTGTTATAATAGATAATAGTAACATGAACAAATAATAGTGGAAATACAGCCAAAATAACAAATAATAACATGTTATAATAAATAAAAGTAATAGAATCAAATAATAATGAAAATACAATCAAAATAAATAATAAAAATAAAAATAAAGTTAGTGAGATGTATTAATAATAAAATGTCAAAATATAATAATGATAATAACAATATTAGTGTAATTAACAAAAAAGACTAAAAAATTGCACAATAATTAAATTAGGATTGATTTGCATTAAAGATAAAAATTTTGGGGTTAATTTGAAGTAAAACAAAGGAAAGGGACTTATTTGAGCAGCGTGAAAGAAGGGGATCAAAATAGCAATTAATCTCTTTTGTCAAAAGCATAGCGACAAATAGGGACCCAATCACAAATCTGGGAAAAGTATTGAGCTAAATTTAAATTACAAAGACTTGATTGCAAAATTATAAAATGCGGAGGACGCAGCATAAATAGACCATCTTTTCGACAAAACCACGCGGATCCTAGGCGGGTCGGATCGGTCGAATCGCTCAGGGGTGAAACAGCGTCGTTTTGGGGCTTTGGGCCCGGCCAAAAGCAGTCGTCGTTTGATAACCTATTTAAAGGCCAAAATCGAAAAAAAAAAAGTTTGATGCTCATTTTAAAAAAATTTCTTTTTTTCTCTCCATTTTCTCCATGAGAAGAAGGGCGATTTAGGGGATTAGGCCATCGTCCGTGGCCGTGGCGATGCTCAACCACCACCCACGGTGGTAGGAAAAGGTAAAATCTATTTTTTATTTTTATTTTTAAAACTATATATATTTTTAATCTTAGAGATTGTGTGTAAGTTAAAAGCGATCTTTTGAAAAAGAGTCACCTTTTAGTTTGATGAGGAGATTTACATAGAAAAACCTGAGGGTCATGTAGCTCTAAAGTAAGAAAGAAAAGTTTGTAGATTGGTAAAGTCTTTGTATGGACTTAAGCAAGCACTAAAGTAGTGGCATGAAAAGTTTGACAGTGTCATGATATTAAATGGATTTAAATTAATAAGTGTATATGTCAAAACCACTCTTGATGGATATGTAATTCTATGTTTATATGTTGATGACATACTCATTATTGGAAGTAACAATGAAATGGTAAAATGTACCAAAAACTTGTTAAATTCAAGATTTGATATGAAAGATATGGGACTTGCTGACGTCATTTTGGGCATCCAAATAAAAAGGTCATCTGAAGGTATTATATCGACTCAATCACACTACGTAGACAAGATTCTTAAGAAATTTTGCAAGGATGATTTTGGTGTAGCTAGAACTTCGATAAATATAAATTAACATTTATCCAAAAACAAAGGTAAAAGTATTGACCAAGTGGAATATGCAAGAGTCATAAGCAGTCTAATGTACCTTATGAGTTGTACTAGACCTGATATTGCTTTTATTGTAAGTAGTTTAAGCAGATTCATAAGCAATCCAGGGGAGAACCATTGGAAAACGATTGTGACGGTACTGAGATATCTTAGATATACTCAGAACTACGGATTACATTATACCAGAGATCCTGCTGTGTTAAAAGGATTCTCCGATGCCAGTTGGATATTTAATATTCAAGATACCAAATGCACAAATGGCTATATTTTCACATTAGAAAGAGGAGCTATGTCATGGAAATCCTCAAGGAAAACGATTATAACCAGATCCATAATGGAAAATGAGTTTGTAGCTCTAGACAAATCTAGATAAGAGACAGAATGACTATGAAACTTTTTAGAGCATATTCTTGAATGGCCAAAACTTATGCCCACAATATGCATATATTGTGATAACCAATCAATAATTGGTAGAGCACATAATGTAATGTATAATGGTAAGTCGAGACACATGCGTCGTCAACATAATACTGTTAGACAATTGATCTGAACTAGAGTTTTCTCTATTGATTTTGTATGATCAAGAGATAACACTACGAAAACATTAACCAAAGGGTTAAATCGAGATCAAGTTGATAAAACATCGAAAGGAATGAGACTAAAACCCATAAATATTTAAGGCGCTATGTGAAGGAAAACCCAACCTAGTTGATTGGAGATCCCAAGTATGTTCAATGGGACAAGCTACTTGCATAGACCTTGTAAGGTCAATGTGGGGGTTCTTATCCTGAGTCCATTCCTATGATGAAAATAATGATTAAAATGTGAAAAAGGTTAAGCAATGCTTTTAATGACCATTTTCTGTTTTAGTGAAACGAACAACATAAGTCATTTATGTGAGAGTGAAGTGGGGCCGCTTTAAGGAAACTATTGGGGCATAGTTCTCTAAGATCTTGTAGAACCAGGAGGATTTTCACGGCCTTATGAACATACCCATGAGAACCAAAAATTTTGCTAGTGAGGTATTTGCGTGAAGAATATCATCATTTACACAAACGACAGAACAGTTCAAGGACATCGCGTCTACTGGTCAGAATATATAATATATAATATCGTATGTAGTATTAATATGTCAGTAACAATGATAATGCAATACAATGCAGTCGCAGAAACACAACAGAATACCTCTAATCAGACAAAGTTGAAAATTAGAAGAAGAATTTTGTTGAGACCTATATGAACAGTTTCCTTAAGATAGATTCGACCTCTCCTTGTTGCTTTGAGTAACATTGGGCATCTGTCTCCCATGATACAACAACAAACGATCACAGTAGCAGCACAACAACAGTGATCAATTGAACAAAATCTTGCCTTTCTTTGTTACCAAGAGAAATAAGTTTAGAAGGAATTTTTTATATTGATAGTTTTTTGATGACTTGTTCTTGAAGATGACTTGTTCTTGAAAACTCCTAACTTGACTTTATATAGATGAGAGGA
This sequence comes from Gossypium rotundifolium, assembly GCA_025506655.1. Taxonomy (NCBI): domain Eukaryota; kingdom Viridiplantae; phylum Streptophyta; class Magnoliopsida; order Malvales; family Malvaceae; genus Gossypium; species Gossypium rotundifolium. Next base: position 130,160,676 of record CP106723.1, read on the forward strand.
AATGAATGAAGAGATTTAGTCCGATTCAGGAAGAGTTTTGTTGAAAAATTAATATATATAAGTGAATAGAGATAATGAATGAAAAAAAATACAAGATTAAACTAAGAGATACAACTTTTCAAAAGAAACAATTGTATGAAAAAAAATGTAATATTAAACCAAGAGATACAATTTTTTAATCAATTTAGTAGAACTGTAACATCCTAAATTTTTGGGCCTATGCGTTTAATGGGTGAATATGTGGAATGAGTTAATTTAAGTGTTAGGGGTCCAAATTGGGCTCAGGCTTAGGCAGAGGCCTTGATTAAAATTATCTGTTTAGGGCATTATAGGGTTTAAAAGGTAGTATCTATGTTTAAAATACCAAAGTGGGCTTGTGGCCCAATCTTAGGAGGTGACGCCACGGAGTAAGGGGCCCAAATTTAAGTTTCATGGAGCCCAATTCTTTTAATTTAAGTTAGCTAAATTTTGGGCATTAGGATTAGGTGGAGTGGATGGCAACAAGGCTAAAATTTAGGGGTTTTAATGTTTAAAATATGTGGATAATAAGCAGATAAAGGCTAAGATTTAGGGATTTTAATGATTAAAATATGTGGATAATATGCTGATGAAGGAGGGAGGTGTTAGAGATAATTAAGTCTCTTTTAGATGAGCTAGTAGATTAAGATAAAGGAGAAAAGTTAGGAATTTATCTACAAAGAGAGTGATGGCCAAGAATCCATCACTGAGAGGAGTAAAGAAACCAGCTACTACATGGCAAAGGGTTGCCGAATTTCCTATAAATAGAGGGGGCTAGCTCCTTGTTTCGACATTAAATCCTCTCCCTTTGTGCCGAAATTCCTAGCTTCTTTTCTCCAAATTTCTTTCTCTAATTTCTTTAAAAGTCAAACTTTTCCCCACTTTCTTTTCCCTTGTGCGATTTCTCTAAAAAGTCAAGCATCCATCGCTTTTTCTTTTATTAAATCCTATTTGAGAAATTGTTCTACACTTAGGCATTTAAATCTTCCATCGGCATTCTAATCCTCTCTAGTGCTAGCCAATCTCCTAAGCTAAGGTAAGAGTCAATTTTGATTAGTTCTCATAATCTATTTTAGAAAGGCAAAAGCGAAAGCTAATAGTTAATGGTTTTATGATGGGCGGCAATTCGGGATTTGAAAGAGGCTTAGTCGACTAGATCTAAAAGCCGAAAATCATAAGTCTCCAATTTGGGATTTTAAGGTAAGAAGATTATCCTAGATTTTTATTAGATTCGTTCAACATATAAATGATCTTAACTCTAAAAGGAGGATTAACGATTAAATATTATTATAGTAGCTCGATAAGGATTTGATGGAATTAAATATGGATCGAGCAAAAGAAAGAATCCTAAGTTTAAGAAACGAAAGCGATGTCTCTTTGCTCGAGATTGGCCAATTGGTTGTGGACCGGCTTCTAAACAACACCTTAGGCAGATAGCAATTGTGTCGACTAAGGATAGCGTCGATATAGAAAGCCTCATTTTATTGGTAATCAGGTGTGTAGATTCTTGACACATAAGCTTTGTTATATTATATGTATGTTATGGGCTAAAAGTCAAAAAGGTGTGTAGATCTCTATCACACTAGTTAATCAGATTATATGTATGTTATGGGCTAAAAGTCAAAAAGGTGTGTAGATATCTATCACACTAGTTAATCTGAATTATATGTATGTTATGGGCTAAAAGCGAAAAATGAAATTTGTCTGACGCGATCATATTACCGAGAAAAGGGTAGGCAAGGGATGCAGTGCGTAATCATAGAAACTTCTATGTGTATCAAGTATGTAAAAATATGTGATCTGTTTAGATAGTTTAATGTTCGATTCTTGCATGTATGCATGGGATGGGATTGATTGATTTACTAAGGGGAGGAGGTCGGTGAGGCGGTCGGTGGCTTTGCCACATAGGTCACATAGTGATCGGTTTTATGATGACAGCATAGTCCGAATACTATAATGTATTCTTGAGGTCGCATAGCGATCGGTGGCTTTGGCCACATAGGTCACATAGTGATCGATATGGTGTGTAGCGGATGGAGGGTTGATTGTAGAAATCCCCACGGTGTGATGGTTGGTACGGGGGTGTGTAGAGGATGGACTCTTAGGTTTGGGATGGGCCATATTGCATGTAAAAAAAATATTTAGTTACCCTTGTATACGAGCCAAGGCCCATAATGTGTTTGTGGGCCCAAGGCTTTTATGTGATTTCGGGATTTGCACACTAAGTCTTTGTGACTCACCCCTATTATTTTTCCCACTTTTCAGATGAGTAGTAGTTCGTGGACATGGGAGCCGGGGCGGACTCGAGCGGCCATTAAGTACTATTTCTACAAGTTAATTTCTTTTGGGATTTCTTAAAGTTTATTTTATTTCATTGTTATTTCGAGAATATTTATGTAATAAGGCCCTTAGCTTTCATTCAACTTAGCAGTTATCAATGTTAAGCAACTTATGAATTTTATGATAAGGTTTATTTATACTTAATAATAAAAATACAAAGAGGTTTATTTTCAAAAAGTCTCTCCTTTATTCAAATTTAATTAATTTAACTTGTGTTTTCAAAATGCGATAAAATGTTATGTGTTCGATAATATGCCGATCCGGTTAAAACGCATGGGCCGGGTTTGGGATGTTACAATTCATCTTCAACAATTATTTTCCAACAATTTATAAAGCCAAACTTAAAATTTAATTGTTATATAACTCTAATATTATATTAATTAAGTGATAATTAATATGCTTAGAGCTTTATTCAAATAATAATTCTATTTTATATCAATAAAATTAGCATAAATTTAAAAAAATTAACAACTTTTTTTTGTCAAATTTTAACTAATAATTTATAGATCATCATTTATCTATATTTTATGCTCGAGTTCTATCTAAATAATAACTTTATTTTAAAATTAGTACAAATTTTTAATTAATAATTTCAAATTAAATTATAATTATTTTTAAATAAATATATTTTATAATAAGTAACATCCAGCTTATAATTATGCAACCTTTATTTTTCCGAAGTTTTACTCAAGCGGGTTGACAGTAACAACAAACTTCATAACCATATATACAATTTGCCAAAGAGAAGGTAGATGAATCTTTTAATTAGCTTCATAAAATATATATTATTTAAAATTCAAAGACATGCTTAATAGAAGACTTTCATGTGACATATTACATAATTATTGTATTAATTTCACATTGTGGCATCAATCAAAAGTCACCCTTTCACACCAATGGATTAATTAAATTAATGCTTTTCTTTTAAAATAATAATTAAATTAAAGTTTAAGGATACCAAATTTTATCTATCTTTTTTAAAAGGTTGGGTATAAAATTTCTCAAATTTCTTTAAAAAAAAAGTTAAGTCTTTCTTTCTTTCTTTTTTTCACTCAATTCAACACTTCAACTTTCAAAATGTACAAAAAAATCCTGTCAAATTTCTTCAGAAAAAGCAATTAAACCCTTATTTTTTCACTTAATTGGGTACTTGAACTTTCAAAATGCATAAAAAGACTTTCAATTTTTTTAAAAAACAATTAAGCCTCTGTTCTTATTAAAAATTGTAATAAATAATAATTTTAGAAAATTATTAAATTTTAATAAAATTAAAAATTTAAAATTTATGAAAATTAGAAAATTTTTATAAAATTGTAAAAATATAAAAATTGTAAAACTTTATAAAAATTATAAAACAATTGATGATGCCAAGTTTTTTTCAATAAAAGTCATCACGTGTTGCAACACAGCATGACATGTGGCAAAAAATGATAAAAAAATCAATAAAAGTTATAGAAAAATTATAAAATGCTTCTTTTTATACGATAATTTTATAAACTTTTTACAAAATTATATTTCTTTACCTTTTGTATAATTTTCTTACGACTTTATAAAATTTTATAATTTTTTGTATTTCTATATATTTTTATTATTTTTATAAAATTTTACAATTTTTATATAATTTTTACGATTTTATATTCTTTTCTAATTCTTAATAAATTTTAATATTTAAAATTTTATTAAAATTTAATAATAATTATAGCTTTTATTGATTTTAATTTTTATAATTTTTATAATTTTAACAAAAGCAAGGGCTTAGTTTTTTTTAAATTGAAAGTCTTTTTAATGCATTTTAAAAGTTCAACTACCCAATTGGGTGAAAAAAAGAAGTAGGGGCTTAATTGCTTTTTTTGGAAAGGTTTGAGAGATTTTTTTGATACATTTTAAAAGTTCAAGTACTCAAACGAGTACAAAAAAATAAGATTTTAATTACTATTTTTGAAAAATTTTGAGGGCTTTTGCACCCTCAAACCTTTCTAAAAAAGTTAATATAATTTTTATCTCTAATAATAAAATTTATTTAGTACATATAATTTTATTTATCTATTTTAGTACTTAAATTTAATAATTAAACCTAAATTTAATAATTAAACCTATTTTAATCACTAAACTTGAATTTAAAAAATTGATAATGACTCTTTGAGTTATGTCACCTTATTACCTAAAATTCAAAAAAAATTATTTTCTGATAATGATAAAAATACAGATAGCAAAGCCTACTTAGATGTCAAATTTAGGGCAGAAAATTACATTAATTTTAAAAATTAAAAAATGTATTATTTATCTTATATCTTATATGTGATATCAATAAATAATTTAAAAATATTTTTTAAAAAAACTATTAAAATTTCATAAAAAATAATTCTATTAATAAATTATGATGTATTTTTTTTTTTTTTATGCTGATATAATGGTTTGTTTTTGGGTTGGTGGTTGTTGTCTCCATGAGGGACCTGTGGGTGGTGAAGGGTGGCTCAATTTGGGGGGTTGGAACCGATGTAGGAGTTGACAATAGTGAGGTCCTATTTTAGAGGTTGGAACCATGTGGAATGTTAATTAATTTGAAGCTATTACCTTAAAATCTTTCATGAAAGTTCATAATATACTGTTTAATTATGAACACAACTTAACAATGTTTTGCACTCAAAATTATATGGATCAGATTATTTAGCACATCCACTATATCACATTAAGTTGCTTGGATTAATTCGAGTAGAGTGTAAAATTTTATTGTTTGATTGATAGAATATAAAATTATCTAAAACACATTTTATAAAAATTATTTTGATAAAATTTCTTTTTATTATTATTATTAAATAAAGGTTGAAGTTATAATATTTCCTTTTACTGATAAGTGAAAGTATTTTTCGATTAAATTAAGGAATAATATTTGATGTATAAGTCTCTTGCATAATTAATGAATAATAACAAAAATATGGAAGACTATTAAATAATTCTAATAAATTTATTTAAACATAATTAAAATAATACTTGTTAATATCATCATTAAATATTAATAACTCTCGGATTTAGGATATTAAGTTTAAGTGTTTAAGATCTAGTGTCTTGGGTTTAAGGTTTAGGGTTTTAGTATTTATTAATAATTTTTATTTAACTATACTTAAATAAATTTATCAGTATTTGTTTTAAGTCCTCCACATTTTTTAAATTTAATAAGAAGGGTGATGTTATTATTCAACAATGGTGCATAAGATTAATATTGTAGCAATGTATCAAATGTTCTCTCTTAAATTAATTTTATATCTCATTTCTCAAATAAACAAACTTTTAATTAGAGAAGAGCATTAAGCAATTAGTACTTCTCTTTTGAATAAAGTGATAGAAAAAGAAAGAAGAAAAATATAATTTATTTTTTACTAAACATGTTATTTATTATGATTTGATCAAAATAGTAAAAAAAATGACAAAATTGTAGCGGATAGAATGTCATATAATAGACAAATATTTTATCTACCAATAATAAATATATAGTTGAAATGTTACTTTTAGAATAAATCAAAGGACTATAGAGTTTGATACATTATTATTATTATTATTATTATTATTATTATTTCATTTCGATTTAAGTAATGGGGTAAAATTGTCAAGGGAATGTAAGATTACTTACGGAAGAGACAACATTGAGATTACCTTCTATATTTTGAAAACTTGACAGAATTTGATATTATTGACTCAAGGTAATTTTGAAATCTAAATGTTAGAATCTCACATTACCTTCAGGCATGTTACATTCTTTGAATCAAATGCACCCTAATAAAATTATTTCATATTTAAATTATGTGTATCTTATATTATTATTTTGATTTAACGAAAGATTTTACTATTAAAGAAGATTTTTTTTTATCATATCTATTTTTTTATATAATCTTAGAATTATTTATAGTTCTTTCCAATTCTTAAATAGGAGGATAATATCTTTAGCGTATTCAAACCCACATTCTCCTATATTAATAATAATACCGATACTAATTAAACTAAGACTCAATCAGTTGAAAAGATACAATTTTTTAAACTTTATCTACAAGAATGAGTTTGTGATTTTATATGACCAAATTCTAACGATGAATGAAATTTTTTACAAATTTAATATCTTCGTTTGAACTAGAGCTTCCGTCAGTATTTTCAGAATTGAACCGTAAATTTCTAATTTAACTAGTTTAAAAAAATTAAAAGAAGAGAGAAAACATAAACAAATCAAATCTACTAAATTTCCATATAATCCACTAATCCCACTTGATTTATATAATATTAACTTCTATATCACACTTAAATAACATAAATTAAAATCTCATCCTATAATAATAAAAAGGAAAAAAAAAGGATCCATACAAAGCAGCGCCATCCGTTGGGACTTGGGAGCAAACATCCTTCACTTTTAGTTGCCTTCCCACCCAAAACTTAATACCATTTTTCTTCAACAAAAACCCATTTTCTTGTTCAATCTTTTTACCAAATGAAATAAATAAATAAAAGCAACACAATAAAGGTTGTAAATATTATAAAAAGCTAAAAAACAAATATCCACTACAAGCACCAATCAATTGATTCTGCCACGTACCCATTTGATCCCTCCCCCACCCAAAAGCACACCATCTTTTTCGTCTGTTTTTTATTATGTAGCTTTTATACTTTTGTTTGCTTTTGTGGTGTACTAGCTAGTATTTAATTCGAATTGGTCGTAAAATAGTGAGTGAAAGGGCAACAGTAGGGCTAATGTGAAGGTGTCACATGGAGAGGGTGAGGTAATTGCTTGGTGTTTTTCTCAGATCCATCATGTCTGTGATTCTGCCTTCCCATGTTTACATTTGAGTTTAGCGTCACACCAAAGTTACTCCTTTCCTATTACCTATGCCCATATCTCACATTTCTTTCAATCACAAATCAATATTAACAACTATCACGAGTAAAATTAAATTATTATTTTAATAATTTTATTTTTATCATTTTAAAAAATTAAATCAAATTTTTCTCATTTTAGAGACAAAATATAATTTTATCACATGTTAATTTAAGATTTTTTAAATTAAAAAGGGGCTAAAAATAAAATTTTTCATTTTAAGATAATTGAGACCTCTGTCAACACCTTTTTCGCTCCACCCCTGGTTATAAGAGAACTCAAATCATAAAAATTGTATGGCGACATATATGGCTAACTTCCCATTAAAGCACCAAAAAATAAAAATGTTAGGCATAATGTTGCATTATTAAGTAGAGCACGTAGGTTTGAACTTTGGAGATGATATTATTATGAGACACAATTATGAACTTCGAATATTAGTTAGTGTAACATCATGATTTTTAGTCTTTGTTTTTCGTTATAATGCCTAGAACTATCCATAACCCCTCTTCAACCTTTAAATATGAGAATAATGCACTTCAGTACACTCAAAATCTCATATTCTTATACTAACAACAATATTAATACCAACTGAGCTAAGACTCATAATATTATTTATTTTTTAATCATGTTATATCTAAAGTAGAGGTGTGCATGGCCGGGCTAGGCCGAACTAAAAATTTAGGCTCGTTTGCTAGGCCTTGGCTCGACCTGACCCGACCCGAAAAATGGGCTTAAAATTTTGCCAAAGCCTGACCTGAATATAATGTTAAAACTCGGGCCTGACCTAGCCCGCCCATATTAATTTTTATATTATTTTTATATAATTTTAAAATATATATAATGCATCAAAAATACTAAAAACATCAAGATAGATATTTCTCAACAAATTAAAAATAAATTTCTAAAAATATGTATACTTAAATAACACTAAGATAGATGCAACTTAACAAGTAAATGCCTCTAAAATAATAATAAAATTAACAAATGTCTTTAAAATAATAATAAAATTAACAATAAAATAAGTTTTATACAATATCTAAACAATAACAACATAATAGTAACAACATAATAGAAAATAGTAGCAAAATGAGGAGAAAATAATAAGAAAACAATATTAAAAAATAAAAGAAAAACATATTTTTTTTCTTTTAGTGAATTCGAGCCGGGCCCAAATAAAAATACCTTATTTGAGGCCCGACCCGTTTATTAAACGGACTTTATTTTTTGTTAAAATCTATTTTTCGAGTTTATATTTTTACTTAAATCTTCTCACATTTGAGCAGATATTCAAGCCGAACCGAGTGGCTTAACCTATAAACAGTTGTAATTTAAAAGTTTAACTATTTCTTTCCATAACTTACGTATTAATAATATGATAAGTTGGCCATTATGGAATAAAACTAGCAGCTGAACCCTAAAAGATCCCTTAAATGATGATTAAGCTAAGGTAGGACAGAATCATAAAACCCCTATATAATAGTGGTAAAGCCAAAATCCAAAAGTTGAAAGGTCATATCCATGTTCATGTACTATAATATTTCCATTTTTTTAAATTTAAACACAATTAAAATAAAATAGGGAATATTAAACCATTGATCCAAATAACAATGACAGATTTATTTAATTTATTTTTCAACTCCATGGGATGGGAAGCATTTGGTAGGTTCACCTTTGTCTGGTAGCAAACAAAGGTAAGGTAGTGCAGAATTTGAGTGCAGAGCCAGCAATTTTAAATAATTAAATAAAAATAAAATAAAATGGCAGCTATAGAGCTAGTCCTTACTGTCCGACTAGACTAGACTGTGGGCGCACCTACTGTACTAGTTTCTCACATCATGACCTGTTAACTTTTTACTGGTTACATTTTTATTATGTGTATTATGTATTAATATTATTGTATTTACATAATTACTTATTTAACTTTTTAATTTTAAAAAAAAATTATTTTAATTGGGTATGTAATTTTTCTATAGTGGTGGGTAACTAAACGCGTATTAAAATTAAAGCTAGAGCTAGTTTAGAATATCTTCTCTTAGTTTAGGAAAAAGATTTAAAATAAATTAAGTTGGAATGTGATAATATTTTTCTAGTAAAATCTCTGTTGATAAGTGGAGTTGTTAATAGTTTGATGGTTAAACTACATTTAGTATATTGTCTTTTAAGCAGAAGTTGGAAGGTACGTGTTTATCATTTTTTAAGGCACATAATAGAGTTGCAAATCATATGACTAAGTGTGTGAATTCTAGTTTTATGAGTTTGTGTTTGATGAGCCATCATTATCAGTTCAAGGGTTGTTTTTAACTGATTGTAACAGCCCTTCACAAGCTTAAGTATTGTGATGTAATCGCAATTTGCCATTATTTTCTACCAAAAAAATTATTTAAAATTTTTATTTAATTTTTTTAGCTCTTAAACTTACATTATTTATCATATCATTCAAAAATAGATGGAAAAGTTAATGTTTGTTAATTTTACTATGTGACAACCCATGTGTATGTCACCTTAGCAATTAACTAATTTTTTAACAATTAAAAATATTTAAAAATATTTTTTATAAATTTGATAAGTTTTTTGATACTTTTAACCCTTTTATTTTTTAAAACAATAACTTATATATTTTTAAATATTTTTAAAATTTATAAAATTAATTAATTATCGACATGCCATTTCATAATTAACAAATATTAATTTTTTATTTATTTTAAGATAGTTTGACAAGTAACACAAATTTAAATATTAAAAAATAAAAGTAAGTAAATGAAAATTAAAATAAATTTTTTATAAAATTAAAAGTGAAATAAATAATTATTCCTGTTATATTTTAAAGATTCTTACACCATTTGGCAATGTACATCGTGGGGACAGAAAACAATTGCATTTGCAACCATTATTATTACAAAATTTGAACCCATTTTGTAATATAAAATTAAATTGTAATAAAATCTACTAGAAAAAGAAAAGGAAAAAATATTAGGGTCCCCTACATGTTGGTATTGTGTTGAAATGGGTCCCATTTTGTTCATAGCACCTTTATGAAATGCAGGTATTGGTTGAAGGCATGTGATGTGGGTCCCTTTTGTTTTATTTGCATCAAAGCAACGTCGTTTTCATCAATGGGTCACTATCCACGTAAAAATTTGCAGCAAAGCTGGACTAGGCGAGATTGATAGGAATGTCTTTATCATATATTAGTAGTAAAGTAAATTTATATTACTAAACCTTGTTTATTTTTTCTTTCTTTGGAGCTGTTAGCCGTTTGATTTGTGACAACTCATCCACTCTATATATGTATTGTTTACAAATTCAACAACAGGGAATATAAAAAACGAAGAATATTGGCCATTTTATCAATAATGGCTCATTTCTAACTTTATTTACGAAAATAGACCACTTTTTTTTTATTTATCAGAATAGGCCAAAAACAACAAAACGTGTCTACGTAGGAGCATTTTAAGGGGGAAATTCTAGCAAAATGCGTCCCTGAGGGAGCGATTTTGCCATGTCAGCACAAAACATGTTGACGTGGATGCACTTTGCTGACGTGGCAAAATCACTCTCTCAAGGACACGTTTTAGCTCGTGTTTTTCTAGGGTTAGGGCTATTTGCATGTTTAGTGCCTAGGATTTGTGGGTTTAGGGTTTTAAGATTGTAGTGTTAGTGCTTTGTTAAAATAATTTATGGTTTTATTTATTTAGGGTTTAAGAATTTTAAAAAACAATTAAGGTTTAAAATTTTTTTAAATTAATTAAATTAGGTTTTATTAAATGAAACAATATAAAAACAATTTGTACAAATATATTAAAAATAATAATGTATGTGTCGGTCGAAATCAGTGCCACATGGGGGTGGTTGACGGTTACGCGCTGGATTTCTTATTGGTTCAGCTTCTTGCGGGGGTTGTGGTTGTTCTGGTTGTGGGTGTTAGGAGGATGACCCACTTTGATAGAATAAAGAATGCGGAGGTGTTTGCATCACCCACGGCGAATGTGTTTGAATTCCATAAGGCGGCGGGGATTAAAAATGAAATGAGCTCCTCGACGGTGCCTCGTGCAATCCCTCATGCGACGATGGTTTATATATCGTTCGTTGAGTCAGAGTCATCGAGAAAGGAGATGCATCTGGCCATGCATTCCAACCTAGCATAGGACTGGGAAAAGGAAACATATAAGGGTTAGGATACGCACCTAGCATAATCTGAAGAGGCTGTGGTGTAGGCGTCGTCGCTTGAGGTGTTGGGCCCGGTGATTGTGTAGGCGCTGTTGATGGGCCCATGTTGTTATTCGTTCTTCTTCTATTTAAAGGACCTCATCTTTCCCTTTCGACACGGATTTGCCGACCCATCTGCTCTTCCGAGAGTAAATATGGCTTGCTATGGATACTAAACCATGACATGTAATTCGGTGCGCAGGCTAACTCTGGAATGATGATCGGTTCGCGAGTAGGTATATGATCAGATCGAGTTTTTCAAATTTCAATATATTCCGAGAAGAATACCGGCCAATGCATATTCAATTATCGTAAGTCAATTTTGTGCTCATTATCGAACACCTCAGATGTCATGGGAATCGGTTGTCGGAATCTAAATTGCCGCAACACTCTATTCGTCTAGTGCATCTCGACAGTTGCATAGTTGACCAATGGGACCTTAACATGTCAAATGTTCGGATTTTGAAAGAATTCATCCGAAATTACTGCCCAAATTGCTGGATCCTCGTATGGTATCCATTGAAACTATATGAACATGATAAAAATATTAGTTATATACATAATACTAAATACTAAATATGAAACGACTATGTTATGTATATATATTATTTAATACTTACATGCGCTTCCGACCGTTGGTCTAATAGAAGCCGTATATCTTCAAGAACGGTAGGTATTCCAACATAACTTGCCGAATAGTTCCACCTAACTAACTAAATTTTTAGCATAAAATTATATTTTAAATTTTTATAATAATTGTAAAATCTAATATAGATTTTACCTCGTTATGAGTGGGAATGTATATGGGTGGTTCACTCGATGATGCAAAAATGGAAAGCGAAACTGAGCCCATGATTGTAGTAGTGATAGGCAACATTCAATTTTGGCTTTATTTTGTTTCGTCACCCCGTACATCTCCCGGTACAATGTTGCCAACAAGGCAGACCCCCAACTAAGTTCGCCGCTGCTCTAAAATCAACGAGTTTCAGCAGCCACCTCAGATGTACGAGGTTTCATCACAAGTTCGGCATTAGATAACCTTCAATGATCTCAAGGATGTATGCCTGAATATATCGTATTCTTTTTACTTCAGTCAAATCATTCCCCGACTCCGAGGAATATGTCTCGTAACCAATCCGTCTCGATCCGACCTCTGTTAATACTATCCGGAATCGCACCCAAAAGATCATAGCATATGGCTCCCCAATCAGCAGATTAAATGGACCTGCTGAGTACGAACCCATCCACCAACAATCCCAATTGTAACTGCACGTTCACCAAAGTGATGGTACACTCTCCGCATGGAAGATGAAATGTGTGCGTCTCGAGTCTCCACCTCTCTATGAATATGCTGATGAGTTTCGGGTCCAACTTATACCCCCGGCCTATATTGGCCACGTGTCAAAAATCCATTTCCCTCAAGTAATTTTCTATTAACGGTGATGGAGGACCAGACATATTATGAATATAACATTGTAACACCCGATCTACAGGCTGTTATAAAAAATTATAAAACAAAAATTAATTAAAATTACATAAATGAAAAAAATATTAAATAATATTCAAAAATTGAAATTAACCCTTACCATTTTCATTTGTTCAATGGAGATATGTTTATGATCGAGACGAATTAATTTCCCGATCATTGCTAACACGATCAAATATTTTTGAAATTATAAAAAAATAATACTAATTTAGAAAAAAATTAAAGGAAATAATTAATTAAAGAGAGTTTGAGAAATTTAAGGAGAAATTTGAGAGCTTTTTTGAGAATTTTAGAAGAAATGTTTGTGTGAAAAAATAAGAGGGGGTTTTTATAGTTTTTTTTTTACGTTGGACCCCCCAATAGTCAAATTTTTAAATGACTGTTGGGGGTCAAAAACAGAGCTAAAACACGTCCCTATGGGAGCGATTTTACCACGTCAGCAAAGTGCTTCCACGTCAGTGCATTTTGTGCTGACATGGCAAAATCGCTCCCTCAGGGATGCGTTTTGCTGGAATTTCCCTCTAAAATGCTCCTACATGGACGCGTTTTGGTGTTTTTGGCCCATTCCGGTAAATAATGAAAAAAGTGGCCCATTTTTGTAAATAAAGTTGAAAATGGGCCTTTATTGGTAAAGTGGTCAAGAATATTATATAAAATAGGGATATTATTTTTTTCAATTGTTTAATGTTAGGTCAGTAATTTTATCTTAAATTTCAATATTTTCATTTGGATTTATTTTTTTCACAATGAAAATGCTTAAATTCAGGATGTCGTATTAAACTATTGAAAAAGAGATATAAATGATGTGACATTACTGTTTCATTGTCATATCCCAAAAACTAGGTTAGAAGAAATTGAGTTAGTGAGACCAAGAGTGGTCACGTCATGTTTTTGAGTAAAGATTGTGGGAATTATGACAATTAAATTAATTTGGTTCAGTGGTTAAGTACTGAGCTTGTGTGAGAGAGGTTTTAAGTTTGAATCATTTGCCTTGCATTTTTGCTAAATTTTTGTCTTATCTTTGAACATTTGGTTTATAAATTATTTTTGCTCAATTGTTAACAAGAATGAGTTTGCTGGTTCAGTGGTAAGGCTTTAGCTTACCTAGAGGTGTTGTGTTTGAAACCTCGTGTGTGCAAAATGGAAGTTGTTTTTGTTTTGAACTCTGAGGGAATTTGGTAGGTGGTTAGTTAATGGGATTTAGTGGGATATGGGTACTTTTGAAATTATCCCAAAATATTTCTCCCACTTCCCACTCTCACGTTTCTCTTTCCCACTCCCCTCTTCTCCATATTTTCTTATTTATTTTCTTTTTCTTTTTGTGAAGTTTTCTTTTATTTTCTCATTTCCTTTGATTTTTACTTGTTGTCGTTTCATTTTCTTTTGATGATCATACATGATATTTGCTTTTAGATCATAGTTCATTCATAGTGTAAGTTTTATTTAATTACTTTTTTTTTTTTTGATATCCTATTTTTAGTTCATTCTTTGATTAAGATGAGGTTGCGTTAGTATTATTTTCATTCTATATTATGTTTAGTGATCTCGTGGTTTTTTATTAGGCGAAGGGTGTGAGAATCAAAATCCTTCAGCAAGGTAATTGTTGATTTTGACGCTGTTCCTAAGAGGTAAGTGCTCGAACATTGTGTCAGGGACTGAGTTTTGTTAATATATGGATGTTATCTTGGATGGATTTTTTATGATTAATCGATGCGAATTTATGATTGTTTGAATGATTCGTGAGTTTCGGGTTGTGTGGTTAATCAAATTTTTGATTAGCTGTGTGAATCTAACCCAAAACGTCGATTAGAACCTAGAAAAACTTGAAAACAGAGGCTGTTTTTGAAATAGCTCTACGTCACATGGCTATGTGCACTACACAGGCATGTGGTGTGGTTAGTCGTGTTCTAGGCCATGTAGAGCATACGGGCAATTTTGTTAGGTCGTGTGGGACACACAGGCATGTGTGACCACATGGGCAGATTAGGTAGGCCGTGTGAGCCCATTTTTTGAAAACCTTCACTTAGGCCCGTTTGACTTAAGAATTCGTAATTAGACCTCCTGTGGGGTCCGTTTGGCTTAAATAAGATTCGAAATGTTACATCTGTCAATTTGAGATATGGTTAAGGTAGCTGAAAAACTTATGTGCGATATATGTTCTGATAACTCTAAAAGCATAATTACGTGTAAAAACATGCATGACACATGTATGTGGAATAACTGTTAGTATAAGCTATATTATATGTTATGATTTGTAAGATATGGTTAGGTATGCATGATGTACCATTCATGTGATATGTATGTATGTTATTGTTATTATGCATGTGTATTGGGGTGGGTTTTTATATGATGTAGGAAGTGTATTCTAGTAGTATTACTACAATTCTGGAAGTTAAACCACAATGTCTGTCTGGCAGCTCAGCTGACCATTATGAGTGCCATACCACCACGACCCCGTGTGATTGGATGGATGGACTCTTGTAGTCCTATTTGGTGTAATTGGTTGGACGAGTTGGTGTGTAGTAGATGGGGGTAGGATTTTTTCTAATCTGATATGACATTCTGATATGATATATGTTTCTGGAAATATGACATTCTAATTTGATATTTGTATGTGTACATTATAAGTAAATTTATGTGATGACATTTACATTTGTGTATGTTATAAGTAAAAATTCTGTTTGTGGGCTAAGTCACACACTAGGCTTCTAGCTCATTCGTTTGTTTAATACTTTTCAGGTGATCTTTAGTCTTAGGATCGAGTAGCATGCAAGAGCTCGAATTATTTTCATGACTAATAAAATATGGTGATTTACATTAGTAATTTTTCTAGACTTTTGGGACTGGAATCCGTTTTTCGGCTTTGATTTGGTTTTTGTTTTGATTATCGATTTTTGGCATTTTAACATGAAACTGAAAAATCATACAATTTACCAAATTAGAGTGCGATTTAAAAAAAATTAAAACGCTGAAATTTTCGCTACGAAACTAAATAAGTCATGAAGTGATTTTACTTTAAGATAAGTTTTTTCGAACTTAATATTTGACTATAACAATGTAAGAGTTTTACCAAGAATTAGTATTTTCAGATCAAATGATTACTAAAGTTAGATTGTAATTGCTGAAAGTTTTCGCTGTTTTATAAATAAATGTTTAAGAGATCATGCTGTGAAATAGGTGTTTTTAAATTTGGGATTTCCTAAAACTCGTATAAGCTTAGCTAAATTAAGATCTCAGATCACATGATTCAAAGCTAGATTTTTAATTAGTTTTTCAAACGAGTCGATATAACTCCTCTAGATTTGGCCATAATGTCTAGGCTGGGTGTGGGGTGTTACATTCATACAATCATTTCCCATAAAAAGTAGTTTTTTTCTTAAAAAACTAGTTTACCAATACCATGTTGACAAGTTAAATTATTATTGTAAAATTTCTTGTATTTGCTAATTCTATTTGGTAGTAAAAACCAACCTCTCTTTCACAGATATTGGAATAACAGATGAAAGATGTTCAATGTGTAGTGTTTAAACAGATAATGATGTTTGGAAAATCAACAAATTTTAGTCTAGGAAATGATAGTGAGTTAAGATTCATGAATAAAATGTTTGTACCAGTTAGGAACGGACTGAAGAAAGATTTGTTAAGAGAAGCTCATCAGGGACCTTTTTCACTCTATTCAGAGAGCGTCAAAATGTATAGAGATCTAAAAAGCTCATGTTGGTGGCCGGGTATTAAAAGAGAAATTGCAAAGTATGTTTCAACTTGTTTAAGTTGTTAGATAGTCAAATCTAAACATCAAGTACCTTTAGGTAAACTGTATCCTTTAGAAATTCCAGAATGGAAATGGGATAGAGTTACTATGGAATTTTTATCAGGTTTGCCTCTCAGTCCTTCTAAGAATAATTATGTATGGGTAATAGTAGATCGGCTTACTAATTCAGCGATTACATTAATATACTTTGTATAATGTCTTCATGTGATTTTTGCATGCAAAGCAAAATAGAAGCAAATATTGGCTCACTGGTTGTCTAATATTTAAAACTAATACTAAGTGGTATTACGTGGTCAGATCGTAATACAGAAAGACAACTTATATTAGTAGATGAACCTAAACATATCCTTATTCTAATTGGAAATGAGCAAACTGATTGAAAGATTAATATGCTGTCTATCAAGTCCAATTAAGGAGATGCCTGTCTTGTGCATCGGATAGGATGATTCTCATAAGATAGAAACATATATGTGATTGAATGGACTAACAGTACATCGGACTGGATCCAAGAAGAATAGATTCTGAATTCGTTTATGAATTTATTCACTTGTGATGTTCATAGTGTGACATACCTTAATCTTGAGTGGATAACGGACTATGCATGCGTGACTCATATACTTTGATGTAAGTAAAAGCCTAAGTTCAAATAGATAAGGAATTGAAAGTTGATGCTTTGGGTATATAAATTCTACAGTATGTAGTGTCATTCACAATAGTAAAATTCATATGTAGATATATGGGTAAATGATATCCTCTCATTGGCATTACATGATAGATGAAAAGTAAACATGGTCATGGGTCATTTGTCCTTGTAGTAAACCACTTGATTACTATTTGATAGTAATTGACTTTTCGTAAAAGAAGATGTAATGGTTACCATGATTTAAAATAGGATCATATTGGGAGAGCGAATTTACCCCAAAGAGATTAAGGATATCCTATGAGGGTAACACACTTATGACAAGGTCATTGGATAAGCACTGATCGAGTTGTTTTCGTAATGGTATGTCATTGGGGAGAGCTCAGTCACGATACTATAATGAAATGATTTCGTGACTAAATGAGTTTATAATTAATAGGTGAAAAGCTCGAAGTTAATTATAAATCATTTGAGCCTTAATCGCATATATCCAATCGGTCCTTCGGCTAGCTTGTTGAAACCAAAAATGAATTGCATGTTGAATCAAATGAACAAAAATGGATAGAAATGGTAAAGTTAGATAAATGGAAAACATTTGGAAATGAATATGGTTTTATCTAAATGGAAATGACCTAAAAATTAATTTATGGTTTTTCGAATTATTAATTAATTAATCAATTGAAGTTCAAAATGGAAATAAATTAATTGGTCATAGTGAATCCGTTGAATATAGAAATATTAAATATATTTTTCATAGACATTTTTACAAAGAAAGTTGTCATGATTTTAACGAAATTAGAATTGAGATAAGAAAATTATTTAGTTGGGAAATTAATTTATCTAAATTAATTTAAGATTTTATTTAGGAAATAGAAAAAAAGTATCGGGTTGGATTGAATTATAAAGTATTTTGTTAAAAGTCCAGAAAGTGTTTATAATTGGACTCGATACGGGAGATACCCAAAAGCCCCTCATGTTAATACTAGGGATGACAAACCCTAGTATAATTAACTAGGGTTGTCATCCCCTTCATCCTAGTTATACTAGGAGTTTGTTTTTCTATTGAAATACACTTCTACAATTTAACAAGGGTTTGAGTCAATCCAACCCAATATTGATATTGATATTGATATTCTACCCGAAAATAGTGGAAATTTATTTTCTAAGTATAATTTCTTTTTTCTGAAATAACAATTGTACCGATTTCTATTAAGAGAGATTTGTTTTCCCACAAAAGTAAAGTAAACAATTTTTGGTTATGTGTTTGATTCGTATTCGTTTGAGCCCATACTCGAAGCATTTTATAGAATGAAAATAACGGTGAAGGTCGTTCCTTTGAAAGCTAGGAATGACAAAGATCCATCTAGCCGAAAACATATGTGTGATTTCAATAAAATGTTAATTGTTTTAAATATCACAAATCAACTTGGTTTTCAAATTTTTAATTTTTTTACTGTACAAAAAAACTATTTTCGATCCATATTTTTTCCAATAATAACTGGCTCAACATATGAAGTTATACTAATATAAAATCTATTTCTTAATACAAATTGAGAGGCATTTATATACCCATATAATATGTTATTTATTCTTTTATACAAATTATTTTAATTATGATTTTACAATATTTGGGTTATATAATTATATAATCTCTACTATTCTAGATTGTTGGAGAGACTCGAGTAGGATTATGGCTCGTGAAACCCTCCAGATTATAGTGTTCGTAAATAATATTTCGACAACTATGCACTGGAAAAGGCTTTGGGCATTATTCAGTTTTCATGGCGAGGTGAAAGATGCTTTTATTAAAAAGTTGGAACAAGGTTTGGATTTCTAAGGTATTCAAGTGTAACAGATGCTCAAAGGGCGATTGACAGACTCAATGGTTTCGTCTTACTTGGGTATAGAATTGGAGTGAAAATGGCTAGTTTCAGAGGAAGAAGGAAGATATGGAGGAAAATGAATACTGATGCTAATGCAATTAGCAATAAGGAACATTATAGTACTGAAAAGGATAGAACTGTTAGCGAGAAAGAAGATACTTCTGAGAGCTTAAAGGATGGACAACTTAAAAACAAGAATTTTTTGAAAATGGAGGGGAACCAAGCAAGAGTAGTATAAGGTTTTATGGAACAAGAAATGTTATGGAAACTTCAAAGGTGCTTAGTGGGGGAATCAGCGACAGTTTGTGATACAAGAAATATGGCTGAAAGATTGACTAAGTTTGGTCTTAGGGAGGTATCTGTTAAGAGAATTCAAGGAAGATTTTTTCTGATAGAAGTTTCAGATAAGGAGTATGTGGAAGTTCTGAAACAAAATATGAAGGAGTGCTTTATAACAATCGAGCCATGGTCGAAAAAGGGAGAGGGTGACATGGATCGATGTTGCAGGTATACCGTTGCATTGCTGGAATTATGAAACTTTTAAAAGAGTGGCAGAGTTATAGGGCAAGTTGATATCTATGGGAGAAAGCTGGAATAGTACTAAAGTTATGAGAAGATGGAGATGCTGATTTCGATCAATTAGCCATACCAGATTGATGAGTTAATAATTATGGAGGTTGGTGATTGCAAGTTCCCGATCAGGATTAAAGAAAGAGAGTTGTCAGAATAGAAATATGAGAATTTCTTGAATGTTCGGGATCAGCCAGAGGAAGAGGGAGGAAAAACACCGAAAGTTGAGTCAGGGACCAGATTAGTATCAGAAAATTCCCCGAACGAAAGGCGAAACGACGTGGGAGGTGCTTTAAATGCAATCAGCCTTGAAGAAGGTGTAATTGAAAAAGTTGGCATTGGGTCTTCTGCAAATGGTGTATTGTCAGAGGAAAACTTTTTTGGGAATAAAAAAATCATATCTGTAGAGGGAATGGACAATGGTTTAGAAGTGGATAGAGCCAAGGAGGACTTGTTAAATATGGGCCTTATTATCCAAGCGGACTTGAATGAGTTTTGTGGGCAACAAAAGAGTTTGGATCCAGCTGTGGGCTCTGCAGGTGAAAATGGACAGTCTCTATTGAGTGGTAGTAGCCAAATTGCTACTGATCAAGGAGGTTGTGGTTCAGGGGGTAAGAGTGTGGAAGAAGCGGAAGTAAGGTTTAGTATTGAAGAAGAATTTTTTTAGTTTTGTAACACCCCTACCCGTATCTATCGCCGGAATAAGGTAGAGGCATTATCGGAGTTTACAGAACCATTTTTCATTAAATCAAGTCATTTTACTATTCATATTCCAAACGTAATTATAATGTCCCTCTATTGGGCTTTCGAAGCCCAAAGCATACATTAAAAACGATTCTGGACTAAATCGGGATCATAGGGAATTTTTCGTATAATCTCAAATTTTTTTTCTCTATTACAGGGGTCACACGCCCGTGTGGTTCAGGCCGTGTACCTCACACAGGCAAGGCACATGCCCGTGTGGGAGCTCGTGTGCTAAATACTGGGCATTTTGTTTTGCAATTTTGGATACAGGGGACACACGGCCTTGACACATGCCCATGTACTAGACCATGTGTCACATACGGCCTAGACACACGCCTGTGTGTCTACTCGTGTGGACAAAAACAAGACTATATCCAAGCCTCATTTCTAACCCAATTGGTCTTTTACTTACACCAACATTTAAATATGTTCAAGATTCAATTTATATGGTTAAATATCTAAATTTATCAATCAACTATTCATATATTTATATATATATATATATAGACATATTCATAAATTTTTATAGCATTCTTAACCATCATCTTCATCCCTATACTTATACTATCTCATCATTTGTTCATTTTAAACCCATATCAAACATGATAAAATCATAATTATGTGTAACTCAAAACTTACTAAATACAAGTCATACCAATGGCTAGTTACAGTTAGATCATTTATAAGCCAACATTAACTAATTAACCTATACATGCCATTATAACCATAATTCATTTACCATACATACCAAAATAGGTCGATGGATAATATGAGTGATCCCCGTCGAGCTTCCTAACCAACGAGCTTTCGAAAACTCATTCATTTAAATTTAATATTAACATATAGGGTATATTCAATCATCTTGATCACTAGCCCTAACACATAACCTCATCACCCTTGTTAATCGTACACTTCATATAAATACCAAGAAACATGTATAGGCTCAATTCTCATTAAATTTCTCATATCTATAGACAATTTCACATTATGTAATCACATAACATATAGCAACCATATCTTTGTATTTTAAATACATTTTCATAACTTGTCTTGATTTCATACTATTTTATATTTGAGCTTTACTCATCAAAGTATTTGAAATATCATCTTTATGCAAATAGTAACATGATGTACATAATTCCATAATTATGAATGAACATATTTATCAAACATATTCCATGTTCATATATCATAGTCTTATGTCTCCATATATCAATAACCATCATTTTTCTTGTATTTCAGATAAAAACTTATAACCATACATAAGTATGCAATTTGCTATTTCTTCATGTCAATCACAATTTTAAATGAAAAATTCTTATGAATACGCTCACCAATTTCATAATTCCATGTATTTACCGTTTTCCATATTTATCTCGTTGAATTCTTCGAAATTTCGATGGATTTCCTGTAGTACACTCATGGTGTACAATCTCATAATCCGTCATTTCGTACACATATATACATAAGTCCTTTTCAGAGAGCACACTCCCGTGAACTTTATTTCTTATAGTAGGATTACCAGTCAAAGCTAAATCCCTTGTAAGAGAGCACACTCCCGCGACCTCATTTCTTACAGCGGGATTACCATTCTAGGCTAAATCCCCTGTAACATATGCTCAAAGAGTATTGTCAAGATTACCAGTCCAAGCTAAATTCCCTGCAATGACAAATACTCTATAGAGCTTTGTCTGGATTACCAGTCCAGGCTAAATCCAGACTCACATTTACTTTGAATTATCAGTCCGAGCTAAATCCATTTCACACATATTCTTCGGGAGGGCTTATATCAGGATCACCCGTCCGGGCTAGATCATTTTCACATATATTATTCCGGAGGACTTATATCAGGATCACCTCTCCGGGCTAGATCCTTATTACCGTAAAATCCTTTTCAGTGATCCATCGAATTCCATTCCATTCAACCAGAATTTATTTCCCTTTTTATTGAATATTATAAACATTTCATCAATAATCATACATTGAGCATTCAAATCACATTTTCATCACATAAACATACATTTCCAAAATTTAAGAATACAATTCAAGTTACACAAACTTACAATTTCGATTTTTATACCATAACGATAATCTTAGTTTCATAATAAATATTTGAAATAAAACATTATATCATTTCTAATTCAACGTTATCGATTATAATCGAGCATGTGATCAACTTATACATAAATCATTCATATATTTTCCTCCTCCTCCTCTCTATTCCACATTCTTAATGTATATTTCACTCTTATAAGTAACATTATCTATAATTTCACTATTTACTTGTATGTATATTCAAAGTTGTCCATCCGTGTCATAGTCACTAAATTATTTTAATCTTGAGCTATAAAACTCCAAATTAAGATCCGTTTGATGTTTTTGAAACTAGATTCATATATCCTTCTACCATAAAAATTTCAAAATTTATAGTTTAGCCAATTAGTACAGTAAAATCTTCAAATTTATCCCTGTTCTGCTGTTTGATAGCTTTGACATTTGCTTACTAAAAATTAATTATCCCTTAACACAGAATTTGGATGATATTTTGGTTTGTTTTTCTTGAAAATATACTCATTAAGAATTTAAACATATAAATTTAAGCCCCTAATTATTTTTATCCAATTTTTGATGCTTTTCCAAATTCAGAACAGGGGAATCCGAAATCATTTTGACCTTGTCTCACAAAATTTATTATATCTCATGATTTACAATTCCATTGTTTACACCGTTTCTTCTATGAGAAACTAGACTCAACAAGTTTTAATTTCATATTTTATTCATCCTCTAATTTGATTCCCAAAATTTTGGTGAATTTTCAAAGTTAGACTACTGCAGTTGTCCAAAACTGTTTTAGTGCAAAATATTGATTACCATTTTCCCCCTAAACTTTTAATACATGACAATTTCATTCCTAGGCTCGGAAAATGAAATTCTTGCAATTTAATCCTTATTCCAAGCCTAATTATTCTCATACATACCAATTGGAGCCCATGAATTCCATGAAATTTTAGAATTTTCCATAAATTCAACACTTTTCAATTTAACCCCTAAAACATATTTTCATCCAAAATTCTTTAATAAAACACCTTTAAACATCCATTAACATCTCAATTTCATCATAAAATAACAAAAATCATATGAACTTATCAATTTTAACTTCTAAAATTTTCAACAAAATCAAAAACTAATAGAATACTAAGTTGGACCTAATTGTAAAAGTCCAAAAATATAAAAATTTCAAGGAACAAGCAAGAATTGAACTTACTTGAAGCTAATATGAAATACCAGCTCAAAACCCTCTTCCATGGATGTTTTTGACAGAAAGTTCAATAAGAAATGGCCTAGAAATCATTAAAATCAACTTTGGCCATGTAACTTTTGTTAAAATTCCAATTTTATCCTTTTCACATAAAAATATTTGATTTTTTTCACGCTATGCCGCCTCAGCCATTTTAAAATGGTGCATTTTCTCTTTTAGTCCCTCCTTATTTAATGGTTAAGCTTTAATCACTTTAGCAAGTTTTGCACCTTTTCAATTTAGTCCTTTTTATCTAATTGACTACCGAAACGTTAAAATTTTTTGACAAAAATTGAATACTACCTTATTGACACTCCGTAAATATTCATAAAAATATTTATGGCTGGGTTTATAACACCGAGATCTCAATACCTCTTTTTCTCAATTTCTTAACCAAATAAATCTTTATAAAACACAGTTTACTATTTCAAAAATCTTTTAAAAGCTACATTTGGCTCGTAAATATTAAATAATATAATTTACGAGTTCATTTTTTGGATTTGGTGGTCTCGAACCACTATTTTCTACATCGCTCAAATTTGGGCTATTACAAGTTTAGTCAAAATAGAAGAAAGAAAAAGTCTTTCAACAAAAGAATTAGATTGATGCACGAAATTCAAGAAGGTGTTTTCTCAAAAAAGGAAAAGTAGAAAAGGGATAGAAAGGATAAGATCAAGAAAGGTAAAGCGATAACAATGTGTGAAGATTCAACGACAAATTTATCGTTATCTGATTCAGATATAAGCAATCGTAGGAGGGTCATTTTAAGGGAGGCAAAGAGAACTTGAGAAGTAGGGAAGAAGTTGGGGATAAGTGTGAGAGGGGATGAGGAAGAAGTAATTGATGAAATAGGAGATTAAAGGGTAGTAGAGGGAGGAAGTCAGAGGAATCGGACGCGTCAGAGACAGGAATGTTAGTGAGTTTTTCTTGAGTTTGGAATTACTGTATTTGTTCTTGTACGGCAGTTTGATTTAGTTTGGGGTATGAGAATTTTATCTTAGAATAGGGGGTTAGGGTCGGAGGTGAAAAGGGAATCTTCAAAAGAATATGCCGTTTGTCTAGAGCGAATGTTTGTTTTATCCAGGAAACAAAATTAGAGTTGGTTACTAAGGAAGATGTGAGAAAATTATGGGGGAATGATAATTGTGAGTTTAGATTCGTTGCAGCTTTAGGTAGGTCGGGTGGTCTGTTGACAATGTAGAATAAAGATGAATTCATATTGTTCAAAGAATGGAGTGATGACAGATTGATAGTTATTGAAGTAAAATGGGCTAAGGAGGATTTAGATGTGGTTTTAATTAATGTTTATGCTCCTAACATTGTGTCTGAGCAGAGTATTTTATGGGGGTATTAACAGAGCTTAGAAATCAGTTTGCAAGCCCTTGGATTGTGGGAGGAGATTTTAACGTGTTGCGTTGCAGAAGTGAAATGAACAATTATTTTGGAATAGATAAGGGGTCTAGAGAGTTCGGTAATTTTATCCATAATTGTAATCTCATTAATTTGCCAATGGTGGGAAAGAAATTCATATGGTATGGTCCGGATAACAAAAAAAAGCAGGCTCAACAGGTTCTTGCTAGAAGAATATTGGTTGATGCATATTAAGGATCTACAGCAGCTGGGGTTAAAGAAAACAGTTTCAGATCACATACCAATTTTCTTAGTAGATGCTGAAATCGATTAGGGTCCTAGGCCATTTAAGTTTATAATTGGGTGGTTAAAGAAAAAGGAATGTGTGGGCTTGATAGAGAAAGAATGGACTAATATGGCCAGTTTGAATGGTCAAGTGGCAATAAAGTTAAGAAAACCTAAGGGGTATTAAGAAAATGGAATGGGGATAATTGCTAGAATTGTAGAGTGTGAAAATAGGATTAATGTGTTAGATAAAATTAGTAAACAGAGAATGCTGAGTGAATGTGAAATGGAGGAGCTTAAAAGATTGAATTCCGATATTTGGGATGCAATGAATTCAAAGAATCATTATGGCAACAAAAATCTAGAATGATGTGGTTGAAAGAAGGCGATGCGAATACAGCTTTTTTTCCATAGAGCTGTTAAGATAAAAGCAAAAAGAAAGACTATATACAAAATGAAAATTAGGAGATTTTGGTGTAATGAACCAAGGGAGTTAAAAAAGAGAGTGTATGAATTTTTTAAAAATCATTTTCAGGAGTGATCGAGGAATTGAAGGATAGAGATAGAGCTTAATTTTAGGAGATTAAAGGATAGTGAAGTTGAGAAGCTGGAGGAACCTTTTTCAAGAGAGGAGATTAGAGATGTAGTATGGAGTTGTGAGGAATCGAAAGCTCCTGGTCCAGATGGGTTTAACATGTGTTTTTTAAGGAAATGTTGGAATATAGTTAAAGATGATCTGTTTAGAATGATGTTAGATTTTTATAGGTCTGGGAAGCTTGAAAGATCCATCAATTGTTCGCTTATTGATTTAATTCCTAAAATGGAAAATCCGAGTGAGATTGCAGATTTTCATCCAATTTCTCTGGTTAGTTGCAAAAGTTCTTTCTCGTAGATTAAGGGTGGTTATTAGTGAATTGGTGAGTGAGACACAATGTGCCTTTATTAGAGGGAGGCAGATTTTTGATGGTATCCTAATTGCTAATGAAGTGATACATTCGATGAAGAAAATGGAAGGAAATGGGGCAAATTTGATATTCAAACTGGATTTCTCCAAGGCGTACGATAGCGTCCATTGGGATTTTTTAGAATTAGTTTTACGAAAGATGGGGTTTGGGGACAGATGGATTGCATGGTCGATGGAATGTGTTTCAACTGCGAGAGCAGCTGTCCTTGTAAATGGATCGTCTACAAATGAATTTAATTTTGGTAGAGGGTTGCATTAAGGAGATCCTTTATCTCCATTCCTTTTCATTCTAGCAATGGAAGTACCACACTTGTTGCTGAAAAAAGAAGAGGTGTTGGGATTTATTGAAGGTATTCAAGGTGTTATTCCGAGTCAGATGATTTCGCATTTATAGTTTACAGATGACACTATTTTATTTTTAAAGGCAAAGGAAAAGGTGGTGGAAAATATGAAATTTATACTCCGTTGTTTTGAGATTTTTTGGGATTGAGTATACACTTCAAAAAATCGTGTATTGTGGGGTTTGGTGTGAATGAGGAATTTCTTTATCTTATAGCAGCTATTTGCAAACGTAGGATCAGGGTGTTGCCTATTTGTTATCTGGGTATACCACTAGGAGCGGATCCAAGGAGAGTTGCCACTTGGGAGGTTGTGGTTGAGAGATTTAGAAAGAAATTGTCGGGTTGGAAATGTAAAACTATGTCGTGTGCAGCTAGGATAGTTTTGATAAATGCAGTGTTATCGACTCTGCCTATTTACTTCATGTCCTTATTTCAGGCACCGGTGAAGCAATTAAAAAAATAGATAAAATTAGGAGAAACTTTCTATGGGGTGGTTTTGATGGCAGATGAAAAATGGCAAAAGTTAGTTGGAAACTGATATGTAGCCCTAAAAAAAGGTAGAGCCGGAGTGGTTAACCTTGCGATAAAGAACAAAGCTCTGTTAGCAAAATGGAGATGGCATTTAGCGGTTAATAAAAAGGCGTTGTGGAGTAAAAAAATATTAGCTAAGTATGGCACTAATGCGAAACAGTAGAGATTTAGTGCAAACAAATTGAAAGAAATGTTGACGGTTTAGAGAGGAATAGTTGAGGATTTGTTGGATGCTAGAGTGGCTAGATGGATGGGGGATAAATATTTTAGTTGGAAGATAGGGAATGGAAAGGCAACGTTGTTTTGGGTAGATATGGGTAGATAAATGGTGTGGTAATGGTCCATTAAAACTAGATTTTCCTAGACTTTTTCGTTTAGCTAAACTCAAAAATGGTTTAGTTTTTGATTATTCGTTCAATAGTGGTTTTTGTAATGTTAAATGGGAAGATCTTTTTGAGCGTCCTCTGCTGGATCGGGAATTGGGGATTCTTAGTCATCTCATTGATAGGGTGAGTTGTGTGGTCTTGGTTCCAGAGGTGGAGGATCAGATATTATGGCCACACGATAATAAAGAAGAGTTCTCAGTGAAGCAGTTAACTAAACTGCTGATTGAGGGTGATGGGGATGATTCCATTTTTGCTTTTGATAAAATATGGAAATTAAAAGTTCCTCCAAGGGTGCGTAATTTTCTTTGGTTGCTAGCAATTTACAGAGTACCCATGAAAGATTTCTTAATAAAAAGAGGGGTGAAACTACAAGCCATATTAAATGTGTGTCCTTGGTGTAATCGAGAGCTGGAGAGGGCGGACCATTTGTTCTTCACTTGTAATTTTATTGATGGGTTCTGGAGGAGGATTTTTAATTGGTGGGACGTTGGCTGAAAAGTGGTGAGCAACTTTGAAGAATTTTACTCGTTATGTTTCAAAGTGAAGCTTCTTGGTTCTTATAGGAGTCTGTGGTTGATTGCAATTGCGGCTTCTTGTTGGTCTATTTGGCTTGCTAGGAATTAGATGGTGTTTGAAAATAAAGTGTTGTTGATGGATACTCTGATCTTCTATTCCAAGATGAGGGAATTATTGTGGATAAGAGCAGCTTTCGACGAGTGCATGATTCAAGAGAGATTATGGTGGTTTTGCCCGTATAAGTACAGTTTTCCTAAATATGTTTCAAGAGGTCAGTGTTTTCCTCCACATGGGTGGCTAAAATTTAACGTTAGTGGAATTGCTTTTGAGGGTGCTTTGGGCGGTGGAGGTGTGATGAGAGATGAGGAAGGTATTGTTAGAGCTTTATTCTCGGGTCCAAGTGACGCCTGTGATGCTGAGACAGCTTAATTAGGAGCAATTATCATAGCGCTGGATATTTTTATTGAGATAGGTTGGAAAGGATCAAGTTCATTAATTGTTGAAATAGGTTCGAGGGTGGTTCTTAATTGGATTTCAAACAAAACAAGGAGACATTGGTCGCAACAAGTTACATTTGCAGACTTAGAAAGGAGGATTGTCTGTGTGGGAGAGTTATCGTTTTCAGTAGCTGAGCTGAATGGTAATGAAATGGCAGATACATTAGCAACTACTGGAATGAGTAGGCCTTGCATGTTTAAGGCTTGGTGATGAGTCTGGTCTGTGATAATTATGATAGTTTAAGTGTGTGGATTTGTTGTTGTCGAAGTCTTTTGGTGTTTCAATGTTGGTTTTTGTCCTTTTGATCTGTGAGCTGCATTTTTGAGGGGGGTTTTGGGGTTTTGTAGTGTTTTTGTGGTTTCTATTTGTGAGTGATTTTTTTGAAATTGGGAGTGGTCTATTTACCAAGGGGTATGCATGCATTTGTCAATTATTACTGCATTTGCGATTTTGTAATAACATTATTGAGCAAAAAAAAAAATCTCTACTATTCTATATTGCCATCTCCTACACCTTATATAGGTTTACAAGTTAAACATTGTAATAACTACTAAGGATTAAAAAGAAAGAAAACAATTTCTTAAGGACCCTTTGGCCACTTATGAGGGCAATTGCAATTTGCATGGATGACAACATATGAAAGCAGCACAAACATTTAAAAAATGGGTAAAATGGAATCTTTTTGTTGCCTCATTCTCCATTTCAGGTGCTTCACGTTAGATTATTTTATTACACCTCTTTTACCTCCACTCTTTCCCTTCTTATTATTATTTTTTAAATTATGCTTTTGATCACCTCTGATTTTGTTTATTATGATTTTTAATTCAATTATCAAATGGTTTATCCTTGAATCACTCCTTCCTTTTCTTTAATTTATATATTACAATTTTGGGGTTTCTTTGGAGCAGCTAACACAGGAGGTGGCATGCTCCACTTTGTTCACACAAAGAATACTATGTTTGGGCTCTTTATAAATAATAATCAAATCGCCCTAGGTTTTGGTGTTTTGCTTTTGCTATTATTCTTTTTCTTTATTTTTCTCAACCTTTCATTGCACGAATCCAAGTACTTTATTAACATATATGAACCATGCATGCTTAGATAGCAAAAATTATCAGGGATATATATATACACAGATAGACCTTACCTAGGGTTTTAGGTTTGGTTAATTAACATCTAAATTATAACATCAAATCCAAAAATAAAATGTATAAGATCAATCCCATAAAAACAGTAATTGATGTAAAATAAAAATTAGAAAAAGATTAAACATTGAAGGGACATAGGAAAGAGAGAGAGAGAGAGAGAGTCTAGTGTACATATTACATTGATGAGACCAAAGGCATCACATCAAAAATCAAGTACCCTTTTACATCATTCATTTAACATCAATTGCATAAGATAACCACTAAATGGACCCCAACATCTATCATCATCAATCAAGATATTTGTCACGCCCTTGGCCTAGCTTGTTATATAGCCACTAAAACCCTTTTTTCTAAACTTATTTTTATCCCCAAGAATTAATTTAATTTATGGCTCAACTAGAAGACAGATTATGGAAACGAAGATGATGATGAGGGTGTTTGGTGGATATATATTTTATGGGTTTTGCTTTATAAATGAGAAAATTAAATTAAATTTTTAGTTAATAATGTCATTAGGGTTTAATTTTATATGAGAAGAATGAAGATTAGTATATCTTTCTAAGATACGCCGTAGAGAATAGAGATGCTTATAGCTCTTAGCTTTAACTTTGGAGCAAACTTGTAATTGTCCTATATTTTATAATTAACATCACATTGTTTATTTATTCATTTAGTATAGCTAGATAAGGTAAGCTAGCTAGTTTATATATTAAAATATTTTAAACATAATTATTTGGTATTATATTCTACTATTGATGTATCAAATAATTATCCATATTTTAAATTCAAGATTATTTGAAATAATTTATGTATTCATTTCATGCGTTTATTTGTTAACATGTATATAACCTTTGATACCTCATGAATTGTATTAATACATAAATTTTGATGCATTGATGTAAGTGGTTTTGATGAGCTGAGCTCCATCTTGGTTGATTCATGGCATCAATATCATGCATAATTGTTTAAATGTAACCGAATTAATTGTCAAAACTTCTTTTTAGAAATTGATTTTTATTAAAAATGAATGAAATTAAAGTCGCCACTAATCATTTTTATAAGATATGACCGGAGTACCTCGTAATTTAATCATTTTAATAAAACATTAGATTTATTAAAACAATATTTTTTGGTCTACAAAATCCAGAAAATGGGTTCGAAGTCGGTTACGCACAAGAAAGGGTTAACACCCTCATGACGCCTAAAATTGGTACCTAATTGATTACTTGATGATGTCTTAGCGTTGAGAATTAAAAATTTGAAGAGAATTTAAAACACGATCCCTCTTTGTATTAAGTTATTATTTAACTAAATTAAATTAAGTAGAAGAACCCTTATTCCGAATTAATCGAGAAGAAGGATCACGTTCCGTGAGTTAGGACACTATTCTCTAATTCTCGAAAACCAAAATAATCGTCGCTTGAACGTTACCAAAATTTTGTTTTTTTGTTATTTTAAATAGGATATTCGATTACTTTGGTTTTAAGAAGATGTCATGCCCCGTAAGTTAGGAGTACAACTCCTCAAATTCTAAAAATAATGAACATATTTTTTATTCGTTAAATAAAACGAAGGTAAGTTTTAAATGATATATATTTAATTTATTTAAATATGGTGTGAAAATGGATAAATGGATTTTAATGTGACAGCATAATGATTAACAAAATAAGGTAAGATGATAGAGGTGAAAAGAATGAAATAATAACGCTACAATGATAAATAAATAAATGGGATAAAAAATTTAAAAAAATTATGCTCATGGATTATAATGAACAAATATAACGATAATAAAAATGCACATATTTATTATAGCGATAATCATGTCTTGGTTATCATAATATTAACTTGAACAATAAATATAAAAATAATACTAATAATAATACCAATATGGGCAAAAAATGTACAAATATAAATAGTATAAATTTTAAAATAAAAGGTAAGGCAATAATAAATAAATAAATAAGTAAATAAAAAATTTCATGAAAGGTTGAAATTAAATAAATAAGGGACTAAATCAAAATTTAAACAAAATTAAAAGTATAAATCATAATAAAATAAATAAATTAATTAATAAAACAGAATAAAGGACTAAAATTAAATGCGCGAAAAAGGACAAGGACCAACTGGGAAATTATTCCCAGGCCCAATAAATGCTCCATTCTTTTGGCAAATCGGAGGACTAAATTGAAAGTAATTTAAAACTAAATGGTGCAATCTAAAAAAGAAATGAAAAAGGAAATTAGGACCATATTAAAAAATATTCAAAGGCGGAAGGATTAAGGCAACAAATAAATCACTTTACAAAAACACGCAGATCCCAGGGGATTTGGGTTGGGTCGGCGGGTCCCGTCAAAACAACGTCGTTTTAGGCATCTAAAGTTCAAGCCCAAAACGGCATCGTATCATAGCCCTATATAAGTGAAATTTTTTTTAAAAAATCATCATTTTTTAAAAAAATCCTTAGCCACAAGGCCAACGTTGCACCGCCATGGCCACCAGTCATCGGTGTTGGTGACCGTTGTCTCCGGTGGCCGGAGAAATTTTTTTTGCCTATTTTTGGCCTCTTTTTTTAAAAAAAAAAAACCTTAAAGTCCCGATTTAAGTTCAAATCCCTTCTAAAATCAAAAAAAGAAAAATAACACGTAGAAAACCTCGAGCTCACTACTTCATCGAACCTTCATCAGAACCATAGTGGGTTATGAGGTATTCGGGTCCGAAGATGGTCTCAACGGCGACAGAAGACTAATCGACAGGTAAGATTTTTTTATTTATTTACTTCGAAAAGAAAAGAAATAAAATAGAATAAATCACCTTTTATGTTCAATGTTTGTGTCCAATTTCTATTTAAAAAAAAAATCCCCCCAATACAATCTGTTTCTATGGCTTTTTTAGCCATTACATGCTGTTTATTATATTTTTTGTATTTTATTGCTGTTGTTTCTATCCTTGCTTCTTTCTTTTTACAGGTGGCAGTGCGCGGTCAATGGTGGGGAGAGACCTTTGCTTTTGCCGTTTTGGTGCAAGGGTGAGCACGTCAGGCGTCGGGATGAGAGGTCTCGGGTGGCATGCCTGCGAGGGGAGGAGCAGCGCAGAGGCTAAGGTTTTTTTTATTTTTACTAAAAGATAGTTTAGGTTAAAGGCCATTAGGGTTTTTTCATTTGGGCCATTTGGGCATGTAAATTTGGGCTTGATATGTAACACCCCTAACCCGAATCTGTTGCCAAAACAGGGTTATGGAGCATTACCAAAGTTTACAAATCAAACAGACAAAAAATGCAAACATTTCATATCATATAGCATTCATGTCAATAACCAATCAAAAACATTCTTATTGTCCCTTATACGAGCCCTCGGGGCCCAAAATACACATTAAAATATGTGAGACTATATCGGGTACTCAAAAGAATTTTTTCGGAAAACATTGAAATTTTTCTTTCAAAATTGCAAGGGACACACACCTGTGTGGCCAGGCCGTGTGGCTTACACGGTCAAGAGACACACCCGTGTCTCAGGCCATGTGGGTATTCGAAATAGGGGCACACGGTCGTGTCCCAACCCGTGTCCAAACTTGTGAGCTCTCTGACTTGGGTCACACGGCCAAGCCACACGCCCGTGTGCTAGGCCGTGTGAGCATACTGACTTGCACAATTAAAAGATACAAGGGACATACGGCCATGTAGCCTAGCCGTGTGTCGCACACGGCTGAGACACACGCCGGTATGGACGGGAATAGGTTATTTTACAAACCATATTTCTCACCCAATTTGGTGTCAACCTACAATCAACATTATGTATATAAACAAGTCATATTATAACATCTAAAATCAATCCCTAAGCATGTAGTATATTCACATAAAATCAATATGCCCTTAAGCCTTAAATGACCAATACAATTATGTTTAACCATATAATCCATGTAACCAAGTAATCAACCAACTTTTATGTCTAATCGTATTAATACACAACATGTAAATCATTTACTAAAACTTACCATTTGGTACCAGTTGTACCACTTATTCAATAGCATAAAATACATATACACTTACTATAACATAGTACCAAATCACACCAAGTTATAAAATACCAAAATACCAAAATACCACTACTATTTTATCTTTCATCATTTCACACATCAACATTATAAGGCAAATTATGCACATACCAAAATACCAAAACACAAGCCAAATATATGACTAATCTCAACAAAACACATATAGACCAACATTTAGCCAAAATAACATATACATGCCATTATAACCAAAATCAAAACATTCAAAAGTACCTATAGAACCGATTGATAGTGTGATATAGCTTTGACAAGTTTCCAACCCGATCAAGCTTCCTATAATCTAAAAATTAAAAGAAAAAAATACGTAAGCAGTGAATGCTTAGTAAGCTCATATAAAATTTAATCATATCAATTCATTTAAAATATGAAATTTATACATACCAAGAATAATCCAATATCGATCCTCAAAATTCATGAAGCTATATTCAACAACTCACAAGGTGAATAAATCCATAGCATCACTTATACATATCATTCCTAGCATAGAAGGATTTTAAATAACTTTAAACCTTACCACTCTTTCATGAGCTCAAGGATATTTTCATTTGAACACTTACCATTTCAATACAACTTATAATTAAACATATTACCATTCAACCAACAGCTTGGCATTTGCCTAAGCATCAAACAACAACATTTGTTAGCATACTTGAACATATTTCATATAAATTCAACATTGATAACCTTATTATCTCAACATGTCACACTTAAGTTTATTACTCGTTTCAACTTTCATAATTTCCATGTATCAACATATCAAAGATATCCGTATATGTTCATGTTGTAACACCTCCTACCCATATCCGTTGCCGGAATAGGGTACGAGACATTACAAGAGTTTACTGAACATTTTCAAATAATTTCGAGTTATTTATTATTCATATTCTGAAAATAATCATAACGTCCCTTTATTGGGCCCTCGAAGCCCAAAATATACATTAGGAACCAACCGGGATTAAATCGAGATCATAGGAAATTTTTGCAAAATCCTAAAATTTTTCTCAACTACAGAGGTCGCACGCCTATGTGGTTCGGGACATGCCTGTGTGGTCAGGCCGTGTGGCCAACATGCCCATGTGACTTACCTCGCTCCAGGCCGTGTGGCTTCACACGCCTGTGTCCCTATGCCATGTAGTTAATTTTTATTTTCGAATTAGGTGTAGGATTCATATGGCCGTATCACATAACAAATCATTTCATAAGAAATTGCATAACTGAAACCTTTCCACTCTTTCATAAGCTCAATTATATTTTCATCTAAGCACTTACCATTTCAATGCACCTTATAATTAAACATATTACCATTCAACCATTAATTTGGCACTTGCCTAAACTTCAAGCAACAACATTGGTTAGCGTACTTTAATATTGACAAACTTATTTTCTCGACATGTCTCACTTGAATTTATTACTCGTCTTAATATACATAATTTTCCTTGTATCAATGTATCAAAGATAGTCTCATATTTACATGTCATGATACATATCATTCTCTTGCTGTTTCTTCATAAATATAAATTATTCAATTCATTATGACAATATTTCATGTACCATCATTTTCATGAGTTTAGTGTATATTTATTCCAGTAGCAGTTCATAATCTTGAATATGCATAATTATCAGGCAACTTTCACATACATGTATTTTCCATGTCATATTTCAATATATCAAATAATTATCATTTCTATGTATTTCAAGTTTAATTTCATGATTTCAAGTACTTACCATTTTCTATATTTATCCCGTTGAATTTCTCAGAATTTCGAT
Source organism: Gossypium rotundifolium (assembly GCA_025506655.1). Lineage (NCBI taxonomy): Eukaryota > Viridiplantae > Streptophyta > Magnoliopsida > Malvales > Malvaceae > Gossypium > Gossypium rotundifolium. The sequence goes on from CP106723.1 coordinate 130,196,349, forward strand.
GGATTTCGATGAGTACACTTATAGTGTACAATCTCATTAACCGTCAATTCGTATATATATACATAAGTCCTTTTAGAGAGCACACTCCATGAACCTCATTTCTTCTGATGGGATTACCAGTCTAGGCTAAATTCCATGTAAGAGAGCACACTCCCGCGAACCTCATTTCTTACAACGGGATTACCAGTCCAGGCTAAATCTCTGCAATGACAAATACTCTATATAGCTTTGTCTGGATTACCAATCTAGGCTAAATCCAGACTCACATTTACTTCAGATTACTCGTCCGGGTTAAATCCTTTTCACACATATTCTTCGGGAGGGCTTATATCAGGATCACCCGTCTGGGCTAGATCCTTTTCACACATATTCTTCGGGAGGACTAATACCACGATCACCCGTCCGGGCTAGATCCTTTTTACCGTCAAATCCTTTTTAGTGATCCATCGAATTCCATTCCATCCAGCCAGGATTTATTTCTCTTTTTATCAAGTATTATCAACATTTCATCTATTATCATACATTAAACATTCAATTCACATTCATGTCACAAAAATATACAATTCAAGCATTCAAGAATTCAATTCAAGTTGCACGAACTTACCTCGTTGCTTGTTCGTGTTTATAATTTTACTAATCTGATGTCTTTTCTTTTCCATGTTCGAGTCTTGTATTTGAGTCATCTGGATCTTTATAAATAAATTTTTTCATCATTTTCATTCATTTCATATTCTAATACATTCAATTAATGCTCTAGGCAAAATTACCATTTTGCCCTAAGCTTTTAATTAATGACAATTTCATCCTTAGGCTCAAAAAAATAAAATTCTTGTAATTTCATCCTTGTTTCAAGCTTAATTATTCTCATATATATTAATAACAGCCATGAATTCTATGAAATATCAAAATTTTCCATAATTTCAACACTTTTCAATTTAATCCCTAAAACATGTTTTCACCCGATCTTGATCTGAATTAATAATTTGATTCAATTTTTTAATTTAAATAATAAAATAATCCATTTCATGCAATTTGGTCATTTTTGACATTTTTACAAAATCGCCCATAAAATTTTACTTTTATTCAATTTAGTCCTAAGCCTAAAACATGCAAATTAGCCATGCTAGTTGAATATTCATATATATTTTCCTCCTCCTCCTCTCCATTTCACATCCTTAATTTATATAACATGCTTATAAGTAACATTATCTATGATTTCACTATTTACTTATAAATTTATTCAAAGTTGTCCATTTGAGTCATAGTCACTAAATTATTTATATCTTGAACTACAGAATTCCAATTTAAGATCCTCTTGATGTTTTAGAAACTAGACTAAAATATTTTTCTACCATAAAAATTTCAGAATTTATAGTTTAGCCAATAAGTATAGTAAAATCTTCAAATTTGACTCTGTTCTGTTGTTTGACAGCTTCTACCTTTCTTTACTAAAAATTAATTATCTCTTAGTACAGGATTTGGATGATGTTCCCGTTTGTTTCTATTAAAAATAGACTCATTAATAATTTAAACATGTAAATTTAAGCTCCTAATAATTTTTATCCAATTTTTTTTATGATTTTGCAAACTCAGAACAGGGGAACCCGAAATCATTCTGACCTTGTCTCACAAAATTTATTATAACTCATAATTTACAATTCCATTGCTTACATTGCTTCTTCTATGAAAAACTAGACTCAATAAAATTTATTTTAATATTTTTTCATCCTATAATTTGATTTCCACAATTTTGGTGATTTTTCAAAGTTAGACTACTACTGCTGTCCAAAATTGTTTTAGTGCAAGATATTAATTACCATGTTTATAACATCCTTATTTTCTTTCTCTACACTATTTCTCATCACTTTCTCTTATTTTCTCTTCACTAACATATCAAGAACATAGGACCATATATAAGAAAACTTTACATTAACATCATTTCCATACTTTTTAATAATATCAAACTTAAAAATATATTAAAATCTTGATGTTCTTATCTTGTCATATTGATTTCAATCTTTAACTTGATTTTTCTCTCTCCTCCAGCTTCTATTTCTTGAATCCAACTTGATTTTCTAACTCCCCATAGTCTCCTTAACATTTTTCTCTCTTGGTAGCTATGGAAATTCTTTTGATTTCTAGGTGAAAATGGTGAATTTTTTGGTAGAAGGACCAAATTGCAAAAAAGCAAAACTTTCTTTATTCTTTTCTCTTCTAACGTGAAATGCATGGAAAGATGATAGAAATTCTTCATCTTTCCTTCCTTATATACTAAATAAATAATAATAAAATATGTCATTAAAATATTAATAAAATAATATTTATCTAATTAAATAATTATAAAATATCATCAACATCATCATTACTTTCTAGATTTCTCTCTATTCCAATTGACCATTTTGCCCTTTGTGATCTTTTAAAATTTCATCCTTGAATCATCACATATTTGATAAAATTATGATTTAGTCCCTCATAATTCTTTACCTATTCAATTTGGTCCTAATTCATCCATTTTCCTTAGTTTCTAGATCATTCCACCCTTAAAATATTTGCACTATGGGTCCTTTAAATTTTTCATATTTACACTTTAACCCCTCAAATTTTGAGTATTTACTCTGAGGCAACAAAACTTTTCTCATTTTTACCATTTAGTCCTTTTTAAATTAATATATCATAATATACTTTCCAATGTTGTCATAACTCTAAAATTTCCCTTTTTGCCGCTTTATTTCCTTATTTTACAATATCAAAGATAATATCTTATTGTAAAAATTTTCAGGGTATTACATATGTCATGATACATATTATTCTCTTATTATTTCTTCAAATACATATATCATCCATTTCAATATATCAATATATCATGTGTCATCATTTCCATGTATTTCATGTATATACTTGTATTAGTTTGTATCAAACTCATAACGTCTCATAACAAAATATTGCTCATTGAACCATTTAGAATATCGTTGGATAACTTTCAAATTCATTAAGTAAATCACTTTACCAAGACTTTCCCAAATCGAAGAATAGCTTACTGATAAGAGTACATCGTTAACAGAAACTCATAAGAGCTAGCCTTCTAGATATGCCAATAGAAGCTAAAAAGCTTAACAAAAGTTCGTAAGAGCTGAACAAAAACTCATAAGAGTTGAACAGAAGCTCGTAAGAGTTGAACAGAAGCTCGTAAGAGCTGAATAGAAACTCATAAGAGTTGAACAAAAACTCATAAGAGTTGAATAAAAACTCATAAGAGTTGAACAGAAGCTCGTGAGAGTTGAACAGAAGCTCTAAAGAGCTAAACAGAAAGTAAAACACGAGAGTTCGCAACAAATGCTGAACCCGGTTTACTTGGGTAATTTGCCGATATCTTCCTTCAATAGCGTCATACGCCAAATAACGAATGTACTCAAATCCCGCATTCCATTCAACTCGAATATTCAATTCAATATTATAATTCCAACAATAATTCATTTTCAACAATAAAATAACTGCATAATACCATTCATCAAATTAATACAAATATTAATTTTTAACCGTACGAACTTACCTGGATAAATTGCAAAAATACCAAGATTCAGGGGCATTTTGGTAATTTTCCATTTTCCTCGATTTTCCACCCGATCTTGATCTAAATTAATAATTTCATTCAATATATTAATTTAGACAATAAAAAAAATTCATTTCATGTAATTTTGCCTTTTTTACATTTTTACAAAATTACCCCTAAAGTTTTACTTTTATTCAATTTAGTCTCTGAACCCAAAACATGCAAATTAACAATTTTTAATGCAAATCCAAGCTAGCTGAAGATTCATGGCATTCAATACAGCCCATTTTTGCAATAATTTCACAATAAACCCTTGTATTTATACTATTTAAACAATTTAGTCCCCAACCAAAAAATTCATCCAAAATCACTTAATAAAATACTTTTAAATAAAAATTAATATATTAAATTCATCATTTAATTCAAAATTCACAAGGTTCATCAATGGAAACTTTCAAAATATTTAACAGTTTCAAAATCGAAGGTACAAGCTAGCTGGATCTAGTTGCAATGATCTCAAAAACATAAAAATTACTAAAAACATGACGAAAATCACTTACCGATTGGATTTTAAAGCTTAGCCAAACCCTAACTCTATTTTCATGGAAGCTTTCGGTTGTCATTGGGGAAGAAGATGATAACCACACCTTTTTTTCTTATGTTTTTTATTTAATTTAATTTAATCCATCAAATAACCATGTTCCCCTTAGTTAATAATTAATTTAAAACACCAAATCTATGTCGATATTTGTCCATCACATAAATATATGGCACAATTACTATCAAAGGAAGGTTTAATTTCACAATTGGTCCTTCAATTTAATTAAATTCTAACTAAATAAACTTATTTACAATTTAATCTCAAGCTTATTAGGACTAAAAGAACAATTAATCCAAAAGCTAGTGGGATCAATCATAACACCACCGCTTGGAAACTTTGACCATAGTTTAATTATCATTTAAGTTCATTTTCCTTTATCAATTACCCATTTAATCAAATAGTGATTAAATTTTATATCTTTACAATTTAGTTCTTTTAATTAATTAACTATCAAAATGTTAAAAATTTTAACAAAACTTTAATATAACCTTAATGCCACTCCGTAAATATTTATAAAAATATTTACGGCTCGGTTTATAGAAATGAGGTCCCGATACATCACTTTCTAAAACTACTTGAACTAGGGTTTTATCACTTGAACCTAATAATTCATTATAAGATATAAATTACTGATTCAAAAATCTTTTTAAAACCATATTTGACTCGTAAATATTAAATAATAAAATTTATGAGTTTACTTGCTGGATTTGATGGCCTTGAACTACTATTTTTGACACTATTGAAAAATTGGGCTGTTACATGATATTTTGTAAATGGACTGTTGTAATGGATTATGTTATTTTTATTTTATTTTTTATATATTTGGTTTACGTATGTGCCCGAGTTAAATTGGCCTGTTACACTAATAATATTAGTAAGAATTTTTTTAAAATTTATTCATATTTGTAAATAATTAATTCAAATCTATATAAACACACAAGATTTTTTAAATTTTTATTTAGAAAATTTTATCTTATTTTTAATAATTACAAATTACGTAAACAACTTCAAAAAAATATTTTAATTTTATAAATTATTTATATTTTAAAGGTCTAAAAACGTTTAGTAAAATAAAAAATAAAAATAAGCCCTTAGAAAAAAAATTGCGCTAATCGAGTCCTCACTACTAAAAAATTAAATTAATTGAGCCATCTATTAACGGAAATTACTTTTTACTGGTTTTGACCGTTAATTGATGTTGACGTGATAAATAAAAATACGAACATGTTGACATATGAAAAGGGTTGTATAAAATTATGATTCTATATCATCTTATTCTTTTTAATAGGAAAATGATAAATCAGATTTTCCCTCTTGATTTTCAGCCTTTTCCTCCTGAAAAAATTTAAATCCAACTAAAAATGTTAAAAATCGAGAGAAAAAAGTTAATTTGTTATTATCCCATTAGAAATGATAAGGATGATGTAGAATCACAGTTTTATATAATTCCTTCTCGTTAACACATACACACCATATGAATTAATATGTCAACAAATTAAAAATTATAAAATGTTGTTGATATTACAAAAGAGAAATTATTTTGTACATGAATTTTTAGGCTCCATAAACAGGACTAGAGAATTGAAAAAAATTAATTATTAAAAAAGGGACACATATCAACTTTTTAATACTGTTTGTGAATTAATTACTATATTCAAATCCCACAATTCTCTTACAGCTCATTTCATGTTTATATCACAAACCAACACACAATTGACATCCTTTTACTAACATTATGATTTCACCTGCAAATGTTAACATAAACCCAAAGCTAGCTTCAGCTCCACCTCTTACTGTAGTTGAAGTTGAATCATATGAGAAAAACCATTACAATGGTGTAAAAAGATAACCATGGGGCAAATTCACGGCTCAAAGTATTTGGCTTGGAACCTTTCACATCGCCATTAAAAGTAAAAATCATATTAAATTCCTTGGAGTTTTTTGTAATTTATTACTAACAATTTTTTTAATATAATTTTTTAATAATTTCTAACATTTTATTATTTATTATATTTATTTATAATTTTCTGTAAGTTTTATTAATTTTATAATTTTATTTAGTTTTTGAATAATCTTTACAATTATTTAAACATTTCAATAATTTTTATTTTATATTTTTAATAAGTATACATACTTTTTATATTTTAAAATATTTGCTAACTTGGCATGCTATTTTAGCATATTAATATGAAAATATCGAAGTTAAATGAATTAATTATTACGTTGAGTTTCGACTTAGAGGAACAACTTAAAATTAAAATAGAAAACAATAAATACAAGAAATTATTTATGTAATTCGGATCCAATCAGTAATAGTTGATTTCATAGTGCAATAGATAATTTAAGTTTAACCTCACTCATGCTGGTTGCAATCTCTTTCCCATATAATTGAGGGCGAAGTTAAAAAATTTTTTTAGGGAAGCAAAATTAAATTTTAATTTTTAATAGTTTATATCTTTATAAAATTTAATGGATTAAATTAAATTTTTATCATTTTAAGGAGTTAAAATATAATTTTATCTTTACTAATTTTAACTTTTATAATTTTTAAAAGGCTTAAATAGATAATTTTCCATTTTAGGGGGTCGAGCCCCTACCAGCCCTCTAAATACACCATTGCATACAATTACAATGAAACAACTCTTCCTGCTAAGACTTTCCCCAATAAAAATTTAAGACTAGTTTAGCAATACTTTTGAAAGGTGCTGTGGAAAAGCGCTTTTGAGAAGTACTTTTAAAAAGTTTGGTTTAAGATTTGAGTGTTTAGTATTGCTGTCAAAAAGTATTTTTGAGAAATAAAATACTTATTTTAGACATGTTATTATCAAGTAACAAATATGTATTTAAATTATGCTCAAATTAGTTAATATTATTATATTTTAGTAAGAATATAAAAAATATTATAACTTGTTGTTAATATTTTAATATATGAAATATGAATTTTAAATATTTTAAGCAATAAATATTAATTATTTATAAAATTTAATTAGAATATCTAAACTATATTTTAAATATTTAAATATAACCATTAAATATTTGTAATTAGATATTAACACATTTGTATTATTTCAAAAATATTTTTTTATTTTTAATTAATGATTTTAACACATTTGTAATTAAGCACCAAGAAAAAAGAAGAAGAGAAAATACTATGTTATTGGAGGGTGAAAAAGTAATTAAGCACAAAAAGGGATTTTGAGAGAAAAAAAAAAGCTAAAAATTTTAGTTTTTTCTTTTCAGAAATGCTTTTCAATTTTGAAAAGCCAAAAATTTCAGCCAAAAGTAATTTGTTTAGCACAATTTTTCTTTCAAAAGTAATTTTTTTAAGCACTACTAAATAAGTTGGTAACACAATTTAAATATATAACCTATAATAGGCCAATTTAGCCCGGGCCCATACAAAAAATAATAAACCCAAAATAATAAAACAAAGTCCAAGTTCAATTCAAAATATATCATTTGGCCAATGGAATGACCCATTAAAAGATTGAAAGGTCCATCTTCAAAATTGAATCGATATGATATGCAATCTTCAAGATATATGCAATCTTAGATATGATATGCAATCCTAGAAGATATGGTATGCAATCTTAGATATTATATGCAAATATTAGATATGATATGCAATCTTAGAAGATATGGTATGCAATCTTAGAAGATATGATTTTGTAATCTTAGAGATGTAATTTGTAGATACCTTTTAATCTTAGCCATTGATGTAATTGATCATCTTTGTTGGATTTGGGAGGCTCAACTATAAATAGAGGCATCTCCTTCATTGTAAACACACTTGAGTTTTGAGTAATAAAATTCTTGAGAGCATTCACTCAAATTTTTCTCTCTTTTAGTTCTTATTTTACGTGGTTTGTTCTTATTTTGTTCTTCGCTCATCTTCGTTTCTTTTTTAGTTGCTTCAGTTCGAGTTAGATTTTGGTGGAGGAATTTCGTTGAATCCTCATATTGCGGGAGTTAGGTTGACTTATGCGTTTTTTTTAACTTTTTTTATTTATCCATATCATTTCTATACTTTTTTTTATTTTTTTAAAATTGTTATAATATTCATTAATTGTCTTGAGTATATTATTTACCTTATATTATTATTTTTTATACATGAATTTAATCTTGTGAATTTTTTTAATTTTTCATAGATTCTTTTAAAATTGCTATTATTTACTCTATATTTTTTTATTTTGATTGTTCATTTTAAAAATAAAAATAAAATTTCATTATCTTTATTTACCTTAACATTATTATTATTGCGTGTCATTCTTTTACTTAATTGTTTATGTTAGTGCTAATTGTTAATATGGCCTATAACTTTAGTAAATTGCACTTTTGTAATAACTTACTTAATGTTATTTTTTAAATCTTTGTTTAAAATATCTATCTCCTTTAATTACTACATTTTATCCAAAAGTTTTTCTTAAATAAGGCAATGTTTTGTGTTTAGAAATTGGAAATATTGCCCTAACGTCTTTGGTTTCGATTTTCCGTTTGACTAAATAACTAAATATCCTTTTAATGAATTTTGTAAATCATGAGATGATGTTGGCTACGAGGGTTTAAAACATCATGGCCTAACGTGCTGGATGTGATGTTTGTATTCTTTCAGAACAAAGGAATCTCAAGTTCCAATTCAAATTGTTCAAGTTTTTAAAGAAATCATGTTTCCAAATCTTTTCGAATTTTCGACATTAGGACAATAACTAATCAATTCGGTACCAATTTTGGGCATTACGAGGGTGCTAATCCTTCCTCGTACGTAATCGACTCCCGAACTCGTTTTCTTAAATTTCGTAGGCCAAAATCAATTTTTTGAAATAAAATATTTTATAAGGTGATCCGATCACACCTAAGAAAAAAGGGATTGGTGGCGACTCCATTTTCGTTTTTTAAAGTCGATCCCCATTTATTTAAAAAAAAACTTAAAAATGGTTTCGACAGCTTGGCGACTCCGCTGGGGAATATAAATGAGTCAAGCCGTAAAATTGATTATTTCCTGTCCTTTTGTCCAAATTTATTTGAAAAAACTATGATCCTTTTTTATTGCATGTGGTTCTAATTTTTTTTTGTATCTTTGCATTGCATTGCATGAGCATTGTGGTCACACCCTTTTAAGTGGGAGTGAGAAGCTACTCATTCGTGAGGTTTTCACCTTCGTGCAGGATAGTGAATCGCTTTCAGGATACATCTGTACCTATGTCTTCGTGAGATTTTCATCTCCGTCCAGCCATAGGGAAATGTATTCCCCTGAACTGAACTTGGTCCGTATGAGCCTATAATAGGTGAGGATCGAGGAATCTGCTAGTTCAGATACCTCAACTTTAGAGCCAAACCGTATGTAGAAAGCCTTAAGAGCTTACCCTAGGTAGAACTACGCCTAACCCTAGCAATCATTTTGCACGACCGTTGTGGCCATACCTTTTAAGTGGGAATAAGAAACTATGCCTTCGTGAGGTTTTCACCTCCGCATGGGCTAGTGGATTGCTTCCGGGATACATCTGTACCTATGTGTTCGTGAGGTTTTCACCTCCGCATGGCCATAGGGAAATGTATTCCCCTGAACTAAACTTGATCCATATGAGCCTATAATGGGTGAGGATTGAGGAATCTGCTGGTTCAAGTACCTACCCTTTAGAACTAAACCACATATAGTGATCCTTAAGAGCCAACCCTAGATAGAGTTATATTGAACCCTAGTGGTCACCCAGATAGGTACCCTATTTTGTTATTTATTTCTCTTGTACTAACGTTTTTTGTTTTGTTTTGATTGCATTGCATTGCATTCACATCATAGAAAGGAGGTGTTGATTCAAATTCGATTGCTAAATAGAAGAGTTTGTCATAAGAAAATGGATTTCTTGATAAAGTGGATTATAATACGGTCGTCTGAATATGGACCAAGTAAACACGACGAGAGAAGACTGATAGTTCATGAAGGAATACAAGATTTTATTGCCCAAAGATTCAAGCTGACAAAGACTATTCGATAATCACCACGTCTTGGCTTTCTTGAAGAGGCTAACGAGCTTTATGGAAATAAGTGAGTGAAGAGTCACGGCCTGATCAAGCAACAGGGAGCTAGAAGAGCCATCTATTGGGAAAGTTCATGAGGCACGACCATAACATCTAGATACGAAGAAAAGGATTAGTGTCTTCACTTGGACTATAAGGACAAAGTAGCATATGTAATCCGTTTTGTGTAAAGAAATTTATTTTCTAGAAAAGTTTTACTAATGGAATTGAATTCAGAATCAACGCCTCTCTTTTTGCATTTCATTCCATGCATCTGCATTGCATTACATCATATGCATTTAAGTCCATAGAGAGAGCCTAATTAGTTGAAATTATCACAGAAGAAAGGAGAAAGAAAGAGAGTGAGTTAACTTGAAAAACATGGAACAAAGATTGAAGAGATTAGAGCAAAGACAAATACAGATGCAAGAGCAATTGACCAAAATTCAACAAGACATGCGAGAATTCCAAAAGAATGCGATTGACCAGTTAAGTCATTTACTAGTTAAAGGGCTTGAAGAGAGGAAAGGCCTAGTAGTCAACAGTAGAGATGATAATGAAGACCTCGTCTATCCTCCAGGTTTTACTCCAATAAGCGTCCAGACTCAACCAGACGCATATCCAAAAGTGGCACCCGTTACTATCAGACCCCAACAGCATCAGGTCACCTCAGGGCAAGAACCCAATCCAAGACCGAACTCAGAAAAATCTCAATTCTCGCCCATCTCAATCACATATAGGGAGCTGTACCAAATTTTGTTTGATGTACATGTAGTATCCCCTTTCTACCTAAAACCTATACAACCTCCATACCCTAAATGGTACGACACAAACGCTCAATGCGAATACCATGCAGAATCACAGGACACTCGATCGAGAACTGCACCGTTTTCAAAAAGATGATCGAAAAACTTGTCAAAATGGGTATTGTCAAATTCGATGATCCCTATGGGGCAGAAAATCTGTCACCCAACCATCTAGGTGAAGGGGTGAGATCTATGAGATTCAGGAATGCATCGAGTTCAGGGCTTTAGTGTAAGACCTGATATTGGGAATCTGAACACTAATGACATATCTAAATAGGGAATCGGGGAATAAAAGTTTCCAAGCCCTTGCATACTTGGGAGTGTTTTGAATAATAGGATTGTGGAAGAGATCCTGTATTTTTTGAGCTGATGTAGAGTAATATTCAAAACATGTTGGTTGCCTTAAGCCTAGAGGCAATAAGAACCCTAAAATGCATCTTTTGAGAAAATATTCTTTTATTCTTTCCATTTCATACTGTACAAACAATTATTCTTAGTTTTTTTTTTTGACTTTCTTTTAAGTATTCTTTCATTCTTCATTCATCATTTATTCTTTGGAGTCTTCCTTCGAACCTACAATAGGTCTCCAGATATCAACGATGTGAGCAACGCTGCTACTGGTTCAGAGTCTCCTTTCGAGTAAGATATGTGTCTAGAGGGATCTCAGGACATTGAAGATGAGAGATTGTAACCTATCTTGATTTGTTAAGAATGGTAGAACAAGATGAAAAACAAACCCTACTCTACAAAGGGTCATTGGACATTATGGGCCTAGAAAAGAGGACATGCTTAGGCTAATAAGACGCGGGCTAAACATGAGGATCGGGCACTGTTGGTCTACCATAAAAGTGGATTGCATCGCTTATACATAAATCTTGGATTAAAGAAAATGAGATTTATGTGACTCTTCCAATTTCTTCACAAATTTTCTATATGTGGGGCATAGATGTGATGGGGCCAATCTCGTCAAAAGCTTTTAGCCAATATCGATTTATCGTCGTAGTCATCGTTTATTTCACTAATATGGTGGAAGTAGCTTTATATGCCAATATTGAAAAGTCGATAGTCATCAAATTCCAAAAAAAAAAAAATAAAGGATCATATGTCAACAAACAATGCCATAAAGAATCATGTTTAATAATGCATAAGCATGGTTAAATGTCAAAGATTACAATTTGCTCAAAGATCAAGAAGCATATCACGGTCTAAGGAAAAGGTTGTCAAAATAAAAATACAAAAGGAAAAAAAAACAACAAAAAACATGAAAGGTGACCAAGACTTGTAAAGATTGGCATAAGAAGCTATCATTTACTCTCTATGCTTATCAAATGTCGACTAGAACTTTCGCTGGGGCAACACTTTTCCCACTAGTTTATGGAATATAAGTGGTTTTGTCTATGAAAATCGAGATTCCTTTTCCCCAAGCTTTGATTGAATCAAGAATTGGATGAAGTAGAATGTCTCTAGTGAACTTGGCTGAAGAAAAGGGTTTGAAAGTATTCATTATAGTAAAAAAAAACCAAAATGGATGATGCTGATTTATGGACCATCCAAAGGAATCTCATGATGGGGACCTGGTATTGAGGAAGATCCTTCTTATACAAAAGGATTTCGGAGGAAAGCGAGATGCTAAATTGGGAAGGACTTTATGTCATAAAGAAGGCATTATTCGAGGGAGCATTGATATTGGTGAGATGGATGCCAAAAACTTGCCCAATCCGGTGAATTCAAGTGCGCTTAAGAAGTATTTTACTAAAAAGAAAAGGCCAAGGTGAAAACCCATAAAGGGTTCACATTGAGTTCAAATTCTTTCAAAAAAAAAAAAAAAACAACAGAATAAAATAGGTCTCCAAATATCAACGATGTGAGCACTTAATCTTGGCTCGAGTCTCCTTTCGAGTAAGATATGTGTCTAGAGGGATCTCAGGACATTGAAGATGACAGAGATTATAACCTATCTTCTGATTTGTTAAGAATGGTAGAACAAGATGAAAAACAAACCCTACTCTACAAAGGGTCATTGGACATTATGGGCCTAGAAAAGAGGACATGCTTAGGCTAATAAGACGCGGGCTAAACATGAGGATCGGGCACTGTTGGTCTACCATAAAAGTGGATTGCATCAGTTATACCGCAAATACTGGATTAAAGAAAATGAGATTTATGTGACTCTTCCAATTTCTTCACAAATTTTCTATATGTGGGGCATAAATGTGATGGGGCCAATCTCGTCAAAAGCTTTTAGCCAATATCGATTTATCATCGTAGTCATCGTTTATTTCACTAATATGGTGGAAGTAGCTTTATATGCCAATATTGAAAAGTCGACAGTCATCAAATTCCAAAAAAAAAGAAAGGATCATATGTCAGCAAACAATGCCATAAAGGATCATGTTTAATAATGCATAACTGTACAATGTCAAAGATTACAATTTGCTCAAAGATCAGGCAGTATATCACAGTGTAGCAAAGGTTGTCAAAAGAAAAATACAAAAAGAAAAAAACAACAAAAAATATGAAAGGTGACTAAGACTTGTAAAGATTGGCATAAGAAGCTATCATTCACTCTCTATGCTTATCAAATGTCGACTAAAACTTTCGTTGGGCCAACACTTTTCCCACTGGTTTATGGAATAGAAGTGGTTTTATCCATGAAAATCGAGATTCCTTTGCCCCAAGCTTTGATTGAATCAAGAATTGGATGAAGTAGAATGTCTCCAGTGAACTTGGCTGAAGAAAAGGGTTTGAAAGTATTCATCATAGTAAAAAAAAAATACCAAAATGGATGATGTTGATTCATGGAACATCCAAGGGAATCTCATGATGGGGACCTGGTATTGAGGAAGATCCTTCTTATACAAAAGGATTTCAGAGGAAAGCAGATGCTAAATTGGGAAGGACTTTATGTCGTAAAGAAGGCCTATTCTGAGGGAGCATTGATATTGACTGAGATGGATGCCAAAAACTTGCCCAATCCGGTGAATTCAGGTGCAGTTAAGAAGTATTTTACCTGAAAAGGAAAAGGCCAAGGTGAAAACCCACAAAGGGTGCATTGAGTTCAAATTCTTTCAAAAAAAAAAAAGAAAAAAAAAAAGAAAAATGAGAGGCCAAGGCGAAAACTTGTAAAAGGCGCTTTGAGACCAATGGGGTTTTGAGCCGAAAACCCGAAAAGGACGGCTCAAATATTGATCAAAGATAGGGCATGTGGTAGTCTTGCTATGCCTGAATTAACAATGAGGAAGTATGCTACGTCTTGGGGCATTGACAAAGTACTCCGGATCCCCTAAACACGTATTGAGCTCAAAATGGTCCTTAAGGAGTTTGAACAGAGACGCTCAGGCTGCGATATCTGGGGCACCTATCTTCTATCTTACCCATTTTAAATTTTCTATCTTTGATTACTTTATTCTTTTCAAAGATGCACCCCAATCAATTTTCTTTTATAGCCTTGGCTATCTTTGCTTACTTTATTCTTTTTAAGATACACCAATCAATTTTCTTTTATTACCTTGGTTATCTTTGATTAGCTTATTTGTTTCGAGCTATGCTCCTTATTAATTCCTTTTACGTCCATTGTTGTGATTTTTTTCAAGCATTTTATATGGAAATAACGATTAATGGACTAATAATACTTTCATAAAAGGAGTTTCGCATATGACTCTGGAAGCTTCTAAATAATATGAGAATCTGAAACAGGACTATTGTTTAGAACTCACCAAGCCTAAGGGTTGAAAGCATTGAAAGATGATTATCTCTTCGGATTTTATTGGATAAGACATTTCGTCAATGATACCATTTCGACAAATGACGAGTAATGTCAACCCAGGTGTAGAAGAAGATCTTTCTCGGGAAAAGAAAAAGATACCTTGCATTCATGCAAATTTCAGGCACATACATCTGGTCATTACACCTAAGAAATGGTGTAACAGATCAAGTTGATTGAAGATAATACAAATTCCATACCTTTGAGTGGTAACTGGATGGATGGAAGAAACCTTATGTTATTCCCCTAAAAATGCAGTGGAAGGTACAAATTTTATGTCCTAAAGTTCAATGGAAGGGATTCTGAAATTACAGCGGGACAGGTTGGCTGAGAAAAATATGATCGTTTCTTTGAGTTTTCTGTCAAAGATACCAGCTGAACGAGAAAGCATGGTAACGCTTCAGTGATAGAACCTTGATGAACTATGAGCAGTGACAACCCAAACATTAAAAAGGGATCATTCTTACGCATTTATGTAAATATCATTCATACACTTCCAATTAGGAGCATTTGATTCATTCCGATCATTGTATCCTAATCATTGTACATTTAAAAAAAAAGAGAGAAAAAGAATGAGATAAGTCTCGTGACGTTCTGCATTCATGCAAATGTCATCTATAATATCATTTAGTTAGAAGCATTTGATTCATTCTGATCATTGTATCCTAATCATTTTACATTTAAAAAATGGATCATTTTCATGACATTCTGCATCCATGCAAATGTCATCCATAATACATTCAAGTCTACAGGACATGTCCCCCAGAGGACGATGTAGCAACATCGGTGAATTCATCAGTCCCATCTCCCTGACCAGCAAGGAAATAGGTCGAAGATTGTAGATCTTGTCACCCTAAGTAGTAGTGAAATAAGATCAAACAACGAATTTTATCTCCATGAAGCAGCGAGTAGATTTAAGTCATCAGTCTTATCTCCCTCGAGAAGGAGTGGAGTAGACTAAAGATTGAAGTCTTCATGAGATAGTAAGGAAGCAAATTGAAAAGTTCAGATTTTTTTCCCTCGAGATGGTAGTGGAGCAGACTGAAGATTGAAGTCTTGCTGAGATAGTAAGAAAGCAAATTGGAAAGTTCAGATTTTGTTCCCTCGAAATGGTAGTGGAGCAGACTGAAGATTGAAGTCTTCCTGAGATACTAAGAAAACAAACTGAAAAGTTTAGATTTTGTCCCCTCGAGATAATAGTGGGGCAGACTGAAGATTGTATATCTTATCTCCCTAAGCGGTAGCGGAGCAGATCAAATTTGGCGAATCTTATCTTCCTGTTGTAGCAAGGGAGCAAATTTTAGCTACTAGCCTTATCTTCCTGATGTAGCAAGGTAGCAGACTAAAAAGTATAGATCTTGTTTCCTCGAGATAGCAGTGGAAGATCGAATTTGGTGAATCTTCCTGAGGTAGCAAGGGAACAGACTGAAGATTATAGTCTTATCTTCCTGAGGGAGCAACGGAGCAGGCTGAAGATTATAGTCTTATCTTCCTGATGTAAGGAAGCAGACTAAAAATGGTAGATCTTGTCTCCTCGAGATAGCAGTGAGGGCAGATCGAAGATGACAAATCTTATCTTCCCGAGGTAGTAGGGGAGCATATTCAAACCACTAGCCTTACCCCCTAAGCAGTAGTGGAACAGGCTAAAAATTACAAGTCTTATCTCCATGTATTGGCAATGGAGCGGATTGAAGAAGTAAAGCAGATTGAAGCCATCAGACTTATTGAAGTCAAGATGAAGTTCCAATACTGATGAAGTTGCAGTAGAATAAGATTAAAGTTACAGATTCAATCTCCTTGAAGTTGCACTAGAATAAGATTAAAGATACATATTCAATCTCTTTGAAGTTGCAGTTGGGTTAGAGACCGGGCAAAATTGGTCCTTTTATAGTCTTTGCTCCATTCTCGTTAGACGACAATGAGTAAAGAGGGGCAGCTATAATAGGCCAATTTAGCCCGGGCCCATACAAAAAATAATAAACCCAAAATAATAAAACAAAGTCCAAGTCCAGTCCAAAATATATCATTTGGCCCGATCGGAATGACCCATTAAAAGATTGAAGGTCCATCTACAAGCTTGACGTATATGGGAACACAATCTTCAAGGATATGCAGATATGATATGCAAATCTTAGATATGATATGCAATCCTAGAAGATATGGTATGCAATCTTAGATATGATATGCAAATTTTAAATATGATATGCAATCCTAGAAGATATGGTATGCAATCTTAGATATGATATGCAATCCTAGAAGATATGGTATGCAATTTTAGATATGATATGCAATCTTAGAAGATATGGTATGCAATCTTAGAAGATATGATTTTGTAATCTTAGAGATTTAATTTGTAGATACCTTTTAATCTTAGCCGTTGATGTAATTGATCTGTACCGTTGGATTTGGAGAGGCTCAACTATAAATAGAGGCCTCTCCCTTATTGTAAACACACTTGAGTTTTGAGTAATAAAAATTCTTGAGAGTATTCACTCAAATTTTTCTCTCTTTTGCGTTCTTATTTTCTGTGGCTTGTTCTTATTTTGTTCTTCGCTCATCTTCGTTTCTTTTTTAGTTACTTCCGTTCGAGTTAGATTTTGGTGGAGGAATTTCGTTGAATCCTCGTATTGAGGGAGTCGGGTTGACTTATCGTTTTTTAACTTTTTTATTTATCCATATCATTTTATACCTTTTTTTATTTTTAAAGTTATTATAATATTCATTAATTGTCTTGAGTATATTATTTATCTTATATTATTATTATTTTTATACATGAATTTAATCTTGTGAATAATTTTTTAAAATTTTTCATAGATTCTTTTAAAATTGTTATTATTTACTCTTTATTTTTTATTTTGATTGTTCATTTTTAAAAAAATTCCATTATCTTTATTTACCTTAACATTATTATTATTGCTTGTCATTCTTTTACTTAATTGTTTATGTTAGTGCTAATTGTTAATATGACCTGTAACTTTAGTAAATTGCACTTTTGTAATAACTTAATGTTATTTTTAAATCTTTGTTTAAAATATCTATCTCCTTTAATTACTACATTTTATCCAAATGTTTTTCTTAAATAAGGCAATGTTTTGTGTTTAGAAATTCGGGAAATATTGCCCTAACGTGCTGAGTTTCGATTTTCCGTTTGACTAAATAACTAAATATTCTTTAAATGAATTTTGTAAATCATGAGATGATGTTGGCTACGAGGGTTTAAAACATCATGTCCTAACTTGTTGGATGTGATGTTTGTATTTTTTCGGAACAAAGGAATCTCAAGTTCCAATTCAAATTGTTTAAGTTTTTAAAGAAATTATGTTTTCAAATCTTTTTGAATTTTCGACATTAGGACAATAACTAATCAATTCGGTACCAATTTTGGGCGTTACGAGGGTGCTAATCCTTCCTCGTACGTAACCGACTCTCAAACCCGTTTTCTTGAATTTCGTAGGCCAAAATCAATGTTTTGAAATAAAATATTTTATAAGGTGATTCGATCACACCTAAGTAAAAAGAGATTGGTGGCGGCTCCATTTTCATTTTTTAAAGTCGATCCTCATTCTTTTAAAAAAACTTAAAAATGGTTTCGACATAACCATATGTTGTTGGGTTGAATCCAACTAGTATGATGAGAAACAAAATCTAGAATTCCACGGAAGTAAACCACATGTTCTGTAACAATATAAAGATATTATGCATAATTTCTGTTAAGTGAAATTGATAATTAAGGAAAGAAAATCGCACTTGCCTAAGTTTCTTTGTCAGTAAGTCTTCTTTTATTTATTCATTTTGCTCAATCAAATATAATATTAAAAAGTCCAAAGCAAACCAACAAAAAAGAGACTGGCAAGACCTCCAAAAGTCGGAGGTGGAGATGAGTTAAAACCCAGCAAAGAACATTCCAAGTTTACCCAGTTCCAATTTGGCAAGTCCATCACCTAAGCCATTAGCCTCCCTTCGTGTTTGAATGAAACTGACTATGAAACACATCAATGTAAAAAAATACCTTTCACAACTTCCAAGGACTCTGAACAGGATTGAAAATCCATTTAATAGAGTTCAAAGATTTAGTCCCAATAACAAGATGTGTATTGCCATGGATTCAATGCCCATAAAACACACCCCAAGCCAACCCCTCGTGATCTCTCGGTACTCCCCCTACACCAGCATAAATAGAACCTACCCTCCAAGCACCATCAACATTAAATTAAGTATTTCAACAGAAGCACTCCATTCCACCCTTCGATTGTTACTAGTCGCCAAGTTAAAGGTAAAATGAGGATTACACCACCACCGTTCCTCCTGTACATCGATGTTAGGAAGAACTTTGACCCAATCCATAGACCTCAATTTGCACAAAAGAACAATTTCATCAACAGTCCAAACTTTTCATTTAAAAACAGATTGATTGCGAGCAAGCTAAAGCGTCCAAAGCAAAGTTGCCCGAATAAGTCTTCTTTTATAATGCTACAAAATTTGTTTAAAAGCTGCACAAAATTAGTCAAAAAAGTGCCAACAAAAATAAACTAGTCTAACTACTATTGGTAATGCATATAAGTGTTAGTTGATGGTTTTTAGAGGCGCATTTTGCATAATTAACTATTCATGTTGGCAGTCACCAATCACTTTAATTAATTAATTTCCACATGAATTAAATTCAGGAAGTGGATCCAAGTAATTTAAATTAGGGTAAATTATAAAAACAGTCTTTAAATTTATTTTGATCACTCAATTATTAATTTTTCTGTTTAATTATTTAATTTTTGAAATTAAATATTTTAATTATTTTTCATTAATTGTCTTTAGACGAGTAATGGAAAGCTGGCATAATTTTTTTATTAGCCTAATACTAAATTTAACCCTTCAATTTTTATACATTCTATCAATTTGATTTCAAATTTAAAAAGTTATAAATTTAACTCTTAATATTTACAAAATTTAAAATCTTAATTCTATTTCTAAAATTCAATAAATTTAACCTGTAATGTAATCTAATTTAACGAAAATTTTCAAACAGTGATGTTGTAAATTAAAAAAAAGTAAGGAGAGTTTAGAGGTTTCTTTTATGTCTTAAGCCGACTTTT
The DNA here is from genome assembly GCA_025506655.1 of Gossypium rotundifolium. NCBI lineage: Eukaryota > Viridiplantae > Streptophyta > Magnoliopsida > Malvales > Malvaceae > Gossypium > Gossypium rotundifolium. Next base: position 130,216,171 of record CP106723.1, read on the forward strand.
TTCTTTTTATTTTTAACCTTTTGAATTCTATATAATAATAAAAGTACAACAAAAGTAAAAAAAAAATTGCAACATCGTTATCACACACACAAAAATTTAAATTTTAAGCTAAAATATTTAAATAAATTAATCAATTAATACAAGATATGAAATAGTGTTGATTCCGTGACAAAATTAAAGAACTTAACCAATAAAAAAATGCATAAAATAATAATATTTCAATAGAAAAACAACAACAATTACATCATAATTCATACTTTCACCAGGAATTGCATCAAAGCATCTATAAAAGTATAGAACAGAATGATCCTCGTGAAATTATTCTATACAGTTAATATAATAATTTAGTAATTCTTTTTCAAAAGAAAGAAAATTAATAAAAAAAAGGGGAACATCAACGGCCAAATTTGACCGGAGGTGGCGTAGAAGAAGGGTACAGCCATCGATAGCGACAGTAAATGGCCAACAGAATCGGAAAGTCGAACGAGACGTCGCCGTTCACGACAAATTACTGTTCAGAAAATGACTGACAATGACACCAACCTTTAACCAATCTTTTTTTTCACATGTAATATTATAATAAAACATGGATAAATTATGTTAAAATATTGATTTAAAAAATAATTAAGTGATTAGGAGAGAGATTGGACGCGTTTTCATCCAATGGTTGAATTGTCAACAACCATAGAAAAACAGTTAATTTTTCTCATTTTTTTAATTCAAATTCAATTCTCTCAAGAATTTAGTTTTAAAATTTTAATTAAAATTCTCCTAAGTTCTTCTTGATTTAATTCTATTTTTAATCGTTTTAATTTATTTTTGGAATGACAAATACTCTTATTCGTTTCGATGACAGTCACATTTTCGTGATTCAATTGCAAATGGCAAAAAAATATTTCTAATTTTTATAATTTTATTTATGTTTATTATTAAGTTGTTAAAAAGATTTTTTTTTTTATAATCAGGCCTAAGATTGGATTTTGGAGACATTTATACACAATCTATCTACGAGGTCATCGCGTATGATTGAACCTTATTTGGAAGTGGCGGGATTCTTGCACGTGTCTCTTATGCTCAAGGGTGTAAATTGGACCCTCACACTTATTAGCGTGTTGGTGGAAAGATGGAGACCCAAGACACATACATTTCATCTTCCATGCAATGAGTGTGCAATCACACTCGAGGACGTTCAATTACAGTTCGGTTTACCAATGGATGAGTTAGTCGTTACAGGATTACTGGTCGTTGACGATTAGAGCGACATTTGTAAGCAATTGCTAGGCAATGTTGCAAGAAAATTTCCAAAATTTCCACGGGAGTTTGAGTCCCCTTAAAAGAGAATAACATGCCCAAACATACATCCTGAGGTTAATCAGAGGTGTTTTAATGCCCGATAAATCTCGAACTCTTTTACATTTAAGGTGGCTGCTACAACTCATCGACTTGAAAGAAGCTGGTCAACTAAGTTGGGGGTCAGCCGTGTTGGCGACGTTGTACTGAGAGATGTCTCAGGTGACGCAACAAAAAAAAGTTAAAATTGGTGGTTGTGTACTCCTTCTGCAGCCATAGGCATGGTTTCAGCTACCATTTTTATGCCTCCAAGCCAACTACCCTTGTACTTTCCCACTCGTAATAAGGTAAAATTAATATTATAATATAGTTATCATAATACTTTTTAATTAGGCCAATTTTTGAAAATAATATTATTTGAATAAGTGGAACTATAGCTCGAGTTATATGGGACTACTAAAGGAGCTTGAAGATGTCCGGCTATTGTTAGATCAATGATCAAAAGTCGATGTTAGTATTTTAAAATTTTTAATTATGTAATATTTATGTAAGGATATCAAAATTAATATTAAGTAGATAATAAACTTTATTATTCCGTACTACAGTTTGAATGGACGTCATACTCTGATTCGAAAATTCAACAATGCATCTCATCCGAATTATTGGTTAATCCTAATATCTGGAACGCGAAGGTGCCATTGATAGTTTACGCCATGGTGAAGATGCATGAATCCGATTGACTGATGCGGCAATTCGGGTTTAAGCAAACTATTTCGTCACCACCCTAAGACATCGAAGCACTATACAAGGTCGACTTGCGGGGGAGAATCGATAAATATTGGCCTAAATTCCACGAGTAATATATTAGCATTTGGGAGCATAGGTATGCTTTCTTACCTATTCGCGAACTAATTATTGCTCAGAATTGGTGACCGCTCCAAAGTATATGCCATGGTTTGGACACCATGACAAGTCATATCTATTGCCAGAGGAGGCGGGGGGAAGGTAACATTGTCCAAGGAGGCCACGATGACCATATCAGAATCCAAGGTTTAGAGTAGGTTTTGAGATGGGTCCATCATCGACTTCAACACAACAAGAGGCACCAATGGTTGCACCACCTCCTAGCTAGGATGGCTCGACTTATTCTGGTGTTTTCACTAACCCCGTATTTTTTACAGAAGCACCACACTAGTATGTCTGAGAATAATACCCCGAGATTTTTGGGGTTCTAGAAACTTTTCAAGAGGTTGAAATTGGGAGGGGAAAACGCCCTGTTGGGCGCGCGCTTTTAATGCATCTTTCTGCGACATCACTGAAAGATGCATATTTGATTAATCAAAACATGTTTTTCCCTTTTCACTTGTTCCCCATCCGATTGCCTATATAAAGGGGTTTTGCTCCCCCTACTCCATCAAATCTTTCAGCCACCTCCCCTCATCCCTAAAAACTACTCTACACCATTGTTTATACTTTACTTTCAAGTGTTTAACTTTTTCGAAAAATAGATTTATTTTTGTTTGAGGGAGCTAATGTGATAATTTTAAGGTGTGTTTGAGTTCACGATGATGCAGTGGCGCTCCTAGACCCACATATTTCATCTACTATATCGGGACGGAACCATGGCATTAAAAGTCCATCACTTTGCAACTCAGGCTTCGAGTTTGCGGTGCTTATACGGTCAAGGGTTATAGTCTAACTATGAGTCCTAATTGACCGACATTAATGTGTGGTCACGTCTTGGAATGTGACTCGAGAGCCCCTTGATGGTGGTTATGCGATCATGGGTTCAAGTTCCGCCTCACCAGAAGAGGATGCTTTGCAAAATCGATACATAAGTTTGAGATCATAACTTAGGGAAAAACACAGGGGCTTTCCAGTATAATCCAATTATTCTTTTTCTATATCACCACTAGAGGCAGTATCGTCACCCTCTCTCTTATCCAAAATCAGTGACGAAGTTGGGGGCAAGTGTATTATCAGGGGGTGAGTAACTGTCACGTTGGACAAAAGCTAGAGGTCATTTCGGGTCAACGGTAGTTGCTGTGATTAAATAACTGATTAATAACTACAAATATTATCACCCTGACTCGACCTCGAGCAACAGTTGCCACCCTGACTCGACCTTCAGCTTCTCTCCACAGCCATCATCTCTCCCCTCATGTAACAGTGCTCTGGTATCCAACTCTGTCACTGTTTTTAAGAATAGGGAGGTTATGGATCCTGCTTAAGTAAACTTGGTGAGAAGTTAAGGCTTAATCTGCCTAGAACACAACCTAGAAGTGCAAGTAAATGAGGTCAACTGCAAGCAAGGTGGTTAATGCTACCAAATCAATATTACAACCAATATTAGTATGAAACAACCAATATAACAAATGGGAGTTTTACCAATACAACTATGACCTAGAGCAACATTATCGGTAGCATCCAGGAATGGGTATCAAGGTTATGCTGCTCACAACTAATATTGGCAACCATTTGGCCAAAAAGATTACTACCAACAACCTCGATAGGAGCAGGCACCCAAATATTATCAAAACTACCCAAATCAACTACATCTTGCTTGAGGTAACCAGCAGTAGCTCAAGGGGTTGAGACTTGCTGTCGAAGGTCAACACTTAACTAAAATTAGTATCGGTATATTTCTCAAAAATCTAAGAGAGGTTGCTCCAAGTAGTCATTTGCACCAATACCAAAAAATGTTAGTTGAATTTTATCCTTTGAATAGCAAATGACTTCTTTCATAAACAAGTAGAGTGTGGTCCAAAAAGGTTGGCCATAACACTAGTTACTTTCTCTCTCAAGCATAAATAGAGGAATTAAGGAAAAAAATGGACTTATTGAAAGTATTAGTAAAGCTAGAAAAGGCTTATTCAATCTAATATACAAATGATACATTAATTGCCCAGGTTATTGCGAGGCTAGTATTAATTTCCTTTAAATCATCGAATGAGAAATACAAGAGAACGAATGATCCTAGGGAGTTCAGTTAATCCCATTTCCTCACTAGCTATATTCATAGGCTAGGCAAGTGGGGCGAAGTCACTTCGAAAAAACATATTGTGTTGATTTGGGCATCAAATATATTCCTATCCTAACCACAAATTAACTTGTTTGTTGGCACTACTAAAGTTAATCCTAATATATTCAATGTAGATTTAAACCTTAATTTTCTCTTCCAAGACAAATCAAGATTATCATATTAATACAACTTGGTGGCCAAATAAGCAGATTAAATATGCACAAAATTGAATAAATAATTAAAAGAAACCAAAACAATTGAAGAGAAAATATTTAATTATCTAAAGAAAAAAGTTTCACCATTTTTCAAGAAAATAAAGTTTAGTTCATAATGATTTGAGGAAACCACACAATAAGAGATTCAAAATAAACTTGTATTGATAAAAAGTAAAAAGAAATAATCTAGAGAGAAAAATAATTATTGAATTGATGTCGAGCGCCCTAGATATTTTTTTCTTCTCGTCTTTGCAAGCTTGAAGTTCCTCTTAGTGTAAGGGAGTTGTTCCTTAGCCACCAATTTTAATTTATCCCTTTTCCTATTTTTCCTTAAATCATGTCACCCCTTATTTTTAGGGTTTTAATCGTTCCACTCCACTGGACTCAAAATTACAATGGATCAGACTACTTGCTATTTGAAATTTTGAATTGAGCAGAAGATTTATTTTCACTACTTTTTACTTTATGCTCCAAGCCCTCCATTCTTCATTCGAAACCTACAAAGTAAAAAAGAAAATAGGAACTAAACTTGATCTAACTCTACAAATGATAAAAATCAAATAACATATAATTAACTTTGAAGAAACTATAAAATATAATAAAACTAACCTAAATGCTAAAATTATCTCTTAAAATGCTTCAAAAACTATACTAACATAACTCTAAATATGAGAGTTTTCAACGTGCTACACCAATGTAACATTTTACATTATTATTTGAGCCTTTGATGCCATCAAGTGCAAAATGTTTCCCTTAACGTTATGAAAGCATGCTAAAAGCAAGTACTTAACGCTTCCAATGATGTCCATAGGTAGATTTAACGAACTAGCGCACCAATTTGTAGATTAAAACTCAACTAACATTGATGCGTAAAAAAAAACCTACTATGATGTTCAATACCAGAAAAGAGGAAGGTGAAAGTTTGCATGAGTATATTCTAGGATTTAATACTACCACCAAAAGAATCCAGGGTTCAACAGACAACTAGGCAATTCATGCCTTCACAGTTGGAGTAACCTACAAAAATCTTAAATATGCATTGGTAAAGCATCAATGAGAAAAGCTATACGCTCTATGTGAAAAGGAACATTGTTACACGGATATTGAAGAGTTGAGTGCTTCCATCAAATGAAAAAGTTATGTGTCAATCTTTATGTTTTGGAGGAAGTTAGAAAAGTGAACGTAGTTAAGCTAGATGTTCGCTTTTAGAAAATAGATAGGTATTACAATGCCAAAGTACATAATTTAAAATTCTAGGTTGGTGATGTGGTTATATGCGGCACAAAAGCTAGCATCTTAACGGGGCAAAGAGGTGAGATGGTTGCAAGTTAGAAAGGACCTTACAAAGTTGTTTGGAAGATTAGACATGGAGTGTATACGTTGGTTCACCTCAATGATCAAATTATTCCTAGGACATGGAATGTAGGGAACCTAAAGAAGTATTATTTGTAAAGCTCCCCTTCACCTATTTATGTAAGCCCATGTATGTCATTAGAAATAGGAGAACTAGTTGTTAAAAAGTATGTCAAGTGATCTTGTAAGAATTTTCATAGTTGAAGTAGTTCAACTCCGACCATAATTTTCTTAGGGTCCAGTGCCCCATTGAGTGTGGCCTATCAAGTGCCCCATTGAGTGTGGCCTATCAAATGCCCCATTGAGCCAACATCCTCCTATAAATACCTCCTTTTAACACCAATATAAGAAAGTCAAGAGAGAAGAGCTCTACCATATAGCCTTCATTCTACTCAAACACCACCCCTAAACCTCCATCCTTAGTGGCTCTTCACACCACTTACAGTGTGAATCACTACCTTTTTTTATCCCAACATTTTGTATAACTTAATTGTTATAACAATTATCTACATGAAGTTTCATAAAAAAATGGATAAATTCTAAGTAATTTTGAATTGCATTACTTGATCATTTTAAAAGATAAATTATATCAATATGAAACTTAGTCCTAATGATGCATTTAATAGTCCTTCTGTAACAGCCTGATTTTGACCCTAATCGGAAACAGTGGTTTCAAGACCACAAATCTGAGTCAATAAAATATTTTTATATTATAATTGGTGTCTATGATTTATGAGTGAGCGTGTGCAAAAATTTCGTAAATTAATTTGTTCGTTTATGTGTTTAATTTAAGAAAAAGGATTAAATTGCATAAGCGGTGAAAGTAGCCGTTTGCTTGATTGAAAAGTTAAATCAATGTGCCTTTATAATAAGGGGGTTTTATGTTTCAATTTCTCCTATTTTAAAAATAGTGGACGGCAAAGTGCTTATATAATGCTTTATTATGATTGTTTTATATGTTAAATTTATATTAATGATAAAATATATATTAAAAACATATTATAATAAAAACATAAAGGAGAAAGTGCATGTTCATCTTTTATTTTTTTTCTTGTTATCACCGAAACTAAAGAGAAAAGAAAAGGAAAAACCTTCAAGAGTTTCGGCCCTTTGCAAGCTTAATTAGGTATGTGATTGAGTTCGGTTTTTGTTAATTTTTACGTTTTTGAGATCGTTGCTTCGAATACTATCCGACCCATGTTAAAATTTTTGTTATTAATGCATGAGTGATGTTCGGCCATTGGTGAAGGCTAGTGATTATTGATGTTTGATGATTTTATTTTAAAGATATGTTTTAGATTAACATGTTTTATATTGGAAATTTTGATAATTTTGAGTAATTAGGACTAAATTGAGAAATATGTAAATTAAAGGGTCCAACTGTGAAAAAAATGGATTGTATGGACTTGTGTGGGCATGAGTAATATTCGGCCCTAAAGGAGTGTGTGTAAATTTTGAGTATTTTGTGTTTTGTGTAAAAGGGACTAAATTGTAAAAATTATAAATGTCAATGGTAAAATAGTAATTTTCCCATTTATGTGTTTTTGGATTATATTGAATGAAAATATATTTGAATGAGTTTAATTTGAATTTATTTAGATCAAGAACAAAAAGAATCAGGATTGGATCGGGGAAAAGCAAAGTTGAACGAATAGCCAGAAAACTTAATCCGTCGATTTCCAAGGTAAGTTTTTAAGCAATTGGGTTGAATTGAACTTTAATCTATATTAATATGTATATGTTAAAGTGAAGTAAATAGGTTTAATTTCATAATGTCGAATGTGGCATGGAATATATTATGTTTAATCGAATGTGTGGTTAATATACATATATATATATAGCTTTGATTAATTGGGTTGATTGATTATGTATATATATGTATTAAGGGATAGTCAAATGTGAAAATGAAATGAGAGTGATGTTTGTATTTGAATAGATGGATATATTTTCATGTTTATTTAGTATGGCCGAATGTGAAGGAAATTCATAGGAAAAATTGGTTGGTTCGAACATGTGCATATATGTATGTTCATATGTACAAAATGTGATTATGTATGTTTATATGGAAGAGGAGGAGATCAGTTAATAAGCACTATGTGTGCGAATTTATACACCGAGCACTGTGTATGCGAAATCGGTTGTCTGGCACTAAGTGTGCGATACATTACAAGTAAATGGCACTATGTGTGCTCTTTATCAAAGTAACGGCACTAAGTGTGCGATACGTTACATGAATTGCACTCTTTATCAAAGTAACGGCACTAAGTGTGCGATACGTTACATGAATTGCACTATGTATGCTCTTTGCCAAAGTAACGGCACTAAGTGTGCGATACGTTACATGAATTGTACTATTTGTGCGGGATTACGGATCCTCCAAAGACATAAACTAATGAATGGTGATAAACAAGAGGTAATAAACAGGTATGTGATGCATAATAGTTGAATAATCTAGTACAAATGAGGTAAGTTGTTTTTCTATATGAAATTATAGAATTGAGATGTGATCTTTAATCTTTAAGTTTATTTGAGATGAAATAATGATACATGAGTATTCGGTTTTGAGACTATTAAATATGGTAATTATCGTATGGTGATATGTTATATAAGTGTGGTTATGAGTTCGTAGATGATCAAGTTAGATTGATTTAATTTGTATAATGATTACTTGTATATTTTACCATTGCTTATAAGCTATATTAGCTTACTGTATGTGTTTATTTGACTATTTTATAGATATTGAAGTCTAAGTTCGAGCTCGGGTATCATCGTCAAAGTCAATCACACTATCAACTATCTTTGGTACCTTTTTGTGAATGAACTTAAAGTCTATGGCATGTATAGGCTAAGCTACCTTTTGAATTGATTCAATTGGTGTATATGTGTATGTATATAAATGCCATGCGAAATGGCTTTATTTCCATGCTAGGGTTGGTTTGAATATTCTTGAGATGATGCATATGTTTGTGCATTTTTGGTCATGATATAAGTTTATTTTGGTATGTGTTTCATGAAATTATGAGGGTATTTTATTTATAAGTTTCGAATGAATATTTCATGTATGACTTATAAGCTAACTAATGATAATATATGCTTGTAGTGGATGAAATTATGTTCGGTTAATGATAAGTGTATATTGGTGAAGTAAGAATGAATGTATGATTTGATAAATTTGATAAATAGGTGCATAAATTTTGCTTGAATGGTTAGCTAATTAAGCTCCAAATAGGAAAGCAAATCACGATCACAATTTAAATATTTTGTATGGAAGTTATATTAGTTAGCCGAATATGTATAAATATATAGTTAATTGATTAGTTATGTGTATGATTATATTTATGTTTATTTATATACCTAGAATGTCGTGTGGATATTTTGAGTTAGTAAGTAAGCTAACCGATTTGATCATGAGATAAACGGTTTAGTTCATATATGTGGATTGACATGGTTAAAGAATTTGCAAGTTAAGTATGCTATGATTTGAATATGTTAATATAAGAGATTGATAGATAATAGGGTTGGATGCTTTCGGTAATTGATATTGTTTTGGTGTGACCTATATTTGATAAGTAGGGTTTTGGCTAAATAGATTTGTGATACTTTTGTAAATGTTAAAGTATGCAATAAAAGTATAATTTTATTATTGGTACATTAGGCTATGACCATTCAAGGTATTGATTGCCATGTTAAATTGATTATGTTTGTTTGCTAATATGTTATGAATAAATGATAAGTGAATGTTTGAATTTGAAAGCATGGTTTGTTTATGCATCACTTCAAATAAAATGATTTATATGAGAGTGTTGATTTGGGGGTAATCTATAATGCCTCGTAACCCTAATCTGGAGACTTATATGGGTTAGGGGTGTTACACCTTCACATAAGGGCATTATAATTTACAATATCGATGTAAAGCTAAAATCAACCCAAAATTGAAATGCGATGTCAAAGCTCTTCAACTTCACCCAAAATTTTGATAATTATATAATAATTAAATGGCAAATCGAATTGGATGCAAACCTAAAGTATTATATTTGAAATTTGGTTCAATTTAAATTAAACCTACTATAAACAGTTAAATCAACCATAGATGGGGTAATACAATGAACAATAAAATATTAAATTAGGTATGGTAAAATTACACTTTAACCTCTTAAAAGCATCGTAAAAGTATACAACTTAATTTCAATCCATCAAAAAAATTTCTGACTTAGGAAAAAAAATGTATGATAAATAAATAGAAATTCACTATTTGGTCGCATGATATTTATGATTAAACAATTTCAACTTTCATTTCAAAGTATCTTAGCGACAACAAATGACCTCAAATTTCACCATTTATAGTATCCTTTTCGATAAAAAACAACTTGACAATAAAATTTCAACTTGGGGATTTCTTTTCCAACATTAGAATGCACTACTTTTCTCTCTTTCTTTGCAGCCTAATATATATAGATAAGTCATAATTTTTTACAAAATATTTTAAATATTAAATATTGAAACTACATAGTAAACGTTGTAATAACCCAATTTGCCTAGGCCCATCACAATAAAAATAGACTAAAATAACAATAAGTCCAAAGCATCAAAGTCCATTTACAAGCAAAAAAATAATAATTACAACCCAAAAATTGAAGGCCCAATATGGCCCAAATGAAGAAACCCTAAGCCTTTAAGAAAAACCAAAACAAAACCCTAGCCCTTTTCAACCGCGCCGCTTCTCCTCGGGCGCACCACCTGCGCCTCGTCCCGAGGCCTAATGCGCATTTGCCACCGTTTCACCAAAATGGCAAGGATGGGCTTTTGCCCCTCTGTTGACCTCACCAAAACCTGCAAAAGAGACAGAAAAAAAGGACAGAAACACAACAGAAACCGTAGCAGAAGAAACAGTGCAAGAACAGTGACCAAACAACGTGTAAATCGGCTATAAAAGCCCCTATCATCAATGTATTTTTTTTATAGACAAAAAGATCAATCAAAAATCAAAGAAAATGTAATATTTTATTTTTTGTTTCGAAATAATAATAAGAATAAAAAAGGTGTTTTTTTACTTGAAACCTAAAAAAAGAAGAAGAAAACACTTACCAATCGCCATTATCGCCGCCGTCGTAGCCCATTTTCCCTTCGATTCGCGAAGCCTAAGAACCCATCAGGGTTCCGTCAAAGGCCTCTTTGGGAAAGGGCAAAACCTTTCGATTTCTTTGCCCACGGTCGAGCATCGGTAAGATTTTTGGGATTCAAACCCCAGATCTAGGTTCTTTTCGAAAAGGGGGTTAAAAGGAAACTTTTTAGTTTTTCAACCGAAGCCGGTGACCGACAGTCGGCGCGGCGGTCGATGGCCAAAGCCCAGGCCGGATAAGGCCTACTGCAAAGAAAGGGGAAAGAGTTTTTTGAGTTTTTTTTTAAAAAATAAGATTGAAATGAAAATTTTGCAAAAATTCTACCTTAAATAGTAGTTGTGAAACGGTGTCGTTTCACTTGGCCCATTTAATGCCAAAACAGCGTCGTTTAGGGGCCGACCCAAAACCCGGTGATAAACCATAACTTATACATATTTTAACCCCATGCTTGGCTTATTTTTGGATGAACTTCCATTAGATTTGTTGAATTCGATGCTCCTAATACCTTAATTTTATGTTTTACACTCAGAAGAGATTAGGGAGTCGAAAAGAACAATTAACGGGCCAAAACGGGACAAAATGGGCCTACTTTAGAATCAAAACTTCCTAGGCTATCAAACATGGTGGCGAGCAGAAGCGAGCACGGTCTAATAAATCGAACATGGGTGTGTCCCTGCCGTATCAAAGTTTAATTCTATTCGGGTAGGCCACTTGTGGGCCAAGAGAGGTGTTCAAAGCCTATATAAACACCCTAGGGGGAAACCTAAACGAGGACGCTGAGTAGAAGGTAGAAAATACTCGAAGACAGCCATCGGAAGCAGCTTAGGAGAAGGATCTCCATCAAGACTAAAGATCTCCCATCAAGTTCTTTAGAAGTTTTTGGGTTTTCTTATGTTTTGTTGTTTTCCTAATTTTAAGATGTTTCCTTCTATTAGTATAAACTAAATCCCTTAGATACTTAAGGGGATGAAACCTAAGACGGATCTTATTATTATTTAATTTATAAGATAAATACTTGTTCTTATTCTTAATTGTGAGTGCTTATTCTTGTTTTGATAATTCAGGTTATTGATTCAATTCGAATATGCTTATTCAGAGGAGCAAAAGTCCCTATTTAAAAGTATATCAACACAATTAAGCGGAGTTAATTGCAAGCCTAGAAATAGGGCGACGAAAATCTATCGGATTAAAGTTAAATCTAATAAGAGAATCCATAGATTGAGTTAATGCGACAATAGGGGTTTTAATTAGAAAGAAATTTCAATTAATCAACCTAGAGTTAGTTGTTTTTAGTCTTGAAAGAGATACTAACATAAATCAGGGATTTCTATGGATTAAGTCAAGTGAATAAATCATATGAATCAAAAGTAATAAGTGAAGTCTAGGTGGATTCTTCCTTAGGTATTGCTTATCTCATAAAGTTGTCTAAAGAATTTTCCCCATTCGTTCTCTGTCGTGTTTTTAATTAATTTTAGTTTAAAAGAAATCACTCCAAATCTTAGGCTAGATAATAAGAAAATAGTAATTACTAGTACTCTTGGTCCTTGTGGATACGATATTACCGGTCTTACCATAACTATACTATTGAACGATAGGTGCGCTTGCTTTTATTGTGATCGTAGTTAGTTTGAGACCACATCAAGTTTTTGGCGCCGTTGCCAGGGACTAAGATATTAGGAATACTAAATTTTTATTACTTTAGTCATTTTTACTTTATTTGCAATTTAATTTTTTTATTTTCTTTACTAATTTTTCCTTTTATTTGCTTCTGGAAGGTAACTCTAGTTTATGACTAGAAAAAACCCGTCAGGACCATTACTTTACGACAGTGAGAATGAAAGTACCATCGCAAAAATCGAAGAGAAATAAGGCAAAGTCTGCAATACATAGAAGAAGAGCAAGAAGATGAACCCAATACAAGGATCTACTGAGAAGGTGCCCTCACCATAGGTTACCTCTATGGTTACAAGTTCAAACCTTTTACAATGGTGTGAACCCCTCAACTAGGCAGTTGATTGATGCAACTGTCGATAGTACACTAAACAATAAAACACCTGAGGCTACTTTCGAATTTATTGAAGTGATGTCACTGAATAACTATCAGTGGCAAGTTATGAGGACAAAGCCGACAAAAGTCGCTAGTGTTTTTAACCTCAAAGCAGTCACCATGCTATCAAACCAAGTAGAACTTTTAAGTAAAAAGATTAATGGTTTGTGTGGTTCTTCGCAAGTACATCCAGTGATGCAGTGAGATACGACGGAGGAGGAACAAACAATATAGAATATCCACCTTACAACCTTAGCATAGAAAGCGAACAGATAAACTATATGGGTAATAATTTTAGACCTCAGAATAATCCCTATAGTAACACTTATAATCTAGGTTGGAGGAACCACCCAAACTTATCATGGGGTGGTCAAGGAAATCAGAGACAACAACCCCCTCCAGGCTTTCAATAGCAACCTTACCCACAAGAGAAGAAGTCGAACCTTGAGGAGATGCTAACAAAATTCATCGCGGTGTCAGAAACCCATTTCCAAAACACCGAAACAACATTGAAAAATTAGTCAGCATTGATTCAAGGGCTCGAGAACCAAATAGAACAACTTGCTAAGTTGATCTCAGAACGACCACAAGGTAGCTTGCCAAGCAACACCGAACCTAACTCAATGGAGCAACTCCATGCCATTACTGTATGCGACGAAGAAAGGTTAGTAGAATCTGAATCTGAACCAAGGCAAGAACCTATGGTAAGTAAAGGTAAGGATGAGGTAAGCCACGAAACAGAAACCGGTAAGTAAATAGTATATACCTCGTGTGCCATATCCTAACGCGACAAAGAAAGACCGCACAGATGAACAATTCGGTAAATTTCTTAAACTTCTAAAGAAATTACATATTAACTTACCATTTATTAAAGCTTTTTCACAGATACCCAATTCAAAAAAAATTAAAAGAGCTTTTGACAAACAAAAGGAAGTTAGACAATGCGTCGCATGTGGAGCTAAATGCAGTCTACTCAACTATTTTACAGAATAAACTACCCGATAAATTAAAGGATCCAGGGAGTTTTACTATTCCTTGTTTAATTGGTAGTTTAGATGTTAATAATGCTTTAGCTGATTTAAGGGCAAGTATTAACGTCATGCCCTATAAAATGTTTAAGCAACTAGGTCTTGGGAAACCTAAACAAACTAGGATGAGTATTTAACTCACAGATAAAACCATTAGAGTTTCTAGGGGAATTGTTGAGGATGTACTTGTAAAAATTAATAAATTTATTTTCCCAGTTGACTTTGTTGTTTTAGACATGGATAAGGACAGTAACGTACCTTTAATCTTAGGGCGACCCTTTTTAGCAACTGCTAAAACTAGAATTGATGTTGGTACAGGTGAGCTCACACTTCGTGTAAGTGATGAAATGATCATTCTTTAGGCTTGTGACTCGGTTAGGGCATCGATTAATAAAGATGAATACATAAATTCTGTTAATAACCATTCGGCTCAACCCTATTTTCAAGGAGCACCTCAAAATTACTCAATTGAGCCACATCCTAATTCTTGTGCCAACATTGAAATAACTCATGAGGAGCGAAGGCTTTAGATCGATGAACTAGACAAGTGGAGAACACATGCCAAGGAGAAACCAAGAAAACACGATGAGCCAAAGCAACTACATTACGAGCTTAAAGGTGGAACAAATCACTTCAAAGTTGGGGACCACGTACTATTAGATGAAACAAATCCCCGAATAACCACTTCAAAGCTAAATACGAATGAAGCAATTCCTTTTACGGTACTCAAGGTTTTTCCATACGGAACGGTCGAGGTAACTCACCCTAATTTAGGTACTTTTAAGGTAAATATTGCTCGACTCAAACCATATAATAGAATTGATAGCAGGAGAACTCCTCAAACCACCATGATTATGTGGATGAAAAGTAAGTCTAGCTTAGGACTCTAAATAAGCGCTTCTCGGGAGGCAACTCGAGCACTAACTTATTTAATGTCCATATTTTCAATTTTTAGCACCTAACTGAAAATACTAACCAAATTCACAGGCGCAGGTTTTCCACCCCACACGGCCTTGCACACAGGCGTGGCCATGGCCGTGTGGACACCACGGGTAGGTACATGAGCGTGGCGGAAATCGTGCAAAAATAGGATGAAATTTTCCCCAAAACATGGGCTGACGATGCAATGCCATGGCCATGCGATATGGCCGTAGTCAAAACTGACCATAAAACATGGGCCACGATAAGTTGCCATGGCTGTGCGATAAAATCGTGGTTGAAGCTGAGTAAATGACACGGGCGTGCGACACGCCCGTGCCTTTAGCTCGTGGTCGACACTGATTAATTAACACGGGCGTGTGAACCTCTACATGGGCGTGGGAGAAAAGACCGAAGCATCACACAGCCGTGCGATGCGACTGTGTGACCTTACACGCCCAAGACACACGGGCGTGGGCCGCGACCAGGTGTCCCAATCTCTATTTAAACCTCTTTTTTTGTTCACTTTCTTCCCCAAATATCTTCCTCCCCAACCCTAACCACCATAGCTTTCCTCCCTTCCCACCACCGGCCACCGCCTCCTCACTTCACTTACTCAACTTTCTCACTTCTTCTTCCCATTAGCTTTCTCCTTTCGTTTCCCCTTCCCCATCCCTTATTCCTTCTTTACACCGCCACCACACCAACCACCATCCTTCCTACCATACACAATGACGAATACTAAAGGCAAGACTAAGGCCACCATCCCGGTGTCGAAAAAGTGAAAGGATCCTGGCGCGGTCTCCCCATGCGCGACCACTCTACATAAGTTCATGTCGGCCACTTCATTTACTCGACAAGACAAGGATCTTTGAGTCCATTTATTATTTCTTTTTCTTTTATTTTCATTTTTAAATTCTATTCATTTATCTTTCTTGTCTTTAATTTATATTATTATATTTTGATTTCTTAAATTTAGGTTCAAGGGGCTATTAAGGAACGACCACACCACTGGAGTATCCTCCCCAACTCTGCCTAACTTTACACCGTTTCTTTTCCTTGACTCCATCCAAAATTTAGGAAGTTTCATTTCTCTCCCTCACTTATGATTTTCTTACTATATTGTCATTATTTATCTTTATACATTGAGGACAATGTACATCTTAAGTGTAGGGAGGTTATTGATTTCATTACCAGAAAATCCCTGAATATTGTCTTGTTCTTAAGTAAAATTTTCTCATATTACTAATTAGAATAAAACTTCTTTCAACTTATGATTTTCATTGATATGTTTTGGATTAAATCATAGGTACTTATGAATTGATGGTTTAAACTTTAAAATATTAGAGAATCAAGCATGATAAATCTATTTTCAGAATTAAAAACTTTGTTAGGTTGTTTCCCTAAATTTAAATATTACTTTGAAGTTTGAAATTTGCAAGGTTGACATCAAAAACCATAATCTTTGTGAGATTTTGAGCCTTTTAGAGCATACATTTTTTTCTTGCTCACTTTATTATTGGTTATGAGTGTGTCAATATGGATCTGTTATTCTAGAACTTGCTTCGATTATACATGTCGAGACCACACCTTTGATTTGATATATTGAGATGATAAAGGTACCTAGGTTTTAACCCACTTATTCCATCAAAAGCCTACCTTCATAATTAACCCCTAGTGAACCCCTTTGAATCCTAATAAACCGTTTCTTGACATACCTATTAATATTAACCAAAAACCAAATTTTTACTTCCCCTACTTTATTGACTCCCCTTTTGTCGAGATTTGATTTGATCAGTTGCCTATCTATTTTCTTTATTTCAATTGTTAAATTCATCTTATATCATGAACTTGTTCTTATTCTTAAAAAAAGTTGGAAATTTATTCATTATTAGTGTTATGAGCTTAAATTGTTAATTTCACATATTTAGAAGAAGCTCGTGTTATTTGTTTTCAATCAATGTAATTATTAAGTATTAGTTATTTGTCTAACTAGGTATATTGTCAATTCAATCTCGATTCTAACCCTCTAATTCAGCCTTTATCCACACATTTAACCCAAACCCCGTTACAACCCTTTAAAGACCTTTTGATTTATGTATCATCTCATTTTATAGTGGTGGAGATTTAATTTTCATGCAAGCCTATGGGAATAACTTTTCATGTTTGACTTTTGAATGCTTAATTTGAACCTTAAACACCTTGAGTGATTTGAGTGAATCTTTAGTGAGGATGTCAATTCTTGTCGGTTTTGAATCAGAGGTAATTATTTAGGTAAAGGGAAACACCTATGTTTTCGTGATACAAAAATTTGTGACTTCGATTGTTTGAATCTTTAGAACTCTTTAAGTTAAATTATCCATGTATGAATTATTTATGAATTATGATGAGACATTATTGATGGGAATTATGATTTGATGAAGTTAATTTTAATTGTGAGTTGAGAATTTTGCTTGAGGACAAGCAAATGCTTAAGTGTAGGGATATTTGATAAACCATAATTTATATATATTTTAACCCCATGCTTGGCTTATTTTTGGATGAACTTCCATTAGATTTGTTGAATTCAATGCTCCTAATCCCTTAATTTTATGTTTTACACTTAGGAGAGCTTAGGGAGTCGAAAAGAATAATTAACGGGCCAAAACAGGACAAAATGGGCCTACCTTAGGAATCAACATGGCCTGGGCTATCAAACACGGCCGTGTGTCACGATTAGAATTGAACAAGCCTAGATCAACGTACACGGGCAAACCACATGATCGTGTGTGGCGAGCAAAAGTGAGCACGGTCTAAGAAATCGAACACGGGCTTGTCCCTGCCGTATCAAAGTTTAATTCTATTCGGAATAGGCCACTTGTGGGCCAAGAGAGGTGTTCAAAGCCTATATAAACACCTTAGGGGGCAACCTAAATGAGGACGCCGAGTAGAAGGCAGAAAATACTCAAAGATAGCCATCGGAAGTAGCTTAGGAGAAAGATCTCCATCAAGACTGAAGATCTTCCATCAAGTTCTTTAGAAGTTTTTGGGTTTTCTTATGTTTTGTTTTTTCCTAATTTTAAGATGTTTCCTTCTATTAGTATGAACTAAATCCCTTAGATACTTAAGGGGATGAAATCTAAGATGGATCTTATTATTATTTGATTTATAAGATAAATACTTGTTCTTATTCTTAATTGTGAGTGCTTATTCTTGTTTTGATAATTCAGGTTATTGATTCAAGTCGAATGTGCTTATTCAAATGAGTAAAAGTCCCTATTTAAGAGTAGATTAACACAATTAAGCGGAGTCGATTGCAACCCTAGAAATAGGGCGACGAAAATCTGCCGAATTAGAGTCAAATCTAATAAGGGAATCCATAGATCGAGTTAATGCGACAATAGGGGTTTTAATTAGAAAGAAATTTCAATTAATCAACCTAGAGTTAGTTGTTTTTAGTCTTGAAAGAGATATTAACATAAATCAAGGATTTTTACAGATTAAGTCAAGTGAATAAATCATATGAATCAAAAGTAATAAGTGAAGTCTAGGTGGATTCTTCCTTAGGTATTGCTTATCTCATAAAGTTGTCTAAAGAATTTTTCCCATTCGTTCTCTGTCGTGTTTTTAATTAATTTTAGTTTAAAAGAAATTGTCGAAACCATTTTTAAGTTTTCTTTTGAAAAAACAGGATTCGACTTTAAAAACGAAAATGGAGTCGCCACCAATCTTTTTTCGAGGTGTGGTCGGGTCACCTTGAAATTGATCATTTTAATAAAAAAATATTTTGATTTATTAAAACAATGATTTTGGTCTACGAAATTCGAGAAAACGGATTCGGGAGTCGGTTACGCACGAGGAAGGATTAGCACCCTCGTAACTCCTAAAAAAATTTGGTACCTAATTGATTAATTAATGTCTTAATGTCGAAAATTTGAGAAGATTTTAAAATATAACCCTTTTGATTTTTCAAAACTTATAATCTTAAAAAAAATTCAATTATTTGGATAAAAGAACAATCGAATCTCAGTAAGTTAGAGCACGACCTTTCGAATTTCCCAAACACCAAGATATCCTTTGTTTTTTTCTTTTTTTTTTTAAATCCCTATCTTAAAATATCAAAATGCAACATCCAATAAGTTAGGACGCAACATCTTAAATTAACAAAGATAGGTTTTTTATTTGAAAATCATATATTTTAATTTCAAAAAGGATATTTGATCATTTAGACTTAATGAGAAAAATGGAAGCCCAATAAGTTAGGGCACGATTCCCTCAAAACTCCAAATGTCAAATATTGCCTTATTTTAAGAAATAAAGTTTGGATAAAAAGTGGCAATTAAATGAGATATATTTTAAAACAATGATTTGAGTAAAATGTATCATTAATACATTACAAAACACAAATACCAAAGCAATATACTACAATTACATGATATAGTAACACTTAATACTAATATAGGCAATTAATAGAAAGAATAACATAAAATAGCAAATGATACAAGTAATAAAATGACCATGATAAAGCAAACATAAGAATAATAAACAAATAAAAGATATAAAGTAAGCAATAATAATTCAAAATATCTATGCAAAAGATAAAAAAACTAAGAAATGAATACGAAACTTTACATATGAGATCAAATATAAAAGTAAAATAACAATATATGATAAATGATATATGCAAAACAATAAAGGGATATTATAACAATTTTTTTTAAAAATAGAATTATAAAAAAACGATATGGCAAAATCTAAAATAGTTAATATATACATAATAAAATAAATATATATTTTAAATAAATAATATAAAACTTTGAATAAAAATGTATAAGGGATAACTTATAATAAGTATATAATATACCATTTAAAAATAGATAATATACATATTTTAAATAAACAATATATGGAAAATTTTGCCTTAATAATAAAACAATTTAGATGATGTACAACATACAAATTTTCAAATAATACATAATATGATTAAAGTTAAATAATATATAATATATATAATATATAACAAATAATAATAATATATATGATAAAACAATTTAACGTAAATAGAGAAAAGCAAAAAGAAAAACAAGTTTAAAATAATTAAAATAAATGAATGAGTAATGATTAAGCAATTAAATGGATAAATAAAAAAAGTTAAAAAAAACGCATAAGTCAACCTGACTCCCGCAATATAAGGATTCAACGAAATACCTCCACCAAAATCTAACTCGAACGGAAGCAACTCAAAAATAAATGAAGATGAGCGAAGAACAAAATAAGAACAAGCCTCAGAAATTAAGAACGCAAAAGAGAGAGAAATTTGAGTGAATGCTCTCAAGAATTTTTATTACTCTAAACTCAAATCCCCTTACAATGAAGGGAGAGGCCTCTATTTATAGTTGAGCCTCCTCAAATCCAACGATATAGATCAATTACATCAACGGCTAAGATTAAAAGGTATCTATAAATTAAATCTCTAAGATTACAAAACCATATCTTCTAAGATTGCATATCATATCTTCTATGATTGCATATCATATCTAAGATTGCATATCCTTGAAGATTATATTTCCATATACGTCAAACTTGTAGTAGACCTTCAATCTTTTCAAGTAATGGGCTATTCCGATCGGGCCAAATGATATATTTTGGACTAGACTTGGACTTTGTTTTATTATTTTGGGTTTATTATTTTTTGTATGGACCCGGGCTAAATTGGCCTATTATAGAAATCACTCCAAATCTTAGGCTAGATAATAAGAAAATAGTAATTACTAGTACTCTTGATCCTTGTGGATACGATATTACCGGTCTTACCATAACTATACTATTAAACGATAGGTGAGCTTGCCTTTATTGTGGTCGTAGTTAGTTTGAGACCACATCACCCGACCCGCTCCAACCTCAAGATCCGCGTGTTTTTACGGAAGGGTCTAATTGCACTTTTAGCCCTTCTGCTTTTTAATTAGTTTGCAATCCAATTTTTTTGTTCTTTTAAATTTATCCTATTAATTTTTTTTATTTTAGTCTCCCAGAACGGTGTGTTTAGAGGTTAAAGGGATAATTTTCTAATTAGTCTCTCCTCCTTTTCGCGCATTTCACTTTAGTCCTTTATTTTGTTTTACTATTTAATTTATTTATTTTATTAAGATTTATACCTGTAATTTTATTTAAATTTCGATTCGGTCCCTTATTTATTTAATCTTAGCCTTTCATGAAATTTTATATTATTATTATTTACTTATTTATTTATTATTGCAATTTCACCTTTCATGCATTTTTATTATTTTACTATTATTTATTTATTTATTTATTATTGTCTTACTTTTTTATTTTAAAATTTAAGTTGTTCATATTTGTATATTCTTCGCTCGTTATTTATATTTGTATATTTTTTACTTGTTATTTATATTTGTACATTTTTGCTCGTTATTTATTTATATTTTTACATATATACATATTATTTATATTTACATTCATTATTAAGCATCTTTCATTTTTAATTTTTTACTTGTTTTAAATTACCTTATTTATTTTTTTTTATTATTAATATTATTATTGTAATTACATTAGTATTATTTATAATATTTCCTTATTTATTTATTAAATATCATTCTAATATTCTACTCATAACCATTTTATACTATCTCATCATCACTACATCATATATTATGTTTAAATATAATTTGCTTTTTATATACTATATCCCGGATAAGATAAATACACATCGTTTTAAAATTACGCTTGTATTTATTTATAAAAATGGAAATTTTCAAAATAAGGTAATATTTCATATTTGGGAGATTCGAGAAATTGTACCCTAACTTACGGGACTTCGATTCTCTCGTTGAACTTAAATAGCTAAATATCCTTTTAAAATTAAAATGCATGATTTTAAATAAAAATCTAAAGGTAAGCTCATTCTCGAGGGTTCAAAATGCCGTGTCCTAACTTACGGGATGTGACATTTGTTATCTCGGGACGAGAGGGTCTTTGACATTCGTTTTCAATTTATTCAAGCGTTAAGAAAACTAACGTTAATAAAAAGAGGGATTGTATTGCAAAATTATTTTAAGTTTTCAAATTTTCGATATTAAGGTATTAATTGATCAATTAGGTACCGATTCTAGGCGTTACAAGGGTGTTAATCCTTCCTCGTACGTAACCGACTCTCAAACCTGTTTTCTCGAATTTCGTAGACCAAAATTGTTGTTTTAGTAAATCAAAGCATTTTATTAAAACGATCAAATTACGAGGTGATCCGATCACACCTCATAAAAAAGATTAGTGATGACTCCTATTTTTTTTGTTTTTTAAAATAAAAGGTCGATTTCAAAAGGGGTTTCGACAAATGTAATTCTATAAAATAAGTAACGTTATTACTTGATAATAGTGAAATACTTTTATAAGCATCATGTATGTAGAATATTTAGGTTTTATATTTTATTTTTTAAAGTATGCAATTTATATATCGAATCGGATGATAACATGTTATTAAAAAATTTTAAATGATATATAGAATTATAACTATAAGTACATCAACTATTAACCTATAAATTTTGTACCAAAAATTAAATCACATCATGATACTAGAATTTTCATGAAATTAATAATATTGGTGTTATATACAACTGGCAAAACAAGAAGAAAAAAATAAAAAATTGTGTATCTGTCATAGGGCCAAAACAGAAGGAAGCTGCTTTGGATTCTTCTTTTAAGAACAAACTAGGATTACAACAAACAAATTATAGTACAAGCCTTGGTACATATATGTCTATAATTAATTTAGTATGGTATTTTTGCCGGTTGTTACATTTACTATTTCCAACACTCAAATTAGCTGTTTTTGGTTGATTTTTAGATAACAACTCGTTGAATTATTTCATGGTTTTATGAAATAAATAAATAAATCATACAACAAAATAACAACTCTTTGTCTATATGCCAACTTGGTGCTACCCATGCACCAATTTATACATGTAAACCACATCTAGCATGTGATCGGTCGATAACCTCAACATCACATTGCTCCTTCCCTTTCAAAGAAATAATTCAAATTCCATTTCAATTAGTAGTAATACGTCTCACCAAAACTAAAAATAATTACAACCAATAAAACAAACATAATTCATAAAATAAAACTCACTATTAAAAATCGAGCATCAAATCGAACTAAATTATTATGAACGATTCAAACACTTTTTAAATAAATTAATTGGTTCGAACCAAATTAACCCCTATTTCATGATAAAACATTTGTTTAGGCGACCCACTCTAAACTCCTCCATTATATAAATAAATTCCATCTATCTCCAAAAAAAAAAAAAGCTGGAGCAACGATTATAATGTTGAAACCTACTCAAACATCTCCACACCCAACACTCCTAACATCCACTAGTGATTGTCAACACTTCATATCAACCTCCTTTCGATCTCATCCTCTCAAAATTTTTATGAACAAAAAGAAAAAAAAAAATCAATTTTTTGTATCTAAACTCGTTTTCAAAACTAAATTTTATTTCCAACATAAACAGAAAGACAAAAGCTATTCGGCATGTCTAATATGTAAATAATTTTTACCAAGAATAAACTTCAAAAAATTAATCAAAAAATACACTGGTTCATATATTGAAAGATACATGAAAAGTTCAGGAATGGTTATTATTTCAGCTCATTAAAGGAATGGATAAGGTCATAGAAACATGAAAGATATATATAATGTCTTTATCGGATTTCCAACTTTTTGGGCATCTAAAATTTTATGACTGCATTTCACTTACTTACAACTAATCAATAGAAATAATTATCTCCCCTTTTATATATTTATATAATAACATAAAATCAAAAGGCTAGTTTCCTTTTTCCAAGCTTTGATTAACACTTTAAGTGGATCATCATAATTGTTAATCTCCTTTGTTTAAAATATAGTTTTGTCTAATAAACCTCTTTTTCGGATTTTAAGTGGATGATCATAATTTTTTTTTTTTTTTAGGTTTAGCTCCACTGACGTCTTAACATCACTTTAAAACCATCATGTATCAAAAAATTATCATATTAATATTTCACTCGCCTTAGTTACTAAAACCGTTTTCAATGATTTTGAAAGGAGAGTAATTATCTTGTAGTAAGTGAGTATCAGAATTAATCATACACTAATAAGTGTTGGGTGTAATGATAAGGTATATTGTACCTTTAAGGGAGAACACAAGTTTAAACATTAGAGACAACATCTTTAAAAGTGGCAAACATGAACCCTGAAAGGATAAGTCTACATTGACTGTAAAACAAACATACAAAATACCTTGGTTTAAAAAAAATTGGTATGAATCAACGGTGATTCATATTGAACCCTAAAACTAGGTAGGCAAAGTGATGAAAGTTCTTGATGAGACCATTATGAAAAAATGTGAGTGAGAATTTCTCACAATGCATTCTAAAAAAATATATTCAAAATGCATTAATCTCACCTCGAATTGAAAATAAAATAGTTTTAAGCATATAAATGAATATCTATTGCATCGTATCAAACATATCTAAAGAATAATTAGAAATCCTATCACATGCGTATGCTTGTGGAAACTATAACACCCCATACCCGATCTGATCGTCGGATCTGAACTATAAGATGTCACATTCGTTTCGGAGCAACTACGATCAATTTATAAACTAATTCGCATAATTAAACATTCATTTCAAAGTATGGCAAAAAAACATCCATTTACAAGAAAATTAAGTATATAACTATTGTACTTCATTTTTGGGTCTTATACAAGCTAACGAAAGCTCTAATACTAACCCAAGATCGAATTAGGACTAAATTGTAACGATTACAAAGTTTCAAGTTGATGTCATGACGTCAGGGGTTTCCTCGTCCCGCACAACATAGTAACTATTCTCATCGCAGCAACCTTTATTCGACATTGTGTCATGGCATGGTGGCATGATCTCATCACGGCGACATACACCTGATGTTGTGACATGACATCCTATTTCTACAATTTCCAAATGAAACTTCAACCTACACTTTCCAAACCAATACATATGCAAAATCAAACCACATTTTCAGCCAAAACATAGGATCTCTAAGTCTCAAACATGAAAAAATACCTTTGGCAATGGTGTACCAATACTATGTTACCTATAAGTTAACTAATTAGTATAATTCATTCCAAACCTTCAACAACCATACTTATTTATCGAGGTTATTGGCATTTACAACATGTCATTCCATTTTCAAACCGTATTTGGATCCATTTACAATTTGCATTATATCAATCAAGTTCGTATATTAACCTTCTAAACCAAAAGTGTATATAAACATAATTTTGTACCAAATTTGACTCAACCTAGGTAAATGTCATACTTGAAACTGAAACAACACTTATGCAAACTTTTTTAAGTCAGGGACTGCTTCCGAGATATTGGATTAACTACTCGAACTACCGGGAATATGCTATACCTGCGCACAAAGAAAACAAATCATACACTGAGCAAATATATTCAATGGTATTTCCATGATTCAAGTAAAAAAAAAACACAAATGTAAAACATATGCATACATTCAATCCAATTGCAATTCATAGAACTACAATAGCTCATTTTTTAGTGGTGTTAGAAACAGTAGCAATTTCTGACGAATGAGTCCATAAATATTATTATTAAATATTTACGAGGTTAATATAAGGTTTAATTAAATTTTGGTTCTTTAATTTTGTCAATCGGATAGTTAATTAAGGTACAATGACTAAATTCGAAAATTAATAATAGTTAATCGCTATAGATTTTAATTGTTTAAAATATAATAATTTAAAATAGGGCCTAAAAGGTAATTAAGCCATTTTAAAATCATAGTGGATAGCTTGGTTAAATAATTGTTATAAATAATATTTAAATTATAATTATATTAAAGTTATAAAATAAAAATAATAAAAATAAACATAAAATATGAAAAGAAAGAGAACATCTTCTATTTTCTTTTCCATGCACCGAAATACAATTGTTGAAGATGAGAGAATATTCCTTTGAGTTTCAAGCTTAGGTCCCTCAATTGGTTTTAGTTCCCTATCATCTAGCTTCCTATCATTCATCCGCTAGGATAGAGAACCACCCATCTTCCTCCAATTGGGGTTTTAGTTCAACCTTGCAAAGAAGTCTTTTGACCAGACTTCCAATTTGCAACTAAGTTTTATTACCGTTGTACACTCTTCTCGCAGGCTTAACTAACCCTATCCTGGAGTTCCACACCCTCAAGGATCAAGTGGAGTCGTTTCTACCTCTTCTTAAGGATCAACCAAGAAGCAAGATATCATCGACACGGCTGCCTACGTGGTGAATAATAATACTACACATCTTTTCTACTTTTCATCCATTGAAATTTTCTTTCTTTATCATTTGTACTTTCAATCTATGTACTTACTTTTCCTTTTCTAATTTATCTACTCGCACTTTCTTGTAGTTTCCTTGAATCTTTTCAACATGCATTTATTGGAATTCCTGCCACCATATTTTCTTAATTATACTTTCTATGTATTTTCAACTATTAGTACTTACCTCTCTGTCCACCAATCTAGGCGCATACATCTATGTAACCCATTTATTCAATTAGTAATACCGAGGACTCAAAGGGACTTATCCAGTTCGATCGTTATGCAAAATCTTCTAGGTCAAAGGATCGGCTAAACAATGCTCTGATACCACTCAAATTGTAACACCCCACACTCGACTCGACAGCCAAATCTAGGTGTGGAGCGTCACAAGTGGATCGAATTAACTTAACCTAAAATTTCATCGGCTAAACTGTTATAAATCAGACTAAAATAAAACTAATAGTAATTATTACAACCTAGGGCTTTAAGCCACTAAATGTTTAAATCCTCACAGTTTCAGTTTCTCACCAGACTATTTGTTTACAAGAAATTCTTAAAATTTAGCTAAGGACTATTTATCCTAAAAATTCAAATTCTAGGTATGCTATTTGACTTCGTTGTTATTGATCTTAATCTGAAGCCTGCAATAGTACCCTCTTCCTATGTGCATAACTTGATCTAACAGTAATCTCGTTCTCCACTCCATCTAGCTTGGTCCTTCCTCTGTGTCCTCGATCAACCTCAGAAATCTTGAAGCTTCATCGTTTCCACAGCTTAGCTTCCTCGAATGCCAGAGCTCGCATTCTTCTAGCAACTAAGCATTTCAACAAAAACTCATGGGATCAACTGAATATTCTCAGCTTAATCCTACACATGTAGAACCTTCAAAATGGTTTTGAAATCCATAACTTTATTTAACTATTCTTACGTACACAGAGAGGCTAAGAATCTTACCAAACTATTGGTTTCCCTACTTTTTCACCTCCATCCTTATGAGGTCTGCCTCATACAGAACCTTTCATGGTTATTCCTTCTTCAAAGCAACCGAAGAAGGTGAAGAAGAGAAAATGAGACTAAGTCGAGAAGAAAATCATCCTTGGGAGCCATCTCCCAACTATTTATAACCCTTCCTCTCTATTACAACCTTAGGAGAATCATTCATAGCTAATTATTATGTCCCCGACTAAGGAATCGACTGGTTTCATTTTGTTGATAATATGAATCCTTTTCTCTTGTATATAACAACAGAAAAATTTACACAGTTATTTATACTAAAAGAGTATACCTAACTAAGGAAACATAATCAATACATTAAATTAATAATCTTAATTTTAAGTTAATCTAATCCCTAAAAATTAGTAATGAGATTAACTGAGATAAGCTGTCAACACTTCCCCTCAAGTTAGTATGTAGATGTCTCACATGCCCAATTTGCACACCAAATTATGTTAGCTTCTATTGTTAAGTCTTTTAGTGAACACATTAGCTAATTTCTTGTTGGAGGCTACATGACTTAAGCCTAAGATGCCGGCAGTCAACTTTTATTTGATGAAGTGTTGATCAATTTCTATGTGCTTTCTTCAATCAAGTTGTACTGGGTTTTGGGCTATACTGATGGCAGCCTTCTTGTTACAATATAAGGATAATTTTTCTTTATTTGACAGGTTTAATTCCTCCATAACTTTTAATAACCACAGTAGCTCGCAAACGCCTTGAGCCATGGCTCTGTATTCTACCTCAGCACTTGATCGAGTAACCATACTTTACTTCTTACTTTTCTAAGTGACTAAGTTTCCTCCCACAAGTGTGCAATATGCAAATGTAGATCTCCTATCATCCAGAGTTTTAGCCCAATATGCATCGTAAAAGCTTCTATCTCGAGATGACCATGTTTAGAAAAGAGGGGACCTTTTCTTGGGGCAGACTTTAAGTAGTGTAGAATGCGAAAGGCAGCCTGCATATGAGACTCTCGAGGATCATACATAAATTGACTTACCACACTGACTACATATGCTATGTCAGGTCTAGTGTGTGAGAGATAAATTAGTCTACCAACCAATCTTAGATATATTTCTTTATCCACTAGCTTCCTATTCTAGCTTGCAACTTATGATTGCTTTCTATAGGTGATTCTGAGGTTTTGCATCCCATCATACCTGTTTCAGTCAAGAGGTCTAGGATGTATTTTCTTTGAGATATAAAGATTCCTTTCTTTGATCTGGCAACTTCAATTCCCAAGAAATATTGTAACTTCCCTAGATCTTTTATTTCAAATTCTTAAGCCAAACATTGTTTCAGTTGAGCCATTTCTTCCTCATCGTCTCCTGTCATCAACATATATAATAAGAAGAGCGGACTTACCCTTTTGATGTTTCATAAAAAGGGTATGATCAGCATTGCTTTGTTTATAACCAAAAGTGATTATAGCTTTGCAAATATGTCAAACCATACTCTGGAAGATTGTTTTAATCCATACAAAGCTTTATTCAATCTGCATACTTTCCCTGACGTTTTTTGCATTATCAAATCCAAGAGGAATCTCCATATATACTTTCTCTTCTAAGTCTCCATATAGGAATGCATTCTTCATATCAATTTGTTGTAGGTTTCAGTCAAGGTTGGCTGCACAAGATAATAAAAATTCTAATGGTGTTCATTTTGGAAACAGGGACAAGCTTCTCTTGATAGTTTACTCTATAAGTTTGAGTGAAGCATTTAGCAACCAACCTGGCTTTGTACCTTTCAGTCGAACCATCAGACTTGTGTTTCAAATTAAACACCCATTTGTATCCCACCAAATTCTTGTCTACTGGAGGAATTAGTAGCTCTCAAGTCTCATTCTTTGTTAGTGCTTTCATTTCTTCAACCATGGCTTCTTTCCACTTTAGATCTTCAAATGCTTCACGCCAATCCTGTGGAACAGACACAAAGGATAAAGACAAGGCAAAGGCTTTATAAGGACGGAACAACGAGTCATAAGAGATAAAGTTAGACATAGGATGTCTAGTACAGGATCTAATACCTTTTCTTTGGGCAATTGGTTTATCTAAATCATTAAGGGGTAATTCACCAGAAGAGGAAGATTCTTGGCACATAGTAGGTTGCATGATGGCTTCTTCTGTTCTAAACCTTCTTGAATACTTCTTTAAATATGGTTTGCCTAAATGCCCAATCTTCTTTTAAATAGTAGTCTCCCTCTGAGTAGTAGCTTCCCCTTGAACAATGGTGTTTTCTAGAACAATAGTCTCCCTCTGAATAGTAGCTTCCTATTGAACAATGGTGTTTTCTAAAATAAGGTTTTCAATAGTTACTAAGTCAGATATCACTTCTTCTCTCCAATTGTTCTCCCCCTGAATACTTGATTTAGTTATACTACAAAAATTTGTCATAATTTGGTGTAGCAGATTAAACTAATTTTTACACTTTGGGAGCTTGAAAGCAATTATTTTGGGTAGGTTTTAATTATGTTTTTGTAAGTTTTATTAAGTTAATAAAATGTACAAATTAAGTCTTTTATTGACCTTAGGGGCCGAATGAGGCCAAGGGTGAGCTAATGAACTTTATAAGTATGCAGGAGACCATTAGAAGGCGTACTAAACTGATACTGGTCACTATGTCGCAACATAAAATGCTCAATGTTGCAACTTAGGGAGCAGAATAGAGAAACCATAAGACTGCCTTCGATGTCTTGACACAGCCCAAAGGTCTCGCAACATACTTCTAAAGATAGCTTAAGAGGAGTGCACTGACTCTTATGTCGCGACACAGGTCCTGATGTGTTACGACATCGACTCTAGACAGGAAATTAAACACGAGACAGTGGCATTTTGGTCCACATAATCAAACTTAAAGCTCGAAAATGTCTGTTGACCTAAGGTTAAGAACGACAGCCACTTGAAAATTTCAAATTTTTGCTCTTATTTTTACGCTAGCTTATTTTCATTCTAATTGTCATTACAATGAACTGTAATAACCCGACTTTCTATGGGACCAGAAAATGTGATTTTGAAACCCTATTTTTGATATCCTAGTTCATAAATATTATTATTTAATATTCACGAGTATAATTTAGTAATATATTAAACTATGGTTTAGTAATTTTGTTAATTGGAAAGTCATTTAAGGAATAAATGTATAGACCTTAAAGTCGGTGGTTTTGGAAAATGAAGTATTGGGACCTCATTTCAATAAACCGAATAAAATATTTATGGAGTTATTTATAAGTTAATTATATTTTGGATAAACAATTTTTTCGATTTAGTGACTAATTAAGTTGTAAAGAGTAAATCGTAAAAAGTGATAAAAGTTGTTTACTATAGATTTTTTTTTGTTTGTTAAAAGATGAAATAACAATTAATTAAGGCCTAAAGTGGCAGTTAGCCCACTTCAGTTCATAGTGGACAGTGGCATAATGGTGTTTTAAAATAATGTTAAGTTAAAAACTAAATGATTATATATGTTATATGTTAAAATAATAAAACCCTAACTTTTTCTTTCTTTCTTCTCCAACTGTGCGAAACCAGAGAGAAGGGAAGCCATTGTTTCTTGAACTTTAACCTTTTGTGTCTTGCATGGTAAGATTTTTGAAACCCATTTCTTGAATTTTTTTTCGCTTTTGAGATCGTTGCAGCTTAATTTAGCTAACTCGAGTATTAAATCATAGACTGTTAAAGTTTTAAAAGTTTGCCATTGATGATTTTTTGAATCTTTTGTTGTTAAATGGTATAATTGTAAGCTTAGATATGATATAGGACTAATTTGTAATGTAAAATTTGTTAGTTTTAAGTATAGGGACTAAAATGTAATTATTTTAAATTTGATATGAATTTTTTGTAATTATTGATTGTAGAGGGTTATAAAAGGATAAAATTGAAAACAATTGAAAAACAAAGTTCAAATGTGAAAGTTATAGTTGTTTCGATTATAGGGACTAAATTAAATAAAATGTAAAACTTTAAGGGTTTGTGAAAATTAAAGAAAATAAGTCCATGCATATCATATCAAGTTATTAAATTGTTTGAATTGATAAATTGAATTAAAATTATTATATAGATTAAGAATTGAACCAATCGGTAGATAAATCTGAAAAAAGGAAAAATTGCAGAGTAGTCTTCAGGGTTCGCGTTTGTTGTTGTTTTGGTTAGGTAAGTTTGTATGGACTTACTTTATTAATTCTTGATATGTTTTTATTTTTTTTTAATTAGTTAGAAATATTATTTATATATAAAATTTTTGGCATCAAATGGATTAAATCGTACAATATGAAATAAATGATAAATATGAATAGATGTATGGTATTGAATGAATGTGAAATTTTATATAATTGGATGATGTGTATTTGATGATATCATATGGTTTAAAATGTATTTGGATTGCTTTTGAAATACAAAAATAGGTATACATCTACAAAGATTGAATTGGTATGAATACGATAATAGTACTGTACGCATATCAAATGTTTGTATGATATGATATTATGTATAGAATGATGTTACAGTGATTAAAATGTTATTCATATAGTGATAAGGCCCACGTGAACTTAGTAAGCTATTAGGAAACGAATGGCATGTCATTAGGGTATAAAAGGAATCAGGTGCCAGTTTTAGATCCTTTACTGATGATTGAGGTCTTGCATGTGTTGCAGATTCTCCATAGCTCATGTGAGAAGCATCGAGAAAAGTTTAAAGTCTCAATTTACAGCTCGTGTGAGCAATTATATTCACAGCTCATGTAAGCAATTACATTCACAACTCGTATGAGCAATTTAAGTCTCGTGTATCCAAGGTTATTTTACTATAGTTATCGAGGCTAAAATGTTACATTAAATAGAAAGGTAATGATTGGAAAGGTTGAATGAGAATTCTAGGTAAAGTTTATGATTAGTATGTTTAAAAAGTATACGATGGAATGGTATAGTATAATAATGTATAGAATGAATTCGATATTCATGTTTTGATATGGAACTAACCAATTGGTTTGTTGTGTGAATTTGCATAAGGATGCCAAAGGAAATATCATGCTTGTACCTTTCTAATTTCAATTGATTAATTATTTAATGCTTAGGTAAGTTAAGTTTATTTCCGTACGAACTTACTAAGCATTAGAATGCTTATCGTTGTTTCATTTTTCTTCTCTATAGATCATCAATTGTGTTCGGTTTGATCGGATCACACCGGAGCTCATACTACCCGTTCTACGATTTAGTAGACTTTTGTCCATTTTGGGTCGGTTATACGTGGCATGTACATAGGTGTCATTGTGTATATATATGTTGTTTTTTAGGCTTGTTGTTTTGGTTTCTATATTAGATTTGATATTTGGATGAATGCAATTTATATGAATGAAAGTGTGTGGTTGATGCTTTGATCATGTTATATTTAATGGGTTGAATGGCATTTTGACATGGAAATGGTATGATGAATATGAACGTGTTGAATGAAAAAGGGTACTTATAGATTGTTTTACCTTTTTTGGCATGAATTGAAATAGAACTTTGAATTGATTATGTGAAGTGTCATTGAATGACTTATTGGTTTAAATGTTTATAAAAGTGATGTATGATATGTGTTGATATGATTATTGATTGTTTTGAGTAGGTTTAATTCATGTTATATGCTTAAAGTTGATGTCTAGTAAGTTTGGGTTTAAACATATACAACATGACTTATTTTTGCACCACACGATCGTGTGTTAGAAACGAGCTGGTGGCACGACCATGTGATTTTTTTGTAAAAAGGAACATTTAGGGTCACACAACTCCCGTTTGTTACACGGGCTAGCCACACAATCGTGTGACTATTGGAGAACATGGTCGTTTTTATGCCACATGGCCTAGACAAAAGGTCATGTGTCTCCTATTTTACATAAATGTCCTTATCTTTTGAAAATATTGCAATTTGATCATTGTTTGTTCGCGGATCAACTTTAGAGCTCACGTAAGCTTGTATAAGACTCGAAAAAAAATTTAAATTGTATTAAATGGTTAAAGTTATTGAATTTTGATAGTTAATTGTTTATAAATGTTCCATTTTGTACTGTAGCATTCTATAACTTGATCCTGACAACGGGGACAGACAAGGAGTGTTACACGAACATTTAGCAAAGTTAATTTATCATATCTACAAATTAATTATTATATATATTTAATCGATGAATTTTAATAATAAAATGTACATATTAAAATTAAAATATATAAAAATGTTTTATTTTTAATCCGAGATGTTATTAGACATACCTAAAGAATAATTATTCCAAACCATGATTTATAGAAATTTATTAATAAAATAAATGTGGCAAGAATTCTTTTGTTATATATTAAATAATCGATTATTATTCTCCATACACTTAGAAATTCATCGAAATAATTATAGTTATTAACTATTAATTCAATATAAATTATAAATATAAAAAAAAAAACTAAAGACACTACTTTCTCAAAAAATTCTATAAAATTAATAAATGTATTAAAAAGACTCGAAATGATGAAGTCGTTGAAAAATGGGAAGTGTAAAAATTAAATGTATAAAGCGAGAGAGTGAGAGGAGGGGGTATAAGAGTAAATGCAAAAGCGAAGCTGGGCTAGGCCCATGGGT
Organism: Gossypium rotundifolium; assembly: GCA_025506655.1. Taxonomy (NCBI): domain Eukaryota; kingdom Viridiplantae; phylum Streptophyta; class Magnoliopsida; order Malvales; family Malvaceae; genus Gossypium; species Gossypium rotundifolium. The sequence continues at coordinate 130,250,098 of CP106723.1, forward strand.
GACAACGGGAAAACATTGTTTATTCAGAAAGGGTGTCTTTTAGATGGGTCCTATAAAAGAAATTAGACTGTTTGGTGGGCCCCAAACCCCCCAAGGAGCCGGGACAATTGGGCCCCTTTGATAGCAACACCTGACAGCCCCTCTTCCGCCTCGATATTTTCAACTCCACCGCATAAGAACAGCGCGTGCACTCCAGTCTAATTTATCTGGCCACAAATGTAACAAAAGATGCAGTTTCGACATAAATTGGATCACCCCAAAAAATTCAATTTCATTAAAAGAAAAATGAAAATACATAAGGAGAGGTTCATTTCAGGCAAAAAGGGTTGATAAGTAAAGCCAAAGAGAGGCGCGTGAGAGAGGTAGAGGATAAATAAGCTATCACATGGTTGGTGGGAAGTAGACCCCACCCTCCACAATGTGCCACACGTCTTATGTCACATCAAACCCAAAAAAAAAAACATATCGCAATCCCATAAATTTAATTTTTATTAATTAAATAAACTGCCCTTTGGATCCACCCAACCCATTGTTTTATTTTTCTCTTTCTGATGGACTCGGAAACTCGGCGGGTGTTTTTTTTTTTTCTCTCCATCCAAACAAACTCTTGTGTTACAATCTTTGTTTTACTCACTCAAAAATCCTTAGATGATAGTCTCTCCATTTTGGTAAAACCATTGTATTTATATTGTAATTAAAAATTAATATTGTGGTGGGATAATATTATATAAAATTAAATGTGATTTTGATTGAAAATGTAAAATCTTTGACATGGGATTTATTTCAAAATAAATAAATTTATTTGAAAAGCAAAACATATTATATCAAAGGTCCCTATGTCTTAATTTTACCAATAAACCAAACACTCTTCCATTCATGTGTTTTATATATGAAACTAGGGTTTTTTGCTTTATAATTGGGAAATTTCATGTAATTAATTTAAATTACTTTTTTATTATTTTAACATTAATTCCATTATAATTTCTTATTATATTTGTTATTTTCTATATAATTATTCATAGTCCATTCCTAATTCTTAAATAAGAAGATAATATCTTGAATGTACTTAAACTCATATCTTCTTATATCGACAATAATATCGATACTAATTCAATCAGCTTCTTGATTTAATTCTAAGTTTCATATTCTCATTCTACTAAAATTATGGTTGAAATTTAGTTTTCGTGATTTATAGTAACTCAAAATTTTCGTGATTTATAGTAACTCAAAATTTTACTTAGTTATGGTAAATACATAAATTTAAATGATGTGTTGTCTAATAATTATTTTTGCTAATCCCCATTTTAATATCAATGATGACATTGTAAAGTAGATAAATAAAATTTAAAGATAAATATTAAATTTATACATGAATTTTATTTTAATATGTAATTTAATATATAAATTTTAATTTCATGTAATCATACACATGAGACTTAAATTTTAGTTCATATATATATATAATTTTTACTTTTGACATTTAAAATAAATAATATATACATTTATTGTCATATTAAATTAATATAATTAGTAATGTGAATTATGATAATTTAATAAATTATTGACAACTGAATTAAGATAAAATTTTATATATAAAATTATACAAGTATGAATATTCATATCTCTATTAAAGGAGGGGTAAGTTGTGAAATGGGTGAGTAGCCTTTTGACTCAGAGACTGGGGGTGGGACCCACTCTGTTTTTAAGTTACACTCACACACACGTAAACTGTTTGCTTTCCCATTTTGATGAATTTATTAATTAATCTATGAATAAAAGGCAGTGCACAGATCCCTATAAAAGCATCTTACTCCTTGAATTTTGTGCCCCACCCTCTCTTTTGTTTGTTTGGGTTTTGGGGTTCATTTTTATTACAACCACCAAGCCAAGCCGAGCCAACCCCAGCCTAACTCTCCTTTTATCCTTTTATTTTTCCCATTTAAGCATCAACTTGCGTTTTTTTCCTTTCGAATTTAATTTCTTTTTTTAAATAATTTCAGATCATTTTTTTTTTTACACCATACATAAAATTACTCATGATTTTTTTTCAACTCATAAATAAGAAGATAATGCGTTTCAACACACTCGAATTCATATCTTATTACATTGACAACAATACTTGGATCAATTAAGTTAAAACTCATTCGATCAAATTTAAATAATACTCAAATTCAAATGCTCTGTAACATATTCAAAGATGTTGGAATATTTATTATTTAAATTTATTTTACTTTTCTGAATTCAGATCATAATTTTTAAAATAATAAATACGGATTTGAATGTTTAAATTAAGGGATAAATGATTAGTTAATTCAAATTCAGACCATAATATTTAGATTTAATGCAAATAATAAAATAATTTTGACAATAAAATTCGAGCTTACTGATTATCTAATCGGCTACCTTCTATATTTCTTCGCCTTTTTTATGCAGGGCTGAAGTGGATCCTACAATGTCCTGGGCCAGATTATGGTCCTATGTCCAAATCTGAATAGTTCAGTCCAATTTGGTGGTCGATTTTTATTGTTGATTATTATAAAATATTTGAAATGTATTCAATATTTGTAATTTAAATATTTATTTAAATTTTTAATTCATAATTTAAATTATTTTTTATTTTTATCTATTTAATATGTGTCAAACATTTAAAAATTCGTTTTGAAAAAATGGGAATCGACTTTTAAAAATGAAAATGAGAGTCGCCACCAATCCCTTTTTTATTTAGGTGTGATTGGATCACCTTAAAAAAAATGTTTTATTTTAAAATACTAATTTTGGTCCACGAAAAACAAAAATAGGTCCGGGAGTCGGTTACGTATGAGGAATGATTAGCACCCTCATAACGCCCAAAAATTGGTACCTAATCGATAAAATCATGTCCTAATGTTGAAAAAAAAATTAAAATATGATCCTTTTATTAGAAAATCAAGACTTACCTATTTTAAAGAAATAAAATGTTATATCCAGTAAGTTAGGAAATAACACCTCACGACTTTGAAACTCGGCTTGCTTTTAATTTGGAAAATTCTTATATCGAGACACAAGACATCATATCTAGTAAGTTAGGAAATAATGTTTTGAATTCTCAAGAATAGGTTTTTTTATTTAAAACTTGAGATTTCTTTGTTTCAACGGAATATAAACATCACATCCAGTACGTTAAGACATGATGTTTTAAAACCTTCGTAATCAAAGTCATCTTACAATTTATAAAACTTGTAAAAGGATATTTAGTTATTTAGTCAAACGAAAAATTGCAACCCAGTACGTTAGGACACTATTTCCCTAATTTCTAAATACCAAAACATTGCCTTATTTAAAAAAAAAAAACTTTTAAATAACATATAGTAATTTTGTAAAAATATATTTTTATTTTAAAATGATAATCCTACAAAATATCATATTAATACAAACAATAAAAAATAAATTAACTATTAAAAAATAATCACATTAAGGCAATTATAAATAAATGGCAAATATATATATATATATATATATATATATATATATAAATAAATGTACAAATAATAAAACTTAATAAACATGAAAATTTCAACATGCGATATTAAACATTTCATGCAAATATATATAGATGTGAAAATATATACCTATATATTGAAAAAGAAAAGAAAATATATTTTAAAATAAATAAATTTATAAAAATATATTTATTATAATCTAATACATATAAAACTACATTTAAAAATAAATAATATATTATACCATATAAATGATTTTAGATAAAATAAATTTTTTAAAATAATATAATATTATATAATATATAAAATATTAAAAATATAGAATATAATAACTAATATATTAATCTAAAAATAATATGTAATAAAAATAATCAAATAAAAAAATAAGGACAAGATGTAATAAAATATATAAGTTAAATAGATTATTATACAAATAATAAGAAAAATATAATATTTTAACATAATTAAATAATTAAAATAGTATTAGAATAAAATAAAATAAAAATAAAGAAAGAAGGGTTAAAATAGCAATTAAAATAGATTAAATGGATTAAATTAAAAACATGCGTTAAATCACAGGAACTTATGGAGAAAATATGCCTTTTTACCAAAACGGCGTCGCAATGAATTTGGCTTTTAAAGCAGTCTGAGGACTTAATTGAAACGCAAGATATAATTCTGGGCATAATTGTAAAATTATGAAAATATAACAGGGCATAATTATAAAATCAAAATAATGCGGAAGGACTAAAGGGATAAATTTCCCATTTAACGAAAACACGCGGATCCTTCGGGTCGGGTCAACTGCGCGCGCGGATCTTTATTTAAAACGACGTCGTTTTGGTCCTTACCTGACCATGCCAAAACGGCGTCGTTCCCTTTGTGTATATAAACCAATATTCAGAAAAAAAATCATTTAGAATTAGATTTTAAAAAACTCCAAAAAACACTTTTAAATTCCCTTTGCCTCTGCCCGAAACGACTGTAGGATTTCACATGCCACGCACTCCACGCGCCGTCGCAATAGGCGGCCGGAGGGTCGAATCTCTCCATTTCGAAGGTACTTTTTCTTTGCTCATCTTATTTTGTACTATTTTATATATAATATGCATGAATCGAGTAATAAAAACAAAAGGAAAGAAAATCACCTCAGTAAAAAATCGTATTTTATTTCTCTAAAAATTTTCTTTTGAATATTCTTGTATTCTCCTTCTTTTTCTTTTTACAAGTTTAATCTAGGGTTTTATAACCCAAAAATGAAAGACAAAAAGGAAATAAATCTCTATTTGCCTTTGTTTTGCCCTTTTTACTGTTGGTTCGTTTCCTTTTGCAGGTTTGGGTGAAGATCCCAATGGTGACTGCGGCGTCATCTGCATGGATTAAGCGTGACGAGGCAAGAGGTCACTGGTGCTTCTGTTGGGTCGAGGAGTCTTGGCGCGATTGTTGGGTTCCCATCATGTAGGCACCTAGGGTTTCAAAAACCCTAGGCTGAAACTGTTTAGGTGTTGGGCCTTTCAGGCCGCACGAATTTGGGTCTGGGTAGTTAAAACCTGTTTTGGGCCAATTGTTTGGGCCAAGGTGGATTTAGGTAGGATTTGGGTGTTGGGTTTATTGGTTCTGGTTTTGGGCTTTGAAAATTGGTCTTGTAAAATGGACTGGACATTTATTTATTTTTTGTTTTGTTTTTTGTTTTGTTTTGTCACATGGGCCCGAGCAAAATTGTGTGCTTACAATATGTGTTACTATTAACTTCTAATCTTATATTTCATTATTTATTATATGTTATTTTTAAATGTAAATATGTATTCTAAATACTCGCATATGTCACTAGGTTAGATCTCTCGCTCCCGATCCGTGCGGCCTTAGACGACCCGTTCATTCCAAACTCACCTAAGTCAGCCTAAACATCACAAGTGAAGATTCCTTTAAAATTCCTCTAAGGCACCAATTTTTATAGCAGAAGTAATTATGCCAAGAGAAGCCATAAAAGAACAACAGAAAGCCACATAAAACAACGCACGAAAGGTGTTTGAATAAATGCTCTCAATATTCTCTTATTCATAAAGAATAAAGAAACAATGGATGAATGAAATCATTTACAAGTGAGGGGGAGGCTCTCTATTTATAGTTGAGGTCCCTCAAAACCAACGGTTAATATCAAGTTACATCGACGGACGAGATTAATATTATTAGTTAAATTATGGGATTTATAAGATATACAAAATCAAATCAAATCACAAGATATGATTCCTATCAATTAGTTCCCATATCTACTTAAATAGCCTATGTTGTCATATCTTCATTATTGGGCCACCCAAGCTTCAATCTAACAGGTTTTTTCAACAACTTACTGAATCGAGCTAGTCTTTGCCAAATAATCCCCATCTAAATAATAGACCTCCATTAGATGCATTTGGTGCGTTGGTCACGAGCTGTGAGCTGCGGCCCGTGAGACATACACGTATGATAAAAATTCTAATTAATATTTATATACCTTTATAATTAATATTTATTTTTAAAATATTAATATCTTATTTGATTGCAAATTAAGTCGGTTCAAATTTTAAAATAAATAATGTAATGTGTTTTTTTTTTTGGTAAAACACATTATGCTGAATTTTCAATCCATGAAGATAAAAATAAGTACAATTAACAAAAATGTTAAAAAGGAAATTAGAAACTCTATTATACGTGTATGAATGGAGATAACATATTTAGAATATAGATTTGCTTTTTAAAGTAAAGTTTGAAACTAATTAATGATAATAACATATAAAATATGTACAGTCTTAAAATTAAAAAAATATTAAATTGTAAGTGAAACAAAATTTAAATGTTTGAATACATCATACTAAGAATATTAAATGAATACAATTATTTATCATGGTGCTACCATTTATCTTAAGTTAGTGTTGAGTTAATTTGTGACATCATTTCAATCAACAAGATATTATTATATATATATATATATATATATATATATATAATTGATGGAAGTAATAAAATATGCATAATAAAATTAAAATGTATAAAAAAATGAAAACAAAGTTTTAGTTGAGTGGTAAATTTAAATTTTTACCAATACAATTAGAGTGGGTTCAAATTCTTTCTTATGCATATTTTTATTTTTAAAATAAAAATACTAAAGTATTTTCGAATAATATAACTTATTTTAAATATGAAAGAACATTTTTGTAATTTCCTTAACTGAGTTGGTACATGATTGACTTGTGACACTAATTCAATCAATGTCTTAAATAATACTTCTATGAACTTCGAAATTTCAATATTAGACTAGTTCAAATTTTTCCATCAACATTTATATGATGCTTGATAGGTTGAGTGGATGATACCATTATTATCTTTTTTTGGTCTCTTGACATATTGATGTGAATGGTCAACTTTTAGATTTAATCGTTCAGGTTAGAGTTTCAGGACAAGATCCAATTCCACCATATTTATTCATTTTTGAGTGTCGAAGACCTATCAGCATTGATTGTGGATACGATTTTTAGAAATTTACTCCCATGTATTTGCATCTCTCTTTATTTGCGCATGGGTATAGAAAATAGTTGAATTTAAACGGATATTAGTAATTTATGCCCAATGTTCTATTACACTATTGATTCATCTTGATGTTGGAAATCTAAATTGGATCCTTTAATAGTTAGATATCTATATATTTGGGATTGCCATTCTGGTTTAAGAGATCAAAATCTCCTACATTTAATTATATGAATGAGCACATTTGGAAGAAGATACAAAGATGGAAAGGAAAGCTTTCTCGTGGTGGTAAGGATGTTCCCGATAAGGCAATGGCTTGGGTTATTCCCACATATTTTATAGGTCTTTGCCTCTTTTCCGCAATGTTTCTTTCACAATATTAACTCCATGCTTAGCCGGTTTTGGTGGGGTAAACATAAACATAATGATATGAGTTGGGCTTCTTTGTGGCGCTTTTGTGTCCCTAAAATTGGAGGTGACCTTGGCTTCCGTGTTCGCAAAGCGTGTATGCCGCCTTGTGTCTCATGTAAATTTGACCGTCAAGTCATTCTATCAGGTTTGAAGGTTCACTTAATAAATTAAAAGATATGAATAAAAATATAAAATTAAAAAATAGGTTTGAATAAAAAAAAAAAGTTTATTTTCTAAATAGGTCGAGCTTTAAGTAAATTTTTTCAGCTCGGGTTCGACCATAATCCCGTATTGCCCTTTCTTTTCTTTTCCTCTCTAGTCCCGACTCCCCCAAATCAGATTTTTTGACTCTTGTTCCAAATTTCTTTTGCATTGCAACTGATACTTGTGTTTTTATTTATGCAGCTGTAGACATTACTTTGTGTTTTGGAAAAGCCAACCCATCTGGTTTTATGCTGAAATTGTCGGCTAAAAACTTAAATATGATGACTGAATGGATAGAAAACAGCATATAGCAATTTTTACCACAAGAAGTCTGCTATGGACGACCGGAACTGCAGTTAACCCATTGTTTGACGCTGCTTATCTTACCAAAGATGGAGAGAGAGGTCACATTAGTTTTAATATCGTTTTTAATTTGTTTGTTATTTTAATTTTGATAAAAAAAAACAACATATAGCAATTTTTTAATTTGTTTGTTGTTTTAATATCATTTTTAATTTATTTGTTGTTTTAATATATGTTTTAATGTTTCTATTTGATAAATTATATCTTTAAAATTTGTTTTATATAATAAAATAGTCTTAAAAATTTTAATACAAGCCAGGCTAAATTGGCTTGAGTTTAACATCTTTGGGCCGAACTGAACCCAAACATAAAAAACAAGTTTAAAATTCTGTTATGGCCTGGCCTGACCATGATCAGCTCTAGTGTCTTATCCCAAATCATTTTGTTCTTTTGCTTTACTTAGCAAAGTTCATCCGGGTGGGAATTCATGGAATTATGTGGAGAAGGTAAATGACTTATTATCGAAACATGTATGACACCTTATGTCTCATCCCAAATCATTCTGTTCTTCTATTTTACTTAAAAAAGATTATTTGAATAGGAATTTACGGAATTGTGTTAAGAAGAATGACTCCAATTAAAAAATATTTTTAAAAGTTTATTTAATAATTCGTACAAATATCATACGGTAAAGGACCCGAAGCGAGGATTGAGCACATGTATAGGTCCTTTATTGCATGATATTTTAAAGTGGTATGTGTTAGTTATTTTATTGATTAGTCCAATCAAGTATGAAATCAGAACCTTGTTCGGATAAATAATAAATGTTAGAATTATGTGACTCGAATCTCATTTGATCTTACCTGAAAAATTCAAGGTACAACTCACTTTTAAAAAATAAAATAGAGAGGCAAAATTGGGGATCTATGAGCACTCAGTTGGATTTTTATATAACTATATTTCTTCTATTAGACGGATTGTTTAACCCTTAAAAATTGTACATAGCCGTAAGCCTTTTATATTATTATTTTTCAACATTAGTGAATTTTTCCTCCTTTGTCCATAATTTTTCCCGATAAAATTTTTTCACATTAAGTCTGCAAGACAAGTCCAATGAGATGGTTTGATATTTTAGATTAAACCCATTCCATTTAATAAAAAAAAAAACCCTTATTCGGCAAGTAATTTTGGACATTGTTTAGCACTGCTTCAAATCTTTCAAGCCAAACCAGCATTTTAATCCATAAGCAATACTAATTCGTTAATTCAAACTGTTTTTCCAAGTCATAAAAAAAAGCTGAAAGTTCTAACTTAACAAAAACTGGTTTGGGTGTCAAATTGTCCCTCATTTATATTAATTGAAAATTATGAATGTGATTTTTATATTTAAATTAAGTCTTACAAATAATTTATATTAATTTCTTTAAAATTATTTAAAATTGTATATTATATATATTATCATATATTCTTTATATTTATATTATAATCTAAATTGAATATCAGTTAACTCCAAAATAATATTAACATGGCATCGTGGTAATAATAATGACATGAGAAAGAAAATTACTTTGCATCCGAATCAATTATTTTATCATTTATAATTTTGATTGATTTATAAAGAATTATGTTTACAGTGACTTTAATATATTCTAATTAAATTTTATAAATAATTTATATTAATTACTTTAAAATATTTAAAATTGATATTTCATGCATCATTATATGAATGAATTTAAGTATGATTTAAATTAACTTATATTTTACCTTAGAAAATCATATCTATAATGGATATTTTTAACACTTTACAACACTTTTTTTAAAGTAATGTTAAACACATCAAATCTTAAATCATGCTTTCCAAAAGTAATGTTAAAGTTGTTGGATCTGGGGTCTTAAATATGGTTTTTTGTCTATATACATTTGTATTTTTCAAAGAAATTGGTTTAATAAAATATTCATAAATTATATCAATACTCTTGTATATTGTTTTCAATGGTTTTTACACGCAAAGCAAAATGAAAATAAATATTGGCTCAATAGTTCTCTAACGCTTAACTAATGCTAAACAAGATTGTAACACCCCAAACCCTACCCATTCGTTACTTAATTTAATTTGAAATGTCATCATGAAAACTTTTGAAATATTCTTACTTAAAAGTGAAAACCGTTAAAATTTGTTGCCTTTAATAAATCATTTTCGTAATTTAAAATATTCTAAGTGAAAATTAAGTTATTATAAAAATACCGGATTCAAAACTTTATTATGACTTTTGAGAATTAAATAGCTTTTAAAATTAAATTTACAAAATATTAACTTAATTACAAATCCAACCAAACATTGCAAAATTCAAATACTTTATGTGGCCCTTATTACAAAAACAAATAATTAATCAAAGTACTTAATAATAAACCGCATGGAATAAAATGTCTTCGCATGGGCCACCTTGTATCCTCTCCAAACCGGTCCAAGCATCACCTACGATGTTAATAAAATTTGGGTGAGTCATACACTCAAAGTGTAATTGCACCACCGAATTCCACCCACATGTCAAACCACATATTTACCCACATGTCGATATTAATGCAACATTATTCACATGAGTTCACTTATTGGGCTTGGCTCACATTCACATCAATAGAGTTCACATATTATCACATTCGGCTTGGCCCATACTCATATCACTAATAAGATAACAGGTAATTAACCGTATAATTTCCACATATCTAAGCTTAGCCCATTTCCACACCGATCCACATTCATATACCGGGCTTTACCCATTTTCACATTAGTCCACATATCAACTGGCTTGGCCCATTTTCATGTCAAATACTCATATCAAATACAATATGCAAAGTGCACCCAACCTAACCTAGGGTCCATCCTCTACACACCCCCGTATCCAAATTTACCACACACCGGGGATTAACAAGTCACCCTCCTTTTCACTTCAAAAGGCAATCAATGTCGTCCACGTGCAATTAAGCACAATAATCCACAACGCGACCTCAGATAGCGCCAATCCACGATGTAGCCGTAGCTTACACCAAAACCACGATGAGCACAAAGCCATCAATAACCACGATATGGCACATAGCCTATATCAATCACGATGAGGCACAGAGCCATTCATCAAACCACGTATCAAGTACACCGCCCTTCTTTCATATCCCACCCATGCACATGCAACATAAAATAATGCCATGATGATAATGCATGTTCATGTTATTTAGCATAACACTTATACAAATTAATAACCACATCACATTCAAATTTAGAACTTACAGATTGTTGACATACCCTCGAGGTATCCATATCACAAATTACCACCGTGACCGATTAGCACATTCATAACATATACACATATCACATACAATCATATATCCTTAAAAACGGTAGTCTAACTACACACCGACTATTTAGCGAAATCCTTAGCTATTTGATTCTAACACGATAAACGGATTTTTCCTCCTCCTTATCGCCGATTTGGTCTCCTACCAAATCCAAGGCTTTGATTATCTCTGCCGATTTACCCTAACATCCATAGATAGAATCGGTCATCCATTAGATACTAAATATGGCCTATGGTTGAATATTACTCACCACTTACCAAGCTTATTTGAATCCCGAAACTGCACTTGTCTTATAGAATTGTCGAGATCCCTATATGTCACATATTAGAATCGGCTATTAACAATAATCCATGCACATAGGCTTTAGGCCGAATACCATACTTACTTACCTTAACGAATCGAATCCACAAAACTCTTTCGATGCTTCCTTAACGTTGGCTACACAAAGAAACACTTATAAGGACACTATGAACATTCGACCATAACTAAAACCAAGGCCTCACTCACTTGATTCGGCACACAACATAAAAAGAATCCAAAACCCGATTGCTTATAGAAGAATACTTACCACAATCACCCATTTGAAGTGCAAGAGAGAGTGTATTCGACAAAAGAGAGAAAATACTTGATCTTCGACTTTTGAGACTTGCGACAAAAGAATAGGAATAAGGGTACTTGATATTCGACTATGGCTTTTTAATAAAATAACATACAAATAGAGGAATGATCACTTACCAGATTCGGCTAAGCCTCCAAATGAGGTTGGAATATTCGGCTATCACAAGTATATTTCGGCCTTTGAGAAACTTATGAGAAGAAGAGAAGAGTTTGAAGTATTTTGGCAATGGTAACAAAAGAAAAGATGTGAAAGTAGGAAGAAAGCAAATGTATAAGTGGTTCCAACCTTCGACTTTTGTCAAGAGGGAAGTAGGGTGCAACTTTCAAAAACACAAAGATGGAAGGAAGGTTTCGAAAGAGGAATTCTATCACTCCAAAATTCGCAAAAGGAAGAATACACATGGAACTAAAATTCAGCACTTAATACTCCCTACATGACCAAATTGACTTCAAAAGAAACCCATATTCGCCACTTTATCCTTACTTATCAAATCCCTATTTAATCTCCTATTTTATCCCTATATCACCTATTCAAAACAAATAAAATAAGGCCACCATTATCTTCTATCATAAATAAATAAAAAAAAACCAACATTTATCCATTATCCCATCTGAATTAAAAGCAAACTAGCTTGATCCTTATCTCATCCTTCTAATGCCCATGTGTCGTCCAACACTCCTCCCTCTCTTGATGCAAATGTGCAAAATAAAGCCACCCATTTGTCGCCCTAAGTTTCAACATGGGACCTGTTGAGTCACCACACGCTACCACCACTTTGTCACTAGGTCCTTTGCGCCATAAACCCCAACAATTCTTTTAAGGCTTCCTTCCTAGCTCCCCTTGTCTTAACGCCAAAAGTAAAATAAAACACGCCTTCCCATCGCCAACAAGACTCAACCTGTGCCCCCCCCATCAAGATAAGGCGTCATTTCAGTTCTTAAGTGGCGCTTTGCGACCCACTTTACCAAGGCATTCTTTGTGTCTAAAAGCACTTATAACTTCTCTTAAGACCTCCCTGCCTTGCTCCCTTTTTAAAGCCAAAATAAAAGCTCCCAAGTGAAATTTCAGAATCGAACCTCCTTCCTTGGCACTCCATGTGACGAACCTTCCATGCCCCTGTAGTAGCGTCCCTCGCCAATTTGCCTCAAGATACCTTGTGTCATAAATCCCACTTAAAATTTCCTTAAGGCCTCTTTGCCTAGTTTCCTTTTTTTTCACTTAAAATTCCAATATTTTCCAAACATTTCCCCTTCAACTAAAGTTTTCAAAAACTCCTAAAACACATCCCAACACACTCTAAGCTTACTAACACATGAATTATGCACTAAATGCATAACCCCTAATCTAGGATGTTACAGTTCTACCCTCCTTAAAAATAATTTCGTCCTCAAAATTACTTACTATCGAACAATCGTGCATCCTTAACTCGTCACACTATTCTACTGCTACGCACTATGATCTTAATAATACTAACACATTTCTTAGATACTATCTCGAGATTCGTATTCGAGGTTTCTCACACTTCACTAACATCACAAGAACGAACTATCTCTTAAAGTAATAAATAGTATTTCAAACATAAAGAACTTACCTACTATCACATCCTTGGTTGACTCACATCCGCACTTTCAAAGACTCTCTCCGGTGTTCCACAACCTTGGCCCTGAGCCCCGCCCATCACTGAGGACATTTCTTAACCAAATGAGCCTTAGACCCACACCTAAACATGCCTTACTATTTCCCAAAGATTCTCCGCATGAGCTCTCCCACATTGAACACATACACGACTTGATTCTCAAGAATCGCACAGTGCACGCATGCAATTCTCGATCCTTGCCCTTTTCTGAATCTCTACAAATGATGTTGTCGGTCTAAAACATCTCTTATTCCCGTTCCTTTCCTTATCTCGGTTCTCTCTTACAGTCCTCTTAACTTCCTCAGCGATCCGAGCTTTCTCCACTAGAACAGCAAAGTCTCGTTCTCTCTGTAGAGTAAACAACACTCGTAGCTCATCTTGCAATCCATCTTCAAATCGGACACACCTTTCGTAATCAGTAGCCATGATCCCCTTAGCATATTGACTTAACCGCACAAATTCTGTTTCATATTCCGCTACCGACATACTTCCTTGTACCAAATTTAAAAATGTCTTTCTTTGCGAGTCTAAATAACTAGCTCCAACGTACTTTCCTTCAAACTTAACCTTAAAGTACTCCCAATTTACTCGATCTGCAGGGGTACCTTGCCTGATAGTGAGCCACCATCGATAAGCTTCATCTCGGAGCAACGAGACAGCACATTTAAGCTTTTCCTCAGTAGTTAAATCCAAATCATCCATAATCCTTTCAAATGCTTCTAGCCAATACTCCGCCACGTTCGGAGCTACTCCTGACACTCCTCTAAAAATCTCATCCGCTTGACTTAAGCCTTTTCAACACTGATTTCCGAGTTCCATTGCCCACATTAGCTCCCGCGACTCGCTCTAGCACTCGCAGCATGGGCAACGATACTACGTCATCTCCTCCAGTCTGATCTTGATCCTCCGCGCCTATTGCTGGCGGTGGCACATCACTTTCTGACCCATGGCCAGACCCTACTGGTTTCGATACTGCCATTCTACCTCGACCGCGTCCACTAGAACTCATGTATAACGTCGAGATTTAATCTGATTAGAAGGTTTTATGCATTAGAAATTTTGTTCCACTGATTATCCCGCGAACAATTTTATGAAAAGAGTTTGATAGTGGCTCTTTCGATCAATCAAAGTCTTAGTTTCAAGTTCACTATTCTAATTCAGAGAATCACATTCACATTCACATTCATCCATCTCGATAAAGACACATTCATTCATCAATAACATTCAATCACACTTCCATGGGCATTTTTGACCATACCCAACCCAGGGGTAATTTCGTCATTTTTCCTACAAGGGTATTTTGGTAATAAATCGGGGTTAATTCAAAAATATTTTACAAATCAAAGGTATTTCAGAATTTACAAAACCTCGGGGTTATCTTGAAAACTTGTTTTCCAAATCGAGTGTTGCAAAAATTTTAAATCAGGTTATTTTTCGGTAATTTTAGAAGTCAAGGTATTTTCGTAAATTTTCCGGATCAGGGTATCTTGATATTTGTAAAATAGAAGTTTTTGATATTTTTGTAAAGTAGAAACATTTTAGCAAAAGTCAAGGGTATTTTTGAAAATCTTAAAAACTAAGGGTATTTTAGTAATTTATAGCACAGGGGCATTTTAGTAATTTTCCCAAAATCAAAGTACCTTGAATTTTTTTGCAAAATAGAGTTTTGGACACTTTTGCAAAATAGAAAAATTCTATTAAAATCGAGGTAATATGGTAATTTTAGAAACCAAGGCATTTTGTAATTTTACGCCAGGGATATTTTAGTAATCTTGGCAAACCGGAATTTTTTTTTGAGAAATTTTCAAAATAGATTTTGTTGCAAATCGAAGGGTTAATTTAAGGATTTTAAAACTAAGGTGTTTATAAAACAAGATGGCTAGTCCCTTTCGGTTTTAATTATCTGCTTAAATTTGTGAATAAGTCCTCTTGGTTAGGTGAACCGTAGCTACGCACTGTAGGATTCGAGTAAAGAGGAGGTGAGTTGCTAGGACCTGCCAAGTACCAAGCTCTTATCGAATCCACTCCTAGACATGCGCACAATGGTTGCCACACCTTAGCTACGACTTAGACATGTGTTTGTTTAGTTGCACTTAAGTCTTATGCATGTGTTTGAGTGCACTAGCCCAAGGGTTCAATAGCCCTAGTATTCTAATCTACGAGCCCAAATAAACCCATAACATTTACATATAAATCACTTCAATAGTCTGAGGTACTTACCTCGTGGACTTTGGGTTGGAGATACAGGTGCCATGCCAGAATCAACCTGAAATAGTTCATAAAATCTTATATTTTTGAAAAGCCCATTTTGGAAAAATGTTTTGGGCCCAAATCCTCAAAGCCGAAGTTTTGAACTGGCTCGATACTAAATCAGAACACCCCAAACCCGCCTATTCGTTATTTAATCGAATTTGAAATGCCATCATGGAAAACGCTTGAAATATTCTTACTTAAAAGTAAAACCGTTAAAATTTGTTGCCTTTAATAAATCATTTTCGTAATTTAAAATATTCTAAGTGAATATTAAGTTATTATAAAATACCGGATTCAAAACTTTATTATGACTTTTGAGAATTAAATAGCTTTTAAAATTAAATTTACAAAATATTAACTTAATTACAAATCCAACCAAACATTGTAAAAATTCAAATACTTTAAGTGGCCCTTATTACAAAAACAAATAATTAATCAAAGTACTTAATAATAAACTGCATGGAATAAAATGCCTTCAGATGGGCCACCTTGTATCCTCTCCAAACCCGGTCCAAGCATCACCTACGATGTTAATAAAATTTGGGTGAGTCATACAGACTTAGTGTGTAATTAGACCACTGAATTCCACCCACATGTCAAACCACATATTTACCCACATGTCAGATGTTAATGCAACATTATTCACATGAGTTCACTTATTGGGCTTGGCTCACATTCACATTAATAGAGTTCACATATTATCACATTCTGGGCTTGGCCCATACTCATATCACTAATCAGATAACAGGGTAATTAACCGCATAATTTCCACATATCGGGCTTAGCCCATTTCCACACTGATCCACATTCATATACTGGGCTTTACCCATTTTCACATTAGTCCACATATCAACTGAGCTTGGCCCATTTTCATGTCAAATACTCATATCAGATACAATATGCAAAGTGCACCCAACCCAACCTAGGGTCCATCCTCTACACACCCCCGTATCCAGCCTACCACACACCAGGGGATTAACAAGTCACCCTCTCCTTTTCACTCCAAAAGGTAATCAATGCCGTCCACGTGCAATTAAGCATAATAATCCACAACGCGACCTCAGTCAGCGCCAATCCACGATGTAGCCATAGCTTACACCAAAACCACGATGAGCACAAAGCCATCAATAACCACGATATGGCACATAGCCTATATCAATCACGATGAGGCACAGAGCCATTCATCAAACCACGTACTCGAAGTACACCCTGTCCTTCTTTCATATCCCACCCATGCACATGCAACATAAAATAGTGCCATGATGATAATGCATGTTCACGTTATTTAGCATAACACTTATACAAATTAATAACCACATCACATTCAAATTTAGAACTTACCAGATTGTTGACATACCCCTTGAGGGTATCCATATCACAAATTACCACTGCACTGATTAGCACATTCATAACATATACACATATCACATACAATCATATATCCCGGAAAACGGTAGTCTAACTACACACCTGACTATTTAGCGAAATCCTTAGCTACTTGATTCTAACACGATGAACGAGATTTTTCCTCCTCCCT
The DNA here is from genome assembly GCA_025506655.1 of Gossypium rotundifolium. NCBI lineage: Eukaryota > Viridiplantae > Streptophyta > Magnoliopsida > Malvales > Malvaceae > Gossypium > Gossypium rotundifolium. The sequence goes on from CP106723.1 coordinate 130,267,395, forward strand.
TACTGCCGATTTGGTCTACTACCAAATCCCGAAGGCTTTGATTATCTCTGTCGATTTGCCCCTAACATCCATAGATAGAATCGGTCATCCATTAGATACTAAATATGGCCTATGGCCGAATATTACTCACCACTTACCAAGCTTACTTGAATTTCGAAACTGCACTTGTCTTATAGAATTGTCGAGATCCCTATATGTCACATATTAGAATCGGCTATTAACAATAATCCATGCACATAGGCTCTAGGCCGAATACCATAATTACTTACCTTAACGAATCGAATCCACAAAACTCCTTCGATGCTTTCTTAACGTTGGCTACACAAAGAAACACTTATAAAGACACTATGAACATTCGGCCATAACTAAAACCAAGGCCTCACTCACTTGATTCGGCACATAACATAAAAAGAATCTAAAACCCGATTGCTTATAGAAGAATACTTACCACAATCACCCGTTTGAAGTGTAAGAGAGAGTGTATTCGAAAAAAGAGAGAAAATACTTGATCTTCGGCTTTTGAGACTTGCGACAAAAGAATAGGAATAAGGGTACTTGATATTCGGCTATGGCTTTTTAATAAAATAACATACAAATAGAGGAATGATCACTTACCAAATTCGGCTAGGCCTCCAAATGAGGTTGGAATATTCGGCTATCACAAGTATATTTCGGCCTTTAAGAAACTTATGAGAAGAAGAGAAGAGTTTGAAGTATTTTGGCAATGGTAACAAAAGAAAAGATGTGAAAGTAGGAAGAAAGCAAATGTATAAGTGGTTCCAACCTTCGACTTTTGTCAACAGGAAGTAGGGTGCAACTTTCGCAAAACACAAAGATGGAAGGAAGGTTTCAAAGAGGAATTCTATCACTCTAAAATTCTAAGAAAAGGAAGAATACTCATGCAACTAAAATTCAGACTTAATACTCCCTACATAACTGAAATTGACTTCAAAAGAAACCCATATTCGGCCACTTTATCCTTACTTATCAAATCCCTATTTAATCTCCTATTTTATCCCTATATCACCTATTCAAAAACAAATAAAATAAGGCCACCATTATCTTCTATCATAAATAAATAAAATAAAACCAAAGATTTATCCATTATCCCATCCGAATTAAAAACAAACTAGCTTGATCCTTATCTCATCCTTCCAATGCCCATGTGTCGTCCAACACTCCTCCTTCTCTTGACGCAAATGTGCAAAATAAAAGCCACCCATTTGCTGCCCCCAAGTTTCGAACATGGGACCTGCTGGAGTCACCACACGCCACCACCACTTTGTCGCTAGGTCCTTTCAGGCCATAAACCCTCAACAATTCTTTTTAAGGCTTCCTTCCCTAGCTCCCTTGTCTTAACGCCAAAAGCAAAATAAAACACGCCTCCCGCTACCAACAAGACTCGAACCTGTGCCCTTGCCCTCATCGCAGATAAGGCGTCATTTCAGTTCTTAAGTGGCGCCTTGCACCACTTTACCAAGGCATTCTTTGTGTCCAAAAGTGCCTATAACTTCTCTTAAGATCTCCCTGGCCTTGCTCCCCTTTTAACGCCAAAATAAAAGCTCCCAAGTGAAATTTCTGTAGTTCGAACCTCCTCCCATTGGCACTCCATGTGACACAACCTTCCATGCCCCCTAGGGTAGCGTCTCTTGCCAATTTGCCTCACGATTCCTTGTGTCATAAATCCCACGAAAATTTCCTTAAGGCCTCTTTGCCTAGTTTTCTTTTTTTTTTTCACTTAAAATTCCAATATTTTCCAAGCATTTCCCCTTCACCTAAAGTTCTCAAAAACTCCTAAAACACATCCCAACACACTCTAAGCTTACTAACACATGAATTATGCACTAAATGCATAACCCCTAATCTAGGATGTTACATTTCTACCTCCTTAAAAATAATTTCGTCCTCAAATTACTTACTATAGAACAATCGCATCCTTAACTCACACACTATTCTATCATCTGCACTCTGATCTTAATAATACTAACACATTTCTTAGATACTATCTCGAGATTCGTGATTCGAGGTTTCTCACACTTCACTAACATCACAAGAACGAACTATCTCTTAAAGCAATAAATAGTATTTCAAACATAAGGAACTTACCCGCTATCACATCCTTGGTTGACCAAGATCCGACTTTCAAAGACTCTCTCGAAAGTGTTCCACGACCTTGGCCCCGAGCCCTGCTCATCACTGAGGACATTTCTTAACTAAATGAGCCTTAGACCTACACCGAAACATGCCTTACTATTTCCCAAGATTCTCCTCGCATGAGCTCTCCCACATTGAACACATACACGACTTCGATTCTCAAAGAATCGCACAGTGCACGTCTGCAATTCTCGATCTTTGCCCTTTTTGAACCTCTACAAACGATGTCATTGGTCCAAAACTTCTCTTATTCCGCTCCTTTTCTTATCTCTTGCCTCTCTCATACCCTCTTAACTTCCTCAACGATCCGAGCTTTCTCCACTAGAACAAGAAAGTCTCGCTCTCTCGTGGAGCAATCAACACTCGTAGCTCATCTCGCAATCCATCTTCAAATCGGACATACCTTTCGTAGTCAATAGCCACGATCCCCTTAGCATACTGACTTAACCGCACAAATTTTGCTTCATATTCCGCTACCGACATACTTCCTTGTACCAAATTTAAAAACGCCTTTCTTTGCGAGTCTAAATAACTAGCTCCAACATACTTTCCTTCGAACTTAACCTTAAAGTACTCCCAACTCGATCTGCAGGGGTACCTTGCCTGATAGTGAGCCACCATCGATAAGCTTCATCTCGAGCAACGAGACAAAGACCTTTAAGCTTTTTCTCGCAGCTAAATCCAAATCATCCATAATCCTTTCATCCGCTTCTATCCAATACTCCGCCACGCTCGAACTACTCCCGACACTCCTCTAAAAATCTCTACCCATTTGACTTAAGCCTTCTCGACATCGATTTCGAAGTTCCATTGCTCACATTAGCTCCCGCGACTCGCTTCTAGCACTTGCAAAGATAGCCAACGATATCAAGGCCATCTCCTTCACCGATCTTGATCCTCCGCGCCATTGTCAAGCGGTGGCACATCACTTTCTCACCCATGGCCGCACCTCACCGGTTTCGACATCGCCATTCTACCTCGATCAAGGCCCACTAGAACTCATGTCTAACGTCGAGATTTAATCTAATTAGAAGGTTTTATGCATTAGAAATTTTGTTCCACCGATTATCCCGCTAATAATTTTATGAAAAGAGTTTTATAGTGGTTCTTTCGATCAATCAAAGTCTTAGTTTCAAGTTCACTATTCTAATTCGAGAATCACATTCACATTCACATTCATCCATCTCGATAAAGACACATCCATTCATCAATAACATTCAATCACACTTCCATGGGCATTTTGACCATACCCAACCTGTGGTAATTTCGCCATTTTTCCTACAATGGTATTTTGGTAATAAATCGGGTTAATTCAAAATATTTTACAAATCAAAGGTATTTCAGAATTTACAAAACCTCGGAGGTTATCTTGAAAATTTGTTTTCCAAATCGAGGTGTTGCAAAAATTTTTAAATCGGGGTTATTTCTGTAATTTTGGAAGTCGTGGCATTTTCAGAATTTTCCGGATCGAGTATCTTGATATTTGTAAAATGAAGTTTTTGATATTTTGTAAAGTAGAAACATTTTAGCAAAAGTCAAGGGTATTTTTGAAAATCTTAAAACTAAGTGGTATTTTAGTAATTTACAAAGACAGGGCATTTTAGTAATTTTCCCAAAATCAAAGTACCTTAAATTTTTTTGCAAAATAGAGTTTTTGGACAATTTTGCAAAATAGAAAAATTCTATTAAAATCGAGGGTAATATGGTAATTTTAGAAACCAAGGGCATTTTTATAATTTTACAACTAGGGGTATTTTAGTAATTTTGGCAAACCAAAATTTTTTTTGAGAAATTTAAAAATAGATTTTGTTGCAAATCAAGGGTTAATTTAAGGATTTTAAAACTAAGGTGTTTATAAAACAAGATGGCTAGTCCCTTTCTAAGTTTTAATTATCTGCTTAATTTTGTGAATAAGTCCTCTTGTTAGGTGAACCGTAGCTACGCACTGTAGGATTTGAGTAAAGAGGAGGTGAGTCGCTAGGACTGCCAAGTACCAAGCTCTTCACCGAATCCACTCCTGACATGCGCACAATGGTTGCCACACCTTAGCTCGCTGACTTAGACATGTGTTTGTTTAGTTGCACTTAAGTTTTATGCATGTGTTTGAGTGCACCACCCAAGGGTTCAATAGCCCTAGTATTCTAATCTACGAGCCCAAATAAACCCATAACATTTACATATAAATCACTTCAATAGTCCGAGGTACTTACATGGTGGACTTTGGGTTGAGATACAAAAGCATGCCGTAATCAACTCAAATAGTTCATAAAATCTTATATTTTTGAAAAGCCTATTTTGGAAAAACGCTTTTGGGCCCAAATCCTCAAAGCCGAAGTTTTGAACTGGCTCGATACTAAATCAGAACACCCCAAACCCGCCCATTTGTTACTTAATCAATTTGAAATGCCATCATGAAAACGTTTGAAATATTCTTACTTAAAAGTGAAAACCGTTAAAATTTGTTGCCTTTAATAAATCATTTTCGTAATTTAAAATATTCTAAGTGAAAACTAAGTTATTATAAAATACCGGATTCAAAACTTTATTATGACTTTTGAGAATTAAATAGCTTTTAAAATTAAATTTACAAAATATTAACTTAATTACAAATCCAACCAAAACAAAGGCAAAAATTCAAATACTTTAAGTGGCCCTTATAACAAAAAACAAATAATTAATCAAAGTACTTAATAATAAACCGCATGGAATAAAATGTCTTCTGATGGGCCACCTTGTATTCTCTCCAAACTGGTCCAAGCATCACCGCGATGTTAATAAAATTTGGGTGAGTCATACAGACTTAGTGTGTAATTAGACCACTGAATTCTACCCACATGTCAAACCACATATTTACCCACATGTCAGATATTAATGCAACATTATTCACATGAGTTCACTTATTGGGCTTGGCTCACATTCACATCAATAGAGTTCACATATTATCACATTCGGCTTGGCCCATACTCATATCACTAATCGATAATGTGGTAATTAACCGCATAATTTCCACATATCTGCTTAGCCCATTTCCACACTGATCTACATTCATATACTGGGCTTTACCCATTTTCACAATAGTCCACATATCAACTGGGCTTGGCCCATTTTCATGTCAAATACTCATATCGATACAATATGCAAAGTGCACCCAACCCAACCTAGGGTCCATCCTCTACACACCCCCGTATCCAAATTTACCACACACCAGGGGATTAACAAGTCACCCTCTCCTTTTCACTCCAAAAGGTAATCAATGCCGTCCACGTGCAATTAAGCACAATAATCCACAACGCGACCTCAGTCAACGCCAATCCACGATGTAGTCATAGCTTACACCAAAACCACGATGAGCACAAAGCCATCAATAACCACGATATGGCACATAGCCTATATCAATCACGATGAGGCATAGAGCCATTCATCAAACCACGATCAAGTACACCCCGCCCTTCTTTCATATCCCACCCATGCACATGCAACATAAAATCCTGCCATGATGATAATGCATATTCATGTTATTTTGCATAACACTTACACAAATTAATAACCACATCACATTCAAATTTAGAACTTACCAGATTGTTGACATACCCCTTGAGGGTATCCATATCACAAATTACCACTGCACTGATTAGCATATTCATAACATATACACATATCACATACAATCATATATCCCAAAAAACGGTAGTCTAACTACACACCTAACTATTTAGCAAAATCCTTAGCTACTTGATTCTAACATGATGAACGGGATTTTTCCTCCTCCCTTACTGCCGATTTGGTCACCTACCAAATCCCGAAGGCTTTGATTATCTCTGCCGATTTACCCTAACATCCATAGATAGAATCGGTCATCCATTAGATATTAAATATGGCCTATGGTCAATATTACTCACCACTTACCAAGCTTACTTGAATCAAACCGCACTTGTCTTATAGAATTGTCGAGATCCCTATATGTCACATATTAGAATCGGCTATTAACAATAATCCATGCACATAGGCTCTAGGTCAATACCATACTTACTTACCTTAACGAATCGAATCCACAAAACTCCTTCGATGCTTCCTTAACGCTATTACACAAAGAAACACTTATAAGGACACTATGAACATCCGTCCATAACTAAAACCAAGGCCTCACTCACTTGATTCGCACACAACATAAAAAGAATCCAAAACCCGATTGCTTATAGAAGAATACTTACCACAATCACCCGTTTGAAGTGCAAGAGAGAGTGTATTCGACAAAAGAGAGAAACACTTAATCTTCTATTTTGAGACTTGCGACAAAAGAATAGGAATAAGGGTACTTGATATTCTGCTATGGCTTTTAATAAAATAACATACAAATAGAGGAATGATCACTTACTGATTCGCTAAGCCTCCAAATGAGGTTGGAATATTCGCTATCACAAGTATATTTCGCCTTTGAGAAACTTATGAGAAGAAGAGAAGAGTTTGAAGTATTTTGGCAATGGTAACAAAAGAAAAGATGTGAAAGTAGGAAGAAAGCAAATGTATAAGTGGTTCCAACCTTCGCTTTTGTCAAGAGGGAAGTAGGGTGCAACTTTCAAAGAAAACACAAAGATAGAAGGAAGGTTTCAAAAAGGAATTCTATCACTCCAAAATTCTAAAAAGAAAGAATACACATGCAACTAAAATTCAGCACTTAATACTCCCTTACATGACCGAAATTGACTTCAAAAGAAACCCATATTCGGCCACTTTATCTTTACTTATCAAATCCCTATTTTATCCCTATATCACCTTTTCAAAAACAAATAAAATAAGGCCACCATTATCTTCTATCATAAATAAATAAAAATAAAACCAGATTTATCCATTATCCCATCCGAATTAAAACAAACTAGCTTGATCCTTATCTCATCCTTCCAATGCCCATGTGCCGTCAACACTCCTCCTCTCTTGACGAAATGTGCAAAATAAAGCCACCCATTTGTCGCCCCAAGTTTCAAACATGGGACCTCTTGAGTCACCACACGCCACCACCACTTTGTCGCTAGGTCCTTTGCTATAAACCCCAACAATTCTTTTTAAGGCTTCCTTCCTAGCTCCCCTTGTCTTAACGCCAAAAGCAAAATAAAACACGCCTCCCTCATCGCCAACAAGACTCGAACCTGTGCCCTTACCTCATCAGATAAGGCGTCCTTTCCAGTTCTTAAGTGGCGCCTTACCACTTTACCAAGGCATTCTTTGTGTCCAAAAGCGCCTATAACTTCTCTTAAGACCTCCCTGGCCTTGCTCCCCTTTTTAACGCCAAAAATAAAAGCTCCCAAGTGAAATTTCTACAGCTCGAACCTCCTCCCCTTGGCACTCCATGTGACGCAACCTTCCATGCCCTCTAGGGTAGCGTCCCTTGCCAATTTGCCTCACGATTCCTTGTGTCATAAATCCCACGAAAATTTCCTTAAGGCCTCTTTGCCTAGTTTCCTTTTTTTTTCACTTAAAATTCCAATATTTTCCAAGCATTTCCCCTTCACCTAAAGTTCTCAAAAACTCCTAAAACACATCCCAACACACTCTAAACTTACTAACACAAGAATTATGCACTAAATGCATAACCCCTAATCTAGGATGTTACAAGTATTATGTGGTTGGATCATAATACAGAAAAATAACTTGTATTAATAGATGAACCTAAACATGTCCTTAGTTTAATTGAAAATAAGCAAACCGATTAAAAGGCTAATATGTCATCCGTCAAGTCCAATTGGGGAGTTATTTTGTCTTGAGCATCGAAGTTGATGACTCTCAGAAGATAGAGACATAATTGTGTCTGACAGTACATCGAACATGACCCAAGAAGAATAGATTCTAAATCCGTTCATGGATTTATCTACTTGCAACGTTCATAGTATGACATATCTTAATTCTGAGTGGATGATGGACTATGTATGTGTGACTCTTATATTTTTATGTAAGTAAAAGTCTAAATTCAAATAAATAAGAAATTGAAAGTTAGAGCATTGGGTATACAACTTGTACAGTATGTAACATTATTCACAACAGTGTAATTCATAGCCCATAAAATAAGTAAATGATATTCTCTCACTGGCATTACATGATAGATGAAAAATAAACGTGGTTACAGGTCGTTTGTCTTTATGATAAACGACTTAATTATTATTTGATAGTAATTGACTTCAATGTAATGATTACTATGAGATAAAATATAATCATATTAAGAGAATGAATTTATCCCAAAGAGATTAAGAATATCCTATGAGGGCAACACACTTATGACAAGATCATTAGATGAACATTGATCAAATAGCTTTCATAATGGTAGGGAGAGCTCAATCACGATACTATAGTGGAATGCCTTTGTAATTAAATGAGTTTATAATTAATAGGCGAAAAGCTGAAACTTAATTATAAAATCATTTGAGCTCTAATTATATATGTCCAATCAATGCCTCTGCTAGCTCATTGAAATAAAAAATGAATTGCACATAGAATCAAATGATAAAGTTAGAGAACTGTGTCATGTTCGGAAATGAATGTGTTTTCTTGCTAAGTATGAAAATGACTTGATAATTAATTTAAACTTTTTCAATTCTTATTTAATCAAATAATTGAAGTTCAAAATAGAGTTAAATTAATTGGTCATTATGAATTCATTGAATATGAAAATTAAATATATTTTCTCAAAGATTCTTTTACGATAAAGTTGCTATAATTTTAATGGCATTAGAATTGGGTTGAGAAAATATTTAATTGAAAATTTGTTATATCTAATTAAATTAAAATTATAAATAATATTTATTTTGGGAAATTGGAATGCATGTATCGGGTTGGATTAAATTATAAAGTGTTGAGTTAAAAGTTTAAGAAGCACAAATAATTTGACCTAATATGGGAAATACCCAAAAACCCTCATCATACATATGAGGGACAACAACCCTAATATATTTAACTAGGGTGTGTGGCCCCCTTCTCCTAGTTAAACTAAGGGATCAACTTTTATATCAAATAAGTATTATTTGTTTTATACTAATTTAATCAGGATTTTTTTATCTTTCTCTATAAATAGATGGTATTGGTAGAGCTAAAAATTCACAAATTTGAGATATTATTATTCTGCTCAAAAATAGTGAGAAATTTATTTTTAAGTATAAATTTTATTTTTTAGGAATAACAATTATACTCTATTGAGAGAGAATTACTTTCCTATTGAAAGTAAGAAATTTTTTTTTCCTGTGTTTGATTCGTAATTATTCGAGCTCACATTCAAAACGATTTATGATACGAGAATAGTAAAGAAGATCGTTTAGTTGAAAGCTAAGAACATCTAGAATTCATCTCACACAAAGCATAAAAATTTTTTTGAAAAATTTATTACTATAAATATTACAAACCAACTCGAATTTCAAAATTTTTAATTTTTGTTGTGAAAGAAAATAAATTTTAAACTAGATTTTTTTTCCAACAAAAGTAGCCCTAAACGATATGTATGGCAACACTTCACAACTCATATTAATAGCTTCGTTGTAGAAGCGACCACCCAATGTACCTTTAATTGGTTCAATTATGCTGTCGGTACCTTTATTCTTTGCACATTTGAAATTTTATTTATCTATTTTTAATATTGAGAAATTAGTTCCTCTACTCTTTTGATTTAATAATTGGATTCCAATTGATGAGATCATTGAAGGAATTTCATTAAATTAGAATATGTGACATTTTTTAAAATAAAAAATAATTTCGTAGAAGTAAAATCCTTTAAAATTGTTTCATAGAAGTAGAGTAAAAGTTGATACATAATTCAATTTAACAAAATTATTTTTATTATAGCATTGTCCATTGGACTCTAATTGTTAAATCAAAATAATAGAGTGACTACTAGTAAGTGGTCGGATAAAGTGGAAATAGACTTCTTCCTTGAATGTTGGGAAAGTTTTACCTAAATATCATTCTCAACCTGAACAGGATTATACTTAGATCGTAAAACAAATGAAAACACCTATGATTATACCAAAGAAAAATAGTAGAGTGGGTAAAGTTTAAATACACAAAGATTACATGGATTATGAGAAAATTAAACCTTTTTAGTTATGTTTACATATTACGTAACGTCTTACGCTCTTCTACGAATACGAAGAAACAAAAATCTTGTGGGAAGAAAAGAATTTCCATCAAATATACAATAAAAAACTAATTATTGTGTTGAAAAGTTCAAAGAAAAATATTCTACTAGTAAGATGTTCTCCTTTCTCAACTTTTTTTTTAAATATTATGTTACTAATATTTTATTATACATTTAATATTTCTATTTTATTTCGATGAATCTAAATTTTTATATTTGTTGAATTTAAAATTATAAGTTCAATTATCAATATCATTAATTTTTATTCTTGCTAAATTTAAAATCATTACAACGTATTTTTGTTATTCCAAAGTGTCATAAAAAATTAAATTTTAAATATATAAAAAGACATGTATTGAAACATATTTTAACTTATAAATTTAATTTTAAATTAAACTCCTACATGTGAATATCTGATTTGTGAATAATGTATGTCAAAATAAAACTTAATAAAACGACCCAGACCCAAATATTAATATTTTTATTTGAGCTCAATTTAGATAAAATTTTAAATTTATATTTTAATTTAAATTAAATTAAAACTTAACAAACACACCCAAAATTTTGGTTAAGCGAAACGGTAACCATCAGCACCTGTATTTTTCATATGGCTGTTTTTTAATATTAAGTTTTTCTATTTTTTATTTCTCAATGCACGTGTGGGGATTGTAAAAGCTAACGTCACGGCCTACTGCAAACATTTCAATGTACACGATCTCCGCACTGATCCAACGGTGATAAAACAAACATTAGTTATCCTAACTCACCCACCTGTATTCCAACCCTGTTTTCTTCATAGAATGAACTTTCTTGGAAACCGACTGGAATTTTGTTTCCCACTCCTAATAGTTGTCTATATATATATCCACCCAAACCAAACCAAACCAAAAGACATCAACAGTCGAAAAACTCCAAAAAAAAAAAAAAAGGAAGAAAGAGATTATTATGGGGTTCTCTAAATCAAGCTATAAATGCAACAAGCACCCAGATCACCAAGAAAATCAAGGGGTTTGTCCATCATGTTTAAGGGAAAGATTATCTCGTCTTTGTTCTTCATCTTCTTCATATAAAGATTCTAGCTTAAGAATCGCTCCGTCGTCATCTTTTTCTCCGGTTGAAAACCGATGGGGTTCTTCTTCTTTCACGGTAAACGTTGATACGAATGGTTTCAAGAAGAGTAGATCGGTTGCTTGTATTGCAAGAAACGATGAAGAAGTTATTAACAATGGGGGGAAGAAGAAGAAAGGGTTTTGGTCAAAGTTGCTTCGTTTCAAAGGGAAGAATGATAAGGATTTTCTTACCCATTCATCAAGTCTGAGATTTGTTATTGGAAGAGTGAATTAATTGTTTTTTTTTTTTTTTTATCGTTACAGAATCGAGGGGATTGAATTGAATGTTTTTGTAATTAACAAAGCTTGAATCAATATATTTATCCTTTTGGCTATGGCCTATGGGTGTTTCAATTTCTTCCAAGAAACACAAAATTAGGTTTTAGGTAGGTGTTGTCTTTTGTTTATGCTCACGTCTTTCTCCATTTTTCATGCATATCATGAATGTTGACTTTTCATCCATCCTTTTATTACATTCAATTATTATAACTCACACCATATATCTATTTTATTATGCTCAAATGAGCTTTTTATTATTATTATTTTTAATTAAATATTGATTTGATACGCGATGATTTAATAGTCAGAAATATTTATAGCCTTAGATTAACTTGACGTGTGGATTCATGAGACAAAAATGTTTGTATTATAAAGTGGGTTCAAAATTCCCAAAAAGATTACAGCCAATTTCGTTGAAAAGTTTGAAATAATCTACAAGACAATCCTAGTCAAATGCTTCCTACTTTTCACAATAGTGTTAAACGTACGGATATATTCCGACATTTATCATTGACCAGTTTTTGTCCAATCGTTTGCACACGTGTGATATGCTGAAAATAATTTCATTTTTCAACAAATAAATCGTTTGTTTCATACAAAAGAAGAAGAAATCATATAACAAAACAAAGATGTGCAGAAAACCGAAACACAAGGCCAAATAAGGCATGATCGTAACCTTTGTCGGTTAATGAAGTGTAATACAATTATAATATATATATATAATAGATTCAACCTGATTATGCGTCCCATAAAATCTCCCTAAAATATAATTTTAAACCCTCTCCTTCTTTCTCCATTTCCGTTAATATTTTGTATGAACTTAAAATTTTTATCTAATCCAGATTGAGATTAAAAATATTTAATCTGTGCATGATTTAGTTCACCAGATTAATTTTTTAGATCATTTTATATAAAATAATTTTAAAATATAATATATTAAATACACTAAAAGTGTTAAAATAAGTGTTTCTCAACAAATTGAAAATACATTTAAAAAAGTTGAATTACTTAAATAACACTAAGATAGTTGCAACTTAGTAAGCAAATGTCTCTAAAATAGTAGCAAAATTAACAAAATAGTTACACAATATCCAAACAATAACAACAAAATAGTGGCAATATAATAGTTACATGATAGCAAAATAGCTGATTGGGGTCTGGGCCAAAAAATCCTACCCAATGCTTAATTTGTTTAGAAAATGGTGCTTATTTTTGTCTATGCTCATTTTGGGCCTATATTTTTGTTAATACCCTACCACTTTTAGGGCGAACCTTCGGACTTGGGCGATTGGCCAACCCATGATTAGGTCTAACGCCCGTTACTCCTTAAATTTCTCTTCACATACAACAGTATTTTCAGTACTCGTTCTTCCACTACACCAAAATGACTTTTAATGGCGTTTTTATGGCTTTTAGCGGCGTTTTTAAGCGCCACTAATCAAAAGCGCCAAAAAACACCGCCAAAACATCGCCATAAAAGTTAGCAAATTTATTGTGAAAAAACGCCGCTAGAAGTCTTGACTTTTAGCGGCACTTTTATAAGAAACGCCGCTAAAGGTGGGGTCTTTAGCGGCGTTTTTATAAGCGCGCTAAAGACCACGCTTTAGAATAATATATAAACGCCGCTAAATACCCTCACATTTAGCGGCGCTTTTTTATAAAACGACGCTAAAGGTTAGGCCTTTTAGCGGCGTTTCTTAAAGCTACCGCTAAATGCGGGTCTTTAGCGTTTATTATAAAAGCGCCGCTAAAGGTGTTGTCTTTAGCGGCTTTCTTATAAAAGCGCCGCTAAAGGTGTTGTCTTTAATGGCATTTCTTATAAAAGCGTTGCTAAAGGTGTGGTCTTTAGCGGCGCTTTCTTTCAAAAGCCGCTAAAGTTAGGTATTTTAGCGGCTTTTCTTATAAAAGCGCCGCTAAAGGTGTGGTATTTTAGCAACGCTTCTTATAAAAGCGTCGCTAAAGGTGTGGAGTTTTAGCGGCGTTTTTAATAAAACGCCACTAATTTGCATGATTTGCGGTCTTGTTTTTCCGCAATATCCTACCCTCCCCGCATTAAAACCAACCAAGAACAAAGAAGAATTGCATATAATTCCAACCCAAGGCAAAGAATAAAACATTTAAATCTCACCAAAAGCATTAAATCTAAACAATACTTCAAATTTAATAAAAGATATATAATATTTATTAATAAATGAAGCATAATTCAAACAATTTTACAATAATGTTAATTGTAACAATGTTAAAAAATCTTACAATAATAAAACAAATGTCTAAGAGGCGGCCTCTGGATCGTCTGGAACAATCAGATTATAGTCTGCAATGTATGGAGTTCTTCATACTTTTGTTCTCGCCTCGCCTCCCGACTTCTTCGCCTCCGCTTAAGTTGAGCAATATGCTCCTTCTCCTTGTCACGCCCTCGCCTAAGTCGAGAAATTTGTTCAGATGTGCTCGCTTCCATCGGAGATATCTGGTCTTTCGGTCATCGAACTTCAAGACGAGATTGACTCCGGAAGGCATGTATTGTCGGAGCCGGATCCAAAATATTGAGTCGGGTAACACCGATCCTTGACATCGAACCATACCTTGTAAGACCCAAAACATTAGTGATAATTTTGTTATAAATATACTCAAGATTAACAAAACTATCAATCAAGCAATGTACCTTTCAGACCCAAAACATCGCATAATTCATTATCAATCTCTTCGAGATTAACAGAATCGTCGACAAAGCAACCGCTTCATACTCCGCCTTCTTCTCCTTTAGTTTATCCTAATAATCAATAAAAAGTTAGAAACGAAATATATAATAAAAAGGAATGGAACATAACTTAAAATTATAAATTTAAAACTACAAACGATGAATTAAACTATTGTAATTAAACATTATAAATATTTATAATAAATCAAATTTTATTAAGTAAATATACCAAAATTTCTGCAATTTCTGGATGTCATCGGAGATCCATCCTTCTTCCTATGTAATGTCAAAAGTCAAGGCGCCCAACTTTTGACCGATTTAAACTTCCTACATTATAGCGTAAAAATATAATTTAATAGTATAAAGTAATTAATATTTGAAAAGTAATAAATTATAACACCTCGGCCTCACCTACACGAGCAAAACTTCGGAACTCGCTGTAATGCGTGAATTGTTGTTTCTGTCATTGCTTGTTCCAACTCGCCACCACGCCCTACATAATGGAATTTGAATTATGTATATAGTAAATACGATAAACCGAAAAATTTATAAGACTTTGAAAGTACGTAATACCTCTCCTTTCTTTGAATTCCGAATCTAACTTGATCTTCCCATTGGTACCTCAACATTCTTGGTGGTACCTCAACATTCCTATGGACATTTCGCAATTTTTCGTCGAGGCTTATGTCTTTCTTAAAATATTATTTTTTAGGTGCTTTTATTGTCTCTCCATTTTTACCCAACGCCTTCTTAACATAGTCATCGGAGACCTCTAAAGCAAATTTACCTAGAAAATTTTTTTAAAAAGTTAATATAAATGAAGGTTAAATTAAAGTATTATAAATTACATTCACCTTTTATTACCTTAATATTATCGAGAGCACGATTTTTGTTGGCATCGTGCACGTGATGCCATGATTCGTAGTTAATGGGCAACATATTCGCATTACGTGCTATAATGCTCAAATAGCCTCGCCAACAATGAGCTTCAGATCCGATAGGTGGCCATGATTGTTTCTCCTTACTTGAACACGCTCGGTAGGCTCTAAGTCGATAAATCAGTAAGTAATGTACGCTCGAGATCCGCTTCGTCCCACTACCCTCAATTTGAAAAATGATATATTATTATATTAAAATTGAAAATGAATCAATAATAAAATTCAACATACATGTAAAATAAACTTAACATTACTTTGGAATTGTCCATGCTCGTCATCTATGTCCTAAGATAGAAGATCCAACAACCGTATCCTATCCACTATTTACTTCTTCCGGATTTGGAGTATTCGGACAATATTTAAACCTCGTAATCGCCTTTTTAGGCATTTTCCCCGCAATACACATAAAATAGTTCAAAATTTTAGTAACAAATAACAACAATAATAGGACATTTAAAATAGTTAAATTATATAACATGACCAACATGAAAATTATAATATAACATATAAATAATAAATCATTAAACCTTACTACATCATATTTCAGAAATATCTTCGTCCACATCCCGACGAACCCATTGAAATTGTTGACTAATACTAGGGATATTTTCGCTTAAGTCTTGTTCGAAAAGGCAAAGTTTCGATCTTTCGACTATGTCATCTCTACTTCCATCGCCAATGTCGAACAAGTCTCTAGGGGTGTTTTGAAGTACAACGTACCAACCCTCATCGATTCGATCTTCGAGTAAAAACTTGTTTAACTTGAGAAGAAAACACATATGGCTCGTCCCATCGCTTGTTCTCCTGTGAATCAATCGAGAGAAATTCACCATTGTAAAGCCATATTGATCGCTTTTAATTCCATGAGCCGTATTCACATCAGCCCAATCACCTCGAAATAAGACAACTTTGCATTTGCCGTAATAATCCAACTCAATGATGTCGTAATAAGTCCGTAATATTCTAAATTCCCTCGACCGGATTCATCGCCCTTAGTACTAGCATAATTTGTAATCGAAGAATTAACAACAATTCCAGTAATTTTGGGTTCTCATCAATCTCTCGCGATACCTTGTATGAAATCAGATCCGCTGATGAGGAAGCCACTATATCTTTTAACTATTCTGTTTGGACCTTGTGAAAGCCATTTAACGTCATTATTTACTTCATTCCGACTCCAAACCTATTGAGTCGAAAAGTAAATCGAGTAATTATGAATGTTATGAGAAAACATTATTACTTGTCAATGAAAATTTAAATTGCATACCATTTGGCTTAACCATTCATGGAATGATTACGTGAACAACTTATTAATTTCTCGTCGATTTAATCTTCGAGATCGTGAATGAGCTCTCAATAATTGTTTGTACTCACTACGGTAAAAAGGTTTTACTTTGTTAGAAGACAAATAAATTATAATTGATGAGTATTTATCAAAGTCTAGAACTTACTTAAAATGGTTCCATTGAATCGTGATGAAAAGAACGTGTCGATGTGCTTGGACCCACGATCTATCGCCTAATTACGCAATTTCAACTTTGCCGATCGGTTCTCCTAAACTTTGAAATAAATAAGTTTCGCCAAATTATGATCTATGAGCCCAAAGATTTCTACTTGGTCTGTTCATTCTTGTTTCAACATCTTCCAAATACCTCGAAAGTAAAGTCATACATTCCTCCTTAAGTAGCCCTCGCAATTGATTCTTCCGGATAACGCTTATTGCGAGTATGACTTCAATTTGAAAGGAACCTAAACACGGTATACAACATTACCAAAAGTTGCAACTAAAGGCATTGAAATGAATGAAGGAATATTTTGCAAATAAAGTAAGACCTTTCAATGGGATACATCCATCGATAGAAAACGGGTCCACCAAGAAGTGCTTCACGCGGGAAATGAATTAACAAGTGCACCATAATAGTGAAGAAGAAAGCCGGGAATATTTTCTCCAGATTGCATAAAGTCAATGCGGCCCGATCTTGTAGTCTCTCTAATTCTTGAACATTCAAAACTTTACCACAAATACCTTTTATTATATTCGACAGCTTCAATTACAGAGTCGTCATCTTTTTCGACATACAACACAAATTTTAGCAACTGGCGGTAAGTCTTGCATCAAGATGTGATAGTCATGCGATTTTAAGCCATATAGTCTTCGATCCTAAGACTCACACATCATGATATATTTGATGCATACGATCGGGACCTTTATATCCTTCAACACCGCATGAACACTTCTTTCTCCTTCTTCGACATTGAAAAATAATAAAGGCAACCGATATTTCATATTCGAAAGTGCTCGGGGATGAAGCTCACGCTAATTTCCATGTGGACTAAATCAAGTCGACTCAAGATTATCTTTCAATTTTCTATCGACATTCAAAATAGTCTCAATGATGTTCTCGCAAACATTTTTCTTTATGTGCATGACATCAAGATTATGACGTAAAATCTGATGCTCCCAATAAGGCAACTTGAAAAAAATACTTTTTTTTTTTCCACAAGTCCGCCTCATTAGGATCATAATCTTCATCAGATTCATCATCAGATTCATCCCTAGATCTTCTATTTCTTTGCGGGTTGGCCGATTGATTCATCTTCCCATAAATGAAATTTATATCTTTCAACATTAAGAATATTTCAGATCCACCGGTCTGCGAAAGAGCTGGTCTGAACTATTCAGTACCATCAAACTGAGCACTTTGAAATCTAAATGTATGATTTTCGGTAACCACCGACGATGCCCATATAAGAGAACTTCTTCCCATTATATAACCATTGCGAACATGTTCACAAAAGACAACACGGACAAGCATAACGCCCCTTGGTACTCCAACCGGATAAATTAGCATAAGCGGAAGTCGTTAATAGTCCACATTAAAGCCGCATGTAGGGGTGAGCAAAACTCGATTCGACTCGAAAAAATCGAAAAAATTCAATTTCGAGTTAAACGAATCAATTATTCGAGTTAATCGAGTTATTCGAGTTAACTCAATTTTTTTTCAATTTCGAGTTCGAATCGAGTTGAGTTTTCAATTGAATAACTCGAATAATTCAATAATTCAATATTAAAATATAATATTTAACATTTTACCCCAAACTCCCAAACCTTTTACTTTTCCTCAAAACTTTTATTCCTTCCCACTTTCTCCCAAAACTTTTATTCCCTCCCATCCCAACCCTCCAATCTACCCAAAATTCATTTCCACCAAAATTTTACTCTCCCATTTACTTTTTCTCAAAATTTTACTCCCAAAACCCTCAAAACTTTTATTTTCCCCAAATTTTTACTCCTCCCACTTTTCCCTAAAACTTTTACTCCTTTCCCATCCCACCTCCCATCTACCCCAAACCCATCCCCCTAATTTTTTTTTATATTTTCCTCCAAAATTTTACTCCCCTATTTACTTTCCTCAAACTTTTATTCACTAAAATTTTTATTTTTCCCCTAAACTTTTACTTCTCACCCTTTATTCTCAAATAAAAATTAAAACTATCCAAAAAATCATTAAACATAAATAATAATAATTTTATTTATATCTACTATTTATATTATTAAATTAAATTTCACATTTTATATTATTTATATTATTGAATTGTTTAGTCATATTGAATATTTATATTAAAATTGAATTATTAATTATGCCATAAAATATTTGTATTAAAATTTTATATTGGCATCAATTTCACATTCTATCTTTAAAATAACTTTTATTAAAAAATCACATTTTACATTTAATATATATTTTAATTCCAAAATACATAGTGACAAGAATCTAAAGATAATTGAAACAACTAAGCAAGCAAAGAAGCTAACCCGTATATAAAAGATTAACAAATAAATTATGAGGTGATGAAAGTTAATAAAAATTTAATTAAGGTGGACAAATTTTATTACGATGGGTGACAAAGTGGTTACAAGGACCCAAAATTATTTTTAAAATTTAACTCGAACAAATATATTCGATTCGATTCGATTCGAATTTCATCTCACTCGACTCGATTCGAGAAAATTTCAAATCAAATTAGGATGATAAAATATGATTCGTCAATTCGATTAACTCGAAATTTTTTCATTCGATTCGATTCGATTTGATCAAACGCTCACCCCTAGCCGCATGTAAATTAAAGTTCTCTTTTTCATTGCATCGTATGTCCGAACACCAGCCCATAGTTGTTTTAACTCGCCAACAAGTGGTCGCAAATATACATCAATATCATTTCCTCAAATTTCTCTCGGTATAATCATAGACAAGATAAAAGAAGATTGTTTCATGCAAACCCATGGAGGCAAATTGTAGGAACAAGCACCACAAAGCCAAGTCATCAGACGTTGTGCTCATGAGTTTGTAAGGGTTAAATCCATCGGATGCTAGCCCAAGCCTCACACTCGAGGATCGCTTGCAAAGCTTGGAAATTTGGAGTCAAAAGATTTCCAAGCTAAAGAATCTGCAGGATGCCTTAACAACCCATCATCTGTTTGTCCATCACGGTGCCACGTCATTGATTCGGCTGTCTTCGACGACATGAAAAGCCGTTGAAGCCTTGGTATTAGAGGAAAATACCGTAAAATCTTAACTATCTGCTTCCTTGACTGTGTATCGTGTTCATCCGCGTTACCGTCCTCTGTATTTCTATTAATCCAATGGGATTGGCCGCATACATGACAGCACTATTGGTTTATCCGGTCGCCCAATACAACATGCGATCATTTGGGCAACTTTGAATTTTGTTGTAGCCAATGCCCAAATCCTTTATCAATTTCTTCATGTCTTTGGAAGATTAGGGATTTTTGCAACGGAAACATTTCTTGCGAAACTCTAACAAAGATTGTCAACGATTTTCCGGTCCACCCCCAAACATTTCAAGTGAAAAAGATGAATATAGAATGACAGCTTGGAAAATTTTGATCCCTCATACGCTTTTTCATTCATTTCACCAAATAACGTGTAGAACCTCGCCGCTTCTTCATTTGGTCGTTCATCCGTACACTTTTTCTTGTTTTGAAAGTATTTCCACCAAAATTATGATCATCATTGCACCAAGTGAAGTGGAAATGACCAAACCATCATCACAAGATATTAAAAGCATCCTACAACATGCCTTCCATGTTATCGTCTCTAACATTCGATTAAAAGCACTATGAGGATACCCTAGATTCATCGATGAAGATGCTCCACTAGATGTACACTCTCCATGAAAAAACCATTTTTTATACCCCCAGACAAAGCCATTAACAACTAGATGTTCGTAGACCACTTCACGATAATGCTAGTTAATATTGCAACACGTTTTACACGGGCAAAGAATCATATTCTCTTGGCTTGCATTTTGAAATGCGAAATTCAGAAAAGTTTCTACTCCATTTCGATAATCGTTGCTTACCCATGACAATTTCATCCAACTCCTATCCATTTCGTAGTTGTTGAAGTCTAAAGTTGACAATAAATTACACGGCTAAATTGTTAATTAATAATTTATGTAAGTAATGATATGATCATATATATAACTGAGTACTATATAAGTTATGTAAATTATGTAAGTTATGAAGTTTAATCTTAACTTAAAATTATGTAAGTTATGAAATTTGATCTTAAACTTATGTAAGTTATGAAATTTGATCTTAAAATTAAGTAAGTTATGTATTCTTTAAGATTCATCATACGTGGCATTGTTACACCTAGGAAGGATCCATTATATCTAATCATGAGATATAAGACAACCCGTCAGTTTCAAATTATATACTTTGAATCTTTTTTTTTCTATACAAGTATTATGTAAGTTATGAAGTTTGATCTTAACTTAAATTTATGTAAGTTATGAAATTTGATCTTAAACTTATGTACGTTATGAAATTTGATCCAAAAATTAAGTAAGTTATGTATTCTTTAAGATTCATCATATGTGGCATTGTTACACCTAGGGAGGATCCATTATATCTAATCTGTGAGATATAAGGCAACCCGTCGAGTTTCCAAATTTATATACTTTGAATCTTTTTTTTCTATACAAGTATTATGTAAGTTATGAAGTTTGATCTTAACTTAAAATTATGTAAGTTATGAAATTTGATCTTAAACTTATGTACGTTATGAAATTTGATCTTAAAATTAAGTAAGTTATGTATTCTTTAAGATTCATCATACGTGGCATTGTTACACCTAGGGAGGATCCATTATATCTAATCATGAGATATAAGGCAACCCGTCGAGTTTCCAAATTATATACTTTGAATCTTTTTTATCTATACAAGTATTATATAAGTTATGTATTATGTAAGTAATGTAAGTTATGTATTATGTATTAAATAATTTGATGAAAGCTATGTAAGTTATGTATTATGTAAGTTAAATAATTTTATGTCGTTATGTATTATGTATTATGTGTTAAAACAAGATTTCAAATCGAGAATCATTTTTTTTTAAAATATTAATTGGTTTTAATTTTTCGTTTGAGGTAGGTGGAAAATGTTATTATATGTTTTTTATAATCGAAATTTGGTGTGATATTAAATTTAAAAGTTTTTAAACTACTTCTTTTAAAAAAGAATTTATTTTTTATAATAAAACGATTTAAATAATGATCAATATTATTATATTGATAACAAAATATTATTACCATTTTGGAAAACATTGAAAATATTAAATATTAAAATCAAACATTAATATAAAAAATAGTAATTAATAATTAGTAATTTTCATTTTAAGAATTTTTAAATTATTTTTTAAAAAGAATTGATTTTTATATTAATAAAGATATATTTAAATAATGATTATTATTATTATATTGATAAAAAATTATAAGTTTTAAAAATATTTAAAAATATTAAATATTAAAATCAAACATTATTAATATAAAAAATTAGTAATTTGATTTTTATATGAAAATATATTTAAATAATGAAAAACCATTTTAAGAATTTTATGTTGGGGTTTGACTAAAACAAAATCGATTTCTAAAAGAAATTTAATTTTAGCATATTCAATATTTAAGATGTTGGTATCAAATTATAAACTAATGTTGTTTTCATAAAATATTGGAAGCTTAATCACTATCAAAATATTCATGGATCATAATTTGTTTGTTATCGTAATTGATTTTTATATTAAAAAGAAACCGTAAGAAAACTATCTAAAATGCTTAACATCACATTTTATAATATATTGCTTAACATTTTATAATATATTGCTTAACATCATAAACCAAACCGGATGACGAGTTGTTAAATTTATTACTTGAGTACAAGTTGAAACAATATAATAAACAACAATTTTTTCAAAATCATCATGCTATAATAAACAAAGAATATAATAAATAAAGATATATACCAACCAATCAAAGTTAGTAAACAACAATTTGGACAACAATTTGAATGAGACATTTTGAAGATTCATCATACGTGGCATTGTTACACAGGGAGGATCCATTATATCTTACAATGAGATATAAGGCAACCCGTTAGGTTTCAAACCTATATACTTTGAATCTTTTTTTTTTTGACAACATTATAACAAACAAAGATATATACTAACCAAGCGGGATAATAAGCGACATATGAATTACCAACAAATCCAATCCAACAAAGATATATACCAACCAAGGGGATAATAAACAAGATATGAATTACCAACAAATCTAATCCAACAAAGATATATACCTATTAAGTTATTACCAACAAATCAAATCCAACGGTTGTAGGAGCGAGAGGAAGCGAATCAAATACAAACAACATATGAATGAACAAGTGCTATTGATTAATAATGTTATTTACTAAAACTAATACTCACATTATTTGACCGAAAGAAAAATAGTTAATTCAAGAGTCGAACTAAGTCCTCTTCAATTCTACTCACTTGCAAAGTACGGATACCTTTCTCAATACAAATCAGAATAAATACATATGAAATTTATTAAAACAAAAGTCTATTCACATACATTATTAAACACTAATATGAAATTATAGCAATTTAAACACCTCAATTAACAACATATTTAGACCTCAATTACAAAGAATAAAACATCTCAATTTCCAAAGAAATAAACATTAACTTTAGTTCTTTGGCTATATTGTTATAAGCATTATGGCTACATTTACTATACAATGCAGATATCATACAATGCGAGATAAAGGAAAATTGTTTCTACATTCAATGTTTTATTTTCGAATGTGTTAAAAGTTTTGAGCACGATGTTTCTTTATATTCAAGCGTTTCAGATAAGTGGTGGAACCTCAATGGAGGAAGCGAAACTAACCAAATCATCTTAATGTCACCTAAGAATAAAATATTTTGACAGCCAAATTTAGATATAGATTCAACAACACCTCCCTAGTTCTAGTCTGCTGGTGACTAGCAACCCACCAAAGAGAGGACATCTTGACAAAAGAAAGAAAAAGGAACCCTTGCTTGAGGGAAACTAAATCTAAAGATTCATACAAGTTATATCAAAGTTGCTAATATTCATTACTTGAAACCAAAAAGAATAAAGAACCAAAAGGTAACATAATTGCTAACAAATAGTCGGAAAGAAACACTAGGCAATTCCAAGCGGTTAATAACATCAAAAAGCAATTTATCGATAAAATGGCCAAATAATGCACTGGTAACATCGTTTTCTATACATTTAGTTACATTATGAGACATCGAATATCAATCTAAGGACAAAAATAGTTACAGGATATATAAACATCGGTTAAAACATAAATCATTTAACGGACAAGAAATCCAAGTAAATGAATCCATGCGTAAAATCACATACAAATGTAAAAAGGAATGATCGCATTAAAAATGGCAAATTTTAAGCAAAAATTTTTCAAAAAATTTGTGTCATAAACCATCTATCATTGCTTCTATGTAAGATGATACACGACAAATCAATACAAATTCTCCAATTTTTATACAATGCGAATGACATTTTGCAACCCATACTAACCTTCGTGCCAAAAGGACCAACAGGGTTGTTCACATTTTCAAGGGTTTTCTTTCCCTATATAAAACAAAATAAAACAAAAAACAAAAATCAGAATGAGAATGAGAAAACAGTGGCCTAAAACTGAGAGAGTAGTATAGTAAATGTAGCCATAATGCTTATAACAATATAGCCAGCAACTGAAGTTAATGTTTATCACTTGCCTTAGTAACCGACCAAATATAAAAAACTAAGAACTTTCAGTAAATGCCAAAGGTAGAGAACTCAAATTACAGCTCAGCACCTATGAAAAATCGAATCCTCAGATGTTTCATTACCACATATCTATAAACTATCAAGCATGGTAGAGAATCTGAAGAATTCAAAGTTATCATAAACGTTTCATAACTACATATGTACTGACTATGAAGCAAATTAGAGTATCTGAAGAATTTGAAGTTATCATAAATGCAAAACAACATAGATAATCGGTTCTTGAACAAATACTCAGATAGAAACTCACCCACCCAAGTAACATAGGCATTGACCGTGGTGAAAGTTAAACAACCTGGTTTTGCCAATTTTACTCAGTTAACAAGTATTGTAAAACAAGGTAGGTACTTTTATGTGATCTTTGAAGATAATAAATGTGTGTATACATATCACCGTTGTCACAAAGAAGTGGTCCCAATAACCAATCTTATCAAACTCCAATTAACGGTGATAATTAACTCTTGGTTAATCTAAAGCGATCACTTACTTTACAATCAATGGAAACAAAGCTCAAAACATAAAACTAAAAACTCAAAATCTAAAACTCAAAACATGTCATAGCAAGATAACACCATGGCAAAATACCGTGAATATGCTAAAACAAATTATTTTAAGAACCTAGACTAATTGCAATGAACACCCAATATACTTTATATCTCCATAATCTACCACCCTATATTGAATCAAAAGTAGAATTATTTACGAATTCAATGTATTACATCCCCCAACAACCGCACAAAGATTTGTCTTGAAGTCCATTTTAGGGAAAAAAAGATTGTAAATTTATAAGATATCGGTGAACACCGACATTAAATTTCAAAGCTATGAGAAAAATCAAATAAAACGCATTGATTACATGATCTGAATTTTATCTGCTTCGCCATCTTTTTCCCAACAATTAAATAAGTTTTCAAGTCCCATTACATCAACCATAAACATAAAACAGTAAAAGCAAGTTACCAGAAATGAACGTTCAAAGTCCAAATAAGCAAAAGGAAAATAATGCAGACCGTAGCATACCAAAACTAATTGATTATAAACCCTAAACCCAAATTGATATTAACTAAACGAGTAAGTAGGTGTGTAGATTTCAAGGGAAACTTACTGATTTCTTCCCCAAATTGTTGTTATGAGCACAAACTTGATAAGAAGAAAACCAAAATATACAAGCACAAACTTGGCGATTTCTGTTACGAGCACAAACTAGAGTTTCGGCCTTTTAGGGGAAGATGGAGAGAAGAAAACAAAAATTTGTGGGGAAAACAGTAGCAAACAAAAAAAGGACAAGAATTTCAATTAGGAAATTGGGGAAGAAGAACGTGGGGGGAAATGGGAAATTAGGGGGAATTTCGGCAATTGGGAAATTAGGAAATTAGGAAATTTGAATTGGGGATTTTCGGGGCTACAAAATGTGTAATTTAAAATTTGTGGCGCTTTAAAGAAAACGCCAGTAAATATAAAATATAAAAGACGTCGTTTTTTAAACAAAATTAACACACTCGCGGCGTTTTAGGCAAAACGCCACTAATATCAAGGATACAAAACGACGTCGTTTTGCATTCTCTTAATATGATTTGGTGGCGTTTTAAGTAAAAACACCGTGATTCATACCTTTTATGCGTTTTATATAATCACAAATCAAAAGCGGTATCATTTAAACATTTAATAATTTCTCTTGCGGCGTTTTTTTTGAAAATGCCACTAAACATGCATCATAAAACAACGCCGTTTTTGTGTTCCTTTTATTTTTTTTAAAAAAATTAACACAGTCGCGGCGTTTTAGGCAAACTGCCACTAATATCAAGGATACAAAACGACGCCACTTTTGCGTTCTCTTAATATAATTTTGTGGCGTTTTAAGTAAAAACGCCGGTAGTTCATACCTATTGCGGCGTTTTACATAAAGCGCCACTAATTACAAATCAAAACGGTGTCGTTTAAACATTTAATAATTTCTTTGGCGGCGTTTTTGTTTAAAACGCCACTAAATATGCATAATAAAACAACGCCGTTTTTGTGTTCCTTTTTTTAAAAAAATAACATAGTAGCGGCGTTTTAGATAAAACGCCACTAATATCAAGGATATAAACGACGGCGTTTTATATTCTCTTAATATAAATTTGTGGCGTTTTAAGTAAAAATGCCGGTAATTCATACATTTTGCGGCGTTTTTTGTAAAGCGTCACTAAGCACAAATCAAAAACGGTGTCGTTTATACATTTAATAATTTCTTTTGTGGCGTTTTTGTTGAAAACGCCACTAAATATGCATCATAAAACAGCGCCGTTTTTGTGTGCCTTTGATTATTTTTATTTTTTCCAAAAATATATTATATGATTATTATTGAAACTATCAACCAATAAAAACAAAGTATAATGTAGTGAATAAACTATGATTATTTTATTACTTATTTTATTTTAGTATCTTTTTTAAAGGTAATGTATTTGTATCTTTTTTGTTTATTTTAATACTTATTTTATTTTAGTTAAAGTTCACCTCAAGTTTTTAAATAACTTAAATTAAATTATTAATTTAAAAAAACAAAGTTGAACTGTCATTTTTAAATGGAAATAATGACTAAAACTTTTAAGTTTTAAACATAACAACTTATATGACAATTTACATGTATTTCATTTTTTATAAAACTTTTTATTTTTTTATTTTTACTTTTCTTTGTTTTTAGAATATTTTAAAAATTTCATCATTTAACAAATCCTAAGTAAACCTTAAATCCTAAACCATTTCATTTATATTCTAATTGTGGTTTAAATGTATAGTTGAAACTTCAATTTTGATTTAATCATACACGTTATTTTAAAATATAAATACATCCATATATTTTATATTGAATAAAATATAAATTTTTATGTATGAAATATATAAATTAAAATTATGTTAATTATATCAACAATTGTGTTAATATTTTACAAGATCTGGATCAAATTAAAGTTCATGTATATGATCGCACAAGATTAAACCATTGTTCATGTATGCTTTTGAGATTTAACCCATTTTGATATATATTTTTTAAAATAATAATTTATATTTATCTTATTTTGATTTATATTCTAAAAAATCCAAGATTAGTCCCTAAACCCTATGCCCAAAACCCTAAACTATAAACCCTAAAACTCTAAACCATAAACACCAAACCCTAAAACCTAAACCCTAAATTCTAAACCTTAAACCATAAACTCGAACCTCAACAACCCCAACCCATAAATCCTACACCATAAATCCTGCACCTAATCTCTAAATTGCAAACCTTGAACCATAATCCGAGACCAAATTTTGGGAATTCATGTGGCCAATGTTTGTGTACTATAAAACATATATTTTAATAGCTAACACATTAACCATAAATCCTCATGAGGATTTCGGTTTTAGATTTTGGGTCATATAGCTAACACCCTAAACCTTAAACTTTAAAATCCTAAACTTAAACCATAAACCCTAAACT
Organism: Gossypium rotundifolium; assembly: GCA_025506655.1. Classification (NCBI taxonomy): domain Eukaryota; kingdom Viridiplantae; phylum Streptophyta; class Magnoliopsida; order Malvales; family Malvaceae; genus Gossypium; species Gossypium rotundifolium. The sequence goes on from CP106723.1 coordinate 130,295,326, forward strand.
TAGAAACCTAACACATTAACCATTTCTACTCAAACCCCTAACCCAAAAACCATAAACAATAAACCCTAAACACAAAACCATAACCCTAAACCTTAACCCCTAACCACTAAGCTTAAACCTTAATAACAAGAAACACTAAGATATTAAACACTATACAATAAACCCAAACCACAAATTTTAAAACACTAAACCTATACACCAAAATAACAAACCCTAAACTATGAAATTAAAATACTAAACATTAAACCATAAATCAATTTTAATAGCTTAATTTGTAACTTAAATGAAAACTTCTAAATTGTTTAGTTAGTGATTTGTAACTTTTCATAATTAAGTAACTAAAATGAATCATTCTCATTGCTTATAAGTGAATTTATCAAAATAAAATATAATTCAAAGCAAAAAATATTAAAAACTTTTAGCGGCGTTTTCTCAAAAGCGCCGCTAACGATCAGACCTTTAGGGCATTTTCTAAAAAGTGCCGCTAATGCTCAGACCTTTAGCGGCTTTTTCTAAAAAGTGCCGCTAATGCGCGGCGTTTTCAAAAGCGCCATCTTCGAACCTTTAGCGGCGTTTTCTCAAGCGCCGCTAATGCTCAGACCTTTAGCTGCATTTTCTCAAAAGCGCCGCTAATGCTCAGACCTTTAGTGGCGATTTTCAGAAGCGTCGCTAATGCTCAGACCTTTAGCGGCATTTTTTAAAAAGCGTCGCTAATGCTCAGACCTTTAGCGACGGTTTTTCAGAAGCACCGCTAATGCTCATACCTTTAGCGGCGTTTTTTAAAAAGCGCCGCTAATGCTCAGACCTTTAGCGACGGTTTTTCAGAAGCGCCGCTAATGCTCATACCTTTAATGGCGTTTTTAAAAGCGTCGCTAATGCTCGATTTATAATGCGTTTTAGAAAAAACACGTTTATTTATCTTTTAGCGGCGTTTAGAATATAAACGCCGCTAGTGGTCATTTTTTTGCGACATTTTCCTTGAAACGCCGCTAATGTGTAATTTTTACGCGTTTTTCTTTAAAATACCGCTAAAAGTCTGTTTTGGTGTAGTGTTCCCTAATTTTCTCAACTAGCTATCAATTTGATGCCTATAAATATTACAAGCTTTAGCCTTAGTTGAGTTTTTCCTCCTCTTCTTTTTTCCTACTCGTTGTTAAAACTAAAGAGCTTGTGGAATCTTAAGGGATACACTATTAGGCGAGATAATTTTAAGGACAATGATCTACACACCTCATGCACTATTATTCGAATTTTTATGTTCTTTGGTTCTATTTTCCACAATATTGAGGATACTTATGGATCCCATTGTCATTGTTGATGTTGTTGTTCCTCTTGCTAAATTTAATGTTGCTATCAATCTCATTGCTAATGCTACTGCCAACTTTGCTATCAATGTTGCTGCCAATATTGTGGCAATTCCAATGTTATCTGATATTTCCTATGCCAACACTACACCAAAATAGACTTTTAGCGGCATTTTTTTAGGCTTTTAGCGGCGTTTATAAGGCCACTAATAGTAAAAGCGCCGCAAAAAACACCTCTAAAACAAACGCCGCAAACTTTAGCGGTGTTTATAAGAAAAAATGCCGCTAAAGATAATGACTTTTAGCGGCGCTTTTCCCACAAACGCCGCTAAAGGTCATGACTTTTAGTGGCGCTTTTCCAATAAACGCCGCTAAAGGTCGTGATTTTTAGCGGCCTTTTCCCCAAATGCGGCTAAAGGTCATGACTTTTAACGGCATTTTTCCCAAAAACGCCGCTAAAAGTCATGACCTTTAGCGGCGCTTTTTTATAAAATGCCGCTAAAAGTATGTCTTTAGCGGCACTTTTTTATAAAACGTCGCTAAAAGTATGTCTTTAGCGGCGCTTTTTTTACAAACGCCGCTAATTTGGTCATGAAAAATAAAAATAAAATAAAAATATTTTTCTTCATATCAAAAAATAAAATAAAAATAAAAATTTTGCATTACTATTGGATCTCTAATATGTTTGGTACCGAAATACCACATTTTATGTCACATCAATCCGTATTTTTCCTTCAATAAATGACCAAAAAAGGGAAAAAATACAAAAGGAAACCATATATTGCAGTTCATCAATATTCAACGGTGGAATCGAATGAATTAGTTATTTTCGAAACATACGCAAATAGAGTCAAACTATAACTTCGAAGCTGCTGAGTACAATTCCGCAAGCAAATGTAGACACTAAAATCAAAGAAAAAAGACTTGGGAATCAGATTCTATTTACATGACATTCCTTGCACTTTCACATAAACTTCCTCTAGTGTTCCAAGTAAACTAGAAAAAAAATAGCATTAATACGCACGTTATTGGAATCCAAGATGTGTATGGGTGGTATTTGTTGTAAGTAACCTTGTCCAGCTTGTAAATACATTCATACCACATATAGCCAACCTGAAGAATTTAAGAAATAAAAGAAAAAAGCCTCCATCAAAACCAAATTGCATAATGGCAATATAAAGATCTAGAGATCAGGCAACTTACAAATAACGCAATTGCAATAACACTTGCTTTGATTGAAAATTTTTTCTTGGTTTCACATTCCTCCAATTTTTCCATCCATTTCTCAACCTAAGATTTAAAACATTTCAATGAGAAAGTTAATTGTGCACAAAGAGAGCTAGATTGATGATTGAAATTTTTTACTTACATTTGGATGATAGTAGGTATACATCATTCCAATTAAAATCCAGTTCCACGTATTAGATACGATGCTTTTCCCTCATCCTGTGAATGAAAGAAAACAAAAAGCACAATTAAACTTGTTAATATTCAGGCTTCCATAAGGTAAATCAAATTTTTCAAGAACTACACAAAATATGCAAAGAAAAATACAAGGAACATGCATTTTCTCTAGATAATTATTGACAAATAAACAAAGCGGATAACTAATGCCGGAAATAGAAACATAAAACTTAAGTTACAAGTGTTCAACACAAGTTAAACAAAGAAGGTAGAAATTTCATAAGTCTCAGATATGTAATGAGTTTATCCAACTCACAAGAAAAATCATGCACCTACAACTGAAAATAAGTGGTGTCAAATCCAAAGACCAAGTGATAGTATCCGCCTCTTTGTTTTACCCTTTTCACTATTAGATCCCTCACAATCAAGAAACCGATATAAGCTTCACGAAAGCATTTAACGTGCAAAATAGCCTAAAATACACAGCAAATAGAACAAAGAGAAAGAATAACAATCCATTAGATTAAACTCATTAAAAATTAATAATCTATTAGATTAAATTCATTAAAAACAACAATTCATTAGATTAAATTCATTAAAAAGAGAATAACAATCCATAAAGATTAAATTCGTTTAAAAATACAAAGAAATTCAAATGAATCAAAACTTACCACGGTTAATAATAGGAGATCTCCTCACGGGTCTTCTAACAAACAAATGGATGTAGTCATCTTTGATGTATCCCTTTTTAACGCATGACCTTTAAATACACAGTGTGGAAGAAGTGAGAAATAAAATGCCAAGTGATGCCCCTCAGTTTTTTGAATGAGTTTATAGGATTAATATACGATTTCACAAACCAATAGTTGGATTTACAAATATAATTGAACTCATCATGCAAGTAAAATTTCAAATCTATCCTACATCTCTATCATATCAATCCAGAATATGATTTTTCATTATTAAACTTTTTTGCATCCAACCAATTATACATCCTAAAATCATTCAAAACTAACATTAAATAAAATAGCCTATTAAACAAATATAAATCATACATGCAAAACTAATTTAGTCTTAAACTAGTATATGTGATAGCCTATTATCCATAGGCAGGATTTTGTAGTATCCAACATCTATACACCTTAAACGTTTAATGAAATGGATAAAGCATTGAACATGAAACATAGCACACCAATATTATAATTATATATAGCACACCAATATTATAATTATATTTTTAAAAATATAAAAATATGAATTTTACATAATATTTATAGTTGCTATTCATGCACATCGTTAGTTCACATATGCAACTCATTATGACTTAGGAACAAACAAATCCTGAACAATTTTAGTAATTCACCAAGATTGTAGGTTTTGGATCACAAAAACCTACCATTAGTAATCAAAAACTTTTTCTAAGGGAGAAAAAGGAAAAGAACATCTTCTAACGCATCACAGTGGAAGCCAAGGAAACAGTCCTCTCATACACAGCTAAACAAGCACAAAACTAAACAAAACATGGACAGGACTCATGTTGATTAACTGGTTAATTATCGGAAGAGAAGACAATGTCATGAAGAATAAATAGATTGTAAGTATATAACCTTCTTGATTTATTCACTAATCAATTATTACTGAAAATAATAGCCTACTATCAAATTCTAAAAGAATAATCATAAGCTTGGAATTAAGAAAGCATTAGACTACAAACAGTTTTTCTTGACCTTTGGTAGCGTTTTCGGAACCTTGCAATATCTCATTGAGATCCCACAACTGCACTAGAAACAAAAAAAAAACCCCAAACAAATTAAGTCCATCTTATTCAGATGTAAAGTCATCCACCAGAGCAGCTGGATTATCCCAATCTACCGAGAGACTTTGTTATAAGTCTAACGATCGCTATCGACCGACTTTTGATGCAAATAACCTCCATACTGCTTATGACTATGCCAATGAAAAGTTTCTCATGCACATGCAATCATTTGTATGCCGACTAGATAATACCATATAAATTTCAATATTTCATACAACATATCATTGCAATCTCATAAATAAAAGTAAAGTCACCAAAGGGGAGATAAATACATACCTTCAACATCCGATCATGTGATATACTTCCAAGAAATCTCGTATCATGAGAAAAAGCTATAATAAAAAGTAAGCAAGCATTTTCAAGAATCAACGAAGAACAAAAACTATAGGAGAAAAGCACGAAAGAAAGCCACCAACATTTTTCAAAGCTTAAATGGCGCTCGATTTTGAATTAAGATGGTAGTTAGTTGTTCTTTAGCACCAATTAGCAACAATATTGTCTATACCATTTTATAAATAGCTAAGAGAAGGCTTTCGTTTGCATTAATAAGCATATATAACATGCTAATATTAAACGGCCTACAAGCAAAACCAACATATCACCTTTTTCACTAGCTTATCCCACCTCGGAAGGTGATCATCATGTTATTAGGATTGTGTAATACAATGACTTACAAAAAATTCTTGAACACGCAAATTAAGCTATACAACCTCGTGATTCCATGAACCATCTTGGGTTTTAAAAATCGGACCATGTTACTTGACAAGGCACACCCCACCTATCCTGTATCTTTGGAAGGATCATGTAGGAATCTTATCTGCATAGAAACGGAATGATCATGTATGAAAACAAAGATGCTAACGTGTTTCAATGTTATTAATATGTAATCAATCACCTCTAAGGGTATGAGACCGGTGTTTCCAAGATCCATTGTTTGCTTCAATTTGCCATCGAATAATCTGTACACAAACAAATGTCTACCGTATAGACCATCTGCTACATGTCAAGGTTGAAACCTTTGGTGAAGGCTGCAGGAGCACCCTAAGATGAGCTGATCATTGTTTTATGTCGAGGTTGGTACCAATTACCATCAATTTACTTTGTTTTTTTTATACAATGAAATCTCAAAACTTATACTTCACACACCCATTTAAACTACCACACAGGTCTAAATCCTATACTTATAATTGCGTAAGCATCCATTACCACTTAGCTTTAAAATAAGCATTAAAAAATTGAAAAAGATAAATAAAGAAAAGCATAAACTATCCCAACTACATATATGAAAGCAAAATTTCTTTAAATCAATTATAAAATCAAGCAATAACTCAAACAACCCAGAAAAACTGGCAACCAACCCATTTATAAACAATTATATATAACCAACACAAAGAAAGGGAAGAAGAAGTACCGGTATAAACACAAGTAACATAAAGAAACCCAAATAAAGCACAAATCCAGATATCAACATGGCAACCAATACATCATTAAAATCAAAGTCCACCAAGCTTGGGCTATGTAATTATCAAAGTTGCTAAGAATAAAAATGTGAGGTGACACTTGAAAAAAATTGAATTTTTATCTGCAGTGCGTATAAATCATTTTCGAATTACTATAGCTTCTACTTACGCTATTGTTATACATGATACGAGACATAAAATTATTTCACCATCGATCTCGAAAGCCAATAAATACCAAAAGGTTTAATATAGCTAGAATTTGCAAACAAAAATGATATTAAATTATTCAAAAGGTGTAACAGAGGTGCAAGAGAAACAACAATGATGGGAATAAACATCATAAAAAGTATAATCTATGGCAAAATGAAGAATAAATATATTGAGGAAAGTATGCATTAGACCCTCCAAGAATATAAAATAACATTCTCATTCTTATGATACATGCGCTCTCCATGGAATAAGGTAGGCTTTCCTGTTGGAGAAAACATTAGAAGGATAGTGTGAATGTCACATAATATTGATAATTCCTTAGCTTTCTTCAAGATTCTAGTTCTGCGTTTCGAATATGTAACTTGTCTATTGCATAATGTAAAATAAACAAATAAAAGCCAGAAAGTTCAGAATATTAAAAGAAAAAAAAAGAATCAACGGCGTGAAGAACTGGTTTTAGGAAATTTAAAAAAAAAAAATCAGTGGGGGGTTTTGAGATTTTGGGGATTTGGAGTTTGAAATGAACTTAAAATAAAATTGGAATTGAAATGGACCTAAGCATGGACATGCCATGACCAGTGGGTCGATTAAGTAACCTGAACTTTGTCATTTGGGGGAGAAAGAGGGAGAAATTAAGATAGAATGAGGAAGGAAGTACAAAGTAGGAAAAAGAAAAACCTAGTTGAACTAGGCAAAGGCTAATAAATTATCTGATTAAAATTTGTATGCGTTTGTAAAAAGCGCCGCTAAAAACAATATATCTGAAAAGGAGTTTAAAGTACGACAACGTTTTGCAAACTTTTGTGTACTAAATATATTTGTGCTAGGTTCGTTTTTCAAAAACGCCACTATAGAATTTTAGTGTGGCCAATTAGTACAGTTTTATACTATTTTTGGTGATTTTCAAAATCACGTTATTGCTGCTGTACTAAAACTCAACTTTGTACCTAAAGCTTTACGCAATTTCTTCCAAAACGTGAAGTAAATCTGGATCTCTATCCGAGATAATCGATAATGGTACTCCATGTAGTCTCACAATCTCTGAAATATACAACTCGCCAACTTGTTAAGTGAATAATCCATCTGTTGGGATAAAATGAGCCGACTTCGTTAACTTATCAATCACAACCCATACTGCATCTTTCTTTCTCGGTGTCGAAGGCAATCCTATCACAAAATCCATAGTAACTCGGTCCCATTTCCACTCGAGAACTAATATAGGCTGCAATAAACCTGAGGGCACCTGATGTTCGGCTTTTACCTGCTGACAAATCAAACATCTAGAAACAAACTCTGATATATCTCTTTTCATTCTTGTCCACCAATACATTTTTTTCAAATCATTATACATCTTCGTACTACCGGTGAATAGACAAAGAAGCGCTATGTGCTTCAGTAAAACCTTTCAATAAGATCATCATTCTTTGGTACACATACCTGTCTCTAAACATCAAACAACCGTCGATCCGATCTGAAAATTAGACTCTACACCTAACTTCATGAACCCTTTTGGCTTGCAACTCATCATCATCCTTCCGAAGCTTCACAAATTTCTTCAAGAAACGTCGGTTTAGCTCTCAACTCAGCTAAAATAGAACCATCATCCGATAAGGCCAAACTAGTGTGCAAAGCTCTCAGTGCAAATAACAATTTTCTACTCAAAGCATCAACAACAATGTTTGCCTTACCCGTGATAATCGATCACTAGCTCATAATCTTTAATCAACTCTAGCCATCTTCTTTGCCTTAAGTTCAGATCTTTACGAGTCATCAAGTATTTCAAACTTTTATGATCGGTGAATATTCGACATTTCTCACCATACAAGTGATGTCTCCAAATTTTAATGCAAATACAATAGCAATAACTCTAAATCATGTGTCGGATAATTTTTCTCATGTGGTTTTAACTGCAGAGGTATAAGCAATTACCCTTCCTTCCCGCATAAGTACACAACCTAGTCCATGTAAGGATGCATCATCAGAAATCACAAACTCTTTACGGTTACGGTTGTACTAAGGCAGAGCTTTAGTCAAAATACCTTTAACTTGTCGAAACTCTGCGACACTTCTCATCCATTCAAACTTGACATCTTTCTGGAGCAATCTTGTCAATGGAGTAGCTATCATAGAAAATCCCTCTACAAATCGTCTATAATAACCGGCAAGACCAAGAAAGCTTCTGACCTCTGATACATTCTTGGGAGGCTTCCAATCAACAATGGCTGAAATCTTATTCGGATCAACTTTAATACCTTCACCTGAGACAACGTGTCCAAGAAAACAAACTTCCCGTAACCAGAACTCACTTTTGCTAAACTTGGCATAAAGTCGATTATCTCTCAAAATCAGAAATTGTTCTCAAATGCTCTGCATGCTCAGTCTCATCACGAGAATAAATCAAGATGTCATCAATAAACACAACTACAAACTTGTCCAAGTAAGGTCTAAAAATTTGATTCATTAAATCCATGAAGATGGCAGGAGCATTGGTTAAACCAAATGGCATCACAAGAAACTCATAATGACCATACGTGGTTCGAAAAGCGATTTGAACATTTGATTCTTCAACTCATAGCGATAGTATCCGGATCTCAAATCTATCTTAGAAAACACAAAGGCTCCTTTCGCTTGATCAAACAAGTCATCTATTCTAGGCAATGGATATTTGTTCTTTATGGTTACCTTGTTAAGTCGCCGATAGTCTATGCACAATCTCATGGAACCGCCCTTCTTTTTCACAAATAACATCTGGCGCCCCATGGTGAATAACTAGGTCTTACAAAGCCTTTATCGCTTAATTCACGTAGTTGAGCTTTCAATTCTTTCAATTCTATCGAAGCCATTCTATAAGGAGCAATAGAAATAGGTGTGGTACCGGAATCAATTCAATTTTGATCACTATCTTATTAAACGCATTTTCATGAAAATTTGCCACTAATCTATATAAAATATCTTATTCTGCTTTTCCAAAGTTTTGTAAACTTTAGCTCAAGTTTTGTAAACTTTAGCTTTTTTTTGACAAAAACGCCACTATTGCTCAATTTTAATTTTTTTCATTTTAACTTATTTTTTCTATTTTTTCTTTCAAAATTTTTGTGCTAAGATTATCATTTTTGGAATTTTTATTTTTTAAAATTTTGAATATTAAACTTTTTAATTGAAATATGGACTAAAATATTAAAATTTAAAATTTTAAGTTTTTATTTTTAATTTTTAAATTTTTTGAAGATTTTATAATTTTAAATTAACATATAGAAAAATAGTATCATGTCATGTGAATTACATCAATATATATTTTGATTTAATCATACCCATTTTAAAAATAAATACATCAATGTATTTTTATATTGAATAAATATAAATATTTATGTATGCAATATATAAATATAAAATGATGTTATATCAATAATTGTGTTAATATTTTACAAGATCTGGATCAAATTAAAGTTCATGTATACAATTGCACACTAAACCATTGTTCATGTATGCTTTTGGGATTTAACCCATTTTGATATATATATTTTTAAAAAAATAATTTACATTTATCTTATTTTGATTTATATTCTAAAAAATTCAAGATTAATTCCTAAATCATAAACCCTAGACCCTAAATATTATATCCTAAACCACAAACACCTAAACTTAAACCTCAAACTCAAAACCCCAAACCATAAATTTTAGACCATAAAACTCGAACTCTAAACTCTAAACTGCAAACTTTAAACCATAATCCAAGACCAAATTTTTGGGAATTCATGTGGCCAATGTTAGTGTAGTACAAAACATATATTTTAATAGCTAACACATTAACCATAAATCCTCATGAGGGATTTCAGTTTTGAGATTTTGGGTCATATAGCTAACACCCTAAACTCTAAAATTCTAAACTAAAACTATAAACCCTAAACTCAAAAACCTAACACATTAACCATTTCCCCCCAAACCCCTAACCTTAAACCCATAAACCATAAACCCAAAACCCTAACCCATTAACCATTTCCCCCTAAACCTCTAACCATAAACCTTAACCCCTAACCACTAACACTTAAACCTTAATACCGGTAAACACTAAGATATTAAACACTATACAATAAACCCAACCAACAAACTTTAAAACACTAAACCCATACACCAAAATAACAAACACTAAACCATGAAATTAACATACTAAACATTAAACCCTAAATCAATTTTAATAGCTTAATTTGTAACTTAAATGAAAACTTCTAAAATGTTTAGTTAGCAATTTGTAACTTTTCATAATTAAGTAACTAAAATGAAACTTTCTCATTGCTTATAAGTGAATGTATCAAAATAAAATATAATTCAAAGCAAGAATAAGAAAAAAATATGAAAAACTTTTAACGGCGTTTGTGAAAAAGCGCCGCTAATGCTCAGGTCTTTAGCGGCGTTTGGGAAAAAAACGCCGCTAATTCTCCTTTTTAGCGGCGTTTATTTCCAAAACGCCGCTATTGTTCAACTTTTTACGGCGTTTTCTTTCAAACGCCGCTAAAAGTCTGTTTTGGTATAGTGCAAGCCCTTCCCTAGCATCTCCAAATTTGAAGTGTTCGATGGGGATAATTTCAAGAGATGGAAGGAGTACATCTTCTCAATCCTAAATATGCATAGAGTTGCCTTTGTGCTAACAAAATGCAAACCAACTAATTCCTCATATAAGCGATTTAACCTATGGGTTCACGCTAATATAGTATGCAGGCACACTATTGTTTTGAAATGAAATTGTTGACGTCTACTCTTTGTACATGGAAATAAAAGAAATTTAGGACTATGCCATTACTAAACATATTATTGAATTTGTTGGTGAGTAGAAAATTGTAATAGGGAAGTACTATAGGGTGGGGGTGATTGATGACAAAAACATTAAGGTGCAAATCCATGAGTAACACAAATTGCTAAAAGCCCTCAAATCTTAGAATATATCTCTGTAAGAAGAGTTTGTTGCTGGACTTCTTTTCGCAAAGCTACCTCTAACCTAGAGTGATAATAAGCCGTGCTAAAATGCCCAAATAGCCTCCTAAGTCGAGCTTGGATCCAACAGTGGCCATCATTGTTTCTCCTTACTTTAACACGATCGTTAGGCTCTAAGTCGTATAAATCTTGAAGTAATGTCGCCCCAGACCTTTCTTGCGTCCCACCACCTTACATTGAAAAATAATATATTATTATATTAAAATTAAAAATGAATCAATAATAAAATTCAACATGCATGTAAAATAAACTTAACATTACTTTGAAATTCTCCGGGCTCGTCATCTATGTCCGTGAGTAGAAGATCCAACAAGCATTTCTTTGTTCACTACTATTAGGTTCTTACGGATTTGGAGTTTATGGACAATATTTAAACCTCGTAATCGTCTTCTAGGCATTTTTCCTGCGAGTACACATGAAAATTATATAACATGACCAACATAAAATTATATTATTACATATAAATAATAAATCGTTAAATCTTACTACATCATATTTCAGTAAATATCTTACGCCCACATCTGACGAACCCATTGAAATTGTTGACTAGTACTAGGGATATTTTCGATTAAGTCTTGTTGGAAAAGGCAAAGTTTGATCTTTCGACTATGTCATCTCTACTTCCAACTTGCCAACGTCGAAGAAGTCTCAGGGGTGTTTGGTACAACGTACCAACCCTTATCGATTGGATCTTCCGAGTAAAAACTTGTTTAACTTGAAGAAAACACATACTGACTCGTCCATCGAGCTTGTTCTCCGGTGTGAATTAATCGAGAGAAATTTACCATTGTAAAACCATATTGATCGTTTTTAATTACGAGAGCGTATTCACATCAGCCCAATCACCTCGAAATAGGACAACTTTGCATTTACCGTAATAATCCAACTCAATGATGTCGGTAATAAGTCAAAATATTCCAAATTCCCTCGGACCGGATTCATCCCTAGCACTAGCATAACTTGTAATCGAAGAATTAACAACAATTCCATAATTTTGAGTTCTCCTCAATCTCTCGCGATAAAAGCCACTATATCTTTTAACTATTCTTTGGACCTTGTGAAAGCCATTTAACGTCGTCATTTACTTCATTCAGACTCAAACCTATTCAATTGAAAGTAAATCCTCTAACCTATGTGGACCCACGATCTATCGTCTAGTGATAATAAGCATTCCTCCGCCAAGTATCCCTCGGATCCTTCCGGATAGCAAATTATGCACGGTATGACTTCAATTTGGAAAGGAACCTAAACACGATATACAACATTATCAAAAGTTGAAAATAAAGGCATTTATAATGAAGGAATATTTTGCAAATAAGTAAGACCTTTCAATGGGATACATCCATCGATAAGCGAGAGTCCACCAAGAATTGCAAAAACTTTACCACAAATGACTTTCATTATATTTGACGGTTCAATTACGAAATATTAAGTCTTGCATCAATATGTGATAGTCATGCGATTTTAAGCCATATAATCTTGATCCTTAAGACTCACACATCGCGATATATTTGATGCATACGCATCCGGACCTTTATATCCAACACCGTTTACTTCTTTCTCCGTCTTGACATTGAAAAAATAGCATCGATATTTCATATTCGGAAGTGCTGGGGATGAAGCTCACGCCAATTCCCATGTGGACTAAATCAAGTCACTCGAAGATTATCTTCGATTTTCCATCGACATTCAAAATAGTCCCAATGAAACTGCATTCAAGGTTATGGCGTAAAGTTGATGTCCCAATAAGGCAACTAAAAAATACTTCTTTTTTCCACAAATCGACCTCATTAGGATCATCCTCTTCATCGATTCATCATCGATTCATCCCTAGATCCTCTTTTTCTATGCGGGTTGGTTGATTCATCTTTCCATAAATGAAATTCATATCTTTCAACATTAACAATATTTCGGATCCATTATCTAAACTCTTCAACCATTTGAACTCACGAAATCTAAATGTATGATTTTCCGGTAACCACCGTGCCCATGTAATAAAACTTCTTCCCATTATATAACCATTGTAAACGGACAAGCATAACGTACTCAACGGATAAATTAGCATAAGCGGGAAAGAATAGTCCACATTAATGTAAAATTAAAGTTCTCTTTTCTCATTGCATCGAATTGTTGTTTTAACCAACAAGTGGTACGAAATAGGCGTCAATATCATTCCCGATTTCTCTCCGGTATAATCATAGACAATATAAAGAAGATTGTTTCATGCAAACCCATGGAGGCAAATTGTGAGGAACAAGCACCACGAGGCCAAGTTTGCGCGTTGTGCTCATAAGTTTGTAAGGGTTAAATCCATCGGATGCTAGCCCAAACCTCCGCTATGAGGATCGCTTGCAAAGCTTTGAAATTTAGAGTCAAAACATTTCCAAGCTAAAGAATCTGCAGGATGCCTTAACAACCCATCATCGGTTCTTCCATCAGCGGTGCCACGTCATTGATTAATTGTCTTGGGCGACATGAAAAGCCATTGAAGCCTCGGTATTAGGGAAAATATCGCAAAATCTTAACTGGTCGCTTTTGTTGTGTGTACCATGTTCGTCCTCGTTACCGTCCTCTGTATTTCTATGAATCCAGCGGGATTGGCGCGATACATGACAACCTTGTTGGTTTATCACGGTCGCTAATACAACATGCGATCATTTGGGCAGCTGTGAATTTTATTGTATCCAAGGCCCAAATCCTTTATCAATTTCTTCATGTCTTTGGAAGATCGAGGATTTTTGCAAGCAGAACATTTCTTGCAATAACTCTATAACATTGTGAGCGAGTTTTCGGTCCACCCACCCAAACATTTCAAGTGAAAAAGGCGAATCTGAGAATGACAGTTTGGAAAATTTTGATCCTTCATACGATTCTTCATTCATTTCATCAATCATGTAACGTAGAACCTCATGACTTCTTCATTTGGTTGTTCATCCGGTTTCACTTCTTTCCCTTCGGTGAAAGTATTTCCTCCAAAATTGTGATCATCGGTTGCACCCAAGTCGGTGGAAATGACCAAACCATCATGCTGCATATTAAAGCATCCCATAACATGTTTTGCATGTTATCGTCACTAACATTACGGTTGAAAGCGATGAGAATACCCAGATTCATCGATGAAGATGCTCCCTAGATGTAGACTCGCCATGAAAAACCATATTTTGTACCCCGGCAAAACCATCAACAACTAGATGTTCGTAGACCACTTCACGATAATGCCGATTAATATTGTAACACTTCTTACAGCAAAGAATCATATTCTCTTGGCTTGCATTTTGAAATCTTTTGATATTAAAATTAGGTAAGTTAAGTATTCTTTAAGATCCATCGTCGTGGCATTGTTACAAATGTATTTTATGCAATTTGATATTAAAATTAGGTAAGTTAAGTATTCTTTAAGATATGTTGTCAATGTAGGGAGGATCAGTTATATTTGACTATTTCAATTAACTTAAAATTTTAGTGGTTAAATGTTATAGGTTAGTGGTTAAGGGTTGGGGTTAGGGTTTAAGGTTTAGGGTTTCAATGGTGTAGAGTTTGATATTTAATTTGGTGTTTCGTTAAGATTTATAAGGCAACGAATCGAGTTTCAACCTATATACTTTGAATCTTTTCTTAAAATTATCTGATTTGATATTAACTTATATTTAATTTGGTGTTTCGTTAAGATCCATAAATGCAGAACTTTGTTAAGGGTTGGGGTTTAAGGTTGGTAGTTTGTAGGATTAGTATTGAATTTCTAGAATTGCTGACGTGATCGTTAATGGTTACGTGGCAGTAGCAAAATAAATAATTTTAAGTACGAAAAAAGCAAACCTTATCTTAAAAGAATAAAATCCTTCTTAATCAAATATGGGATTTTTGCCATTTAGTGAAATTTTGTACTTTAGTATGAGAAAAGCAACTAAAATTTTTCATAACATCTTACTTATCTCTTCAATATACAACATCAAGCTTACCATAAACCAACAAATCATTGAATCATGAGACCAATAATTGGAACTCGACCAATATTGAAAAGAAAAGACTCTAATTCACTAATGTTCTATGCAATCAAAACCTTGGATCAACATAGTTATTTTCATTTTGACATTGTAATCAATCTGATTTTAATTCATCAATTCTAGAATTATATACAAACTTAATGTTCGGTGTTGCATACATATTTTTCGATCTGGATATACAAAATGTCAGGTTGAAATTATTGGCAAGACTAATCCGAGAATCTTACGGCGGTAGTAAAAACTATGAGAGGAAAAATTTTGAGGATCATGGAATAAATAATGAAATTGTTAAATTTTCAGGTAAATGTCATGAGTAAATAGATTATGAACTACACATGTTTAATCCATGAGCCACTAATTTAACTTATGCAACTAATGATTAAAGGTGGTTAATAGGACAAGTGTTGATGTTGGCACGCATGTAGCCAAGAAGCGAGAAAGTTAAAGCTAATGTTCAAGCTTTAATATTGGTTTTGTTTCTTAGTTGAAAATAACTTAGTTGGTATTGTTTTGATGTAAATAGATTGATAAATCAGCTTACCTATGTGTGCAAGTCATGTTTTATAAGTTTTAAGGTTACTTAGTGGTTTTATTCAAGTTCTTGAAAATCGATATTCACAATTTTATTCAAGTTCGAGATAAACCCAAGTAAATCAAAGCAAAAATATGTCCAAAACTTGTGAATACAAGGATAAAGGATAAATACATGGAGAAATCTAGAAAAATCGATCATACAATTACATACTCATATTTGACATTCACACACAGGTAGAGTAACTTAGGTAACCAGCACGACTTACATAAGGGCAAAAGAAATTCGAAAAAACTACGAGTGTTGTGCGGCGAAAGAAGTTAGAAATGATCTGACATTGTATTAAATACTGGCGACTTTGTTATTGTTTAAGCAAAGTGACTTTAAGTGAACAAGATTGCAAGCAGAGATCACGGAAGTTCTTCAATAAGATTATCGCAAATAAACTATTTTAATATAGACTATAATCGACCCGTGTATCACATGGGAATGCACACTAACTTAAACTACAACAAAAAATACACACAAAAGTTGTCTCAATTCTCTCTCGTAAGTGTTTACAAGATGAAAGCTTGCTAACCACTCAACAACTATTACTACGTTGAGTGTTTGATCAAATAATACATAAGATGCAAATTAATCTCATAAACATCTTCAAAGAATCCGATAAAGCAATGGATATGAATCATTTAAATTAATCTCATATTGCGTTTAGTATATAATTATCAATTGACACACTATTTTTTACCTCATGAATCTTTACAACCATATCCAACAATTAATGCATGTAGTTTAAATTCCTTATACAAAGATCCTTTAAACATTCCTTAGAATGTGGAGGAGGGTGCAAATCTATTTTCTATGCACGGAGTTGCACATTCAGATTGTGTTATCACTTCTTGTATGATCTCTTAATTTCTCTATTTTTTGTAGCTATTTCTTATTTTTGGATTGAATAATCTTATAATAAACAGGCAATATTCGGTTGTAATTTTTTACCTAAAAAACAAAACCATCTCTTATGTCACCGATGTTCTACCTTCTTTCTCCCTCCAATCTATAGAGGGTGTAATAGTTAAGTCATTTGTGTTGAAAAAAAATATGTAGCATAGAATTTTCCTATAAAACAAAGAAAATTTATAATGTTTATCAAAAAATCAATAAAAAATACCACTATTACTAGTGGTTCGCCAAATGTAAAAGCCATATAACAACAACAAATATCCGACACCCATAACCACCTTCAAAACGTGTTCCAAAATTTACCTAAGAATAAATACAAATTTAGTATCATTAAATACACATCTATCTTTAAAATCTTTAATCTTCCTTGGATATATGGTACGTGAAACCTCACACCCGACCCGATCGTCATATCTAAATGTGTGATATTATATTATATTATCAAAGCAACTCGTTTTAAACGTACCAAGCTGACAAATCAGTCAAATGTTAGGGACTATGTTTGAAATTATGTTATTAAAAATGGAGTTTCAAAAGAATAAATTGTTTTGGAAACATGGAAGACAATAAGCAACAAGTGCAAAAAAAATATGGCATCAAAATGGTACATACATTACTTTGAGGAAAAGTATAGATAAAGAAGGAAATATCAATTGTATATCATTTCTCTAAGTCTAACAAATCCTAGACTGCAAATTTTCTCTTTCTGACTTGAACAAAAGAATCAGATTTAAAGAAACTCTATTACATCAACCTCATTGAAAACTTTATGGCTCCATTTGGCATAATTGCCCCACTTTTTTGGCTCAAAATATTCCCACCTGTTTAAGTCAATGTTTAATAAAACTAATGTAATTAATACAACCACGAAAAGGGTTTCCCAAACTCTTAAAAAAAAAAAATGGGGGAAGTCAATATGGGCAATATAACCCTATGTGAAAACAAGCAAAACTAGGAGATAGGAGAGGAAAGGCTGTTAACTTTTTCACATTTGTGTTTTTTATGCATAAATTTCTTGATGTAAATAGTGTCTTTTTTAAATGTGTTAAACTCATGATAAATAAGAGTATAAAATCTGTCAATATTCTTCTACCACTTACTCCATTCAGAATACAAGCTAGAACTTCTCCTTTTAAAGACAAGGTATGTTAATAAAGAATTATATACAATTGATATTGAATCATTCATATAATAAGTGGAGGGCATGGAGATGCACATACAAATGTGATTTATAAGAATATAAATATGTGTGTGTGTTAGAATTGAAAATAAAAATAAATATACTAAACAGGGGCAAAGCCAGAGGTGGCTGGCATGGGCCCCGCCTCCCCTAAAATGTAACATTGTTATTTAAGCCTTTAAATTTTTTTTAAAATTTTAAATTAATAACGGTAAAATTATACTTTGGTCCCTAAAATATAAAAATTTAATTTAATCATTTACAAATTATAAAAATATAAACTATAAAAAATTAAAATTTTATCTAACCTCCTTAAAAATTATCCTGACATCGCCCCTGATACTAAAACCTTTGTAATATGATGTCAACAAGTAAACATACAAAGTAGAAGAAAAATTGGAACCGTTGTACTATTAGGATGGTCAAGCTTATGCCCAACAACTTAGCCGTAGCTAGCATTCAACATTGCACTACAATGAAACTTTGTAAAATAAAAGGCTACTAATTCTCTCAAAAATAGTCAACAATGTCAAAAAGCGAATTATGATATTTTTTGATAATTTAAAAATTAAGTGAAAAAAAAGAGTAAGTGTTGGATTTTCATTATAAAACTATTTGTTATATTAATACAAATTAAGTACAGAATATAATTGTGTTGCTTGATATTAATACATTTTAAATTTTCAAAATTGCTTATTTCATGATTTTAATATTATTAATATGAAATTTTATATTATTTTGGAAAATATAATAATTTGATTATTTCATTTTGTAACAAAAGCAAGAGAATTTATTTTGAATATTTTAAAAAATAAGATTAACTTAATATTTTAATATTATGTGATAAATAACTATCTGCTTATTTATTTAAAAGATATATTTTCTAATCAATAATAAATTTTTTGATTTCTCTCCGTTTTGATATTAAACAAATTGGCCCTCTAAAAATTAAAATAATTTGATCACTCTCAAATTCGAAAGTTAGAAATTTTAATATTTTTGGTCAAATGTACAAATTTTTATTGGTATAATAACAAATTTATCACTCAAAATTTATTATGCATTCTACCAATTTGGTGTTTATTTGACAAATTTAGCATGTGACATTTATACACTTTATCAATTTAGTCTGGTTTAACAAATTTAGTTTACAATATTTACACAAAACATAAAAACATTGAGGGCTAAAATTGTAATTATACAAAGAAAAATTATGTATGTCATGATTAATTGTCTTTAGAGACTCACTTTTGAAATTGACAGGATTAAATTAATTTAGTTTTTTAAGAATGACTAACTTGCTGAATATTGAAATTGAGATGGACTGCAAAAGTAGTTTTTACCATTCGAATCCCATCCTTGACACTTACGCTGACCTATTCTTAAGCAAATGCTAAATTCATCAGTGCCAAATCAAAATTTTCTACTTTTTATTTTTGTGTTAAATCCTCATAACATCTTCGTAACCTTTCCCAAGCATAAAACATTAGAGCTAAAAAGAAATTTTCGTCGACCAATAAGAATCAAGCACTCAACCATCACGATCCGTGTCTTCCCTCTATAATCTAATCCCAACCGTCCTTCTCCTATCAGAAAGCACAACTTGGGGCAGTTTTTACCGTCAGATTTCATACAAAAGAAACACACGGATAGTAAATCCTAACCGTCGGATCAACTTCATTAACAACCCCCCCAACCTTTTACGGAGACCTCTTAATTGCATCACTTTTCAAACGTTTGAACCAGAAGATAATAAAGCGTTTGTCTCAGATCTCAGAGTTAGTCACCTTCTCTCGCTCTCTTAGCTTATATTTATTTTGTTTATTTTTATAATAAATTAGGGTTTGTAAACTCTGATTCTTCTAATTTGTTTTTGTATTTCATGTAGTGTAAGTTGAATTAGGGAAACAGGGGAGGTAAGGTAGAATTAGGTTGAATTTATTTATAATTAGGGTACTTTTTATCAGTTCTGAGTTCATTTAGGACCTTCGACTTCTGATTTAATTCTTGTTCTGATTTACTTTTTTGGCTTAGGAGTTTTCTAGTTTGAAAATTCGGGCTTTCGGGAATATACAGTAATTATCTAAGATCTGGCTTTTCTGTGTTATGCTTGGTTCATGAGAAAATCTATCTAGTTTTTTTTTTTGTCTTCTGAAATTATTCATATATTTGCAGAGATGGCACGTACCAAGCAAACCGCCCGTAAGTCGACTGGTGGGAAGGCCCCAAGGAAGCAGCTTGCTACCAAGGTGATTCATTGTATTGCATTCAAAACATTTTACGGTTTACCAAATTTGAGCTTTCTTGTTCTGTTATAGACTTCTGATCTTTATCTCTCTGTTGCATTACCAGGCCGCCCGTAAATCTGCCCCAACCACTGGTGGTGTGAAGAAGCCTCATCGATACCGTCCTGGAACTGTTGCTCTTCGGTATTCTTTCATATTTTCTCAACGTTTTTCATGTTATTTTGAGTGTGGGTGTTTCGTTTTATTGGTTATACCATATTATAATTTATTTTTACAGAGAAATTCGTAAGTACCAGAAGAGTACTGAGCTTCTTATCAGGAAATTGCCTTTCCAGAGGCTTGTTCGTGAAATTGCCCAGGACTTCAAGGTACGGAATCTCTCTACTATTGTGTCAATTCCTTGGCAATTGATGGTATTGACTTTTGGCTGACAATCATTGATATGATCTTTGTTTGCAGACTGATTTACGTTTCCAGAGCCATGCCGTTCTTGCTCTTCAGGAAGCTGCAGAAGCATACCTTGTGGGTCTCTTTGAAGACACCAACCTGTGTGCGATCCACGCCAAGCGTGTTACTATAATGCCCAAGGACATCCAGTTGGCTCGTAGGATCAGGGGCGAGCGTGCTTAATTTCTACGTGTGTTGATCACCCACTTAGAATGGAGAAACTATTGTTTGTTGTTAGGCAGATGTATTGTACTATTCTTATATGTTTATTTTTAATCCTCTTTTAGGCCAAGATTAAAAGATAGGTTTATCTTAGTGCTGAGGTTCAATGTTATGATGAAATGGGTTTATGGTGTAGAGTGTGATGTCTGATATTTTAATGGATATGAACTCATGTCTGGTATAGTTTGTTTAAACGTGCTTCCTAATCAAAACTAGTAACATCGAATATTTATTCATGTATTGTAAATCAAATCTTGTTTAGTCGTGTTGCGGAATCGGCCCGTTAAGAGAATATTGTGGAGGGGACATGTCTAGGTAGTGGAAGGTTGGGGAAGCGAAAATTTATGGGTTTAAATTTGTTAACTGGCCGGAAAGCTCGATTACCCTCTGAGGCTGGTAATGAAATTGTGTGGATGTGAAAAGTGGGACGCATGTTTTTCAGCGAATTTTTTACTATGGTTAGCGCAAAAATAAACAAATGATATTGGTGCTTCTGTTAACAGGCTCATGATGTTTTGTACTTTCAAGTGGCATCGAGTAATGGTGTGAAAATCCTAGTGGAATGTTTTCAAATATAAGATGGAAAAAGGCCTTTGAGGTGAATTTTCCGGTTCAAGAATTTGAAGTTGATTCTATATTAATTAAGATTCTTCGTATTTGATAATTTGAGATATTAGAAAAAATGTATAATTACTTAATTAGGCTAACTTTGTAAAAAAAATATCATAGTAGCTTTCAATTTACTTTTTCATTTTTAATCTTTATATTTGTAATTTTACAAATTACTCGATACTGGATGGAAAAATTAAAGTTGAAACTATAACATCAACAATTAGTTTTTTTTAAATATAGAAAATTCTTAAGAGTTATTTAAAATTTTGTAAAATAATAAAATTAATTAATTACAAATGTTGAGATTTTAAAAATTTCAATCATTTTAAGGTGTTTTGATAAAAAAATTTAGGGTGCGTTTGTTTGGCTGTAGTTGATTTTCCGGAAAATATTTTCCTCTTTTTCAATGTTTGATAGCCTGAAAATCTTTTACATTTAGAAAACATTTTCCAAATCACGCGTAAAATCCTTTACATTTTCCGGAAAATGTCTTATCGTTTCAATTTCCGTAAGACATTTTCCCGTGCTTCTCCTTCATCCAAGTAAGGCCCCTTCTCTTGCTACTGTTAAATTTCCTTTCTTCATCTTCTACTCATCAGTCCCATATCTTCTTTTCTCAGGTATTTCGTTTCCTCTCTTTCTCTCTTTCTCATGCAATCTCTCTCTCTTTCGCAGGTATTTTGTTCCTGCATAAAGTTCTTTTTTTTGGGTCTTGGCTTAAGGTAAAGCTTTTTTTCTTCTTCTTGTTCTTTACTTTTCTACATTTTAACAGATATTCTTGAAATTTTATGCTTTCCTTCTTGTCTACAATTTTTTTTCTTCTGTTTGTTTTTTTTTCTTCTTGTTCTTTAGCCGACTGAAATTTTAACCAATTTTTTTCCTTTTGATCTTTCTTCAGATTCACCTTCTTGTTGCGGTTCGTCAAGATTTTACTGTTGTTTCAGGTAATTCTTCTATTTTTGAATCGAATTTTTGTTAGATTTTTTTGCTACCGATTCGATGGTATGGTGTTTTGAGAATGTGACTGTATGTTTTGTTTAGTTTGTTTCTTCACTTTTTGATGCCAGTTTCTCAGTGCAGTGGCGACCCTTTCGTTAAAGATCGTCGGTCTCATGTTGTATCCCATCTGTAGAAAAAAATTTAAAGTTAAATCTATTTGTTTCTGATGTCTGTGTCTATTTTTTTTCAAGGATTGACGTCCTAAGGAACGTTTGGACCCGCTAAGTTGTTACCACTTTACGTATACATTTCATTGTTAGTAATCCATGTATAGCAAAAGAAAAGAAAAAGCCAGTCACATAAATCGATTTGATTTTTTTATTTGTTTACGAAAGGTAAAGCCTTGGATCAATCCTGACCACGAGATCCCGATTCGGTACAAACCCAAAACCATCCTATAGATAACGAGGTCCTCACGATCATTTACGAAACCATGAAAACAACGAGAGGAGAAAAGTTAAGTAATTACCAATCGAATTAACTTGTGCACTCTCTGTCTGCAATTAGTTTATCTATATGCTGATGGAAGTATTTCGTACATGTTGAGAATTAGCATAAAACTGTTACAAATATAAGAGTAGGTTTGATTTTCTTTGTAATGTGACTAGGATGAGGTTTTAGTATCCTTTACTACCACTTGTACGATATCCTTAAATTAGACTGTTGGATAATTTAATTATAATTCCATTTTGAAGCATAATGATAACATCTGTTTTGTCTTTGCCAACATCTTTTAAGATTGCCTAACTTCCATGTTCTTTTAAGATCTTGTTTGCTCCCATTTCTGAAATTTCTCTTTTTTATTTACCAGGCTACCATTAGTATCGACTTTTTATCCAAAACAATGTACCTCGAAGATCGAATTGTTTGATTGCAGCTTTGGTGAGTCATTATTGTTTATCTTAACCTATTGTACTTTCAACTTTTATGGGTTTATCTTAACTTAGCGTGCTAATGTATACCCACTTTAGATTCTGCCTCTTTTTCCTTGTATGTATCAAGTATCTTGTTTTAGCATGGAATCACTATTGCTACATGAATTTTGGGTTAGCTTCATAAGGTTTCATTGTGTTAATTGGAAGTTTTGGTTTCAAATGTTTGTGGGGATAGAGTTTTGCTTGGTTTTTAAGTGTCATGTTTGAAAAGAGTGGCATCTTTGATCTTTATTACGGGGGATCTTTGCAGGCGGGAAAGGTTCAGAGTCTTATACCAAGCTACATTAGGGATTCCTCGGTGGCGATCATTTCTATGATGTAGTAAGTATGGTATCATTTCACTATGTTTCTACTTTCACTATCTCACTTGTATGTTTGCTTGTTCAAGTTATTGTGTTTTATGCATGTTTCGTAGGTAATTACATTGCCAATTTCTAAAATGCATTCTCGCAGATTTATATTCCCTGCTTAGTTAATTGTTCGTAAAAGTGGAATGAAGTTTTACTAACATTTAATTTTGATGGTGTAGGCAAAGACCCTTCTTAAATAATTCAAATTGGATTGAAGAGGCGCGTAGCGGTGAAAGGGGAATTGATGTTATCATTATGCTTGTGGGGAACAAAGCAGATGTTGCCACTTGGACAATGTTGTTTTATTATGTGGTGTACTATTAATTATGCATTTAGATAATATTATTAATTTTAATATTATTTGTAATTTGGAAGCTTATTTATAAATATTCAATCATTGTTTTTTATTTTTTAATACAATTACAAATAATTTATTTGACTTTGGTTGTTTTCATTTTATGAAGGTATGTAATGTAGCTTAATATTGAGTATTATTATATATTTAATTAAATAAATAAATCATTATAATATATGTAAAAATAATTTAAAATATAAAATTTATTAATATGTATATAAATTTATTAATATATGTAAAAGCAGTTTTCGAGAAAATATTTTGAAATCCATAAACAATGAGAATATTTTACACAGATTCATCCAAACACCAGAAAATATTTTCTGTAAATTATTTTCCAAAAAAGTAAATCATTTTCCAGAAATCATTTTCCGGAAAACATTTTATTGCCAAACAAACAGACTCTTAGGCTCTGTTTGATTGCTGGAAAATGTTTTTCGGAAAACATTTTCCGGATTTTCTAGCGTTTGGTTGATGGAAAATATTTTCCTCAAGGAAAATATTTTACAAACACGGGTAAAATGGCTTCATTATTCTTGTAAAACGTCTTACCGATTTTTTTTCGGTAAGACATTTTCCAAAGCTTTCCCCTTCATCATCCAGGTACGTTCTCCTTCTTCCCTTCTTCATTCCTTCTCCTTCCTTCTTTCTTTCTCAGCCAACAAATTTCTTAAGTTCAAGTAAGTTTTACTCCCTCTTTCGCAGTTTAGAGCTTTACACTTTCTAATTGATTCAACCTATTTTTTTTTTCAATTTCTCTGATTCATTTCATTTGCTCCTTCATCGAATTTTAAGATTTATGGAAGGGATTGGGCATTCGAACATGATTTTAGGTTTATTTTCTTCAATACTAAACCAAGTCCTAATGTTTAACCTTTATGTTTTGATTATCAATTTCCTAATCTCTCTTTTCCTTTTACCCCCCTTCTGATCGCTAATCATTTACATTATCTTATAATCAACAATTCTTGCTAACAACATTCTAGGGCTTTGGTTTAGGGATCTTCGCTCCCAAGTCACAATCGATGATCTCTAGGGTTTAATAAACAACGGACCTGTAGGAGAACCGATTTGGACTTCCGAATCCATGATTCCTGCTGTAACACCCCTTACCCGTATTCAACGCTGGAATAGGGTACGAGGTATTACCGGAATTACAAATTTATTTATCAGACATTTTATTTCATTTAGCATTTATATTTGAAACCAATCAAAATCAAACATATTGTCCCTTAAACATATTTATTTTTCTCGTCATGTCTTACATAAATTTATTACTCATCTCAACATACTTAATTATCTTATATTAACATATTAAAGATAATCACATATTTACATATCATAAAAAAAATATCATTCAATTATCTCCTTCATAAACATAAATCAGCTAATTTATCATATCAATATTTCACGTACCATCAACTCATATTTTCAATATCATATAATCAAGTTACACGAACTTACTTGGCTAAATTTGTAGAAATATCAAGATTCGAGGTCATTTTAGAAATTTTCTATTTTCATCGATTTTTCAATCGATCTTAATCTAAATTAATAATTTCATTCAATTTTGCAATTCTAAATAATAAAATAATCTATTTCATGCAAATTGGTCATTTCTACATTTTTTACAAAATTAATCTCAAAGTTTTACTTTTATTCAATTTAGTCCCTGAGCCTAAAACATTTCAAATTAGCCATACTACCTAAATATTCATACATATTTTCCTCATCCTCCTCTGCATTCCACATCCTTAATGTATATAACATGCTATAAGTAACATTATCAATAATTTTATTAATTACTCATAAGTATATTCAAAACTGCCCATTTGAGTTATAGTCACTAAATTATTTATTTCCAGAGATACAGAACTCCAAATGAAGAACCGTTAATTTTTCATGAAACTAGACTCAAATATCTTCTTGCCATAAAATTTTCAGAATTTTTGATATAGCCAATTAGTACAGTTTATTCTTTAAAGTCACCCCTGTTCTGCTGTCTGGAAGCTCCGACCCTTCTTCACTAAAAATTAATTATCTTTTCATACAGAATTCGGATGATGTTCCCGTTTATTTCTATAGAAAATAGACTCGTTCAGGATTCTAAACATATAAATTTAAGCCCTAATTATTTTTCTTCAATTTTTGATGATTTTCTAAAGTCAAAACAGGGGAACCCGAATTCATTCTGAACCAGTCTTACAAAAATCCAAATATCTCAAAATGTAGACTTCCTTTGCTTTCTATGTTTCTTTTATATGAAAATAGACTCAATAAGCTTTAATTCCATATCTCACTCAACTTCTAATTCGATTTATACAATTGTTGGTGATTTTTCAAAGTTAGACAACTGCTGCTGCCCAAAACTGCTTTAGTGTAACATGTTGATTTCTATTTTGTCCTTAATTCCACAATTCATACAATTCAGTCCTTGCTGGATTAACCCCTCAATTGAGTTAATTTTCTCATTTAATACTTTTATCTATCATTTTAAACTACTTCATAACCTTTGAAATCAGAATTTTAACACTAGGCCTTAATTTCAGCTATTTCACAATTAGGTCCTAAAACCAATTTCCATCAATTTCACTTGATTAAATCATCATATAACAAAATTAAAGCTTCAATTCAATATTTATTCATCATATTCTTCCAGCACTAACCCACATAAACTTTAAAAATTAGCCATAGAATCAAAAACTAATGAATTAATAAATTGGACCCAATTGTAAAAGTCCAAAAACATAGAAATTTCAAGGAGAAAGCAAGAATTAAACTTACATGAAGCTTGAGTATGAAAACCACCTTGAACTCTCTCCCATGGCTATTTTTCAGCTGAAGAAAATGAAGAGAAATGAAGAGAATTCTCCATATATTTCAATTTGATCCCCTTTTTATTTAGCTAATTTGAAAATTTTCCAATTTTCCCCCTTTTTTCTTCTTTCTCTTCTCTTCTTCTTTCTTTCCTGCTCTCTGCTTCTTCGTTTGGGTTTCATTCTCTACTCTCTTTTGTTTGTTTTTATATATATAATATAATAATATAAAATAATAATATAATAATTGTCGTAACCATTTTTTTTGGGTGAAGCTTGAAACGCAGCGGTCGACTCGGTTTTTGAAAAAGAAAAGGAAAGGGGAAGGAGTCGCCACCGATCTTTATTTGGTGTGATCGGATCACCTTCGTTTTAATAAAACATTTAATTTATTAAAGCGGTGCTTTTTGGTCCACGAACTTTGAGAAAAGCGGGTTCGGAGGTCGATTACGTCGAGGAAGGATTAGCACCCTCGACACGCCCAAAATTGGTACCAAACTGATTGATTGATGTCCTATTTGTTGAAAACTTTAAAGGGATTCGAAAATACAATGCTTTTTATTTTTAAAATTGGAAGGGACGTTAAGACTTTCTTATTTTCGAAGAGGTAAAGCATCATGTCCAGTAAGTTAGGGCACAATACTTCAAACTCCCGAAACTAAGCTCGCCTTTTGAAACTTGGTTTTTATTTGAAGAGAAACCTTCCATTTATTCGTCAAATGAGAAATCGGAACCCAGTAAGTTAGGGCTCGATTTCCCGAGATTTCAAATACGGAAGATTGCCTCTATTTTAGGAAAAGAAACTTATCTCGAAGTATCTAGATGTCGAGTCCGATGAAGTTAGGTAGCGACATTTCAAATTTCGAGATTAAGCTTTTGTTTAGAAATGTATTTGTTTAAAAGGACATTCGGTCATTTAGAT
This sequence comes from Gossypium rotundifolium, assembly GCA_025506655.1. NCBI lineage: Eukaryota > Viridiplantae > Streptophyta > Magnoliopsida > Malvales > Malvaceae > Gossypium > Gossypium rotundifolium. The sequence continues at coordinate 130,323,092 of CP106723.1, forward strand.
TAAGCGAGAAAATCGCTGCTTAAAGGAGATATCCGTTGTTTAACATAAGCGAGAAAAACCGGAACCCGATGAAGTTAGGGCTCGAGCTTCCGAATTTTCAAACACCGAACATCATCTTTATTTTTTTGAAAATTTGATTGATTAATATTGACAAAGTAATGATACTAACAAATTAAACGAATGTATGAATAAATCCAATTCTTATTAACGAATGAGCTAATAAATAATGAAGTAAGAATAACAATAATAAAATCACGAAGCAGAATAGGATGATGATAATAATAACACCATGAATAAAAATAAAAAATATGATAAATAATTGAAGTGCTTTAAAGTATTAAAAAGTAAAGAGCAATAAGCGAATAAATAATAAGTAAATGAAATGACAAATAAATAAATAAAATAACAAATAAATAAGCAATGAATAAAATAAAGCAAAATTCATAAATGGCGAAGATTAAGCAATTAATAATGAAAAATAATAACTTACTAATAAATGAACAATAATAAAATAAATAAGAGTGGTAATAATAAAATAAAATAGTAATAGTACTAGTAATAAAGTAATAGAAATGGTAAATAATAATAATAATTAATAATAGAGGATAAAATAATAATAATAATAATAATAATAATAATAATAATAATATGGTGTGGTAGTATATGATATTATAGTAATAATAATAATAAAATAATAGTAGTTATAAATAATCAATAAAAAACATTAAATAATAATGATGATTAAAGGGGAGGCCAAATTGAATTAAAAATAAAATTAAGAGGATTTATAATAAAAGAAAGGAAAAGGACCGTATTGTGATGCTTGAAAATATGGGGGACTGGGAGCATAAATTTACCAAAGCGCCTAAGCGCAGCGTTTTAAAAGGGACTAAATTGTAATCGTCAAGCTTGGGCCAAATAGCAAAATTGAAAGACTTAATTGTAAAATAAAAAATGCGGAAGAATGCAGCATAAATTTTCCATTTTTCGGCAAAACACGCTGGTCCTTTGGAGCGGGTCGGGTCGCCATGAGTCACGGCAAGCGACGCGTCGTTTGGGGCCACCGATCGAGCCCTAAGCACGTCGTTTTAAATGTTTATAAATTCCATTTTTTGCTTTTTTTTCATTTGCAGTGATCTTTTAAAAAAAACTTTAACTTTCTTTTGTTTTCTCTGTAGGGAGAGGGTGGCGCGATTTCCGGCGGCCGCCGCATTTCGCCAAATCACCGGCATGAGCTCAAGCCACCCACGGTGGCGGAAAAATAAAAATTATTTTTTTTATTTTTTATTTTATCTTTGTCGATCTAACCTCCTTTTTGTTTTCAGTAAACCGGGAAAAAACCCCACTTTTCTCCGATTTCGCTTGACGAGCGGAGGGAGACTCACGACGTATCCTAAGTTTTATCTCCCTTTTGCTATTGTTATTTGTAAAAAAATAAAATAAAAATTAAAAAGAAAGCGATAAGCAGATAAGAAGAAGGAAATAAAAGTAGCATTCGATTATAAAATGAGAGCAGGAATGTTTAAAAAACCACCTTCTATTGCTTTGGTTCTCGATTTCTAATGATTGTTGTATTCAAAGTCTCTGTTGATGTTTTTTTTCGGATTTTTTCTTCCCCCTTTTTTACAATGTTTCTTGTGGCTTTATAGCCAAAATAATACAGACAAATTGTTTCCGAGTTTGTTGTCTTTATGCGTGCCTCATTTACATTTTGCAGGCTTGACGGTGGAGCTGCTTGAGAGGCGGAGTGGGGGAGGCGTAAGGAGGTCGAGCCAAGGCTAGGTTTTTTTGTTCGTTTGTTTTTTGTTGTTTTCTCGATTTGTTTGAGTGTTGGGTGGGTTTGGGTTTTAGGTTTATTTGGGCTATTTTTGTTTTGTTAATGGGCCCGCTTTTTTGTTCAATTGGGCTTGTAATTTTATTGTTGGTAATTGGGCCGGGCAATTTGGGCTCTCACTGTTGCCCTCTTTGCTCATTGTCGTATAGCAGAATAGAGCAAAGACATAAAGAGGCCAAATTTGCCAGATTCTGTGAGTCCTGTCTTCTTTGGTGCTTTTCTTCTTCATGTAGCCCCATTCCAACCTCTCAGTATCTTGTTACTTCAATCCACTCCACCGCTTATGTGGCCTCAATTTGTTCTTCTTGCGACTCAATGTGACTTGTTTTATTTTCGATCGATGCATCTTGAGAGATGAGGTCTTTGGTCTTGACTATCCCACTTCTCGTTGAGGCGATAGGACTAAAGCTTAACCATGCTCCCTCTTGGTTAGGGGCGAAATTACAAATTTTGACCTATTCCAACTGCTGGTGGGGGACAAAGGATGATGGCCTAAATCATGTTCTCTCTCGGTTGAGAGCCAAGATTCGCCTTGATCTTGCTCCGCCTTCGTTAGGCGACAAGATCTACAACTTTCTTTGACCCATTCCACTTTGGTCGGTGGCAATAGGATGGTGGCTTAAATCGTGTTCCCTCTCGTTAGGAAGCCAAGATTCGCCGATCTTGCTCCGCTTCTTTGGTTAGGCGACAAGATCTACAACTTTCTTTTGACCCATTCCACTGCTTTGGTCGTGGCAATAGGATGGTGGCTTAAATCGTGTTCCTTACTGGTTAGGGAGCCAAGATTCGCCTTCGATCTTGCTCCGCTACTGGTTAGGGCGACAAGATCTACAACTTTCTTTTGACCCATTCCACTGCTGGTTGAGGGTAATGGGACAATCTTCAATCTTCAATCTATTCCATCACTGGTTGATGGTAATAGGGCAATCTTCAACCCATTCCATCACTGGTTGATGGTAACAGACAATCTTCAACCTATTCCATCATTTGGTTGATGGTAGCAGACAATCTTCAACCTATTCCATCACTGGTTGATGGTAATAGGACAATCTTCGACCTATTCCATCACCGGTTGATGGTAATAGGACAATCTCAACCTATTCCATCACCGGTTGATGGTAATAGGACAATCTTCGATAGTGTTGCTACACCGTCCTTTAGGGACATATCCTGTAGACTCCGATTTTGTGTTTATGCCAAATGGTGAGGATGCTATGGTCAGAATGACTCGAATGCTCTAACTAATGGATGACACTTGCATGAAGGCCAGAATGTCGTGAGAATGATGATCTTTCGTTAAGATGCAATGATTATAATAAATCGGATGCTCTAACTAAATGATATTACGGAGGACATTTGCATGAATGCAGGATGTCATGAGAACGATTTATTTTTCCTTAAAAATCTTAGGGCTGTAATTACTCGCTCGCTCGTCGAGGTCATGGCACAGAGGCAACATCTTGTCTGATGTCTATGCCTGCGAATCAGAAGAAATGGTCATAATTTTGGACTTCTTTCTTCTTGAATGTTTTCGACCCTAAGCGGTGGTTCCTAAACAACGATCTTGTTTTAAGTTCCTATCTTTGTTTAGAAGCTTCGGAGTAATAGGCGGGACTCGTTTCATGGAAGCATTATGGGTCAAAGGGTCGTTATTTCAATTGCAAACAACTCAAAGATTTAAGATAACAATGGAATTTATAAAGAATGGAATTGGATTAATTCAACAAAGTAAACATTATTGGAGTACAAAAATGGGTAAAAAGAAAAAGTAGGTGCCCGATATCGCGACTGAGCTTCACCAAGAATCCTTTCAAAGATCATTTGATTTGAAAAGGCGTTGGGAGACTGCGATCTTCTGTAGATGTTCAGAGGTGTAACATTCCTCCTTTTGCCAATTCAGGGAAAAAGATTGTCATATACCTCCTTTTTAATTTGAGCCGCCCTTATCGGGTTTTCTCTAAAGCCCTTTGGTCTCAAAGCGCCACTACGGGTTTTCACTTTGGCCTCTCGTTTTTTTTTTGGGGTAGTAAAGCGCCTTTTATGGGTTTCACTTTAGCCTCTCTTCTTCAAGTGTAATACTTAATCGAATCAATTTATGGGATTGGATAGATTTTTCCCATCCATCTCGGCCAAAATTAATGCCCTCCGAGAAAGCCTTTTTACCACATATGGTCCTTCCCAATTTGGCATCCATTTCCTCTGAAATCCTTTTGCATGGGAAGGATCTTTTTCAACACGAGATCCCCTTCGTGGAATTTCCTTGGCGAACTTTTTTATTGTAGCTCGCATCATTCGCTTTTGGTACATCTCGGCCGTGATGGATAGCCCTCAATCTCTTTTCTTGATTAAGTTCAACCGATCATATCGAGCTGGATCCATTCACTTCATCCGACTTCACCTCGACAATACTCGAAGAAAGGTATTTCCACTTCGATAGGTAGAACCGCCTCCATCCCATAAACCAATGAGAAGGTGTTGCCCAAGAGAGGTTGGACGGACGTTCGATAAGCATAAGCCTATGAACGGTAATTTTTCATGCCAATCCTTGTAAGTCTCGGTCATTTTCCCCACTATCTTTTGATGTTTTGTTGGTCGCTTCCTTTGCCCCATTCATTTTAGGCGTCTGGTGATGAATTGTGGTGTTTGATGTTGAATTGGCTACAAACCCTACTATCGTGGTATTGTTTAAATTGATAGCATTATGCGATATGATCCTCTGGGCATTCCATATCGACAAATGATTTCTTTCTTCAAAAATCGGCTAACCGCGATTTAGTGACGTTGGCATATGAGGCGACCTCTACCCATTTCGTGAAGTAGTCGATGACCACAAAGATGAATCGATGCCCGATTCGATGCTTTGGAGATATTGGCCTAATAGCGTCCATGCCCCATGGAAAATGGCCATGGAGGAGTCATAACATGCATAAGTGGCGGGGTACATGAATCTTGTCTCCATAAATCGGCATTTATGACATTTTTAGTATAGTTGATCTGATCTCCTCCATGGTGGACCAATAATATCCGAACCTCATTATTTGTCCGGCCATTGTGAAGCCATTAGCGTGAGTTCCAGACACCCGTGGACTTCTTCTAAAATTAACTTAGCTTTGGCGGCATCCACACACCTTAGCGACTTGATCTTTCCTTTTTTGTATAAGACTTCTCCATCCAAGACGTAATCACATGCTAATCTCCTCGGTACTTTTTTTCATTCTCTGTGGCTTGATCGGGTACTCACGATTCTTCACATACCGCAATATATCGTGGTACCATGGTGGGTCGATTTTCCTCGCAATATATCGTGGTACCATGGTGGGTCGGTTTTCCTTCTTCCTCGACATTGTAGCAATGGGGTTGGGCCTCATAAATGCTCATTTGTATAGGTCTCAAATCCTCCTTGTTGTTTGCTTGTACCATAGAAGCCAATGTGGCTAGAGCATCGACCATCGATTTTAATCCCTTGGTAAATAAGCGAAAGTGATGTCATCGAACTCCTTGATTAGTTCTTGGACCAATCTTTGTATTCGACCAATTTGGGATCTCTCATCTCCCATTCTCCTTTAAGTTGATAAATTACCAGCGGAGTCCCGTATACTTCCAAAGCACCTTAATTTTGCGTTCAATAGCAGCACGGATGCCCATGATACAAGCTTTATATTCCGCCATATTGTTTGTACAATCAAAATCCGACTTACAAGTAAATGGGTAATGATCTCCGTTTGGGGACACCAGAATCGCCCCAATTCTATTGCCCATAGCGTTCGATGCCCGTCGAGTTCGGTTTCAAGGAGGACTTTCCGTGGCATCTTCTTCGATGGTTGCTACGTACATTAGGTCTTCATTAGGGAAATCAAAGTCTGAGGCTCATAATCGCGAGCTCTACTAGCCAGAAAATCCGCTATTGCACTCTCTTTTGTCGCTTTCTGGTTTACATAAACTATGTCAAATTCAGAAAGTAAAATTTGCCATCGCCATCCGTCCATTCAGAGTAGTTGACTCCATTAGGTATTTCAGTGGGTCTAGCTTCGAGATGAGCCAGGTCGTATGATACAACATGTACTGCCTCAGTCTCCGAGTTGTCCAGACCAAGGCACAACACATTTTCTCAATCGGTGAGTACCTTGTTTCACACTCAGTGAACTTTTTGCTAAGGTAGTATATTACTTTTTCTTTCTTTCCCGACTCATCATCTTTGGCCGAGCACACATCCCATTGAATTATCAAGTACCGTCAAATAGAGGATTAGAGGCTTCTCGGATTAGGCGGTGTCAATCTTGGAGGATTGGACAGTCTTGCTTTACTTTGTCGAAGGTCTTGACATTCCTCATCCCACACACAGGTTGTGTTTTTTAAGAAAAGCGAAATATGGGATCACATTTCTCGGTCGGTTGTGAAATGAACAGAGCAATGTAATTTAATCTTCCTAAGAAACCTCGAACCTCTTTTTTGCGTCTGGCGGAGGCAATTCTTGTATAGCATTGACTTTATGCAGGTCAACCTCAATCCTTTTTCATGACTATAAATCCTAGCAGCTTCCACGACTGGCTCCAAAGGTACACTTTCTTGGGTTAAGCTTGATTGGACTTTCTCAACCTCAAAAATAATTTCCTTAAGACTTGGATATGCTCCTTTTACGTCGAGATTTGGCAATCATATAAATCGACGTAAACCTCAATTTTCTTGTGCATCATGTCATGGAATAGGGTCACCATGGCTCTACGATATGTTGCTCCCCATTCTTCAACCCAAATGGCATTACCTTATAGCAAAAGGTTCCCCACAGTTATGAATGTGGTTTTACTCATGTCCTCGGGAAGCATCTTTATCTGGTTGTATCACGAAGCCATCCATGAACGAGAATAATGAATAACTTGCCGTATTATCCACTAAGGTGTCGATATGAGGTAATGAAAAGTTGTCTTTCGGGCTAGCCTTGTTTAGATCTCTGTAGTCCACACACATTCGTACTTTCTCATCTTTCTTAGGGACGGGACGATATTGGCCACCCATTCTGAGTCTTAACCACTTGCAAGAACCTGCGTCAACCGCTTCTTGACCTCTTCTTTTATTTTTAGTAAAGCGTCCGCCTCATCCTCCGTAGTTTTTGTTGGACCGGTTTGTACTCTTCTTTTATGGGCAAGCGGTGTACCACAATATCGATTTAGCCCGAGCATGTCTTGATATGACCATGCGAAGACATCCTTGAATTCTTGGAGTAACTCAATGAGGTCTTGCTTTGTCTCTGCGGTGATACTGGCTCCAATCTTCACTTCTTTCTTTCTTGTTCATCTCCTAGATTCACTATTTCCTTGATTCTTTGTGAGGTATGATTTGTTTCCCCTCTTGTTCTACCATCCTTAACAGTTCAGGAGCTAAGTCACAGCCTTGGTCATCTCCACAATCCTGAAAATCTTCCACACCCATATCTTGCTCAAAAGGACATTCTGAGTTATCGGTAGTGTTACTCAAATCATTGATATCTGGAGACCTGTTATGGAAATGAATAAAGGCTCATAGAATCAAAGAATCTTGGCTTGTTTATTGGTATGATAAATGAAGAATAGAAATGTTTAGAAGAATATTTAAATAAAGAATAATGAATGCATGAAATGAACATAAAGAAAATTTGCTCAAAAGATAAGCGGAGATGTATTTCATTGAAAATAATTATGGTTTATACAAATTCATGTTTCACAAAGGGGTTCTTATTGCTTCAGACTTAAAGCAATAAGTGTGTTCCAGTATTACTCAATAAGTTCTAAAGGCTATAGGAATCTCCTCCATGATCAATTGTCTGAACGCTACTCTCTACTCGTAAGGCGGATCCTATTACGATTTTCTTCCTCAATTTCTCCTAGATCTGACATTGACATGCGATTTCCTCATTTGTGTTTCTCGCCGGGATAGATAACCCTCCGATATAAAGGTCTCACGAATATGAAGAATTATCATCGGTTGCCATTTCATCTCATCTCCCTCGACGTGCCTTCCTTCTTTCTTGCTTCTTTTACGAATCTTCTCTTTTTTGCTTGGCGTTTGGCTTGAATCCTAGACCAAGAAGTCTCGCTTTTCTTTTAATCTTGGGACCTCGATTTCTCCTGGAGGTATCTTCCAAGTCCTTTCTCGGCATGTGACTCCATTCCGACCATCGGTTGTAGACCCATTTTCGTGGTTTTGGACAATTGCGATCTGGGACCTTATTCCCTACGACGAATGTTGCGTTGACAAATTCAAAGATCGGAATGAACACTTCAATTTCTTCATCGTTGGCTTCTAAATAGGGTGCATTGTTTGTTCTGATTGCGATGATGTCCTCTTGACATTTATGGTTACTAGACGGCCCTCTGAGATTAATTTCAACTTCGGTGCAATGATGAGAGCACGCTTGCCCTAAGTGTATCCAAGGTCTCCCAATGAAGCGATTATAGGGCGGTAGCATATCCATCACGATAAAGTCCACCTCATATGTGTCGGTCCAATTAAAGAGGTACTTGATCCTTCCCATGACTTTTCTCTCGGTTCCATCGAATGCCCTTACTATGTTGTGGCGGTGCCTTCATATGAGAACTATCAGCAGTGTCGATTGGTGTCGATAGTGGTAGAACATTGGCCGATCCATTGTCGACTAGCACCCCGGTAATGTGTATCCCTTAGCATCGCGTGGTAATGTGGAGAGCCTTGATGGAACCGTACCTCCGGAGGAATCTCATCATCGTTAAAGAAAATGAAATTATCGGCAGACTTATGTTGCTAACTGAGTGGTCTAGCATTAGCTGTTATATCATTTGCAACATAGGTTTCATTCAACACCTTCATCGGTAGCGTTACGGTGTGCTTGAACTTAATAGTAAATCTAACTTCGATATCTGGTAAGTTTGTTTATGTAGGCTGCTTCTACGACCTTTGTATTCACTATGCTTCAAAACTTTAAGAATTCCCTAGCTTCTTCCTCCTTCACGGGCTCATTTATATGTGTCTCTTGCTTGGTCCTTTTTCCTTCTTTTGTTCGCCGTCAAGTTTTCCCTCTTGAGTGCTCCGTCTTTGTGTTTGGCAAGTCGTAGCGCTTTCCACTCTTGCGATGTAGAGCCTTCCTCTTGATTTCCTTTTGTAGTGTTGGCGAGTCTCCATTCTCGTGAATCGTCACATTGCGATTATAGTTCAGGGACCTTCTTGTCATCCTTATATGAAAAGGCCGCGAGCTTTGGATTCTGATCTTAGGATATTCTGGCTCTCTTTTGTGGACGGACACCCTTTTCGAGAGTCGTCACGTTACAATTATAACCCTAGAGTCTTTTGGTTGTCTTCGAGATGAAGAAGTAGTAGGCTTTGAATCACGATTCTTACTCCGTCGCCTTTTGATCGGAGATGGTGACTAAAGGATGGCTCATCTCACGAGGCTTTTCTTGACGACTCATCCTCCAACGCTGCAGATGTTACCCTCTTTCCGGCCCCATTGCTTTCAAAGAATTTTAGCTATTTATTGTCCATCGATTACTGTACAAAGATTCTAAACTCGGTGCAACTTTGGATGTCGTGCCGCTTAAGTCATGAAATTCACAAATTCTTCGTGTTTCTTCATGTTCTTCCCTTGGACATGTCACAACCAATCCCTTCTTATCATTTCCTTCGGCACTGTTTCATTGGGGTTTCACATCTAAACATCCTTTTTACTCTTCTCATCACATCCTCGCCTATCATGTTGACCCCGTGATTAGGTAACGGGTGCCCCTTGCTAGAGGCGTCATCGACTTCTATAACTCCCATCTGGATCGGTCTTTCCACTAGTTTCTTAAAAGCGAGACAAGGTCTACATAGAATGCCTCACGATTCTGCATGGTATTCACACTGCGTGCGTTAGCATCATACCACTTAGGTGCAGGGGTTGCAAGGGTTTTAAGTAATGGGGGAGACAACGTGTGCATCAAATAATTTACGGTACATTTCCTTGTGCGGACCGAGATAAGCGTAAATTGGATTTTCTCCGTATTTTGCCTTGTCTTTGGACTCTGTCTAAAGGTGCTTTCACGATGATCGGGGTCATAGTCCTTGGTTGGCTCACGATAATAGGTTTTGAATAACCTTTACCTATGTTGTTTATATCACTCTCCCTCTTCTTTGGGACCGCTCTTTCTAGTGCTTTCTCCGGCTCTATTTTACCACTTGATTGCATTCTCGATTATTTCCCAGCGGACAATATCGGAAAAACTTTTGTGGCACTTCCAAGCATGTGATTAATGAAGGGAGCTTTCGGTATTGACAAACAACATGGTTGTCTCTTTTCTAGGGCGGTGGTGAACTTGTGTGGCTACTTCCTCCACCATTGGGCATCTTGCTGAAACTCTCGTTTGGCTTTTCTCCATATTTTGGAGAGTGATTCGATCGGAGCTATATCGACCCGCGTGCCGTATTGTTTCGGGAAGGCTGTGCTAGGTCCTTCCATGACTTGATCTGGTATGCAGTGAGTTGATTGTACCAACAGGCTGCGGCCCAATAAACTATCCGGAAACAATGGATAAGCGGTTGATCGTTGTTAACATATCCATTCATCCGCCGATAGAACATCGTGATGTGCGCTGAACAAGCGGTCCCATTGTATTTTTCAAAATCTGGGGTCTTGAACTTTGGCGGAAGTATGAGGTGCAGGACTAGGCTCAAGTCTTTAGCGTCACTCCGTAGCGATGGTCGTGATCTCTATTTCCTTAAATTTTTCTTCTAACCATTTGCAACGATCCTCGAGTTGTTTGGGAAGGTTCGTTTTGCCTTATCCATTTGACCATTTCATCAAAGTCGGAGACTATAGGGTTAGCCGGACCTTCTCTGGATTCTTTGCTGAACCAATGGAAAGTCTATTTGGCATTCGGTCTCAACTTTGGCCGTGGCTTTGATAACAAAAGGCGTCCTTTGGGGACCTATTTACGGTGGTGCTTGGGTATTTGGCGGGTAAATCCGGAGGTAAGCGAGGTCATCATTATTTCTGAACTAGTAGCGGCGCTTTTCCTCGTTCATTGGCTAATAGTTGCGCCAACCGCTCATCATGTTGTTTTGGGACTCTTGCATCCGTTCTATCAAATCCTGCTAGAGTTTCATCATTTGCTCCTGCATCTGTTCTTGCATCTCCTTCTGAAATTGTTCAAACCTCTGATCCATGTTCTTTGTCTTAGCACGAGTCCCGTAGTGATGTCTAGTTCCCAGATTTCTTTTTCTTCTCTCTTATTTCTCTTTTGTTTTTACATTAATCTTAACCAATTAGGCTTCTTTTTATAAACTTTAATGCATGTAATATGATGTAATGCAAATGCATGAATCAGGAAGAAGACATCGATTCGATCAACTTCATTTTAGAAAACTTTATTAGAAGGCAAAACCCTTTACATAAAGTAGATTACAAATCGTTCGCCCTAAGACCTAAGGTTTTGATTTTTCAAGCGAGAGATTAGCTCTTCATCACGACCGGTGGTAGCCCATATCTCATGTCCACTATGTCGCCTCCTCGGTCAAAGTCTCATGGGTGATCGCTACTACTCGAATCAATTCTGCTTCTCCCATGAGGTAGTCCGGTTTGAACTCGCATGAGAATGATGAAGCTCTTCCTCCCAACGTCTTTCTCTTGTTTCCGAGCTCAATCCGGAGCTCGCTACTATGCAATCTGATTCTAACTCTTCAACCCTACCTTTCGGTTCCTCTATTACATTTGGGCTTGACTTTGGTTGGCTTTCAGAGTCTCGACTTGGTAGTGGTGCGAGAGATCGCCCAAGCTCATTTATTCTAGCTTCTAATCCCTTTCTCTCTTTTGGTCTTCATCACGCCCTTCTAAAGTCTTCCTACGTGCTGCATTTCAAAACTTTTTCTCTCAACTGTTAACTTTGGCCCTTTCCTCTCGACCTCTTGTTGCCCTTTGCTCAAAGTTTTCCCTAATCCTGCGTTTTTCATCGTTAAGCGTATCCTCTTGTACTCGTCTTCAAGTCATCTCGGTCTTCCTCTACTTTTCGCTTTTCCTTTACGAGTTTTTAGGTCTACGATTTTTGACCGTCCACTTCTAACCGGAGGCATCTTTTCTTCCTCTAACCTTTCCATCCTTTTCCGAGTTCCGAGCTCATCCGTTCAAAATCTTGCTTCACAATTTCTAATTAGATGGGACCACTCGCATGCATTCTTCTCTTGATCGGGCGCCTACGGGTTTGGCTTAGGAATGTTATCATTGACCCTCCTAGCCTCCATTCAATATATTACGTGGTCGTCCTCGGGCACCATAGACAATCTTCTCATTCGTGAATCGATTCCGAACTAGAAATCTCTTTAACCCTTTTCTTATAGCTTCCCTTCATATGAAAATTGCATTGAGCTAGCCCATATATCGTTGGTACGAATCGCCTTGAACCATCTTGTCTTAGGACCCGAAAGGCGTGGCGGTGGCACCCCAAATTCGATAGGGGAACCCGGTCAAAGCTTCATAGCGATAAAGGATCCTGCGGGAATCATCCAGGAGCCTTCCACTCGATGTCGTCCTCTTGATGGTTTTGAAAGAAGCGCGATCCAATTTTCTTGGACACATCCTCTCTTCAGGCGTAGTTGCTATCTCTTCAGTGGGGAGTACTTCTGGACATGAGCCGTAAGACACTTTCTCTATTTTCCAAAAGTGACTATGGAACCAAGCCAATAACAATTGCTTTTACCGATAAACTGTCTTCACCTTTTTTCCGATAGGCGGTCAAGGATCTGAATGTTTGGCTAAGATGGCGAGAAGGTGTGACCCTTTGTCCAACCGTATTTGAATAGATCGATAATCGCTTCATCAATGTGCCTTAAAGCTTTGGGAAAGATTACGGTAGTAAATACACAAGGCCAAGATGTCTATCTTTTCTTCGTGTCGGGATGCGCGGGATCAAGTCTCTCAAACATATCCGGGTATGCATTTACCTCGCCTTCTTCGCATTCTAGCTGAGACCCACTGCTCACTCATTAGGTGATATTCATCAACTTCTTTGCGAAGGTTGGACCATTAACCGCCTTGGAATAAGTTTTGTCTACTTGAATTCTCGCAATGTAACAAGGTCGTATACTCTTCTACCATGGGAACGGATCCACTTTTAGAAGAGAAGCAATTATAAGCGGCATTCCGAATCGGGCCATTGCTGGAACAGTGCTTGTCTATTTTGACCTCAGCGGTAAGGCGGTCGTAGTAAGTACCATAGAACATTACAACTTCGCTTCATCATCACTGCGAGTCCAAATTTCTCTCAATTCACGGAGCTGGATTCTGCGTGACACTAATATTGGTAAAGTTAGTAGCTCAGGCACATACCCTTCGACTAAGCTATCTCCTTTTCTACTTGGCATTGCTCGACCATATCACGACGGTAGCATTATCTTCTACTTTATCAAGGAATTCGCTTTCCATAACCGACTTCCCAACTCGAAGCGGACCGTGAATCGATGTCTCTTTAAAATATGAAATGATATGCACAAAAAGAAAGCAACGCCAAAGTTAGTACCATGAAATATAAAGCAAGTAGAATAAGCAACGCTTATCTGGGTGACCACTAAGGTTTGCCATGGCTCTACCTCGGTGGGCTCTTGGGGTTTGCTATATGCGGCTTAGCTACTAAAGTACGAGTACTGAACGGTGATTCCTCGATCCTCACCCATTATAGGCTCATACTGGACCGAGTTCGGTTCGAGGAATACATTTCTCTGGCCATGCGGAGTGAAAACTTCACGGAGACATGATACGGATGTATTCAAAGCGATCCACTAGCCCATGCGAGGTGAAAACCTCACGAAGGCATAACTTCGCTCCCACTTAAGGGTGTGACCACAGCGGTCATGCAATGCAATGCCAAAGTATTTACAAGGCTAATATTGAATATCGTCAAAAGAAGCATGATTTTTCAAAACCATTTTAATTAAAAGGACAAAAATCAATCAATCTTTGGCTTGACCTCGCGTCCCAAATGGAGTCGCCAAGTCGTCAATAACCATTTTTTCGGTGAAGCAAACAAGCAGCGCGATCGACTTCGGTTTTAAAAAAGAAAAGGAAAGGGAAGGAGTCGCCACCGATCTTTATTTGGTGTGATCGGATCACCTTATTTTTAATAAAATATTTAATTTATTAAAAAAGTGCTTTTGGTCCACGAACTTTGAGAAAAGCGGGTTCGGAGGTCGATTACGTGCGAGGAAGGATTAGCACCTCACGACGCCCAAAATTGGTACCAAACTTATTGATTGATGTCCTATTTTTGAAAACTTTAAAGGATTGAAAATACAATGCTCTTTATTTTAAAATTGGAAGGGCGTTAAGACTTTCTTATTTTCGAAGAGGTAAAGCATCATGTCCGATGAAGTTAGGGCACAATACTTTAAACTCCGAAACTAAGCTCGCCTTTTGAAACTTGGTTTTTATTTGAAGAGGATCTTCCATTTATTAAATCAAATGAGAAATCGAACCCGATAAGTTAGGGCTCGATTTCCGAGATTTCGAATCTGGAAGATTGCCTCTATTTAGGAAAAGAAACTTATCTCGAAGTATCTAGATGTCGAGTCCGATAAGTTAGGCGCGACATTTCAAATTTTCGAGATTAAGCTTTTGTTTAGAAATGTATTTTTTTAAAAAGGACATTCAGTCATTTAGATTAAGCGAGAAAATCGCGGCTTAAAGGAGATATCCGTTGTTTAACATAAACGAGAAAAACCGGAACCCAGTAAGTTAGGGCTCGAGCTTCCCGAATTTTCAAACATCGAACATCATCTTTATTTTTTTGAAAATTTGATTGATTTATATTAGACAAAGTAATGATACTAACAAATTAAATGAATGTATGAATAAATCCAATTCTTATTAACGAATGAGCTAATAAATAATGAAGTAAGAATAACAATAATAAAATCACGAAGCAGATAGGATGATGATAATAATAACACCATGAATAAAAAATAAAAAATATGATAAATAATTGAAGTGCTTTAAAGTATTAAAAAGTAAAGAGCAATAAACGAATAAATAATAAGTAAATGAAATGACAAATAAATAAATAAAATAACAAATAAATAAGCAGTGAATAAAATAAAGCAAAATTCATAAATGGCGAAGATTAAGCAATTAATAATGAAAATAATAACTTACTAATAAATGAACAATAATAAAATAAATAAGAGTGGTAATAATAAAATAAAATAGTAATAGTACTAGTAATAAAGTAATAGAAATGGTAAATAATAATAATAATTAATAATAGAGGATAAAATAATAATAATAATAATAATAATAATAATAATAATAATAATAATATGGTGTGGTAGTATATGATATTATAGTAATAATAATAATAAAATAATAGTAGTTATAAATAATCAATAAAAAACATTAAATAATAATGATGATTAAAGGGGAGGCCAAATTGAATTAAAATAAAATTAGGGGCGGATTTATAATAAAAGAAAGGAAAAGGACCGTATTGTGATACTGCGAAAATATGGGGAATGGGAGCAAATTTACCCAAAGCGCCTAAACGCAGCGTTTAAAAGGACTAAATTGTAATCGTCAAGCTTCGGGCCAAATAGCAAAATTGAAAGACTTAATTGTAAAATAAAAAATACGGAAGGATTGCGTGCATAAATTTTCCATTTTTTCGCAAAACACGCGGATCCTTTGGAGCAGTCGGTCGCCCATGAAACACGATGAACGACGTCGTTTTGGGGCCATTGACGTCGAGCCCTAAGCGCGTCGTTTTAAATGTTTATAAATTCCATTTTTTGCTTTTTTTTCATTTGCGTGATCTTTTAAAAAAAACTTTAACTTTCTTTTTGTTTTCTCTGTAGGGAGAGGGTGGCGCGATTCCGGTGAGGCACTTGCCATTCATAATCACCGTGGCCGAGCTCGGCCACCGCCACTGTGGCGGGAAAGGTAAAAAATTTATTTATTTTTATTTTTTATTTTATCTTTGCCGATCTAACCTCCTTTTTGTTTTTCAGTAAACCTAGGGGAAGAAAACCCCCACTTTTCTCCCGATTCCGGCTTCGACGACGGAGGGGAGACTCCGACGACGTATCCCGGGGTTCAGGTAAGTTTTATCTCCCCTTTGGCTATTGTTATTTGTAAAAAAAATAAAATAAAAATTAAAAAGAGAAACAGTAAACAGATAAGAAGAAGGAAATAAAAAGTAGCATTCGATTATAAAATGAGAACGGGAATGTTTAAAAAAACCACCTTCTATTGCTTTGGTTCCTGATTTCTAATGATTGTTGTATTCAAAGTCTCTGTTGATGTTTTTTTTTTTTTTTTTTCTTCCCCTTTTTTACAATGTTTCTTGTGGCTTTATAGCCAAATCCCAATAAAAGATAAATTGTTTCTGTTTGTTGTCTTTGTTATGTGCCCTCGTTTACATTTTGTAGGCTTGGTGCGTGGAGGCTGCAGGCAGGCGGGGGGGGGGCGGAGTCGGAGGTCGGGCCAAGGCTAGAGTTTTTTGTTCGTTTGTTTTTTGTTGTTTTCGATTTGTTTGAGTGTTGGGTGGGTTTGGTTTTAGGTTTATTTGAGCCTATTTTTGTTTTGTTAATGGGCCCCGTTTTTTGTTCAATTGGGCTTGTAATTTTATTGTTGGTAATTGGGCCCGGGCAATTTGGGCTCTACAATAATATAATAATAATATAATATTAAACATAAAAAAATCTCAGATTTTCTTCACAATAACCGCCTCAACTAAACAAAATGGCTTAATTCCCATTTTGGTCCTTTATACTTTCTTTAATCTATAATGAAACTTTTACACCTTTTTCAATTTAGTCTTTTCATTTAATTACATATCCAAACGTTAAAATTTCTCAACTAAACTTTAATAATAACTTAATGACACTCCATAAATATTTCTAAAAATATTTATGGCTCATTTTATGAATTCGAGATCTCAATACCTCGTTTTTGGCCCAATTTTTCTAATTAATTCTTTTAGTTCACAAAATTTACTAATTTTAAAATATTTCTAAAATCACACTTAACTTATAATTATCGATTAACAAAATTTCCTAACTTTTTCGTCGATTTAATGATCTCAAATCACTTGTTCCAACACTATTGAAATTGAAATACATTACAACTGCAATAGTAGTGAAATTGGAAATAAAATGAGTAAAGATTAATGATGTCATTTAGTTATAGTCCGTTAGTTAATTGGTTTGGTATTTGTTTATGGTGTTAATACTTGGACTTTGGCTTTTGTTGGTTTTGCATTGTTGTATTGGGTAGATGGATTGGCGAGGCAAAAGCTATCGAGCAGCGATAATGCGGTGATGCTATTGGTATTTGCGATGGTTTCATTTGGTCTTTGGTTATGTGTTGGGATCATTTCAGATCTTGATGCTCAGATATCTTTGGTGGCGTGAGCCTCACCGCATTGATTACTATTCCAAATTGGCCTTTCTTCAACCACCACCCACTCAAGTGGTTGGATCCAAGCGAGGTCGAATGGCATCCCAAGCCACAAGTAGCTGTGAGTTCAAAGAATAAATCCACCAAGAAGTAGGGTCATTTTGGTTTCATCTTAGCATCATTAGAAAGTTGCTAGGGGTATGAATTGATGTTTTCTGCTTTCTTTCCATCTAGTCGGCTAGGTTTCTCAAAGTTTTGAACTATAATAAACAATTAGTTGAAGAGAACCCCTTTATGCAACTCTTTATCTTCCTTCTTTTGCCTTGATCAATCAGTTGAAGAGAATCTTCATTTGCATCTATTCTCCTCCTCTTTATTCTTGATGCTTCTGAGACATATTACATCATTGATTTGCTATCCAACGCTGAAAAGCCTCTGTTTAGCTGGCTGCAGAAGAGTGTATACCAAACAAAACTTGACAAATCCCATAGTGTCAAAGACTTGAGAGGCTAGTAGCAAGTGGGCAGATCAAGTTCACATTCTCTTCCATGGAAAAAAAAGGTTAGGAACCTTATCATTTACACACAAAGTAAGAAGGCAATGAATTTTCTACTGGTTTTCATTCTTTGTTGCTCGTACAACTGGGTCATTTTCTAAGTCTAGGTTATCGTCATCATTAAGTTTGGATAATATTATTAATTTTTAGTATTAATTGTGGTTTGGAAGTTTATTTATAATTATTCAATCCTTGTTTTTTATTTTTAACACAATTACAAAATTTAACTTTGGTTGTTTTTATTTTATGACGGTTAATAATGTAACTTCATAATTGAGTATTATTATATATTTAATTTAATTTATTTATTTATAAATAAATTATTGTAATATATGTAAAAACAATTTAAAATATAAAAATTTATTAATATATATAAAATTTATTAATATATGTAAAAATAGCTTTTCCGGAAAATATTTTCAGGAAAACTGCAAAACAACACAAAATATTTTATATAGATTCATCCAAACACCAGAAAATATTTTCTGTAAATCATTTTCAAAAAATAAATTATTTTCCAGAAATCATTTTCCGAAAAATATTTTACTGACAAACAAACGGAGCCTTAACTTCTAGAATTAAAGAAACGAATAATTAAATGTTTAATTAAAATAGTTTTTTATTAAATATGAACGTGAATAAATCATTATTTCTAAAAACAAATTTAGCCAAATGAGCCTTGGAAGGAAATTAATTAGGTAATGTAGTTTTCAGGAGAGTAATTTGTGATGAGAATGGGAATAGGTGTCTGGCTATAAACGTTATTTAGGAAAGTGTTCGGTCATTAATGTCGAACTTTAGATTATTTTGGACGGTCTCAAGCTAACTCAATGTAGAGGTTACGAGGCCTTTGATAATGGAATAATCAAATCTTATAGTTTGGAGGTTGTTAAAGCTAATCAAGAATGCGTTTCTAATAATCTAACACGTCGAATTATACTTTGATTAGACGTATACAAAATATTTTAGCACAAGAAAAATGATGGCTCTTGCTTTATATTCTTAGAGAGCAAAATCAAGCTACAGACTATTTAGCCAAACTAACTTTAATAAAAAAAAAAGAATTGTAGATTTTTTATACCCTTCCTATGTCGTTTCTAACCTTTCTAAAATTAGACAAGTTAGAGTATATTTTTCTTTTCCTAGTAATTCTATATAATTAATTAGTTGATATTTTCACACACACACAAAAAAAAAAGCACAAAATCAATCTTAGATAAATAAAGGCTCAAGTTCATTATTTATCTGTTTATATTTATTTGACCTAATTGAAAATATTATAATATATTTAAAATCTTGTATAAAATTATAAAGGATGTTAAAAATCATTAAAGATTATAAATATTGTTAACTATGAAAAGATTTGTCAAAATAGTCAATTATAAACCAAAATATCACATGTTATTAAGGACTAAAATAAAAATTTCTTGAAAACACTTCTCACTCTCTTCTTTTTTTAATTTTATTTTAACTATTAATTATTATTATTTTTTACCATTTTTATAATATATATTTGAATTGTGTTTGGAATGAAGCAGAAACAATTATATATGTTACATCAAAAGAGGCTTAGATGTCTATTTCTCCCTCTTTTAAACAAAAGTTTTTGGTAATGGAGCAGTTTTATTTATTTATTTATTTTATTTTTGCTTTTGGGACTTCAATTGTGTTCATATATATATATATATTAAGATGTAAATTGATTTATTAATTTTATTAAGAGTTTTTAATCCCTTTTGCCAAAAATATTTATGGTTTTTACAAATTTAAATAATCTTATAATTTTAATATCAAATTTATAATAAAATCTAAGTTAAAAATATTCAAAATTCTTTCTTAAATCTATTGAGGACTAATACCAAATGACAACAACTTTCATAATTTAACCCATGCATTTACCTATTTCTAAGTAAATGTTAATGCCAAATCAAATTTTTATATATATTTTTAATAATATCATTGTAGATTATGATCATATATATATATTATACATAATATTTAGAACTATTTAAAGTCTCTCTCAACTCATAAATAGAAAGATAATACGTTTTAATACATTCAACCTTACATTCTTCTATATTAACAATAACACTCATGTTAATTGAATTCCCATTCTATCAGCAAAATTTACTACTTTTAATTTTGTGTTAATTCATTAATTCGGGGTTTCTGTGGTAAATCCAACCTTAAAAACATTTGTGCTAAAAATCAATTTTAGTCGACCAATAAGAATCAAGCAATCAAACCATCACGATCCGTGGCTTCCCTCTATAATCTAATCCCAACCGTCCTTTTCCTCTCAGAAAACACAACTTGTGACAGTTTTTACCGTCAGATTTCGTACAAAAGAAACACACGGATAGTAAATCCTAACCGTCGGATCAACTTCATTAACAAACCCCACAACATTCTATAAATACCTCTTAATTGCATTCTTTATCAAACCTTTGAACCAGAAGATCATAAAGCGTTTGTCTTTGATTTCAGAGTTAGTAACCTGCTCTCGCTCTCTTAGCTTTTATTTATTTGTTTATTTTTATAATAAATTAGGGTTTGTAAATTCTGATTCTTTTAATTTGTTTTTGTATTTCATGTAGTGTAAGTTGAATTAGGGAAATAGGGGAGGTAAGGTAGAATTAGGTTGAAGTTTTTATAATTAGGTTGAATTTTTTATAATTAGGGCACTTTTATTCTGTTCTGAGTTCATTTAGGACCTTCGACATCTGTTTTAATTCCTTTTCTGATTTTCATTTTTGGCTTAGAAGTTTTCTAGTTTGAAAATTAGGGCTTTTGGGAATTATACAGTAATTATCTAAGATCTGGCTTTTCTGTGTTATGTTTGGTTCATGAGAAAATGTATTTAGTTTTTTTATTTTAATTGTCTTCTGAAATTATTCATAACTTTGCAGAGATGGCCCGTACCAAACAGACAGCCCGTAAGTCGACTGGTGGGAAGGCTCCAAGGAAGCAACTTGCTACCAAGGTGATTCATTGTATTGCATTCAAAACATTATACGGTTTACCAAATTTGAGCTTTCTTGTTCTGAAATGACCTTATGATATATCTCTGTTGTATAACAGGCTGCCCGTAAATCTGCCCCAACCACCGGTGGTGTGAAGAAGCCTCATCGCTACCGTCCTGGAACTGTTGCTCTTCGGTATTCTTTCATATTTAAATTACATTTTTTGGCTCTTATGAGTGGGTGTTTCGTTTTATGGGTTTTTGACATATTATAATTTATTTGTACAGTGAAATTCGTAAATACCAGAAGAGTACTGAGCTTCTTATAAGGAAATTGCCTTTCCAGAGGCTTGTTCGTGAAATTGCCCAGGACTTCAAGGTACAAAATATCTCTATTCTTGTGTCTATTCCTTGACCGTTGATGCTATCAACTTTTGATTGACAACCCCTGTTACGGTCTCTGTTTGCAGACTGATTTGCGTTTCCAGAGCCATGCTGTTCTAGCTCTCCAGGAAGCTGCAGAGGCATACCTTGTGGGTCTTTTTGAAGACACTAACCTTTGCGCGATCCATGCCAAGCGTGTAACAATTATGCCCAAGGACATCCAGTTGGCTCGTAGGATTAGAGGAGAGCGTGCTTAATTTCCTAGTGTGTGGATCAGTCGCTTAGAAAGAAGAAACTATTGTTTATTTTTAGGCAAATGTATTGGTTTTTTGTTTTCTCTAATCATCTTTTAGGCCATGATGGTAGTGGTAGGCTTAATGTGATGTGATGGTAAAGTGTGGCGTCTGATATGTTAATGGACAATAACTCATGTCTGGTATAGTCTGTTTAAATGTGTTTTTGCTTAATCAAAGGTTCTTTGCCACACGGTAGTGGCTTTGGTTGTTTATTTGTTGCGAGTCGAAACTTTTTAGTCGTGTCAGTTCTTGATTTGGGTTAAGGATGTGTTGTGGAGGGCACGAAGTTTTTGATTTGTTTGGGTAGTAACGTGAACTCATGAGCATTTTATTGAATTGGCTCCGAATTTCCGGGAATGATTAATCAAATAGCCATTAACCGAACTAAATGACAATAAAAAATGTGTCCATTTGGGACGTGGGCTGCTTTTATATTTTTATTTATATTGCTTATGGTCATGTTGGATAGGTTAAAATAAATATGTAGTGTTGGTGCATTTTAATTTTTAATTCACACGGTGTGAATATCAAATAGTGGTATGAAAATCCAAATGAAAAATTTTAAATTATAAAATGCAAAATAATGTCCTAACATGGAATTGATTTACATAAGTTGAAATAGTTCAAGCTCTCATTTAAAAGTTAGATTATCTTGTGGGAGGCCTAATGTCTTTCCAACGTGGATGGTTGGTATTAAAAACAAGTTTAATAAAGAATTAAATGAGGTCCAAGAAATAAAATGAAACTGATCGAGTCCTTAGTGGAAATGAAAGTGGGTTGACATACGTGTTTTGTTTATATCAATGTCAACATTCATTTGTCGTAATTCAAAACATGATTAAATTATAAAAGAATGAACACTTTATAAAAGTATTTAAAATTACAAAAGTATAATTATTAATTTTATTACAAATTCTAAAGAATTATGGAACTTCATTAGAATCATAAAAAGGTTATAATATTTTAAAATTCTAAAGAAATTGTGAAATTATAATTACTACTAAAAGGTCAAAATAATCACAGGACTAAAATAAAATTTGGCACAAATATATATGTGCAATTAATATTCATAGTTCCAAATTAGTGTTGATATTTCATCCCACCATCGAAACACATTTTTACTTTTTATTCTTTCATAATTTTTATTCTTTCAAGGATTTTATGATTTTTATAATAATTATTATTTTACTATTTTTTCGTAATATGATAAATGATGTTCAAAACAAATTTAAAACATATATATATATATATATATACGTCGGTAATGAAAATATATCGCAAATAAAAGAGAAATAAAATAAAGAACACACAAATTTTACGTGGAAACCCTTTCGAGAAAAAAAATTACGGGCAGAGGAGAAGAAAAATAACTATGTTGAATTCGAATCAATTACAAGTGGAATAGACTATGTCTATTTATAGGCTTGTAAAACCATATTTTAATATGAGTATAGTAAGACTGAAACACCTTATTCTAATCAATATAAAATAGATGGAGTTTATAGGGATTCTTCTTTTATTTTATTTTAGCATTGTATTTTATTTAAATAAAAGATTCAGGTCACTAAATTCTAACAATATATATATATATATATATGCCCATATTTAAATGAACTTGAGAGTTTATTTGTCTAAATTCATTTTAGACGAGCATTATCATATTATTTTAATTATTTTTTCTTAAATAGATATTTATATCTCATGGCATGTGTTAACTTTTCATTGCTTTTATTAGT
The DNA here is from genome assembly GCA_025506655.1 of Gossypium rotundifolium. Lineage (NCBI taxonomy): Eukaryota > Viridiplantae > Streptophyta > Magnoliopsida > Malvales > Malvaceae > Gossypium > Gossypium rotundifolium. Next base: position 130,346,221 of record CP106723.1, read on the forward strand.
CATGTTAGCTATCCTTAATGGTCCAACCGATTAATGATAGTTTTGTTAATGGAAGGGCTTAATAGATTTCTTCTTTGCCATTACAAGCTCAATTGGATGCCCATTTTTTTGAATGAGAGATTGATTTGTTTAATTTTTTACTAAAAACTTTTAGTTTCATTTGTTGAAAAAATCATATTTTATAATTTTAAATAATCATATAAATTTCATCTCAAAATTATAATAAAATCAAAATCCAAAATTTTCAAATTTATTGTTTTTATTGAAATCTAAGTAGTCTTCAACTTATATGGGAATTGTAAGTAATCTTGTCATATCAGGAACATTTTAAAGTACTCTTAATAAGCGTACATGAAAGGTGAAGTTCAAATTGAACTTATGCATGCCATTGATGGTATACATAATCGTTCAAACTAGGCCTAATCCATAATACCAACCTCATATTTTATTTAAAATTTTCTGTTAGCTCGAACTAGTTTAAATTTGCTTGTACTATTATTTTTGGAGGATTACATATTTTTTGATGATAAACAAGCAATCGAATTACATCAAATTAAATTGTTCGAAAGCACTACTAGATTTATCTTGTTGGAAAATTTTTAAGACTTCATTAGGGGCGTCATCATAAACCTGTAAGCCTGTTTTCTGTAACACCCCTAACCCCTATCCGTCGTCGAAATAGGGTTATGAGGTATTACCGATCACTCACTTCATAACATATACATATCTCATACATTTGGACATTCAAATACATATGTTATTCAAACACAATCATATTGTACCTTGCAAGGCTCTACGAGGCCTTAAAACATGCTTAAAAGTGGTTCGGGACTAAACCAAACATATACAAAAATTTCCAGAACTTAGAATAATTTTCACATTTTCAAACATCACACGCCTGTGTGGACAGGCCATGTGCCTCACACGGCTTTCAGACACACCCGTGTCACAGACTGTGTGGAAACAGTGCATACATACTGATTTGGTCACACGGTCACCAGACACACCCGTGTGCCTAGGCCATGGAACACACTGACTTGTTTTATTTAAGCAGTAGGGGTCACACGGTTGAGACACATGCCCATGTTCTCAGGCCGTTTGGCACGAAATTAGGCTTGATTTAAGCCATAATTCTCACCCTCCTCATGCATACTTAAACCACATCATTTTGTACCATTTCAATACCATTAATAGGCAGCCAAAACATTCCAAATACACAAGCTATAATCATCATTATAACCTATTTTATTAATGCAATATTTTCCAATTCAAACATCAATTCATACCTCAAAAAATGAACCAATTCATCAACTCAATTTTTATGCATTTCTTAAGCAAATACTCATCATCTATCAAATGACCATATGAATAACTTAAACCATTATTAAAACGGCCATATACACTTAGATCATTTCAACCAAATCTCATAACAATTCTAAGCTATTTAGCCAATATCAAGTTTATCAAAATATACTAAATTCCACATTCATAATCAACCATTTCAAATAGCCAAATACATTCCAACCATAATATCAAATACCATATGGCTATACATGCCATATAACCAAGTCATAAAGGTATAAATACCGAAATCATTAACCAAATAGTGTGATGCGATCTCCGCCGACTTCTAACCCGAACAATTCTCCGAAAATCTATAAACATAGGAAAAACACACAGAGTAAGCTTTGAAAGCTTAGTAAGCTCGTATCTTAATAAACTTAATATAACAAATGATTTCAATACAATGCCATAAGCATACTATGCTATCTCAAATGTTAGAACACAAATTATCTCAAGTTTATAACATAATTTCGTCCCAAATCATCACCATTCATTAATATACTTACTTACTTACTAACTTTAGCTTTTACAAGTTTATTCAATTCGATTCTCATATAACATTCAAGTCTCACTTTCATATAACCAAATGAGCACATTATGGGAAATAACATATTTAATCACGTATCTTTCTCATATGAATCACCTATCATCACTTATACCCAAATTCACCTTTCATTCATATAGTATCTGACAATTTCACATATGCCACTTTATAAATCATATCTTATTCATTTGTTCATGTTTCATTTGCACATATTCACAATTCATTTACATACATATCACATAACATTCTTTGCACACATACTTACCTTTTATTATCAAATATTGTATACATTTCAACGTACTTGAATCGGAATGTCGTTCACCCATTCATTTATTTCTCAGAATGCCCGTTGAACCGTTTGAAATTAATAAGGATACTCGGATAGTCGAAAATCTAGTACAATGCCAACGTCCCATACGTGGTCTTACATGTAATCATATATTGATGCCACTATCTCAGACAGGGTCTTTCACGAATCAAATACAATGCCAACATCCCAGACATGGTCTTACACGAAATCATATCTCGGAATCCTATGTCATGACATATGCATCCTCTACTATTCTTAGGGTTCGTACGGGGATTTTCAGACGTCGTCACGTTATCGAAACTTTCTCATATTCATATATTCTGCTTCTTGAACAATTCAATATCATAATAACATATATACATAACTTATTCAAAATACATATATATATATATATATATATTTTTACGTTACCATTTAGCATTGAATTCAATCACACAATAATATGCATTTATAACATGATTTCGTAACGTCTATTAAAATACGAACTTACTCATTCGTTGTAACAACGAATTAAGTCGACTAATATGATGCTTTGTTTTCCCCCGTTCTAGATCCGAATCTCATTTTTTTCTCAATCTATATAATAACAAAATTTACTTATTTAATCATTAATTCATTCAATTTAACACAATTTACATATTTTGGAAAAATTATACTTTTGCCCCTATTATTTCACATTTTTTGCAATTTAGTCCTTATCACATAAAATCACATGCAATTTCATCCTACCCATGCTTAGCCGAATTCTTCTTATTGCCTTAGCAGCCCAAATTTTCCAAATAATCATACTTTTAACCACATAATTTCAATATTCCACAATTTAATCCCTAATTTGCATTTTCATCAAAAATCACTTTATAAAATATGAAAATCTAACATCAAATATTCATATTTCACCATTAAACATCAAAGAACACATAAGCTCATCAATGGAAACAATCAAAATCTTTAACAGTTTTGAAATCGAAGACACGGCCTAGCTAGTACTAGTTGCAACGATCACAAAAACGTAGAAATTATTAAAAACCGAGCAAAATTGCACTTACAAGCATGAAATTATGTTGGCCGAACCTTAACAACTCCCATGGCTTCTTTCTCTTCGATGAAGATGAAGTAAAAATGATGATATGCATGTTTGGTTTCATTAAAATAATCTTTAATAATAAACTTACTAGATTATCCTTAAAATAAAACCATTAAACATGCATAAATAATACCCATAAATGTCCATTCACACTTCAAATGATTAATTACCATTTGAGGACCCCCACTTGAAAAACCATAACTAATAAACACGTTTAGCCTATAGAACTGAACTTTTACACTTTACGCGATTTAGTACTTTTTAATTAAATCTAATACACAAACGCTAAAATTTTCACACATATAATTTAACATGCTGTAGACATCAAAAATATTATTAAAATATTTTTCTGACTCGATTTATGGTCCCAAAACCACTGTTCTGACTAGAGTTTAAACTGGGCTGTTACATCTTCCATCCTAAACTCAACTTAGCCAATTAGTCAGCAACTAGATTAACCTCCCTAGGAACATACCTAATCCACCACTGTCCTTCAATTCTTGTAATCCGTTGGACCCTCCTGAGCACCGTGATTCCTGAATCCACCGTCACACTACCTTGTAAGGCTCTAACTACCTCTAGATTTTTGGTTTAAATCCTAACTCTTTTAAAACCTTTGCTAAGCAAAATAAGTATACCATCTAAAATACCCCATAGTTATAGTCTAAAAAATTGTGCATTTTCCTATATAGTGATTATACCCCAAGATCCAATTCTCATTCTAGTCACACAACACTCCACCATCAAAAAAAAATTACAGAACCTCTATCCGCTGCACCATCAGTGAATAAGTGTACCCACTTACCTATCAAGGGTGCTCGAGTATCAAAAGTATGTTCATTTGCTTGTATCCATTATAGCTTAACTCATACTATTGTGCCCAACTATAGGAAATTTTAACAATTTTAAGACTGTTCCAAGGAAAACCTTGGAAGATAAACAAATTCCTATTCTTCTAGATGCGACAGGCAATTAGCCCAAAAAGTCAAGACCAAATTATTCCTCATCTAGGCAACCTTGTGGAACAACAAATGTTAGAATTAAAGCAATCCTGTAGAGTTCCAGAGAAAAAATTGTGATGTTGATCAAGTGGGGCAATATTTATCCACACTTTTTTCGCTGCCGAACAATCCCGAAGCACATGAAGAGTATCCTCTGTTTCATGTTCACATAACGAGCAAGAGCTATTATACCCAATTCCCCATCAAGTTCGCTCTGCATTAGTAAGTAGCCTTTGCTTAAATATCAACCAAAGGAAACTTTTGACTCTCTACGACCCTTAATATTTCCATGTGTTCTTCCATAAGCCATCTCTAGAATTCCAAGAATTTTCCTTTAAAGACCAAAGGGCACTTCGAATAGAAAAGGACCCTGGCGCCGTACGTGTTCGAATAACCTTATCCGATTCCGAAGGAGGGTGAGGAGGAGGAATACTTACTATTTGCCTGACCACATCCTTTGACAACTATATGCGAAAAAGGTCAAGATTCCAAGTTCCATCCGGTGTAACCATTTCACTAAGAAGGCAATCCAAATTAAGATTATGAGGAGCATGTATTTGCATTATCAAAGGACCTACTGTTGGAACCCATAAATACTTCCAACAACAAATGATATTACCATTTCTTATTGACTAAGATAAATTCCCTCGAAATAAGGGTCATACCTTAGAAAGGGTCCTTGAGCATTTACTTTTAGCAATGCTATCCTGTAATTGTTCTTTCAAATCATACTTCGGTCAAAGGACTTGTACCCGTAAGGCACTGTCCTGAGATACCAAATTCTCCCAATCTTCATAAAAGAACAAGGTGTTTTGATCTCTCATATACCGAAGTCCAAAACCACCACGAGACCGAGGATGACTGATGGAGTCCCACCCAACTCATGTCATCTTCATATTTTTTTAAATTACACATTTGTATCTCATGTTTAATAGTTTTTTATATAAACATTTTTCTTTTATTAAATTGTTAAATTAAACCCATCTTTCTTGCACAAAAACTCGCCCCACTCAAAATTCCAATTTCAATTTCTTCTCATGTAATAATAATTGAGTATTTTGCTGCCATGCTCCTTCGCTTTTCCCTCCAATCCACACCCATAATCTCTCCCTCTCTTCTCCCCATATTTCATATTCCTTTCGGTTTCAAAGCTCTTCTTTACCCAGCTAAGTACCACTCCTTCTCTGCTCCCCGTGTCTATGATTGCAACGTTAGGATCCGGGAACTTTCGCGGGCGGTAACATTAAAGCTGCCCGCCAACTGTTCGATAATATGCCAACTCCCGACGTCGTCTCCTGGAATTCTATCATTACCGGCTACTGGCAGAATGGGTTTCTTCAGGAATCGAAGAAACTTTTTATTTCAATGCCTGATAGAAATATACTCTCCTGGAACTCCATGATCGCGGGTTGTGTTGAAAATGGATACTTAGATGAAGCTTTCCAGTATTTTAAAGCAATGCCTGAGAGGAATACCGAATCGTACAATGCGATGATGTCAGGGTTTATAAGATGGGATAGAGTGAAAGAAGCTGAAATGCTTTTCCAAGAAATGCCTAGAAAGAATGTGATTTCTTATACAGCAATGATGGATGGGTATATGAAGGTAGGGGAATTTGAGAAGGCGAGGGCTTTGTTTGATGAGATACCGTCTAGAAATGTTGTTTCTTGGACGGTGATGATTAGTGGGTATGTTGATAATGGCAGGTTTGATGAAGCCAAGGAGTTGTATGAGCGGATGCCCAATAAGAATGTTGTTGCTATGACGGCTATGATAACTGGATATTTTAAGGAAGGGAAGGTGGAGGATGCTAGGACCTTGTTTGATGGAATTTGGTGCAAAGATCTACCCTGTTGGAATGCAATGATAACAGGTCTGTTTGCTTCTTTATCTACAATAGAGTGTCTGTTTTGCTATGTTTGATGATCATATAATGACAAAATTGGAATAAACTTGTAGTAATCGTACTTTGATCCGAATCAGAAGATGTAGAGTAGCTGCACTGTGTTCCTTTCATTTCTTGAGGGAAAAAATGCTTAGTCTGTAGTAGTTGAAGCAGAATATAGTTTACAATGGCTTTGCAAACATCTGATACAAAAAAGTGTCGTGGTTGTTGACTTTGGAAATATTGCTTTAGATATTGAAAAGCTAAAGATCCTTTTAGAAGGAAGATTACATTTTTTTTTTTCAAAAGTTTGAAGGCTAAGGTGATTGTAATATATGGTGCAGGTTATGCACTAAATGGGTTCGGAGAGGAAGCACTTAAGTTGTGTTCAGAAATGGTTAAGCTGGCTATCCAACCGGATATTTTCACCCTTGTTTCTGTTTTCACTGCTTGTTCTGGTCTTGCATCAGTTAAGGAAGGCAGGCAAATGCACGTGCTTGTTATAAAATATGGCTTTGAATCAGATGTTTCTTTGTGTCATTCCTTGATTACTATGTATAGTAAATGTGGTAGCATTCTTGATGCTGAGCAAGGTTTTAGACAAATGAATGGAGCATGCCTTGTTTCATGGAATACAATCATTTCTGCATTTGCGCAGCACGGTCTCTATGAAAAGGCTGTTGATTTCTTCAACCTGATGGAAGTGGTTGGTGTTAAACCAGATGGGGTAACTTTTCTTAGTTTATTATCAGCTTGTGGTCATGCAGGGAAAGTAAATGAAAGTATGGACTTCTTTGACCTAATGGTAAAAGAATATGGGGTTTGTCCTGGACCTGAACACTATTCTTGCTTGGTTGATATACTGAGTCGAGCAGGTCAGCTGGAAAAGGCATCAAAAATAATACGATCGATGCCTTTTGAAGCTGATGCTGGAGTCTGGGGTGCACTTTTAGCTGCCTGCAGTGTTTACTTGAATGTAGAATTAGGGGAATTAGCAGCTAAGAAAATTGTGGAATGGAATCCACATCATTCTGGCGCTTATGTTGTTTTGTCTAATATATATGCTGCGGCTGGCATGTGGGATGAAGTCACAAGAGTGAGGCTACAGATGAAAGAGCAAGGAGTGAAAAAGCAATGTGCATATAGTTGGATGGAGATTGGTAATAAGGTGCACCACTTCCTTGGAGGGGATATCTCTCATCCGGACACCAATAAGATTCATTTAGAGGTTAAGAGTATTGGCTTACAAATGAAAGCACTGGTTAATACTGCAGAAATTGATTTGTTGTGGAGTTGTTTTGATTGACATATATCTCAATGTGAGTTGTGATTCCAGATAGAAAATGTGCATTCATTTGGTTACAAACCAACAAGGATATCTTATGCCAAGGGGGGAAAACACATTTCACTGTCTCTCTAGTCATAGAATTTCAGGAGAAACAGGGAAGCCACTACTGTTGGTAGGAACTTGTGAAAACAAGCTGTGAACATAGCCTATTGTTGTTCTACTTATCTGCTATCAACTCCTTGGTTGCTCTGTTTGTGACTGACAGCAGTGGTGACAGTTACTGATTATTTCGGCGTATGCCACAAATTTGGTGACAGGGAAGAAATTGATCTTCAGCCTTCTACTCATATACTTAGATACTATGTTGGCATAGTTCCACTTTGCATATTAACAGATAGGGAACGGATTTTATGGTGGAATTCATGCTAAAAGATAGTGTGAGTGTGTTCTACCTTAGTTGTTTCTTACCTGTGAGTGACTGTGACCAATGTCTTAAAAATTGTCTGATCAATGAAGGAACCCCTGTTTTAAAGTAGCTATGTTTGGCCTTCAATTGCATTGGCTCATAACTCTGGACAACTAGTTATGATCATCTAGATTAGGTAGGGTGGATTATGATCTGGAAGGTGGTGCTGGTGGCTGGTTCTTCCATTGGATTCTGGCTTCATTTGTTGCATTTTACCTTATCTTCGCAGGGATGGAATTGGTAGGGATTACTAGGTATCTCTTGCATACCTGTGCGGAATCATCAGAAGAGATGGGACTAACTGAATGATATACCTCCATGCAACTGAGAACACGAAAGCCGGTATCCACTGCATTTGCTTGAAGGACATCAGTAAAAATTAAGGATCTGTTCACACCATTTGTCATAGTTTTGTTTAATTCCTATTCCTTCAATCTGTTGTATATGGTAGAAAGTTGAATAGAAAATGAGATTATGGTTTTAATTGTAAATCATGTTAAGGATGAATGACGAAAGAATGGAGCAATTGGAATAGATTGTCTTACATGTGACCACTTAGTTCAAATCAACTACTTTGACCAAGAGAAGCGAAGAAGGAGAAGCTCGCTCTACTTGTAGTCGAGGGGCTCACTAGACGCCCCGTGATCATCATACTCAAACTACGTCTTTTTGCAATATTTGTTTGCAACATGTTCAGCTTGTGGTTAACACTTCATATCACATCAAACACGCTTCGGGGTTTCATACATATACCATGACTCAATTATTTGTTCTCTTTAGCCAAGGTTCAATTTTATTATTAGTCCCTATATTTTACAAAAGTTGTAGATTTAATCTTTCTGCTTTAATTTGGTCATTCTTAGTCCTTGTACTTTTCAATTATTAAAATTTTGGTCCTTACCATACAATATTTTTAATTTCACTAAGTTAAGTTACACTATTTCCAAAACTTGATGCACCAAACATATTATTATATGTATAATGTCATGTCAACTTGTTATTTCCACATAGTACTTATTAAAAACTCGGTTTATGGATTAATTGTTGTCATTTTATATCAAGCCAAAACTTTCAAAAATCGGAAAGTATAAGGACTTAAAATGATTTAATTGGAGAATGTTGTTGATCAAATTTATAATACGTATAGTACAAGGCTAATAATTGAATTTAACCAAATAGATATAAATGATACTATCAAGAGTAAAGTTTTAAAAGTTTTTTAAAATTCAAAAAAGTAAAAGAATTAACATTAATCAAATTAAATTATAAGGACTAAAGCCACAACTTTCTCAAAATACATGGACTAAGAGTAGAATTTAAGCGTTAGCCAAACAAAATAATGTAAAAGGACCCACTTCAAAAGTTATACATACCCTCTCCACTAATCACCAAAAACACTTTGAAAACTCTATCAAATTCACCATATAATATTCATTCTATACTTTTCCCAAACCACTAAAGCAATCTTTGGAGACCCATCTCAGCCGGCTGGCTAATAAGGCCTAACCCACCAATTTTCTAAACCATTAATTTAAACATTTTTCATCTACCATTTGAACCACCTTGTTTGATTGCTACAACTTTATCGTTGCGACAAAGATTCGATCACTCTTATGAGAAGGATATTTTATGTGTGGTAGTACTCCAACATTCTTAGCCTTGGTTTTAACTGATTACCCCCCCCCCCCCCCACCAACTTCGGATTTTCTTACAAAACCACCCATTTTCTTTCCCTCTAGATTTGGAACATTTTATTTAACCAATTTTATCCTTTTAGATTTTGGTCCCCTTGTTTTTCTCCAATAGGATTTTTCTTGTTCATCATAGATTAAATTTAACATTGTTTAAACTGGTTTGTTTTCACTTGTATCTGTTATTAGAAAACAATGGAGTCAGTATAATCTCAATCACCAAATCTTGTTTATTTTTAGAATCGTTGCCCCCCAATGGTGCTTTTTCTAAAAGAACAACCCCTTCCTCCCAACAAATAAAAAAAAAAAAAAAAACACTTCAACATCAACATTTTCATGTCAATCAAAGGTATATCGATGTTATCATGTTAGTATGTTTTTTTTTTCAATGATCATCAATGTCTGAAACTTTTCATGTTTGTTTTTTTTAATGATCAGAAATGGAGGAATCAATGAATGGGTATGAAGATGAAATTGGGATGAAGTTAAGTGAAGATGTCAATCAAAGGTATACATCAATGGCGTCTATGAAAGTTGCAGACATTCGTACAGAACTTAAGAACAAGGAAAGGTACATCCAATCCTTGAAAACTGAACTTGGGAAAGCTAAAGAATTGGAAGTGAAATTGGCTGAAAAAGAAGCGTCGTTTCGTAAACTAAAACAAGAGTTGGTAAAATCAAGATTATTCGAGTCCGAAGCCATGAATTTGTTGTCTCAAGGGAAGAAGAGAATCCAGGAATTAGAGGAAGAGATTGAGAGAAGGAAAGAATCGGAGAAGAAGATGCATGATTCGTTCGTTGCTCAATCAAAAGAACATAAACAAACCCAGATTTCTTTAGAAAGATCCAAGCAAGAAATCAAGCTTTTGTTGGAAAATCTGGATAAATCTGAAGGTTCATCAGAGGTTGCATCACAGAGTTCAGTGGGGGATGATCAATTAGAGAGACATGAATTTGAGCTTCAATTGACTAAAGCTAACTCAGCTCGTGCTCTTGAAGATGAACGAGCTTCGTCGTTGAAAGCAAAGAAATTAGCTGAAGAAGTGAAGTCGTTAAAGAGTCAACTAAGATCCACCATTGAAGCTGAAGAAAACAACCAAAAGGCCATGGATGATTTAGCCTTAGCATTGAAGGAAGTGAAATCCGAAGCAAACGAAACAAAAGAGAAGCATTGTTTAACGATCCAAGAGCTCGAGAAATCGAAAGAGGAAGTCGAAAACTTGAAGCTGCAACTGAAGAACGTTGAAGAACAATACATGGAAGCAAAGAAAGAAGCTGATAGATTCAACAATACTTCAGAGAGATTGAGACTTGAAGCTGAAGAAACCCTTTTAGGATGGAATGGAAAAGAGAAGGGATTCGTTGAATGTATTCGAAAAGCCGAAGATGAAAGGAATGCAGCTCAAGAAGAGAACAAAGCATTGCTTGAAGCACTCGAGGAATCTGAAAAAATGTATAAAATAGGCAAGGAAGAGAATCAGAAACTACGGGATATAATGAAACAAGCCATAAATGAAGCTAGTGTAGCTAAAGAAGCAGCTAGTATTGCCAGGGAAGAGAATTCCCAACTCAAAGACACCATTGCTAAAAAAGAAGAAGCTTTGAATATCCTTTCACAAGAGAATGAAAGTCTTAAGATCAATGAAGCAGCAGCAGTTGAAAACATTAGGGATTTGAAACTATTGTTTTGTGAAGCAAATTGGGAAACTGAGGATCATCATGAACAAGCTACGAAACAAAAACCAGTCAATACTAGTTCTGCAGATAAGGATCATAGTAAGAAAGTAAAGCGTTATCATAAACGCAGTAGTGGTCCTTTGAGCTTGACATTCCCAGTGAGAGCAAGTGATGAAGATTCGAGTTCGGATTACTCTGATGATCCACTTAAAGGATCCATTTTTGATGTGGCTGAAACCCCAAAGTCTGCTCCTGCCGCTGGTTCAACACCAAGTGGTGGAACCCATCAGAGGAAAAAGTCAACGGATGATGAAGGAATGAATGGCGAGGAGTTTGAGGGAATTGATACAAGCCATTTTGATGAAGAAGGTGATAGGAGCACCAGAAAGAAGAAAGCTTTGTTAAGAAGGTTTGGTGATCTAATAAGGAGAAAAAATATTCCCAAAAAGGAACAACCTTCAGATCAAGGAGAAAAATAAAATGAAGTGTGTATATGATTTTCAATTTGTTTGTTCTTTTTTTTAATTGCTTTTCTTTATTTTTGTGTTTCTTATAAAAGTGTAATGTGTCTTATCATTACACAAACATTTGTTGGTAATATATACAATTAAAACGTGCATAACAAAATTAAAATTAGAAAACGATAAATAAATTAAAATTAGGTTTTGGTTACTTATAAATTTAAATTTTTTAATGTAATTGACATGTATTCAAATCTCACTAAAGTGTCTTGAATTATATAACTTATTTTAAATTTGGAAAGTTATTTTTGTAATTTTTTAATTGAGTTGGTGTCTAGTTGACTTGTCACACCTACTCAGCTAGGAATTCTATTACTATAATAGATATTTTAAGGATATGTGTCATTTTACTAATTTACATTTATATTTAGCTCTATGATTTAGTTGGTGTCACGAGTCAACCAAACATCAATTCCGTTAGAGAAATTACAGAAATGTAATTAAAACAAATTATATTATTTGAGGTACTTTTGTGTTTTTATTTAACAAAAATCAATAAAAATATGTGTATGGTAGGATTTAAACTCATACTAATTGGATTAATATTTACTATTCAACTAAAACTTCAATTATTTTTTTATAGGTTTTTTTTTTGAGAAATCCTGACTAGATTTTATTCAATCTGGAGTTTGAGCAAAATGAAAAGTCAAGACCAACAGTACCTCATAGGCCTGTGACTTGGCCCATAAACAATAAAAGTAAAAGGAGGCCCAAACTGAAGAGAGGCCTAAAGGAAAAGCAAACAGAAATTAAAATTCAAAAAAACCCATCAATCCTAAGTCAAATTCAGTCGGTGTCAAATAGCTGGCGTCCATTGAATTCTTACGTTCCAAGTTCCAAGAAACTTATACCAGTCTTCAAAGCAATAGCAGTTTCCAAAAATCAATTCATTTCTGTTTTCTTTTCTTCTGTATCTTCTTCCTGCTTCCTTCAGTCCGGATTTCGCTTCCATCTTTCCTCCATTCTGCTCCGCAGGCGCCTAAAGCTTGCTTCTTCCAGGTATGTCTCCTCTTCCTTCCTTAAAGCCTCCGTCGCTATGTCATGTGCTGGGCCATTTTCTGATCTGAGTACAAACTGGAAGCAACTTTCCTGAAAAAATTGCCTCTTTCGTTTAATATCTCGAACGATTGCCCCTAATATTGATTTATCGACTGCTTATGTGTTGCATTTTCTAATGACTATTTTGGAATCCCCTATGATAACACTAATTTGAAACCCCAATAAGATCCCTGACTCTACTGCCTGTAAACATGCATGTGCCTCCGCCATGAATGGGGATGAAATTGTTGAGTGGATTACTGCTTTAGAGACGAGTAACTCACCCGTCTCCCCCCTTACAACTAGACCCGATGCCGATCTTAAGGAACGACTATCAAATGCTGCATCAAAATAAATGGTTGCTTCCGCCTTCCTTAAAATCAGACTCTGACGTCTGTTATCCCTTAAGGTAACTGATTTTTCTTTCGACCCATCAATTTCTGTTATGTAGAAATTAACTTTGTTTGCTAAATCTTCCCCTGTTGTGGTTTTCCCCTCATGCACCAACTTATTTCTGGAGCTCCATATCATCCAAACAACACAGCAAAAAAGTCTACATTGAATGCCATTTCCTATAGTAAAACCCCAGGTGAGCCAGATCCATATGTCTGTTATTGCATTATTCGTGACCCATAAAAGATTAAGATTCTGCCATGTTTCTAATGCTGTAAGACACTACCTAAAAATGTGGAGACAATCTTCTTCTGCAGTTCGACACCGAGGGCAGGAACTATCAGAGATCACTCTTCTTAGCCTTAAAGTCTTTCGAGTAGGGATAAAATTCCATGATAGCGCCAGATAGTTATGATAGTTTTCGATGGCAGATGTAAATTCCATAGTTTTCTGTAGATATTTGTCATTTCGATTTATGATAAATAATCTCTAGGTGCCAAAGTAGCATCTTGTAATAGTTTATAAGCACTTCTGACTGTAAATTCGCCCGAGTTTTCTCCACTCCAGACTTGGAAATCTTCATGTGTCTCTTCCGCCAAAGGAATTTGTAGAACCTTCTGTGCAATATTTTCTGGGAAGGTATGTTCAATAAGATCAGCTTTCCACTTTCTTGTTGTTGAATCTATTAAGTTTGAAACTAACTCTATTTATGTACTTTTGGTGTTATCATTGCTTTGGGTGCTGTCAACTCCTAGAATCCAACGATCATTCCAAATAGAAACTTGATCTTCTTTCCAATACGCCATCCCAGTCCATCTTGCAGTAACCCTTTTACTGCCCATACACTTTTCCAGGTAAGAGAAGGTAAATTCCTCAACTGTGCATGTATGAAATCTGAATTTGGAAAATATTTAGATTTTAAAACATGTGCTAATAGAGAATTCGGATAATTAATAAGCCGCCAACCCTACTTGGCTAATAATGCAACATTAAATTGATCAAGATTTTGAAAGCACAAACCACCTTGTTCTTTTGCGATACATAACTCCTTCTATATACACCAATGAATACCTCTTTTACCTTGATCCTTCTGCCACCAAAATTTTGCAATGAGGCTTTCTAACTAGGCACATAGGGATTTAGGAAGCAAAAAATAGGCCATTGTATATGTCGGGATAGCTTGTAGAACGACCTTTATAAAAACCTCTTTTCACCTTACGAAAGATGTCGAATACTCCAATTGTCAATTCTCTGTTTAAACCTGTCTTTCAAGTTTTGAAAAGCTTCTTTCTTCCTCCTACCCACTATATTCGGTAATCCAAGGTAACGCTCCGGATCATTTAAACTCTGCACCCCTAGCATTCGAGTAACTAAACTCTTTTCTTCCTCTCGTGTGTTTGAGCTAAAGAAGACTGTCAATTTATAAAAATTCACTTGTTGTCCCGTAAAATTTCCACATTCATGCAGGATCTTTTTAATGAGACCTGCTCCTCTTTCATTAGCCTCTTCGAATAAAATGCAATCATCAGCGAAAAGTAAATGTGAAATTTGTGGACCGCGCCTACTCGCTTTAACCCCTTTTAAGTGCCATTTTTTGGTTGCCTTTCTCATTAGGCTGGATAAGCCTTCTTCACATATTAAAAATAAAAATGGGCTAAGTGGATCTCCTTGCCGTAATCCTCTCGACGGACGAAAAGTGTCCCCTGCTTGACCATTAAGAATTACTGAATAGGAAACAGTAGATATACATTTCATAATAGAATTAATCCAATTTGGATCGAAACCCATTTTTCTCATGATTTCATGTATACAAGACCATTCAACTCTGTCATATGCCTTGCTTATATCCAGCTTGATTACCATCCATCCCTTTTTACCTAATTTTTTCCTCTTTAGAGTGTGCAAAATTTCATATGCTAGTAGTACGTTATCTGAAATTAATCTGCCTGGTCCAAAAGCACTTTGTGCACCATCAATGCATTTTTCCAAAACTCCTCTAAAACGATTAGCAATAGTCTTTGCCATTATTTTATAAATGACATTACAAAAGCTAATTGGTCGAAAGTGAGAAAGGCTAGTTGGATTAGCTTTTTTTTTTTGGGATAAGTATTATATGCGTATTATTAATTGAACTAACCTCCATACCCCCGTTCAAATGTTGAAGGAAAAAACTCGAGACCTCTTCCCTAATGATATGCCAATATTTTTGAAAAAATAAGGCTGGAAAACCATCTTCACCTAGAGCCTTTGTAGCACCCATGCTTTATAGTGCCTCCGAAATCTCCTCATTTGTATATTATGTCATGAGACATCGATTATCCTCTTCAGTGATACATTGTTCAATGCCTGTTAAGAGATTTCTGTAATTACCCCTTTCTTTCACCTCAAAAAGTTCCTGGAAATAGTTTCTAGCAATTTCAGCCATTTCATGCAAATCCTCCGTTTCCTCTCCATTTCTGTTCTGCAACTTCCATATGCAATTTTTTTGACGTCTTTGTGTCGCGTGGTTATGGAAAAAAGCTGTATTTCTATCCCCAAGTTTTAGCCAATTAACTCTAGCTCTTTGTTCCCAGTATCTTTCATCCTTATTAATCTCAAAGTTCAATTGCAGTTTTGTGTCAATCAACTCTACTAAGTTGTTGTCACTCATTTCTGCTTCCAATAACTCATTCAGTTTTAAGTTCAAGAATTCCTTTTTCCATTTCCTAGCCAGATAGATCCGTTTGGCCTAATTTCCCAGGCCTATTTTTAGGTCATTCAACTTCTGTAAAAAATCTCCTGATGCTGATTTCTAAATTATTTTAACTTCAACTTCAAAAGACTCTTCTAAGACCCACCATGCTTCAAATTTAAAAGTTTTCCTGCTTCTCCGTTCATCTTCTTTTTTTGTTGAGATTAGGAGAGGGCAATGATCAGAAATTGAGTGAGTCAAATGTTGAATGATAGCTTCTGGAAACATGGACATCCACTTTTCATTGGCCATACCTCTGTCTAATCGTTCTCGAATATTTGTTTCTGGTACATTCTCTCTTTCCCAAGTGAACCAATTTCCAGAATACCCCACATCAATTAGTCGACAATCTTCTCAAACATTTCGAAAAGCTTCCATTCTTCTTTCCTCCCTAGGCAGTCCTCCCTTTTTTTCAAAACTGTACATAACTTCATTAAAGTCTCCGCACACGAACCAAGGAGGATCATCGCTATGTCTCAAACTCTTAAGTAAATTCCATGATTCATCCTTGTCATGTGTATAAGGAGAACCGTAAAAGCCTGTAAATCTCCAATGCTGTCCATTATTATGGTCATCAATGAGAACATCAATGTGCCTTCTTGAAAAGCTTTAAAGACTAACAGAGACATCACATTTCCAAGCTAAACATAATCCTCCCCTCGAACCTTCCGGATCCACATCAATGCCATTAAAGAAACCACAACTCCTTCGCACTCGTTCCATCCGTGTTTTATTAATTTTTGTCTCCATAAAGAAAACCATTTGGGGAATATGTAGCTTCAGCGTATGCCGAAGCCTTCGAATAGTCCAAGGATTCCCCAAACCACGGACATTCTAGCTTAAGATTTTCATTGCTGTCGGTCGACTTGCCTTTTGGTAGCCGTCGCTGGTAAAAGGTTATTTTCAAGCAGTCTCCTATTCTGTACTGTTGAATTATCCCATTCTTTACCTGTTGTATGATCTTTATTTGCACCTCTTTGTCTTTTTTTTCCCTCTACCCCCATTAACACCCTCTCCTCCACGTCATAATCTATTGTTGAGTAAGACTCCTTTCGTTGTGATAAAGAGCGATTTCCTCCTTCTAGATTAATCCCCAAATTGGATCTATTGACACTCCGTCTTCCGATTGAATCCTTACTCCCCATGGTATGTTTTCTGATTTGCAATTAATGGTGAGATTTGCATTCATTCCATCTTCTTCAACATCGCGTAGCCAGATGCTTTTCATTGCTAAAGCTCTTTTTGATTGTGCTCTTAGAGATAGATCCCATCCCATAACTGCTACTTCCACACCTAGCAGCATTTTTACTTCACAATAAGAATCATTATGACCTAGGCGCCCACAATAGAAGCAAAAAAGAGTGAGCCTTTCATATTTAAATCTGATATATGAGCAATTTCCTGCAAAAGACACATTCTTCTTTCTTTTTAGTGGTTGGCGGACATCTAATTGAACTCTGATCCTCATGAAATTCCTCCAGCCTTTCCTCAGATCTGAGCTATCATATTCTAAGAATTTGCCCATGAAATCTCCCAATTGTCTTGCCAAATTTTTCGAAAAATACCCAATGGAATATCATGAATTTGTACCCAGAACGGTGTAAAAATTAAAGGAATTTTCAATGGATCCTCCCCCCTTTGAAGTGGGTGAAGAATCAAAAAGTGATTATTAAAGGTCCATGGAGATCCTTTTAAAACTCTTTTCAAATCCATAGCATGAAAAAATTGAAACAAAAACCATTTATCCCCCAGATCTCTAATTTGGACACATCTAACTGGGTGCCATAGATTTGCCATAGATTGCTGGGAAGTGCATGACACTTGCTGTTAAAAAGTAGCCCACCAATTGAAAGTTTTGCTCTTCCCTTATTAGACTCGACTCAATCTAAATCTGTACAATTTCTTCTTCTTCTTCATCAAGTGTTAATTCAGCAAACTTTTTTCCATGATTGCAGATCTGGAAACGAATATCCCCTCTATGTTTGTTTGTGGAACAGGTGGAAAAAAAACTCAAGCTGGCCGCCGCTGTCAAGAATTGTTTAAGATAAGACGAAAGAAAAAACCCTAATTACGTGCCAGAGGGCAGACGGGTTTCATGCCAAAGGGCAGACTTTTTATCTCTTCTTTTTATTTTTGTTTATAGTTTTTTATTTTAATATACACAAATTATATATATATATATATATATTAAAATTTAATAACTAAATCAATATTGACATATTTCATAAATGAATTTGAATAAATATTTTTATTAATTAAAGAATAATCGAAATCAAATTATGAAAATATCTCAGTCAATAACTTTCTTTTTTAATCTTTTTCTTCGTGAGATTTATTTATTCAATATTTTTAATTTAATGTATTTATGTATTTAAATTTTATTTTAATTACAATTTAATTTAATTTTATTCATTTTATTATCATATATATATTTTATGAGTTATTATTAATTAATTTTAGATTATATGTTTCATCATTTATTATATATTATTTTCAAACACACATTTGTGTTTTAAATATATGGTTTTCGAAGTATATGCATGTAATAAAATTTCTAGCATGAATAATTTTGTTAATTGAGTTGGTATTATAAGTCAACTCAACACTAACTCATGATTGGTGACAACACCATGATAACAATCATAGTGCATTTCAGATTGTTAATATAATGTATTTATGTGTTTAAATTTCGTTTCACTTACAATTTAATCTAATTTTTTAATTTTAATATAGTACATATTTCTTGTGTTGTTATGATTAATTAATTTCAAATCACGCGTTTCATAATTTACTATATATTATTTTTAAACACACATTTATGTTCTAAATTTATAGTTCTCACGTACATACCCATGTAATAAGATTTTAATTTTATTTATAAAGTTGTTAAACTTGGTATAATCAAATAAAACTACACAATTAACCATTCAGATTTTTTTTATTTCAACATATTTCTAGAATATAATTTTCCCTTTGTTTTATAAAGTATTTTATTTTTAATTGAAAACAATTTGAAAAATAGAATTTGATAAAACCACCCATGGAGGTTATAAATTTTCAAATTTCGATTTTTATTAGTATTTTTTTCTTTAAATTGTTAATGGTTGATTTTAGTTTTTTTTTAAATTTGTGCTTATGATTTTTATCAAATTTTTATTTTTAATTATTGATTTAAGTATTTTCAAATCTTATTTATTTTTGGTTTTGTTTTTTCCCTGCACATAATTTCAACGTTTTCCCCACAAAATCAATTATAATTTGATTCAGGACCTAGTATAATCGCTTAACTTTAATATAATTAATATAATTACTTGGTCCAAGTAAGCCCATTTAACCAATTAACCCACAGCCCAAATTAGAATTCAGGACCCATCAAATGTCCACATGTATGAGTCTAATTTGATTCAGATAAAAGTTATGGTGTTCACTAGCAGCACCCAATAATTCCCCATTTATATATATAAATATCCACAAAAAAAAACCCTATAACAGAAGCGAAACCCTAACCTTAAGGCTTAAAGCTAGCAAGAGCAGAGCTGCGGCATTTCTTCCTCAGAAGACCCATCAAACAGAAATGAAGGTTTTTCTTCTTTTTTTGAACTAAATATAAATAGATTTCAATCCTTTTTTGGGGTTTGTTTATTCTTTTCATTTTGCTGATTTTTTTCTTTTTTTTTTCTCAGTTCAACATTGCAAATCCGACTACTGGTTGCCAAAAAAAGCTGGAAATTGATGATGACCAGAAACTGTAATTTTCTTCTGTCTCTGACTCATGAAATAGTTGGGTTTAAGTTGAATTCGTTGATTTAATTTCAGTATTTAGTGTTAAATTTAATGCTGCTTGTCTTAACCATGAAAAGACCCATATGAAGGATATGGCTTCTTTTTGGTCATGTTGTCTATATATATATTCAGGTTTCAGTTATATTTTATTTGGGTGGGATTCAACTTTGCTGAGTATTTATAGAATGTGAAAAGTCAATTATGTTGAAGCAAAATAAAATGTATATTATTTGCTAAGGAAGTTTGGATATCTTCTATTTGAGGCATAATTTTATGCAACTGAGAAAGAAATTAAAAAAATTCTGACGGTCTTCTCTTTTATCTTGCAACACAAAATCAACAAATGGTTTTGATTTGTAGGTCTTTTCTTTTTTCATTTAGATATGAAGTGGAACTTATAATATTATGGTGGATTAGCCTTCTGGATATGGTTCACTTGTATCTAATCGGTTCGTCAAATATACCTTATAAGATAATAGCTCATCTGTTAAATTTGTAGCTGATTATTATGTTAAAATAATAGTTTCTTTTAAGCAGCTTGACTTGATTGTTTTTGTGAGCATCTATTTACTCTCTTGCGTCAATGCGAGTTGGTAGTTGCTACTTTGTATTAAGAAGAAAGTATTCTCACATTGACATTTGAAAATGCAGTCGAGCCTTTTTTGACAAGAGGATCTCACAGGAAGTCAGTGGTGATGCCCTCGGTGAGGTATGTTTCCAAGTTACCTTTAGCTTTTCGTTCACTGCCTCAAGTGTCTTCTGGTGCATCTGGACTTCATAACTGCAATTTGCTCACCCCTTAATTATCCTTCAACAGGAGTTTAAGGGCTATGTATTCAAGATCATGGGAGGCTGTGATAAACAGGGTTTTCCAATGAAGCAAGGAGTTCTCACTCCTGGACGTGTTCGTCTTTTGCTTCACAGAGGTCTGTGGACTCTGAAATATTTTTCCTTGTTCTTATTTGTGTAGAAATGTTTTTTGGTTAATTAAATGTCTGCTTTTCTAATTCTTTGAATAGGTACTCCCTGCTTCCGTGGGTATGGTAGGAGAAATGGAGAGCGTAGGAGGAAGTCAGTTCGTGGATGCATTGTTAGTCAGGATCTTTCAGTTTTGAACTTGGTTATTGTGAAAAAGGGTGAAAATGATCTTCCTGGACTGACTGACACTGAGAAGCCAAGAATGAGGGGTCCAAAGAGAGCATCAAAAATCAGGAAGTTGTTCAACCTGTCTAAGGAGGATGATGTTCGGAAGTATGTTAATACTTATCGCCGAACCTTTACAACCAAATCTGGTGAGTACAAAGTGATACATTTGAGCTTAAGTTTGCAGGTGGAGGTATTCTTGTTCATAATATTTAAGTTTATGACAAGCTGCACTTGAGTTGGAAATAACAATCACTTTCTTGGAATGCAGGTAAGAAAGTCAGCAAGGCTCCCAAAATTCAGAGGTTGGTGACTCCTTTGACCCTGCAGAGGAAGCGTGGCAGAATTGCAGAGAAGAAGAAGAGAGTTGCAAAGGCCAAGGCTGATGCTGCTGAGTACCAGAAGCTGCTTGCCCAGAGGTTGAAGGAGCAGCGTGAGCGCAGGAGTGAGAGCTTAGCCAAGAAGAGATCCAGGCTCTCTGCTGCTTCTAAGCCTTCCATTGCAGCTTAACTGTGGTTTGCCATTTTGGTCATTAGTTGAATGTTTGATTCTGAAACCTTTTTTTATATGTCGAGGTCATTTTGATTATTCAATTTTCTAGAGTCTGCCGATGGTTTTTTGGGGTATTGTTTTTTTAGTGTATCAGTATCACATGAACAATATGTTTTGAATGTGTTATGACTATGTTTTGGATGTTTACCTACTCAATTACTTTATGAATGGTTAAATTTACTGATTAGATTACATCATGACACACTTATATTAACAGCAAAGGAAAGCTTTATATAGAGTCTGAGGGAACGTGAAAAAGGCTTTTGATTCCAATTCACAAGTCCTTGGGTTGCATTTTCATCTCCACCAAGTAGACAAAGCTTGTCTAGCTTTCCTTTAAACCATCAATTTGGTTAGATATAAAATTGTTAACTATGCAGATCTTTGATTGATTTGGCACACCCTTGCTTGATTAAAGAAGTGAAAGACAAGCCAAGTTCGTCACTGTCTTTTTAAACAAGGAATTATCGAAAGCAAAAATACCTGCACAGATTCATCCAATGCAGCACAGTGTATTTTAAGAATGGTGAAAAAAAGTAAGGTTAGATATAATTATAGTATATTTTAAAATTGTCATGGACTTAATCGCATGACTTGAACTTTGATTACCATTATTTTCCAAAAGTAGTTTTGAAGCTATTGGGAAAAACCTTTTTTTAAAGTCAAATGATATTTTTAACTATTATTTATAATTTAATGTATTTTATGTTATATTTATATTGGATGTAAAAATATTTTTCTATTAAAATTTATTTCAAATATATAAATTATATATATTCATATTGAGTTTTACAAATAATTAATATTAATTACTTTAAAAACATTCAAAATTTGTATTTCACATATCGAATAATAATAAGTTACAATAAAATTTTTTTATATATTTTATTGAGATATCGTAATATTAATGAATTTAAATTGTATTTTAAATGTAGACATCTTGTTTTTCAAAAATATTTTTTAACAATAATACTAAACACTTTATTTTTTAAAATCTTAGTCCAAACTTTTTAAAAACACTTTCCAAACTAAACTTTCAATCTCAAAGTGATATTTGCTAAGCTAAAGAGAAGTACAAATACTTTTATGGCAAAATTGCATTATCCTGAAAAAGTGAAAAGTAATAAGGGAGCTTCAATTCCCTGTTTGACCAGTTTCTAACTATTGGGCCTGGGCGAACTTCAAAGGTAGCCTGTTAGCTAACCTTCAATGTCGTCAACCGTCCAACAGCAGCCAATTACTGGATTAGGTTTCAGACAAGGCAGGAAAATATCTACATCCTTCAAAAACGGCCTTTCAGCCATTTCTGGCAGTTGAAGAATACCAGATGGGCCATGTTGTAAAAATAAACAGTAGTAAGCCCATGTTCTTTTGTAACTAAATATCTGAGAACAAAAACTAGAACAGGTCCCACTCTCAATCTCAAACTCCCCTCTCCAAACCTCAGCGGCGGCCACCATCTTACAGAACAACTGAAGAAGCAGAAACAATGGGAGGTCGAAGAGGGTCTCGTACTCAAAGGAAACATTTTAAACAAAGCAGAGAAAATGTTTGGAAACGACCAAAAACCGAGTCTTCATCTGACCCCAATGACCCCAACTCTAATAACCCTGCTTGGCAGCCTTATGCTACTCAAAACCCTTCCTTTGATGAATATTACAAAGTAATTTTTATATGTTCTTTTTCTTATTTCATCTATATGTGAAAGATGGAAGTGTTTTATGTAATTCCTTTTTCTGGCAGGAACAAGGGATTGTTTCTCCTGAGGAATGGGATGCTTTCATGGAAATGCTTAGAAAACCATTACCTGCTGCTTTCAGAATTAATGCCACGTATGTTTTTCTTTTCTTTGTTTTACTTGTTAAAGATTTGGGGTTTGAGGATTGATTGTGAAACAATCATTTCTCTGCTTAGTAATATCTTTACTAATCTTTTGCAGTAGTCAATTTTGTGAGGATATTCGTTCACAGTTAGAGAATGATTTTATGAAATCTCTTCAAGCTGAAGTGCGTTGCTGAATTTTCCTTGTGCTATGGATATCTTAATTAAATGGTATTGTAAGTAACTGTCTTTTGGCCTTGTTGCTTGCTCTTTTTCTTTTTTTTTTTTTTTTTGCAGGCTATTGAAGGGGGTGACTTGGAGCCTATAAAACCTTTGCCTTGGTACCCTGATAACCTTGCTTGGCAATCGAATTTTTCACGCATGCAGCTAAGGAAAAACCAAACTCTTGAGAGGTAAGTCGTTTTACATGATCATGTATTCGGCAATCCTATGTGATTACACAGTGTCAATATTGCCTTACTCGTCGGGTTGAGTTATTTGCATGTTCTTGAATTTTACTTGTATAGATAAGTTAACGCTTATCTTATCTGGGTTATATCTTTTCTATTTCAGCAAAGAGGAAGACTGATATGATGCATTTGCAACATTTCAATGTCTTCTAGATTTTACCTGTATATCAATTATGTGATTTGCAAGAGCTGGTTTTGTCATGTTAATGCCTTTTTGCTTTTCATATACTAAGCATATATGTTATGTCCAAGCTGCCTAGTATGATTTTAAATGGTTTCCATGCTCAAGTTATGTGTTGTTATTATTATTATTATTATTATTGTATGGTCGTTAGAAGATTCGTGATTTGGTTAAATAACTTTCAGGTTTCATGAGTTTTTGAAACTTGAAACTGAAATAGGGAACATCAGTAGACAGGAGGCTGTCAGCATGGTAGGTGGATGTCACTTGCAAGTACTTTGCTGTTATACATTCGGCAAGTTTCTGACTGTTTTCTTTGACTGATATTCCACTTGTTCATGATGTAGGTGCCTCCTCTATTCCTTGATGTGCGTCCCGATCATTTTGTACTTGATGGTAAGCAACTTTCATTGTTTTTTATCTTCTTTCTAAACACCACCCCCTTATTTTGTGCAATTTTAGTTAAGAAACTGTATCTGATCTATGTTGGAAATATAGTTTACTATTTTCTGCTGTTCCCTTGTGCAGTGTGTGCAGCACCTGGTTCAAAAACTTTTCAGTTGCTTGAAATTATACACCACTCAGCTAAAGGACGATTTTTACCAGATGGCATGGTTTGTTTGTTTTTTTTTTCTCTGAACTTTGGGTTTTAGTTTGTCTGCCCATCATCACCATATAATCATGCATTGCTTGGGTAGCCTCTTGGCCTGCTCGGATAACAACTCTTACCCCTTATTTCATATGCTGAATTAATTGTTATATGCATTGACATATATAACAATTTTTCATTGTATTTTGCTTTAGGTCCTAGCAAATGATCTTGATGTACAAAGATGTAACCTTCTCATCCACCAAACAAAAAGAATGTGCACTGCTAACCTGATGGTTACAAATCATGAAGGTCAACACTTCCCCGGCTGCCGTTCCCACAAAAATATCTCAAATGGTTCAGAAACAACAAATAACTTGGAGCAGAGCATTACTCAACTTCTCTTTGACCGTGTATTATGTGATGTGCCCTGCAGTGGTGATGGTACTCTCCGCAAGGCTCCTGATATCTGGCGTAAATGGTTCGCCATTTCTTGCTCTGCCTTTTCTTCTTTCGCATCCCTTCACTTGCTAATATCACATTTCATAAGATCGTATTTATGTGCATTCATACAGGAATGGAGGAATGGGCAATGGACTTCACTGCCTACAGATTCACATTGCCATGCGAGGTATCAATTATAGAACTTAGACTTTTATTAGTGGATGTTATCAATTATAGAAGACCTTAATTTTTAATTAGTGATGTCCCAGTCTCTAATTTGTTGCTCTATGGCAGGTCTGTCTTTGTTGAAAGTTGGTGGAAGAATGGTTTACTCAACCTGCTCCATGAATCCAGTTGAAAATGAAGCTGTGGTTGCTGAGGTAATTTATGCTGCCCAAGAGACAAAATCACTAAACCGAAGTAACTTCTTTGGTTGTTTTTATTTTTATGTCTTTTAGAAAATGGAGTTGCCTTTTTAAAAAAGAGAGGGAGAGGGGAGAGAGAAAGAGATGGTATGTTTATCTCTTTATTTTCGTGGTCAATAATGTAATATATAGGGACTCTAATTGAATCAGAGATTTAGAATATCATCTCCTCTTTGGAAAAGAATAACACCCATTAAAATCTGATGTGTTGAGCTGCATTAAGATGAAAGTTTAAGGCTCTAGAAGGATCCCAATTTGTGAAGGTAACCAATCATGTCAAAGCCAGATGAATTTTAGGAAAGATGAAACAACGCAACTTCTAATTGTCATGTGAATTTGAATAGCTGATTAAAGTAATTAGTGTAATTCAATCCTCCAAGATGAATCTTTGATGGAAGCTTATTGATAAAGTCTTGCCAGTGATGGTAAAACATTAACAGATATGAACTGGTCAGTACACTAAAGCATGAATTGGTTGTTCAGTTTGAGTTCAGGTAGCTGATAAGATGTTCGTTATTAAACATGTATTTTGTGGTTTTATATTTAAATTAAAGTATTTTTTAGATGAACTTTAAATTTTTAACCCTGGTCTTAGTAGTTACTCCTACACTTTTATGTTATGTTTTATTATCTATATATATATGAATTTTTTTTCCTCAGTTTCTTGATCTTACTCTTTCCTCATCATTCAATTTTGCTGGTTTTTTTAAATTGTGTTTAAACAAGTTCTTTGTCTCCCCTTTTTGCTTCAGATTTTACGAAGATGTGGAGGGTCTGTTGAACTGGTTGATGTCTCAAATGAACTGCATCAATTAATTCGCCGACCAGGTCTAACTAAATGGAAGGTTAGTATTGGTGCCTCATCTGTTAACTAAATGTGCCATATTTATTCCCTAAGTGAGGGTCTGGATATTTATGTTTGAAATGCTCTCCCGATAAGATAGTGTAATTACGAACTAATAACAATAATATGATACTTTTCATGAAGATTTTGCTTTTCATCATTCCATTTTCTTCTTTTCATGTGATAAGGTTTTACGTGTTCATCAGGTACGTGATAAGGGAGTCTGGTTACCATCATACAAGGATGCTCGCAAGTTGCAAAGAAATGGGATTGTTCCTAGCATGTTCCCATCTGGCAAAAATTATGCGGATCTAACTAACAACAACCCGAAGAGTGAGAATGGTGAAAGTGTAAATGCTGAAGATGTAGTTCAGCCTGATGATACCATTTCTTTGATTGATGATTTGGAGGAAGAAGTTTCTGATCTCCCACTACAACGCTGCATGAGGATAGTGCCTCATGATCAGAACACAGGAGCTTTTTTCATTGCTGTCCTCCACAAAGTTTCTCATTTGCCAGGTAAATTAAAACTATCAATTTTGATTCACTAGCTCCTCTTTCATTTAGCTTGCCTTATTGGGCTTTTACAAATTGGTTTCATAATGATTGCTGCAGCAATTCCTGACAAGTCTGCTACTTCACAAGGAAAATTATCAACTAGAAGTGAACTGCATGAAAATTTGTCAGACCAAGCTACTGAAGAAATTAATGGATTAGAAGTTAGTTCTGTGGACGGGCAGATGAAAAGATCTCGGAAGTAGCTTCAAAGGCTGAAGAAAATATCTCTGAGATGGCTTTGGAGGCTGCTGATGAAAAGATCTCAGAAGAGACTTCAGAGGTTGATGAAAAGATCTCTGAGGTGGCTTTAGAAGCGGATTTAGTTGATGATGAACCAGCTGGAGGTGCTCCAGAGAGCAATTCTTCTGAAGCAGCTGATAAGAAAACCGATTCTGCAAAAACAGGAGAGAAGAGGAAATTGCAGATTCAGGGCAAGTGGAAAGGCGTCGACCCTGTTCTTTTCTTCCAAGATGAAACTATAATAAACAGCATTAAGACATTTTATGGTATTGATGAATCCTTCCCATTCACTGGCCACCTTGTTACAAGAAACAAGGATGCTAACCATGTGAAAAGAATTTATTATGTTTCAAAATCAGTCAAGGATGTTTTGGACCTGAATTTTCGAGTTGGACAGCAACTGAAGATAACTTCCGTTGGCCTGAAGATGTTTGTGAGTGTATTATTTTTTCTTTTAATTGCCCTATTTATTTTTCCGTAAGGAAATTTTCATTTTATCAGAATTTGCATAGCCTGGTTTGCTTCTGAGTCACTGAGGATTCTTTTTCTCATTTTATTTGATTTTGTTCTAAAAATAGGAGCGCCAATCATCTAGAGAAGGTTCCTCGGCACCATGCTCATTCAGGATATCATCAGAAGGGTTGCCTGTGATTCTCCCATACATTACCAAACAAATTCTATATGCTTCCCCAGGAGATTTCAAGCATCTCTTGCAATATAAATCAATCAAATTTGCTGACTTTGTTGATGCTGATTTCTGTCAGAAGGCAGCAGACCTGATGTTAGGCTGCTGTGTGATTGTTTTGAGAGAAGGTAAGTAACTTCATTTGATCTGCCATTCCTGCCAGAACAATTGGTTTCCATGATTCCCTTCCTAACCTTTTCTTGGCAGGTAACAAATCATTATCAGACCATATCCAAGCAGATGCATCGGCAATAGCCATTGGCTGCTGGAAAGGCCGGTCGAGTTTGAGTGTGATGGTTACAGCAATGGACTGCCAGGAACTGCTGGAAAGGCTTTCAGCATGCATGGAGACTGAAAAGAATGGAACTTTGCCACCCGAAAGCCTTGGCGTGCTAGATAAGAAACAAGATATGAGTGGTGAAAATGGAACCCCACTGGAGGATCAAAATGTTGAAGCAATGAAAATACAGGATACCAATGCTAGTGAATAGGACTAAAGATGAAAGAGTTTCAAGGTTCTATAGATACTTTAGTAATTTGAAGGTCTTATTTACTGACTGCTAGATCGAAGCTTTGATTATTGTTCAGAAATTTTAAGGTTTATTTATTGTCACCGGAGGTATAATGGAACATAACAGTTTAACAAACAATTTGGTTCACGCTATCAAAGTTGTCAAATGCAATTTTATCTGGCAATTTGTATGTTCGAACTCTATCATGTAGTTAGGGGGAATTCTTAATGTTGTTATGTGAAAAAGGTGATGCTAAGAACTAGAGTGAAATAAAAATACAATATAAATGGAATCTATTATTGAAGCTTCAAAATTTTGGTTTCATATTATTCCTCAATCTCAAAAACATTCAATTAATTAGCTGCCTTTGCAAGCTTAAAGCTATAACAATGTAAATATAGAAGCAGATAAGAATGTGAAAGAAACTGACATTAGGAGATAAATCCAATTGCATCATGATCTACAACACGTGTTGCTCTTTGCTGGAATTTCTTGAGCTGGACCTGGAATGATGATTTTCTTGCCTGCTAGTGACGTGGGATTGCCATTGCCGTTCCCTTGATTCTCACCGGCAACTAGGTTTTTCTTGTTCACGATGTTGAAGATCTCGGTAAGCACAGTTAAGAATGCGGTCTCAACATTTTTCGCTGCAAGAGCTGAGGTCTCCAAGAAAAATAGTCCTTCCTTTTGAGCAAATTCGGTGGCATCCTCTGTTGAGACTTCCCGCTGCTTTTCGAGGTCACTTTTGTTCCCAACCAGCATTATAACAATGTTCTTGTCAGCATGACCACGCAACTCTTCTAGCCAGCGTGCGATGTGATTAAAGGACTGGCGTTTCGTTACATCATAAACCAGCATTGCCCCGGCAGCACCCCTATAGTATGCACTCGTAACAGCCCTGTATCTGTTCCAATATAACATAAGAAAAGAAGCAAAATCACCGACTACTCTTAAAACAGTATTCAAACCAGGAAAATAATACCACCAAAGGAATCCCCATAACCAAATAACCAATGCCCTGGACGAGACCATCAGATCAGACAGGACCAAAGCCATTATATACCTTACCGAACATTCATTTTCGAGCTAATATGATAAATATCTAAATGGTTGCAACTTAACGGCTCAAGTTCAAGGACATCGGTCGAAAGCTACTGCAAGCACATGTTTTTCAATGTGTAGGCCAGAGATCAGCTGCAAATTTATGAGATCAAGGATCTATTACAATACAATACTTTGCAATAAAGGTGACACCAAGGTTCAACTGATATGTCAAGATTGTGATCGAGATCCATGTAAATGTTTACCAATCCCATGGCCATCATTAAAAATAAAAGGATATATATATATACACACACACATAATCAACAGTAACTATACAATTCATCCATCGAAAAATCCAATACAATCCACTCCTGATTGAAATGGCAAACATATCACCAACCATCCATCTAGACAAGCTAAATACAATCAATACATGTCTTATCAGTCCACAGTAAAACTAGCAAAACAAAATAATTCTATCTACAAACATACAGATCTATGAACGAACAAGAAGAAAGATGCAAATGCAAATAAAAGAAAAACCCAGAAATTTTTTCACCAAAAACAAATCTTTTTTCATATCTTTCCACAAAACAAATTGCAAGTGTAAGAAAGAACAAGAAAAAAAGATGCAAATGCACATAAAACAAAAAACCCAGAAAAGAAAAAAAAAATAAAAAAGAAGCAAGGAAAAAGGTATGAATTTGCATGAAAAGTTACCGTTCTTGACCAGCAGTGTCCCAGATCTGAGCCTTAACACTCTTGTGCTCAATGAGGAGGGTTCTTGTCTGAAACTCAACTCCGATGGTAGACTTGGAATCTAAGCTGAAGTCGTTTCTAGCAAAGCGAGCAAGAATTTGAGACTTACCCACACCTGAATCACCGATCAACACTACTTTGAAAACGTAGTCAACCTTCTGGCTTGGGTCTGCATCTGCCATTTTCTTGTTCTGCTTTCTTTTTCCACTTGATCTTCTGTTGTTTTCAACTTTTCATTTGCTTTCTCCCCCTCCAATATCATATATATATATGTATAGCCAAGAATTAATTCGCAATACAGTGAGTAAAGATTTTGATGTCTGATGAACAGTTGGATTTTTGTTGTTTATTTTCGTTTAATAAGTTAAATAAATAGACAGGAATGAAATTTTAAGCTTCATGTATAATTGTTGTGGCTGAAAATATTTAATTATTGTTTTAATTAATAATTATTTTATTTATATAAATAAAATAATAATTATGTAATTATATAATAAAATATATATTTTATATTTTATATTTATATATATATATATATGTGAGAAAGAGAAGGGAAAATTTCTGGATTAATTATAAATAGGTCATTAAATTATAATTAAAAGTAAAACAAAAATTTTTGTATCAATCACTCATTGCCATCTCAGCAATTCATTAAAAGAAAACAAAAATTTTAACGACAATAATTAATTTGTACAACTATTTTATTTAGAGTTACCAGATTGAGAAATAAAATTTTAAGTGATTAAAATAAAACAAATTTTATTTTAAAGTGACCATGAATATAATTTATCCTAGAATTTATGTTAAATTATATATATGATTTACATAAAACTATATACATATATTATATAAAACCAGCTCCTAAGGGAGCCATGTGAGTATAAGCTACTTTCGAATTTATTTTAATATATATTTTCACCTTTTAGGAAAAAAAATAAGGTTATAATAGACTTTTAATATGTTAGAATTTTGTATATCTATATAATATTATATATATATATATATACATAGCTCTTATTGAGTTCATAAGAATTAATAGGGTTAAATTTGTCATTTACTCATAATTTCTCTTTGGCCTATAAAAATATATAAGATCAAAATTGAAATATCTCATGTCCGACTCGATCATTAAATCCGAATGTGTGATGTTACATTACATCGCCGAAGCAACTCAAGTCACTATAACACAAATATATTCAAATCAGTTGTCAAAATAATTCCTATACATGCATTTATACACTCATTGATTTCATTTAATCAATTTATGGGGTTATAAGGGTTAATCTCAAAGATAATACTTGAATCCAAATTCAAAAGTCAAATTTCAAATTTATGTCTTGAGATAGGTCATAAATTATTTTAGGATTTTTAGCTTCGAAGTTAACATGTCTCAAGTCACTACAACTTGTGTCTCGAGACCTATTTTCGAAACCAACCTTTCTCTTTTTTTTACTTCTATGTTTGAAAGTCTCAAGACAATGGGTTCTTGTTTCGAGTCTTAGAGTAAGACAATATCTATTTAGCTTCAATGTTTTTTTTGTCTTAAGGCAAAGACTTCTTGCTTCGAGACCTAGGAATAATTATCTTGAGACTATACAAAAAAGTCTCAAGGCCTCATGCACTTAAATGTAAAATTTAAATGAAATTTGTTCTAGCGGTCTCAAGACATGTTCTTTTTGTCTTGAGACTCTGTGTCCAAATGGTCAAAATCCTGCACTTTTAAGTGTTTAAAGCTTTAACCAAATGAACCTAAACATATTTAAAATATATCACAAGACATATTCATCCAATTAAGCTATCTAAACATGTTCAAACATATCCAAATCATAACCTCCGATATAACATTACTAAACCAACCAATTTTCACATTCAAACTCACATAATCAAACTTAATTAACTAGTAATCAAACGATAAAATTCAAAGATTATAACATTATAGGTTACTCACAAGAAATGCCAAAACTAACTTAGATAACAAACATACCAACCTCGGTACATGTCATATGACTTCAAGCATACATATACACATAAAATAAGACTATAATGGTTTCCAAGCTACGCCTAAGAGTTGGATGCTTGACCAAAAAACTTTTATAGCTTTTATCTGAAACCTACGCATGGAAACAAACTAATTAGTACACTAGGTAATGATTACTCAGTGGTGCTAACATAATTTAAATTTAATTAAAAACATAACAAAATCAAATAGAAATAAGTAACAAGATAAGTTGTAACACCCCTCACCCAATTCGATGGTCAAGTTTGAGTTATGGAATGCTACATTCGTTGCCAGAGCAACTACAATCAAATACGTAGTAATTATTAAATCACACATGCGATTAAACATCAATCACATTCAATTTATGTTAAACACTCATTTTCAGGTCTTAAATGAGCTTATAGAAGCTCATTTGTCAACCTGAGCTTGAATTAGGATCAAATTGTAAGGTTTGGAAAATTCAGG
This sequence comes from Gossypium rotundifolium, assembly GCA_025506655.1. Taxonomy (NCBI): domain Eukaryota; kingdom Viridiplantae; phylum Streptophyta; class Magnoliopsida; order Malvales; family Malvaceae; genus Gossypium; species Gossypium rotundifolium. The sequence goes on from CP106723.1 coordinate 130,378,708, forward strand.
GTTGACATCACAACCTCACATCCTCCACATCTTGCCGTCGTCAAAACAGTAAGTCACGTCGTGACCTTAAGCATTCTGATGTCACAACGTTATTCATTGTTGGCACCACGTTGTGACGTTGACAATCATGGTCGTGATGTGAACCCTATTTTTGGTAAAAATGCACAATTTGGTACCTAATCCAAAGATTCCAACCAAACCTTTCAATACACATATTCATTTATCATGTTCTCTTATACCAAAACATGTTTGTTCAACCTAGAACAATGTTAATAAGACATCAAGTATATGACCATGCAAATGGCATCATATATATATATATAGTCAAAACCAAAACATATACAATCCATCTACTCATTCAACTTACAATTCCTTTCATATGCAATTCTTAGCATACCTATTTGACATATTCAAGTTTAAAATCATCAACTAAACAACTTCAACCATAGCTAAACCATACACCATTTGTCACATACCACTTTACATACAACTCAACACTTGCCACAAACATCAAAAGTACCATATGAACAAGAAAGTAACCATTTCCTTAACATCTTATCTCTATATACATGCCACAATCCCAAAACTAAAATAAACATTTTATTAACATTTCGGTGATAGTGTGAACGAGATGTTCCGACTTGTTGTGTTTCGCAAGGTAATGATCTACAAGGAAAGGAAAACAAACAAGGTAAGCATATAGGATGCTTAATGTGTTCATATGCATTAAACAAAGCTTACCTTATTTATGCCTAACATTTTTAAGTTGCTTTAGATTGACATAACATTTGGCTAGACATGACAATAAAAAGCACCAACACTGTAAGCATTTAATTAAAATCTATACAATATGATCCACAAGTACTTAACATACCAATTCATGTCGCATCAGGTAACAATCTCAAATTCACATTTCATCAAGGGATAATATAATTACATACATGTCAAAGGCATTACTCCAATCAGTTTTTCATGTTCAATTCATTCAATAACTTTCCATTTGAATATCAAGTTCATTTCATTCCATTTCAATTTCTCATTTTCATATAAACTGTTTCTCCTGATGAACCCTAATAAACAAACTCGGATACACTGGTATCTACACCACACTAATTGCTCACCCGAGTTGAATATGTACATGTCAGGTTACCCATTCGAGCTAAACCTTTATAACAACAGATTAGGTTACTCGTCCGAGCAAAACTTATGTCACATTCACTTGAGAATCTGTAACAAATGTTGGACCTCAATAACATTTGTAATAAATTTCATACAAGTGCGCACAAGACCCCATTAGCATAACAATCATATCCTAACCTTTTCTAAGTTCACATGGGCATCTTTCACACGTACAAACGCCACATTTCAATTTAGTCTAATTTTAACTTTTCATACCAATCCTCAATTAATTATTCCACAACCAAACATACATATACAAATTCAATAAATAACAACCTAAGTAAATAAATACCATATGAACTTACTTGATCACAACACCGAACAGGCTAATTCTTTAGGGACTAATCAACAATTTTAGTTTTTCCTCGACTAACTCCACTTAGATCTAGTTTTGATTTAAACAATTATTTTATACAATCCATCAATACCAAACATTTTCATATTATGTCATGACATAAACCTGTATAATTTCATTTTTCCAGTACCCATAAAATTTTACATTTTTATTCAATTTAACCCCTAAAGTCGAAATAGCCATACCTTTTAATTTTGAGCCTCGGTTTAAAAACTGACTTCACATACATTCATTAGGGACCTTATACTCTTTATTTATACTAAAATTTCAAAAAAAAAATCACATTTTATTCACTTTGGTTTTTATGTACAAAACTAATAATTAAATGTTACAATCTAGTCTTTTTCATAATCTAAGCTTAAAATCTATCAATTTCACACCAAATTCTTCAAGAAATCAACAATGACAAGTTTCAAAAACTTTAACAACTTTATAAATTGGTACATGGGGTAGTAAATCAAGCTCCCATGACTTAAAATCTATAAAAATTACAAGAAAAGAACTTGAATTCACTTTAAATTGCATGCCCAAATGCTTAAAACCTTTGGAAGCTTTCTTGTTTTTCTTTTCTATGGTGGTGGACAGTTTAAAGGTAGGGGATGAAGAGAATTCTTTATTTCTTTCCACTGAAAATGGGTTTTATACCATAATTTATGTTTGATTATTTTCAATTAATCTTACTTAACTAATTTACTAATCATGTTTTAATGCATAAGTCACCACCATCATCTAACACTTATTTAAAAATGGTTTAGTTATGATTTTGGACCTTTAATTAATTGCTATTTAAGTCCCCAAGCCTTTTGACAATTAAAACTCTATAGGGATTGGACTTTATAATTTAGTCCCTACACCTAAATTAACTTTTTAATTGATAAAACTGATAGACCAAACATCAATATACTTTTTATACCAACTCCGTAAACCTTCATATTTAATATTTTCGAACTCGGTTTACGGAAATGAGTTGACCAACCAACCATTTCAACATTACCATTAAGGATACATATATACCAATAATTCATTTACCATTTCAAATGATTCTCATTAATACTTTGCTCACCTATTCGGTATAATTTTCGATGCACCTAAGGGTATTTGTATCTAGTTTAACATATCATGTCATGTAACACGTAACACCCCAAACCCGACCTAGAATTTATGGCCGAAGTCGGATGTGTCACAAGATAGGGTTTTGAAAATAAAGTCGCCTTATCCAAATTATTCACGTTTCAATATTCGTATTCATTTATACCAATTTCTGAAAGTGTTACTTAATCCAATTATTTGCTAAAATGTAATCTACAGTGGAAGTTTAATAAAATTGTTATATTTTAAAAATGTAAATCTTATTTTTAGAAAACCTTTGTTAGTGGAAACCGTGTTTTTAGCGAGTCATCCAGATAAAATATTAAACAAAATCCAAAACCTGAAAATTAAGAAAACAATCCAGATAGTCCAATTAATACAAAACTCCCAGAAATAACCTTTAGAATAAATAAACAAAACCCTTAATTAACTCAATTCGTGGACTAGTGGTCACTGTAAGACCCCGCCGCACCGATCCGTATAAGTATGTGGATTACCTTAACAAAATAGAGAAACATATGTGAGTTTACGTAAACTCAATGTGTAACCCAACAGAAATAGACAAGCAAACATACAAAAACATCATACACAATCAGATACAGATTCGGGCTCGTGCCCATCTCAGATATAGATAACAGAATCAGATATACAGATCAGATATACAGAATCTTATCCCTATCCTCTACACACCAACTCGCCATCCCAACACACCAAGTGGGGTTAAAAACACCCACTCATCCCTACACACCATATCATGCCATTTAGACACATGTCAGATAATGTGTAGTCAAGCTGCCAGAATAAAGGTAATGACCGACGTACAGAACACTTCCTCCTCATAAACAAGTCCCACCCCAAATCAGATACAGATAACAGATACAAAAATAACAGATTAAACATGATCAACATGCTTATATACAAATAACGGAACAATCATACATTTATAGCATTATCATACTCAGAACAAAATATTAAACTATTAGATCCACATTTCTAGGGTTTGGTTAGCCCTTACGGGCCCTACGGTAGGCCTACAGTCGATCGAAATGACCTGTGTAACCCTAGAAAAAATTTTAGAACTATGGGCCCACATGCCCGTGTGGCCCACACGGCCTAGCCTAGAATCCACACACCCAACCTGGCCGAGCCCGTGTGGCTCGACGACCTTGTACACGCCACCACACAGCCGTGTCTAGAGTACGGCCATGCCTTCGCCAACCACACGGCCGTGTCTCGCATACGGCCACCCACACTGTCGACCACACGCTTGTGTGGCTTCTGCAGTGGCCATTTTTGGCTTTTTCTAAAATTAGTTTTTCGCGTTTCGGGTACACACCTAGTATCGATTTGATGCAAAAACTATCCCGAGCCCTTCAAAACCTAAAAATCGACATTCCAGAGCCCGAATTAGTAACACTTACGAAAACTCAACCGAAATTAATTCACAATCGAAGCTTTACACCATTAACCAATGCACGCGAAAACTTACTGTTATCTAATAGAAACCCCAAACACTTAAATAGCTGCAGAAACCTCAGCCAATTCTTATCCTTCGCCTAAATCAAAAGTAACAAGAACAACCCCCTCATTAACCACTTAGCCAAAAAGCATTAAGAATCAATAAAACAACACTTACCAAACAACGCAGACGTAAATTGCACAAAAGGGATTGCTTTGAAAAACCAAAAATAGAAAGAAGAAAAAACAATGGACAGGGAATATGAGAGAACAGAAACGTCAAAACAGAAGGAATTTTTGAAAAAAATGAAAATCAATTTGATATACCCCAACTTCACAATCTCAACCAGTTCGAAATTTAACTTCAACCGAAACTCTATCAGACAACTGAGCAAAAATTTGCATTCATGCTTGTGCAGGGATTTGAACACAGGACCTCCAACACAGCAGACCCCTTACCACTCGAACCAATAAAATCATTTTGACATGAATTAATAGACAAATCTATATAAGTCCACTCAACAAGGGTAAGGCTTGGATAAAAAATAACAAAATTTAGCAAAGGTGATACTTGAACCCAAGACCTCCCACACACACCCAAGACATTCAACCACTGAAGCATATACACATTTATGTCAAGTTTTATAGAAACATAACTAGATTTATCAGAGTGTTACATAACATTTCAACATTTTTATCTCATTGCAGTTACACATGTATATAATAAGTAGTATTACATTTTTAATTCCTATTAGCCAAATCAGATACAATAATGGATATACAGATCAATCCACCATCACACCAAATACGCATTGAAATGCTAATCGGGCATAAATGCACCGATCCCATCAACCACACTAGAATATGCTCGTACCCCAAGGTATTTGAATGGATGATATGTCCTCAACCTGAGGGTATTAGAAAACTATCACAGTATGTATGTGCATAGCGTTGGATCTCCCACTTATCAATACAGACCCTATGTCATGCCAATTATGCCCATGACTCTATCCAACAAATTTAATAGGGAAAATATCATGATTATTAAATGTATAATATCATTAAACATATATGTGTATATTCATTCAACGAATATATCACAAACCACTCAATAAACTATATACAAACCTGTAGAGCACATTCTTATTGATAGTTAACTATTCTTAAACATATACCGGATCAAATAGTTATATATAATTATTTAATGAACTCAAGTTATGAGAGCACAAACTATAGTATCTATTCGTCGACGACTTTGGATTTCCCTTTGTCCTGGGATGGTTTTGCGTCGTCTTTAACTACGAAATTAAATCCAAATATGAAATATTTCATAACCACACAATTCAAACACAAATCAATACCCTAATATTAAATTGACTTTAATTTGAGATTATAATATTGTGATTGAAAAATATTTTTATGAAATTATTTACATATGATTTTGGATATATTAGTTAAGTACACTATTATTTATAATTTAATGGTACCTAAATTGATATGAAATATTTTTTATTGAAGAGCAATATTGAAAATAAGATAAATATCTTATATTTTCAATTCAAATTTTAAGTAATATTATTTTTTTAATTTCACTTAAAAATAAAAAAAAAAGAAAAAATTAAAATTTATTTTATGAAATTTTATATATAAGATGTTTAAAAATAAATTAATTAACAAATTTCTAATTAGAAATAACAATCAATCTAATAAGCTAGTTTGAGCGAATAAATATATATATATATGTAAGACCATTTTACCACTAAAGGCCCATTTCTAACTTTATTTATGGAAATGGGCCAATTTTTCATTATTTATCGGAAAGGGCCGAAAACTATAAAACGCGTCCACGTAGAAGAGTTTTTGGGGGAAATTTTAGCAAATCGCGTCCCTGAGGGAAAGATTTTACCATGTCAGCAGAAAACGCGCTGAGTGGACGTGTTTTGCTGACGTGGCAAAATTGCTCCCTCAGGAACGTGATTTAGGTTGTGTTTTTCTAGGGTTAGGGCTATTTGCATGTTTAGTCCCTAGGGTTTGCGGGTTTAAGGTTTTAGGGTCTTAGTGTTAGGGTTTGTTAAAATAATTTAGGGTTTAAAAATTTAAAAAATAAATAAATTAGGGTTTAGAGTTTTTTAAAAATAATTAAATTAGGTTTTACGGGTTTTAAATAAATAAATAAAATTAGATTTTAGAGTTTTTAAGAAAATTAATTAAATTAGGGTTTAGTTTTTAAAATAATTTTGTGTTTAGGTTAAGGGTTTATGAAAAATTATATTGACAATAAGGATTTTGTTTTTTTTCTCATGAGTTTCAAAAAATTAATTTTGAGAAGATGGTTCTGAAAGATAATGTCAAAAACGCTTCAAGCAGAATGCACTGTTAGCAAAATTATTGAAAAAAGCTCCCACGTGGATGCTCTTTTTCTACAATAGTTCCTGAAAAATTAATTTTGAGAAGACGGTTCTGAAAAAATAGTTTAAAAAATGCTTTAAGTATGATGCGTTGTCAGCAAAATTACTGAAAAAAGCTCTCACGTGGACGCTCTTTTTCTAGAGTAGTTCCTGAAAAAATAATTTTGAGAAGACAAATCTGAAAAAATAGTGTAAAAAATGCTTCAAGCAAGATATACTGTCAGCAAAATTACTGAAAAAAGCTCCCATGTGAACGCTCTTTTTTTACAGTAGTTCCTGTTTGGCCTTGGGCTATAAATGAGCCAAATTTCATTCTCAGGTTGCAAAAGTTATAGCAAGAAAAATTACAGAGGCTAAGTAGAATAGAAATTGAAGATGAGTGAACGTATTAGTGCTGTTATTTACTATGATGGTGAGATCTGTGTCACCAAGAACGGCATTGTTTTTTTATTGGAGAACACAACGCGACTGGTTTTTAACCAGAATATAGATTTGACAGAATTTCGTAAAAGAATTAGGAGTAAAATCTTTGAAACAACGCCAGTGAGAGTTTCATCTAAGCATCAATTTTTTACTTGATTGATCCCCTGACATATGACTCATTTGATATAAAAGGTGGTCGTAGCTTGGAGGGGATGGTGCAGACTCATCTCGCAAGTGGATCACCATATATTGAGTTATATGTACAATTTTCATCGTCAAATGAAGCATTTGCAACTTCAACATCTACTGTTGTTCGAGAGGAATACAAGATCCCTACCCGACAGTCCGTTAATAGAAGGGAGAAGATGGAAGCGTCCGTGTTTGGTGGCAGTATGGAATACACAACTCCTGCATGACACTCGGTTAGTGGATGGGACATGTACCTCGATGTGTCGATGTTCGATGCTGGAAATACGTACTGGGGAATGAAATCAACTTCTAGTGGTTGGCAATCCACATTTGATTGGGGACGTTACGAAACGCCCATAAGAAGGGAAGATGTACTCCATACGAAGTCCACCGGCGAAGGGACCTCGTACGTTGCAGATGATGGTGGGTTGGATGATGAGTCCGATGTGGATCCACCTCGAGAGCCCGGCCTCCATGGTGTAGAAGTTACATTATTTTCTGAACCGAGCCTATTCCAACTGAACCTGAAGACATTGAAAGGGGTTCAAATGAAGAAGAAGAAGATCCTCGATTCAAAGCGTATTCGTCTCCAGCCCACATGCTTAATGTCGATCTAACGGTAGATGATGCGTTAGAGTTTCTAGATCTACCACACAAAAGGTGTGACAGTACAAATTCGTCATTGGATTCGAGTGAATTGGAAGTTGGTAAGGAGTTTTCCAGTAAGGATAATTTTCTTGGTGCATTGAAACAACATAGCATCATGAACGAGGTTAACTACAACGTGGTTAAATCCAAATCCAAGAAGTTTGAGGCTAAGTGTGCAGTGCAAGATGGTATATGTTCATGAAAAATCATGGTTTTGGTTAGGAAAAAGACATGCTTGTGGGAAATAAAAAGTACAAAGGTCCACATACCTGTGTTGCCGGTACAGTATCACTGGATGTTTAAGGTTTTTGAATAATACTATTATTACTTAATGTTGCATTATTTAACGTACTTCATTGACAAGTGTTTCACAAGATCATCCTAAGATAAATTTAGATATGATAGCTAGCTTAATACTACCGATGGTGAAGACGGATCCCAGGACTTCTGTATCGATCTTAATTACCAATATTCGTAACCAATTGAGGTACATGCCCTCTTACCGCAAGTGTAACACCCCTAACCCGTATCCATCACCGGATTAGGGTTAAGAGGTATTACCGGACTTATCAGAACATTTCACAAATTTACATATCACATCAACAAAACATCATCGTTCATAATCATTATGTCCCTTTAAAAGATCTACAAAACCTTAAACATGCTTTAGAGAGGGTTCAAGACTAAACCGAGCACATACAACACTTTGCAGAACTCATAAAAATTTTCTTTCAAAATAGGGCACATGCTCGTGTGGTTAGGCTGTATGCCTTACACGGCCGTGTCTTGGCCCGTATACAAAACTGACTAATGCCACATGGCCTGTCACACGCCCGTGTGTCTGGCCCGTGTGCAATACTGAATTGAATCACATGGCCTATCACACACCCGTGTGTCTAGCCCGTGTGCAACACTGATTTACTTCGAAATAGGTCAGTGAAGGATACAGTCAGGACACATGCCCGTGTGCTTAATCATGTGGGCAATTATAGGCCATATGCAAAGCCAAATTGCCACCCATTAAGGGTCAAACCTACAATCACCAAAAAAGTATCATTTCATGTTCCAAGAGCAACCAAAACATACCAAATTATACACAAATTTTCTCATAACCATATCATTCATAAACACATTAATACATATCAACTTATGCATCACATATCATAGACCAAATTAACCCATATTCACATTCATTAACAAGCCATATCACATGGCTATACACACAAGTTCCAAAATATATCTTAACATTTCTAGCCTATACATGCCATACTTCAATATATACATTTTCAAAAGGTACCAAAGTATAGTTTGATAATGTAGTGATGATCCTCGATGATCCCTGAGCTTCTAGTAGCTTCGATAATCTATAAAACAATGCAATCACACACAAAGTAAGCTTTCAAAAGCTTAGTAAGCCATATACAAATAAACTTATCATGTAGAAATTTATAAACCATTTCATTCACATAAACTATAGCATAACTCAATAGCAAAATCATATTTCTCCTTTGCTCAATTGTTCCTAACCATTTGCTTACACACACACACACACATAACCATGAAGTGTATTTGATCATAGCACAATTTATTTCATTGCTCTCATACATGAATCTCAATTCCATATTTTTCACATATACTTACTTTTCATACTCGTACTTTGCATACATTGTAAACATACCTGCATCGGATGCACATTTCACATAATCATTCATTTTTCGGAATGCCCGTTGAACTATTCGAAATTAAATAGGATACTCGGATAGCTCAGAATGCTCGTACAATGCCAACTTCCCAGACGTGGTCTTACATGTAATCAAATATCGATGCCACTGTCCCAGACAAGGTCTTACATGAAATCATATATGATGCCAATGTTCTAGACATGGTCTTACACATAAATCACAAATCAATGCCAACATCCCAGACATGGTCTTACATGATAACACATATCGAAACCCTATCTCATGACATATGTATCCTAACTATTCCTAAGGTTCGTACGGAACTTTTCTGACTTTGACACATTATCAGAACTTTCTCGAATTTCGCATATGCATCCTCTATAATCATTCATCACACTTAAATTTCATATAAGCATGAATAAATCAACTCAAACACATTTATTTGTATATAGACTTACCTCGTACGGATTTGAACGGATGGAAACAACTACTCGACCACTTTCGATTTCCCCCGATCTAATTCTGTTTTCTTTGGTTCTTGATCTATTCACATTTAAATTTAGCTTATTCATTCACCAAATCATTCAATTCAATCCAAATACAAATATTTAAGGTATTTTACAAATTAGCCCTCACATTTTCACATTTTGACATTTAGGTCCCTATTTCATAAAATCACCAAATTCATATTTTTTTATACACATGCTTGGCCAAATTTTCCATTAGCTCATATAAGCCCACGTATTTTATTTATTTCACATTTTAGTCCTTCAAAATATCATTTTCACAATTTAGCCTAAAATAGTTAAATTCATCAAAAATTCAAAGACAAAATATGTTAATCTATCCTATATCTTTCATATTTCATCAACTATCATCACAAAGCTTACAAAATCATCAATGGCACAACTTAAAATTATCATCAAATTCTAAAATTAAGGCATGGGCTTGATAGTATGCTAAGCAACGATCACAAAAACATAAAAATTATAAAAAACAGAACAAAAATGGACATTTAATCAAGCTTGGAAGTAGCCAAATATTAAAACATATGAGCCCTAGCTTTTCTTTCTTCAATTTCAGCAATAATGGATGAACATAACACTAAATTCATATTTTGTTTTATTATAATATACCTTAATAACCAATTTACAAATTTAACCCCCATTTTATCATTAAAATCTCATTAACTTATGACCACATTTGTCCATCCATTAACCATATGGTCCATTTACATAATAAGGACTTCATAGATAATAATCCATAGCAATTTAGCATATAAACAATTAGCATACAACTTTTGCATTTTTTGTAATTTGATCTTTTTCGCAAATTAAACACACAAACGGATAAATTAAATCACGAAAATTTCACACATGTCAATTCACATAATATTAGCACAAAAAATAATATTAAAATATTTTTTTGATCTCGAATTTGTGGTCCCAAAACCACGGTTTCGACTAAGTCTAAACCGAACTATTATAGCAAGGCTTGGATAGCTAAGCAGAAGGCGTTAGAAAAGATGCATAGTGGGTGGGACGCTTCATATAATGAGGTGTGACAATGGTGTCAGGTGCTGGAGAGGTACGTCCCAGGTTGCATAACAGACCTTGAAATGGGCCTTGCGTACTACAATGACCGATTGCTCCGTGGATGCCAAGTGTGCAAGTGTCTGTTCTGGAGCTTTAAGTAATGTCGGGACGCATTTGTGTACTGCTAGCCATTGGTACAAATTGACGGTACCTTTGGTAGATATACCCATCAGATATTGCTAGCTGTGGCATAGAATGGCGGTGGGAGAATTCTTTCAATTGCGTTTGAATAACACCGAGGGAGTCAGGTGATGACTAAGATTTCTTTCTTTCTAGGTTTAGGAGGCATGTCTTCCCTCAACCTAATATCTGTGTTATATCGGATCGGGGCATTAAAATACTAGCCGCAATTTAGCGACAGGAAAGCCTTTGGGATCTCACACACCATCTGTATTGTCTAAGGCACATTGCGTCCAACTACTATGGGCAATATCAATCTACTACTGAATGACGGCAAGTGACCAACATGGGTATTTAATCTTTATTAATATAATTTCATTTGTAATATTAAATTTATTCTGAATGGAGGAGTGACATGTAATTTTCGTTATCAACTTATATTGGCAGGGTACGAGACCAATAAGGATCATTTTTATGAGATATTGGCGATTTTGCATTCAGTTAACGAACAATGCGCAGACTACCTCTGTAACATACCTTTCAATTAGTGGACATAAATATACGACGGTAGTCTACGATATGGTCATATGACCTCAAACTTGGCTGAATGCATAAATTCTATTATAAAAGAAATGCGTCATTTACCGATAACCTTAGTTGTGCGAGAGACATATATGTTTTGGCGGCACTATTTCCAAAGCGAGCAACGAGTTATAAAGGCCAAATACAGAGAGGCCATGTATGGTGCCGAAATGTATTGCAAGAAATTAACAAGGCGAAAGCGCGGACCAACATCATGCATACAGTGTGTCATAATCGTGACAACCTATGGTTTCGTGTGACAGAGTTTGATAGACCGAACCAAGGAATTACCGACGAGTAATATCATGTACACTTGAGAAATAGGACTTGCGACTATGGGACATTTGACGCACTTCGTTATCCATACGCTCATGCAATTGTAGCTTGTCAGAATCTCCATTTGGATCTTATGAGATATGTTGACGAAGTGTACAAAATAAAATACATGTACAATATGTGGAGACACGTATTCCAACAGGTCCCAGATGAACGTAAGTGGCCGTCTGTATCGCTTGCTCCATTTAAGTTGTTAAAGGATAGAGAATTGCGTCGCAAACCAAAATGTCAACCTTACTCGAGTAGAATACATAATAATATGGATATCCGGGAAAAAACGAACCAATAGAAGTTGTGTGGATAATGTAGGGACCCAGGTCATACAATTCAAACATGTCAAAATCGAAATAGTTGATAATTGCTGTAATGAAATTATGTTGCATTTTTTTATTGGCTTATTCAAAAGAACTTTTATTTTATTAAAAATATAAAAATAATTTACTATTAAAATATTCAAAACAATTTTTATTTTATTAAATGAAACAATATAAAAATAGTTTGTAAAAATATATTTAAAAAAATCAATGTATGTACCTGTCGGAATCAGTGCCATATGGGGGTGGTCGACGGTTACGTGCTGGATTCCTTATTGGTTCAGCTTCCAGCGGGAGTTGTGGTTGCTGTGGTAGGAGTTGTGGTTGTTTTAGTTGTGGGTATTGGAAGGATGACCCACCTTGATAGAATAAAGAATTTGGAGGTGTTTGCATCACCTACGGCGGAGGTGTTTGAATCCCATAAGGCAATGAGGATTGGTAATGAGATAAGCTCTCCGACGGTGCCTCCACGATCCTTCCTGCGTTGATGGCCTATATATCGTCAGTTGAGTTGGAGTCGTCGGGAAATGAGATGCATCGGGCCATGCATTCCAACTTTGAATAAGATTAGGAAAATGAAACATATAAGGGCTAGGATACACACCTGGCATAATCTGAAGAGGCTGTTGTGTGGGTGTCGTTGCTTGAGGCGTTGGGGCCAGTGATTGTGTGTGCAGCTGCTAATGGGCCCGTGCCATTATCCATTCTCATTGGATTTAAAGGGCCCCGTCGTTCCTTTTCGACACGGATTTGCCGATGCCTCTACTCTTCCGACAGTAAATATGACTTGTCATGGATCTAAACCATGGCATGTAATTCGGCACGCACGCTAACTCTGGAATAATGATCGGTTCGCGGTAGGTATATGATCATATACCGATTTTCCCAAATTTTGATATATTCAGAGAAGAATACCGGCCAATTTGTATTTGATTATCGTAAGTCGATTTTGTGTTCATCATTGATCACCTCAGGTGCCACGGGAATCAGTTGTTGGAATCTAAATTGTCGCAACACTCTATCCGTCTGGTGCATCTCGACAGTAGCATAGTTGACTAATGGGACCTTAACATGCCAAATGTTCATATTTTGAAAGAATTCAACCGGAATTACTGCCCGAAGTACTGGATCCTCGTATGATGTCCATTGAAACTTTATGGACGTGATTAAAATATTAGTTATATACATAATACTAAATACTAAATATGAAATGACTATGTTATGTATATATATTTTATTTAATCCTTACATGTGCTTCCGACCGTTGGTCTAATAGAAGCCATATATCTTCAAGAACGGTAGGTATTCCAACATAACACGCTGAATGGTTCCACCCAATTAAAATAAATTTTTAGCATAAAATTATATTTTAAATCTCTATAATAATTGTAAAATCTAATACAAATTTTACCTCGTTATGAGTTAGAATATATATGGGTGGTTCCCTCGAGGACGTTAAAATGGAAAGCGAAATTGAGCCCATGATTTAGTAGTGATAGGTAACATCCGATTTTGGCTTTATTTGGTGGCGTCACCCCGCACATCTCCCAGTACAATGTTGCCAACACGGCAGACCCCCAACTATGTTCGCCAGCTGCTCTAAACTCAACGAGTTTTAGCAGCCACCTAAGATGTACGAGATTTCATGACAGTCTGGCATCTAATAACCTCCAATCATCTCAAGGATGTATGCCAAAGCATATCGTATTCTTTCTACTTCAGTCGAATCATTCCTCGGCTCGGGATGTGTTTCATAACCAGCCCATCTCGATCCGACCTCTGTAAATATTATCTGGAATTGCACACAAAAGATCGTAGCATATGGTTCCCCAATCAGCAGATTGAACGGACCCGGTAAGTACGGACGCATCCATCGGTAATCTCAGTTATAACTGCACGTCCTCCAAAGTGATAGTACACTCTTCGCATGTAAGATGGAATGTGTGCGTCTCGGGTCTCCACCTCTCTATTAACGCGCTGATAAGTTTCGGTTCCAACTTGCACCCCCAGCCTAATTGGCCACGTGCCAAAAACTCGTTTCCTTCAAGTAATTTTCTATCAACGCTAATGGAAGACCAGACATATTACGAATATAACATTGTAATACCTAATCTACAGACTGTTATAAAAAAATTATAAAATAAAAATTAATTAAAATTACATAAATGAAAAAAAATTAAATAATATTCAAAAATTAAAATTAACCCTTACCATTTTCATTTGTTCGACGAAGATATGTTTATGATCGAGACGAATTAATTCCCCAGCTATTGCTAACACGATCAAATATTTTTGAAATTATAAAAAAATAATACTAATTTAAAAAATTAAAGGAAATAATTTAATTAAAAAGAGCTTTGAAAGATTTAGGGAGAAATTTGATAGATTTTTTGAGAAATTTAGAAGAAATGTTGTGTGAAAAAAAAGGATGGGGTTTTTATATTTTTTTACCGTTGGACCCCCCAACAGTCAAATTTTTAAATAACCGTTGGAAAAAAACACGGACTAAATCGTGTTCTTGGGGGAGCAATTTTGCCACGCCAACAAAGCGCGTCCACGTCAGCGCGTTTTGTGCTGACATGGCAAAATCGCTCCATCAAAGACGCAATTTGCTGAAATTTCCCCAAAAACACTCTTACGTGGATGCGTTTTGTAATTTTAAGCCTTTTTCGATAAATAATGAAAAAATTGGAATGGTCAAAATGTAAACCTAAAATGTGAAAAATTAGGTTTAGCGTAAGCATTACTTATTTTAATAAGGTTTTCACATGGTGTAAGCATATATTCACATGTTTGTGTTGTTTATTATAAAAAATTATAAAGTATTAATAAATAAATAAAAGAATTATAAGTACGTGCTAATACTCAATTTTTTGGGTTTCAATTTTTATAATTTATTTAATTAATTATAATAGTTAATTTAAAATCATTTTTAAATGATAATTATTTTAAATTTCCAAACTTTAATTTATTATGATTATTTATGATATATTTAATATTAAATTGAATAGTGAACTAGCACGTGGATTAATTATTTTAAATAATATACTTTAAAAGTAATTTATTTTAGAATTATGTGACTCGAATCTTTGTTAAAAAATAATTCACGTAAAATCTGTGTGTTTTTTATTATTTTGTGATCGTTTTATTTTGTCATTATCGACATTCAATTTTAACAAATTGTATACGAATCTTCAGGGGCGAAGCCAGAAGAATTTTTTAGTGAGGGCCGGATAAAATTTTAATTTTTTATAGTTTATATTTTTATAATTTGTAAATGATTAAATTGAATTTTTATAATTTTAGGGGCCAAAGTATAATTTTACCTTTATAAATTTAAAATTTTTAAAAAATTTTAAAAGCTAAAATTATAATTTTACATTTTAGGGGGGCTGAGGCCCATGTTAGCCCCCCTAACTATGCTCCTGCGAATCTTGAATTAATTATAAGTGATTGTGTAAATTAATTATTTTAAATACATCATTTAAATTTAAAATATAATTAAGTACTAAAGTGAAATTTCCCTAAATTGAATTGTTATAAAATAAATTTTCCATCCACCCTTAACAACAACAATTATACCAGTTTTAGGATAGTAAAAAAAACTTGAGTACCAATGAGGTATTAATTTGAGGGTCAAACATAGGAATAAGTAAAATCGATTCGATTCAAAAATTTGATAAATAATTAAATTTTGAATTAAAAGTTTGAGTTAATCGAGTTATTCGGATAAACTAGAATAAAAAATTAAAATTTTCAGTTTAACTTGAATATGAATTATACAATTCAAGTTATCCGAAAATCTAAATAAAAAGATAAAACTACCTCGTTTTAATAAATGTTTAACCATCAACTTTACTTATGTAATTAAATAATCTTGTACTTTGTCTATTAATTAAATAATCAATCCATGTAAACGTAACATTGAATATAAATAATACGATTTGTTAACTAGACTCGAAAATTTTAACTCAAAATTTTTAACTAGATTTGACCACTAATTAAAATGTGTGTTGAGCTAAATTTTATTATTATAAAAAATATGTATGAAATAAATAAATAAAATAATTACGGGTTATATACTTTCAACTTTACGAATTAAAATAGAACTTAATTTAAATTTTACATAATTAAAAAGTAATTTTCAAGAATATTATAGGTGGAAAAATAAATAGAAGAAAATAACAGTATCAAAGTCCATTAGAACTGAAGGAGGCCCAAACCAAGGAAATCCAGCAGCAGGAAGCGACATCGTTTAAATACCTTGGAGTTGAAAAGGATTAGGGCATGTTTTTCTGTGTTTTAAAAAAGTACTTTTAATTTTAAAAGTACTTTTAGAAGAAAAATTGTGTAGAATAAATTATTTTTAACTGAAATTTTTGACTTTTTAGATGTGTTTTTAAAAAGGAGAAGTTAAAATTTTTAGCTTTTCCTCTCTCAAAATATTTTTAGTCTTAATTATTTTTTCACCTCTCGAATAACATAGTTATTTTCTTTTTTTTTAGTGCTTAATTATAAATATGTTAAAATTATTAATTAAAAATAAAAAATATTTTTAAAATACTAATTATAAATATTTAATGGTTATATTTAAATATTTAAAATGTAATTTATATATTCTAATTAAATTTTATAAGTAATTAATATTTATTACTTAAAATATTTAAAATTTATATTTCATATATTAAAATATTAACAAGTTATAGTAAATTTCAATTTTAATAATATTAATTAATTTTAATTTTATTTAAATACATATTTATTACTTGATAATGACATATTTAAAATAGATATTTTATTTATAAAAAATATTTTTCACAATAACACTAAATACTCAAAATTTTAATTAAACTTTTAAAAACACCTTTAAAAAAAAAAACACTTTTCTAGGGTAATTTTTAGAAAGAGTTTTCAAAAATATTTTCAAATTAGATCTCAATAACATTTGCAAATTGCAAACATAAAATAACCCTGGGCCACTGATCACCATTGATCTTCCATCATCGTACGGATATGATCGCATGAACCGAAATCCTTCGTTTCTAATAGAAGTTTAACCCCTGAAGAAAGTACTAACAGACTTGGGAGACTCTTTCTAGAAGAATCAGAAAAAAACACAGAGAGGAAAAAACAATAAAGAGAAAAAATGGATGAAGAGGAGCATGAGGTGTACGGAGGGGAAATCCCCGACGAAGGAGAGATGGAGGGCGAATTGGACCCTCAGAACGCCGACGTCGACATGTCTGCCGCCGATGAAGACGCTGTCAAGGTAATTATTTAAAAAAAAAATTAAAAACCCTAACTCAAGACTGTACTTTGTCTTTTTTTTGTGACTCTTGTTTGATTGTGGTAGGAATTGGACGAGATGAAGAAACGGTTGAAGGAAATGGAAGATGAAGCGGCGGCACTCCGTGAAATGCAGGCCAAAGTCGAGAAGGAAATGGGGGCTGTTCAAGGTTTTTCTTATCTTTCCTTGCCTTTTTTAGTGTTTTTATTGGGATATTTATATGATCTGAATTTTCTTGTTAAGTTATGATGTTAGGGTTTAAGATTTTGGTTCTCTGGATTATATTGTTTTCTTTTTTAGTTTGATAAATCTATCGAATCTGAAACTTCAAAGTTAGTTTTTAAAATGATAATTGAATATTATTTATTTTTTCAAGTGGTTCTATCGTAGTAATAGTTTATAGATTTAGTGGAGAATTCTAACCGGTAGTTATAGCCTGGATGTTTGTCAGTTCTATCTATATTTCAAGGTGAGAGATGTTTAGATTTTTTAATCATTTTTGTCTAATACTAATCTTAATTTGACATTTGTTCGAAAACAAACCCTTTACCCTTTCTATTACAGATCCCGCTGGTGCAACAGCTAATCAGGCGAGCAAAGAGGAAGCAGATTCACGATCAGTTTTTGTTGGCAATGTGAGATAAATAATGTCTATTTTCATTTTAGTTTTTACCTTAAGACTTGTAGCATGTTGTCTTTGTAGATATACCATCTACATGGTGAACCTTGCATTATTAACTGCTTTGATACTTCTTGAAATTGGGGTGGGTGGTTTTACTTTCTTGTCTATTAACTTTTTAACATCCATTTATGTGCTGGTATGTTTACCCTGTCTTATATGTTTCCCGTCCTACTGTTGACATTTTGTACATGTTTTCTGAATTGCACCATAGGATTATTTTGTTTGGTATAAGTTGTGTCCCTGAACTTATAAAAGAACTTGAGACATCATCCAATACAGGGTTGGTCTGGATAAGATCTTCCAGATATATTATCATTCATATGAATTACGTCATTTGGCATGATTTTTGTTTTAAAATTATTACCTTTAATTTATGGGATAAATTCCAAGGGCTTAGGGAGGATGTGGAACTACTAAAACTCCTAGATTTTTTAGATTTAGATCAGCATAAACTCTAAAGAGCAGAGCGGAATAAAAAAAAAATCTGTGCATGAGCTGATGTCTAAACATTTTCTTTGAAAGAAATTCCTTTTAGCTGCAAACACAAAAATATTTGGAATGGATACACTACTCAGTTCTTACTCTTTGGTTGTTTTTCCTGCATCTGTAACCTTTTCGTATATCTGTTTTGAGTTATCGCTTTTTGTGTAGGCCATTATTGTATAAATATGTTATCTTGTATTCAACACCCTTTTATCCCGTATTCTTCTCCTTTTTATGTTTTTAGTTACCTATAGTAATAGTTATTTATGACTTCTGTATTTTGTTTCTCTCTACCTTTCCTTCTTCTAGGGCTTAACTAAATGGCTTCAGATGACATTTTCTATTCATTTCTGGGTGACTTTGGATTGGATGTGGGTACTTCTCCACAATAGAATCATGGTTTGACCTTAATGTCTTACTATGATCGCAGGGTTGTTAATTTTCCTCGACCTGCCTTTGTGTTATCGCTGGAATAGTTACAATGTTTTCGAGGGTTGGCCAAAAGCTTTTTTTTTTCCCTTTAGATAACATTGTACTTAAAGATAATGAAAATGATTTCTATACGTTAAATTTCAAAAAAGCAAATAAGAGAAAAAAAAAAAGTGAGAAAATGAGGGGTAAAATTCTTCAAATATTTCATGGAAAAAGAAAAGAAAAGTGATGGAAGAACATGTTGAATGAGAAAAATATAGAGAAAAAAAGAGGAAAAAAATTGAAAGAAATTGTATGCGAAAAAAAGGAGAAAAAAGTATCAATATGATGGAAATTTTGATTAGTTATATATGATGATTGTATAAAATTTAGTGTAAAAATCAGGGAGATAAAGGCATTATATACCAGTCCCTGAAAAGTGTAACTGGGCTTGTTTGGACTGGATGGATGGATGGAAGTAGCATGTTATTTAACATGCTTCAACTTCTTGCAAGGGATTTAGTTTGCTTCTTTTGAAGAGCTAAGCCAAGTCAACATATGCAATCTAAGTTGCAAGAACATCGTTGCTGGTGGTCGTGGTGGTCATTGGAGTATGAACCTCAGATATTTGTGGTCATTTTGGCTGATGTGGTGAGAGGCGTTTGTTTGCTTCTTTGTAGCCTTAATCTCTTGTTACCTGATTGTGGAAATACATGTGTTCTTGTTTCTCTCAATTAGTTGTTGCTTTGAATCTTTTGCCCTTTTAATGTTTTTTTCCCTACTGAGGAAACGCATCCTGCAAAACTGCCCTTTTAAGAACTGTTTGCATGAATTCTCTTTCTGGATTTCCTTTAAGAATTACTCTTAATTTATTTTTTTCTTCTGGTGGATCCTAGTCGTTGGAAATTGTATTCTATAGTTAAAGAAAGCCCTTTCTGAATCATTTATTTTTCGATAAATGTCTGGTTTCCATCAACCTGTGTGTTCTCCCCTTTGTACTTTGGTTGTTATATCCCAATATAAGGTGTTAATCAAATTTCTACTTCTCAGTACCATGCTTCTGAATACGTCTCTTATTTGAGTTACCCTTTTTTTTGACGTCTACAACTTTCTTCATGTTTTAAATGCTTTAAGTTCATCGAATATTGATAAAAAATTGTGTGTTATAAATAAATGCAAGGTTTAGATTTGAAATTATTAGAACATGTAGTAGGTACTGCATATTATGCATAAAATTTGTAACCAACATTGATAACAAGATGGGAAATGTTCGAGTTACTGTCTCTCTCCAAATATTTCACTGTGAAAAATTATTTTACTGCAGTTTGAAAGGTGCCAAATTCGGCCTTTGCATTGTGGTTTCCATTAGATATCATGAAATAGAATTTAGTAAAAGCATTGAATCATATTTCACTTAGCATTTCAAGGAGTTTGAGTAATAGGAGTTGAATGGTGGCATTGCTTAGAGAAAATTGTGAGTGCCAGGAGATTGATATACTTTTTTAAGCCGAATTGAATGTGACATTGCCTAGACCCCTAAGTACACATGTAAACATTTTGTTTAATTAGAGTTTTGTCAACAGTAAAAAAGGCCCTTACATCTCTAAGCTCCCCCTCCCCCCTCCCTTAAGAGGAATATATTGTGTCCTCATTTTCCGAAGCTGCAAAAGGTCTAAGGTGAAAGTATCATGATAACCAAGCATTAACGGTGTAGCTTTTCTTTGGTACTGCTGTCTGACTCACATTTCTCTTTGAAATCCTTGGGTTGAATTTTATCCTGCAGGTTGATTATGCCTGCACACCTGAAGAAGTGCAGCAGCATTTTCAATCTTGTGGCACTGTAAACAGAGTAACCATTCTGACAGACAAGTATGGTCAACCGAAAGGATTTGCTTATGTAGAGTTCCTGGAAGTGGAAGCTGTTCAAGAGGCTCTTGTGCTGAATGAATCTGAATTACATGGCCGCCAGTTGAAGGTTATTTGTTTTCTTTATTAAATATTAAGAAGCTTGGTCTTTTGTTTCTTAAAACTAGATCCTGGTGATCCTTATAATTAAGGTTTTGTTCTTTCTTTAGCAACTAATAAAGCCTCACTAAAACAAATTTCGGGTATTCGTTGTGATATTCAGGTTATGCCAAAAAGGACTAATGTTCCTGGGATGAAGCAGTACCGTCCAAGGCGATTCAATCCTTACATGGGCTACCGGTCCAGGAGGCCCTATATACCGCCTTATTTCTATTCTCCTTATGGATTCGGGTGTGTTTTTTGGATGCTTGGATTCTCTTCCTCCTATTCATTCATTGGATTCTTTTTTTCTTACCCGCCTTCATTAACTCTCTGCAGGAAGATTCCTAGATTCAGGAGGCCGATGCGGTATATGCCCTACTACTAGAAGACTGAGCATGTCATGACATTATTACCGAGTATGGATGGTTTGATAGAGAAAGTATAATCTCATGTAAGCCATTCTGCTCAGAGGATGTAACCAGGCATTTCTATTTGCTATATGCAATTTGAATCATGTACTATCTGCTGTATGACATTTCGAGTTGTTTGAGTTAAATAAATTGGACGATATATGATTATGTATGGTACTGTTTCTCATCTGTTGCATGTTTCTAATTAATTGAAATTTATGTACTTTCATGAATCATGATATCCTAGTTGAATTGTTTAGCAGAGGACTGAAATTTTCTGTCCAGTGGAATTATTAGACGATTGATATGTATAGGGTTAAGCTGTGAAATTCCCATCCCTCATTTTCGGTGCTTAAGGTTTTTAGTGTATGAAAATAATGAAAGGTCCTATAATGTTTTATCTAGTTCTTTTTCCATTTATTTGTTGCTTATTTGTTTGAGGGTTAATTGAACCATTCATCCCAAAACTATGGTGGTCTAGATTCTAAATTATTTCCTAAGTTTCAAAAAATTCTAATTTAGACCTCAAATTAGTAGTGTTGTAGCGATTAAGTTTTTTTTTTTTTTGTTAGAGTAGTCTAGTTAGCTTGAGCATTAATGCATAGTATATTTAGACAATGCATGGGATTTTGTTTTGATGGAACATGTATGGAATTTTAAACTTATTTCAGATTCAAGTTGTTCATGGGGTATTATACATGTTTAAAATTTGATTTATGTGTTTCAAGTATGTTCAATGCCAAAATTAAGCTAGCATTAAATGCTTAAATTTTTTCTTTTTTATTTTAAGCTAAAGGAAGGCTGGATTGATATTGATATTTTGAGAATTTTTTTAAGTTTGAAATCATTTAGAATTTAGACCATAATTTGAAATGTCTGGTGTAATTAAACCAAGTGAAGTTTAAATAGTGAGCAATGGCTAAGTTACCTTATTGACACAATAATTATCAATAATTAGGGTTTAAATCTAGCTGATGTAATTTATGACTTTGTAAAAAATGTGAAATTTAATTAGTATTTTATTATTATTTTAATATGCACAATTTATCTTTATTAGTTATATATATATAATAATGTTGTTAATTGGTTAATGTAACAAGTTAATTCGATACTAATATACAATTGTAATGTATTTAGTATTATTAATATGATATATTTATGTGTTTAAATTTTATTTTACTCATAATTTAATCTATTTTTAATATAACATGTATTTTATGTATTGTTATAATTAAATAATTTCAAATAATGTGATTCATTAATTATTATATATCATTTTAATACACAAATTTCTAGTAATAATAAAACATTTTGGTTAAAAAATATTTTGCCAGCACATCATGTGCCACACGTGCAAAAAAATAAAAATAAAATAAAGAAGAAAAAGAAAAGGAAGTTAAACTTCCACTTTTTGTAGGAAGTTCAAAACCAGAGAAACAAAACAAAATGTTCATGAAATCTCTAATGGCAATTTTTGGATTCTTGGATCTGATTTCAAGACCATAGTCAGTTCCAAAAATCTTTTAAATAGCGGTGCTTCCACAGATTCAAACAATAAATTTCAATCAACCTTGTCAGTGAAGTAGTGGTGCAGCATCATGTTCTTTATAATCCAATGTCTAACAAAGTTAAGTAGGATGCACAAGGCTCATCCAAAGACTCGTAGCAACTGGACAACATCTTAGAACATGGCCAATCAATTCAACTTTCTTTATGCAAGACGAATAGTTCACTTGTATAGTCATTTTCCTTTTCAAGTGTTCTTCATTCATGAGGAGTTTGTCATTACAAACTAGCCACAGAAACATGCGCACCCTTTCGTGACCCCGACACTTACAAAGCTTCCGCCATATATCCGCTTCACCAGTTGCAGCAACTATTTGTACTGACGAATAAGCTGGTTTTATTGTGAAACGACGCTTACCATCCCAAAGCCACCTTGGAGTATCCTCAACATCCATCTTACAAGGCAATGTCGCTGCTATTCTTCTTAAAGCACTGGTAGGAATAATGTCGACAAATCAATTCCAGTTCCAGTCGCCAACCCGATTTACCATACTAGCTACAGATAAACAATGATTAGGAAGAGCAAGTGGAAGTAAATACATATCAACTAGAGGAGACTCTAAGCCAAGCCAATGTCTCGCCAAAAATCAACCTTCTTACCATTGCCTAAATTCCACACAACGTTAGAAACGACTTGTTCAAATCCGACATACATCGAAATCCAAGTCCCCCTTCCTCTGGTGCCTTGCAAACCTGTTTCCAATTCACTCCCCTCTTTTGATCCGAGTGGTGGATATTCCTTTCCATTTCTAGGCAAACACTAGAAGGAATGACAGATTTCTGCATAGCATAAATAGGCATTGATGAAAGAACTGGTTTTGCAAGCATAATACGACCTGCTAATGATAAAGAATGTGCTTTCCACCCTACTAATCTCTCTTGCATTTTCCCCATCATATAGCCATAGTTTCTTTTTGACTCGACTATGTAGTAGAGGGAACCCCAAACATCGACCAAGGTCTTCAACAACCGAGACATTCAACTTGTTAGAATTAAGTGACTCGAATCCTTATTTAAATAAAATATAATGGTAAAATAAAATAAAAAAGAATCCCTATAGAACTACACTTGTTTTATTTTATTTTAAATAAGATTTTTTAAATCTTATTAAACTCCATCTATTTGATATGTATTAAAATAAGGTGTTTCAATCTTACTATACTCCTATTAGACTATGGCTTTACAAGCCTATAAATAGACATAGTATATTCCACTTGTAATTGATTCGAATTCGACATAGTGAATTTTCTTCTCCTTTGCCCGTGATTTTTTCCCGAAAGGGTTTCACATAAAATCTGTGTGTTCTTTAAATTTTATTTCTCTTTTCTTTGCGATATATTGTTATTACCGACGTTATATTTTTCATAAATTGGTATTAGAGTTTTCGGGTTTTTTATCTCGATCACGGTAATTGCGCCTTTAAAGTATGAAATTCCGCTGTTAGATTGCAACACCAGATTTGCATTGTGGCAGATAAAGATGCAGGCAGTTCCACATTGACGGAGGAAGAGAAAAAGCGCAAGGATCGAAAGGCGTTAACATAGTTACATCTGCATTTGTCTAATGAAATTTTGCAGGATATGATGGAGAAAACCACCGCTGCATTATGGAAGAGGCTAGAACAAATATGTATGTCGAAAACTCTAACTAGCAAGTTGCATATGAAGCAACATCTTTATGCTCATCGTTTGGAGGAAGGTGCGTCTGTGCACGAACACTTAACAGTGTTTAAAAAAATTCTCTCTAACTTGGAGGCCATGGAGGTTCAGTATGATAAGGAAGATCTAGGGTTGATTCTACTTTGTTCGTTGCCCCCGCCTTATTCAACTTTCAGAGACACGATTTTATATAGCTGCGAGTCTCTCACAGTTGATGAGGTTTATGATTCTTTGACCTTGTATGATAAGATGAAGCATCTTGTGATTAATCTCGACTCTCAGGGAGAGGGTCTCATTGTTCGTGGGAGACAAGATCGGAATGCTGATGATGATGGTGGAAGGACACAGGAACGAAATCCTCGCGATAAATCTAAGGGTAGATCGAAGTCTTCAAACAGTGGTAAAACTTGTAAATTCTGTAAGAAGAAAGGGCACATTAAATCTGAGTGCTATAAGCTACAGAACAAGATTAAAAGGGAGACTGCGAATCAAAAGGGAAAACAACCAAAAAATTTCGGTGAAGCTGATGTTGTAGAAGACTACAACGATGGTGAACTTCTAGTTGCTTCTGTCAACAATTCTAGAGTGAGCGAGGAGTGGATACTTGATTCAGGCTGCACTTTCCACATGAGTCCCAATCGGGATTGGTTTACAAATTACGAAACAGTGTCTGAAGGTGTTGTTTTGATGAGAAATAATGCTTCGTGTAAAATCGTAGGTGTTGAAACAATTAAAGTTAAGATGTTTGATGGAGTTGTCAGAATACTTAGTGACGTACGACATGTTCCAGAATTGAAGAAAAATTTAATTTCATTAAGTACTCTTGATTTAAAAGGGTACAAATACACAACTGAAAGTGAGATTTTGAAGATTTCCAAAGGTTCCCTCGTTGTGATGAAAGGGTTTATGCGTTATTGGAAGCACAAAAAATATCCTATTCCCTGCAAAATAATGAAAAAGAATAGTAAATGGGAAGTAGGGTCGAATCCTCAGGGACCGGATTATACGAAGCTTGTTTCTTGAAATCCTGGGTAGAATCGTGCCCAAGAAAACCTGCATTCCTGAAAAAATAAAAATAACAGAATTAAAAGTTTTGATCTGGAAACGAAAATAAAATAAAAACAAAATTGAGAAGTCGAATTGGAATTGCAAAATTAAAAATAGGAAATAGAGTTGAGATAAGGAAATTCTTATGGGGAGATTCCAGCCTCCGGTTGCCTCGATCCGCCTTGGGTTCAATCCTTGGCTTTTAGATGATCCTTCTCAAACCGAATAAGCCAGTTATAGTGGAAGAGGACGCCTATGACCACCAGCTCCAAGGATTTAGACTTCGATTTAGCGGAACCTGACTCTAGCCAACAATCGCTCTTGTGGGATCATCTTATGCTAGATCAACGTTTCTCAATGGCGAACCCCACTCCATTTTGTTTCTTGGGCTCGCCAACCTCTGACACATAAGCTAACGAACCGACTGTGCAACCTTCTCAAAATATACAAAGAGGCCGTTCCTTGCACACGTTGAAAAGATCACTTCTTAAGGGACATGGACGGAAGCGTCAGCCCCGTAATACGGAGAAACGATGAATAACCTGTTGAGAAGGCTAAGTACGGATTCTAAACCTTAACAACCCTTTTTGGGGTTTTCGACAACCTTTGACTAGATGGGTTTTAGTGGCTTATGATTGTGGTGGGAAAGAAAATAAAATATATAATAAAATGGAGATTTTATTAAAAGGAAATGTGGAAAGAACAAAAGACTTTTGAGGAGAGAGTGTTTACAGAAAAATATAAAGCATTTTGAGTCACCTCACCCCCTATTTATAGTGCTAAGGGAGATAGTTTAATCCTACTTAAACTCCCAAAAGATAAATACATTTAATTAAAAATAAATAAAGATAAAATCCTAAAATTAAATAATTCCTAATAATTATCTTAATATTAATTATCCTAATATAATTAAAATAGATTCTAATAGAATAAAATCTCTTCTTTTTGCATTTCAACCCTTGTGTCCTCTATGCTTGCACTTTTGGCACTAGCTTTTTTCTATGTCGCACAATGACCCATTTTATCTTTAATTTCATGCTTTTGGCCCTTAATTTCGCTTTTTCCTCCAATTTAGTCCATATAAGATAAAATATCATAAATAGCTCAAATTAGCAGGATCATACTCAGAATAAATACATAATTAATACATAAAAATATGTTATTCTAGAGTATTATCAAATTCCCCCTACTTAGCCAATGCTTGCCCTCAAGTATGGTTCTTATCTACTGTGAAACTTAGGTTCTACCATAAAAGAAATATCACTCCAAAGTTTCATAAAAATTAGTCAAAAATGCATATGAAAAATAAAGAGAACCCTAAGCTTACTTTAAGTAAAATAGAAAAAATTTCAATTAATACAGACATTAACATCAACTTGAATTATTTCATGGAAATTAGGTAAATTACTAAACCTACCAAGACACCCTCTTTGTTTCTTCCTTTAGTCCTAAATTTTATTTACACATATTTTTTTATAATAAAAATGGAGATTTTTCATTTACTTAGGAATATATTGAACCTTTTGACGCGAAGAGAGATGACAACCCAAACACCCCACCCCGGTTACTCAGCCCAACATACTCCTAAAAATTATTTATTTTAGTTAGCAGAGTTTTATCCATCATGTCACACAACCTTTTGACGCGAAGTAGAATGACAACCCAAGCACCCTACCCCGGTTACTCAGTCAGTCACATTCTAGGCTACACTTATAACCTCGACTAGCGGAGTTTTACTTGTCACATCACACAACCTTTTGACGCAAAGTAGAATGACAACCCAAGCACCCTACACTGGTCACTCAGTCAGTCACGTTCTAAGCTGTACTCATAACCATGGAAAAATTTATTAACAATTAAACGAAATTTAAATTTTCGAGAACTTAGGAAAAACAATTTAAGTGCCAAGAATAAGTTTCAATAATCACCTAATATCCATAAACATAAATTAAGCATGCAATCATTTTAAGTGTTCACTTTATATTAAACTTAATCAATTTCACAAAAAGTAAGATAGAGTCAACTCTATTAATGACAATTATTTTTAGCCTAATAAAAACAAAATAGTGGAGATGGCATCAATTATGGGAGAAATCATAATTTCTTTAGAAGGCAAGAATCATGCTTGTGGGGCAAATAGTAGGCAATTCTGTCAAAATCTTGGGCATAAAAAGAGGTAGAATATTCTTAAAAAAATTATGGACAAAATGGAGCCTCAAGCAGTAAACACAAATCACATCGAAGACGCAAGAATGTCTGAAGAGGACCTCCCCCTACTTAAAACACATTGTCCTCAATGTGGATGCAAAAAAAATA
This sequence comes from Gossypium rotundifolium, assembly GCA_025506655.1. Taxonomy (NCBI): domain Eukaryota; kingdom Viridiplantae; phylum Streptophyta; class Magnoliopsida; order Malvales; family Malvaceae; genus Gossypium; species Gossypium rotundifolium. The sequence goes on from CP106723.1 coordinate 130,406,953, forward strand.
AATAGGTAGAAAAGTTTAGAAAAACTCCCTATGTAGCTACTGTCGATTGTGGAGGATAGCAATGATGTACATCAAAATTTTCAATCCACCAATATTTTTAAAATAATTTGTTCCAATCAGAGCGGCGTGCTCGCCTTCGTGGTAACACGGTGTTGCACTATTAGATGTAGTGAGCACCGGTGGTGGGAGAAGAAGGACGGGCTCGACGTCGAGGCATTAGTGGCGTTTGGCTACGGTGTGGAGCTGGCGGTGTCGCACGAGGTGGAGGCGAGCGCAGGCTCCGTAAGATGCTGTGGCGATGTCGCGTGCGGCATGGGAGAGGAGTGTGGTGGAGAGGGAAGGACGAATGAGAGTCTGGTGGTGTTGGGAGGAGGTTTGTGGCGGTGAGAAAGAGGAGGAAGACGCGTCGTTGGTTAAATCGACGACTTGAGGTGCAGATAAGCGGCGTCGGCGTGGGTTAACGGTGAAAGTGGGCTCGATGGCGGCTCGACTTTTAGTTCGCACCATTGTAAATGGTGAACGGCGATGGTTGGTGGAGAGGGGGGATTTGCGGCGGCTATGGAGTTTGGGTGAAAGAAATTGAGAAAATAGTTTAGGTTTTGGGGTTTTATTTGGCTGAAAGGGGGTGTTTGGGTGCAGAGATAAGGGTGGTTGGATTTAGGAATAGGGCAGTTTGGCTGCAGGGATATGGCATTCTGGGCTGGAATAGTATCTAGAATAGAGGCTGTTTGGTACCGTGGATAGGGTTGTTTGGTTCCATTTTTTCTAACCTTTTTCCTTTTTCTTAGTATTTTCGCTCCATTCTGCATAGGTAAAAAGAGAATTTTATCAATATCCAAAAATAAAGTAATAAATAATAAAATAAAATAAAATAAAATAAAATAAAATAAAATAATAAATAATAAAAATTAAGAAAAGTAAAAAAAAAAAAAAGAGTAAAGGTTGGGCTGCCTCCCAACAAGCGCTTGTTTAATGTCGCTAGCTTGACATCTCTACTAGTATTGGAGCTATTCCAACTGAATTCTTTCGTCCGTATGGGCTCGAAAATTCTCCTTTTTTAACACATCCACCATATTTGGCTTTAATCGTCTTTGCGTGCATTTCAAAGGGTTAATCCCTTTTAAATCGGCTATGGTCTCATCATTCTCCAAAAACGTGCACTTGAGATGCTTAGGAAGTGGTTTTAATTCTAGATCTGGTGCTGATGAGTTAATTATGTCGACACAGTTTACATTTAAAACTTCACTTGGGTGGCTAATAGTGTCATAAACGTTAAACTTCACGATCTCCCCATCAAACTCCATTGTGAGGTTTCCGCTTCGTACGTTAATCTTAGTATTTGTAGTACTAAGGAAAGGTCGCCCCAACAAGATGTCTGAAGACCCAGGAGTGTTATCCTCCTCTATTTTTATCACATAAAAGTCTGCATGGAAGATAAGTCCATTAACTTTGACTAATAAGTCCTCGAGGACTCATTCGGGATACACAACAAACCTGTCTGCCAACTGAATGATAACACCTATTTTTGTCAAAAAACCGCGTTAAGTGATTTATAAACAGAAAAATGCATGACATTTATGGAGGCCTCTAAATCACACATAGCCTTCTTAATTCCTAAATGGCCTATCTTGCATGGTATTGCAAACATGCCCCTATATTTGCATTTCGTCGGCATTTTCCGCTGCAACACTACGGATACATTTTCACCTACATTCACCCTTTCATTACCTGTTAACTTTCGTTTATTGGTGCAAAGCTCTTTAAGAAATTTAGCATACCTCAGTATTTGCTTGATTGCATCCAACAGCGGAATGTTGATCTTGACATTCCTAAATGTTTCGGGATTTTCTTGTCCTTTTTACCTCTTCGACACTGGTTGAATCGTTTTGGAAATAGAGGTTGAATTTTAGGCAATGTAGGTTTCGGTCGAACTTGTTCGTCTTTTTTGGGTTTTTCCTGGGTAATTTGATGTATCGTTGAAAGCACCAAAAATATCCTATTCCCTGCAAAATAATGAAAAAGAACAGTAAAGGGGAAGTATGATCGAATCCTCAGGGATCAGATTATACGAATGCTTGTTTCTCGAAATCTTGAGCAGAATCGTGCCCAAGAAAACTTGCGTTCCTGAAAAAATAAAAATAACAGAATTAAAAGTTTTGATCTGGAAACAAAAATAAAATAAAAATAGAATTGAGAAGTCGAATTGAAATTGCAAAATTAAAAATAGGAAATAGAATTGAGATAAGGAAAATCTTATGGGGAGATTCCAGCCTCCGGTTTCCTCGATCCGCCTTGGGTTCAATCTTTGGCTTTTAGATGATCCTTCTCAAACCGAATAAGCCAGTTATAGTGGAAGAGGACGCCTAAAACCACCAACTCTAAGGATTTAGACTTCGATTTAGTGGAACCAGACTCTAGCCAACAATCGCTCTTGTGGGATCATCTTATGCTAGATCAACGTTTCTCAATGGCGAATCCCACACCATTTTGTCTCTTGGGCTCGCCAACCTCTGACGCAGTAAGTTAACGAACCGACTGTGCAACTTTCTCAAAATATACAAAGCGGTCGTTCCTTGCACACGTTGAAAAGATCACTTCTTAAGGGACATAGACGGAAGCTTTAGCCCCGTAATGCAGAGAAATGATGAATACCCTGTTGAGAAGGCTAAGTACGGATTCTAAACCTCAAGAACCCCTTTTTTGGGGATTTTCGGCAACCTTTGGCTAGATGAGTTTTAGTGGCTCATGATTGTGGTGGGAAAGAAAATAAAATATATAATAAAAATGGAGATTTTATTAAAAGGAAATATGGAAAGAACAAAAGACTTTTGGGGAGAGAGTGTTTATAGAAAAAGATAAAGCATTTTGAGTCACCTCACCCCCTATTTATAGTGCCGGGAGATAGTTTAATCCTACTTAAACTCCCAAAAGATAAATACATTTAATTGAAAATAAATAAAGATAAAATCCTAAAATTAAATAATTCCTAATAATTATCTTAATATTAATTATCCTAATATAATCAAAATAGAGTTTAATAGAATAAAACCTCTTCTTTTTGCATTTCAACCCTTGTGTCCTCCATGCTTGCACTTTTGGACCAACTTTTCCCTATGTCGCACATTGACCCATTTTATCTTTAATTTCACGCTTTTGGCCCTTAATTTCGCTTTTACCTCCAATTTAGTCTCTATAAGATAAAATATCATAAATAGCTCAAATTAGCAGGATCATACTCCGAATAAATACATAATTAATACATAAAAATACGTTATTCTAGAGTATTATCAAGGGCAGAGAAAGACTGTCAAGTTATATGTTTTGTAAGGTTCTACTGTTATTGGAGATGCAGCTGTCGCTTCCTCTTCCTTGTCAGATGATGATATTACTAAAGTTTGGCATATGCGCATAGGGCATATGAGTGAGAATGACATGGCAAAAGTAAGCAAAAGAGGACTTCTTGATGGGCAAGGAATTTGCAAACTGAAGTTCTGTAATCACTGTGTTTTTGGGAAGAAAAAGAGAGTTCGATTCCCCAGAGGAATTTATAACACAAAGGGAATGTTAGAGTATATTCATTCTGATCTATGGGGGCCATCAAGAGTGCCTTCGAGAGGTGGAGCTAATTATATGCTAACTTTTATTGATGATTTTTCCAGAAAAGTTTGGGCAATCTTCCTGAAGCAGAAAAGTAATGTGTTTTCCACATTTAAGTCTTGAAAAACTATGATTGAAAAACAGACGGGAAAACAAATAAAATACCTCCGTACAGACAATGGCTTAGAGTTTTGTTCTGATGAGTTTAATAAACTGTGCAAGTTAGAAGGGATCATGAGACACTTGACAGTTCGTTATACTCCACAGCAAAATGGCGTTGTAGAACGAATGAACAGAATGATCATGGAGAAGGTTCAATGTACGTTGTTAAATGCCAACTTACCAAAGTCGTTTTGGGCTGAAGCAGCCTCTACTGCATATTTTTTGATCAACCGATCTCCATCTATTGCCATTGAGAAAAAGACTCTACAAGAGGTATGGTCTGATAATCCTACTAATTATTCTGATTTAAAGATCTTCGGGTGTCCTATGTATGCTCATGTTGACAATGGAAAATTGAAACCAAGATCCATTAAATTTGTTTTTCTTGGTTATAAAGTTGGTGTAAATGGGTATAAGTTATGGTGTCCTGAAAATATAAAAGTTGTGATTAGCAGAGATGTTGTTTTTGATGAAACTGTTATGCTACCTAACTTATCTCTTAAAGACTCTTCCAATAAAGAAAATCAAAAGCAGGTGGAGCATCAGATTAATATAGAGTCTACTCCTCAAGCCAGTACAAAAATTGAGAATAGAGTTGCTTCTTCACCACAATACTCTATCGCCAAAAACAGAACTAGAAGAGAAATTAAACCTTCAAAGAAGTATGCCGAGGCTGATCTAGTTGCTTATGCTTTAAATATGGCCGAAGATTAGATGCAAACCAAGAGTCGTCTAATTATTCTGAGGTGGATAGCTGTGAAGACTCAGAAAAGTGGATGTTTGCTATGCAAGAGGAGATGGAATCACTCCATAAAAATAGAACATGGGATCTTGTGAAACTTCCTAAAGGTAAAAAGGTTGTTCACTGTAAATTGGTGTTTAAAAAGAAAGAAAGGACTTCAGGAGTTGAAGAACCCAGATATAAAGCAAGGCTTGTTGTAAAAGGTTACAATCCAATTCCAAGAGTGGACTTCACAGATGTGTTCTCCCCAGTTGTGAAGCATAGTTTGATTCAAGCTTTGCTTGGTATTGTGGTCATGCATGATTTGGAGCTTGAGCAGTTGGATGTAAAAACTGTATTTTTGCATGGAGAACTTGAGGAAGATATTTACATACAACAACAAGAGGGTTTTACAGTCTCCAAAAAAGAGGACTATGTTTGCTTACTGAAAAAGTCTTTTACGGTTTGAAACAGTCACCAAGACAGTGATATAAGAGGTTTGATTCCTTTATGACTTCTCATGATTTTAAAAGAAGTAGTTTTGATAGCTGTGTTTACTTTAAGAAAAATAGTGATGGTTCTTTTGTGTATCTACTTCTTTATGTTGATGACATGTTGATAGTAGCAAAAGATAAATGAGAGATAAGAAAGGTCAAAGCCCAACTAAGTGAAGAATTTGAGATGAAAGATTTAGGACCAGCAAAGAAGATACTTGGTACGGAGATTCTCAGAGATAGAAAAGCAAGTAAATTGTACCTAAGTCAGAAGGGGTACATTGAAAAAGCTCTTTGCAGGTTCAATATGCATAGTGCTAAGCCTATTAGTACTCCTTTAGCAGCCCATTTCAGACCTTTATCTGCTTTGACTCCACAATCAGATGATGAGATTGAGTACATGTCACATGTTCCATACTCTAGTGCAGTGGGATCTCTCATGTATGCTATGGTTTGTTCACGTCTAGATTTATCATATGCAGTCAGTGCAGTTAGCAGATACATGGCGAATCCCAATAAAGAACATTGGAAAATAGTTCAGTGGATTTTAAGATACTTACGAGGTACTACTGATGTTTGCTTATAGTTTGGAAGAACTAGAGATGGAGTCATTGGGTATGTTGATGCTGATTTTGCTAGAGACCTTGATAGAGGAAGATCTCTTACTGGTTATGTCTTTACAGTCGGAGGTTGTGCAATCAGTCGGAAAGCTACTTTGTAAACTACAGTCGCTTTGTCTACCACTGAAGCTGAGTAGATGGCGATTACTGAGTCTTGTAAAGAAGCTATTTGGTTGAATGGACTCTTTAGTGAGTTCAATGAAGACCTTCAAATCAGCACACTATTTTGTGACAGTCAGAGTGCCATCTTCCTTATAAAAGATCAAATGTTTCATGAGAGAACAAAACACATTCATGTTCAGTATCATTTTGTTCGTGATATTATTGCTCGTGGTGATATTGTTGTGAGCAAAATTAGTACTCATGAAAATCCTGCAGATATGATGACTAAGTCACTTCCTATAACCAAGTTTGAGCATTGCTTAGACTTGGTTGGTGTTCATTGTTGAAGTTAAACCCTTAAGCGGTTTTATGGAAGAGGTGGAGAACTTGTTCGTTGAGAGTTTGCGATGAAGAACTTGTTTATTGAGAATTCATGTCAAGGTGGAGATTGTTAGAATTAAGTGACCCGAATCCATATTTAAATAAAATACAATGGTAAAATAAAATAAAAGAAGAATCCCTATAGAACTACACTTCTTTTATTTTATTTTAAATAAAGTTTTTTAAACCTTATTAAACTCCATCTATTTGATATTGATTAGAATAAGGTGTTTCAATCTTACTATACTCCTATTAGAATATGGCTTTACAAGCCTATAAATAGACATAGTCTATTCCACTTTTAATTGATTCGAATTCGAAATAGTGAATTTTCTTCTCCTCTGCCCATGGTTTTTTCGGTTTCCACGTAAAATCTGTGTATTCTTTAAATTATATTTCTCTTTTCTTTGTGATATATTGTCATTACCGAAGTTATATTTTTCACACAACCCTCTACCAATTTTATCTTTTAAACCTCCATTCGTATTAGCTAGAAAAAAACACTTGGGTCTCTCGATTCACTGTATGCCTGAAGAATTTACCAAAGTCATTTAGAATGGTGTTAACAACCTACATTTGCTCTTTAGAGGCCTCCATGAACAGAACTAGGTTGTCCGAAAAAAATAGGTGCAAGATTGCTGGACCACCTCGATTAAATCTACTAGGCTCCCAATTCCCATTTGTCACCTCCCAATTAATAGCTTGTTGAAGTTTTTCCGTGGTTTAATGACAAATTTGGTCACAACTTTTGCATCTTTTGTCAATATGGTCCTAATTGTATTTTGAGTCCTTTTTAGCCATAACTTGTTTTTTAAAATTGCTTTTTCTAACAGATTCAATGTTAAAAAAGTTAACATGGATGATGTAAAATTTCATATGTAGAATATTTTTAATGAGATGTAATTTATTACTTAAATAACCCTATAAGATAATTACATGTGAAAAGAAAAAAATAATACATGAAATAAAAAATAAATTTTAATTTAAAGAAAATCAATGTAAGTATCTAAAAAATTAACTTAGTAGAAAAACCTCTCAAGAAACAAATATATGAAAGGTTGAAACAGAGAAAAAAAAAAGGAAGAAAGATTAAAACTTTGAATTTATTCATTAAATCCGTTAGAAAAAAATAGTTTGAAAAAAATCAAAGGTTGATGGCCAAAAAAGGCTAAAAATATAATTATGACTATTTTGACAAAACATGCAAACGTTAGTACCAAACTTTATCATTAAACCTTTTTCCATACACAATACAAAAGCATATGGCGTTTAAGGGTCACCCTACCTTATACCCTTAGATGGTCTGAAGTCCTCAGAGTATGAGCCATGAAACAAAACTCTCATTGATGGCGTAGTAATACAACTCATAATAACATTTCGTATGTAGCATCCCTAATACCTCCCGAGATGTGAATAATGTCAATTCAAGTTTGTACGTGTTAAAATTTTCGAAGTAGATAAAAATAGTTGTTGTTATTATTATTATTATTATTAATGGAGAGGATAGTTGGATATTATAAGAAATTAAAAGAGTTTTAAATTTAGGAAAATTAATTTGAGGAATGGGCTAAATTGTAAAAGTGTGAGAAGTGTTGGGCCATAGTGTAAAAATAAAAGAAGACTAAATTAAAAAATAATAAAAATTAATAACATATTGAACTATTATAAAATTAATATATTTGAATTATTTCATAAAATATATTTAATTTTAATTAAAATTTAGTTATATTTTAATTTTGAGTTGAATTTATTAAATTATTTTTATATAAAATTAGTTAAGTATCATTATTTGGAAGTGTGATTAATGAAAAATTAATTAAAATATAAAAAGTAAAAAATCTCAAAATTAATATTATAATTTTAAAATTATCTCAAAATCAATATTATAATTAAAATTTAAATATTTAACGATAAAAATATTTAAAAATAAATAAAATAACTTAGGGCTTTCAAATAACATGTCATCAAACGGGCAAATTACCAATAAATCCTTTTTTTTTCAAAAATTATGAAATAAACCTATTATTCAATTATTTATCGGAATGAGCCATTTTCCTCGAAAGCGTCCCACGTCGGTAGCGATGTCGTAGGTATGTGGCGGAAGCGCGTCTGGGAGCGTTTTGCCACATCAACAAAATTGCGTCCTTGAGGGCGCTTTGTTGATGTGGCAAAACGCCCCTGTGGACGTGTTTTGCCCGTGTAACGACTATTTTTTTTGATCGTTTGGCCTCCAACGGTAAAAAAAAAACTATAAAAGCCCCCATTTCAATTTTTTCACACAAAAGTCCTTTTACAATTTCTCTCAAATTCAAATTTCTCTCAAATTTCTCTAAAATTTCACAAAAGTCCTTTAGTTTTTACAAAAAAGCCATGTTTAAAAGTTTTTTGAATTAGTTTTTATTTAAATTAAGAAATATTCGATCGTGTTAGCAATGGCCGAAGAATTAATTCGTCTCGATAATAAACACATCTCCGTCGATCAAATGACAATGGTAAGTTATAATTTTAATTTTTCAATACTATTTAATATATTTTCATTTATGCAATTTTAATTAATTTTATTTTATAATTTTTATAACCGGTCAATGCTATATTCGTAATATGCCATCCGCCTCGTTGTTGATAGAGAATTACCTGTGGGAAGCGGGTTTTTGGCATGTTGTCACGATAGGACGTGGGTGCAAATTGGACTCGAAACTAATCAGTGCTTTGATAGAGAGGTGGAGACCCGAGACGCACACTTTCCATCTTCCATGCGGAGAGTGTAGTATCACTCTGGAAGACGTGCAGTTGCAATTGGGATTGCCGGTGGATGGGTACGTAGTCACCGAGTCCGCAACTTCTGGTGATTGGGGAGCCATATGCTACGAGCTTTTGGTGCTATTCTGGATAACATTAACGGAGGTCAGATCGAGATAGGCTGGTTACGAGACATATTCCCATAGCCGGATAATGATTTGACTAAATTAGAAAGAATACGGTATGCTCGGGCATACATTCTTGAGATGATTGGAGGCTATTTGATGCCGGACTTGTCACGAAACCTCGTACATCTGAGATGGCTGTTGAAACTCGTTGATTTTAGAACAGTCGATGAATTGAGTTGGGGGTCTACTGTGCAAGCAAAATTGTATTGGGAGATGTGCGGGGCGACGTGACCGAATAAAGCCAAAATCGGAGGTTGCCTATCACTACTACAATCATGGGTACGGTTTCGCTTTCCATTTTTGCGTCCTCGAGTGGACCACCCATATACATTCCCACTCATAACGGGGTAATATATTACGTAGATTTAAAATAAAATTGTATGCTAAAAATTTATTTAATTAGGTGGAACCATTCAGTGAGTTATGTTGGAATACCTACCTCGCTTGAAGATATACGGCTTCTATTAGGCCAACGGTCGGAAACACAAGTAAGTATTAAATAAAATATATTTTTGTAATAGAATAGTTGTTTCGTATTTAGTATTTACTATTTAGTATTATATATAACTAATATTTTTATCATGTTAATATAGTTTGAATGGACACCATAAGAGGATCCGGCTATTCGGGCAGTAATTTCGAATGAATTCTTTCAAAATCCGAACATTTGACATGTGAAGGTCCCATTGGTCAACTATGCCACCGTGAAGATGCACCAGTTAGATCGGGTTTTGCGACAATTTGGATTCCGACAACCGATTCCCATGGCATCTGAGGTGCTCGATGATGAGCACAAAGTCGACTTATGGCAGTTGCATACGGATTGGCCGAGATTTTGGTTGGCATATATCGAATTGTAGGAAAATCGGTATGATTATGTACCTACTCAGGAACCGATCATAGTTCCTAAGTTAGCGTGCATGCCGGAATACATGTCATGGTTTAGGATCCATGGCAAGCCATATTTATTGTCAGAAGAGGAAAGGCAACGGTAACTTCGTGTATAAAGGGAACGACGGGGCCCTTTAAATCCAAGGAGAAGGAATAATGGGATGGGCCCATCAACAGCCCACACATCATCGGCCCAACACTTCAAATTGACGACACCCACATCACAAAGATTTTGATTATGCGGTCGTATCCTAGCCCTTATATGTATCCTAACCCTTATATGTTTCCTTTTCCTAGTCCTATGGCAGGTTGGAATGCATGGCCCGGTTCTATAGGCCGTTGTCGCATGAGTGGACCGCCGATCTATAGGCCGTTGTCGCATGAGGGATCGCACGAGGCGCCATCGGAAAGCTCTTCTTTTTACCAATCTCCTTCGCCTTATGGGATTCAAACACCTCCACCATGAGTGATGCAAACACCTCCGTAGTCATTATTTTATCAAGGTGGGTCATCCTCCCAACACCCACAACCAATCCCCTGCCGGAGGAAGCAGAATCCCACCGAGCAACCACAACCCCCGCCAGAAGTTGGAACAAGGAGGAATCTAACGCGTAACTGCCGACCACCCCCATGTGACCAACACCAACATTGATTTTTTTTAATATATTTGTATAAACTTTTCTATATTGTTTCATTTAATAAAATAAAAAGTTGTTTCTAATATTTTAATTGTAATTTACTTTTTATATTTTAATAAAATAAAAGTTGTTTTTTATATTTTAATTGTAATTTATTTTGTATATTTTTAATAAAATCAATTTATTTTGAATAAGGCAATATTTTTAATATTTTTATATTTTTAATATATTTCTACAAACTTTTTATATTGTTACATTTAATAAAATAAAAGTTGTTTTTAATATTTTAATTGTAATTTAATTTTATATTTTTAATAAAATAAAAGTTATTTTAATATTTTAATTGAAATTTAATTTTATATATTTAATAAAATAAAATTTGTTTTAATATTTTAATTGTAATTTAATTTTATATATTTAATAAAATAAAATTGTTTTTAATATTTTAATTGTAATTTAATTTTATATATTTAATAAAATAAAATTTGTTTTTAATATTTTAATTGTAATTTATTTTTATATTTTTAATAAAATAAAAGTTGTTTTAATATCCTAATTGTAATTTATTTTGTATATTTTTAATAAAATCAATTTTTTAATAAGAAAATATTTTAATATATTTCTACAAACTTTTTTATATTGTTACATTTAATAAAATAAAAGTTGATTTTAATATTTTAATTGTAATTTAATTTTATATTTTTAATAAAATAAAAGTTGTTTTAATATCCTAATTGTATTGGTTCAAGTAAGGACTAAATCACAAATGTGAGAAAAATTTTGTGACTCAAGAGTAAATATTCAAAATTTTAGGGTTAAAATGTCTATATGAAAAACTTGAAAGGCTAATAGTGTAAATATTTTAAGGGTGGAAGGATCTAGAAACTAAGAAAAAATGATGAATTAAGACTAAATTGAATAAGTGAAAAAGTATGAGGGGTTAGATTATAATTTTATCAAGATGGGTGTTGATCCAATGTAGGAATTTTGAAGGATCATAAGGGGCAAAATAATCATTAAGCAAGAAAGATAATTTTGAAGAATAATGATGATGGTGATAATTTTAGATTAATTGAATTACTTTTTTTTTTGTTTTGCAACTCAGTTCTTCTAAAAAGTTCACCATTTTCATCAGGAAATTAAAAGAATTTTCATAGCCACCAAGAGACAAAAATGATAAGGAGACTATCAACTATTCCGATTTGGACATGAGCGAGATGTATGGCCTGGGTTTCTACACCATCCGCATAACTTCCTTTGGGTGGCTGTTTCTCGGATATCCATATTGTTGCGTATTCTAGTCGAGCAAAGTCAACTGTTGGTTTGCAACGCAGTTCTCTATCCAAGAATAGCTTTAAGCGAGCAAGCGATGATGCATAACCACTTACGTCCATCTGGGATTGGTGGGAATACGTGTCTCCACACGTTGTACATGTATTCTATTTTGTACACTTCGTCGACATAGCTCATGGGATCCAAAGGGAGATTCTGACAAGCTGCAATTACATGAGTGCATGGATAATGAAGTGAGTCAAATATCCCACAGTCGCAGGTCCTATTTCTCAAGTGTACACGATATTGCCCGCCAATAATACCTTGGTTCGATCTTTCAAACTCCGTCACACGAAACCATAGATTGTTGCGATCGTGACACACTGTGTGCATGGTGTTGTGCATTTGGCCTCTCTACATAATAATACATTCGCGCACCATACATGGCCTCCCTGCATTTGGCCTTTATAACTCATTGCTCGCTTTAGAAATAGTGTCGCTAAACGAAAATATGTCTCTAACACAACCGATGTTATCGGCAAATGACGCGTTCCTTTTAGAACAGAATTTATGCATTCAGCCAGGTTTGAGGTCATATAACCATATCGTAGGTCTCCGTCGTATGCTTGTGTCCACTGTTCGAAAGTTATATTGCATAGGTAGTTTGCGCCTTCTTCGTTAACTGAGCACAAAATCGCCAACATCTCGTGAATAAGGTCCTTATTGATTTCGTACCCTGCCAATATAAGTTGATAGCGACTATTACATACCACTCTTCAATTAAGAATAAATTGAATATTACAAACGAAATTATATTAATAGATATTACATACCTATGTTGGTCACTTGCCGTCATTCACTTGTAGTTCGATGTTGCCCGTGGTAGTTGGATGCAACATGCCTTAGGCAATATCGATGGTGTGTGCGATGCCATAGGCTTCCCTGTTGCTCTATTGTGGCTAGTATTCCAGGGCCCCGATCCGATATAACGCATATATCAGGTTGGGGGCAGACATGCCTCCTTAACCTAGATAGAAAGAATTCTCAGTCATCAGCTAACTCCCCTGGTATTGTTGCAAACGCAAGTGGAAGGATTCTTCCACTGCCATCCTCTGCCACACCTAACAATAGTCAATGCGTATATCTACCATACATAAAGGTACCGTCAATTTGTACCAATGGCTTGCAGTAAAGAAATGCGTCTCGGCATTGCTTAAATGTCCAGAACAGACGCTTGAACACTTGGCATCCATGGAGAAATCAATCGTTGTAGTACACAAGTGCCGTTTCAAGGTCTGTTATGCTATCTGGGACATATCTCTCCAGCACTTGACACCACTGCCACACTTCATTATATGAAGTGTCCTACCGACCATGCAACTTTTCCAACGCCTTCTGCTTAGCTATCCAAGTCTTGCGGTAAGAGGGCATGTACCCCAATTGACTAAGAATATTGGCAATTAAGACCGGCACTGAAGTCTTGGGATTTGTCTTCATCGTTGGTATTATTAAGCTAGCCAACATAACTGAATCTATCTTGGGATGATCTTGTGAAACACCTGTCAACGAAGTATATTAAATAATGTAACATTATGCAATATATGATGCATTGTTGGAAGCACCAAAATATATCCTATTCCCTGTAAAATAATAAAAATAACAGTAAAAGGGAAGTAGGGTCGAATCCACAGGGATCGGATTATACAAATGCCTATTTTTCAAAATCCTGGGCAGAATCGTGCCCAAGAAAACATGCATTCCTGGAAAAATAAAAAAATAGAATTAATAATTTTGATCTGGAATAAAAACAGAATATAATGGGAATTGAAATCGTGAAATTAAATTGCAAAATTAAAAGGAAAAATAAAAGAGTTTAAAGAAGAGGAAGTTTCTTATTTGGCGAGATTCTAGCCTCCGGTTGTCTCATCCCGCCTTGGGTTCAATATTCGGCTTTTAGATGACCTTCCTCTACCCAAGTAAGCCAGTTATAGTGGAAGAGGACGCCTACGACCACCAGTTCCAAGAATTTAGACTTACAAATTTAGGGAACCTGACTCTAGCTTGCAATCGCTTTTGTGGAATCATCTATACTAGATCAACGCTTCTTAATGGCGAATCCCACGCCATTTTGTCTCTTGGGTCCGCCAACCTCTGACGTAGTAAGTTAATCGAACCGACTGTGTAACCTCCTCAAAATATACAAAGTGGTCGTTCCTTGCACACGTTGAAAAGATCAATTTTTAAAGGGACATGGACGGAAGCTTCAGCCCCGTATTGCGGAGAAGCGACAAATACTTGGTGAGAAAGTTAAGTGCGAATTTTAAACCTCAAGAACCCTTTTTGGGGATTTTCGCAACCTTTGGCTAGATGGGTTTAGTGGCTCACGGTTGTGGTGGAAAAGAAAATAAATATAGAAATTGAGATTCTAGAGTATTATCAAATTCCCCCTACTTAACCCATGCTTGCCCTCAAGTATGGTTCCTATCCACTATGAAAATTAGATCCTGAAAGAAATTTTACTCCAAAGTTTTATAAAGATTAGTAAAAAAATGCATATGAAAAATAAAGAGAACTTCTAAGCTTGCTTTAAGTAAAACAGAAAAAGTTTTCTAATTAACACACACAAAAATTAAAATCGTCTTGAATTATTTCATGCTATTTAGGTAAATTACCAAACCTACCAAGTCACTCTATTTATTTCCTCATTTAGTCCTCAACTGTAATTTTATTAGTACTATTTTTCTTTTCTTTTTATTTCTTCTTTTTTTTTTTTTTTTTTGTTTTTTATTTTATTATTATTTATTTACTTAGGAATATTTTGAACCTTTTGACGCGAAGAGAGATGACAACCCAAGCACCCCACCCCGATTACTCAGCCCAACATACTCTTAAAAATTATTTATTTCTGGTTAGCGGAGTTTTACCCATCACGTCACACAACCTTTTGACGTAAAGTAGAATGACAACCAAGCACCCTACCCCGTTACTCAATCGACCACGTTCTGCGCCGACTCATAACCTTGGTTAGCGGAGTTTTACCTATCACGTCACACAACCTTTTGACGCGAAGTAGAATGACAACCGAAGCACCCTACCCCGGTTACTCAGTCAGTCACGTTCTAAGCTGCACTCATAACCTTAGAAACATTTATTAAACAAAATTTACACGAAATTTTAATTTTAAGAGGACCTAAGAGAAATAATCAAGTGTCGAAAATAAGTTTTAGAAGCCACCTAATAGCCATAAACATAATTTCGGCATGCAAATGTATGAAGTGTCCACTTTATATTAAATTTGATCAATTTTACAAAAAGCAAGATAGAGTTAACTTATTAATCATAATTATTTTAGCCTAATAAAAAT
Organism: Gossypium rotundifolium; assembly: GCA_025506655.1. NCBI lineage: Eukaryota > Viridiplantae > Streptophyta > Magnoliopsida > Malvales > Malvaceae > Gossypium > Gossypium rotundifolium. Next base: position 130,422,122 of record CP106723.1, read on the forward strand.
AAAGCAAAGGAGATAAAATCAAGCAGACGTAATCATAACTAACTCAAGAGCTAAGAATCATGCATGTAGGTTAAACAAAGGCAAGTTGTGGTCAAATTCTTGGGTATGAAAAGCGATGAATATTCTTAGAAAAAAATGGATGAATAGAGCCTCAAGCAGCAAACACAAATGACATCAAGAAGAGAAACGATGTCTGAAAAGTATCTCCCCTACTTAAAACACATTGTCCTCAATGTGGACGAAAAGAAATAAATAGGTAGAAAAGTTTAGAAAAACTCCCTGTGTAGCTACTGTCGATTGTAGAGGGCTCGGTGGCTTGTGTCGTGGGAGAAGAGGAGGAAGGGGAGGTCGAATGGCGCGATGATGATAGTGAAGGGAGGCTCGGCGGCAGCGCAGCTTTGGGTTTGCACTATTGCGAACGGTGAACGGCGGTGGTTGGTGAAGAGGGGTGAATTTTCGGCCGTAATGGAGTTGGGGAAGGAAATTTGGGAAAAAAAATTAGGTTTTGGGGTTTTATTTGGCTGAAAGGGGATGTTTGGGTGTAGGGATAAGGATGGTTGGCTGCAAGAATAGGGTAGTTTGGCTGCAGTGACATGTCATTCTGGGCTGGAATAGTATTTGGAATAGAGGCTGTTTGGTTCCATTTTTCTGACTTTTCTCTTTTTTTCTGAGTTTTTTTGCTCCGTTTGACCTAATCAAAGAAGATAAATTTAGTAATAAAATTAAAAAAAGAAAGGAAAATAATAAACAAGAAATAATAATAAAAATGAAAATAAAAATAAAATAATATAAAATAAAGATTGGGTTGCCTCCCAACAAGCGCTTGTTTAACGCCATTAGCTTGACGACTTAAATGGTTCTACGGTGGCTCAAAATAAATCTTTTTAATCGTGTGAGCTTGAAAATTCTCATTTTTTATCACATCCACCATATTTGGGTTTAATCGTCCTTGCGCCTCTTTCATTGGTTTCATATTTTCCTCCAAGGGGTTAATCCCTTTTAAGTCAACAATGGTCTCATCATTCTCCAAAAATGTGAATTGAGATGCTTGAGAAGTGATTTTAATTTCGGATCTGATGCCTGCACAACAGAAGGTAGAAGTTTAGTATCCATAGGAGCCAATAATTTATTAACAGATTCAAAATCATCAAACATCATTTTAGATTTATCTCCATAAGATGACTCAAAATTTTTTTCTACTGATGAGTTAATTATGTCGACACGGTTTACGTCCAAGACTTCACTTGGGTGGCTAATTGTGCCATAAACGTTAAACTTCACGATCTTCCCATCAAACTCCATCGTGAGGGTTTCGCTTCGTACGTCAATCTTAGTATTTGTGGTACTAAGGAAAGGTCGCCCCAACAAGATGTCTGAAGACTCGGGAGCGTTATCCTCCTCCATTTTTATTACATAAAAATCTGTAGGAAAAAAAAAGTCCATTGACTTTGGCTAATACGTCCTCGAGGACTCCTTCGGGATGCACAATGGACCTGTCTACCAATTGAATGCTAACACCTGTTTTTGTCAAAAAACCTACGTTATGTGATTCATAAATAGAGTATGACATTACATTTATGGAGGCTCCTAGATCACACATAGCCTTTTTAATTCCCAAATGACCTATTTTGCATGGTATTGCAAACATGCCCCTATCCTTACATTTTGCCGGCATTTTTCGCTGTAACACTGCGGACACATTTTCACCAACATTCACCCTTTCATTACCTGTTAATTTTCGCTTGTTGGTGCAAAGCTCTTTAAGGAATTTAGCATACCTTGGTATTTTCTTGATGACATCCAACAGTGGAATATTGATCTCGATATTCCTAAATGTTTCGAGGATTTCCTTGCCCTCTTTACCTCTTCGACACTGGTTGAATCGTTCTGGAAATGGAGGTGGAATTCTAGGCAATGGAGGTTTTGGTCGGACCTGTTCGTCTCTCTCAGATTTTTCCTGGGTGATTTCTTGGGCATGATTCCTGTCGGGAATTGATTTCAGTACCTTACCACTTCGCAACATCACTGCATTTACGTGTTGTCTTGGATTCGATTCTGTTTGTGACAGCAGCTTCCCTTGAGAGTTCAATTTCTCAACTGATATGGTCAATTCTCTTATAGATGCCTCGGTTTTCTGTTGAAAATCAAGCATATTAGCTACTAATTTATTGACCAAAGTTTCTAGAGAATTACCTGAATTCTTGTGGCTGCTGTGGAACTCGGTTCTGGTATGGCTGGTTATATTGTGGGTTGGCCCCATAACTTAAGTTAGGGTGATCCCTCTATCCTGGGTTGTAGGTATTAGAGTAAGGGTCATATCACCTCTGTGGTGGGCCAGGAAAATTTCCTACTGCACCTAAGTGAGCCATAGAGTCATCATACAAATTAGGACATGCATCAATTGTGTGCTCAGGTGTAGCACATATTCCACATAACCGAGCTGTCTTTATTTTTTCTGCAAGAAGAGTATTCATCATAGTAATAAGTTTATCAAGTCTATCTTCTATGGAAGAATTACTTAGCTGGTGAACCCTTCTAGGGGGTTCAGGGTTAGCTCGGAACTGTTGAGAATTTGCAGCCATTGTGGAAATCAAGTCCCTTGCTTGTTGGGGAACCAACGCCCCTCCACAAGCGGCATCTACCATATTCATTTCCATCGGTTTCAAACCTTCATAAAAGTATTGGAGGAGAGATTGTTCTGTTATACCATGTTGTGGGCAGCTCGCACACAACTTTTTAAACCGTTCCCAATAATCATAAAGAGTCTTTGGTTCTTTCTGCCTTATTCCCATGATTTCTCTTCTTAGCTCAGCTACTCTAGATGCTGGGAAAAACCTGTTAAGAAACAAACAAGATAAATCAGTCCAAGTAGTTATAGATCCAGGGGGTAAATAAAATAACCATTCCCTAGCCGAATCTGCTAAGGAAAAAGGGAAATTACGCAATTTAATTTGATCATCAGTTACGCCTTGAGGTTTCATACTTAGACAAACCATATGAAACTCCTTCAAATGTTTATGGGGGTTTTCATTTTGTAACCCTCAAAAAGTTGGCAACAACTGAATTAACCCTGACTTCAGTTCAAAATCGGTATCCATAGTAGGATATACAATGCACAGTGGTGGTTGTTCTGTTAGAGCTTCGGCTAGTTGCCGAATCGTTTGAGCCATTGGTGGTTGTACCAAATTAGGGTTTTCATCAACCCTAGCGTTGAACACTTCTTCAAGTGAATCCACTTCTTCTGCTTTACTTTCAAGTTTTTGAGTAGGGTTTTCGTTAACCCTAGACTCTACTTCGTTGTCGATTCTAATTTCTGGCGGTGGATTGCTTTGAGTTCCTACCACCGCTGACTGCTTTTTCCTTAGCTTTGTTTCTTTGCGATTAGCTCTCACAGTCTTTTCAATTTCTGTGTCAAACGCAAGAGTGCACGGAGCGATTTGGTCATAGAAAACAAAAACAAGATTAGTATCGTTCTCGATCCACAGCAGCGGCGCCAAAATTTGATCGTCGTTGGAAGCACCAAAATACATTCTATTCCCTGTAAAATAATAAAAATAACAATAAAGGGGAAGTAGGGTTGAATCCACAGGGATCGGATTATACAAATGCCTGTTTTTCGAAATCTTGGGCAGAATCGTGCCCAAGAAAACGTGCGTTCCTGGAAAAATAAAAAAAGAGAATTAATAATTTTGATCTGGAATAAAAACATAATATAATGGGAATTGAAATCGTGAAATTAAATTGTGAAAATTAAAAGGAAAAATAAAAGAGTTTAAAGAAGATGGAGTTTCTTATTTGGCGAGATTCTAGCCTCCGGTTGTCTCATCTCGCCTTGGGATCAATATTCGGCTTTTAGATGACCTTCCTCTACCCAAGTAAGCCAGTTATAGTGGAAGAGGATGCCTACGACCACCAGCTCCAAGAATTTAGACTTACAAATTTAGGAAACCTGACTCTAGCTTGCAATCGCTTTGTGGAATCATCTATACTAGATCAACGCTTCTCAATAGCGAATCCCATGCCATTTTGTCTCTTGGGTCTGCCAACCTCTGATGTAGTAAGTTAATCGAACCGACTGTGTAACCTCCTTAAAATATACAAAGCGATCGTTCCTTGCACACGTTGAAAAGATCACTTTTTAAAGGGACATGGACGGAAGCGTCAGCTCCGTATTGCGGAGAAGCGATGAATACTTGGTGAGAAAGTTAAGTGCGGATTTTAAACCTCAAGAACCCTTTTTGGGGATTTTCGGCAACCTTTGGCTAGATGGGTTTAGTGGCTCATGATTGTGGTGGAAAAGAAAATAAATATATAAATTGAGGTTTTATTAAAAAGAAATATGAAAGAATAAAAGACTTTTGGGGAGAGAGTTTACAGAAAAAGATGAACCACCAACTAAGTCACTCCATCCCCTATTTATAGTGCTAAGATAGATAGACTAGTCTTACTTAAATTCCTAAAGATAATTACAAATAATTAAAGATAAATAGAGATAAATAAAGAAAATAAACAATCCTCAATAATTATCCTAATATTAATTATCCTAATATAATTAAAATAGAGTTTGATAAAATAAAAATCTCTTCTTTTTGCAATTCAACCCTTCTGTCCTCCATGCTAGCACTTTTGGCACCAATCTTTTCCTTATATCGCACATTGGCCCATTTTGTCTTTAATTTCATACTTTTGGCCTTTAATTTCTCTTCTGCTTCTAATTTAGTCCCTATAAAATAAAATACCATAAAAAGCCCAAATTAGTAGAATCATACTCAAAATAAATATGCAATTAGCACATAAAAACATGACGTTCTAGAGTATTATCAATATCAATATTATTCAAAAACCCTAAACACCTAGTGATACTATACCGGCAACACATGTATATGGACCTTTGTACTTTTTAATCTCCCACAAGCCTGTCCTTATCCTCAACGAGGCCCATGATTTTCTATGAACATGTATCGTCTTGCACTATACACTTGGGCTCATACTTATCGGGTTTGGATTTAACCACGTTGTAGTTAACCTCGTTCTTGATGCTATATTATTTCAATGCACTAAGAAAACTATCCTTGTTGGAAAACTCTTTACCAACTTCCAATTCACCTGAATCCAACGACGAACTTGTACCGTCACGCCTTCTGTGTGGTAGTTCTGGAAACTCCAACGCATCGTCTTGAGATAGATCTACATTATGCATGTGGGCTGGAGGCGAGTACGCCTTGAATTGTGGATCTTCTTCTTATTCATCTGAACCCCCTTCAACATCTTCAGGTATGGTTGGAATAGGCTCTGGTTCAAAAAATAATGCAACTTCTGCACCATCGGGGCCGGGCTCTCTAGGTGGATCCACATCGGACTCATCATCCGACCCACTATCATCTGTAACGAACGAGGTCCCCTTGCCGGTGGATGTCGTGGAGAGTACGTTATCCCTTCTTAAACAACTTTCGTAACGTCCTCAATCATATGTGGAATTCCAACCACTAGAAGTTGATGACGTTTCCCAATACGTATTTCTAGCATCGAACATCGACCCATTGATATGCATGTCCCATCCACCAACCGAGTGTCGTGCAGGGTTTGTGTTTTCCATACTACCACCAAACACGGGTGCTTCCGTATTCTGCCTCCCACTAATAGTGTCGGCTTGGGGTCGTGTATTTCCCTCGAACAGCAGTAGATGTTGAAGTTGAAGGAATATCACTTGGCGATGAAAATTGTACATATACCTCAAGATATAGTGATCTATTGGCAAGATAAGTCTCCACCATTGCCTCCAAGCTCCGAGGACCTTTGATGTTGAATGAGTCATATCTCACGGGATCAACTGAAGCACAAAATCTATACTTAATAGACAGAACTTTCATTGGCATTGTTCCGAAGATTTTACGCCTAATTCTTTTACGAAGTTCTGTCAAATCTATGTTCTGGTTAAAAATCAGTCGCGCTGTGTTCTCCGATAAAAAAACAACACCGTTTTTGGTGTCACGAACCTCACCATCATAGTAAATGACAGCACTAATACGTTCACTCATCTTCAGTTTCTATTATACTTTTGCCTCAATTTCTATTATGCAACCTGAGAATGAAATTTGGCTCATTTATAGTTTAAGGCCAAATAGGAACTACTGTAGCAAAAGAGCTTCCACGTGGGAGCTTTTTTCAGTACTATTGCTGACAGTGCATCCTGCTTGAAGCGTTTTGGTCACTATTTGTTCAGAAACGTCTTCTCAAAATTGTCTTTTCAGGAACTACTGTAGCAAAAGAGCGTCCACGTGGGGCTTTTTTCAGTACTATTGCTGACAGTACATCCTGCTTGAAGCATTTTGGTCACTATTTATTCAGAAACGTCTTCTCAAAATTACCTTTTCAGGAACTATTGTAGCAAAAGAGCGTCCACGTGGGAGCTTTTTTCAATACTATTGCTGACAGTGCATCCTGCTTGAAGTGCTTTGGTCACTATTTGTTCAGAAACGTCTTCTCAAAATTATCTTTTCAAGAACTATTGTAGCAAAAGAGCGTCCACGTGGGAGCTTTTTTCAGTACTCTTGCTGACAGTGCATCTTGCTTGAACGTTTTGGTTACTATTTATTCATAAACGTCTTCTCAAAATTATTTTATCAGATACTACTGTAATTTTTTTTATATTGCTAATATATTTTTCCCAAAACCCTAAACATAAATTTATTTTAATTAATTAACCTTAAACTCTAGTTCATTAATTTTTTTCTTAAAAACCCTAAACTCTTAAACCTTAAAAGCCCTAAACTCTAGCCTTAAAACCCTAAAAATCCTAACCCTAAAAATAGCTAAAAAACCTAACCAAAAAAAAGGCAAAACGCATCCTGGGGAGTTTTTGCCACATCAGCAAAGAGCGCTCTCAAGGACTCGATTTCTGCTGATGTGGCAAATAACGCTCCCTCAGGGACGCGTTTTCTTGCCACATACATTGACATCGCGCTGACGTGGACGTGCTTTCGAGGAAAATGACCCATTCCGATAAATAACTAGATAATAGGTCTATTTTCATAATTTTTGAAAAAAAAAGGCATTTATTGGTCCTCATCAAACTAAGTGAGTAATTTGGCTTTTTTATTAAAATAACCCAAACAAATTAATTAATTATCAAAATAACTCATTTTTAATAAAATACCAAAATAACCCAAAAGCTACAGTAAAATTAGGTGAAGCCAACTTAAATGACTTCACCAACTTGCCACGCCAGCATAGGGGATAAAAAAATAAATTTTTGGTGGAGCCATATTGAATGGCTCCACACAGATAAAATCTGAAAATCTTGCAAAATCTGGAAAATTGGGGCCTTTAAAATAATTTCTCAATTTTTGGTGGAGCCATTTGAAATGGCGCCACCACCCCTCCTAACACTTTTTTTTTATTTTGTCTTTTTATTTTTATTTTTTTTGGGTTTTTGAAAAGTTTGGGGCCTTAAAAGTAATTTCTCCTTTTTTGGTGGAGCCATTTGAAATGGCGCCACCACCCTCTGACACCTTTTTTTTTTGGCTTTTTATTTTTATTTTTACTTTTATATTATTTTCTTATTTTATTTTGTTTATTTAATTCATATTATTAACTTTAAAAATTTGTAATGTATATTTAAAACGTTTTATAATATATATTTTTAAATTTTAAATGTTTAAATGTTTTATATTATTAAAAATAAAATCAAGTAATAAAATTGAAACATCATATCTTTAAAATATTTAAATGTTTTATATTATTAAAAATATATTTAATATTTAAAAATAATATTTAAAATTTTAAAAATTAATTTCAAAAATATACATTTAAAATTTATAAAAATAATTTTAAAATATATATCTAAAATTTTAAAAATAATCTAAAATGATATTTAAAATTTTAAAAATATATATTATAGAACATTTCAAATATATAAAATTAATAATAAAACATAAATAAATTAAATAAATAAAAAATAAGAAAAATATAAAACTTCAAATAAAATAAGAAAAAATTAAAAAATCTTAAATTAAAAATTCTATGTAAAATTAATAAAATATTAAACATACATTTCAAATATTATAAAACTAATAATTTCAAAAGTAATTTGAAAATATATATTTAAACTTTATAAAAATAATTAAAAATATATATATATCTAAAGTTAAAAATTTATTTAAAAATAATATTTAAAATTTTAAAAATATATTATAAAAATTTTAAATATACATTACAAATTTTTAAAATAAATAATATGAATTAAATAAACAAAATAAAATAAAAAAATAATATAAAAGTAAAAAAAAAAAAAGCAAAAAAAAAAGTGTGAGGAGGGTGATGACGCCATTTCAAATGGCCCCATTAAAAAAGAAAAATTATTTTTAAGGCCTCAAACTTTTTAAAAATTAGAAAAAAGTAAAAAAAAAGGCAAAATAAAAAAAAAAGGGTCAGGAGGGGTGGTGGCGCCATTTCAAATGGCTCCACCAAAAATTAGAAAATTATTTTAAAGGCTCCCTAATTTTTCAAATTTTACAATATTTTTCTTGTATTTTATCTGAGTGGAGTAATTCAATATGGTTCCACTAAAAAATTATTTTTTATATCCTATCTTGATATGGTAAGTTGGTGGAGCCATTTAATTTGGCTCTACCTAATTTTATTGTAACTTTTAAATTATTTTGATATTTTATTAAAATATAAATTATTTTGATAATTAATTAATTTGTTTGAGTTATTTTAATAGAAAAGCGGAGTAATTTTCAAATGATTTTTTTCTTTTCAAAAGGAAAATCCATTATAAAAATATGGATCCTTAAGGCGCAATTTAAAGTCATTTGAACTTTGCTAAGCTAACATACGCAGAGAGACCTAAGCGCCCGAAACCATTGGGTGCATCGCCATCTCCATATCTCTCACCAAGAAAATTACCCCTGACAATGTCTTCCCCTCTCAATTCAAATCCTCCCCCCTAAACCCTAATTAGAAACCCCAACACGAACAATGTCAATCGCGTTTCAAAACCTCCATACCCCTTCATCTTCCCTTTTAAACCCTTATCTCAAAACCCCTAATTCTTTCCTTCCAATCACCTCCCCCCATCTCACCTTCCCCCCCACTGTTCTACATTTCCGGACCCGAAATTTTCTCAGTCTCAGCTCCCGCGATCCTTCTTCTCATTCCTTTATCAAAGCCTACGACTCCGGTTCTTCAATTGCCACCTCATCAGACCAAAACCCTACTTCTGATTCGATCAATTTAGATTCTTTTCTCTCAGCTGCTGAACTTTTTTGCATTTTTTCTTCGGCTGTTGTTTCGGTTGTTTATGTCGTTTCGGATTGGAAAGGTGTCGTTTTGGGTGGGGTTTGGAGGAGGGTTATGGCCTGGAATGTCTTAGGCTTGGTGAGTGGATTTGCCATCGGGGCGTGGATTAGGAGGCGCCAGTGGCGGAGAATTTGTGTGGAAACAGCAAAGGCTGGTGGAAAAAGGTTGAATTTGGTTGACAGGATTGAGAAATTAGAGGAGGATTTAAAGAGTTCCGTTGCCATTATTCGTGTTTTGTCTAGGCAACTGGAGAAGTTGGGGATTCGATTTCGAGTAACAAGGAAAGGTTTGAAACAGCCTATTGAAGAGGTAACACTAAAAAAAAACATAGTCTTTTGTTGTATTTCTTGTTGATAAATGTTAAAGCTTTTAGTTATATAATTAAAGGAGTTGACTAATTCTTGCTGCTTAAAGTTATAAGGTTTGAATTAGAGAATTAATGATGGAGTCGAATAAATAGCGGAGGGTAGTTGAAAGTTATATGCATTTTGATGTTCAGCAAAATGATTGTTTTGTTAAGGCTAAGAGTATTGAAGGCAAAATGTTTGCCTTGCAGTTCTATTTGATTGAGCCATCTTTAGTCTATGTAACCCAGCGTTTGATGCTGAGACTTTATATAGATGAGTAACTAGCATTAGCTATGGCTCCAATTTGATAATAATGAAGATCTCATTGCCCTTGGTGCTTCTATTATGAATAAATGGGGAGGCAAGCTGATGATAACAGATTATATTTACTAATTTGTTGTGATTTTTTGTATTTATAACTTCCTAAGCATTTTACTGTATCTAAAGACTGCGGCTTTGGCTCAAAAGAATTCCGAGGCTACTAGAGCATTAGCAGCTCAAGAAGAAATCCTGGAGAAGGAGCTTGAGGAAATTCAGAAAGTTTTGCTGGCAATGCAGGTAACATTTTAGCACTGATTAATTCTTTTAATTTTCTGAACTTGTTAGTACATGATGCTCCGTTGCTGTAGAAGTTCCATGATGGCACTTTAAGTGACGTTAAATTTGGTTCTGATATTAGCTAAAATTTACAGTCTTGTACTCTTGTTGTTCCAAAGGGTTTTCAGAGATCAAATATCCCAAGCTCTATTCTGTCTTTTACAGTGATTTTGAATGATAGAAATAGAGTGTCGCTTGGATTTAGCAAAGCTTTAAGCCTCTCTAAAACTGAATTGCTTGCATTTTGTTCCAAAATCATTGTGCCAATAGTAAACTTGTTGTCTTCATTGGCAACTGGTAATCGGTAAGAACAGTCAAGCTTGTGGCTTTTGGATTCTCAACTTGTCATTAATGATTGATTCAACACATGGATTTTCATTGGATTCTCAACATGTGATTAATGATGATGTATTCTATAGGAGCAACAACAAAAACAACTTGAGTTAATCCTTGCAATTGCAAAGTCGGGGAAGTTGTTTGAAGACAAGCGGGAACCTAGTCAAGAGAAAGATACGGTTGAAGCATGTAAGTCAACTGAGGAGGTAAAACAAATGGAAGTCAACCAGACTCGACCTTTAGGTACAACTTGGGGATCTGGCAATGACAGAACATAAGAATTGAAGCAGTAGATGTTGTCAGCGTGCATGTAATTAACAGTGCATTGCCAATTTGTCTGAACCTTACCACATACAAGGCCCTTGGACTGCCATAGATGCCACCGGAGCTTATGTTTGAGCATTAACATTTTTTTCCCTGAAATTCTGCTTGTCTGTTGATGGTTTCCCCTTGCAGCCTTGCTGCAATTGAAGATTGATGAAGAGCTAGAAATGTATAAAAACATAATAAAATGGTACACTTGCTTAATTTTCAGTTGAGCATAGAAACTTGCCTAGATGAAAGAAATGGCTTTTTTTGTGCTTAGCTTGTATCTTTAATTCTTTTGCATGATGTTCCTGATAATCATACAAAGCGGGTTATTGTTGTATTTTCTCTATGTTATAGTAAGTTTTTCAAAAATAGTTCTGTTTTGGTACAACTTGGTGGCAGCCTTCTTAGAACTCACCACTCTCCAGTTTTGCAAACTTTTTATATTGTACCAGTTTCTTTTTATCAGAAGCTTTCTCTGGAGAATAATAGTACATCTTTCATATTCAATATTCGACTCTAACAGCATTATAGTTGCTTTCACTTAGCTCCTCTGCTTTTTTTTTCCATACCAAGATTCTCTCTAATCGTTGGATGAAGAAAATTACTTAGAACTCATAATATGATATTACAACAGTGTTAAAGCATATGTTTCTATGCGGCCGTGTTTCACATGTGCTGATTTATGTACCATTGATTTACATGAGTCCACATGGTATTCCACTATCATCATTCAGGTGATTCGGTTGAAAAGATGTTTTCTTCATGGTGATTGAAAACTGCAGCCCCCCATCGAATCAGATGCTTCAAAATGATGGATTATAATGCAATTATGACAATAGCTTTCTTCCTAGCTTGACGACAATGGGACACACGGCTTTGGCTTAATGATGAAGCATTGGAAAACAATGCTTTAAAGACAAGCCGTGGTTCTTTTTTTCTCCCAATCCTCAAAATTGACCTTTTTTGAAATACTTAATTGATTATAAACGTCAAAAGGATAAAGTATGACAATCCTCCTTTCTGTCACAATCTGATCAATTAATTTCTTTGATATTCCATACAAGTCATCATACACACTATTTGGACCATCTATACAAATTCCACTACTAATTGTATAATTATTGTAGGTACAGTACATAAAGCATGTGACATGGGGCATGGAAATGCTATGACATGTCGATCTCAATTACTAGGGAAACACATTCTTTTGCTACATATTACAAGTTCTATTTTATTATTATTATTACAAATACTCATAGGAAAACTTGTTTTATATACTACTACCTTATAAGAACAATGTTTATGCATAGCAAAGGGGAAGCAAAGAAGTGCTCACCGCAGTCTGTGTGGAGCTCGAATGGATAACAATCCCTTCAAGGGGAGAGGGGCCAATCGAACGCAGCATTTTCCAAGTCAAAACCGTCGTAGAACCTCATTTCCACATCTTCTATACTTTGGTCATCTTCCCAATCCACATCTGATATCACATCGTCGTAACCAATACCGACATCTCCGGCAACAAAGTCCCAGGCCAAGTAACCTGAGGAACCTGAATAGTTTGAACAATCATCCCAGCCCTTCATTCCAAAATAATCCACAACGAGAGGTCCGACCACCTTCAGCCGTGAGAATTTCTTGACAAGATTTTCATCCAGCTTCACATTCCAACATCCTCTCACGTCCAATAATTCAAGCTCAGGGCAGTTTTCAAGTATCTTAACCACACCTTCTGTGCTAATAAGCAAGTATGCTACCTCGAGTTGCTTGAGCTTCGGCATTGTGGTAGCAATGGCAAGGGCCTCATCATCTTGAGACAGTTTGCCAGCTACCTCTAACGGGTGCATTGTTCTCCTCAATCCCATTAGTAACTTACAGTGCTTGCCTATTGCTTCAAGTGCCGGAGCTCCAATATTCCTGCAGTAACTAACATCCAAGAAAGTCACCGAAGAGAGCCTCCCAGCAACCTGTTCCACTACTGAATCACTTATTTCACTTCTTGGCAGCCGTAAAGTCTGAAGAGATTTCGCACTAGAAGCAGCAGGAAGTAAGAGTATCCAATATAAGTCACAAAATGGAACAGAATGTAACCATTGATAATAGAATCTTCTACAGATTATTTACCATGAAATTGGTTATCGTTCCCTAATCTATCAGTGAGATATTCAAAATACAGAAACTCAGCAAATTCAGAGGGAAATGAAACTTACAAGTAGCTTCATCTAACTATACATTAATTTTCAGTTTCATATTAGTTGCCCAAGCTCAACAACACTATATACTCCCATGCCATCTTTTTCCAAATAAACCGGTTAAACTGGAATTGCAGATTGAACTTGTCAAATAATTCATATAGAATCTATACTGTTGTGTTTCTATGTTCTTCCAATCATAATGCCAAAGGGATATAAATAGAAAATGCAAATTGAAAGGCATAGATGGAAACATGTTATGTCCTTACTTATCTGCAATGAATGAAAAACTCTGGCTATTAGGGAGACCAGTAACACAGAGCTTGCGGAGTGAACCTGAACTTCTAGTTATCAGCATTTGAAGCATGCGATCAAGGGTCTCGGGCCGGCATTGTTGGCTCCATTGTTCGATGTCGATGTCCTGCCAGCAATAAGGTCCACTAACTGCTCTCTGCCATGATTTGCACACCCTTGGGATTACAGTGAGTATCTCCTGGAGTGAAAGATTCTTGAAAATCAACCCAAGTGCATCTGGAATCAATTCATCCCAGCACCTGAATTCACCATCCTCTTCCATCTGCAAAAAGTAAGGCATAAAAATATTTCAATAAACAAATTACTGAAAATTATTTCTTAAAAAAAAAAAGACAAGCTAATTGAAACTGAATCATAATCTTCTAGTAGGAAGAAAATAAAGATACATGTAGCTCAACAGAAGCTAACGAAAAATGGGGCCTAAATTGGATTAAATGAAACAACAACAATAAATAAAATCAGGGTTTACTAGTAAAAGAGAAAAATGAAGAACAAACACTTTACCTGTGCACCACAAACCTATATAGTCTTTTCAAGCATCTAGAAACCCAAATCCAAACACCTTTTGAAAATTTCTACTCCAACCACATTGATCAGATACCTAAGAAAAATAAACAATACCCATATCAAGAAACAGCTAAAAGAATCCAATTATGCAACAAAAAAAAAACAAAATTAAAGCAAGAAAGAAGACTTTTTACCCAATAAACCAAAAAGGTCTTTACTAGTTAGAAAAAAATGGGATCAAAGAGAAACAAGTAGCATCATTAAACAAGTCAATGCAATAACACTGTACTACACACACACACAAAAAAAAAAAAAAGAACTTTTCTTTGAACAATAAAAGCAAAACTGACAAGAGAAAAGCTTTACACTTTAAAGATAGCAAGAAGAAAAAAAAAAAGCATAAGAACAAAAAGATTTTCACCAGAAGATGGGTTTTTTTTTTGGTGCTGGATCTTAAAACAACGCGGTTTATACGGCAGAAAGAAAGGGAAAAGAGAGAAGAAAGGTGAAAGAAGAGAAGGGGGGAGTGAGTGACAGCAGATGACAACAGAAAGAACAAGGGAAAAAGCAAAAAAGAGAAACGTGAAAGGAAGAGTTTTAAGTAAAATTATTAAATGAGGAAATGTCGGGTAACAATGGGAATTTAGATATAATATATAAATATCATCAAATATTTCATATTTGTCTGCTATTTTTATATATGTATTTTAATTCTAATTTTTCTTTTTATTTAATTATATTTGAGTTTAGCAGTAGCTGAACAGATAGACGTCAGAGGAATTGATGGTTGCCACTGTCTGGTTGGTTTTCACAAATTATGTATTTTTTTTTAATTTTTATTGGTAAAGTGAATCATTTCTTTTCTTAAAATATCTATTTTGGTAAGAAGGATATACATGATTTTAAGAATCATACATTAATAACAAATAAAACATACATATCTCGAGGAGATAAATCAAATTGTTGATTTGCTTGTTAAGTAGGGATGTTCAATCGATTAATCGATTTGAAATATATTAATTAAATTAATTAAATTATTCAAATTATTCGAATGAATCACTACAAACTTAAAAAATTATATAATTTTAGTTTTAGTTTTAGAATTTTATTTTATTTATTAAATTATTTGTAATTTTTATGATTGGGTACTTGAATTGGATTAGATATTTGAGTTTAGATTGGGTTTAGGGATTGGGTTTAGATGAATAGTGAGCCTATTTATATATTATAATTTTATTTATTAATTTTTTCGGTTAAACCAAAAAATTTCGGTTAACCGACCGGTTTCGAACCGAATTTACCGTTAATTAAAAAATCACAAAATAATTAACCGACCCCCGATCGAAAAAATTCGGTTAACCGACCGATTAACCGAATTCGGTCGGTTAACCGATTTTTTTTGTTTTATCCGAATTTTGCACACCCTTATTGTTAAGATAGTTACAGAAAGAAATGTAGATGTACACGTGTTTAGTGACACTTGTTCTTGGGACAGATAATGCGATAAATTATTCAATTATGATTGTTTAATATAAATAGTTTGTGTTTATTTATCAAAAAATATCTATATTGGATAATTATATTAGATTCTAATTTAATTTAGAGTAGAGTTAAATTGGATATCTAGGTGAAAGTTCTATAAATTTTGGGATCCGGTCTACTCTAAAATGAAAAATTTTCCTTTAAGGCTCTTAAATTTTGATAAAATTATATTTCGACCTCCTAAAATGATAAAAATTTGATTTAATTCTTTAAAAATTATAAAGATATAAGCTATTTTTAAATTTTTAAGGATAAATATAAAGGGTAAAATACCCAAAAATACCAAAAAAATAAATTATTTACGGAAAAGGGCCAGTTTCAAAAATATTTACAAAAAAGGGACGTTTCACCCCAAAACGCGTCACGTCAGCTCGTTTTGGGGGGATATGCCAGCAAAGCGCGTCCCCAGGAGAGCGATTTGCTGCTGAATCACCAGGAAAACGCGCTGACGTGGACGCGTTTTTGCCTTCTCTCCCCGTCCAATTACAATATGATATTCTAAGGTTTTTGGGCTAGGGTAAAAATATATATAGGGTTTTGGGCAAAATATATTAGCCCAAAAAATTAATTGAATTTTTTTGACAGTTGTATGAGGCAAAATAAATTTGAGAAGACGTTTCTGAATAAACAGTGGCCAAAAACGCTTCAAGAAGAATGCCTTTGTCAAGAAAAATCTTGAAAAGAGCTCCGCGTGGATGCTCTTTTGCTCTGATAGTCTCCGGAAAATTATTTTGAGAAGACGTTTACGAACAAATCTTGCCAAAACGCTTCCAACAGGTACATTTATCGGCATGAGTCTTGAAAAAAGCTCCCACGTGGGCGCTCTTTTCTATAGTAGTCTCCAGAAAATTATTTTGAGAAGACGTTTACGAACAAACAAGGCAAAACGCTTCGGTGAGGTACACTTTGTCGGAAAAGTCTTGAAAAGAGCTCCCACGTGGGCGCTCTTTTGCTACATAGTCTCCGGAAAATTAGACTATAAATCAACCAAATTTCATTCTCGGGTTGCATAAGGAAATTGAGGCAAAAGAAAAAATTGAAAATGAGTGAGCGTATTATCTTGTTATTTACTACGATGGTGAGGTTTGTGACACCAAAATGGTGTTGTTTTCTTATCGAGAACACAATATGACACGAGTTTTAATCGAACGTCGATTTGGTAGAACTTCGTAAAAGAATTAGGCGTAAAATATTCGGAACAACGCCAATGAAAGTTCAGTCTATTAAGTATAGATTTTGTGTTTCGGTTGATCCGGTGAGATATGACTCATTCGAAATTAAAGGTCCTCGGAGCTTTAAGGCAATGGTGGAGACTCATCTTGTCAGTGGATCACCCTATCTCGAGGTATATGTACAATTTTCATCTCCAAATGATCTTTCTGCGACCTCAACATCTACTGCTATTCGAGGGAAATACACGACCCCAAGCCGACACTTTGTTAGTGGGAGGCAAAACACGGAAGTGCCCGTGTTCGGTGGTAGTATGGAAAACATAACCCCTGCGCGACACTCGGTTGGTGGATGGGACATGCATATCCATTCTTCGATGTCCGATGATAGAAATATGTATTGGGGGACATCATCAACTTCTAGTGATTGGCAATCCACATATGATTGGGAACGTTACGAAAGATGTTTAAGGAGGGATAATGTACTCCCCACGACATTCACCGGCGAGGGGCCCTCGTTTGTTGCTGGTTATGGAGGGTCGGATGATGAATCCGATGTGGATCTACCTCGAGAGCCAAGGCCCGATGGTATAGAAGTTGGATTATTTCTTGAGCCGGAGCCTGTTTCAATTGTACCTGAAGATGTTGAGGGCGGTTCAGACGAAGAAGAAGAAGATCCGCTATTCAGGGTGTACTCACCTCCAGCCCACATGCATAATGTCGATCTATCTCAAGATGATGCATTGGAGTTTCCTGAGCTACCACACCGACGCGTGACCGTACAACTTCTTCGTTGGATTCGAACCAATTAGAAGTTGGTAACCAGTTTTCCAACAAGAATACTTTTCTTGCTGCATTGAAACAATACTGAGATCAAGCAGGGTTAACTACAATGTGGTTAAATCCAAGCTCGATAAGTACGAGGTGAAGTGTGCAGTGCAAGATAGTACAAGTTCATGGAAAATCATGGCCTCGTTGAGGAAAAGGACAGGCTTGTGGAGATCAAAAAGTACAAAGATCCACATATATGTCTTGCTTGATGCAAGACCACTATGTGTTCAATGTTTTTGAATAATACTAATATTATGTAATGTTGCATTATTTAACGTACTTCGTTGACAGGTGTTACACAAGACATGTTGGCTGACTTAATAATCCTGACGGTGAAGGCCGATCCTAAGACTACAGTGCCGGCCTTAATTGGTAATATTCGTAGCCAATTGGGGTACATGCCCTCTTATAGAAAGGCTTGGATAGCCAAGCAGAAGGTGTTAGAAAAGTTACGTGGTCGGTGGGACGCTTCATATAATGAAGTGTGCCAGTGGTGTCAGGTGCTGGAGAGATATGTCCCAAGCAGCATAACAGACCTTGAAACGGAACCGGCGTACTACAATGATCATTTGCACCGTGGATGCACAGTGTTCAAGCGTCTATTATGGACATTTAAGTAATGCTGAGATGCCTTTATATACTGCAAGCCATTGGTACAAATTGACGGTACCTTTATGTATGGTAGATATACGCATCGGCTATTGCTAGCTGTGGCATAAGGCGGCTATGGGACAATCCTTCCGATTAGTTAAGTAATAACACCGGAGAGTCGGTGATGATAGGACTTCTTCCTATCTAGGTTAAGGAGGCATGTCTACCCCAACCCGATATATCGTTATATAGGATCGGGGCCTGGAATACTAGCCGCAATAGAGCGCCGAGGAAGCTCGTGGCATCGCACACACCATCGATATTGCCTAAGGCATGTTGCATCCAACTACTACGGGCAACATCGATCTAAAAGTCAGTGACGGCAAGTGACCGATATGGCTATGTAATATCTATTAATATAATTTTGTTTGTAATATTCAATTTATTCTCAATTGAAGAGTGGTATGTAATATTCGCTATCAACGATATTGGTAGGGTACGAGATCAATAAGAACTATTTTCAGAAGATGTTTGCGAGTTTGCGCTCAGATAACGACGAAGGCGCAAACTACCTGTGCAATATTCCTTTCGAACAGTGGACACAAGCATATGATGGCGGCCTACGATATGGTCATATGACCACAAACCTGGCCGAATATATAAATTCTGTTCTAAAAGGAACCCATCATCTGCCGATTACATCGGTTGTGCGAGAGACATTTTCGTTTAGCGGCACTATTTTCGAAGTGAGCAGCGAGTTATGAAGGGCAGATGCAAGGAGGCCATGTATGGAGCCCAAAGGGGGAAGGCACGAGCCAACACCATGCACACAGTGTGTCACGATCGTGACAGCCTATGGTTTCATGTCACGGAGTTTGACAGACCGAACCAAGGTATTGTTGGCGGGCAGTATCGTGGTACACTTGACAAATAGGACCTACGACTGTGGGATATTTGATGCACTTCGTTACCCATGCATTCATGTACTTGCGGCTTGTCAGAATCTCCGTCTTGATCCCATGAGCTATGTCGACGAAATGTATAAATTAGAAAACATGTACAACGTGTGGAGACACGTATTTCCACCAGTTCCAGATGAACGTAAGTGACCGTCGGTATCACTTGGACCGTATAAGCTGTTGTCGGATAGACAATTGAGGCGCAAACCAAAAGGTCGACCTTTCTCAAGTAGAATACGCAACAATATGGATATCCGAGAAACAAGCAACCAAAGTAGGGTGTGCGGATGGTGTAGGAACCCGGGGCATACATCTCGCTCGTGTCCAAATCGGAATAGTTGATCGTGTTCTTAGCTTTTTTATCTCTTCGTGGCTATGTAATTTCTATTTTTTTTATGAAAACGGTGAACTTTTGTACAAGAACTTTTATTTTATTCAAGTTTTAATTTATTAAAAGAAAAAATCAAATTACAATAAAAAATAAAAAAACTATTATTTTGTTAAATATATAAAAACTAAATTACAATAAAAAATTAAACCATTTCTATTTTATTAAAGATATTAAAATTAAATTACATTAAAAATTAAATTACATTAAAAAATTAAATTACAATAAAAATAAAAAACATTATTTTATTAAATATATAAAAATTAAATTACAATAAAAAATAAAACCATTTCTATTTTATTAAAGATATTAAAATTAAATTATATTAAAAATAAAAATCAAATTACAATAAAAATAAAAAACTATTATTTTATTAAATATATAAAACTAAAGTGCAATAAAAAATTAAACCATTTCTATTTTATTAAAGATATTAAAATTAAATTACATTAAAAAATAAAAATCAAATTACAATAAAAATAAAAAACTGTTATTTTATTAAATATATAAAGACTAAAGTACAATAAAAAATTAAATCATTTTTATTTTATTAAAGATATTAAAATTAAATTACATTAAAAATTAAATTACATTAAAAAATTAAATTACAATAGAAAATAAAAAAAGCATTATTTTATTAAATATATAAAAACTAAATTACAATAAAAAATTAAACCATTTCTATTTTATTAAAGATATTAAAATTAAATTACATTAAAAAATTAAATTACATTAAAAAATAAAAATTAAATTACAATAAAAATAAAAAATTGTTATTTTATTAAATATATAAAACTAAAGTACAATAAAAAAATTAAACCATTTCTATTTTATTAAAGATATTAAAATTAAATTACATTAAAAAATTAAATTACAATAAAAAATAAAAAAGCATTATTTTATTAAATATATAAAACTAAATTACAATAAAAAATTAAACCATTTCTATTTTATTAAAGATATTAAAAATTTTTCTTTTATTAAAAAATTAAAATTAAAAAATTATATTACAATTAAAAAATAAAAAAGTCGGTCCGAATCAGTGTTGATGTTGGTAGGAATTAGTGCTACACGGGCGGTTCGTGATTCTGTACCGGATTCCTCCTTCGTCTAGCTTCCAATGAGGTCGTGGAACCTCGGTGGGATTCCGTTCCTTGGCCTTTGGTCTGGTTGTGGGTGTTGCGAGGATGACCCACCTTGATAAAATAAAGACCCCGGAGGTGTTTGCATAAACCACGGCGGGGGTGTCTGAATCCCGTATGGCGAAAGAGGGTGGTAGAAAGAAGTGCTCCCCGACGGCGCCTCCTGTGATCCCTCACGTGACGATGGCCTAAAGATCGGCTGGCCAGCGGGAGTAGTCGAGAACGGACTCGAACCCGGCCATGCATTCCAACCTGGGGTGGGACTGAGAAAAGGAAACATATATGGGTTAGGAGGATACATATAAGGGGTAGGGTACGCACCTGGCATAAAGGGTAAAGGCTGTGATGTCGGTGTCGTTGGCTGAACTGATGGGCTCGGTGACTGTATCGGTGCTGTTGATGGCCCCGTCTCATCACCCCTTCTTCTTGGATTTAAAGGACCCCGACGTTCCTTTCGTTCACGAAGTTATCGTTGCCTCTCTTCTTCCGACAACATATACGACTTACCATGGATCCTAAACCATGGCATGTATTCCGGTACGCATGCTAACTCAGGAATGATGATCGGCTCCCGGATAGGTAAATAGTCATACCGATTCTCCCACGTCTCGATATGTGCTGACCAAAATCTTGGCCAATCCGTGTGCAGCTGCCGTAAGTCCACTTTGTGCTCATCATCGAACACCTCAAGTGGCACGGGAATCGGTTGCTGAAATCTAAATTGTCGCATAACCCGATCTGACTGGTGCATCTCCACGGTCGCATAGGTGATCAATGGGACCTTCACGTGCCAACTGTTTGGATTTTGGAAGAACTCCTCCGAATTATTGCCCGAATTTTTGGATCCTCGTACGGTGTCCATTGAAACTATATTAACATTACCAAGATATTAGTTATATACATAATACTAGACACTAAATCTGAAATACTAAATTATAAATCTGAAATTGAAACTTACTTGTGATTCCGAATAGTTGGTCCAATAGAAGCCGTATATCTTCAAGCGAGGTAGGTATTCCAACATGACTCGTAGAATGGTTCTACCTAATTAAATAAATTTTAGCATACAATTATACTATAAATATCTGAAATAATTGTAAAATATAATATTAAATTTACCTCGTTATCGGTGGGAATGAATATGGGTGGTCGAGTCGAGGTCATAAAATGGAAATCGAAACCATGCCCATGACTACGTAGTAATGATAAGTAACCTCCGATTTTAACTTTACTCATTGCGTTGCCCAAGCATCTCCGATACAACCTCGATAGCAGAGGACCCCAACTCAATTCACGGCTACTCTGAAATCAACAAGTTTTAGCACCATCTCGGTGTCTGAGGTTTCTAGAAAGGTCCCAGATCGATAGCCTCCAATTATCGAAGAATGTATGCCCGAGCATACCGTATTCTTTTATTTCATCGAACCCTCATTCGGCTCCGGAATGTGTCTTGTAACCGAGCCATCTCGATCCGAGCTCCTTGAATTTTATCCGAATGGCACCGAAGCTCGTAGCATACGGCTCCCCAATCACCGAAGTTGCGGACCGGTGACTCTGAGGCAATCCACCGGTAATCCCAACTATAAGCGCACATCTTCCGAGTGATGGTACACTCTCGCATGGAAGATGGAAAGTGTCGTCTTGGGTCTCACCTCTCTATCAATGCATTGATCAAAGGCGGCTCCAACTTGAACCCCCGACCTATCATGACCACGTGCCAAAAACCTACTTCTCGCAGGTAATTCTCGATCAACGGTGATGGGGGACCATGCATGTTGCGAATATAACATTCCAACACCCGATCTATAGATTGTTTAAAAAATTATAAAATAAAAATTAATTAAAATTGCATAGACCTAAAAAATATTGAATAATATTAAAAAATTAAAATTAAAAACTTACCATTTGAAATTGCTCGATGGAGATGTGCTTGTTGTCTAGACGAAGTAATTCCCCGGCCATTTGTAATACGATCGAAAGTTTTAAAAGTTTCAAAAAAATATATTAAAAATTAAAAAATTAAAAAGGGCTTTTTTGTAAATATTAAAGGACTATTTCAAAATTTTAGAGGAAGTTTGAAGGACTTAAAGAGAATTTTGAGAGGAATTTGAGAGGAATTTGAGAGAAGAATGAGTAAGGATTAAAGTGTGAAAAAAATAAAAGGGTTGGGGAGTTTTTATAGGTTTTTTTGATGTTGGGCCCCGTCAAAAAAAATTTTTTTGACTGTTCTGCGAGGCTAAAGCACGCTCTTTGGGATGCGCTTTGCTGGCATATTCCCCCAAAACGCGCTGACATGGACGCGTTTTGGGGTGAAACGACCCTTTTCTGTAAATATTTTTGAAACTGGCTCTTTTCCGTAAATAATTTATTTTTTGGTATTTTTGTGTATTTTACCTAAATATAAAAAAAATAAATTAATTTTTGAAGTCTAAATTTGATAATTATTTTCATATGAAGTTTGAATTTTTTTGGTCTAAATTAGGCTTTGAACTTGGCATTTATTTTTGTATGAGGCCTCAAAAAATTTTTTTTTTGGTCCTAAACTTGATAATTGTTCCCACATTGGGGTTTGATTTTTTTTGTTCATATTAATCTCTTATATTTCTTTGAAAACTCTAAAGTTCAAGTTGAGAACGATTGCCATGCTCAGAAACTAATTTGGACAAAAAAAAAGTTCAAGCTCCATTATGGGAACAATTGTCTAGTTCAGGCTCTGAATTATGATTTAACCCAATATCAAAATCATACGTGAACTTTGATTAAATGTGTAATTTTATACATGGATTTTGATTTTGTATGATTTTATATAAGAAGTTTTATTTGATTCAATTTTCATAAATCACTAACAATATGACCGGATTAGCATTATTTTACTTAAATATATTATATACTCAAACAATTATATTAATCCAAAAAATAAATGTATGTATTCATTTCTTTAAATATATATAATTAAATCAAAATCAAAATTTTATATATACATATAAACTACAATCCAAAATTTATATAAACAATTGCACTACATTAAAATAATATTCATATATACATTTAATATTTATTCCAATTTTACACTCAATCTAAATATTTCGGTTCGGTTAATTTTTTTTAAAAAATTTTGATTCAATTAACGATTCAAAAAATTAAAAATTCGATTAATACTAATTCGGTTCGATTAACAAAAACCATTTGAAATTGGAGCGTAAAGCTGTATATGACCATCTAATTGATAGTGGATTCATATCAATTGCACTTGTGTTGTTTCTAACAAATTTTTAGGTGACAATGATCATAAAATGTATACATTGGTTACTAGAATTGTCATACAAGGATCAGATATGTGATACACATTGGTTACTAAGTTTGACCCAAAAAAACAAACAAACTTTCTACCAAGTACAAAGCACAAATTCCTTCAAAGATGAGATTTATCCATCATGGTATCTGTAGAGCCCAAATTGCGGGCCCAATCAAAAATAATAAAAATTTTATTACAAGCCCAATCACAAAATAAAACAAAGAAGCCCAAAACTAAAATGAAAAAGCAGGCCCAAATGGCCCAAACCCAAACACTCTCACCAAAAAGCAAAAAACAAAGAAACCCTAGCCTCTCGACTTGACGTCTCGATCACTGCTCCTCTGCCGCACACCATCCGCTCCGTCTGACCGACTCCACCGCCAAACTCCGCAAAACAAAAACGAGGGCACGCATAAAGACAAAGAAAGGAAAAGCATTTGTTTTTTATATTCACTTTGGCTATAAAAGCCACAGAAACGATTGTAAATAGAGGTTTTTTACGGAGAAAAACAAAGAGATAGCAGAAAGGAGTTCCCTTTTTTTCTTTTGATTAATAAAAAGAAACAGATCCACTTTTTTCAGCATCCCCTGGGTTTTCTTTTTTGAACATCAATAGAAATCCTTTTTAAAAGCAACAGATCCAAACATACACAAAAAACAACGCAAAAGCCTCCAAAATCGAAAGAAATCGAAACCAAAAGGTGACCCTTTTTTTATTTTTTCAAGGTCGTTTCATTTTCTTTTTTTCTTTTTTCTCCTTTTTAGTAAACTACATCGTTAATATATATATATATATATATAGTGAAAAAAATAAAAATAAAAAATAAAAAGTTTCTTACCTTTTCGGCCAC